>CM038144.1:42583515-44059732 GCA_021437245.1 Aegilops speltoides | reverse complement strand
GTTGATAACGGATCACATCATTAGGAGAATGATGTGATGGACAAGACCCAATCATAAGCATAGCATAAAAGATCGATAGTTCGCTTGCTAGAAGCTTTGCCAATGTCAAGTATCTCTTCCTTCGACCATGAGATCGTAACTCCGGTTACCGTGAGGAGTGCCTTTGGTGTATCAAACGCCACAACGAATCGGGTGACTATAAAGGTGCATTACAGGTATCTCCGAAAGTATCTGCTGGTTGACACGGATCGAGATCGGATTTGTCACTCCGTATGACGGAGAGGTATCTCTGGGCCCACTCGGTAATGCATCATCATAATGAGCTCAATGTGACCAAGGTGTTGGCCACGGATCATGCATTACGGTGACGAGTAAAGTGACTTGCCGTAACGAGACCGAACAAGGTATTGGGATACCGACGATCGAGTCTCGCAAGTAACGCATCGATTGACAAAGGGAATTGCATCTGGGTTTGATCAATCCTCGACATCGTGGTTCAACCGATGAAATCATCGAGGAGCATGTGGGAGCCAACATGGGTATCCAGATCCGCTGTTGGTTATTGCCCGAGAGTCGCCTCGGTCATGTCACAGGTCTCCGAACCCGTAGGGTCTACACACTTAAGGTTCGGTGACGCTAGGGTTAGTAGGAAGTCAAGTATGTGACCACCGAATGTTGTTCGAGTCCCTGATGAGATCCCTGACGTCACGAGGAGTTCCTAAGGGTCCGGAGGTAAAGAATAATATATAGGAAGTGGTGTTTCGCCATCGGAAAGTTTCGGGTTTCCTAAAGTACCGGACCACCGGAAGGGTCCTGGGTCCACCGGTGGGGCCACCTATCCCTGAGGGCCCCATGGGCTGAGAGGGAAGGAACCAGCCCACAAGGGGCTGGTGCGCCTAGGCCCACCTCGCGCCTAGGGTTGAAACCCTAGGGGGGGGCGCCCACCGCTTGGGGGCACTCCACCCCTTGGCCGCCCCGGAGATTGGATCTCCAGGCCGCCACCTCTGGGGCCTATATAAAGGGGGGAGGGAGGGGCTGTACCAACTCCCAAGGCGCAGCCCTCCCTCCCCAACACATCTCCTCCTCCGTAAGAGCTCGGCGGCCTCTGCTTGAGTATCGCTTTCCACCATCACCACGCCGTCGTGTCTGCCGGTGGAGCTGTCTTCTCAACCTCTCCTTCCCTTGCTGGATCAAGAAGGAGGAGACGCCGCAGTCTCCGCACGTGTGTTGAACGCGGAGGTGCTGTCCGCTCAAGACTTGGCATCGGTGATCTGAATCACGCTCGAGTACGACTCCATCATCACCTTGCAAGCTTCCGCACGCGATCTACAAGTGGTATGTAGATGCAAACTCTCCCGCTACTCGTTGCTTAGATGAACTCATAGATGGATCTTGGTGAAGCCGTAGGAAAATTTTAATTTTCTGCAACGCTCCCCAACAAAGGGCATCATGAGCTAGGTCTATGCGTAGTTCTCTAATGCACGAGTAGAACACAATTTGTTGTGGGCGCTGATCTTGTCATCTTACTTGCCTCTACTAGTCTTTTTCTTGCTCAACGGTATTGTGGGATGAAGCGCCCGACCAACCTTACACGTGACGCTTACGTGAGACCGGTTCCACCGATCGACATGCACTAGTTGCATAAGGTGGCTGGCGGTGTCTGCTCTCCCACTTTAGTTGGAGCGGATTCGATGAACAAGGCCCTTATGAAGGGTAAATAGAAGTTGACAAAATCACGCCAGGTGATTCGAGGTAAGAAAACGTTTTGCTAGAACCCAATCGCAGCCATCGTAAAAGATGCAACAACAATTAGAGGACGCCTAACTTGTTTTTGCAGCGATTGATCATGTGATGTGATATGGCCGAAGTTGTGATGAATGATGAATTGTGATGTATGAGATCATGTTCTTGTAATAGGATTCACGACTTGCATGTCGATGAGTATGACAACCGCAGGAGCCATAGGAGTTGTCTTTATTTTTGTATGACCTGCGTGTCATTGAAGAACGCCATGTAAACTACTTTACTTCATTACTAAACGTTAGTCATAGAAGTAGAAGTAGTCGCTAGCGTGACAACTTCATGAAGACACGATGATGGAGATCATGATGATGGAGATCATGGTGTCAAGCCGGTGACAAGATGATCATGGAGCCCCAAGATGGAGATCAATGGAGCTTGATGATATTGGCCATATCATGTCACAACTATATAATTGCATGTGATGTTTATTATGTTTATGCATCTTGTTTACTTAGGACGACGGTAGTAAATAAGATGATCCCTTATAAAATTTCAAGAAGTGTTCTCCCTAACGTGCACCGCTGCTACAGTTCGTCGCTTCTAAGCACCACGTGATGATCGGGTGTGATGGATCCTTACGCTCACATACAACGGTGTAAGACAGTTTTACACAGCAAAACACTTAGGGTTAACTTGACGAGCCTAGCATGTGCGACATGGCCTCGAACACGGAGACCGAAGGTCGAACACGAGTCGATGGAAGATACGATCAACATGAAGATGTTCACCGATGATGACTAGTCCGTCTCACGTGATGATCGGACACGGGCTAGTCGACTCGATCGTAACACTTAGATGACTAGAGGATGTCTAATCTAAGTGGGAGTTCATAATTTTGATTAGAACTTTATTATCATGAACTTAGTCTAAAACCTTGCAAATATGTCTTGTAGATCAATGGCCAACGCTAATGTCAACATGAACTTCAACGCGCTCCTAGAGAAAACCAAGTCGAAAGATGATGGCAGAACTATACGGACGGGTCCTAACCCGAGGATCATCCTCATAGCTGCCAGAAGCAATATGTCCTAGAAGGACCGCTAGGTGCCGCCTCTGTCCCAGAGAACCAAGACGTTATGAACGCTTGGCAACTCGCGCTGATGATTACTCCTCGTTCAAGGCGGCATGCTTTACAGCTTAGAACCGGGCTCCAAAAGCGCTTTGAGCATCACGGAGCATATGAGATGTTCAAGAGCTGAAACTAGTTTTCCAAGCTCATGCCCGGTCGAGATATGATGTCTCCGACAAGTTCTACAGTTGTAAGATGGAGGAGAACAGTTCTGCAGGAGCACATCCTCAAGATGTCGGGTTGCACGTCAGATGACCCAGTTGAACATTAACCTCCCGTGATGAGGCGGTCATTGACAGAATCCTCCAGCCGCTCCCACCAAGCTACAAGAGCTTTGTGATGAACTACAACATGCAGGGATGGTAAAGACCATTCTGAAGTGTTCTCGATGCTGAAGTCAGCAGAGGCTGAAATCAAGAAAGAACATCAAGTGTTGATGGTCAATAAGACCACTAAGTTCAAGAAGGGCAAGGGTAAGAAGAACTTCAAGAAGGACGGCAAGGATGTTGCCGCCGCCCGTAAGCCAGCTTGCCGGAAGAAGTCAAAGAATGGACCCAAGCCTCGAGACTGAGTGCTTTTATTGCAAGGGAAGGGCACCGAAGCGGAACTGCCCCAAATACTTAGCGGATAAGAAGGCCGCAACACCAAAGGTATATTTGATATACATGTAATTGATGTGTACCTTACCAAGACTGTAGTAACTCCCGGTATTTGATACCGTGCCGCTGTTCATATTTGTAACTCACAGCAGAGCTGCGGAATAAACGGAGATCGGCGAAGGACGAGGTGACGATGCGCGCCGGGAATGGTTCCGTGGTCGATGTGATCGCCGCCGCACGCTGCTCTACATTTACCTACGGATTAGTTTTAAACCTCAATAATTGTTATTTAGTGCCAAGTTTGAGCATGAACATTGTATCCGGATCTCGCTTGATACGAGATGGCTACTCATTTAAGTCCGAGAATAATGGTTGTTCGATTTATATGAGAGATATGTTTTATGGTCATGTCCGATGGTCAATGGTTTATTCTTAATGAATCTCGAGCGTAATATTACACATGTTCATAGTGTGGATGCAAAAGATGTAAAGTTGATAACGATAGTCCCACATACTTGTGGCATCGCCGCCTTGGTCACATTGGTGTCAAGCGCATTATGAAGAAGCTCCATGCTGATGGACTTTAGAGTCTCTTGATTATGAATCGCTTGACACATGCTAACCATGCCTCTTAGGCAAAATGACCAAGACTCCGCTCTCCTAACAATGGAGCGAGCAACCAACTTGTTGGAAATCATACATACCGATGTGTGCGGTCCAATGAGCGTTGAGGCTCATGGAGGATATCGTTATGTTCTCACTCTCACCGATGACTTGAGTAGATATGGGTATGTCTACTTAATGAAACACAAGTCTGAGACCTTGAAAAGTTCAAGGAATTTCAGAGTGAGGTGGAGAATCAACGTGACCGAAGATAAAGTTCCTACGATCGATCGTGGAGGAGAATATTTAAGTCACGAATTTGGTACACACTTAAGAAATGTGGAATCGTTTCACAACTCACGCCACCGAACACCTCAAATAAACGGTGTGTCCGAACGTCGAATCGCACTCTATTGGATATGGTGCGGTCTATGATGTCTCTTACCGATTTATCCGCTATCATTTTGGGGATACGCCTAGAGACAGCTACATTCACTTTAAATAGGGCACCGCCTAAACCGCTGAGACGACACCGTATGAATTATGGTTTGGGAAGAAACCTAAGCTGTCGCTTTCTAAAAGTTTGGGGATGCGATGCTTATGTCAAGAAACTTCAACCTGAAAAGCTCGAACCCAAGTCGAAAAATGCGATTCATAGGATACCCTAAGGAAACTGCGGGTATACCTTCTACTTAAGATCCAAGGCAAGATCTTTGTTGCCAAGAACGGATGCTTTCTGGAGAAAGAGTTTCTCTCGAAAGAAGTAAGTGGGAGGAAAGTAGAACTCGATGAAGTACTACCTCTCGAACGGGAAAGTGGTGCAGCGCAGGAAACCGTTCCTGTGATGCCCACACCAACCGAAGAGGAAAACAATGATGATGATCAAGGTACTTCGGATCAAGTTACTACTGAACTTCGAAGGTCCACGAGGACACGCTCCGCACTGAGTGGTACGCAACCTGTTATGGAAATCATGTTGCTAGACAACAATGAACCTTCGAACTATGAAGAAGCAATGGCGGCCCGGATTCCAACAAATGGCTTGAGCCATGAAACCGAGATAGAATCCATGTATGAAAACAAAGTATGGACTTTGACAGACTTGTTCGATGATCGGCGAGCGATAGAAAATAAATGGATTTTTAAGAAGAAGACGGACGCGATGGTAATGTTACCATCTATAAAGCTCGACTTGTCGCTAAGGGTTATCGACAAGTTCAAGGGATTGACTACGACGAGACATTCTCTCCCGTAGCGAAGCTTAAGTCCGTCCAATCATGTTAGCAATTGCCGATACTATGATTATGAGATATGGCGATGGACGCCAAAACGGCATTCCTTAATGGACATCTTAAGGAAGAGCTGTATATGATGCAGCCGGAAGGTTTTGTCGATCCTCGAACGCTAACAAAGTATGCAAGCTCCAATGATCCATTTATGGACTGGTGCAAGCATCTCGAGTTAGAACATTCGCTTGATGAGATGATCAAAGCGTTTAGTTTATGCACTTATGGAGAAGCCTCATGCATAAGAAAGTGAGTGGGAGCTCTGTAGCATTTCTCCTATTATATGTAGATGACATACTCTTGATGGGAAATGATACAAAACTCGGACAGCATTAAGGCCTACTTGAACAAGTGTTTTCAATGAAGGACCTTGGAGAAGCTGTTATATATTAGGCATCAAGATCTATAGAGATAGATCGAGACGCCTCATAGGTCTTTCACAAAGCACATACCTTGATAAGATTTTGAAGAGGTTCAAATGGATCAGTCCAAGAAGGGTTCTTGCCTATGTTACAAGGTGTGAGATTGAGCTCACTACCACCCACCACGGCAAAAGATAAAGAAGAGATGAGTGTCATCCCCTATGCTTCAGCCATAGGATCTATTATGTATGCCATGTCGTACTGCACTGATGTAAACCTTGCCGTAAGTTTGGTTGCAAGATACCAAAGTAATCCCGCAAGGAACACCGGACAGCGTCAAGAATATCCTGGCACCGAAAAGGACAAAGGACATGTTTCGCTTATGGAGGAGACGAAGAGCTCGTCAGAAGGGTTACGCCGACGCTTAGCTTCGACTCAGATCCGATGACTCTAAGTCACAAACCGGATACGTGTATATGTTGAATGGTGGAGCAAGAAGCTGGTGCAGCCGCAAGCAGAGCGCCGTGGCGGGATCTACGTGTGAAGCGGAGTACATGGCAGCCTTGAGGCAGCGCGATGAAGCGATTTGGGTGAAGGAGTTCATCACCGACCTAGAGTCATACCCAATGCGTCGGGCCGATCAAACTCTTCCGTGACAACACCGAGCTATTGCCCTTGCCAAGGAGCCTGTGTTTCACAAGAAGACCAGGCACATCAAGCGCCGCTTCAACTCCATCCGTGAAAATGTTCAAGATGGAGACATAGAGATTTGCAAAGTGCACACGGATCTCAATGTCGCAGATCCGCTGACTAAACCTCTCTCGCAGGCAAAACATGATCAACACCGTAACTCTATGGGTGTTCGATTCATCACAATGTAACTAGATTGGTGACTCTAGTGCAAGTGGGAGACTGTTGGAAATATGCCCTAGAGGCAATAATAAAAGGATTATTATATTTCAATGTTCATGATAATTGTCTTTGTTCATGCTATAACTGTATTATCCGGAAATCGTAATACACGTGTGAACACTTAGACCCAATGAGTCCCTAGTGAGCCTCTAGTCGACTAGCTCACAGATCAATAGATAGTCATGGTTTCGACTATGGACATTGGATGTCGTTGATAACGGATCACATCATTAGGAGAATGATGTGATGGACAAGACCCAATCATAAGCATAGCATAAAAGATCGATAGTTCGCTTGCTAGAAGCTTTGCCAATGTCAAGTATCTCTTCCTTCGACCATGAGATCGTAACTCCCGTTACCGTAGGAGTGCCTTTGGTGTATCAAACGTCACAACGTAATCGGGTGACTATAAAGGTGCATTACGGTATCTCGAAAGTATCTCTGGGTTGACACGGATCGAGATCGGATTTGTCACCCGTATGACGGAGAGGTATCTCTCGCCCACTCGTAATGCATCATCATAATGAGCTCAATGTGACCAAGGTGTTGGCCACGGATCATGCATTACGGTGCGAGTAAAGTGACTTGCCGTAACGAGACCGAACAAGGTATTGGGATACCGACGATCGAGTCTCGCAAGTAACGCATCGATTGACAAAGGAATTGCATCTGGGTTTGATCGAATCCTCGACATCGTGGTTCAACCGATGAAATCATCGAGGAGCATGTGGGAGCCAACATGGGTATCCAGATCCCGCTGTTGGTTATTGCCCGAGAGTCGCCTCGGTCATGTCTCAAGGTTCTCCAACCCGTAGGGTCTACACACTTAAGGTTCGGTGACGCTAGGGTTAGTAGGAAGTCAAGTATGTGACCACCGAATGTTGTTCGAGTCCTGATGAGATCCCTGACGTCACGAGGAGTTCGGAAGGGTCCGGAGGTAAAGAATAATATATAGGAAGTGGTGTTTCGCCATCGGAAAGTTTCGGGGTTTCTAGAAGTACCGGACCACCTAAGGGTCCTGGTCCACCGGTGGGGCCACCTATCCGGAGGGCCCCATGGGCTGAGAGGGAAGGAACCAGCCCACAAGGGGCTGGTGCGCCTCTAGGTCCACCCCGCGCCTAGGGTTGAAACCCTAGGGGGGGCGCCCACCGGCTTGGGGGCACTCCACCCCTTGGCCGCCGCCTCTGGAGATTGATCTCCAGGCCGCCACCTCTGGGGGCCTATAAAGGGGGGAGGAGGGGCTGCTGTACCAACTCCCAAGGCGCAGCCCCTCCCTCCCAACACATCTCCTCCTCCGAAGAGCTCGGCGAAGCCCTCGCCGAGTATCGCTTCTCCACCATCACCACGCCGTCGGCCGCCGTGGAGCTGTCTTCCTCAACCTCTCCTTCCCTTGCTGGATCAAGAAGGAGGAGACGTCGCTCGTCCCGCACGTGTGTTGAACGCGGAGGTGCTGTCCGCTCAGACTTGGCATCGGTGATCTGAATCACGCTCGAGTACGACTCCATCATCACCTTGCAAGCTTCCGCACGCGATCTACAAGTGGTATGTAGATGCAAACTCTCTCCCGCTACTCGCTGCTTAGATGAACTCATAGATGGATCTTGGTGAAGCCGTGAGGAAAATTTTTAATTTTCTGCAACGCTCCCAACAGGCCTGGCCCTTGAGGGCCACTTCGCCGCCAACGCTGGGCGTTGGCGCGGAGCCGCCCGAGGGAATAGTTCTTCCCTCTGACGCTTCTGCCTCCCCTGTTAGGAGGCCTTCTTCTTCCTCTCTCCTCCTCCGGGAGAGTCCTCTCTCTGCCCTCCTCGCTTTCGGGAGGAGTCCGCCGGAACCATCGGACGATGAGTCCGATATCACTTGCACCGGAACTTCTTCAGTTCCCGTGGCCTTCTTTCTTGGTTTCTTTCTCCGCACCACATAGAGTGCCGGGACCAGCAGCCCCGTTAAGCGGGCATCCGCTTGGTCTTTGGGAAGGGGAGCCGGACAGTCTACCTGTCCGGACGTCCTCTGCCAGTCCTGTCAAAGGCATTGGGAGTTTTAGACCCCACATAGAGTCAAACTATGAAAGAAAAACAACTGTCCCATAGAGGATAACGGTTTACCTCACCGCCGGGCGCTTGGTGCTGAATCCGATCCTCGGGCCATGGACGCGGGCTTCTCCGCCTTGAACAGCACCTCCAGACGGCTTTCATACGTCAGGTCAAGAGCCCGCCAGAGTCCGTGGTCAGGCCGGATCAAACTCCCACAGATTGAAGGCCCGTGTTGGCAGGGGAGGATCAGCAGATGAGCATGACTCGATCACATTAACAAGCCTAAGCTTCTTGTTCACTGTGGTCTCAAGACAGATCGAGTCCTCGCCTCCTCCAACTACCCCATAGCAAGCCCTTCTTTCCAGGAGGTGAGCTGCATAGGGATACCAGATCTAAAACTCGGGGCCGCCGCCACTTAGGGTCGCGCTGCCGGTGATGTAGAACCACCCCGATTGCCACCCTTGACAGACTCCACGAAGGCCCTTCGAGCCAGATGACGCTGGGCATCTTGCCCAACATGGCACCTCCAAGACTCCGCTTGAGTGCCCTTCACCACCTTCGCTTGACGTTGAAGGTCCCGAGCCACAAGTCAAGTGGGGCTGGATGTAGAGGAAGGCCTCGCACACGATTTATAAACGCCATTGAGATGTTGAGGATGAAGTTTGGCGCCAGATCATGGAAATCTAGGCCGTAATAGTACATGAGCCCCCGGACAAAGGGATGCAACGGGAAGCCCAGTCCGCGGAGGAAGTGGGGAAGGAATATGACCCTCTCATGGGGCCTGGGGGTGGGCACGAGCTGCCCCTTGTCGGGCAGCCGATGCGCGATGTCGCCGGAAAGGTATCCGACGCCATAGTTTATGATGTGCTCCTCCGTGAACGGAGGAGGCTAACCATTTGCCTCCCGCTCCGACATGGTCGAGAAGGTCGAGGCGAGATGCACGGGCTTGGGCGCCGGAGCTCGAGAGTGCGCGGAGATGGATAAGCAAAGGAGGAAGAAGGCGGGTAAAAGGGCGGATCCTTATCCCTTATATATGGGCGATTTAAAACTATGCGTCCCCACCGCCCGGTAAAACTCGCCATCTCCCAAGCGCCACCATCAATGGCGCGTTGGGTTACCCACGTCCGTATTGATGAGAATCCCGAAGAAGGGGAGCACGATCTCCGCTTTGACAAGACGTGCTAAGGAAACCGCCGCTAAACGCCGCTTAAGGTGGTATAACAAAAATGATTCAAGTAAAGGCTTGGTAGTGGCGTGACGTCATGCTACATGATACGTCAGCAGAATTGAACTTGTGTACATAATGTTCCCTCTACGATGGAATGTGGAATTATTTTGCGAGAGCCGACACTATCCCGGTGTTCGCAATCTTCTATGAATTATTCGGAGGAGGAACCCGCCTTGCAATGCCGAATAATATGCGCGCTGCACTCATCGCCATTGAAGCCTCGGTTCAAAAGCACGAGGAGTCCTCGACTAGGGGTGTCCGGATAGCCGGACTATCATCGCCACCGACTCCAAGACTATGAAGATACAAGATTGAAGACTTCGCCCCGTGTCCGGATGGGACTTTCTTTGGCGTGAAGGCAAGCATGGCAATACGGATATGTAGATCTCCTACCATTGTAACCGACTGTAACCCTAGCCCTCCCCGTGTCTATATAAACCGGAGGGTTTTAGTCCCAGAGACTAACCAACCATTACAACAATCATACCATAGGCTAGCTTCTAGGGTTTAGCCTCCTTGATCTCGTGGTAGATCCACTCTTGTACTACCCATATCATCAATATCAATCAAGCAGAGTAGGGTTTTACCTCCATCGAGAGGGCCCAACTCGGGTAAAACATCGTGTCCCTTGTCTCCTCATACCATCCGCCTAGCGCACGCTTAGGGACCCCTACCGAGATCCGCCGTTTTGACACCGACAACAAAGCTTCTCCAAAGTCTCAGATAAAACCATATGCTTTGATCACATTATCAAAGCGTTTATTCTAACTCCATAAATGGATCGCTGGAGCTTGCACACTTTGTTAGCACCCTTTGGATTGACAAAATCTTCTGGTTGCATCATATACAACTCTTCTTCAAGAAATCCATTAAGGAATGCAATTTTGACATCCATTTGCCAAATTTCATAGTCATAAGATGCAATAATTGCTAACATGATTCAGATAGACTTAAGCATCACTACGGGTGAGAAGGTCTCATTGTAGTCAACTCCTTGAACTTGTTGAAAACCTTTCGCAACAAGTAGAGATTTGTAGACAGTAACTATCGTGGTGGGCGCACGGCAGATGCCATGGGATGGCTAAAGAGAGGAGGAGGCTCAAGGGCACTGGTGGGCTCCAGAGGCGGGGTTGGCATGAGCGAGCGCGGGACGCAAGACATACCCATGGTTGGGGCTCTCGGGAGAGATAACACCCTTAGTCCTGCCGAGTGTGGTTGATGTGTAACAGTACAAGGTTTGTCCTGGAGCTGTATGGAGGAGGAAGGAAGGCTGGCCAAGGCTTAGGCTGCTCCTTCTCCTTGGGTGGATTCTACTGATGGGTGGCTAATTTCTAGCCTTCCTACTTGCTTACTTTCCCGTATGCGTGAGGGCTCCTGAGGGATTTTATAGGCCAACCCGGGGTACAATGGTAATGTTACAAATTGGTGGGGCCGGGTCGTCAGCGTCTGAGGACCCGGGCTGGGACTCGCTGGGGGCCTTTGGTTCGCCGGGTTCCCCTAGGTGCGGGCCCCGTGTGCCTAGGGGGACTGTGCACCGTCTTGTCGATCGCCGTATGCGGCCTAAGTCGAGTCGTGGTACAATGGCGCTTCCATCAGTCGCCGCTGCTGTTATCAGCAAGACGACGGGGCACCGCTGCCACGCCGGCCTGGTTAGCGGGTAGGTGAGGGCATCACAGCACGCCTCCGCTGACCGTGAGGCATGGGCGGGCACTATTGCCTTGGTCATCGCTGGCTGAAGACTCGCCCCATCGCATAACCTCGGATGGGACGGAGCTGACCCGTGGGGCAAGGCTGCGAGCACGCCACGGGTGGAGCTGGCTTGTTGAGGAAGCCTTGGTTGTGCCGAGTTCAGATGTCTTGTACTGGTTGTCGAGGCCGAGTCTAGGTGCCTGGCCGGGTTGGAGAGTTCGACCGGGTCACGGGCCTGGCCAGGTCGAGCGACCCGGCCAAGCGCGTGGTGGCTTGAGGGGCGACGCCGGCCCCATTGTTTTCGAAAAGGATCCCGTTCCTTGTTCCGCCCGGGTTCATCCCCGACAAAGAGTCCCCGGCCGTGAAGGTCCGCCATCTTCGGATGGGAGGGCCTTCGCAGTTTCCAACTTAAAAAAGGCGAATCCTGCAAGCGCCGGGTCTGGCAACACCCACTTTGTGCCGTTTTTTTGGAAACCGGATTGCGGCAGATCGACAATGGCGGGAACCGAGGAGTCCATCGAATCTTGGGGAAATCCCTCGGGCTTCGCGCGGGCGCCATGTGGTGCCCGGAAGTCGGAGGTGCCTGACAGGCCACGCGCGTGACAGGACTGGACGACGGGTTGGGGCCCGCCGCCGCGTGCCCTTGGCCCAAGCGTGCGGATTTATTGCGGCATCCGAGGGTCGGTTGCTCTTCCCTGTGCAGTTACTGCACGCGTACGTGCGCACTTATTGCGGGGTAGTGGGAAAGGCGAGCGCAGACGATCCCACTCCCCCACGTTCAAACCGAGGGCTATAAATTGGGGCGAGGAGCGCGCACATCATTCGCCAGACTTCCTGCTTCTTCGCCCTTGTTTCGCTTCTTGCGCCCAAGCGCCGCGACGCTTCGCTTCTCCGGAGCAGAGCCCGCTGCTGCTCATCTTCTTTCTTCCTTTCTTGTCTTCATCGATGGCGCTGCCGTCGGGCTCTTCGATGGGCTCGACCATCATCGTCGAGGACATCGCCTACCTCCACTCCTCCCGGCAGGGCGAGCAGAGGCCGCAACCCCGGGCACAGAGCGCATGGTCTTCCTCCCGCGTTTCGAGCGCGGGTTTGGGCTGCCGGCGAGCTCCTTCTTTCGCACGTTCCTGGAGTTCTTTGGGCTCTAGCCCCACCATCTCGGCGCCGGCGCCGTCGTCCAGCTATCGGGCTTCGTCACCCTCTGTGAGGGGTACCTGGGGGTCGAGCCCACGATCGACCTCTGGGCGCGCCTCTTCTCCCTGAAGCAGTAGGGGCCAACGACCGGGGAGTTTGCCGATTGCTGTGCCGCCGAGTCATCTCGAAGCGGTCAGGGGTGGATTGCCCCAAGATTCCGCTGGAGGACTTTGCCAAGAAATGGCAGAACTCCTTCTTCTACGTCCGCAACTTGGGCGCGGACCGCATCAACCTTCCGCCTTCCCATCGCAAGCATGCTGGCGAAGATGAATCTGGGCTATTACCTCAGAACCCGCTATAGAGATCCTCAATCTCTGCGAACGGGTAGCGGTGATGAAGACGCGGGAGGGGCTCACCGGCAATGACCTCATCGCCGCGTTCATCATGCACCGGGTCCTCCCGCTGCAGCTGTGCACCTGCCTCATTGGCGAGATGGCCGGTCTTCAGGACCCCAATCGCATGGGGGCGGCGCGCCTGTCGGCGGACCAGATTGTGCGCCGGCTGAACGACATCTCCAAGGCCAACCTTGGGAACGACTAGCGGTTCGGCAAGGCGCCGCATAGCCAATCGAATCTGGCTCCTCTGGTGAGTATTTGGTCTTCTTACTTTGCTGCTGCGCATCTCCTCGTTCGTCCCGACGCGACGGGGAGGTAAGCTCGGTCGCCATCCGCACCCCACGCCTGGCTCCATTGCAGGTGGTGCAGGCGGCGTCGGAGGAGCCCGCGGCCCACGGTGGAGAGGAGGAGGACGAGGTCGACGTTGGCGCTGGGCGTCGCGTGGGTAGGTCCCGCCTTCTTGCCATCTCTTTTTGTGTTTCTTGAGTTGTCGATCGCGATACGGCGCAGGCGACGCTGACACCGAATGCTGATGTAGTGGCATTGGGAGGAGGAGGTGGCGACGCGGGCAGAGCCGGGTCGTTGCGCGGAGTGGCGCTGAGCCGTCCGCACGGGAAGGACAAGTTGCCGCCATGTCCCGGCCCCGGTTGCCGCGACCTGGCTGGAGCACGAGGCCACTTAAGAGGAAGCGCGGGCGCCGGCAGGGGAGGCCGCCCTGCTCCCGGTCTTGCAGGGTAAGTTTATTTTCCCTGCTCAAGGCCCCAGCAATGAGCTGACTTCGCTTTTGTTCATTTCGTCTTCTTCTTCAGGTCGCCGATCACGCTGGCGAGGGCGGCGGCGGATGCTGTGGCCGCCAAGGAGGCCGCGTTCCGCAGGAGCCGGTCCGATCCCGTCGACCAGATTGAGGAGGAGGAGCCGTCCGACCCGGACCTTGGCTTGGACCCGACCGACGCCAAAGGCCTGGCCTGGCGGGACAGGAACAGGGCTGAGGCGGAGCTGGAGGCGGCGTCGGTCCGGGCTTGGACCGACGCTGCGGTGGCATGGGCATGCGCCGGCGAGGAGCCGGCATGGCGCGAGATGCCAGAGGGCACAGTGGTGGCAACGACGGTCTTCGAGCCGTCGTCGGTGAGGGAGCGCGGCCGAGGAGGACGGGCTGACGTGGTGGTCCTCGACCAGGTGGTCGTGGAGGTGGAGGACGACACCCCGCCGCGGGTCAACGCTGTCGAGCGGGCGGGGGCCGGCGGAGGCGGCGATGGCACCGTCTTGGAGGAGGCGCCACGGGTGGCACCGCAGGGGACGCCGCTAGCGTCATAGGAGTCGCCGCGGGTGGTGGCGACGTAGGCCACCCCGGTTGCCGAGTCGGTGGTGGCGTCACAGGCCATCCCGGCGTCTGGGTCATCGGTGGCGCCGGAGAGGGCGCTGGAGTAGGGGCTGGCCGCGGCGGGAGCGGCCAGCGGGGAGCATGCCCTGGTGCCCCGGCAAGGGGGACGCCAGGCCGCCGCGCTAGCCGGGCGCGAGGGGAGCGTGTGGTCTTCGCCCTGCACTCAGAGGAGGCGGCGATGGACGCCGTCAGCCGCCGCCTGCACGGACGGACGGAGCGGCTCGAGGCCTTTGCCCAAGCCGAGGTGGAGCGGACGCGGGATTTGGAGCGTGCCTTGCTGGTAAGCTTCTTCTTTGTGGGGGCACGCTAGCGCACCCACTGGATGTAGCCCCGAGGTTTGGGCCAACTACGTAGTAGTTGGGTCGAATCTTTAGAATGTTGTCTTCGTTCTGATTGCTGCCTTTCTGAGCAACTCGACGCCTACCGGGTCGGCGCCTTCAACCGCCTCCTGGGTAAATACTGGGAGCTCAAGGAGCAGCTTGCCGCCAAGGAGGAGGAGCTCTGCGTCGCCGCAGGTATCTTCGTGCTCTTTTCTAGTGGGGCGCTTAGCGCACCACTAAAGGTAGCCTCGAGATTCGGGCCAACTGTGTAACAGTTGGGCCAAATCTTAAGTCTTGCTCTTCTTTTCTTTTCTTTTCTGAATCTTCTTTTTGCAGCCGAGGTGATGTCCTGGCAGACCCGGATACTCCGGGCCGGTCATCATTGCGACTGACTCATTGTTGACACCGGCCGTCTTGGTGTCGAGGTGGCGCAGGCAAAGGCGAAGGAAGCGGCGGCCCGGCGGTCGCTTGACGAGGCCAACAAGCTGCGGGAGCAGTTGACGGGCCACAAGAGCCGCCTTGAGGCCGAGGTGGAGCTCCTTAAGGCAAAGGCCGCCAAGGTGGTGGAGGTGCAGCAGGCCCTGGTCGAGGTGGACCAGCAACGCGACAGGCTGGCCGATGACAAGGGCCGGCTCCAGACCGAGGTGGAGCGCCTGAAGGAGCAGGCTACCATGGCGGAGGGGCCCCGTCAGGACGAGGCCCGCTGTCGCGAGGCGTCCGAGAAGGCGACCGAGGACAAGGACGCCGAGTTGAAGGCGGCCCTTGCCAAGGTGGCCGACTTGGAGAGGGCGCTCCAGGAGCGCGACCGCACCATTGATCGGGAGTGGCGCGGTACGTTGCTTGAAGCGCAACACCTGGAAGAATCCTTCTCCAGTAAGTGCTTTTCTTGAGTTTTGCCAGGTTGGGATCCGGATTTTCGTCCTCGTTGTCCTTTTTCCTGACTTGCTTTGTTTTCTCGCAGAGGCCTTCCCGGAGATGCATTGGCTGGCGGAGGAAGCCGTCCGCTTCCAGCGCGACCCACTGGGGGCTGTTGGATCCAGGACCGACCCACAGGTGGCGTGGACCTTCCTGGAAATCATGACCACCGCCGAGGCCCGCCTGCGGATCCTGGGGGAGCAGATGGGGCGGCTGTCCCAGGTCGGCACGGCGATGACGACGACCCTTTGGCCGGGTTCCGTTGCACCGAGCAGCTTCACGCGGCTCGCGCGTTGGCTGGAGATGGGGCCGGACCGGCTCCACTAGTGGCGCATCTCCGCCGCTCGTGCTGGTGCCGAGATGGCACTCCGGTTCGTGCTGTCCTGGCACCAGGACTTGCAGCTGGATGCGCTGATGGGCCAGCGGGCCGGCTCGGAGCAGCGGCTATAGGAGTAGGCCGGCCGGATCTCCTCTCGGGCCAGCTACATCGCCGAGTTCTCCTTCCACGACGAGTTCCACCCGGAGCGGGTGGAAGATGGCGGAGTCGTGGCTGGCGACGACTACGGCCTGCTTCTTCATGACACGGAGGGCAGCTCCGAGGAGACGGGAGTCTACCGCGACGGGGGTGCCGAGGAGGACACCGATACCTCGCTGGACCCGGAGGCCGCCAGGGGAGAGCCGTCGACGCCGCGACCCGGTGATGGAGATGCCTGAGATGCCTTGGTAGAATTTGTTAGGTAGCAGGTCCACCCACCCACTGGGGGTTTCTGGGTGTAAAGAACTCTGGCCGTGGGCCTTTAAATATTTATGTGTATATATCGTGAATGTTTTTACTCTTGCTTTTCATTTTTTGAACTGATTTCTTGCGCTTTTCCTTCCTCAAACCTCCCCCCCCCCCCGAGTCAGACAGCCGAGGCTTCGGTCCGTGACATGGAGTTCGGCTCTTTGAGAGGAGCGCACAGTACTTAGGTTTTTCAAAATGTTGAGCGCGAGCGAAACACCCACTGGGCCGGCTGGCGGGAACCCGGCAGAGCCGGTTGGCGAGCAGCCGGTCGTGCAGCTATTTTTTTAAAGTGACGGGCCGGGTTGATCGACCCGGCAGCCTTTAACTTAGTGTTTGAAGCGTGTAGGAGCTCTGGCCCGTTGTGCTTGCCAGCCGACAGCCGAAGCCGGGTCTGTGGCTTAGGGCGAAGTGGGGGGCCACGACGCCCTTAGTGCATCAGGAATCACCAAGGAAGGCGGCGGGTGGCGATTGAGCCGGCCAGCCCCCGAGCCCCCGGGTCGAGCGAGTCGGACCGGTGGTCGGGTTCAGGAGCATAGTGATGCATAAAAGTAGGGGACACAATAACTTGGTTGGGAAAAGGCAGCCCCCGGGCATCGTTCGTGGACCCCATAGTTTCATACGTTTACAAAAGGCAGCGATACATACACTCGTACGGCTAACTGTAAAACGGGCGGAGGAGTTCCGCGTTCCATGGCTGGGTCGTTTCTTCACTGGCGGTGTCTCTCTTGCGCTTGTTTCATTTGCGCGCGTCGATGAGGCAGTATGCATTGCGGTCGCGCAAGGCCCGACTCACGATGAACGGGCCCTCCCATGGAGGGGACAACTTGTGCTGGCCGGCTTGCTCTTGGACGAGTCGGAGGATGAGGTCGCCTTCACGGAACGTGAGGTGCTTGATCTTCTTGCTGTGGTAATGCCTCAGGCCTTGCTGGTATATGGCCGAACGGCCGAGCGCTAGGAGGCGGGCTTCTTCGAGTAGGTCGACACCATCTTCGCGGGCTTCTTTGGCTTCGGCTTCAGTGTACATCGTGACACGCGACGAGTCGAACTCGACGTTGGTCGGGATGATGGCTTTGGCTCCATAGACAAGGAAGAACGGGCTGAACCCGGTCGACCGAGTCGGTGTAGATCGGAGACTCCAGAGGACGGCCGGCAACTCGTCGAGCCATCTGCCGGGTGAGCGGATGAGTGGCTCGACGAGCCGCGGCTTGATGCCGGACAGGATGAGGCCGTTGGCCCGCTCGACCCGCCCGTTGGACTGTGGGTGTGCGACGGTGGCCAGGTCAAGGCGGAGGCCAGGAGACAAAACAGTATTGCTCGAGCGCGCCCTTGGCAAAGTTGGTGCCATTGTCCGTGATGATGCTGTTCAGCATGCCGTAGCGAACCGCGATGTCTTTGATGAACCGGACGGCTGTTGGCCCGTCCAGTTTCTTGATTGGCCGTGCTTCGATCCACTTGGTGAACTTGTCCACTGCCAGCAGCAGATGTGTCATGCCACCTCTGGCGGTTTTGAAGGGTCCCACCATGTCGAGTCCCCAGACCGCGGAGGGCCAGGCGATCGGAATGGTGCGGAGTGCTGACGCCGACTGGTGGCTGCGCTTGCTGAAGCACTGGCATCCCTCACACTTGAGGACGAGCAACTCAGCGTCTTGGAGGGCCGTGGGCCAGTAGAAACCATGGCGGAAAGCCTTCGCCATCAGGGATCGTGATGCGGCGTGGTGCCCGCATTCGCCCTGGAGTATGTCAAGGAGGATGTCGATGCGTTGGTCCTGCTCGACGCAGCGTTGGAACACGCCGGTGGAGCTACACTTGACGAGCTCGTTGTTGATGATGCTGTAGGCGGATGCCCGGCGTTGCACTTTCCGGGCCTCGGTCTCGTCCATGGGGAGAACCCTGTTCTCCAGGAATTCTGAGATTGGCAGGACCCAAGACGGAGCCGTCACCACGGCAAAGACGGCCACGTGGGTGGGTTCCGGGTCGGCAACCCCCGAGCCGGGTTGAGCAGCCCTCGGGTCGGGGATGGCGATGGCCAGGTCCAGGGCGATGGGTTGAGCTGAGCAGCCCCCGGGATGGGTTGATATGCGGCTAGGTCGTCTTGAACATGGATGGACTCGGAGTCCGGTGATAGCTTGAGGGACGGCTTGTGCAGGTGCTCGAGGGAGACGCCGGACGGGATGGACTGCCGGGACGAGGCGATCTTGGTGAGCGTGTCAGACGCTTCGTTCTCCATGCGCGGAACATGGAGGAACTCGCAGCCCTCAAAGGACCCGGACAACTTCTGGACGAGGAAGCGGTAGCTTGCCACGTTGGAGTCGCGGGCGTCCCACTCGCCGGAGCACTGTTGCACCACCAGATCTGAGTCGCCGTAGCACAGGATGCGCCGGATGCCGAGTTCCTTGGCAAGCCGGAGGCCGTGTACAAGGGCTTCAGATCGCGCGACATTGTTGGAGGCGGCGGCGGATCTCGAGGCGAAGGAGTCGGTCGCCTTTGGGGGCGATAACACGATGCCGGCCCCTAAGCCGAGTCGCATCTTGGACCTGTCGAAATGCATGCGCCAGTGCGTCGAGTTGGGAGGCGACGCTAGGTACTGGGTCTCTGTCCAGTCGACGAGGAAGTCAGCCAGGGCCTGAGACTTGATCGTGGTGGGGCTCAGAGGATGGAATGGCCGGCTAGCTCGAGCGCCCACTTGGTGACCCGGTCGAGGCGCCCCAAGACCGATGATCTCGCCGAGAGGGGCCGTACTGGCCATGGTGATGACGTGCTCTTGAAAATACTGCTTCAGCTTCTTGGCAAGTGAAGTACACGCCAGAACACATCTTCCGGTAGTGGGTAGTTCTGCTGGAGTTGGAGAGCACTCGCCGTAGTAGACCGGCGCTGGACGGCTTGGATCTTGCCTTTCTCCGTCGCCGACCACCAAAGACTGCGTCGACCGACCGTGAGGTCGCGGCTATGTAGAGCAACGGCGGCTCCTTGTCAGCCGGCGCGGCCAGGACTGGTGCGGTGGAGAGCATGCGCTTGAGGTCTCAGAAGGCCTCGTCCGCCTGAACGTTCCATTCGAACGACGTCGTCTTCTTCATCAGCTGGTATAGGGCAGGGTCCTCTCGCCCAGCCGGCTGAGAAACCGGCTGACCGAGGCCAAGCAGCCGGTGAATTTTTGGACATCGCGCAGCCGAGCCGGCTTGCGCATGCGCTCGATGGCCTTGATCTTCTCCGGGTTCGCCTCAATGCCGTGCTCCGAGACGAGGAAGCCAAGTAGCTTTCCGGCCGGGACGCCAAAAATGCATTTCTTCGGGTTGAGCTTGACCTTGTATTCACGGAGGTTGGTGTCGGTGTCAAAACCGGCAGATCTCGGGTAGGCGGTCCCGATCTGTGCGTCAAGGCTGATGGTAACAAGTAAGGGACATGAGATGTTTACCCAGCTTCGCCCTCTCGTGGAGGTAAAACCCTACTTCCTGCTTGATTAATATTGATGATATAGGTAGTACAAGAGTAGATCTACCACTAGATCGAGAGGCTAAACCCTAGGAGCTAGCCTATGATGGTATGAATGTAATTGTGATCGCCTTCTAGGACTAACCTCTCGGTTTATATAGACACCGGAGAGGGCTAGGGTTTACATGGAGTCGGTTACAAGGAAGGAAATATAATATCCGGATCGCCAAGCTTGCCTTCCACACCAAGGAAAGTCCCATCCTGACACGGGTCAAGTCTTGAGTCTTGTATCTTCACGCTTCAATAGTCCGGATGTTGTATACAATCCGCTGTCCAGATACCCCTTAATCCAGACTCCTCAAGAGTCTCTCGAACCAGGCTTCAATGACGATGAGTCCGGCGCAAAGATTGTCTTCGCATTGCAAGGCGGGTTCCTCCACCAATACTCCAAAGTAATCACCGAACACCCAAATCGTGTCCGGATCTGAAAAAATGATCTTCGCATACGACCGTAGAGAGGAGGATATTTCACAAATGCAATCTGCTGACAACCTTTCTCGATGACGTGACACATTATTATGATCGGATCTATTATTCGAACCGTTTCCGCACAACCAGCTACAACGCATATCACGAGGCGGTTTCTGTGACACGTCTTGTCAAAGCAGAGATCATGTCCCCTTATTACGGGATTCTCATCAATACGGGCATGGGTAATCTAACTGTGCTGCTAATCGCGGCGAGTGGGGGCAGACGGGTTCCACCAGGCAAGTGGGGAAGCACAAAAAGCCTTTATTGCCTTTATAAGGAGGCTAGGTTCCTTTCTCTTTTACCCACGCCTCCTTCTCCTTCTAGCTCATTCCCCTTTGCGCGAGCCCTAACACCCAAGCACTCTTCTTCCCCACCGAAGGGAAGTTTTCTGAAGATGTCTGGAGCAAGAGGCAAATGGATGGCCTCAACTGTCCAAGAGAAGGACATCAAGAAGCTCCGGGGAGCCGGGTATCCGCCCAAGATCGCCACCGCCTTCTCAAGCGGGACAAGTCGCCCCACTCCTAATCTCATGAGAGAGTCGTGTTCTTCCCCATTTCGTCCGTGGCTCGGTTTCCCTTCACACGCTCGCTCGGGAGTCATGTATTACTACGGATCAATTTTCATGATCTTTCCCCCAACTCCTTCCTCAATATCTCAACGTCCATCGTCGTGTGCGAGGCCTTTCTCCGGATCCCACCTCACTTCGGCCTATGGCTGAAGATTTTCAATGTGAAGCCCAAGGTGGTGAGTGGCGAACACGCCGAGTGCGGTGGCGCCATGGTAAACAAGATGCCCAAGGCTGTCTGGCTGAAAGGCGCTTAACGACTCATTAAGGAGTGGCAGCAGCAAAGGTTCTATATCACCGAACCACGCTGCAAGAAGTGGGCGGCAGCTCCAGAGTTCAGATCCGGAGCCCCATCGCGCTCACGCCCCGCCCGAGAAGGGCTCAACTGGTGCTCGCCTCGACGAGCTGTTATCGCCCGCACACGCATCCAGGGCGTGATCGATAGGGACGTCAATCTCGTCGACGTAGTCCAGGTGATGCTAGTTTGCCTGGTTCTCCCTAGTCAGCGCCGAGCTTGTACCCTGTGGGAGTTCGATCCGGCCGAGCACCAAACCCTTCAGGAGCTTTACGACTCCACCCACAAGGATATCTGGAAGGTGCTCTTCAAGTCCCGCAAATCGTGGCCGGGCCCCGCCGAGGACCGTGGGTATCAATCATCCCATTCTCCCAGCTCGGTAAGTCACAGCCACACTCTGTCTATTCGTTCTTTAATTGGCACATCATGCGGGAGACACCCTAATCGTGTTTCATTGCAACCTCAGGGATGGGTAAAGAAGGTGGAGCGGCTACATTGTCCAGCCCCTCTGTCGGAGGAACCGGCCGGACCTCTTCTGACGAAGATGTTGGTCCCCATGCCTTACAAGGCGCCAAATAAGGAGGCCTCCAAGAAGGTCAAGAAGACCCGGGGTGGCCTTCGCCGTCGCGAGGTTTGAGACGCTAGATCCGAAGACTCCAGCGACGATCCTTCGTCCGAGGACGAAGAGGAGGAAGCAGAGGAGGATGAGCCTCACTCTGATGGTGGGAGGAAGAGGACGGCCTCCGCATCTCTGGAGGCCGGATCGCCCAAGAGGGGGGAAACATTCCCTCCCGGGGCATCCCCCACGGCTGCCGATAGCAGCCCGGAGTGGGATCCTAGGGACCAGCCCCTGGAGAAGTCGTAAGTATCCGAACACGCATATGCATCCGGGATCGTTTTTTGGGTGTAGTGGTTTTGACTGTTGCCTACATATTGCACAATCCGCAAGGTCTCAACGCCAGCCTCGCCGGAGGATTCATCGACTCGGACGCTGGCGAAGCGAGACGCCCGCAGCCCTTCCCCTGTCCGGGCGCGACACCGAGGTGTCGACGACAAGACCTGCATCAGGAGGACATATCCCTGGTGCCGAACACGCAGGGATGGATACGACCCCCAGAACCTCTAGGGTTATGGGATCGAGAAAGCAGCCCTCCCTGATGGCGGGGGGCCAGCCCAAGCCGCCGCCGTCCTCTGTTAAAGCAGAGCTGCCTTGCGGTTTATTGACAGCGTTGAAGAACGCGTCTATTGTCGACGAGCATCGGGCCCTTGTGGGCGAGGTGGTTGAAAGGATTCAGTCCGCCGAGAGCGGGCTGAACGCGTCCTGCCTTAGTCTTATAAAGGCTTTTGAGGTATGTCTCCTAGGAAACCCTTAAGGAATTGTCATAATATAAGTAGTAGCCCCTGATACACTGTCCGGCACAGGAGACAGAGCCGGGCAGGGGATCAAACCCCCTGCCTCTGCAGGGGCCTGTGTAAATGACGTATACCCTTTGGTGTGAAAACAGGCATCCGCCGAGAGGACTTATGCTTTCAAGGCGGAAGTTTCCGAAATGAAGCAAAACCTTGCGCGGTCCGAGGAAGAACTCGGCCGTGTGAGGAAGCAACTGGAAGACAAGCAAGGTATGTTGAAAACATTTGTCTTGTAGTTGGCACAAACGAATGGTTGTGCAGAATAAAATTTTTAGTATTGTGTGCTCTAGGAGCATGTGCCGAATACGAGGCACTAAAGAAAGCTTTGGCTGATGCCAACAAGAAGGCTGAGGCCGAACAGGCGCTTCGTGAAAAACACGAGGCCAGGGTTATCACTGCTGAGCGGGAGCTCCAGGAAGCTATGGAGAAAAGCGAGAGCTTGGAGCAGAGTCTAAAAGGGAAAGAATCCGAGCTCGCCCAAGCTCTCGAGGATGCAGAAGGTGTTTGGGAAGAAGCCCAAGGTGCTGCGCGGGACATTCAGGAGGCCCGAAGAGTGGCGGCTGGTAAGGCCTTCTGTATTCTTAGCTTCCTGTATGTTAGAATGTGAAGAATCCAAGTGACAGGCTGAATTCTTATTTTTCCAGGTGCTTTTGCGGATCTTCCTCGCAGCATATCAGATGGTGCTCAATTCTATCGTGATCGAGGAGAAGAAGACTGCAGAGGGATTTCGTCGCAGATCGGGCGCCGAACTATCCGGTGCCATTTATCGATTAGATGAAACAGCCGATCGAATCGCACCAGCGCCAAACTAGCCATGAAGGACTTAGTTGTCCGGCTGTGGCCTGTGGATCCGATTCCAAGCAGCTACTTCGCACTCGCTGCGGATCGTGGGCGCGTCCTCGCTAGATGCTATCAAGCGATCAGTCTGCATAGAAGGCGCGCGTATGGCATTTGCCCATGCGAAAGTGCATTGGGGGAGGCTTGACGTGGAAAAGCTGATCACTGAGGGGCCGCTGGAGGGTAAGGAACACTGCAAGCCCGAGCTGTATTACGAAGGTGTGATGAAAGGGGCCCGCCTTGTGGCGGACAAGTGTACTAAAGACATCATTTTTCCCTGAGGGCATCTATGCCACTTTTTGTAATATGGGATAATGGCATGTTTGTTATATATTGCTTGTTTTATTTGAACATATGTTCTTCCCGTGCGGCTGTTTATTATATGCAAATTCTGGGAGTTGGCCAGTTGTCGGCTTCTGCCCCCTCGTAAAAAGGATACGGGGGTGTTCGGGATATATCTGAACGCTCTTTATCCCATAGTTGGGTCCTTTTAAGGAGGTGTATCTTTCCGCCAACCAGGCAATCGGACTATAGGGCTTTATTACTCTCACTTAGCCATAGGAATTTGAGTATGAGGCAAGAGAGTCTCTAGTGTTCTAAGGCCAACTAGGGGCTCTATTGGCGCGATCGGAAGACCGATCCGTTGCACTTAGCATTTATGATGGCGTTATGCGGAATAAATCTTTAAGGATTTTATGACCTCTCGAACAGCGGACCGGCTCTCGCTTCATCATGACAGTCGGTTTTCGGCTTTCTCTACTGAGGTGGTTGTTCGGCTGAACCGGGACACAATCGCAGTAGTTCTCCCAGCGCTACCTTAGCCGATAGAACGGAATGTAAGGTACCAAAACATGGGAGCCGGGCAAACCCAACCAATGACCCAAGACATGATTCGGAGTAGATGCATATAATGCTATAAGTTCGGGGTGCCGAACGACCGAAAAGGTGGTCGGACTTGCTTGCCGTACTGTGGAGCCCCTGGTGCAACCAGGAAAACACGGAGCGTGGCTTGCATTTTCGGCAAAGAGGCATCGGCGATAAACGACAGTCGGTAATTGCTATTTACGCATTGTAGTAGAATTTTATGTCTATGCATATTAGTATGATGTATGGAAAGAGGTGTTGTTTGACGGAACCTGTTATGGCCGGACTGGAGGGGGCTGTGAGCGGGTCAAGAATGAATCTGAACTGCCTTCTACCTGCATGTTCCTTCCTTTGTGTGTCGGGGATAATTCCATGCCGCTAGTTCTGTTCTGCGTCAATCGTTAGTTTGCAAATGCGAAATGCTTGAAGACAGCTAGGTGTCCTCTTGTTGTTGCTCCTGTGGTCCCTAATCGGGCCCCGTGTGCCCAATGTTGGACCGTGAGGTAGTACGGGCTCCACAAAGGATGTCCGGATGGTTGTCCTGGGTAATTTACCACGAGAATCTAGTTGACGGGTTTTTCCGCTAGCATACCAGTAAGCTATCGTATGGGGAGGTGCCGAGGATTTATTCTTTGGCGTAGCATTTTGGATGGTCTCAAGGTAATAGCTTAGAGTGGTGGGGTCGCATGAACTTGGCCTTTGCGCCTTACATCTTTTATGAGATGTTTTCCGTGGCGCCATACCCTTGTGGGCTTTGTGTGTTATGGAGCCCCGGATTATTAGGTTCAGAGGCACCGCAATTAACTTGCCGTGGTTTAGGTGGTCCCGGGCGGTCGGCCGCATCATTATGCTCGGGAGGGGGGGGTTCTTGACGAGGCATCTCCCCTTTATTGCTTCCGGTGTGCGACCAACCGCTTTGTTTTGAGAATCCTGCATTCTCTATTGGTATGCTTTGCCGTCCTTCTCGGGGTACCGTGAATTTCACACGGCTGATCCATCGTGTATCTTCGGTCGAGTAGGCTTGTGCTGCTCTTTGCCTGTTTGTCGGACTGAGCATTGCCGGACTTGGCGCCAGCTTCCTTGTCTTGATGTTTATGACCTTTATGCCGAGGTCTGGGGGTGCCTCTTCATATCTGCTGCTTGCCACCTTGGACCGTAGTGATGCATGGGCGTCTGCGTGTGTGCCCGTGGTTTTTCTGCTCGAGTTGAGGTAGCCAGTTGTGCCGTATCTGCCCTTTATTGGGGCTCTCGAGTTTGTATTTTTCGGCGGCCAGTATCTTGGTCTACCTATCCTCTAGCGCATCTTGGTCAGCTCTGAGCTGCTCTTGTTTCCTTTGCAGGCTCCTTGCTGTAGCCATGAGCCGTTGCTTGAAGCGAACTTGTTCCACTAGGTCCTCTAGTATGCCGAATTCGTCATTGCCGAGGCTTGCCTCATCGTCGGAGGGGTGTGTGTGATTGTCCCTCTCCCAAAGATCCTGTCATTGGTCCGCCTGCTATGTAGGCTGGCTCGGGTTGTATTCCTTTTTGGCACCGTCCGGAGTGCTCTCGTTTCCAGGGCCGTTTTTGGTGTGGCGTGGTTTGGAGTGGTACCAATAACGCACATGTTGTGCATTTCTTCCTGAGGGGTTGTCCTCCGTTTCCTCGTCGCCATTAGTTTCCTTCGGAGTGTCCACCATATATATATATATCATATGAGGAGGTGGCCATCCACCGCCCGGTGAGCGGTGGCTCCTGTGATTCTTCTACATCATCGTCCATACCGTCGATGTCTTCGGAGTCGAAGTCAAGCACGTCGGTTAGATCATCGATCGTGGCAATGAAGTGGGTGGTGGGTGGGCAACGAATTCCGTCGTTGTCTGCTTCCCACTCGAGCCGGACATAGTTCGGCCCGGAGTCTCCGTACAAGGAGGGAGACTTCAATAAGTCCAGCATGTCGCCAAAGGGCGAGGGCTGAAAAACGTGCGCTGCGGTGAACTCCATCACCGGGGCCCAACCAGGATCGACGGGCTCGGGGCGCTGGATCGAACCTGCGTTCGATATGAACTGGGTCCGAGTCACTGTGTTCCTCGTGAGGTGAAACCTGTGTTTGACTACATCGCCGATGAAGATACGGCCTGCAGGGCGGGGTCCAGCCCTCCGTCCTTAGGCGAAGCAACCTGTCCCGGATTTATATCCGAGGCTTCTGCCGGGACGATATCCCGAGCGACGTCTGACAGCAGGTCTAAGCCGTGCTCATCGGGACTGTTCGGCGCTGGCTCGAATCCGTCGAAGATCAAGTCTCCGCGGATATCCGCCGTGTGGTTCAGTTTTCCAAACCTTATTTGATGGCCGGGGGCATAGCTATCGATCTGCTCCAAGTGGCCAAGCGAATTGGCCCGCAACGCAAGCCGCCGAACACGAAGATCTGTCCGGGGAGGAAAGTCTCACCCTAGACAGCGTCGTTAATGACGATTGAAGGAGCCATCGAGCCTGACGGTGACGTCATAGAGGAACTCTCAATGAAAGCACCAATGTCGGTATCAAAACCGGCGGATCTCGGGTAGGGGGTCCCGATCTGTGCGTCAAGGCTGATGGTAACAAGAAGTAAGGGACACATATGTTTACCCAGGTTCGGGCCCTCTCGATGGAGGTAAAACCCTACTTCCTACTTGATTAATATTGATGATATAGGTAGTACAAGAGTAGATCTACCACGAGATCGTAGAGACTAAACCCTAGGAGCTAGCCTATGATGGTATGAATGTAATTGTGATCGGCCTTCTAAGGACCAACCTCTCCGGTTTATATAGACACCGGAGAGGGCTAGGGTTTACATGGAGTCGGTTACAAGGAAGGAAATATAATATCCGGATCGCCAAGCTTGCCTTCCACGCCAAGGAAAGTCCCATCCGGACACGGGCCGAAGTCTTGAGTCTTGTATCTTCATGCTTCAATAGTCCGGACGTTGTATACAGTACGGCTGTCCGGATACCCCCTAATCCAGGACTCCCTCAGTTGGCGAATGTTTCCTTCAAGTCGTCAAGGAGCATGAGGTGTTGCTTGGTCTTCACCATGATGTCGTCCACGTAAACGTGGATATTGCGGCCGAGTTGCTGCAGCAGGCATTTCTGCATGCAGCGCTGGAAGGTGGCGCCGGCATTCTTTAAGCCGAACGACATGGTGATGTAGCAATACACCCCAAAGCGCGTGATGAAGGACGTCTCCAGGGCATCGGCCGGGTCTAGCTTGATCTGGTGGTAACCGGAGTAAGCGTCCAGGAAGGACAGGAGCTCGCACCCGGCGGTCGAGTCGATGACTTGGTCGATCCGCGGGAGGGCGAACGGATCCTTGGGACAGGCCTTGTTGAGGCTGGTGTAGTCGATACACATGCGCCAGGTTTTGTTCTTCTTCAGGACGAGGACTGGGTTGGCCAGCCACTCGTGGTGAAACACTTCCATGATGAAGCCGGCCGCCAAAAGCTTGGCGACCTCTTCACTGATGGTTCTTCTCTTCTCTTCGGAGAAACGTCACAGGGGTTGACGGATAGGCTTGGCGTCCTTGCGGACGTGGAGTTTGTGCTCGGCGTACTTCCTCGGGATACCCAAAGATGTCCCGGGGGTCCATGCAAAGATATCCCAATTCTCACAGAGGAATTCGACGAGCTCGCCTTCCTATTTGCTGTCGAGGCGGGCGCCTACGACAACGTACTTGCTGCAGCTGGGATCTTCCGGGTTCAGATTCGCTTTCTTGGTCTCCTTTGAGGGCTTGAAGGCAGCTTTGTTGGCCGGCTCCTCGATCAAGATCGACGCAGCCGAGGCTTCGCCCGCCATGGCGATGATCCGGTCGAGCTGGCGCCGCTCCTCAGCAATGACCAGTGACTTGGCCAGCTTGGCGCCGTCTCGGGAGCACTCCAGGGACTTGCGGTAGTCACCGGTGACGGTGATGAGGCCCTTCGGACCCGGCATATTCATCTTCAAATACGCGTAGTGGGGGACCTTCATGAATTTGGCGAGCGTGGGTCGGCCCAGCAACGTGTTGTACGCGCTAGACAGGTCCACCACCTCGAACCATATCGGCTCGCGCCAGAAATGGTTGCTGTCGCGAACAGGACGTCGAGACGGACCTGGCCAATGGGAGAGCAGAAGAGGCCGGGAACGATGCCGTGGAAGATCGTCCAGGTCGGCTCCAGGTCCTTGGCCTCGAGGCCGAGCTTGGTCATCATGTCGCGGTATAGGATGTTGATGCTGCTGCCGCCGTTGATGAGGACTCGGGAAAACTTGCATGTGCGCCGCACAACAATGGTGGGGTTGAGGACGAGGGCGTAGCCACCCAGGTTCGGCATGACAGCCGGGTGGTCTTCCCGGGTCCAGGTGACTGGGCGGTCCGAGCAGTGCATGAACTCTGGTTTGGCAGGGATGACGGTGTTAACCTCCTGCCGAAGGAGGCGCTCGCTTTGCTTGTCATCGCCGAGGCTAGTGAAGATGACGTAGGCCGCGTTCTGGTCCGGGTAGGCATCGTCGCGCATTGCACCGCCGGCCGGGGGCGGGGGTGGAGGCGGAGGCAGCTGCCCTGTGCCTAGGGCCGGAGTCGGAGGAGGCGGGACGTCGCCCCTCATGATGCGCTTGGTGATGCCGCAGTGCCGAAGCGTGTGCGTGGATGCCTCGTGCCACTGTGGTGCTTGCAGGGAGCGTCGAGCATCTCTTCGAAGCTCATGGCGGGTTGCCATGCCATCTTGCCGGTCTGCCAATGCTTGCCTGCCGGGTCTGCCTCGGGCTCGGTGGCCGCGACGAGCCGGTTGTCATAGCACTGAGCCGGCTGGTCGGCCTTGCGCTTGTTGTTCTGGTGATGCTGCTGCCGGCTGCTCTCACTGGCCAGCTTCGGAGGGGGAACCGGCTTTGCATTGCCGGCTTCATCCAGCGCCACTTGGATCTTCATGGCAGAGTCGGCGTTGGCGTACTTGTCTGCCGTCACCATGAGCACGGCCATGGTGGCCGGCTCAGAGCGCAAGAGCTTGTGCTTGAGGAGGGTGCCGTCTCGGTACCCGTTGACGAAGTACTGGATTGCTTGGACCTCGTGGACGCCCTCGCAGCTGTTCCGGAGCTCGGTCCACGTGCGAGGTACTCGCGGCCGGTCTTCGTCGGCCCCTGCACGCACATGGCGAGCTATCTAGGGAGGCCGGGTCGCTTGTAGGTTCCCGTGAAGTTGCGGACGAAGGCGTGCTCAAAATCGACCCATGTGTTGACGCTGTCCATCAGCAGACTGTTCAACCAGGTGCGGGTCGACCCTTGGAGCATGAGCGGTGTGTAGTGCACGACGAGTCGGCGATTGGCGCCGGTGATGCCAATTGCGGTGGTGTAGTCGGTGAGCCAGTCCTCTGGCTTCACGGTCCCGTTGTACTTGGGGGTGTCATGGGGAAGCATGAACCCTTTGGGAAAAGGCTCTTCCTGGATGCGTGGGCCGAAGCATGCCGGCCCAAGGGCACCTCTTTCCTCCACCTCCAGGGAGTGAGCAAGCTGGTCGAGGCGGTGGCGAGCGTCGGTATTGTCGATGGCGCGTGCACCAGGTCGACTAGCGACCGGGCCACGGGGGGCCGGGTCGGTCGGAGCCGGACGCCGGCCAGGCTGGCCAGGTCCGCGCGGGTTCTCCAGGACAAGCTCGTCGCCCAAGCCGCCTGTGGCCGTAGCGGTCGGGTTGCGCCGAGTCCAGCCTCGTCCGGAATGCGCCTCACCGGGTGGCGAGGACACTGTGTGCTGAAGTTTGCCAGGTCTGCCGACGCGGGCGGAGCCTGTCGGATATCGAGTTCCGGCAAAACACTTGAGGTTCGAACACTGGGGTGCGCACGAAGATTTCCCCCTACCGAAACACTCCCTCAACCTTGCCGCGATCTCTAAGCTAGCTCGATGAACTCACGACATAGGAGACACAAGATTTATACAGGTTCGGGCCACCGTTGTGGTGTAATACCCTACTCCTGTGTGTGGTGTGGTGGATTGCCTTGGGCTGATGATGAATAGCACAAGGGAAGAACAGTCTCACGGGGAGGGGTGTTCTTGAGCTGGTGTGTGTGTAGATGAACTTAGTTCGTCGCCTCCAGATGAGATGCCCCTCCTACTGTGGTGGCTAGCCCTATTTATACAGGCCCTGGTCCTCTCCCCAAATATTGAGCGGGAAGGGATCCAACTATGGCCATTTTGAAAGGGAACAACTAGTACAAGCTATCGTGACTAAACATGGTCTTCGCATGTCAAAGGCGCTGGTGGTGACGCCGTCTTGGGCTCCATGGTGACCTCCGTCCTGCCGTCCTGCTAGTCTTGGTCTTGTTGCACCAATATGGAAACCTTTGCCTGATGCCTTGGTACTCCGCGCCTGCGCTTTCCCCCTTAGCACCAAAAGGGGAAACGAGGACACTGCATGCGCTGGAGCTCGCCTGGCGCCTGCCTGGCGCCCGCCTGGCCTTGGTCGTCATGGCTTGCGTCATGGGAACCTCGCGAGGTACCCCTTGCCTTGATCTCTCCGCCTCCTCGTGAGCCTGCCTAGTGAGGCCACTCCTAAGGAGGTCTTGTGTCATCCGCTCCGCGAGGCTTGGCCCCTCGCGAGGGTCTTGAGTGGTGGTTGATGAAGAAGGGCTATACTGGGCCACTAGTGGAGCGACGCCGCGGGCCGCAGGCAGGCAAGTCTGGGGACCCCCGTTCCTAGAACGCCGACAGTAGCCCCCGGGCCCAAGGCGCGCTCGAACTTGGCTTAGCGGTGAAGCCAAAGGGAAAGTGCGGAGCGCCGCGAGCCCCAATAGCCTGCGGCCTTGGTTGACGCATGGCGACTGATTGAACATGGGCATCTCCGCTTAAACACGCTGCCTCGGCAACTGCCCGATTTGACGAGTCCCTGCTGCATGCAAAAAAGGGTTATCATTACCTACGATCATGGAGGTCGACGGTTGGCCTCCCTTGGGCTATAAATGAGGAGGGGCGAGAGCCCTCATCGCTCATCTCTTCTTGCTCCGCCTGCTTCTGTTGGAAATATGCCCTAGAGGCAATAATAAAAGTATTATTATATTTCATTGTTCATGATAATTGTCTTTTATTCATGCTATAACTGTATTATCCGGAAATCGTAATACACGTGTGAATACATAGACCACAATATGTCCCTAGTGAGCCTCTAGTTGACTAGCTCGTTGTGATCAACAGATAGTCATGGTTTCCTGAATATGGACATTGGATGTCGTTGATAATGGGATCACATCATTAGGAGAATGATGTGATGGACAAGACCCAATCCTAAGCATAGCACAAAGATCGTAGTAGTTCGCTTGCTAGAGCTTTGCCAATGTCAAGTATCTCTTCCTTCGACCATGAGATCGTAACTCCGGATACCGTAGGAGTGCCTTGGTGTATCAAACGTCACAACGAATCGGGTGACTATAAAGGTGCATTACGGTATCTCCGAAAGTATCTCATGGGTTGACATGGATCGAGATCGATTTGTCACTCCGTATGACGGAGAGGTATCTCTGGGCCCACTCGGTAATGCATCATCATAATGAGCTCAAGGTGACCAAGGTGTTGTACACGGATCATGCATTACGATACGAGTAAAGTGACTTGCCGGTAACGAGACCGAACAAGGTATTGGGATACCGACGATCGAAGTCTCGCAAGTAACGCATCGATTGACAAAGGAATTGTATACAGGGTTTGATCAATCTCGACATCGTGGTTCAACCGATGAAATCATCGAGGAGCATGGGAGCCAACATGGGTATCCAGATCCCGCTGTTGGTTATTGCCCGAGAGTCGCCTCGGTCATGCTGCGTGTCTCCGAACCCGTAGGGTCTACACACTTAAGGTTCGGTGACGCTTAGGGTTATTAGGAAGACTAGTATGTGACTACCGAATGTTGTTCGAGTCCCGATGAGATCCCTGACGTCACGAGGAGTTCCGGAATGGTCCGGAGGTGAAGTTTATATATGGGAAGTTGTCATACGGACACCGGAAAGTTTCGGGGTCTATCGGTAATGTACCGGACCACCGGAGGGGTTCCGGGTCCACCGGAGGGGCCACCCCGGAGGGCCACATGGGCCGCAGAAGGGAGGGAGCCAGCCCCGGAGGGCTGGGCGCCCCACCTTGTGCCCATGCGCCTAGGGTTGGGGAAACCCCGAGGGGCGCCTGCTTGGGGGAAGCCTCCACTCCTGCCGCCGCCCCCTCTAGATCCCATCTAGAGGGTCGGCCCCTGCCCCTTCCCTATAAATAGAGGGGTGGGGGAGGGCTGTTGTACCCATCTCCAAGGCGCAGCCCTCCCTCCCAACACCTCTCCTCCTCCGTAAGCGCTTGGCGGCCTCAGCCGAGTATCTTCTGCACCAACACCACCACGCCGTCGTCTTTGCCGCTGGAGCGAAGCCTCAACCTCTCCTCCCCTTGCTGGATCAAGAAGGAGGAGACGCCTCCCGTCCCGTCGCGTGTGTTGAACGCGAGGTGCTGTCCGCTCAAGACTTGGACATCGGTGATCTGAATCACGCCGAGTACGACTCCATCATCACCTTGCAAGCTTCCGCACGCGATCTACAAGTGGTATGTAGATGCAAACTCTCTCCCATGACTCGTTGCTTAGATGAACTCATAGATGGATCTTGGTGAAACCGTAGGAAATTTTTAATTTTCTCGCAACGCTCCCCAACAAAGGGCATCATGAGCTAGGTCTATGCGTAGTTCTCTAATGCACGAGTAGAACACAATTTTGTTGTGGGCGTGGATCTTGTCAACTTACTTGCCTCTACTAGTCTTTTCTTGCTTCAACGGTATTGTGGGATGAAGCGCCCGACCAACCTTACACGCACGCTTACGTGAGACCGGTTCCACCGATTGACATGCACTAGTTGCATAAGGTGGCTGGCGGGTGTCTGCCTCCCACTTTAGTTGGAGCGGATTCGATGAACAGGGCCCTTATGAAGGGTAAATAGAAGTTGACAAAATCACGTTGTGGTTATTCGAGGTAAGAAAACGTTCTTGCTAGAACCCAATTGCAGCCACGTAAAAGATGCAACAACAATTAGAGGACGCCTAACTTGTTTTTGCAGCGATTGATCATGTGATGTGATATGGCCGAAGTTGTGATGAATGATGAATTGTGATGTATGAGATCATGTTCTTGTAATAGGATTCACGACTTGCATGTCGATGAGTATGACAACCGCAGGAGCCATAGGAGTTGTCTTTATTTTTGTATGACCTGCGTGTCATTGAAGAACGCCATGTAAACTACTTTACTTTATTGCTAAACGCGTTAGCCATAGAAGTAGAAGTAGTCGTTGGCGTGACAACTTCATGAAGACACGATGATGGAGATCATGGTGTCAAGCCGGTGACAAGATGATCATGGAGCCCCGAAGATGGAGATCAATGGAGCTATATGATATTGGCCATATCATGTCACAACTATATAATTGCATGTGATGTTTATTATGTTTATGCATCTTGTTTACTTAGGACGACGGTAGTAAATAAGATGATCCTTTACAAAATTTCAAGAAGTGTTCTCCCTAATCATGCACCGTTGCTACAGTTCGTCGCTTCTAAGCACCACGTGATGATCGGTGTGATGGATTCTTACGCTCACATACAACGGTGTAAGACAGTTTTACACAGCGAAAACACTTAGGGTTAACTTGACGAGCCTAGCATGTGCGGACATGGCCTCGAACACGGAGACCGAAAGGTCGAACACGAGTCGATGGAAGATACGATCAACATGAAGATGTTCACCGACGATGACTAGTCCGTCTCACGTGATGATCGGACACGGGCTAGTCGACTCGGATCGTGTAACACTTAGATGACTAGAGGGATGTCTAATCTAAGTGGGAGTTCATAATTTGATTAGAACTTTATTATCATGAACTTAGTCTAAAACCTTTGCAAATATGTCTTGTAGATCAAATGGCCAACGCTAATGTCAACATGAACTTCAACGCTCCTAGAGAAACCAAGCTGAAAGATGATGGCAGCAACTATACGGATCGGGTCCGAACCCGAGGATCATCCTCATAGCTGCCAGAAGCAATATGTCCTAGAAGGACCGCTAGGTGACGCTCCGTCCCGAGAACCAAGACATTATGAATGCTTGGCAAACTCGTCTTGATGATTACTCCCTCGTTCAAGGCGGCATGCTTTACAGCTTAGAACCGGGCTCCAAAAGCGCTTTTGAGCATCACGGAGCATATGAGATGTTCAAGAGCTGAAACTAGTTTTCCAAGCTCATGCCCGGTCGAGAGATATGATGTCTCCGACAAGTTCTACAGTTGTAAGATGGAGGAAAACAGTTCTGTCGGGAGCACATCCTCAAGATGTCCGGGTTGCACAACCGTATGACCCAAATGAACATTAACCTCCCGGATGAGGCGGTCATTGACAGAATCCTCCATCGCTCCCACCAAGCTACAAGAGCTTTGTGATGAACTACAACATGCGAGGGATGGTGAAGACCATTCTGAAGTGTTCTCGATGTCAAGTCAGCAGAGGCTGAAATCAAGAAAGAACATCAAGTGTTGATGGTCAATAAGACCACTAAGTTCAAGAAGGGCAAGGGTAAGAAGAACTTCAAGAAGGACGGCAAAGATGTTGTCACGCCCGTAAGCCGCTTGCCGGAAGAAGTCAAAGAATGGACCCAAGCCCGAGACCAGTGCTTTTATTGCAAGGAAGGGTCACTCGAAGCGGAACTGCCCCAAATACTTAGCGGATAAGAAGGCCGCAACACCAAAGGTATATTTGATATACATGTAATTGATGTGTACCTTACCGAGACTCGTAGTAACTCCCGGTATTTGATACCGTGCCGTTGCTCATATTTGTAACTCACAGCAGAGCTGCGGAATAAACGGAGATCGGCGAAGGGCGAGGTGACGATCGCGCCGGGAATGGTTCCAGAGTCGATGTGATCGCCGCCGCACGCTGCCTCTACATTTACCTACGGATTAGTTTTGAACCTTAATAATTGTTATTTAGTGCCAAGTTTGAGCATGAACATTGTATCCGGATCTCGCTTAATACGAGATGGCTACTCATTTAAGTCTGAGAATAATGGTTGTTCGATTTATATGAGAGATATGTTTTATGGTCATGCTCCATGGTCAATGGTTTATTCTTAATGAATCTCGAGCGTAATATTACACATGTTCATAGTGTGGATGCCAAAAGATGTAAAGTTGATAACGATAGTCCCACATACTTGTGGCATCGCCGCCTTGGTCACATTGGTGTCAAGCGCATGAAGAAGCTCCATGCTGATGGACTTTAGAGTCTCTTGATTATGAATCGCTTTGACACATGCGAACCATGCCTCATGGGCAAATGACCAAGACTCCTTCTCCGAACAATGGAGCGAGCAACCAACTTGTTGGAAATCATACATACCGATGTGTGCGGTCCAATGAGCGTTGAGGCTCATGGAGGATATCGTTATGTTCTCACTCTCACCGATGACTTAAGTAGATATGGGTATGTCTACTTAATGAAACACAAGTCCGAGACCTTTGAAAAGTTCAAGGAATTTCAGAATGAGGTGGAGAATCAACGTGACCGAAAGATAAAGTTCCTATGATCGATCGTGGAGGAGAATACTTAAGTCACGAATTTGGTACACACTTAAGGAAATGTGGAATCGTTTCACAACTCACGCCGCTGGAACACCTCAAATAAATGGTGTGTCCGAACGTCGAATCGCACTCTATTGGATATGGTGCGGTCTATGATGTCTCTACCGATTTACCGCTATCATTTTGGGGATACGCCTAGAGACAGCTACATTCACTTTAAATAGGGCACCGCCTAAACCGCTGAGACGACACCGTATGAATTATGGTTTGGGAAGAAACCTAAGCTGTCGCTTTCTAAAAGTTTGGGGATGCGATGCTTATGTCAAGAAACTTCAACCCGAAAAGCTCGAACCCAAGTCGGAAAAATGCGATTCATAGGATACCCTAAGGAAACTGTCGGGTATACCTTCTACTTAAGATCCGAGGGCAAGATCTTTGTTGCCAAGAACGGATGCTTTCTGGAAAAAGAGTTTCTCTCGAAAGAAGTAAGTGGGAGGAAAGTAGAACTCGATGAAGTACTACCTCTCGAACGGGAAAGTGGTGCAGCTCAGGAAAATGTTCCCGTGATGCCCACACCAACCGAAGAGGAAAACAATGATGATGATCAAGGTACTTTGGATCAAGTTGCTACTGAACTTCGTAGGTCCACAAGGACACGCTCCGCACTGCAGTGGTATGGCAACCTTGTCCCGGAAATCATGTTGTTAGACAACGTGAACCTTCGAACTATGAAGAAGCGATGGCGGCCCAGATTCCAACAAATGGCTTGAAGCCATGAAATCCGAGATAGAATCCATGTATGAAAACAAAGTATGGACTTTGACAGACTTGCCCGATGATCGGCGAGCGATAGAAAACAAATGGATTTTTAAGAAGAAGACGGACGCGATGGTAATGTTACCATCTATAAGGCTCGACTTGTCGCTAAGGGTTATCGACAAGTTCAAGGGATTGACTACGACGAGACATTCTCTCCGTAGCAAAGCTGAAGTCCGTCCAATCATGTTAGCAATTGCCGCATACTATGATTATGAGATATGGCGATGGACGCCAAAACGGCATTCCTTAACGGACATCTTAAGGAAGAGCTGTATATGATGCAGCCGGAAGGTTTTGTCGATCCTAAGAATGCTAACAAAGTATGCAAGCTCCAAATGATCCATTTATGGGCTGGTGCAAGCATCTTGAGTTGGAACATTCGCTTTGATGAGATGATCAAAGCGTTTAGTTTATGCTTGAGACTTATGGAGAAGCCTCGTTTACAAGAAAGTGAGTGGGAGCTCAGTAGCATTTCTCATATTATATGTAGATGACATACTCTTGATGGGAAATGATATAAAACTTCGACAACATTAAGGCCTACTTGAATAAGTGTTTTTCAATGAAGGACCTTGGAGAAGCTGCTTATATATTAGGCATCAAGATCTATAGAGATAGATCGAGACGCCTCATAGGTCTTTCACAAAGCACATACCTTGATAAGATTTTGAAGAGGTTCAAAATGGATCAGTCCAAGAAGGGTTCTTGCCTATGTTACAAGGTGTGAGATTGAGCTCAGCTCACCACCCACCACGGCAAAAGATAAAGAAGAGATGAGTGTCATCCCTATGCTTCAGCCATAGGATCTATTATGTATGCCATGCTGTGTACTGACTGATGTAAACCTTGCCGTAAGTTTGGTAGCAAGATACCAAAGTAATCCCGCAAGGAACACCGGACAGCGGTCAAGAATATCCTGAAGCACCGAAAAGGACAAAGGACATGTTTCGCTTATGGAGGAGACGAAGAGCTCGTCAGAAGGGTTACGCCGACGCTAGCTTCGACTCGAGATCTGATGACTCTAAGTCACAAACCGGATACGTATATGTTGAATGGTGGAGCAAGAAGCTGGTGCAGCCGCAAGCGAGAAGCGCCGTGGCGGGATCTACGTGTGAAGCGGAGTACATGGCAGCCTCGGAGGCAGCGATGAAGCGATTTGGGTGAAGGAGTTCATCACCGACCTAGGAGTCATACCCAATGCGTCGGGCCGATCAAACTCTTCGTGACAACACCGAGCTATTGCCCTTGCCAAGGAGCCCAGTGTTTCACAAGAAGACCAGCACATCAAGCGTTGTTTCAACTCCATCCGTGAAAATGTTCAAGATGGAGACATAGAGATTTGCAAAGTACACACGGATCTGAATGTCGCAGATCCGCTGACTAAACCTCTCTCGCAGCAAAACATGATCAACACCGTAACTCTATGGGTGTTCGATTCATCACAATGTAACTAGATTGGTGACTCTAGTGCAAGTGGGAGACTGTTGGAAATATGCCCTAGAGGCAATAATAAAAGTATTATTATATTTCATTGTTCATGATAATTGTCTTTATTCATGCTATAATCAGTATTATCCGGAAATCACAATACACGTGTGAATACATAGACCACAATATGTCCCTAGTGAGCCTCTAGTTGACTAGCTCACAGATCAACAGATAGTCATGGTTTCTGACTATGGACATTGGATGTTTGATAACGGATCACATCATTAGGAGAATGATGTGATGGACAAGACCCAATCCTAAGCATAGCACAAAGATCGTAGTTCGCTTGCTAGAGCTTTGCCAATGTCAAGTATCTCTTCCTTCGACCATGAGATCGTAACTCCGGATACCGTAGGAGTGCCTTGGGTGTATCAAACGTCACAACGTAACGGGTGACTATAAAGGTGCATTACAGGTATCTTCGAAAGTATCTGTTGGGTTGACACGGATCGAGATCGGATTTGTCACTCCGTATGACGGAGAGGTATCTCTGGGCCCTCTCGGTAATGCATCATCATAATGAGCTCAAGGTGACCAAGGTGTTGGCCACGGATCATGCATTACGATGATGAGTAAAGTGACTTGCCGTAACGAGACCGAACAAGGTATTGGGATACCGACGATCGAAGTCTCGGGCAAGTAACGCATCGATTGACAAAGGGAATTGTATATGTGGTTTGATCAATCTCGACATCGTGGTTCAACCGATGAAATCATCGAGGAGCATGTGGGAGCCAACATGGGTATCCAGATCCCGCTGTTGGTTATTGCCCGAGAGTCGCCTCGCCATGTTCAGCAGGTCTCCGAACCCGTAGGGTCTTCACACTTAAGGTTCGGTGATGCTAGGGTTATTAGGAAGATTAGTATGTGACTACCGAATGTTGTTCGAGTCCCTGATGAGATCCCTGACGTCACGAGGAGTTCGGAATGGTCCGGAGGTGAAGTTTATATATGGGAAGTTGTCATACGGACACCGGAAAGTTTGGGGGTCTATCGGTAATGTACCGGACCACCGGAGGGGTTCCGGGTCCACCGGAGGGCCACCCCGGAGGGCCACATGGGCTGCAAGAGGAGGAGCCAGCCCCGGAGGGCTGGGCGCCCACCTTGGGCCCATGCGCCTAGGGTTGGGGGGGAAACCCTGAGGGGGGCGCCCCCCTTGCTTGGGGGGCAAGCCTCCCCTCCCTGGCCGCCGCCCCCCCTCTAGATCCCATCTAGAGGGGTCGTCCCCCCTTGCCCCTTCCCCTATAAATAGAGGAGTGGGGGGAGGGCTGCTGTAACCATCTCCAAGGCGCAGCCCCTCCCCTCCACAACACCTCTCCTCCTCCGTAAGCGCTTGGCGAAGCCCTGCCAGAGTACTGCTGCACCAACACCACCACGCCGTTGTGCTGCCGTTGGAGCGAGCTTCCTCAACCTCTCCTACCCCGTTTCTGGATCATGAAGGAGGAGACGTCTCCCGTCCCGTACGTGTGTTGAACGCGGAGGTGCTGTCCGTTCAACACTTGGACATCGGCGATCTGAATCACGTCGAGTACGACTCCATCATCACCTTGCAAGCTTCTGCACGCGATCTACAAGTGGTATGTAGATGCAAACTCTCTCCCATGACTCGTTGCTTAGATGAACTCATAGATGGATCTTGGTGAAACCGTAGGAAATTTTTTAATTTTCTGCAACGTTCCCCTACAGCTTCTTCTCCCCTTCTCCACCTCCACTCTTGACGCCAATGGCACTAATCCGCAGATTCTCGGCCGAAGAAAAGGGGAAGGCTCCCCGGGATGGACCTGATCCGCTCCCGCCGAAGAAGAGGCCGGTCCACCGCCGTGGTGAGGTCGTGGGGCTGGAGATGATGAGGCCTTGGTGCGAGCGGCCACCCCCTGGGTACCCGCTACCCCAGTGCGCCCGAGCCGAGGGCTCTGGAGAAAGGGACGGCGAGCGGAGCCGCCCGCGCCGCAGCCACGGTCAGCGAGCCGTGGTGACATGCGTTGTCGCTCCGAGAGTCCACGCCATGGACTCCTCTCGCGAGCTCGTGCTGCACGCGGCAATGCCTCCAAGCACCTGGATCCGCTTCCCCTTGTTCTTCTCCACCGAGGTGCCGACGAGGGGGCCTCTCGAGCTTTGGCTGCAGCACGCTGATTGCTGTCCGGGTCCTCGATTGCTGCAGATTGGAAGGCACGCTCGAGGGAGCACACCACATCTCTCTCTTCGCAGGGGACCATGATGATTCCGCCGCTTCCTGGCATCTTGAGGACGTTTTGTAGCCGTGGTGGGTCACTACCATGAACTTGGCCAGGGCTGGATACCCGAGGATGGCATTGTACGGCAGGTGGATGTGGGCGACGTCGAAGTCGATGAGCTCGGTGCGGTAGTTGTCACACTTTCCAAAGGTGACAGGGAGGCGGACCTGCCCTATCGGGGTGGTGGAACTGTCGGTAACTCCTCAAAAAGGCTTGGTAGGCTGGAGCTGATCGTATGGCACTTGAAGGTTGTCGAACATCTCAACGGACAGGACGTTAAGCCCCGCGCCGCCATCGATGAGGGTCATGGTGACTTGCACGTTGCTGATGACTGGTGAATAGAGTATTGGGAGGACGCCAGCAGTAGCCGCGCACTTGAGTTGATCTGCCGAGCTGAAGGTGATGGCGCACTTGGACCACCTGAGTGGGCGTGTGGCCTCGAGCTTGGGGAGGACCGCATTCACCTCGCGAGTGAACTTCTTGAAGATGCGCTGAGAGGCTGGGGCTTGAGCTCTGCCCAAGATGCAAGCGATAGCACATGGCTCCTGGAAGCCCCCAGCCCCCTCGTCCTGGTGATGGTCATCATTCCTTCTTGGCGGCGGCGGCAGCGGAGGAAGACCTGCGTTACCCTGCGGGCGGTCCTCGCGAGGCTGATCCCTCCAGGCGCCCTCGCGAGGCTGGTCCTACCAGCGATCCTCACAAGGTCGGTCTCGCCACTCCTGGCAAGGGCCACAGTCGTCCCATCGTCCTCTGCCACATCCTCCTCCGCGGCCGTAGCCCCAATCGTTGCGCTCGGGGTGTCGACTGAAGCGTCCTTCTCGAACGGCCTTGAGCTCCTGGCAGTCGCTGGTGTTGTGGGTGTGGAGATTATGGTAGGCACAGAACGGTTGGCTGCCCTTGGACGACTCCGACTGGTCCCCGCCGCGCTTCATGTCTGGTTCTGCCGCAAGCACGGCTACTCCCTTGCACTTCACGTCCTTGGTCTTGGTCTTCTTTTCTTCCGGGTCAGCAACTGGAAGCTCGAGGAGGGAGAGGCGTCCCTCCTTAGCTCTTGCGCACTTGGTCGCCAGGTTGAATAGCTCCAGGGATATGCACAACTCCGCGTGGATGGCGAGCTCCTCCTTCATCTTGACGTCGCGGACGCCATCAGAGAACACCGAGATGATGGCCTCGTCCTTCACCTTGGGGATCTTGAGGCGGATGCTGTTGAAGCGCTGGATGTATTTCTGCACGGTCTCCCCAGGCTGTTGCTTGATGCGGCGCAGGTCACCCGCGGCCGGGGGACAGCCGCGAGTGCCCTGGAAGTTGGCGATGAAGCGGCTGCGCATCTCGTCCCAAGAGGAGATCGAGCCGGGTGGCAGGTTCAGGAGCCACGAGCGGGCACCGTCCTTGAGCGCCATGGGAAACCATTTCGCCATGACCTTCTCGTCTCCGTTGGCCGCCTCGATGCTCAGCTTGTAGAGCTACAAGAACTCCGCAGGTTCGGGGGTGCTGTCGTAGCGAGGAGGCAGGTCCGGCTTGAACTTGCCCGGCCAGGCGACGCTATGCAGCTCGGGGGTGAAGGCGCGACAGCCTGCTATGGTCACCGAGGCCCTTTGTTGACGTGGAGCTTGCTCTTGATGGTGCCCGCGCGCCGCCACTAGGGGCAGTATGCGGTCTTGTCACGCCGGTGCAGGGAGCACGGGGGCGCCTTCTTGCGGCCGAGGGATTTCTTGGCAGCTTCTTTCTTGTCGCGCGGGCGCTAGATGTGATGGGTCACGTCCAGGGGCCGCGCGCCTTGGAGCCAGGGCGCCGTCTTGGGGGAGAGGTGGTGGAGGCGCTCCTTGAGCCACGTCGCCCATACCTGGCGGAGGGCGAGGCAGCGCGAGAGACGTCGCGGGGGAGCCCCCTACAGCGCTGACGAGCTCGGTGATGCAAGCGAGCCATTCTTCGTAGAGGTCGTCGATGGGGCGGTAATGCAGGAGCTCACGTGCCAAAAGCAGTGCGGCCTATGCGTCCATGGGGGCGCGATGAGCGTGGGATGACGAACCAGCTGGGGTCAGCGATGGAGTGGCAGTGCGGCCTTCCCGCCGTACCGAGGGGTGCAGCGAGGATGCTTACTACTCGTTCCCCGTCGGGCTAGTGGCGGCATTGGCGGCAGGCGACGGAGAACGACGGGGAGGCCGCTGTCGGTGTCAAAACCGGCGGATCTCGGGTAGGGGGTCCCGAACTGTGCGTCTAGGTGGATGGTAACAGGAGACAAGGGACACGATGTTTTACCCAGGTTCGGGCCCTCTTGATGGAGGTAAAACCCTACGTCCTGCTTGATTAATATTGATGATGTGTATTACAAGAGTGGATCTACCACGAGATCAAGGAGGCTAAACCCTAGAAGCTAGCCTATGGTATGGTTGTTGTAATGGATGTTGTGTCCTACGGACTAAAACCCTCCAGTTTATATAGACACCGGAGAGGGCTAGGGTTACACAGAGTCGGTTACAATGGTAGGAGATCACATATCCGTATCGCCAAGCTTGCCTTCCACGCCAAGGAAAGTCCCATCCGGACACAGGACGGAGTCTTCAATCTTGTATCTTCGTAGTCTTGGAGTCCGGCGGACGATGATAGTCCGGCTGTCCGGACAGCCCCTAGTCTAGGACTCCCTCAGTACCCCCCGAACTAGGCTTCAATGACGATAAGTCCAGCGCGTATATAGTCTTTGGCGTTGCAAGGCGGGTTCTCCTTTTAAGTTCCATGTACCTGCCGAACAGTGTCCGGCTTCCTTATCAATGTTGCGCTTCTTGGCTTCCACGCCCAATAATGGCCTTCTTCCACGCGTCGCACGAATGCGAAAAGCCAGGGTATCTTTTACATTTTACCCCCTAGCTGTGCAAATAATCTGCCTATAAGAGAGGCAAGAATCCAGATCCAAATTACCCCATCTTCCTTCTGCGAATACTCATCGGAGCGCCTTTGACCCTGAATCCATTCCACCATGGACCGTCGACGCGGCTCCTCTTCTCGCGCTCCCAGCCCTCTGCCGGAGATTGGAGGAGATGCTCTGCTCCCACAACGAGCTGGTGAAGCTCAAGCGGAGGATATCTCCTCCAGCCTTCATGGTTCCGGTTCGAGCGGGCTGGCCACCTACAAAGGTGGGAAGCAAGCGGAGGCTACCCAAGTCCCAACAAAGGGGAGCGGGTATGCTTCGTCCCCTATCTGATAAGGGGGCTCGGATTTCCTGTACATCCGTTACTCCGCGGGCTCCTGGAGTTCTACGGACTCCAGCTTCATCACCTCACGCCTGCCTCTATCCTGCATATTGCGGGTTACGTAGCTCTTTACGAGCTATTCCTGGGCGTGGAGCCCCATTTCGCGTTGTGGAAGAGGTTGTTCTGCCTTGTACCCGCTCTCACGAGGGTCCATATATCAAGTGGCGGCGCCAAATTTGGCGCATTGCGGGACCGGATATCCATCCGGAACCCCTAAGAAGGCGTCCAAGACGGCCTTGAGAATGGTTTACATAGAAGGCGTTCATTGTCGAGACCTGTTCGGATCGGCCTCCCGGAGTTCAGTAATGCTCCTCTGCAGAAACGCCTTAGTTGGCGCCCGCGGAGCCCCCAACTGGAGGAAGACAAGAGCGTCCATTATTTGATGGGCTGGATAAGGTTACTGGCCCATTCCAGGTTGACCATGATTGGAGTCATGGCAACATGCATTATCTTGGGGTGCAGCCACTACAATACAGGGGCCACCCTATGTGGGATTTCAACGGGGAGGACGATGCCACCCGTCATGGCCGCCATGGGCCAGGTTCGGCCGAAGACCTGGTGAAGATCATGTCCGGCCTGTACAAGGGGGAGAAGGAGGATTTCCTCCGGTTGAACCCGTTGAATGGGTTTTCCACGAATAATCCCCGGCCTTGGGTAAGCGAACACTCTGCGCGTCCGACTCGTGCTTTCGAAGTTTAAGTTTCTTATATCGTGTTTTCGACGCAGGAGCTGCGTCGGGTCGTGGAGGACATGCTAAGTCCAGCTCCGCAACCCGAGGATCCAGAGAGATCCCAGGATCCGGCCTCTGAAGAGGATCCGGACATAAAGGTGGAGCTAATCGACGGGGTGTTCCACCAGCTCAGCATGGATAATGCTTTAGTCGCCATTACGGCCGACTACCCCGGACTATATCCGGCTTCCCAGGTGATTGTGACCGAAGTCCCGACACCATTATTCCTTCCTCGTTCATTTCTGACCTTCGCATACGATGGTGTTTTGCAGGAAGCGCCTTCAGGGCGGGAAGCCGAGCCCGTGGCGGCTGACCAACAAAGGCCAGTCTGGACCAGTAGGCGAAAGAGGATCGCGGTGCGGACTGAAACGTCGCCGCAAAGGTATAGCTCACAGTTCATTATTTGGAGCAACATTCCTAGGAAGCGTTTGAGTGCTCATGGCTTTTTGTAGGAGAAAAAGCGCCTGCCGGACTACGGGCGTGGAGGTTGCCAATCCAACCTCTACCAGCCAGGCTCCAGCACCTGGTCTAGAGGGGGAGGCGAGTGCAAGGCGCGAGCCGGACACTCCTCCAACGGAGGATGCCGACAGATTGTCCGCCACCAAGTCTGAGGTGGAGAGCGCCATGAACCACGTGCTTCTCCCCTGAGGCGTTGAATGCCTTTAACGCGGGGGACGCGCACCTCCATGCTGCTCAAGATGGTTTTACCAGAGCCACGGAGCAGTATGTAAAAGACATACGGGTAAGAGAATTTAACAGTTATATATGCCAGTAGCCCCCGAGACTTAAAGTAGTTATGTTAACTGATTTAAGGATCATTTGAAACGCAGGATCTTACCGAGAAGAATACCCAAATGTCTCAGGAGCTGCAAGAGTGCAAGGCCCAACTTGAGGCCGCACTTGCTGCCGCAGGAGGAAACACAGAGACCTCTCCTGGTAACACATTTTAAAAAAAATATAACGCTTTGTGCGCTGCAGCATAAGTCTAATAATGGCATTGCGGTCTGCGGACAAGATCCGGACATGCAGAACCATCGCGCCACCAAGGCGGCGAGAGGGTGCTGAATAGAGTGCAAGAAGAAAGGAACAAGCTCCAAGATGCCCACGCCCAGCTTGGAGAAGAGCTGAAAGGCATTCGGGCCGAGCTGTCCGGCTCCGTTAAGTAGAATCAGCGGCTTCGTCGCGGCATCTATAGTAAGTGCTTAAGCAAACTCCTTTGAAAAGAAGAGTTCGGCGAGGAAGTCAATTGACAAAATATGTCTGTAGGTATACTCACAGGTCGCCCTGCAGAGGAGATGCCCGTATCGACGGGTGATCAACTTCCCGAACTGTTGCAGCTACTTGAACGAGTTCGGCAGGCGATGAGCGGCGCCGTTCAGGCTTTATGGCCGGCCATTTCCCTGCCCGAAGGCCTTGGGATCTTACGGAGAAGCTTCAAGGAATGCGGCAGCTCTTCCATTTATGGAAGATTTCTGCCTGCCGCCAAGGTGCCAGGGAGGCCTGGGCCATGGTGAAGACGCGGTACAAGAAGGCGGATCCCAACCATATGGCCGAGGTCGGACCTATGGGGCCCGACGGGAAGGAGATCCCTATGAGTTTAGTATCACGGCCGGTAGAGTTGGCGCTAAATTTTCCCAACGGGATCAGAATTGGACAGCTGTTAGGCGGGATTGAGGAGGAATACAACAATCAATGTGACAATGTATTTTAAAATGACATGTAAAATGCCTTCTAGCCGGATTGTAGATCGTTTGTCTTTGCCGACCTTTTCGCTTCAACCTCGGGACCCTAGAGTGCAGGTGTGTCCGAATACCTTCTCGGTTAAAAACAACCGTGGCATGCATGGAGACCAAAGCGTAGGGGTCATTAGTGCTTTATCGGACAAGTGCCCAACTAGTTATGTTATATTACATGGTTAGTAAGAAACATCTTCCAGGAGAATAGTTCCGTTAAGGGTTCCTTTCTCGGGAGGCATGCCCTAAAGTGCATGTCCGGACTGCGAAAAAGAGCGTAAAAGCATCTGGGGCAGATAAATAAGTAGGTAAAAATCATCTTTCAAGTCACCGACCGAATATTCCCTTAAGAACGCTAGCTTTCGGCTTCACCCACCGAGGTACACATCCGCCGACCGGCAGTAACAATCGCAGAGGTGCTCCCTTTACCTCCTAGCCGAACAATCGGGAATGTAGGGGTAAGCACAGGAGCTAGGCAACCCAGCTTGGCCAAAACTTAAGTCATATCGATGCATATAATGGTGAATAAAAGGTACATGTGGAAGCTTGACACATGTGCTGGGCATGAAGCACTTATAATTGAGCTTCTGGTAAGGAAGTCCCCAGGTATAATGAGTGCGGATGGCACATCAAGTATGTGCGAACAATGCGTGAGTAGGCCCTTAAGGGCTTTCTAGGAAAAGGGTTAAGAGAAGAGAGAGAAACAAAAGACAGCTGAAGTGTAAAAATTTGGATGGGAGAAGGGGACGAACTCTTAGTCCAGCGCTAGGCATAGAATCTTCGGAGGCGGGCTGCGTTCCATGGGTTCGGCTCGAGTCGGTTGTCCGACGCATTTCGTAGGCGGTACGCTCCGCCGGTCAAGACTTGATCGATGATGAAGCGGCCCTCCCATTTGGGCTTGAGCTTGTCCTTTTTCTTGTCCGGCAGGCGTAGAACTAGTTCGCCAATGTTGTAAGTCTTGGCCCGTACTTCTTTGCTTTGATATCTTCGAGCCTGCTGCTGATAGAATGCGGAACGAGCCTTGGCGACGTCGCGTTCCTCCTCCAATGCGTCCAAGCTGTCCTGCCGATCCAGCTCGGCTTCTCTTTCTTCGTACATGCGCACTCGAGGTGAGTCATGAATCATGTCGCAGGGCAGAACTGCCTCTGCGCCGTATACCATAAAAAATGGTGTGAATCCGATAGTACGGTTGGGCGTTGTCCGTAGCCCCCAGAGTACGGAGTCGAGCTCCTCTACCCAGTGCGTGTCAGATTTCGTAATTGACCTCACTAGTCTGGGTTTGATGCCGCTCATTATTAGACCGTTTGCTCGTTCCACTTGACCGTTGGTTTGAGGGTGATAGACTAAAGCGTAATCGAGCTTAATGCCCATGTTTTTGCACCATGACTTAACCTTGTCGGCCGTGAAGTTCGTGCCGTTATCGGTGATGATGCTGTGGGGGACACCATAACGTGTACTACCCGGATATAAAGTCTATCACTGGTCCGGACTCTGCCGTTTTGACTGGCTTGGCCTCTATCCATTTGGTGAATTTGTCCACCATGACCAATAGGTACCTTTGCTTGTGGGTTCCCCCTTTAAGGGGTCCAACCATGTCAAGCCCCCAGACCGCGAACGGCCAGGTAATGGGTATAGTTTTGAGGGCGGTGGGTGGCATATGGCTCTGATTAGCAAAGGGCTGACAACCGACGCATCTTTGGACTAAGTCCTGAGCATCTTCCCGGCCGTCGGCCAATAAAATCCTGTATGGAATGCCTTTCCTACAAGGGCCCGAGCTGCTGCGTGGTGTCCGCCTAGTCCGGCATGAATTTCAGCCAGAAGGTTTCGCCCTTCCTCTTCGGAGATACACCTTTGAAGGACTCCGGTTGTGCTTTTCTTATAAAGTTCTCCCTCATGGACCTTGTAGGCTTTAGATCGCCGGACTATGCAGCGGGCCTCATTTTGGTCTTCGGGAAGTTCCTGCCTAAGCAAGTAGGCTAGGAATGGTCCTGTCCACGGGGCGATTACTGCCATTATGTCGTGGGCTGAAGGTGTTATGTCATCGGCTGAATTGCCGGTTGGCGCGGCTTTTTCCGGTTTATTATTTCCGGACTCCTCTTCCCATAGTACGGATGGCTTGAAGAGCCGCTCGGGAAGATGTTTGAGGACAGCGTCACGCTTTTGCGCCGATCGTGCGATAAGATGTCGGCTGCTTGGTTATTATCCCGGGCTACGTGATGGAATTCAAGTCTTTCAATTAGACGGACCCGGAGTGGTTCTTTTGAATGGCTTCTTCCGCTGACCGGGTTTAGAGCCTCGGAATCCGGCGTTGACTGCCATATCCTCCTTGTCGTCGCCGTTAACGCGGCGTTTATTTTTGCTTTGACGCGACCTGCCACTGCGGTCCTTTGTGTCCGGACTGCCAACATTTTTGCTGAGGTTATTGCTGCGAGCTAGCCAGCTATCCTCTCCCGCACAGAAGCGGGTCATTAATGATGTGAGGGCTGCCATGGATTTCGGCTTTTCGTGTCCTAGGTGCCGGGCTAGCCACTCGTCGCGGATGTTATGTTTGAAGGCTGTGAGGGCCTTTGCATCCGGACAGTCGACGATTTGATTTTTCTTTGTTAAGAACCGTGTCCAGAATTGCCGGGCCAATTCGTTTGGCTGCTGGATTATGTGGCTTAGGTCATCGGCGTCTAGTGGCCGCACATATGTGCCCTGGAAGTTGTCGAGGAATGCGGCTTCCAGGTCCTCCCAACACCCAATTGACTCTGCGGGCAGGCTGTTAAGCCAATGCCGAGCTGGTCCTTTAAGCTTGAGCGGGAGGTATTTGATGGTGTGGAGATCATCGCCGCGGGCCATATGGATGTGAAGGAGATAATCTTCGATCCAAACTGCAGGGTCTGTCGTGCCATCGTAGGATTCAATGTTTACGGGTTTAAACCCTTCAGGGATTTGATGATCCATTACTTCGTCAGTGAAGCATAGCGGGTGTGCGGCGCCTTTGTATTGGGCAATATCACGACGTAGCTCAAGGGAGCGTTGTCTGCTGTGTTCGGCCCGGCCGGGGTTGCTGTATCTGGCTCGACGGTATTCGACGTGGGTCGTGGGACGCCCACGTGATCCATATATAGATCTGGATTGCCTTGCTTTGTCCTCCAATATATCTCGCTCGTCCGCTGCTCCTCTTAACCGTACTTTTCGAGCGATGCGAGGGTACGGTCTTGGTGGAGGGCCCGGATGCCTCTCATCACGACCACGGGGTGGTCGGTCGGCCGACAGCGCTGGTGATGAAGGTATGTATGCTTCCTCCTCTAATCGGGAGAAACTTGCGTTTTGGGTAGCTTTTGGAGGGGCGTTCGAATTCATACTCTTCGGCCGCGAGGACCTCGGTCCATTTGTTGGCCAGCATGTCTTGATCAGCTTGAAGCTGCTGCTGCTTTTTCTTTAGGCTATTTGCTGTGGCCATTAGCCTGTGTTTGAAACGCTCTTGTTCGACGGGATCCTCGGGCACGACGAATTCGTCGTCGTCAAGGCTTGCCTCGTCTCCGGAGGGAGGCATGTAATTATCATCCTCGACTTCTTCGTCTGCCGCTCTCTCGCGAGGGCTTGCTTCTGCATCCTCCTGCGCTGAATCTTGCTGGAGGGGATTGTCTTCGGCACTTTCTAGGGTGTTATTATCTCCTGTGCCGGAATCTCCATTCTTGCTGTGGCGGGATTTAGAGCGGTGCCGCTGACGTCGGCGCTTGGGCTGTTTCTTTAAGGAATCTGCCTCCGCTGCTTCTTCGCCGTCCCCATCTTTTGGGGTATCCACCATGTATATGTCATATGACGAGGTGGTCTTCCAGTGCCCTGTAGGCGCTGGTTCTTGTTCGTCTCCGGCATCGTCGTCCATACCGTCGATGTCTTCAGAGTCATAGTCTAGCATGTCGGTTAGATCGTCGATAGTGGCTACAAAGTGGGAGGTGGGTGGGTTTTGTATTTCTTCATTGTCCGCATCCCAACCATCCTGGCCATAATCTGGCCAGGACTCTCCGGATAGCGAGAGATGCTTTAGCGAATTTAGTATATCGCCAAAGGGCGAGTGCTGAAAGATGTCCGCAGCGGTGAACTCCATGATCGGCGCCCAATCGGATTCGATTGGCAGGGGCGCAGGAGGTTCGGAGTCCGGCAAGGAGTCCAGCACCTCAGAGTCACGAGCATTATAGGGGACAAGGTCAGTGTTCGGCTCCATCACCGCGGAAGTTGCAGCCCCCGAGGCGGTGTCCAGCCACCGGTGCTCGATCTGGGCGATCGGCTCCGGACTAAGGGCCGGAGCAGATTCGTGTGCGACCACCAAGGCACTGTCCGGCGGCAGAGCTAAATCATGCCCATCGTGACAGTGCGGCACGCTCGGCTGTGGCTCGAGTCCGTCGAAGATCAAGTTCCCGCGGATGTCGGCCGTTAAGTTTAGGCTTCCGAACCTGACCTGACGGCCAGGGGCATAGCTTTCGATCTGCTCCAAATGGCCAAGTGAATTATCCCGCAGTGCGAAGCCGCCGAATATGAAGATCTGTCCGGGGAGAAAAGTCTCACCCTGGACGGCGTTGTTGTTGATTGAAGAAGCCATGGAGCCTATCGGTGACGACACAGAGGAACTCTCAATGAAAGCACCAATGTCGGTGTCAAAACCGGCGGATCTCGGTAGGGGTCCCGAACGTGCGTCTAGGCGGATGGTAACAGGAGACAAGGGACACGATGTTTTACCTGTGTTCGGCCCTCTTGATGGAGGTAAAACCCTACGTCCCGCTTGATTAATATTGATGATGTGTATTACAAGAGTGGATCTACCACGAGATCAAGGAGGCTAAACCCTAGAAGCTAGCCTATGGTATGATTGTTGTAATGGATGTTGTGTCCTCGGACTAAAACCCTCCGGTTTATATAGACACCGGAGAGGGCTAGGGTTACACAGTCGGTTACAATGGTAGGAGATCTACATATCCATATCGCCAAGCTTGCCTTCCACGCCAAGGAAAGTCCCATCCGGACACGGGACGGAGTCTTCAATCTTGTATCTTCGTAGTCTTGGAGTCCGGCGGACGATGATAGTCCGGCTGTCCGGACACCCCCTAGTCCAGGACTCCCTGACCCGCCGACAGGAGCCATCTGGGCGACGCAAGCAGCGAGAGCAGCCCGGCGCTCGGCGCGGGCTCGGCGGGTGTCAGACCTTGACGCGAGCAAGCGATGGGACATGGATCAGCAGAAAGAAGACTTCGGCGCACCCCTACCTGGCACGCCAAATGTCGGATATCGGGTTCCGGCAAAACCCTTGAGGTTCGAACACTGGGGTGTGCATGAAGGTTTCCCCCTACCGAAACACGCCCTCAGCCTCACCGCGATCTCTAAGCTAGTTCAATGAACTCACGACACAAGAGACACAAGATTTATACAGGTTCGAGCCACCGTTGTGGTGTAATACCCTACTCCTGTGTATGGTGTGGTGGATTGCCTCTTGGGATAATGATGAACAATACAAGGGAAGAACAGCCTCGCGGGGAGGGGTGTTCTTGAGCTGGTGTGTGCGTAGATGAACTTAGTTCGTCGCCTCCAGATGAGATGCCTCTCCTACTGTGGTGGCTAACCCTATTTATAGAGGCCCTGGTCCTCTCCCGAAATATTGAACGGGCAGGGATCCAACAACGGCCATTTTGAAATGGGACAGCTAATACAAGCTATCCTAACTAAAGGTGGTCTTCGCCTGTCAAAGGCACCGGTGGTGACGCCGTCTTGGGCTCCACGGTGACCTCCGTCCTGCCGTCCTGCTGGTCTTCGTCTTGTTGCACCGATATGGAAACCTTTGCCTGATGCCTCAGTACTCCGCGCCTGCGCTTTCCCCCTTAGCACCAAAAGGGGAAATGAGGACACTGCATGCGCTGGAGCCCGCCTGGCGCCCACCTGGCCTTGGTCGTCATGGCTTGCGTCATGGGAACCTCGCGAGGTACCCCTTGCCTTGATCTCTCCGCCTCCTCGCGAGCCTGCCTGGTGAGGCCACTCCTGAGGAGGTCTTGTGTCGTCTGCCCCGTGAGGCTTGGCCCCTCGCAAGGGTCTTGAGTGTTGGTTGACGAAGACGGGCCGTACTAGGCCACTGGTGGAGCCATGCCGCGGGCCGCAGGGAGGCAAGTCTGGGGACCCCCGTTCCCAGAACACCAACAGTAGCCCCCGGGCCCAAGGCGCGCTCGGACTTGGCTCAGCGGCAAAGCCAAAGGGCAAGTGCGGAGCGCCGCGGGACCCAACAGCCAGCGGCCTTGGTTTACCCATGGCGACTGATTGAACGTGGGCGTCTTCGCTTCCCCACGCTGCCTCGGCAACTGCCTGATTTGACGAGTCCCTGCTGCATGCAAAAAAGGGTTATCATTACCTGCGATCGTGGAGGTCGACGGATGGCCTCCCTTGGGCTATAAATGAGGAGGGGTGAGATCCCTCATTGGTCATCTCTTCTTGCTCCGCCTGCTTCTTCTCCCCCGCTCCACCTCCAGTCTTGACGCCAATGGCACCGATCCACAGATTCTCGACCGAAGAAAAGGGGAAGGCTCCCCGTGATGGACCTGATCCGCTCCCGCCGAAGAAGAGGCCGGTCCACCGCTGTGGTGAGGTCGTGGGGCTGGAGATGACGAGGCCTTGGTGCGAGCGGCCACCCCCTGGGTACCCGCTACCCCAGTGCACCCGAGCCGAGGGCTCCAGAGAAAGGGACGGCGAGCGGCGCCGCCCGTGCCGCAGCCACGGTTGGCGAGCCATGGTGACGTGCGCTGTCGCTCCTGGAGTCCACGCCGCGGACTCCTCTCGCGAGCTCGTGCTGCACGCAGCGATGCCTCCAAGCACCTGGATCCGCTTCCCCTCGTTCTTCTCCACTGTGGTGTCGAGGAGGGGGCCTCTCGAGCTTTGGCTGCAGCACACCGATTGTGGTGCTCCGGTGACCGGAGCAGAGGTTGAAGTCGTCTCCACTGGCAAGATCTTCATGACCCGAGGCTGGGGGGAAGTCGCCCGGTTCTGCCGAACGAGGGGTGCCCTCATGATCCATTTCGAGTACGACGGCGCCTCCACTCTGTTCTTCAAGGTATTCGATGCGGAAGGCCATCGCCTGGAGTGCTGCCCTGGAGGAGGCAGTCAGGAGATCGACGCGGTGGTGACTGGGCCCGCCGTCTGCTCCCCCAACAGCTCTTCCGGTAGCAGCAGCGACGCTTGGGAGTCCAGCGATTCTCCCAAACTCTTCGAGACTCCAGAGACGAGCGACGACAGCTACGCACCCCTGAGCTCTCTCTGGGCCCGGCGCAAGGCGGCTTCATCGGGACGCGGCGAGTGCGTCGAGAACATCGTCTGCCAGCATGACAGGCTCGTCGAAGTTGGAGAGGAGCCCCGTCTGAAGCATGCTCCCGGCCAGCTCCTCGAGCTGCCCCATGGTGGGTGCCAATTGTCGTGGTGGGTGCACGGCAGATGCCATGGGATGGCTAAAAACAGGAGGAGGCTCAAGGGCACTAGTGGGCTCCAGAGGCGGGGTTGGCATGAGTGAGCGCGGGACGCAAGACATACCCAGGTTCGGGGCTTTCCGAAGAGATAACACCCCTAGTCCTGCTGAGTGTGGTTGATGTGTAACAGTACAAGGTTGCTCCTAGAGCTGTATGGAGGAGGAAGGAAGGCTGGCCAAGGCTTAGGCTGCTCCTTCTCCTTGGCTGGATTCTACTGATGGGTGGCTAATTTCTCTATCCTTCCTACTTGCTTACTTTCCCGTATGCGTGAGGGCTCCTGAGGGGTTTTATAGGCCAACCCCCCAGGGGTACAATGGTAATGTTACAAGTTGGTGGGGCCGGGTCGTCAGCGTCTGAGGACCCGGGCTGGGACCCGCTGGGTGCCTATGGTTCACCGGGTTCCCCTAGGTGTGGGCCCCGCATGCCTAGGGGCACTGTGCACCGTCTTGTTGATCGTTAGGGCGTGGCCGAGTCGAGTCGTGTACAGTGGCGCTCCATCAGGTCGCTGCTTGCTGTTGTCAGCAGTGATGACAGGGGCACTGTTGCCACGCCAGGCCTGGTTAGCGGGTAGGTGAGGGGCACTGTTGCCACGCTCCGGCTGACCAAAGGCATGGGCGGGGCACTATTGCCTTGGTGATCAGTGGCTGAAGACTCGTCCCATCGTACGGCCTGGATGGGACGGGAGCTGACCTGTGGCTGGGTTGCGGAGCACGCCACGGGTGGAGCTGGCTTGTTGAGGAAGCCTTGGTTGTGCCGAGTTCGGCTGTCTTGTACTAGTTGCCGAGGCCGATTCGAGGTGCTGGCCAGGTCGAGCGACCCGGCCAAGTGCGTGTTGGCTTGAGGGGCGACATCGGCCCTGTTGTTTTTGAAAAGGATTCTGGTTCCGTTGCTTGCCCGGGGTTCATCCCTCCGACAGTAACATTACCGTCAGCGTCAGTCTTCTTCTTGAAGATCCATTTATTTTCTATGGCTTGTCGATCATCAGGCAAGTCCACCAAAGTCCACACTTTGTTCTCATACATGGATCCCATCTCAGATTTCATGGCCTCAAGCCATTTTGCGGAATCTGGGCTCATCAGCGCTTCCTCATATTTTGTAGGTTCATCATGGTCTAGTAACATGACTTCTAGAACAGGATTACCGTACCACTCTAGTGCGGACCGTACTCTGGAAGACCTACGAGGTTCAGTATAACTTGATCTGAAGTTTCATGATCATCATCATTAGCTTCCTCACTAATTGGTGTAGGAATCACTAGAACTGATTTCTGTGATGAACTACTCATGAAGTTCTACTTTCCTCCCACATACTTCTTTCGAGAGAAACTCTAGAAAGGATCCATTCTTAGCAATGAATATCTTGCATTCGGATCTGTGATAGAAGGTGTACCCAACAGTTTCCTTTGGGTATCCTATGAAGACACATTTCTATGATTTGGGTTCGAGCTTATCAGGTTGAAGCTTTTTCACATAAGCATCGCAGCCCCAAACTTTAAGAAACGATAACTTTGGTTTCTTGCCAAACCATAGTTCATAAGGCGTCGTCTCAACGGATTTCAATGGTGCCCTATTTAAAGTGAATGCAGCCGTCTCTAAAGCGTAACCCCAAAACGATAGCGGTAAATCAGTAAGAGACATCATAGATCGCACCATATCCAATAAAGTACAGTTACGACGTTCGGACACACCATTATGTTGTGGTGTTCCAGGTGGCGTGAGTTGCGAAACTATTCCACATTGTTTCAAATGAAGACCAAACTCATAACTCAAATATTCGCCTCCACGATCATATTGTAGAAACTTTATTTCCTTGTTATGATGATTTTCCACTTCACTCTGAAATTCTATGAACTTTTCAAACGTTTCATACTTATGTTTCATTAAGTAGATATACCCATATCTTCTCAAATCATCCGTGAAGGTAAGAAAATAACGATACCCACCACGAGCCTCAACACTCATTGGACCGCATAAATCGGTATGTATTATTTCCAATAAGTCAGTAGCTCGTTCCATTGTTCTAGAGAACAGAGTTTTAGTCATCTTGCCCATGAGGCATGGTTCGCAAGCACCAAGTGATTCCTAATCAAGTGATTCCAAAAGCCAACCAGCATGGAGTTTCTTCATGCGCTTTACACCAATATGACCTAAACGGTAGTGCCACAAATAAGTTGCACTATCATTATCAACTTTGCATCTTTTGGCTTCAATATTATGAACATGTGTATCACGATTGAGATTCAACAAAAATAGACCACTCAACAAGGGTGCATGACCATAAAAGATATTACTCATATAAATAGAACAACCATTATTCTCTGATTTAAATGCATAACCGTCTCGCATTAAACAAGATCCAGATATAATGTTCATGCTCAACGCTGGCACCAAATAACAATTATTCAAGTCTAAAACTAATCCTGAAGGTAAATGTAGAGGTAGCGTGCCGACGGCGATCACATCGACCTTGGAACCATTTCTGACGCGCATCGTCACCTCGTCCTTAGCCAATCTTCGTTTAATTCGTAGCCCCTGTTCACTCATTGAATCGTTTTTGTCGTCCCTTGCATATTATAGTTCATCACGAAGCCTTTATAGCTTGGTGGCAGTGATTGAAGAACTCTGCCAATGACACTATCATCAGGAAGATTAACTCCCAACTAAGTCAAGTGGTTATGGTACCCAGACATTCTGAGTATGTGTTCACTAACAGAACTATTCTCCTCCATTTTGTAGCTATAAAACTTGTTGGAGATTTCATATCTCTCAACTCGTGCATTTGCTTGAAATATTAACTTCAACTCTTGGAACATCTCATATGCTCCATAACGTTCAAAACATCTTTGAAGTCCCGATTATAAGTCGTAAAGCATGCACACTAAACTATCGAGTAGTCATCAGCTTTGCTCTGCCAAACGTTCATAACGTCCGCAGTTGCTCCTGCAGCAGGCCTTGCACCTAGCGGTGCTTCCAAGATGTAATTCTTCTGTGCAGCAATGAGGATAATCCTCAAGTTACAGACCCAATCCGTGTAATTGCTACCATCATCTTTCAACTTAGCTTTCTCTAGGAATGCATTAAAATTCAAGGGAATGGTAGCACGGGCCATTGATCTACAACAACATAGACATGCAAAAACTATCAGGACTAAGTTCATGATAAATTAAAGTTCAATTAATCATATTACTTAAGAACTCCCACTTAGATAGACATTCCTCTAGTCATCTAAATGATCACGTGATCCAAATCAACTAAACCATGTCCGATCATCACATGAGATGGAGTAGTTTTCAATGGTGAACATCACTATGTTGATATATGTACTATACGATTCATGTTCGACCTTTCGGTCTCAGTGTTCCAAGGCCATATCTTCATATGCTAGGCTCATCAAGCTTAACTCGAGTATTTTGCACGTGCAAAACTGGCTTGCACCCGTTGTATGTGACCATAGAGCTTGTCACACCCGATCATCACATGGTTTCTCGGCACGATGAACTATAGCAACGGTGCATACTTAGGGAGAACACTTATACCTTGAAATTTTGTAAGGGATCATCTTATAATGCTACCGCCGTACTAAGCAAAATAAGATGCATAAAAGATAAACATCACATGCAATCAAAATATGTGACATGATATGGCCATCATCCTCTTGTGCTCATGATCTCCATCACCAAAGCATCGTCATGATCTCCATCGTCACCGGCTTGACACCTTGATCTCCATCGTAGCATCGTTGTCATCTCGCCAACTATTGCTTCTACGATTATCGCTACTGCTTAGTGATAAAGTAAAGCAATTACATGGTGATTGAATTTCATACAATAAATCGACAACCATATGGATCCTGCCAGTTGCCGATAACTCTGTTACAAAACATGATCATCTCATACAACAATTTACATCACATCATGTCTTGACCATATCACATCACAACAAGCCCTGCAAAAACAAGTTAGACGTCCTCTACTTTGTTGTTGCAAGTTTTACGTGGCTGCTATGGGCTTCTAGCAAGAACCGTTCTTACCTATGCATCAAAACCACAACGATTTTTCGTCAAGTGTGCTGTTTTAACCTTCAACAAGGACCGGCCGTAGTCAAACTCGATTCAACTAAAGTTGGAGAAACAGACACCAGCCAGCCACCTATGTGCAAAACACGTCGGTAGAACCATTCTCATGAACGCGGTCATGTAATGTCGGCCCGGGCCGCTTCATCCAACAATACCGCCGAATCAAAGTAAGACGTTGGTGGTAAGCAGTATGACTATTGTCGCCCAAAACTCATTGTGTTCTAACTCATGCATATATCATCTACGCATAGACCTGGCTCGGATGCCACTGTTGAGAACGCAGTAATTCAAAAAAATTCCTACAATCACGCAAGATCTAGGAGATACATAGCAACGATACGGGAGAGTGTGTCCACGTACCCTCATAGACCGAAAGCGGAAGCGTTTAGTAACGCAGTTGATGTAGTCGAACGTCTTCACGATCCAACCGATCCAAGTACCAAATGTACAGCACCTCCGTGTTCAGCACACGTTCAGCACAATGACGTCCCTCAAGCTCTTGATCCAGTAGAGGGTCGAGGGAGAGTTCCGCCAGCACGACAGCGTGGTGACGGTGTTGATGATGTTACTGGCGCAGGGCTTCGCCTAAGCACTACGACGATATGACCAAGGTGTTAAACTGTGGAGGGGGCACCGCACACGGTTAAGAGATTGTCTGTTGTGCTTTGGGGTGTCCCCTGCCCCCGTATATAAAGGAGCAGAGGGGGATGATACGTCTCCAACATATCTATAATTTTTGACTATTCCGTGCTGTTATATTATCGATCTTGGATGTTTTATAATCATTATATAGTCATTTTATATAATTTTTTGGTACTAACCTATTGACATAGTGCCAAGTGCCAGTTGCTGTTTTCTGCATGTTTTTTACATCGCAGGAAATCAATAATAGAAGGGGTCCAAATACCACACCAATTTACGATGATTTTTTATGGGCCATAAGGAACACAACGGGCCCTGGTTGCTCCTGGGGGGAGTCCCGAGGAGGGAACAACCCACCTGGGCGCGCCCAGCTGGGTTGTGCCCACCTCGGGTGCCCCATGGACCGACTCTTTGCTCTATAAATACCCCAATATTCCAGAAATCCTAGAGGAGTCAACAAAATATTCATCCAGCCCCCCCAGAGTCCAACACCACCAGATCCAATCTAGACACCATCACGGAGGGGTTCACCACTTCCATTGGTGCCTCTCTGATGATGCGTGAGTAGTTCTTTGTAGACCTTCGGGTCCGTAGTTAGTAGCTAGATGGCTTTCTCTCTCTCGCTGAATTCTCAATACAATGGTCTCTTGGAGATCCATATGATGTAACTCTTTTTGCGGTGTGTTTGTTGGGATCCGATGAACTTTGAGTTTATGTGATGAATTGAGTTTTCCCTTTGAGTTTTGGTTGTTATCAGATTGAATACTTTTATGATTTGAGAACACTTGATATATGTCTTGCAATTGAATACTCGTGGTGACAAGGGGATATCGTATTGATTCAGTTGATATATGTTTTGGCACTCAACTCGCGGATTCTCGAGGTGACGTTGGGGTAATCTATGCATAGGGGTTGATGCACGTTCTTTTCTTTGTTTCTCCAGTAGAAATCTTGGGGCACTCTTTATAGTTATTTGTGTGGATTGAGTATTATGAATATGAATTTGCTTTGGTGTTATTCTAATACGAACTCTAGGATAGATCGAACAGAAAAATAGATTTGTGTTATTTTAGTTCGAACTCTTGAATAGATCGGACGGAAAGAATACCTTTGAGGCGGTTTCGTACCCTACAAACAATTCCGTATTATGTTCTTCGCTAGATAGGAACTCTGGAGTGATTCTTCATCATCATAATTATTCGAAGTTCTAATAATTGCCCAACAGTAATTTGTTTACCCACCGTTTGCTATCTTTCTCGAGAGAAGCCACTAGTGAAACCTACGGCCACCGGGTCTTCTTTCTCATATATTTGCCTTGCGATCTACTTTTTCCTCGCATTTATTTTCAAATCTATTAAACCCAAAAAATACAAAAATACCTTCTGCAATTCTTTTATTCCGTGATCTATTTATCCCATCTACAAATTTACCTCACATACTTTGCCTATCTTGAGGCATCGTACTCCAAAAGGGATTGACAACCCCTTTAACACGTCGGGTTGCGAGGAGTTGTTCTTTGTGTGCAGGGGTTGTTTATGTTCTGTTGCTTGGTTCTCCTACTGGTTCGATAACCTTGGTTTCATATCTGAGGGAAATACCTACCGCCGCTGTGCTGCATCATCCCTCCCTCTTTGGGGAAATACCGGCGTAGCTTCAAGCGACATCAAAAGGAATTTCTGGTGCCGTTGCCGGGGAGGGTCTTCAACATAACTAGGTTCCTAATCACAAATCTCATCTCCTTGCAATTTACATTACTTGCTCTCGTTTTCCTCTCCGCCACTTCACAAAAACTTGCCATTTTATTCGCCCTCTTTTTCCTTCGCTGTTTTCTCGTCAATCTCATGTTTGCTTGTGTTGCCATGTGCCTTCTACTTGCTTGCATCTTTGCTTGCTAAATGTCTCTTGATATGGATCCTCATCCACTTTCTAATCTTTTTAAGAGACCAATTATCATGAACAAATTGCTAGTGATTTGAATACACTAGATTATCTTTATGACGTTTTGCTTGAGATTCGTGAATCTGAAAATTGTGATGGAGAAATTTATGAAGTGATTCACGATAGCTCTTTGAATGAAAAGCATGATTGCAATGATTTTACTATAAATTCTATTAATGTCAATTGTGTTAATGATATGCAAAACCATAAGCTTGGGGATGCTATATTTGATGAAGATGATATTTTTAGTTCCCCAAGTTTCGATGAGAAAATTTATTATGATAAAAGCATGCCTCCTATCTATGATGATTATAGTGATGACATGTATGCTATAAAGAATAATGATAACCATGAAACTTGTCATCATGATCTTAATTTTCAATCTCATGATAGCTATTTTGTTGAGTTTGCTCCCACTACTATTCATGAGAATAAATTTGCTTATGTGGAGAGTAATAAAATTGCTATGCTTATGTGTCATGAAAAGAATGCTTTATGTGATGGTTATATTGTTGAATTCATTCATGATGCCACTGAAATTATTATGAGGGAGGAACATATGCTTGTAGGAATTGCAATAATATCAAGTTTCCTCTCTATGTGTTGAAAGTTTTGAAGTTATGCTTGTTTTGCCTTCCTATGCTAGTTGATTCTTGTTCGCATAAGTTATTTGATCATAAAATGCCTATGCATAGGAAGTATGTTAGACTTAGATGTGTTTGTCACGTGCTATATGATGCTCTCTTTGTGCTTCAATTCTTGTCTTTCATGTGAGCATCATCGAAATTATCAATGCCTAGCTAGGGGCGTAAAACGATAGCGCTTGTTGGGAGGCAACCCAATGAATAAAATTTATTTTTGCTTTTTGCTTTCTGTTCTTGAGTGTTAGCACAATTATGCTACTGTTATGATTGTGTTTTTTGTGTTTTAATTACTGTTTATGCCAAGTAAAGCCTTTAGTATCTTCCGGGGTGATAGTTGTTTGATCTTGCTGAAAAAGACAGAAACTTTGCGCTCACGAATTTTTCTCTCATAAATCACAGAAAAGAGATTTGGCCATGATTCTTTTTGCAGAAGATTAATATACAAATTATTCTGGTCTTCCTAATTTTGTAGAATTTTTGGAGTTACATAAGTATTCGAAAGTTCCAGATTACTACAGACTATTCTGTTTTGACAGATTCTGTTTTCTTTGTGTTGTGTGCTTATTTTGATGGCTCTATGGTTTCCTTTGATGAGTTTTTGCCATAGAAAAGTTGGAATACAGTAGATATAATACAAAAACAAAATAATAGTTGGTTTGACACAGCACTCATAGTAGTGGTTTGCTTTCTTTTACTAACGGATCTCACAAGGGTTTTGTTGAGTTTTGTGTGATTGAAGTTTTCAAGTTTTGGGTTATCTTACGATGGATGAAAGAAGGATAGAAGAGCCTAAGCTTGGGGATGCCCCAGCATCCCAAGATATTATCCAAAAATGAGCAACCAACTAAGCTTGGGGGTGGCATCCCCTCTTTCTTCTAACGACCATTGGTATTTTACTCGAGACTATATTTTTATTCGTCACATGATATGTGTTTTGCTTGGAGCGTCTTGCATGATATGTGTCTTTGCTTGTTTTATTTTGTGTTTAAAGTCATCAATCCTTGCTGGACACACCTATTTGAGAGAGCCAAAATTATGTCATGACTTGTTAGAATTGCTCTCTATGCTTCACTTAATTCTTTATGAGCAATGGACTTGCTCTAGTGCTTCACTTATATCTTTTTGAGCACGGTGTGCTTAGTATTTTTGAAAAAATGATCTCTTGATTCACTTAGATTTATTTGAGATTTAGTAAAATTTTGAAGAAATTCTCTCTTGATTCACTTAAATTATTTTGAGAGAAAGAAAGTATGTTATGCTCATGATCTTCACTTATATTTGTTTGAGGTTATGAAAAGCAACACATGAAAATTAGTCCGAAAGTGATAGATATCCAAGAAGGATAAAGAAAGAAAGAAAATATATGTCATGAAGATCATTGGACAAAATAAACTTGATTCTTAGTAATAATTTTGAGATATGATGATGTGATATGTGAGTCATGTTGGTGAGTAATTGTGCTCTAGTAAGAATATTGGTGTTAAGGTTTGTGATTCCCTATGCATGCACGAAAGTCAATAACCATGCAATGAAAATGATATCCTACTTGTGGTGCATTATTCGGTTTTAGTTACGCTTAATGCTTGCTTATGAGATTATTCGTCTCTTGGTTGGTCGCTTCTCAATCTTTTTGCTAGCCTTAATTTTGCACCAAGTATGACCTCTACTTGTGCATCCAAAATCCTTTAAACCAGTTTTGCCACATGAGTCCACTATATCTACCTATATGCGGTATTCTTTTGCCGTTCTAAGCAAATTTGCATGTGCCATCTCTAATTTTCAAAATGAACTTCTCTTTTGTGTGTTTGTTTCGCTCGCGGAACGGTAACATGTAGCTAATATTTTCCGTGCTAGATGTGTTATTCTCACGATGAGTGTTTATTCACTTGTCATTGCATGAGAGTAAGGCAAAGGTATTAGGGATGCCCAGTCCCGAAATGCAAAAATGAATTTACTTTATGTTGTCAAATAATAAAGTACTTGGAAAGTGTTGGTATGGAGGGCACCCGTGGATACGGCTAGCCATGGAAAGTGAAAGTTATGATGGAAAAAGGAATAAACTTTATTTTCTGTTTGCGAACTGCCTATGACATATCTAGCATGGAAAGTGTTGGGATGCTCCAAGTCGTTTTAGTTGGTGGGATGGATACACCTCCCAAAATGTTTTTATCTCTAATTTTTCGCTTTGAGCTCTGGCATCTCTACAAATCCCTACTTCCCTCCGTGAAGGGCCTTTCTTTTACTTTATGCAATTTTTATTTTTTGAATTTGAGTCTCCATCCTCTCTTATGAAAGCACCAACTAGGAGACAACATGATCGTGCTTAAGTATTGGGTGTAGCTAATATTCGAGTGTGTTTCATGAATGGATCAATGTTTGAGCATGATGGGCTAGGGATAACTTGTTTTAGCATTGATATTTTGAAACACATGGTTGCTTGTTGATATGCTTGTGTATCTAAATTATTATGTCAAAACTAGACTATTGCTTTGAATCACATAAAAGTACAAATGTCCATGCTGTGAAGAAAAGAATAAGATATGACATGATAAACATCACTCCACATTAAAAACTCTGTTTTATCACTTACCTACTCGAGGTCGAGCAGGAGTTAAGCTTGGGGATGCTGATACGTCTCCAACGTATCTATAACTTTTGACTATTCCGTGCTGTTATATTATCAATGTTGGATGTTTTATAATCATTATATAGTCAATTTTATATCATTTTTGGTGCTAACCTATTGACATAGTGCCAAGTGCTAGTTGCTGTTTTCTGCATGTTTTTTACATCGCAGGAAATCAATATCAGAAGGGGTCCAAATACCACGCCAATTTACGATGATTTTTTATGGGCCAAAAGGAACACAACGGGCCCTGGTTGCACCTGGGGGGAGTCCCGAGGAGGGGACAACCCACCTGGGCGCGCCCAGCTGGGTTGTGCCCACCTTGGGTGCCCCCTCGACCGATTCTTTGCTCTATAAATACCCCAATATTCCAGAAACCCTAGAGGAGTCGACGGAATATTCATCCAGCTGCCACAGAGTCCCGAACCACTAGATCCAATCTAGACACCATCACGGAGGGGTTCACCACTTCCATTGGTGCCTCTCCGATGATGCGTGAGTAGTTCTTTGTAGACCTTTGGGTCCATAGTTAGTAGCTAGATGGCTTTCTCTCTCTCGCTGAATTCTCAATACAATGGTCTCTTGGAGATCCATATGATGTAACTCTTTTTGCGGTGTGTTTGTTGGGATCCGATGAACTTCGAGTTTATGTGATGAACTGAGTTTTCCCTTTGAGTTTTCGTTGTTATCGGATTGAATACTTTTATGATTTGAGAACACTTGATATATGTCTTGCAATTGAATACCCGTGGTGACAATGGGGTATCGTATCGATTCACTTGATATATGTTTTGGCACTCAACTCGCAGATTCCTGAGGTGACGTTGGGGTAATCTATGCATAGGGGTTGATGCACGTTCTTTTCTTTGTTTCTCCGGTAGAAATCTTGGGGCACTCTTTATAGTTCTTTATGTGGATTGAGTATTATGAATATGATTTTGCTTTGGTGTTATTCTAGTACGAACTCTAGGATAGATCGAACGGAAAAAATAGATTTGTGTTATTTTTAGTACGAACTCTTGAATAGATCAAACGGAAAGAATAGCTTTGAGGCAATTTCATACCCTACAAACAATTCTGTCTTATGTTCTCCGCTTGATAGGAACTTTGGAGTGATTCTTCATTGTCATAATTATTTGAAGTTCTATCAATTGCCCAACAACAATTTGTTTACCCACCGTTTGCTATCTTTCTCGAGAGAAGCCACTAGTGACACCTACAACCCCCGGGTCTTCTTTCTCATATATTTGCCTTGCGATCTACTTTCTCCTCACGTTTATTTTCAGATCTATTAAACCAAAAAAACACGGAAATACCTTGCTGTAATTTATTTATTTCGCGATCTATTTATCCCATCTACAAATTTGCCTCACGTCCTTTGCCTATCTTGAGGCGCCGTACGCCGAAAGGGATTGACAACCCCTTTAACACGTTGGGTCGCGAGGAGTTGTTCTTTGTATGCAGGGGCTGTTTACATTGTGTTGCTTGGTTCTCCTACTGGTCCGATAACCTTGGTTTCATATTTGAGGGAAATACCTACCACCGTTGTGCTGCATCATCCCTTCCTCTTTGGGGAAATACCGACGTAGCTTCAAGCGACATCAGCGGAGGCCGGCCGGCCCTGTAGGGCGCGCGAAGAGGGAGGAGTCCTACTAGACTCAGAGTCCTAGTAGGATTCCACTTGGTGGAAGGGGGAAGGAAGGAAGGGAGAGGGAGAGGGAGAGGGAAAGGGGGCCGCGCCCCTCCCCTAGTCCTATTCGGACTCCCCATGGGAGGGGGGCTCCCCTATGTGGGCTTTCCTCTCTCTCCCCTATGGCCCATGATGGCCCATTGCTTCCCCGGGGGGTTCCGGTAATCCCTCCGGCACTCCGTTTTTACCCGGTACCACTCGGAACTCTTTCGATGTCCGAATAACTTAGTCCAATATATCAATCTTTATGTCTCGACCATTTCGAGACTCCTCGTCATGTCCGTGATCTCATCCAGGACTCCGAACAAACTTCGGTCATCAAAAACACATAACTCTTAATACAAATCGTCTTTCTCGAACATTAAGCGTGCGGACCCTACGGGTTCGAGAACTATGTAGACATGATCGAGACACGTCTCCGATAAATAACCAATAGCGGAACCTGAATGCTCATATTGGCTCCTACATATTCTACGAAGATCTTTATCGGTCAAACTGCATAACAACATATGCTGTTCCCTTTGTCATCGGTATGTTACTTGCCCGAGATTCGATCGTCGGTATCATCATACCTAGTTCAATCTCGTTACCAGCAAGTCTCTTTACTCGTTCCGTAATGCTTCATCCTGCAACTAACTCATTAGTCACAAGGCTTGCAAGGCTTATAGTGATGAGCATTACCGAGAGGGCCCAAAGATACCTTGATAACCCACAAGTATAGGGGATCGCAACAATTTTCGATAAGTAAGAGCGTCGAACCCAACGAGGAGCTAAAGGTAGAATAAATATTCCCTCAAGTTCTATCGACCACCGATACAACTCTACGCACGCTTGGCGTTTGCTTTACCTAGAACAAGTATGAAACTAGAAGGACTTTGTAGGTGTGATAGGATAGGTTTGCAAGAAAGTAAAGAACGCGTAAATATAAACTAGGGGCTGTTTAGATAAAGACACAACTGAAGTAAATATAGCGAGTGTGTAAAAGTGGGGGTAGGAGTGGTGGAATTGTCCCTAGGCAACTGACTATGTTACTAGACCGGTAATCACTATTGCAATTCTATTTGAGGGAGAGACATAAGCTAACATACTTTCTCTACTTGGATCATATGCACTTATGATTGGAACTCTAGCAAGCATCCGCAACTACTAAAGATTCATTAAGGTAAAACCCAACCATAGCATTAAAGTATCAAGTCCCCTTTATCCCATACGTAAACAACCTACTCACTCGGGTTTGTGTTTCCGTCACTCGCGCAACCCACTATAAGCAAATCATAAACATAATGCAAACCCTACAGCGCGAATCCCTCACGCTTGCGCGACACGGAGGGCACAATAGGACAGCACCAATAAAATATGCAACTCAAACCAATCATAGCAATTCATCAATCCCCGATAGGACAATAGAAATCTACTCAGACATCATAGGATGGCAACACATCATTGGATAATAATATGAAGCATAAAGCACCATGTTCAAGTAGAGGGGACCGCTGTAAATAGAAGGGGGAAGGTGATGGAGGTGTTGGTGAAGATGGCAGAGGTGTTGGTGAAGATCACGGTGATGATGATGGCCCCCAGCGGCGTTCCGGCGCCACCGGAAGCAAGGGGGAGAGGGCCCCCCTTCTTCTTCTTCTTCCTTGACCTCCTCCCTAGATGGGAGGAGGGTTTCCCCTCTGGTCCTTGGCTCCCATGGCTTGGGAGGGGCGAGAGCCCCTCCGAGATTGGATCTATCTCTCTGTTTCTGTTTTCTCTGCGTTGGCAGATTCTACCCCTTCACCGTTTCCTTTATATCTGGAGATCCGTAACTCCGATTGGGGTGAATCTTTCGCCCAGATCTTCGTCATAAAATTATCTTTCCTGCGCCAGAAGAAGAGCATCAACCTCCTTACGGGTGGACCACGAGGGTCAGTGGCGCGCCTGGGGGGTAGGGTGCGCCCCCTACCTCGTGCTCACCTCGGATACCGTTTCGCGTTGATTTTACTTCCAGAAAATCATAAATATTCCAAAAAAATCTCCGTCCATTTTTATCCCGTTTGGACTCCGTTTGATATTGGGTTTCTGAAACAAAAACATGCAATGAGAGTGAACTGCACTGAGCAATTTGGATCAATATGTTAGTCCCAAAAATAATATAAAAAGTTGCCAAAAGTATATGAAAGTGAATAATATTGGCATGGAACAATCAAAAATTATAGATACGACGGAGACGTATCAGCATCCCCAAGCTTAATTCCTGCTCGTCCTCGAGTAGGTAAATGATAAAAAAGAATAATTTTTTATGTGGAATGCTACCTAGTATAATCTTGATCATATGTCTAATCATGGCATGAATATTAAGACACGAGTGATTCAAAGAAATAGTCTATCATTTGACATAAAAACAATAATACTTTGAGCGTACCAATAAAGCAATCATGTCTTTTCAAAACAACAAGGCAAAAGCAAGCTTATCCCTACAAAATCATACAGTTTGGCCATGCTTCATTTTCGTTACACAAAAATGCTCCCATCATGCACAACCCCGATGACGAGCCGAGCAATTGGTTCATACTTTTTAACGCGCTTCAGCTTTTTCAACCCCCACGCAATACATGAGCGCAAGCCATGGATATAGCACTATAGGTGGAGTAGAATATAATGATGGAGGTTATGTGGAGAAGACAAAAAAGGAGAAAGTCTCACATCAACTAGGCGTATCAACGGGCTATGGAGATGCCCATTAATAGATATCAATGTGAGGAGTAGGGATTGCCATGCAATGGATGCACTAAGAGCTATAAGTGTATGAAAGCTCAACAAAATAAACTAAGTGGGTGTGCATCCAACTTTCTTGCTCATGAAGACCTAGGGCATTTGAGGAAGCCCATCGTTGGAATATGCAAGCCAAGTTCTATAACGAAAATTCCCACTAGTATATGAAAGTGACAACATAGGAGACAATCTATATGAAGAACATGGTGCTACTTTGAAGCACAAGATATGAGACTCATCACACTTTTATTTACTTACAACTCGATATTACAACTCGATACTGGAACAAAGATATGACTCTATATGAATGCTTCCGGCGGTGTACCGGGATGTGCAATGATCTAGCGTAGCAATGACATCAAAAAACGGACAAGCCATGAAAACATCATGCTATCTATCTTACGATCATGAAAAGCAATATGACAATGAACGCTCAAGTCATGAATATGATGATGATGGAAGTTGCATGGCAATATATCTCGGAATGGCTATGGAAATGCCATGATAGGTAGGTATGGTGGCTGTTTTGAGGAAGATATAATGCGGCTTATGTGTGATAGAGCGTATCGTATCACGGGGTTTGGATGCACCGGCGAAGTTTGCACCAACTCTCGAGGTGAAAAAGGGCAATGCACGGTACCGAAGAGGCTAGCAATGATGGAAGGGTAAAAGTGCGCATAATCCATGGACTCACATTAGTCATAAAGAACTCATATACTTATTGCAAGAATTTATTAGCCCTCGAAGCAAAGTACTACTACGCATGCCCCTAGGGGATAGATTGGTAGGAAAAGACCATCGCTCGTCCCCGACTGCCACTCATAAGGAAGACAATCAAAGAAACATCCCATGCTTCAAATTTGTCACACAACGGTTACCATACGTGCATGCTACGGGACTTGCAACCTCAACACAAGTGTCTCTACAATTCACAACCACCCACTAGCATAACTCTAATATCACCATCTTTATATCGCAAAACTATTGCAAGGAATCAAACATATCATATTCAGCGATCTACAAGTTTATGTAGGATTTTATGACTAACCATGTGAATGACCAATTCCTGTCATCTCTCTAAATACATATAAGTGAAGCAAGAGAGTTTAATTCTTTCTACAAAAGATATGCCCACGCTCTAACAAATATAAGTGAAGCAAAAGAGCATTCTACAAATGGCGGTTTTCAATGTGATAAGAAACAGGCAATCCAAACTTCAAATGATATAAGTGAAGCACATGAAGCATTCTATAAAGCCATACTCAAAAGATATAAGTGAAGTGCAATGAGCATTCTATAAATCAACCAAGGATTATCTCATACCAGCATGGTGCATAAAAGAAAAGTGAAAACTAAATGCAAAAGATGCTCCAAGACTTGCACATAATGCATGAACGAAACGAATTCGAAAACATACCGATACTTGTTGAAGAAAGAGGGAATGCCTCCCCAGCATCCCCAAGCTTAGACGCTTGAGTCTCCTTGAATATTTACTTGGGGTGCCTCGGGCATCCCCAAGCTTGAGCTCTTGCCTCTCTTCCTTCTTCTCACATCGAAACATCCTCGATTAGACACTACATCCACACAAAACTTCAACAGAAAACTCGGTAAGATCCGTTAGTATAATAAAGCAAATCACCACTCTAAGTACTGTTGCAAACCAATTCATATTTTGTTTTTGCATTGTGTCTACTGTAATGTAACTTTTTCATGGCTTAATCCACTAATATAAATTGATAGTTTCATCAAAACAAGCAAACTATGCATCAAAAACAGAATCTGTGAAAAACAGAACAGTCTGTAGCAATCTGAACATCCACCATACTTATGGTACCCCAAAAATTCTACCAAGATTATGAAAAATAAACAAGTTGTATAGCAAGACAGTGCAAAAAGAATCAGAACCAAATGACATTCCAGGTAAAAATGTAAAATCGCGCACTACAGCCAAAGTTTCTGTCCTGCACCGTACAAACCAACAAGCATTGTAAACATCCTAAAGGCAAACCTTGGCACATTATTTTTATAATACAATGGAATTGTACAAGGGGATAATTATTTTTATTGAAAAGTTTCTGTAATCAAGATTCACAAAGTTTCCATGAGCATGAACAAAGTTCAAGGCTAGCTCCCACTTCAACAATGCTTGTCTTTCTCACTTTCACTTTCCTTTTTGAAAAGTTTTGGGTTTCCCTTTTTATTTTTGTTGTTTTTAAACTATATGAAAGCACTCAACATAAATAAATGACTCTCTAAAACTTCTGGGTTGTCTCCCTGGCAGCGCTTTCTTTAAAGCCATTAAGCTAGGCATATAGTGCTCAAGTAATGAATCCACCCGGATCCCAAGGTATATCAAAGCCAATTTTAATTAACAATGATTTGTAATTTAGTAGTGAGCACAAAGTAACATATATCATGCAACAACGAAGTCTAACTCTCTTCCTATGCATCGGCATGTCATAAAAGAACAATTCATGCACACCAAGTAAAGGCCAATGCATAGTATAAGCAGTTTCTTGCAATTCTATCATATTGGAAACATAAAGAGGCGGAGATAGAGTTCCTCTCTCATAATAATTGCAAGTAGGAGCAGCAAGCACATGCATATTATATTCATCAAAATCATCATGTGTAGTAGTAAAAGGCAACCCATCAATATAATCCTTAATAAGCACAAACTTCTCCGATATAGTGTAGTCGGGAGAATTCAAAAAGATAATAGGACTATCATGCGTGGGTGCAATAGCAACAATTTCATGTTTAACATAAGGAACTATAGCAAGTTCATCTCCATAAGCATAATTCATATTGGCATCTTGGCCACAAGCATAATCAAAAAGGGATATTTCAAAAGAATCGTAGGGATCATAACAGTCATCATAGCAATCATCCTTCGGTAAGCACGAAGGGGAATTAAACAATGTATGAGTTGAAGAGTTACTCTCATTAGAAGGTGGGCACGGGTGATCAATCCGCTCTTCCTCCTCTTGTTCTTCACTCTCCTCCTCGTCTTTTTCATCCAATGAGCTCATAGTTTCATCAATTTATTCTTCCATAGATTCCTGCAAAATATTAGTCTCTTCTTGGACAGCGTTGACTTTCTTCATAAAAGTATTAATATAGTAATTGTATTCATAATTTTCATAGCAATATCCAAGTATAGCAAGATTTTCCGGCCTATAACCATTATCATCAAAAGCTTCATACTTTTCAAACAAAGCTTCAATTTCATAAGCAGCCTTAAAAGCAACAAATTCTTCTATTTGTTCCACATCATAGTAATCATATATACCATTAGCATAAGAAGCTAAGGTTTCATTATCATTATATTTGCATGAAGAGGGAAGGTGTGGAGCCTTCATCCTAGAGCAACAAGTAGTATCATATCTCAAGCAGAGATTCCAGGCATACCAACGCAACATAATAAATTGATCCCATAATAGTTTTCCTTTTTGTGTCGAGCGATAATCCCTAAAGTATTCACGTTGATCCAACGTGTCTCCCATTATAAAGTTGAATGGGGTTTTCTCAGGATTATTAAAGTAGTACATAATATCTCTCACATAATGAGAATCGGGGGTTTTAGGAGTTACCCCATCTACATGAGTAGCAAGTACCTCTATTTTTTTGGTATTTTGCGTTCCATATCCATAACTAAAGATAGAGAACAACTAAGAATAGCAAATAAAAATTACTTAGTGATAAAGCAAACAAGCACACACGAGAATATTCACCCCATGCTATGACTCCCCGGCAACGGCGCCAGAAAAAGGTCTTGATAACCCACAAGTATAGGGGATCGCAACAGTTTTTGATAAGTAAGAGTGTCGAACCCAACGAGGAGCTAAAGGTAGAATAAATATTCCCTCGAGTTCTATCGACCACCGGTACAACTCTACGCACGATTGACGTTTGCTTTACCTAGAACAAGTATGAAACTAGAAGGACTTTGTAGGTGTGATAGGATAGGTTTGCAAGAAAGTAAAGAACGCGTAAATATAAACTAGGGGCTGTTTAGATAAAGACACAACTGAAGTAAATATAGCGAGTGTGTAAAAGTGGGGGTAGGAGTGGTGGAATTGTCCCTAGGCAACTGACTATGTTACTAGATCGGTAATCACTATTGCAATTCTATTTGAGGGAGAGGCATAAGCTAACATACTTTCTCTACTTGGATCATATGCACTTATGATTGGAACTCTAGCAAGCATCCGCAACTACTAAAGATTCATTAAGGTAAAACCCAACCATAGCATTAAAGTATCGAGTCCCCTTTATCCCATACGTAAACAACCTACTCACTCGGGTTTGTGTTTTCGTCACTCACGCAACCCACTATAAGCAATCATAAACATATTGCAAACCCTACAGCGGGAATCCCTCACGCTTGCACGACACGGAGGGCACAATAGGACAGCACCAATAAAATATGCAACTCAAACCAATCATAGCAATTCATCAATCACCGATAGGACAATAGAAATCTACTCAGGCATCATAGGATGGCAACACATCATTGGATAATAATATGAAGCATAAAGCACCATGTTCAAGTAGAGGGTACAGCGGGTTGCGGAAGAGTGGACCGCTGTAGATAGAAGGGGGAAGGTGATGGAGGTGTTGGTGAAGATGGCGGAGGTGTTCATGAAGATCACGGTGATGATGATGGCCCCCAGCAGCGTTCCGGCGCCACCGGAAGCAAGGGGGAGAGGGCACACCTTCTTCTTCTTCTTCCTTGACCTCCTCCCTAGATGGGAGGAGGGTTTCCCCTCTGGACCTTGGCTCCCATGGCTTGGGAGGGGCGAGAGCCCCTCCGAGATTCGATCTATCTCTCTGTTTCTGTTTTCTCTGCGTTGGCAAATTCTACCCCTTCATCGTTTCCTTTATATCTGGAGATCCGTAACTCCGATTGGGGTGAATCTTTCGCCCAGATCTTCGTCATAAAATTATCTTTCTTGCGCCAGAAGAAGAGCATCAACCGCCTTACGGGTGGACCACGAGGGTCAGGGGCGCGCCTGCGGGGGTAGGGCGCGCCCCCCTACCTCGTGCCCACCTCGGATACCGTTTCACGTTGATTTTACTTCCAGAAAATCATAAATATTCCAAGAAAAATCTCCGTCCGTTTTTAGCCCGTTTGGACTCCGTTTGATATTGGGTTTCTGCGAAACAAAAAACATGCAACAGACAGGAACTGGCACTGGGCACTGGATCAATATGTTAGTCACAAAAATAATATAAAAAGTTGCCAAAAAGTATATGAAAGTGAATAATATTGGCATGAAACAATCAAAAATTATAGATACGACGGAGACGTATCATACCTCTCCGATACACGGAGTGACAAATCCTAATCTTGATCTATGCCAACCCAACAAACACCTTCGGAGACACTTGTAGAGCATATATATAATCACCCAGTTAAGTTGTGACGTTTGATAGCACACAAGGTGTTCTTCCGGTATCCGGGAGTTGCATAATCTCATAGTCTGAGGAACATGTATAAGTCATGAAGAAAGCAGTAGCAATGAAACTGTAATGATCATAATGCTAAGCTAACGGATGGGTCTTGTCCATCACATCATTCTCCTAATGATGTGATCCCGTTTATCAAATGACAACACATGTCTATGGTTAGGAAACATAACCATCTTTGATTAACAAGCTAGTCTAGTAGAGGCATACTAGTGACACTATGTTTTGTCTATGTATTCACACATGTACTAAGTTTCCGGTTAATACAATTCTAACATGAATGATAAACATTTATCATGATACAAGGAAATATAAATAACAACTTTATTATTGCCTCTAGGGCATATTTCCTTCACCATGCACCCTACCAAACAAGCAAAAGTGGGTCGGATTGGGAACTTTTGCCCTCATGCACCCTACCAAACACACCCTAAGTAAACTTTGATGTCCATACTTGAACAAGCACCGGGGGGTGGGGGGGGGGGGTGGGGATGCACCGACCACCAACCACAGAAAAATGTTGAAATGCTCCATGATGGAATTGATGTTGTTGGCTGATAGCTATGTGCATAATCATGATGTGGCCTTTGACGGTGTCATAGAGGATGAACAAGAAACAAGAAAGAACACACAAAGAAGAAACTGAAATAATGAGCCCAAGAAGGGGCATGAGCGGGTACGCAAAGCTCTCATCCCCTCCCGCATAAGGCGAGAAACCGGCAGAACTTCCGATGGAGACAAGTAGTGGTGCAGTGTGGTGGTGAGTCGATGTGTTTTACAAGGGTGAAGGAGCGTGGCATGGTTACGTCGTCGGTCGACCGAGGAAGATGCAAGAAGAGTACCAACGAGGTACTCATGTGGTAAAGGTGGGCAAGGGAGGGAGGGGGGGGGGAGAGACGGCAGTGCAAGTCGTGAATGAGGAGGCTAGGGTGCAACCAACCATTGCTCTCAATGAGAACCGGAAATTCGACATACGAAAAGGTCAAACAAATAAATCATCATGCAGACCAGATCCCATAGACCTCACGACATGCTTGCCTATGGACTGTTTACCCCACATGAGGTTGAGACATCTTTTATTCTTTTTGTCCCCGTTATTATTGCAAAGAGCCAAATGCATGAAAGTCTTTGCAAATAACCAAATGCATCAATGGATTTCTCAGCGTGACCATATTTAGTGCATTGAGTTGTTTGTTCCCTCTGTCATACTCCCTCCGTTCCAAAACAAAGTTGAGTCATGTATCTTGGAACAGAGGGAGTATAAGCCATGAGAAGACATAGTTTGGGCCCTGCCTATATATATATGACTCAGATGTAAATCTTGTGACGTGACAGATCTCCGTTGCCCTCCAATTGTCCAGTAAATACTAATTTTGACATCAGGTCAACTTTGATTCGTCGTCGGATGAAGTCTCTGAATATATGTTTTTTGGTGCATTACACATGTTTTACTAATCAAACTGAAGATGTAGAAACTCATGTCCGACTTACATACCCAACGGAAGGAAGTATATATCAATGATTAAGAATTTTTTTTGGCGAGAAAACGATTGAGAAAGTAAAAATGTAACTATATTGATTTCCTTAGTATTAAAAACGAGGCATGCATGGTGTTTTTATGCGATGTAACAAATGCATTATTGGGGCATTTTTGGAATACTTGCATGCACTTGTAAGGCCTTGTACAATGAAAGGTGCTTAGAAATATAAACCGATTTTTTTTGAAGCATCGGTGCCTATTTGTACAGGATAGACGCTTAGTTTAAGCGTCTATTCTGTACAAATAGGCACCGGTGCTTAAAAAAAGTCTACTTTTTTTAAGGGATACTTTATTTTTCTAAGCACCTCCCATTATATAAGGCCTAAGGGCATCTCCAGCCGCGCCCCCAACAGGCCCTCCCCAGGCGATTTCGCCGCGCCGACGCCGAAAAAAGGCCCCAGTCGCGCCCCCAGAAGCCCGTTTTTCGCCGGCTCGGGCGAATCTGGTGCCATGGACCCAGGCGAACCCGCCTGAGGCGCTTGGGAGCCGCAAGCAGCGAAAAGCGTGGGCCCTTGACCGAGGCGATCAAGGCCTTTTCCCGCCGTTTTGCTGCCTTTTGTCTCACTTCTCTCCCGCTCGCTCGCCTTGCTCCCGCCATTCTTCCCCTATCTCCCGCCAACCCCGCTCGCAGCCCGCCGCCCATGCCGCCGAAGAAATACACCATGCCGCGCGCCGCGGCGACCGCGACGGGCGCCGCTACCCAACCGAAATAGAGGAAGCCGAGGGCGCCTCCAACGAAGCCGCCGGGCCTGTCGAACGCCGAGTGGAGGATGGAAGTACAGCGCCGAGAAGCGGTCACCACCGACAGGCGGAACCGTGGGATAGCCAAGAAGGCCCGCGACAACGCGGCGCGCGCGGCGGCGTCCTCCTCTTCTGCCGATGCTCCCGTCGTCGGCCACGCCCACCAGTACGTGCCCTGGGGGCAGCAAGGCGCCGGATCTCGATGGGGTTCTTCGTCGCCCGGCTACGCCGACGGCGACGCGCACGGCGGGTTCAACCCAAACGTGACATTCCCTCATGGTCACCCCGCTACGCGCACGCCATCGCCGGCCTTCGCCGGTGTGCAGTACCCGCCATACAACTACTCGCCGCCCCCGGCCTACGCAACCACGCCAACGCCACATCTCTACCACGGGCCGCTGCCCTTCTCGCACCTCGGCGACGCCGATGACACGGGAGCCGACATGGACGACATTATCGCGACCGGATCGGCCGCGGCCGCCTCGTCTCCCGGTTTCACCACCCAGGACGAGGTGGTCGACCTCAGCGGCAACATGGAGGCCGAGCTCGGCTCGTCTTACGGCGATCGCGCAGGAGCCCGAGGAGGAGGACGAGGGCGAGGAGGAGGAGGAGGAGGAGCCGGCACTGTTCCGGCGAAGGCGCCCGAAAAAAAGCGGGCGGCGAGGGCGGGCGAGCCGCGCATCAAATGGGCGTCAAGGAGGAGGAATGCCTCGCCGAAGCGTGGAAAGTCGTCGCCTCGACCCGACCACCGGCGCGAACCGAGCTTGAGACGTCTTTGGGACCGCATCAGCGCCGAAGTTCGACGGCGGAAGCTCGTCGACCCCTACTTCAAAGGCGTGTGCATGCAGCGCGGTGCCAAGGCGATGGCGAACCATTGGGGGCGTATCCAGTTGGCGTGCAACAAATGGCACGGAATCGTCGAGGAGGTCGCGGCTCGCCCGGAGAGCGGCGCCAGCGTCGAAGACTGTGTACGCGCCGTTCGCCCATGCATCTTCGTCCCTACGCCCATGTTCGCCAACTGTTCGTCCGTCCGCGCAGCTGCTGCGCATGTTCGCCATGTTAAACCTTTGGTAGAAAAAAGGCCTTTAGTCCCGGTTCAAAAAAGCCTTTAGTCCCGTACTGCAACCGCGACTAACTATCGCGACTAAAGACCCCCTTTAGTCGCGCCTCTTCTGAAATCATGACTAAAGGCTTTAGTCCGGTTCTCGTGGCTAACTGGGACTAAAGGCCTCCTCCGCAGTTTAAATTTTTTACTAATTTTTTTGCGAATTTTTCATTTTTTATTTTCAAATTTCTGAATTATTTTAACCTCTAATCTCTAATCACCACCCTCATCACTGCTCAATTTATCCTCTAATCTCTAATCACCCTCATAATTCCAAATCATCTAACTTCCCGAACGGTCACCCATCCTCCCACTCCCCGGCTGAGCACGCTTAACTTCCGGGTTCTATTCTCCCTCGTTTCCAAGTCTGCACTTGTTGTTTTCGACAATAGTAGGATGTCAATTCTATTAACCCTCGGTATTTAGCTTGAGCATGAAGTGACACATTTCACTGTTTGAGTTTGAAACTATTGTTTTAAAAAACAATAATTATTTAGTAACACTAATATTTCTGGAATAATTAGTTTGACCATTTTTTGACCACAGTTTAACCAGATTTGACCAAAATTTAAAAAAACTGAAATAATTATTTAGTAAATATTCTAGAATAATTAGTTTGACCATTGTTTGACCACAGTTTGACCACAATTTGTAATTTTTTGAATTTTTTTGCCTCTCCAGAACTTAAAAGCCCCGTATCTTTTTTTCTGTTAGGTTTTTGGGGATTCTAAAAATGTTTAACGGGGTTTCCCCGGTTAAATTCGGATGTAACTTTTCGAGTAGATGATTTTTCATATAAAAACTTTTTCATCCGAGTTCGTATGCAAAAGTTATGCCAATTTTAAGAATTTCGGAGAGATTTTGCAAATAAAGTCGAAATTCATATTTGTTAATTTTCCCAACAACTAGACCACATATCACATGGAAAACTTATTTTATTTTATTTTTTGACATTTCCATAATTTTCTTTTGTTTTTCTAAAACTGAAAAGCGATCGGAGGGTAGAGTTTGAAAATGAGGCCTCAAATCCCTTTAGTCGCGGTTGGCGGACCAACCGGGACTAAAGTCTAACTTTAGTCGCGGTTGGTCTCGCCAACCGCGACTAAAGGTTCGAACCGATAGTTGCGGTTGGCGGACCAACCGGGACTAAAGTCTAACCTTTAATCCCGGTTGGCACGCCAATCGCGATCTAAAACCTTGGGCGACTGAGGACCTTTAGTCGGTTGGCGAACCAACCGGGACTAAAGCCCTCCCGTCCGCCACTGTCAACCGAGCCTTGGGCCCAGATAGTTGGTCGCGGGTCTCCTTCGAACATGACTAAAGACCCCTTTAGTCCCGGTTCTATTATTTTGGGGACTAATGGGGGCGCCTGGAAGCCTCTTTTTCTACTAGTGCGGGGTGACAACCAAGACGCCAACTTCAAGCACCTCCACGTCTACAAGCGCATTGACAAGTGCGAGAAGTGGGCGGAAGTCCGACGTGCCCTCGACAAGGCCAAGGAGACGTACAAGCCGGACGCGCCGACTCGGGTGCGTCGGAAGGCGGCCGGACGGACACAAGTTAGCCAAGAAGGGAAGAACGCCGACGCGGCGACAGCAGTGAGTGCAGGAGTCCATCGAAACCTTTGTCTCACCGACGTCGAGCCGGGCCGTCCTACGCGAAGAGAAGACCGAGGCGGTGGTGGCGTTAATGAAAACAACGCCATCAAGCTCGACCGCTCCGGACGAACGTCGCCGCAAAGAAGAGGAACACCGACATGGCTTTTCCGATGGGTGCGGCGGACTTGCTTGAGCAACGACGAAGCTCAAGGCGTGGTACTGGTCCAACGCGGCCTCATCCTAAACGAAGCTGTCGATGGCAACGCCCACGACGCCGACGACGCCCACGGCCGCCGACGGACGCCGAAGCGAAGACTCTACGTCACCGCCAAAGAAGATGTCGGCTGCCGCGCGCAGCCTAACACCGGCAGCTCCGACACACCGAGCTCGCGCGCCGACACCGCCAACACCTGGGACCTACCCCGCCGAGTGATGAATGACCCCACCGAGGCGGCGGCGCTCTCCTTTTTGTAACGATGGACTATGCCCGATCGTCGGACTTTGCGGCGTCTTGAGAGCGGGAACGGCCGAGTTTGAATTAACCGCGTCACGGGGCGGCGCGTTGGAGTGCGTGTTGGCGCTAGCGCTTCCCCGGGGCGAATTAAGCGCCGCACATCCCGGGATGCCGAATTTAGACGCCCTGAGGGCCGAACGGCTGGAGATGCCCTAAGATGCCACAGAATTGCGTGACCGGCGGATCGGCAGCGCAGCGACATACACGGATCTGCATGCACGCACGCTGCATGGCCCTCTACGCACGCGTGCGATCTCCTCGTTCGGGCTGCCGCCCGGCTCTTCCCTTTCTACCGGCTTCACACCACTTCTGTTATTCCTCAGATAGTTTTCTCGAACTGAATCACTGAAGTAGACCCGTTTGCTCGATGTAGGGACAGTTCGGGGGTGCATGGCATGCACGCGGTCGGCTTCGCGTGACTAGTAGGGTTCTCTGCCATATTTGTTTTGTCCTTTGAGGTTGCTCGTCTGTGGGGTGTGGGCTGTGTGGCTGGCCTTCTCTCGTTTGGAGAAGCTAATCAATCCCGGGTCGTCAATGATTGGCATATCAAGGAGACATCAACACATACTAGAGGCCATTGCGCGCTTCGCCGTGCCGTTCTTCACTCGTGGGATTAATTGTTTTATATCTAGTAGAGTGTTACGGTTGGTTGTTTTGTTTGGATTTTATCAATGTTGCCTTGTGTTTCAATTACATTATGAAGGTATTTTTTTCATTTGTATATCGTATCGGATTTTTGTTGGAGACAATATTTTCTAGAGGAGAATGAAGTTTTTCGGTGTGTCGTTGTGGTGTCTTTACACGTGTCGGTCTCGGTGCCAGTTGGTGGTGGTCGTTTGAGCCTCTAGAGAGGTCCTATCCACGCTAAAATCATGGAATTGCTGCTATAACACTCACATGGATCAGCCCACGAGTTCTCGCTCGCTTAGTTTGACTCCCTATTCCTCTCAGTAGGTTAGCATTTTTCCGCTCGCCCCACTACTCGCTCAAAAAATGGACTATTTTTTAAAATAAATAGGTTAGTTTAATTAAAATATGTTCAAGGATTTTTGAAAAATATGTGAATTTACAAAACCATGAATTGTAGGAAATGTTTATGAGTTTAAAATATATTCATGGATTAAAAAACATTTGCAAATTAAACAAGTTTCAAATTTAAAAAATGTTCACAAATTTTAAAAACACCCGTGAACTTAACTCATGAATGTAATAAATATTAATGAAGCTAAAAATATAATTTTTTTAATGTTCACAAATTTTAATAAACGCTCATAATTAAAACCTGTAAGAAAATAAAAAGAGAAGGGGAAATAAAACTAAACAATAAACAACCTTACATGCGGGCCCCACAACGACCCCACAAACCCCAAAGCACCAGAGCGCTTCAAATCGTGGGAGCTTAGTATCTCTATAGACTCTTTCTACACAAACCATGTTCTTTTTCCAATGTCTAGACAAACCATGTATTTGAACTCTAGTATTGGAAACTGGAGATCAAAGGTCCATCGAAAAAATAGATTATGTAGTCCTCTACAGAATTGCACGCGATCTTAGTTTACCCGCAACGAGTAACATGAAACTACGCCCGCGAAAAAAAGTAACACGAACTAAATCGTGATGAGTAACACAATCATATTAACCATTATCCCCCCAAATCAAAATAGTAACCATTAGCGATCCAACCTGTGATTGGATGGTTAGAGTGTGGTATCCCCAGCCCACCAGGATTCAAATCCTGGTGTTCGCATTTGGTGACTTCATAAAATCTCAAAATGATATGCCATGTGCCTGTTACAAGAGCGTTTCAGGCCACCAACCAAGACGAATTGAAGAGGCGCATGAGCTTATAAGAGGCATTGGGCCCTCTCGCCAAAAGACTAGGCTGATAGGACAAGACACCCTCATCCTTATAAGTCATGCTCTGCCTCCTCTCAGGCTAGTCATAGTGGGAGTAACTTAGCTGGTAACATAGCACATTTCAATACAAATTTGCTTTTGTGGCATGTATTTAATGAGGAAAGATGTGTTTAGAGTAACATAATATGTTACTGTCCTCCTAACCATCCAACCACAGATTGGTTCGCATGCACAGAGGGACTTGTCGGGTTTAGTTTCACATCAATTATGTGAGGAGCCTAAGCACAACTTGTAAGGGGGAGGGTGTCCCCTCCTGCTAGACTAGTCTTTCGGGGAAGGGGAAGAGGGACCAACGCTTTTATAAACTCATGCTGCTCTTTGATTGGGCCTTATTGGTGGGCCGAGACGATTTCGCAGTGGGCCATAGCGCATGTGAATTAGAAATGCTAGTTCGCAAACTCGAAATTGTGTAACGAAAGCCTCATGTGTCCCTACAGTGAAAATAATAATAATCCCAACGCATGAAAAGAGCATGACAGACAGAGGTTTCAAACAAGTCGTTAGCACGTCTCAGCAAGCTCCTGATTGCTATGTGGCAGTTTGCCGCTGAGCAAGCAGGTGGTGATGGTACAATTTGTAAACTTTTTGGTATTGTAATGCATTTTGATTGCGTCGGTGCCACTCCTCAGTACTTGTGTGTGGTCGTCGTCCTCGCAGAGCTGATAATGGTAGTTAAATGCACACACCATCTTCTTCTTCTTTTTCCTTTTCAGTTTTGCCTTTTTCTGTTTTAGTCTTATAGCACTTGAGTAGTTCAAGTTTTTGCAGGGATAGAAGACCAAGTTTTTGCAAAGAAACAACATCCTCAATAATTTGTTTCTTCTTATTTTATAGGAGTATATACAATAATATACATGTGTGCTTGATGTTAGTTAGACTTCATTTTATGGAGAAATAAACCAAGCCTCAAACAAGAAATTTCATTGCTTCTTATTATTCAGTATTGAACAAGGACACCGATAACTCCTGAACGTTCGGGATTTGCCCATGGCAAATCGAACTTTTTTTGGCAATTTATATACGGGGTGGATGGCAAGTTTAGTTCGTAACCATGACAATTCCGTCCTCAGTTTGGCTTTTGCCAGAATATTGTCGTGCTTGTCAACTAAAGTTGCCATCCTCGCGTCAACTAAAGTTGTCATAGAAAATATTCAATTTCCCATGGAAAATCCCGAACGTTCGAGATTTATCACTTTCGTAGAACAATGGTCATTTAATTTTTCATGAAACAACTTTCTCTCTCTCTTTCTCCCCTCACATTATTTCATACTCATCTCGACAATTCTGATGCGGCACTTCTGTAAAATAATACATGAAATGGATTGTTAGAGATGCCCTTATTTATTTATTTATTTATTTATTTATTTATTTATTTATTTTGCGAATAAAGAGACGCCCTTAGCTTTTCTTAGGGGTAACTAACCAAATGCAGGTACCTGCAAAAAAAAAGCGGGACATTACGCGGCTGCAGGCGCAGCAGTCCCGGCCCAATATGGAGTCAGTCGAACGCCCCACAGACTTTTCCTTTTGCGATCACGCCCCACAAACAGTCCACTGCCATGCATGTCGGCCTGCTACGTGCAACCAAAAAAAAAAACTTAATTATGCCGCTCACCAGTGCCATTCATCAAATTTGCAGAAACAAGTTGGTCCACGTGAAGTTTATTTTCCGACATCCAGCAGATATCATTCAATCAGATTGTATTGATAACCATGTAGCTGGAGTATACGAGACAGAGATGGAGGCAAAGGCAAACACTTGTGATTGTCTGCCCATAACTGAAACGTCCCTTTTTTTCCTGATCTCATTAGGCCAGTCATCCATCTTTTTTGTTAACGGATCTATCCAGCCATCTCCATCCCCACCAAAATAACCAGTAAACAAAAATTCCATTTTTTTTTTGCGGAGGCAGTAAACTAAAAATTGCTACTTACATGCTGCTAAATCAAGCACTCTCAGTATTGATATTTTTCTTATTAATGATTCTTTGTATATTTTCAGTAGTCAAGATTTAGGAATACTTTGGCGAACAAGAATTCAGAAAATATCATCATCTAGTTTCTCGACCCCTAGATATGATCCCTCGCAAAAATGAAAAACCTAGATATGATGAGAGGACTAATATTCATTATTTCCATCTTCCTTCGGGCGCAGAAAGGTTGCTAGCCAGAGAGGGACCTCACAACCGTGTAAAACTGGCCAGAAAGGTAGAAATGTGTTTTTGCATAGACACCCTCTCCGGAAGACCCCCGCAGCAGTTAGATGCTACTGGTCCTGCTTTCTTGTGGACCATCTTATAAGTGCATGAAAAGTGTTCAAACAAGCCATGATGATGCACACCACTACGGCACATATTGGTTTTATCTACTTCTATTCTACGGCTGTCCATTGCATGCATATAGTCTCTGAGGCCATCTCAGATTGGTACCAATTGGTATAGTATTCATGAGACTCTGATTAAGCTCCCTGATTGATTGTCCTGTGCATCCTTAGCTTTAATTCAACACATGTGTGTGCTATATTGAGCGTCTTTTGCGTTAGTTAGTTCCAGGGGCATAATCCAATTGTCCTACCGAGTGCACCGACTAAATTATGGTCCAAAAAAAAAAACCAACTCTAACATTTAAAAATCATGACATGCACGACTTGCGAATTGGTAGATGGGTTTTAGGAATGGCCTTTTGATTCAAAGGATTTTCGTAGGATTTAGAGGATAGTAATTCTTAAGATTTTTTTTATATGGGTTGATTGATTTGCACGACTGAATCCTACAGTTTTTTCTAAGGATATTTTCATAGAGTATTGGCAAAACCCCGCACGATGGTAAGCCGCATGTCCGATCGAGTACATGATGCATCGTTCCTCGAGAACATACAGCAGATGGATACTGACACGTCTCTGCCTACCATGACAGCCAATAGACGGTTCTGTGAACACAACACATGTCGAACTCCCATCTCTATGAATTGCTCCGTCAGCCTAACACAACAATCGAAGGGAAGCAACATGTGTTGACACGTTTCCGCTTAGCACATGAGGCCATTAGACAACTCTATATGGCACACTCTGAACTCTTGGACACATGCTTGCTCCATCTTCCAGGGACAATAACAGTATGAGTCGGAAGCACACAACACATACAAAAACCGGATTACCACCGGCTACAATGCGATGCGGCATGGCTCAAAACCATACTTCGTAATAGGATCCGATAGTAAAAATATATGGATATTGCAATATCATACATATTCCGTTCATCAAACACAAACACTAGATTGGGGACTCTCTATCAAACTGGTTGATGTGGAGCTCACTACCATCAAGAGAATCATGTAGCTGTATTTATCCATTAGAATGCTACATTATAGTTTAAGTTCCTCCAAGAATTCAAGCACCTAAAAACTTTTGCGGAACTTCTACGGAGTTTTCTGGTCCGGTCCGGGTACGATGCATGATCCAATCATCAGTTGTATTTTGTTTCCACTGACATACGGGTTGATTTGATGTCAAGTGTTGCTAATAGCATGGTTCATACTTTAGATGAGTCGAAAGCTTTTAAGGTCAAGTGTCACATACTCAATTATACTTTAATATTTGGAAAATAGCTAATAGTCATGCAATTAAATGAGAAGAGTACAATCATTATTTTAATTAAGGCTAAGTATAAAGAAGCTAAAAGGTTAAAACAAGTAGATGCATTGCTTAGCTTGCTAAATCCTCATTTAGATATGTCAATCTTATAAATTAATGTCAAAATATAGCATGGCAAGATATGATTCATAGGTCCTCTAAAACACAGGATTATGTAGCGACCATGATCCCAATGGACCGAAGTCTCTGTGCTTAAGTGTCATCCCTGGATCGGTAATGCTAACACACACAATACTCGAGGAATTATAGCAGAGTTCAATCACACACTTATTACATCGAGGTTCTCATAAAGAGTATGATTACACAAATAATATGGCTAAAGGCCATCTAAACTAAATAACTGCGGAAGCTTCGAAGGTAAATGGGTCCATCAACTCCAACGACATAGCTGAGTGCACGACAACGACCTATCGCACCTTATTCGTCGTCTGAGTAGTCTACAACATGAGATGTTGCAGCCGTGTAGGTCAGCATATTGCATATGCTGGCAGAGTTACACTGTAAAGCAATGAATGCAAGACCTATATGATCTATATGCAGTATTTGGCTCGTGGAGGCTCTAAGTTTAATTTTTTGCATAAAGCTAGTTTTTCCGTACAACAAAGGAATAAATTTATTTTACTATTCCCAGCTTGTACCAATATTTGAGAAGGTTCCTCTAACTCAAATCCCAATTAAATAAGTATCATCATTAAACCCAAATTCAATTAATTAAAGAGTGATGAGATCAACAATAATATCCAATTCCAGATACTCAAGATGTCCATAACCGGGGACACGACTAACCGTGATTAGTTTATACACTTTGCAGAGGTTGCGCATTTTTTTCCACAAGTATCGACCGCATCCATGATTGGAAGATCGAGAAATAGCCTTTCTGCAGCATAACTCTCTACTCCGGGCAGACCGGTACACCTACTTTTCCCTACATCTGCTAGTCCACCTTTTCGAGATCTCATACAACTTTCTCAACTATGCCAGAGCCCATAATGGCTTGTTGGTGCACACGGAAGTTTCTAGTCATGAAATATCATATGATCCCTTTGAGTCTGGGTGGCGAACCGAGGAAAAATCACACGGATACTCCGGGATTTCCCAAATGGACAAACACTGGATTCTCCAGGTGCCCCAACAATCCACCTAGATATGTATTAAATTCGCCACCTTAATGTTATCCATGATTAATAACTCTCATAACATCCATGCATATCACGATGTAATCCCCGTCTACGAGCATGTCTAAGCAATAACAGAGCATAACATATATTCTCGGGATGATCAAAAGGTATTATGTTCCTACTGTTAGGGAACGTAGTAATTTCAAAATTTTCCTACGCACACGCAAGATCATGGTGATGATACAGCAACGAGGGGAGAGTGTTGTCTACGTATCCTCGTAGACCGAAGCGGAAGCGTTGACGCAACGTAGAGGAAGTAGTCGTACGTCCTCCGGTCCGACCGATCCAAGCACCGTTACTTGGCACCTCCGAGTTCTTGACACACGTCAGCTCGATGGCGCACCTCGATCTCCAATCCAGAGAGGCTCTAAGGGGAGTTCCGTCGGACGACGGCGTGGTGGCGATCTTGATGTTCTCTGTCGCGGGGCTTCGCCTAAGCACCGCTACAATATGATCGAGGTGTAATATCGTGGAGGGAGCACCGCACACGGCTAAGGAACGATCAATGATCAACTTGTGTGTTCTAGGGTGCCCCCTACCCGTATATAAAGGAGGGAGGAGGAGGTGGCCGGCCCAAGGAGGGCGCGCCATAGGGGGGAAATCTACTCCAAGTAGGTTTCCCCCTTTCTAATCTTATTTGGAGGGAAGGAAAGAGTACTAGTATTAGGAAGTAGTACTAGTAGTAGGAATAGGAAGAGGGGAAGGAGAAAGGAAGGGGCCGCCCCCTCCCCAGTCGGATTGGGCTTGGGGCGCCCCCTCCCTTGCTCCTTCTCCTTCCTCCTACATGGGCCCAATAAGGCCCATATACCTCCCGGGGTTCCAGTAACCTCCGGAGCTCCAAACTTCTCCGAACCTTTCCGGTGTCCAAATATATCCGTCCAATATATCAATCTTTATGTCTCGACCATTTGAGACTCCTCTTCATGTCCGTGATCATATCCGGACTCGAACAAACTTCGGTACATCAAAATACATAAACTCATAATATAATTGTCATCGAAACCTTAAGCGTGCGGACCCTACGGTTCGAGAACAATGTAGACATGACCGAGACACGTCTCTGGTCAATAACCAATAGCGGGACCTGGATGCCCATATTGGTTCCTACATATTCTACGAAGATCTTTATCGGTCAAACCGCATAACAACATACTTTGTTCCCTTTGTCATCGGTATGTTACTTGCCCGAGATTTGATCGTCGGTATCCAATACCTAGTTCAATCTCGTTACGCAAGTCTCTTTACTCGTTCATGTCGTCATCTCATAACTAACTCATTAGTTATATGCTTGCAAGGCTTAAGTGATGAGTATTACCGAGAGGGCCAGAGATACCTCTCCGACAATCGGAGTGACAAATCCTAATCTCGAATTATGCCAACTCAACATGAACCTTCTAAACACCAGAGAGCACCTTTATAATCACCCGATTCGTTGTGACGTTTGGTAGCACACAAAGTGTTCTTCCGTACACGGAGTTGCACAATCTCATAGTTGCGTGAACTTTGTATAAGTCATGAAGAAAGCAATAGCGGATACTAAGCGATCAAGTGCTAGGCTAACAAAATGGGTCATGTCAATCACATCATTCTTCTAATGATGTGATCCCACTAATCAAATGACAACACATGTCTATGGTCGGGAAACATGACCATCTTTGATTAATGAGCTAGTCAAGTAGAGGCATACTAGTGACTATATGTTTGTCTATGTATTCACACATGTATCATGTTTCCGGTTAATACAATTCTAGCATGAATAATAAACATTTATCATGATATGAGGAAATAAATAATAACTTAATTATTGCCTCTAGGGCATATTTCCTTGATCTCCCACTTGCACTAGAGTCAATAATCTAGATTACATAGTAATGATTCTAACACCCATGGAGTCTTGGTGCTGATCATGTTTTGCTCGTGAGAGAGGCTTAGTAAACGGTCTCGCAACATTCAGATCCGTATGTATCTTGCAAATCTCTATGTCTCCCACTTGGACTTGGTCCCGAATGGAATTGAAGCGTCTCTTGATGTGCTTGGTCCTCTTGTGAAATCTGGATTCCTTTGCCAAGGAAATTGCACGAAGATTGTCACGAAGATCTTCATTGGTCCCGATGCACTAGGTATGACACCTAGATCGGTAATGAACTCCTTCATCCGACTCCTTCATTTGCCGCTTGAAGCAGCTATGTACTCCGCTTCACATGTAGATCCCGCCACGACGCTTTGTTTAGAACTGCACCAACTTACAGCTCCACCGTTTAATAAAAACACATATCCGGTTTGCAATTTAGAATCGTCCGGATCGGTGTCAAAGCTTGCATCGGCGTAACCATTTACGACTAGCTCTTTGTCACCTCCATATCGAGAAACATATCCTTAGTCCTTTTCGGGTATTTCAGATGTTCTTGACCGCTGTCCATGATCCACTCTGGATTACTTTGGTACCTTCTGCTAAGCTTATTGCTAAGCGGGCGTCGGTCTGGTACACAAGATTGCATACATGATAGAGCCTATGGCTGAAGCATAGGAACATTTTCCATTTTCTCTCTATCTTCTGCTGTGGTCGGGCATTGAGTTCGACTCAATTTCACACCTTGTAGCACAGGCAAGAATCCTTTCTTTGCCTGATCCATATTGAACTTTTTCAATATTTTTTCAAGGTATGTGCTTTGTGAAAGTCCTATTAAGTGTCTTGATCTATCTCTATAGATCTTGATGCCTAATATGTAAGCAGCTTCTCCGAGGTCTTTCATCGAAAAACTTTTATTCAAGTATCCCTTTATGCTATCCAGAAATTCTATATCATTTCCAATTAATAATATGTCATCAACATATAAAACTAGAAATGCTACTGAGCTCCCACTCACTTTCTTGTAAATCAAGGCTTCTCCAAAAGTCTCATATAAAACCATATGCTTTGATCACACTATCAAAGCGTTTATTCCAACTCCGAGATGCTTGCACCAGTCCATAAATGGAGCGTTGGAGCTTGCATACTTTGTCGAGATCTTTTGGATCAACAAAACCTTCCGCTGCATCATATACAACTCTTCTTCTAGAAATCCATTCAAGAATGCAGTCTTGACATCCATTTGCCAAATTTCATAATCATGAAATGCAGCAATAGCCAACATGATTCGGACAGACTTAAGCATCGCTTCGGGTGAGAAAGTCTCATCGTAGTCAACCCCTTGAACTTGTCGAAAACCTTTCGCAACAAGTCGAGCTTTATAAACGATAACATTACAATCAGCGTCGGTCTTCTTCTTAAAGATCCATTTATTCTCAATGGCTTGCCGATCATCGGGCAAGTCAACCAAAGTCCATACTTTGTTTTCATACATGGATCCTATCTCGATTTCATGGCCTCCGGCCATTTTGCGAATCTGGGCTCATCATCGCTTCCTCATAGTTCGTAGGTTCATCATGGTCAAGTAACATGACTTCGAACAGGATTACCGTACCACTCAGTGCGGATCTTACTCTGTAGACCTACGAGGTTCAAGAGAAACTTGATCTGAAGTTTCATGATCAATATCATTAGCTTCCTCACTAGTTGGTGTAGTTGTCACGGGAACCGGTTCTCGTGATGAACTACCTTCCAACAAGGGAGTAGATCTGATTATCTCATCAAGTTCTACTTTCCTCCCACTCACTTCTTTGGGAGAAATTCTTTCTCCGAAAGGATCCATTCTTAGCAACAAATGTTTTGCCTTCGGATCTGTGATAGAAGGTATACCCAACAGTTTCCTTTGGGTATCCTATGAAGACACATTTCTCCGATTTGGGTTCGAGCTTATCTGGTTGAAGTTTCTTCACATAAGCATCGCGGCCCCAAACTTTAAGAAATGACAACTTTGGTTTCTTGCCAAACCATAGTTCATAAGGCGTCGTCTCAATGGATTTTGATGGTGCCCTATTTAACGTGAATGCGGCCGTCTCTAAAGCATAACCCCAAAGCGATAGCGGTAAATCGGTAAGAGACATCATAGATCGCACCATATCAAGTAAAGTACGATTCTGACGTTCGGACACACCATTTCGTTGTGGTGTTCGGTGGCGTGAGTTGCGAAACTATTCCGCATTGTTTCAAATGTAAACCAAACTCGTAACTCAAATATTCTCCTCCACGATCGGATCGTAGAAACTTTATTTTCTTGTTACGATGATTTTCTACTTCACTCTGAAATTCTTTGAACTTTTCAAATGTTTCAGACTTGTGCTTCATTAAGTAGATATACCCATATCTGCTCAAATCATCTGTGAAGGTGAGAAAATAACGATATCCGCCATGAGCCTCAACATTCATCGGGCCACATACATCTGTATGTATGATTTCCAACAAATCTGTTGCTCTCTCCATAGTACCGGGAGAACGGCGTTTTAGTCATCTTGCCCATGAGGCACGGTTCATAAGTACCAAGTGATTCATAATCAAGTGATTCCGAAGTCCATCGATGGAGTTTCTTCATGCGTTTTACACCGATATGACCTAAACGGCGATGCCACAAATAAGTTGCACTATCATTATCAACTCTGCATCTTTTGGCTTCAACATTATGAATATGTGTATCACTACTATCGAGATTCAATAAAAATAGACCACTCTTCAAGGGTGCATGACCATAAAAGATATTACTCATATAAATAGAACAACCATTATTCTCTGATTTAAATGAATAACCGTCTCGCATCAAACAAGATCCAGATATAATGTCCATGCTCAACGCATGCACCAAATAACAATTATTTAGGTCTAAAACTAATCCCGATGGTAGATGTAGAGGTAGCGTGCCGACGGCGATCACATCGACTTTGGAACCGTTTCCCACGCGCGCATCGTCACCTCGTCCTTGGCGATGCTCGCTTATTCCGTAGTCCTGTTTGAGTTGCAAATATTAGCAATGAACCGATATCAAATACCAGTGCTACTACGAGCTCTAGTTAGGTACACATCAATAACATGTATATCACATATACCTTTGTTCACTTTGCCATCCTTCTTATCCGCCAAATACTTGGGGCAGTTCCGCTTCGGACTACCGATCTGCTTGAAGTAGAAGCACTTCGGTTTCGGCTTAGGTCCAGACTTGGGTTTCTTCTCTTGAGCAGCAATTTGCTTGCCGTTCTTTTGAAGTTTCCTTCTTCTTCCCTTTGCCCTTTTCTTGAAACTAGTGGTCTTATTGACCATCAACACTTGATGCTCCTTCTTGATTTCTACCTCCGCTGCTTTCGGCATCGCGAAGAGCTCGAATAGTCTTGTTCATCCCTTGCATATTATAGTTCATCACAAAGCTCTTGTAGCTTGGTGGCGATGATTGAAGAATTCATCAATGACACTATCATCGTGAAGATTAACTCCCGGTTGAATCAAGTGATTGTTATACCCAGACATTACGAGTATATGTTCACCGACGAACTATTCTCCTCCATCTTGCAGCTATAGAACTTATTGGAGACTTCATATCTCTCAATCCGGGCATTTGCTTGAAATATTAACTTCAACTCTGGAACATCTCATATGCTCCATGACGTTCAAAACATCGTTGAAGTCCGGTTCTAAGCCGTAAAGCACGGCACCTTGAACTATATAGTAGTCATCGCTTTGCTCGCGAGACGTTCTTAACGTCGTCGGTTACATCGGCGGCGAGTTCGCACCCAGCGGTGCTTCTAGGGCGTAACTCTTACGTGCAGCAATGATGATAATCCTCGAGATTCGGACCCGATCCGTGTAATTGCTACCATCATCTTTCAACTTTGCTTTCTCAAGGAACGCATTAAAATTCAACGGAACAACAACACGAGCCATCTATCTACAAACAAACATAGACAATCAAGATACTATCAGGTACTAAGTTCATGATAAATTTAAGTTCAATTAATCATATTATTTAAGAACTCCCACTTAGACAGACATCTCTCTAGTCATCTAAGTGATTACGTGATCCAGATCAACTAAACCATAACCGATCATCACGTGAGATGGAGTAGTTTTCAATGGTAACATCATTATGTTGATCATATCTACTATATGATTCACGCTCGACCTTTCGGTCTCCGTGTTCCGAGGCCATATCTGCATATGCTAGGCTCGTCAAGTTTAACCTAAGTATTCTGCGTGTGCAAAACTGGCTTGCACCCATTGTAGATGGACGTAGAGCTTATCACACCCGATCATCACGTGGTGTCTCGGCACGACGAACTTTGGCAATGGTGCATACTCAGGGAGAACACTACTTGATAATTTTAGTGAGAGATCATCTTAAAATGCTACCGTCAATCAAAGCAAGATAAGATGCATAAAGGATAAACATCACATGCAATCAATATAAGTGATATGATATGGCCATCATCATCTTGTGCTTGTGATCTCCATCTCGAAGCACCGTCGTGATCACCATCGCCACCGGCGCGACACCTTGATCTCCATCGTAGCATCATTGTCGTTTCGCCATCTATTGCTTCTCGACTATCGCTACCGCTTAGTGATAAAGTAAAGCAATTACAGGCATTTGCATTTCATACAATAAGCGACAACCATATGGCTCCTGCCGATTGCCGATAACCGGTTACAAAACATGATCATCTCATACAATAAAATATAGCATCACGTCTTGACCATATCACATCACAACATGCCTGCAAAAACAAGTTAGGCGTCCTCTACTTTGTTGTTGCAAATTTTACGTGGCTACTACGGGCTTAAGCAAGAACCAATCTCACCTCGCATCAAAACCACAATGATAGTTTGTCAAGTTGATGCTGTTTTAACCTTCGCAAGGACCGGCGTAGCCACACTTGGTTCAACTAAAGTTGGAGAAACAGACACCGCTAGTCACCGTGTGCAAAGCACGGCGGTAAAACCAGTCTCACGTAAGCGTCACGCGTAATGTCGGTCCGGCCGCTTCATCCAACAATACCGCTGAGCCAAAGTATGACATCTTTGGTAAGCGGTATGAATTATATCGCCCACAACTCACTTGTGTTCTACTCGTGCAAATAACATCAAACCATAAAACCTAGGCTCGATACCACCGTTAGGGAACGTAGTAATTTCAAAATTTTCCTCGCACACGCAAGATCATGGTGATGATACAACAACGAGGGAGAGTGTTGTCTCGTACCCTCGTGAGACCGAAGCGGAAGCGTTAGCGCAACCTAGAGTAAGTAGTCGTACGTCCTCCCGGTCCGACCGATCCAAGCACCGTTACTCCGGCACCTCCGAGTTCTTGAAACACGTACAGCTCGATGGCGCACCTCGATCTCCAATCCAAGAGAGGCTCTAAGGGGAGTTCCGTCGGACGACGGCGTGGTGGCGATCTTGATGTTCTCTGTCGCAGGGCTTCGCCTAAGCACCGCTACAATATGATCGAGGTGTAATATCATGGAGGGGGGCACCGCACACGGCTAAGGAACGATCAATGATCAACTTGTGTGTTCTAGGGTGCCCCCCTACCCCCGTATATAAAGGAGGGTGGGAGGAGGTGGCCGGCCCAAGGAGGGGCGCGCCATAGGGAGGGGGAACCTACTCCAAGTAGGTTTCCCCCTTTCTAATCTTATTTGGAGGGAAGGAAAGAGTACTAGTATTAGGAAGTAGTACTAGTAGTAGGAATAGGAAGAGGGAAGGAGAAAGGAAAGGGGGCCCCCCTCCCAATCGGATTGGGCTTGGGGCGCGCCTCCCTTGCTCCTTCTCCTTCCTCCTACATGGGCCCAATAAGGCCCATATACCTCCCGGGGGTTCCGTAACCTCCGGAGCTCCAAACTTCTCCTAACCTTTCCGGTGTCCAAATATATCCGTCCAATATATCAATCTTTATGTCTCGACCATTTTAGACTCCTCGTCATGTCCGTGATCATATCTGGGACTCCGAACAAACTTCGGTACATCAAAATACATAAACTCATAATATAATTGTCATCGAAACCTTAAGCGTGCGGACCCTACGGTTCGAGAACAATGTAGACATGACCGAGACACGTCTCTGGTCAATAACCAATAGCGGGACCTGGATGCCCATATTGGTTCCTACATATTCTACGAAGATCTTTATCGGTCAAACCGCATAACAACATACTTTGTTCCCTTTTTCATCGGTATGTTACTTGCCCGAGATTTGATCGTCGGTATCCAATACCTAGTTCAATCTCATTACCGTTAAGTCTCTTTACTCGTTCTGTAATACGTCATCTCATAACTAACTCATTAGTTATATGCTTGCAAGGCTTAAGTGATGAGTATTACCGAGAGGGCCCAGAGATACCTCTCCAACAATCGGAGTGACAAATCCTAATCTCGAATTATGCCAACTCAACATGAACCTTGGAAACACCTGTAGAGCACCTTTATAATCACCCAGTTACGTTGTGACGTTTGGTAGCACACAAAGTGTTCTTCCGATACATGGGAGTTGCACAATCTCATAGTTGCAGGAACTTTGTATAAGTCATGAATAAAGCAACAGCAATATACTAAACGATCAAATGCTAGGCTAACAAAATGGGTCATGTCAATCACATCATTCTTCTAATGATGTGATCCCACTAATCAAATGACAACACATGTCTATGGTCAGGAAACATGACCATCTTTGATTAATGAGCTAGTCAAGTAGAGGCATACTAGTGACTATATGTTTGTCTATGTATTCACACATGTATCATGTTTCCGGTTAATACAATTCTAGCATGAATAATAAACATTTATCATGATATGAGGAAATAAATAATAACTTTATTATTGCCTCTAGGGCATATTTCATTCACCTACCTCATAATACTACAACCAAACCACATGTTCCCAATCCTACTCATGCAAATATTTGAGAGGCAATACTAATGCATAGTAAAAACTGGGTATAGAAGAGTATGATCAAAGTGTAACTTGCCTTGCTGACGATCTGCAAACTCTAGAGATTTGTAGTAACAAGCTTCACACTCCGGGTAATCTAGCGTAGACAAATAGTAGCATACATAAGCAATCAATCAAACAAAACAAAGAGAAATCGAGAAAAGATCCAAATAAAACTCGAAACAAGCAAACGACTAAACTAACAGAAAACAAAACCGAACACATTATTTTCATGTGGATTATATCTTAGCAGTAAATACATGTGATTAGCTACGATTAGCAAAAAGAATCAACTCAAACGGAGTTACGAAACTCAAGATACAAACGAAACAAGATCGAATACTAATCTGAACTAAACTCAAATTTTAAATTGTCAAAATCATGTTCAAGTTGTTTTAATGGGAATAGGGGATCATTATGAAGATTTAGGCATTGGTTTCATCTAATTTGGATAAACGAGCTAAAAGTTACGCTAGTTTTAATATCAGAGGCTAAATCACGAGAAAACTATTCACGTATAGGTCCCTGGACGAAAATAGAACTAAAAAGAAAAATCTACAGAACGAACGTTCGCTAACAGTACCTAACAAACAAATTCGTTCGTTGAAATAAACTAACGGGTGAATGTTCGCTAAAATAACAGATATAAAAAATAAAACCGATCTAACCTAAACCGATCTAAAAAAAATAAAACCAAGAAAACCGAGCGGTTTTATACTGGTTAACCGGAATTGACCGGCGGCGGGGAAAAGTTGGCGGCGGCGGCTCGGGCTTCAGCTCGGCTCGGCAGCATTCGGCGAGGCGAGGCGACGGCGGCTGGTGGCAGGGCTAAGCGCGACAAGCAAGGCAGTAGCAAGAATGATGGCGGCGGTGCGGGACGGCGGCGGCGCTCGATGGAGGCGGTGGCGCGTTGTGGTGGCGGCTAGAGGGGAGGAGGATGGCGGCGGGGCTCCGTTTATAAAGGCCCAAGGGGGCCTCGTCTTGGAGCAGGGGGCGACGTGCGGCCCCGGCCCGGACTCCCCTCGCTGGAGTCTAGCACGGTCACGGGGAGGAGAAGGCTGGGCTTGGCCTTGGCGGCGGTTGGGCCGGCCCACTCGGCACGCACTTTTTTTAAACGGTTTCCGCGAAGAAAATCCTAATAAATAAAAATAAAAGTCCTAAAAATTCCAGAAACAATTTTCACTATCCCTACCTAATATTTGGGACAATATGAACATTTTTCTAGACTAAATGCAATTTTAAAAGATGCATGTTTTTCTCTAATTCAAATAAAATAGCAAATAAAATAATAATTTGATTTCAAAATTTTCTTTTCCAATATTTCTCCTCTGTTTTGAAGAAGTCATATTATCTTCTCTCATTTATTTTTATTGTTGGAAATAATTGGAAAGAATTTATTGAAAATCAAATTGATCCTCTTTTAAAATTTGAAATAAATTCAAATATGAAATTTTTATAAAACCTCCAACTCACTCCTTGGGTCCTTGAGTTGCTTAAGATTTCTTGGATCACAACCAAAATGCAATTAAATATGAAATGCATATGATGATCTATCTATAACATCCAAATTGAAAATTGGGATGTTACAAACCTACCCCCCTTAAGATGAATCTCGCCCTCGAATTTGGGTTGGTCAGCAAAAAGGTGTGGGTGGTCCTTGCGGAGGTCTTCTCCCCGTTCCTAGGTGGCTTCCTCCTCGGTATGATGGCTCCACTGAACTTTGCAAAACTTGATAACCTTGATGCGAGTAACTTGACTGGCTTCTCTTCATAGGTCAAATCACTATCCAACTGAATTGCTTCTAGTGGCACTGTATCCCTCAGAGGAGTGTCGTCCATCTCTGCATGGCACTTCTTCAACTGGGAAACATGAACACATCATGAATGGTCCCACAAAACGTGGTGCTAGCTTTCCCTTGACTCCAAAACGTTTAACTCCTCGAAGTGGGGACACATGAAGATATGCTCTGTCTCCGACTTCACAGGCTCCCTCCTTGCTTTTACTATCAGCATAACTCTTCTGCCTGGACTGGGCTACCTTGAGTCTGTCTCGAATCAACTTAACCTTCTCCTCAGAATCTCTAATTAAGTCTGGTTCGAACAACTGTCGATCTCCAACTTCATCCCATGATAATGGTGTCCTGCACCTCCTTCCGTACAAAGCTTTGAAAGGGGCCATCTTTAAACTGGCTTGATAACTGTTGTTATAGGAGAACTCTGCATAGGGCAAATTATCATCCCAACTAGATCCATAATCTAGCGCACAAGCTCTCAACATGTCCTCCAGAATCTGATTGTCTCTCTCGGTCTGTCCATCTGTCTGTGGATGAAAGGCTGTACTAAACTCTAGCCTGGTACCCAAAGTTTCATGCAACTGATTCCAAAACTTTGAAGTAAACTATGTTCCTCTATCTGATAAAATGGTCCTCGGAACTCCATGCAGACATACGATCCTAGTCATGTATATCTTTGCCAACTTAGCACTCAAAAAAATTGTATTCACCGGGATGAAATGGGCTACCTTCGTCAAGCGATCAACTACAACCCAGATAGAGCCATAGCCTGAACGGGTCCTAGGTAATCTAGTGATAAAATCCATGCCAAGTTTATCCCACTTCCATTTGGGTATCAGCAACGGATGTAGCAACCCTGCTGGTTTCTGATGTTTCGCCTTAACTCTCTGACATACATCACATACTGCTACATACTCGGCAATATCCTTCTTCATTCCTGTCCACCAGAAACTTTCCTTCAAATCCAGATACATCTTGGTGTTGCCTGGGTGAATCGAATAAGGCAAATCATGAGCCTCCTGAAGAATCAACTTCCTGATCTCAGGGTCATTAGGCACATAAATACGATCCTCAAACCATAAAGTGCCGTGCTCATCCTCACGAAATCCTTTAGCCTTTCCTTTACTCATCCTTTCCTTTATCTCAGCAATCTCCTTGTCCGTCTTCTGGGCTTCTCTGATCTTACCCAACAAAGTAGACTGAATTTTCAATGCTGCAACGTAACCCCTCGGAACTATCTCCAAACGTAGCTCTCGAAGGTCATCGGCTAGCTCCTTAGGTGATCCTCTGGTTATGAGCGTGTTAACATAACTCTTGCGGCTCAACACATCTGCTCTGATGTTGGCCTTTCCTGGATGATAATGCAATCTCATATCATAATCCTTTATGAGCTCCAACCATCTCCTTTGCCTGAGGTTTAAGTCCTTCTGCGTGAAGATGTACTTCAAACTCTTGTGATCTGTATATACATCACAATGGTTACCGATGAGAAAATGTCTCCATGTCTTGAGCGCATGCACTACGGCTTCTAACTCCAAATCATGCGTAGCATAATTCAACTCATGAGGTCGAAGATGTCGTGAGGCATATGAAACAACTCTTCTGTCCTACATAAGCACACCTCCAAGTCCTCGACGTGAAGCGTCACAATACACATGGAAATCCTTGCGTATGTTTGGGAGAATCAGCACCGGGGCTGTAACCAAACGTTTCTTCAACTCCTGAAAACTGGCCCCACAATCCTCAGTCCATTTAAACTTGGTGTCCTTCTTCAATAACTCCGTCATGGGTTTTTCAATCTTGGAAAAATTCTCAATAAATCTCCGATAATAACCTGTGAGTCCCAGAAAACTTCTGATCTCTCCCGCAGAGGTGGGTGCCAACCATTTACTGACAGATGCAACCTTAGTAGGGTCTACTGCTATTCCTTCTCTGGATATAACATGTCTGAGAAATCCAACTTCCTTCAACCAAAACTCATATTTGCTGAACTTGGCATACAACTGATGTTCCCTGAGCTTCTCAAGAACCAAATGCAAATGTTCCTTATGCTCCTCTTCATTCTTTGAGTAAACCAAAATGTCATTAATGAACACCACGACGAACTTATCCAAAAACTCCATGAACACCTTGTTCATCATACTCATGAAATAGGTAGGGGCGTTAGTGAAACCAAATGACATAACTGTATACTCATATAGCCCATACCTCATTGTAAAAGCTGTCTCAGGTATATCCTGCTCTCGGATCTTCAACTAGTGATAACCTGATCGAAGATCGATCTCGGAGAAAACTTTAGCTCCCTATAGCTGGTCAAACAAATCATTGATCATCGGCAGAGGGTATTTGTTCTTTATCGTCACCTCATTCAACGCACGATAATCTACAACCATCCTTAAAGATCCATCCTTATTCTCCACTAGAATCACTGGGGCTCCCCAAGGTGATGAACTTGGTCGGATATAACCATTCTCTAGTAACTCCTTAATCTGCTTCTTAATTTCCTCCAGATCATTAGCGGGCATCCGATATGGTCTCTTTGATATTGGTACGGTGCCTGGCCATAACTCAATCAAAAACTCAATATCTCGATGTGGTGACATGCCTGGTAACTCTTTCAGAAATACGTGGGGAAAATCCTTCACCACTGGTACTTCCTCCTGAATAACTCCTGATAAGGAATTCACCAGAGTCCTCCTCGGCGCATGCCTAGACACATACTTGATCCTCTTTCCTTCCGAGGTGGTGAGAAGAATTGATTTACTGGCGCAATCGATGTTTCCCTCATACTTGGATAGCCAATCCATGCCTAGTATCACATCCAATCCTTGTGACTCCAGGACAATCAGGTCGGTGGGGAAAACATGTCTACCTATGGCTACTGGCAACTGATAGCATCCCCTACTAGCCATATACTCTGCTCCTGGGAACTTACTAACATAGGTGACTTAAGGGCTACTGTTGGCAACTTATACTTATCCACAAATCCCCTTGATATAAATGAATGAGATGCACCAGTATCGAAAAAAAACAAGTGCTGTAAATGCATTAATCAAAAACTTACCGACAACTGCGTCGGGTTGATCCTCAATCTCCTCCACGCTGACGTGGTTCACCTGACCTTTGGTGAAGGGGTTGGGCTTCTTTGTAGAACTTCCAATGCCATTTCTATTCTTTGCTTCAGGACATTCAGTGGCGTAATGTCCGGTCTTCCCGCGTTTGAAACGGGTAATGTGACTCATATCCCTCTTGGCTGGTGTTGCGGGGTTGGAACGGTTCTGATTGTTGCTTCCTCCATTCCCATTGCCATTCTTAGGGTCACTGTGGTTGTGTGAATTTCCTCCATTGTGTGTATGTCCTCCATGGTTATGGCCTCCATGGTTGTGAGTATGTCCTCCCGAGTACGGGGAATAGCGGGGCTTCTGGCGAGCTCCAGAAGTGTACCTCCCCTGTCCATACTTCCTCTTGCGATTGTCAATCTACGGTTGCTTTCCTTCTATCCCGAGGGCCCTTTCTACCAACTCCTGGTAGTTGTTGAAAGTTGCCACCATCAACTGCATGCTTAGCTCATCATTGAGTCCCTCAAGAAACTTCTCTTTCTTTGCGAAATCCGTGGCCACATCATCTGGGGCATAACGGGCTAACTTGCTGAACTCATCCACATACCGTCCCACTGTACGACTCCCTTGGCGCAAGTTGCAAAACTCGTGCTTCTTCATGCTCATAGCTCCTGCTGAGACATGGGCGGTGCGGAAAGCCAACTGAAACTGATCCCGTGTAACTGTATTGATGGGGTAAGTGGTGGTGAAGTTCTCCTACCAAGATGATGCGGGTCCATCAAGCTGATGTGCGGCAAAGCGCCCTTTCTCCGGATCTGTGCATCCTGCAGTAGTTAGCTCTCTTCCAATCTTGCGGAGCCAATCATCTGCAACAATCGACTCGGTGCTGCTAGAGAACACCAGCGGATTCAACCTTAGAAAACGGGCTAGGTTGTCAACAGGGGGTGGTGGCGGTGGGTTGTTATTGTTGTTGTTGTTGTTGCCTTGGTTATGGTTCTAAACTAGCATCTACATCAAGGCATTTTGCTGCTGGATCAACTGGGTGAGCTCCGGTGAGAACACAAATCCGGTGTCACATCTCGGAGGCATCTGATGGGTTAGAAGGGGTGAGAAGACATAATAGAATAAGGTCTAAGAGATATTTCACTACCCATATGCACATGAGGCAAACACAATCAATTCACTTCATTCAATATCAAATAAGGTTCACACAAATGATCTAACTATGATTACAAAACGATCGATGCTAACTACTTGGAAGAATACTACCAGTAACATGGTGGTCGTCTAGAAATTTTGATCGGTGGAAGACTCCATGATATCTGCTCCAGCTTCATCTACGTAGTCGTCATCACTGTCATCATTTGCATCACTGTCCGTGTCGGTGTCGTCCAAGATGATGTAGTCCTCCGAACGGATCTCCTTTTCAGGTTCTCGCTTATGGTTCTCCACGGGTAGTCCCAGCTTCCTCATATGCATCGCGTGTTTACTTGAGTTCCTCTTCTAGCTCGATATTCTTCTTCATCAACTTCTTGATCTTCTTCATGTTGAAGCATAGCTGATTCTCGTATCGGCAAATGTGATCCCCCATCTCCTGAATGTAAGCTGCAATTGATCCATCCTTCCTGGTATGAATCATCTCCCATTCCTCGTCTCGGCGTCCACATATTTGATAGACGTTGTTTTCAAGCTCCTTGTGATACACCTCACATATGCGTCCAAAAGTGATGTGGGCTGCCATGCTCTTTCCCAAACTCCAACTTGGTGCATCCAGGTAGAAATCAATAGGCTCCGTTGTTGGCGCAAATGTCCTCCCAGGTACCCGAACTTTGACCTTCCAGTGCTCCTCTTCTGGTAAAGTTGCAGAGAAAGTCCCAGTGAAGCTTGGTAGTCCGATGTTCAAGTAGTTAGTGACTTCCTTGAAGTGTCGTCCGAAAGGGTTGTCGTCATCCGGCTGGGTGAACTTGTTCCTAGGGTCCCCGCCATCTTTAGAGTAGAAATAGAGGAGAGTTAGAACTGAGCAAAGAAGAGAAATCATGTGGCTTTTCCTAGTGGTCGCGTCCTACAGTCAGCGTGTGCTCTGATACCATCTCGTAGCGACCACGATCCCGATGGACCGAAGTCTCTGTACTTAAGTGTCATCCCTGGATCGATAATGCTGACACACACAGTACTCGAGGAATTATAGCAGAGTTCAATCACACACTTATTACATCGAGGTTCTCATAAAGAGTATGATTACACAAATAATACGGCTGAAGGCCATCTAAACTAAATAATTGCGGAAGCTTCGAAGGTAAATGAGTCCATAAGTCCAACGACATAGAGGAGTGCACGACAACGACCTATCACACCTTATTCGTCGTCTGAGTAGTCTGCAACATGAAACGTTGTAGCCATGTAGCTCAGCACATTGAATATGCTGGCACAGTTACACTGTAAAGCAATGAATGCAAGACCTATATCTATATGCAATATTTGGCTGGTGGAGGCTCTAAGTTTAAATTTTTGAGTAAAGCTAGTTTTTCCCTATAACAAAGGAATAAATTTATTTTACTACTCCCAAACTGTACCAATATTTGAGAAGGTTCCTCCAACTCAAATCTCAATTAAACAAGTATCATCATTAAACCCAAATTCAATTAATTAAAGAGTGATGAGATCAACAATAATATCCAATTCCAGATACTCAAGATGCCCATAACCGGGGACACGGCTAACCATGATTAATTTATACACTCTGCAGAGGTTGCGCACTTTTCCCCACAAGACTCGACCGCATCCATGGTCGGAAGATCGAGACATAGCCTTTCTGAAGCATTAACTCTCTACTCCGGGCAGACCGGTACACCTACTTTCCCCTACATCTGCTAGTCCACCTCTTCGAGAGCTCATACAACTTACTCAACTATGCCATAGCCCATAATGGCTTGTGGCTGCACAAGGAAGTTTCTGGTCATGAAATATCATATGATCCCTTTGAGCCTCGGTGGCGAACCGAGGAAAAATCACACGGGTACTCCGGGATTTCCCAAATGGACAAACACTGGATTCTCCAGGTGCCCCAACCAATCCACCCAGATGTGTATTAAAGTTGCCACCTTAATGTTATCCATGATTAATAACTCTCATAACTTCCATGTGTATCACGATCCAATCCCCGTCTACGAGCATGTCTAAGCAATAACAAAGCATAACGTATATTTCCGGGGTGATCAAAAGGTATTAGGTTCCTACCTCATAATACTACAACCAAACCACATGTTCTCAATCCTACTCATGCAAATAATTTTGAGAGGCAATACTAATGCATAGTAAAAACTGGGTATAGAAGAGTATGATCAAAGTGTAACTTGCCTTGCTGACGATTTGCAAACTCTAGAGATTCGTAGTAACAAGCTCCGTACTCCGGGTAATCTAGCGTAGATAAAAAGTAGCATACATAAGCAATCAATCAAACGAAACAAAGAGAAATCGAGAAAAGATCCAAATAAAACTTGAAACAAGCAAACAACTAAACTACCAGAAAACAAAACCTAACAACATTATTTTAATTTGGATTAGATCTTAACAGTAGGTACATGTGATTAGCTACGATTAGCAAAAAGAATCAACTCAAACGGAGTTACGAAACTCAAGATACAAACGAAACAAGATCGAATACTAATCTGGAGTAAACTCAAATTTTAAATTGTTGAAATCATGTTCAAGTTGGTTTACTGAAAATAGGGGATCGGTACGAAGATTTAAGCGTTGGTTTCATCTAATTTGGATAAACGAGCTAAAAATTATGCTATTTTTAATATCAAGGGCTAAATCGCGAGAAAACTATTCACGTATAGGTCCCTGGACGAAAGTAAAACTAAAAAGAAAAATCTACAGAACGAACGTTCGCTAATAGTACCTAACGAATGAATTTGTTCGTTAAAATAAACTAACGGGTGAACGTTCGCTAAACTAACAGATCTAAAAAGAATAAAACCGATCTAACCTAAACCGATCTAAAAAAATAAAACCGAGAAAAACCGAGCGGTTTTATACCGGTTAACCGGAATTGACCGGCGGCGGGGAAAAGTCGGTGGCGGCGGCTCGGGCTTCGGCTCCAGTGGCGGTTCGGCGAGGCGAGGCGAGGCGACGGCAAGACGGCGGCTGGGCTAAGCGAATGAAAGCAAAGGCGGCGGCGACGACTTAGCGAAAGCAGCGGCGGTATGGGATGGTGGCGGCGCTCGGCGGAGGCGGCGGGGCGGTGCGGTGCTGGCTTGTGGGGAGGAGTGCGGCGGCGGGGCTCCGTTTATAAAGGCCCGAGGGGGGGCTTGACTTGGAGCAGGCGGCGGTGCGGCCCGACCGGACTCCCTCGCCGAGTCCCCTTGTCCGGGAGGCGAAAGCGGTTAGCGGCGGCTGGGCTCGGCCACGGCGGCGGTTGAGCCGGCCCAGTCGGCACACACTTTTTTTTAAACGGTTTCCGCGAAGAAAATCCTAATAAATAAAAATAAAAGTCCTAAAAATTCCAGAAACGATTTTCACTGTCCCTACCTAATATTTGGGACAATATGAACATTTTTCTGGACTAAATGCAATTTTAAAAAATGCATGTTTTTCTCTAATTCAAATAAAATAGCAAATAAAATTCAAATAATTTAATAATTTGATTTCAAAATTTCTTTTCCAATATTTCTCCTCTGTTTTGAAGAAGTCATATTATCGTCTCTCATTTATTTTTATTGTTGGAAACAATTGGAAAGAATTTATTGAAAATCAAATTGATCCTCTTTTCATATTTGAAATAAATTCAAATATGAAAGTTTTATGAAACCTCCAACTCTCTCCTTGGGTCCTTGAGTTGCTTAAGATTTCTTGGATCACAACCAAGATGCAATTAAATATGAAATGCATATGATGATCTAGTTATAACATCCAAATTGAAAATTGGGATGTTAGAGATTACTACAATTGAAGAAAGGATTGTGAACCGAGAAGTATTGACTTAGCATAAAATTTAAACGATTTGTAGAGGGGAGTAGGGATTGTAAAGCACATTTAATTTTGAGTAGGTAATTATGGAGAGGGCTTCAACTTCAACTTGATAATTGTCATAGTTTTCCTAATGTCCATGTCAATAAACCACATCACGTGGGCCCCTTGCTGCCACTCTTAGGTGCTGCCACTCTTAGGTGCCAGTGCCAACTATTTCTGTCATCGTAGTGATGGGTCTTTGGCCACTTCTTTTCTAATCTTTTCTCTATTGATAACATAATTTCATACTCTCTTTTTTTGACAAAAAGACTGTAAGGAAACCCCTACAGTATAGTTGGTGCAACAAACCCAAATTGCAAGTACCATGCCTTGAGCTTGAGTGGGTGGGAAGGCATCAGCCCCTTCCCACCACTAGGCTATGCCTTAGTCTGCAATTTCGTACTCTTTTCCACATGTAATATTGGAGGCAGTTGTGAAACCGCCTGGCAAAACTTTAACCTCGGTAAGTTTGTGACTGTAATTAATGCTTAAGTTCCAGCCGGTTCTTTAGGAAAAAAACCCCATGGCATACTTAAGTATCAAGTTCGTACTTCAGACAAAACCGTCTTGAATTTTCGCGATGTAAAATAACTTGTATTGCTAATTTCACAGCTAAACATATTTTCTATTTTGAATGAAGCCCTGCAAAATAAAATACATAGTAAGTGGAGTATAGTCTATGATATATAAACACATGCCACAAATATATTCAAAGTCATCTCACAATTGCATTGTATTTCATTCCATTACATTTTCACTATGATTACTCAAAATGAGTGCTATGTGTGCAGCATGTGCGAGCGTGCTTATGTGTGAAATTTGCATGAAAAGCGAAGCAGGATAATAGCTAGAAGTCTCAAGCATGTCAATGTCATCGACAAAGACGTACTTCACCACATCTTGCACCGCCCCCTCTGTTTTACCAAAAACCTCACGACCAAGGCAAGCACATACTGGATGTTCACATTGTCATTTACTTCAATCTTAAAAGTGTTGGGGAACGTAGTAATTTCAAAAAATTTCCTACGCACACGCAAGATCATGGTGATGCATAGCAACGAGAGGGGAGAGTGTTGCCTACGTACCCTCGTAGACCCGAAGCGGAAGCGATCACAACATAGAGGAAGTAGTCGTCGTTCTCCTCGCGATCCGACCGATCCCGACGTTACTCCGGTGCCCCGAGTTCTTGACACACGTACAGCTCGATGACGTCCCTCGTACTCCGATCCAGCCGAGTGTCGAGGGAGAGTTTCGTCAGCACGACGGCGTGGTGACGATCTTGATGTTCTACCGGCGCAGAGCTTCGCCTAAGCTTCGCAACGATATGACCGAGGTGGAATATGGTGTAGGGGGCACCGCACGGCTAAGGAACGATCCGTAGATCAAACTTGTGTCTTGTCCTAGAGGTGCCCCCCCCCCGTAGATATAAAGGAGCCATGGGAGGGGTTCGCCGGCCGGAGGGCGGCGCCCGGAGGAGTCCTCCTCCCACCGGAGTAGGACTCCCCCTTCCTTGTTGGAGTAGGAGAGAAGGAAAGAGGGGAGAGGAGGAAGGAAAGGGGCTGCACCCCTGTCCAATTCGGACTAGAGGGGCTGCGCCCTTCTTCCTTTGGCCTCTTTCCTCTATTCCCGTATGGCCCAATAAGGCCCATATACTCCCGGCGAATTCCGTAACTCTCCGTACTCGAAAAATACCGAATGACTCGGAACCTTTCCGAACTTCAATATAGTCGTCCAATATATCGATCTTTACGTCTCGACCATTTCGAGACTCCTCGTCATGTCCCCGATCTCATCCGGACTCCGAACTCCTTCGGTACATCAAAACTCATAAACTCATAATATAAGCATCATCGAAACCTTAAGCGTGCGGACCCTACGGTTCGAGAACAATGTAGACATGGCGAGACACGTCTCCGGTCAATAACCAATAGCGGGACCTGGATGCCCATATTGGCTCCTACATATTCTCGAAGATCTTTATCGGTCGGACCGCATAACAACATCGTTGTTCCTTTGTCATCGGTATGTTGCTTGCCCGAGATTCGATCGTCGGTATCCAATACCTAGTTCAATCTCGTTACGGCAAGTCTCTTTACTTGTTCCGTAATACATCATCTCGCAACTAACTCATTAGTTGTAATGCTTGCAAGGCTTAAGTGATGTGCATTACCGAGAGGGCCGAGAGATACCTCTCCGACAATTGGAGTGACAAATCCTAATCTCGAATACGCCAACCCAACATCGCCTTTGGAGACACCTGTAGTACTCCTTTATAATCACCCGATTCGTTGTGGCGTTTGCTAGTACCAAAGTGTTCCTCCGTAAACGGAGTTGCATAATCTCATAGTTATAGGAACATGTATAAGTCATGGATAAAAGCGGTAGCAACATACTAAGCGATCGTGTGCTAAGCTAATGGACTGGGTCATGTCAATCAGATCATTCAACTAATGATGTGACCTTGTTAATCAAATAACAACTCTTTGTTCATGGTTAGGAAACATAACCATCTTTGATTAACAAGCTAGTCAAGTAGAGGCATACTAGTGACACTCTGTTTGTCTATATATTCACACATGTATTATGTTTCCTGTTAATACAATTCTAGCATGAATAATAAACATTTATCATGATATAAGGAAATAAATAATAACTTTATTATTGCCTCTAGGGCATATTTCCTTCAGTCTCCCACTTGCACTAGAGTCAATAATCTAGATCACATCACCATGTGATTAATATCGATAGTTCACTTCATCATGTGATTAACACCCATAGTTCACATCGCCATGTGACCAACACCCAAAGGGTTTACTAGATTCAGTAATCTAGTTCACATCGCTATGTGATTAATACCCAAAGAGTACTAAAGTGTGATCATGTTTTGCTTGTGAGAGAGTCTTAGTCAACGGGTCTTTCACATTCAGATCCGTTATGTATTTTGCAATTTTTCTATGTCTACAATGCTCTGCATGAAGCTACTCTAGCTAATTGCTCCCACTTTCAATATGTATCTAGATCGAGACTTTGATTCATCCAGATCAGTGTCAAAACTTGCATCGACGTAACCCTTTACGACGAACCTTTTTTTTCTCACTTCCATAATCGAGAAACATATCCTTATTCCACTAAGGATAATTTTGACCGCTGTCCAGTGATCTACTCCTAGATCACTATTGTACTCCTTGCCAAACTCGGTCAGGGTATACAATAGATCTGGTACACAAGATGGCATACTTTATAGAACCTATGGCCAAGGCATAGGAATGACTTTCATTCTCTTTCTATCTTCTGCCGTGGTCGGGTTTTGAGTCTTACTCAATTTCACACCTTGTAACACAGGCAAGAACTCTTTCTTTGACTGTTCCATTTTGAACTACTTCAAAATCTTGTCAAGGTATGTACTCATTGAAAAAACTTATCAAGCATCTTGATCTATCTCTATAGATCTTGATGCTCAATATGTAAGCAGCTTCACCAAGGTTTTTCTTTGAAAAACTTCTTTCAAACACTCCTTTATGCTTTGCAGAATAATTCTACATTATTTCCGATCTACAATATGTCATTCACATATACTTATCGAAATCTTTGTAGTGCTCCCACTCACTTTCTAGTAAATACAGGCTTCACCATAAGTCTCATGCAAAACTATATGCTTTGATCAACTCATCAAAGCGTATATTCCAACTCGAGATGCTTGCACCAGTCCATAGATGGATCGCTGGAGCTTGCACACTTTGTTAGCTCCCATTGGATCGAAAAAACCTTCGGTTGCATCATATACAACTCTTCCTCCGAAAAACCATTCAGAATGCAGTTTTTACATCCATTTGCCAAATTTCATAAATTGTGGCAATTGCTAACATGATTCGGACAGACTTAAGCATCGCTACGCTTGAGAAAATCTCATTGTAGTCAACATCTTGAACTTTGTCGAAAACCTTTTGCAACAAGTCGAGTTTTGTAGATAGTAACACTACTATCAACGTCCGTCTTCCTCTTGAAGATCCATTTATTTTCTATGGTATGCCGATCATTGGGCAAATCCATCAAAGTCCATACTTTGTTCTCATACATGGATCATATCTCGATTTCATGGCCTCAAACCATTTTGCGGAATCGGGCTCATCATCGCTTCCTCATAGTTCGTAGGTTTGTCATGGTCAAGTAACACGACCTTGAGCAGGATTACCGTACCACTCAGTGCGGATCTCACTCTGGTTTACCTACGAGATTCGGTAGTAACTTGATCTGAAGTTACATGATCATCATCATTAGCTTCCTCACTAATTGGTGTAGAAGTCACAGGAACAAATTTCTGTGATGAACTACTTTCCAATAAGGGGGAAGGTACAATTACCTCATCAAGTTCTACTTCCTCCCACTCACTTCTTTCGAGAGAAACTCCTTCTCTAGAAAGGATCCATCTTAAGCAACGAATATCTTGCCTTCGGATCTGTGATAGAAGGTGTACCCAACAATTTGCTTTGGGTATTCTATGAAGACGCACTTCTCCGATTTGGGTTTGAGCTTATCAGGATGAAACTTTTCACATAAGCATCGCAACTCCAAACTTTAAGAAACGACAACTTGGGTTTCTTGCTAAACCACAGTTCATATAGTGTCGTCTCAACGGATTTAGATGGTGCCCGATTTAACGTGAATGCAGCTGTCTCTAATGCATGATCCCAAAACGATATTGGTAAATCGGTAAGAAACATCATAGATTGCACTATATCCAATAATGTGCGGTTACGATGTTTGGACACACCATAACATTGTGGTGTTCCAGGTGGCGTGAGCTGTGAAACTATTCCACATTGTTTTAATTGAAGACCAAACTCGTAACTCAAATATTTGTCTCCGCGATCAGATCGTAGAAACTTTATTTTCTTGTTACGATGATTTTTCCACTTCACTCTGAAATTCTTTGAACCTTTCAACTATTTCAGACTTATGTTTCATCAAGTAGATATACCCATATCTGCTCAAATCATCTTGTGAAGGTCAGAAAATAACGATACTTGCCACGAGCATCAACACTCATTTGATCACATACATCGGTATGTATTATTTCCAATAAGTCAGTAGCTTGTTCCATTGTTCCGGAGAACGGAGTTTTAGTCATCTTGCCCAAAAGGCACGGTTCGCAAGCATCAAGTGATTCATAATCAAGTGATTCCAAAATCCCATCAGCATGGAGTTTCTTCATGCGCTTTACACCAATATGACCTAAACGGCAGTGCCACAAATAAGTTGCACTATCATTATTAACTTTTGTATTTTTGGTTTCAATATTATGAATATGTGTATCACTACGATCGAGACCCAATGAACCATTTTCATTGGGTGTGTAACCATATAAGGTTTTATTCATGTAAATGTAACAACAGTTTATTCTCTTACTTAAATGAATAACCGTATTGCAATAAACACGATCAAATCATATTCATGCTCAACGTAAACACCAACTAACATTTATTTAGTTTCAACACTAATCCCGAAAGTATAGGGAGTGTGCGATGATGATCATATCAATCTTGAAACTACTTTCAACACACATCGTCACTTCACCCTTAACTAGTTTTTGTTTATTCTGCAACTCCGTTTGAGTTACTACTCTTAGCAACCGAACCGTACCAAATACCGAGGGTTGCTATAAACACTAGTAAAGCACACATAAAACACCAGTATATCAAATATACCCTTTTTCACTTTGCCATCCTTCTTATCCACCAAATATTTAGGGCAGTTCCGCTTCTAGTGACCATTTCCTTTGCGATGTAAGCACTTTCGGTTTAGTGCTTTGGTTCAGCTTTGGGTTTCTTCATGGGAGTGACAACTTGCTTGTCAATCTACTTGAAGTTCCCTTTCTTTCCCTTTGCCCTTTTCTTGAAACTAGTGATCTTGTCAACCATCAACACTTGATGCTCTTTCTTGATTTCTACCTTCATCGATTTCATCATCATGAAAAACTCGGAATCATTTTCATCATCCCTTGCATACTATAGTTCATCACGAAGTTCTACTAACTTGGTGATGGTGACTAGAGAATTCATCAATCACTATCTTATCGGAAGATTAACTCCCAATTGATTCAAGTGATTGTAGTACCCGCACAATCTGTGCACATGCTCACTAGTTGAGCGATTCTCCTCCATCTTTTAGCTATAGAACTTGTTGAAGACTTCATATCTCTCAACTCGGGTATTTGCTTGAAATATTAACTTCAACTCCTGGAACATCTCATATGGTCCATGATGTTCAAAACATCTTTGAAGTCCCGATTCTAAGCCATAAAGCATGGTGCACAAAACTACCAAGTAGTCATCATATTGAGCTAGCCAAACGTTCATAACGTCTGCATCTGCTCCTGCAATAGGTCTGTCACCTAGCGGTGCATTAAGGACATAATTCTTCTGTGCAGCAATGAGGATAAACCTCCTATCACGGATCGAATCCGCATCATTGCTACTAACATTTTTCAACGTAATTTTCTCTAGGAACATATCAAAAAATAAACATATGAAAGCAACAACGCGAGCTATTGATCTACAACATAATTTGCAAAATACTACCAGGACTAAGTTCATGATAAATTTAAGTTCAATTAATCATATTACTTAAGAACTCCCACTTAGACAGACATCTCTCTAGTCATCTAAGTGATCACGCGATCCAAATCAACTAAACCATAACCGATCATCACGTGAGATGGAGTAGTTTTCAATGGTGAACATCTTATGTTGATCATATCTACTATATGATTCACGCTCGACCTTTCGGTCTCCGTGTTCCGAGGCCATATCTGCATATGCTCGGCTCGTCAAGTATAACCTGAGTATTCGGCGTGTGCAAAACTGGCTTGCACCCGTTGTAGATGGACGTAGAGCTTATCACACCCGATCATCACGTGGTGTCTGGGCACGACAAACTTTGGCAACGGTGCATACTCAGGGAGAACACTTCTTGATAATTTAGTGAGAGATCATCTTATAATGCTACCGTCAATCAAAGCAAGATAAGATGCATAAAAGATAAACATCACATGCAAATCAATATAAGTGATATGATATGGCCATCATCATCTTGTGCTTGTGATCTCCATCTCCGAAAGCACCGTCGTGATCACCATCGTCACCGCGCGACACCTTGATCTCCATCGTAGCATCGTTGTCGTTTCGCCATCTATTGCTTCTCGACTATCGCTACCGCTTAGTGATAAAGTAAAGCAATTACATGCGTTGCATTATATACAATAAGCGACAACCATATGGCTCTGCCATTGCCGATAACCGGTTACAAAACATGATCATCTCATACAATAAAGTATAGCATCACGTCTTGACCATATCACATCACAACATGCCCTGCAAAAACAAGTTAGACGTCCTCTACTTTGTTGTTGCAAATTTTACGTGGCTGCTACGGGCTTAAGCAAGAACCAATCTCACCTCGCGCATCAAAACCACAACGATACTTCGTCAAATAGACTCCGTTTAACCTTCTCAAGGACCGGGCGTAGCCACACTCAGTTCAACTAAAGTGAGAGAGCAGACACCCACCAGTCACCTTTAAGCAACGAGTGCTCGTGGCGGTGAAACCAGTCTCGCGTAAGCGTCTGGCGTAATGTCGGTCCGGGCCGCTTCATCTCACAATACCGCTGAACCAAAGTATGACATCTTTGGTAGGTAGTATGACTTGTATCGCCCACAACTCACTTGTGTTCTACTCGTGCAAAACATCAAACCATAAAAACCTAGGCTCGGATGCCACTTGTTGGGGAACGTAGTAATTTCAAAAATTTCCTACGCACACGCAAGATCATGGTGATGCATAGCAACGAGAGGGAGAGTGTTGCCTACGTGCCCTCATAGACCCGGCGAAGCGATCACAACGTAGAGAAAGTAGTCGACGTTCTCCTCGCGATCCGACCGATCCGGCGCCGTTACTCGGCGCCCCGAGTTCTTGACACACGTACAGCTCGATGGCGTCCCTCGTACTCGATCCAGCCGAGTGTCGAGGAGAGTTTCGTCGACGACGGCGTGGTGACGATCTTGATGTTCTATCGGCAGAAGCTTCGCCTAAGCTTCGCAACGATATGACCGAGGTGGAATATGGTGTAGGGGGCACCGCACGGCTAAGGAACGATCCGTAGATCAAACTTGTGTCTTGTCCTAGAGGTGCCCCCTGCCCCAGATATAAAGGAGCAGGGGAGGGGTTCGCCGGCCAGAGGCGCGCGCCGGGAGAGTCCTCCTCCCACCGAGTAGGACTCCCCCTTCCTTGTTGGAGTAGGAGAGAAGGAAAGAGGGGAGAGGAGGAAGGAAAAGGGGGCTGCACCCCCTGTCCAATTCGGACTAGAGGGGGGCTGCGCCCCTTCTTCCTTTGGCCTCTTTCCTCTATTCCCGTATGGCCCAATAAGGCCCATATACTCCCGGCGAATTCCGTAACTCTCCGGTACTCGAAAAATACCGAATGACTCGGAACCTTTCCGAACTCGAATATAGTCGTCCAATATATCGATCTTTACGTCTCGACCATTTCGAGACTCCTCGTCATGTCCCCGATCTCATCCGGGACTCCGAACTCCTTCGGTACATCAAAACTCATAAACTCATAATATAAGCATCGCCGAAACCTTAAGCGTGCGGACCCTACGGTTCGAGAACAATGTAGACATGGCGAGACACGTCTCCGTCAATAACCAATAGCGGGACCTGGATGCCCATATTGGCTCCTACATATTCTCGAAGATCTTTATCGGTCGACCCGCATAACAACATACGTTGTTCCCTTTGCCATCGGTATGTTGCTTGCCCGAGATTCGATCGTCGGTATCCAATACCTAGTTCAATCTCGTTACCGGCAAGTCTCTTTACTCGTTCCGTAATACATCATCTACTTAACTGACTCATTAGTTGTAATGCTTGCAAGGCTTAAGTGATGTGCATTACCAAGAGGGCCCAGAGATACCTCTCCGACAATTGGAGTGACAAATCCTAATATCGAATCGCCAACCCAACATCCGCCTTTGGAGACACCTGTAGTACTCCTTTATAATCACCCGATTCGTTGTGGCGTTTGCTAGTACCAAAGTGTTCCTCCGTAAACGGAGTTGCATAATCTCATAGTTATAGGAACATGTATAAGTCATGGATAAAAGCAAGTAGCAACATACTAAGCGATCGTGTGCTAAGCTAATGGAATGGGTCATGTCAATCAGATCATTCAACTAATGATGTGACCTTGTTAATCAAATAACAACTCTTTGTTCATGGTTAGGAAACATAACCATCTTTGATTAACAAGCTAGTCAAGTAGAGGCATACTAGTGACACTCTGTTTGTCTATATATTCACACATGTATTATGTTTCCTGTTAATACAATTCTAGCATGAATAATAAACATTTATCATGATATAAGGAAATAAATAATAACTTTATTATTGCCTCTAGGGCATATTTCCTTCAAAAAGACATATGTATACTCCATTCTACTAATAGTGCTATAGATAATCTACTAAAACTTGTTCGCAATATTACTTAAATTCCACCACCGTACCCTCAACCTCTCACAACCATTTCTTGAGGATGCATGTGTACCTGGGTGTCTCCTCACTACTAGCAAATGTGAAATTGAGTAAGTCCTCAAAAGACTATCTTCCCATGCGAGGCGGTCGTTGCGGCCACCCAAAGAGGGGCCTCCTCCTTGGGTTGGAAGGGGAAAAAGTGCGGCGGTGGATACGAGAACACCCTTTCCCTTCCTGTGGACGCTAGTGGTGGTCGGGAAAAGGAGCCTTGCTCCTTGGGTTGGAATGCCGGATGTGGGGAGGAGCTCCTTTCCTTACCGGTCTCGAGTGAGGGTCCTCCTCCTTGGGTGCGAGGTGTAGTTACGGAGGCGGCGGCGCCACCATTGCCCAATATGCGTTGGTCGAAGGGAGAGAGTGTTAGTTTTTTTTTGGAAAAGGAGGATGCATCAATCGATGCATGCAACCATCTTATTAAAAATAGTGTAACAGAGTCTTAGGGCCACAAGAGGCCCATAATCATAGTGCAAAACAAAAGAAAACATAAAAAAGATGCCACATCCGGCTATACAAAGCAGGCTACAATGCTTATACACCTAGCCTATTATCAGCTTGCCATCCAAATCGGCTGAAGATAGCATGTGCTATCGTCTCCCAACGGTTGCACACAGTAACCAAAAGCTCCCTGGAGTCCGCATGAGTGAGTAATGACCACATATGGATCTACGATGTAACTCTGTAGATAACCTGCAAAAAAATCGTGAAGTTTGTCCCATTAAAAATCAAATAATTTCTAGTATTCAATATCGCCCAAAGTAGTGCACGTATCCCTATCCGAATATATTTCGTTGTATGTATGTCCACTCCGCTGAGCCACGTCCAAAATAACGTGTTTATGCTCGTTGGGGGATGGACGTTAAAAGCTATATGTATTGAGCGCCATAATAGTTTTGCAAGTGGACACTCGAGAAAGTGGTGTTTAATCGTTTCATTGTGATCACAAAAACAACATCTGGAGTTACCGATCCAACTTCTTTTTAGCAAGTTATTTTTGGCCAATATGACTCCTTTGTGAACAAACCACATGAAAATCTTAATTCGGAGCGGAGGGTTGGAAGGGAATGTTATATAGATATGTTAGGTGGGATTTTTTAGCCAAGGGTAGTTGAGGTTATTTCTAGACTTTACCACTTCATGCAAGACCGTTTGTTTCATGCAATTGACTGATAAAACTTTTAGTCAAAGTGGTTTCCTGCTGCAAACCGACTGAATGATGTTAGAGAGCCAGTTATGTTTTTGTAACCGACTGACTGAGCTAACTAGTGTCTGCTGAAATTGCTTCTGTGACTCTTTATGAGACTTTTTAGAGTTCATAATAAGAGAAAAGTCCATTTTCCGTCCCTCAATTCTTCGATCTGGCCACTTTTGGTCCCTCAATTCTAAAACCGGACAGGTTGCACCACAAACTCTCCAAACCAGTCATATTTCGTCCCTTCGCAGACCGAACGCGGTTTTGCTGCTGACTCAACCCGGGTTTGACAAGTCTTTGCCAACGTGGAACAAGTGGCTGTGCTCTTACGTTGAACAAGTAACTATGTATGAATGCAAGTTTATGTTGAAGAAGTGACTGTTCTCTTATGTTGATCAAGTTCATTTTGCATTTCTGAATTTTTATTCAGTTTGCTCTGCATTGCAGTGGCAGTAACTTTTGTTTGATTTTGAGATACATTTCAGTTTGCACTTGTGAGTATAAGTACAACTTGCACCAACAAACCAGGGAAAATTAGCCATAGTTTTGTTTGTTTTTTGAGAAATATGAGAGTAACAACACATAGTTTCTGACATCATATAGAAATTCTGATAGGTTCATAGCACACACATAAGAGCACACATAGTTCCACACAAACAAATAAGATAAGTCTCAGCATAGACATAACAGCATACATAGTTCCACACAAACAAACTATAAATAGGCCTTAGTAGCACAACACTCAGTCCAGCAGTCTTGTAGGTAACTTCCTTTGCCTTTTTGTGTCCCTTCCAGGTGCCTTGAACTGTGAATTAGCACTTCCTGATTTCACATTGACAGTGACACCTGAGCTAGAACTTACATTGACAGTGACACCTTTTATTGCAGCCTTCGAGGAGGACTTGTTCTTCTGAATATTCTTCCCTTTCCCTTGGACAGTAGGCCTAGGAGGCTTGGACATGGGTACTGGTCTCTTTGTCCCTCTAGATGTGGCTGCATCATTGGTGCTTTGTTGAGAAGGCACAACATTTTCCTGCAAATGTAATACATAGTAATGAGCACATGCAATACACAATAATAAACAAACGCAACATAAACTGGTTACTCACCCTGTGTGCAGTAGCACTCTGTTCTCTACTTTGTTGTCCACTCTGTTGTTCAGTTTGTTGTCTACTTTGTTGTCCACTCTGTTGCCCACCTGGCTGTCTATGACATGTTGTTCTGTTGTGACCAACTCCTTTGCATTTACCACACCTGATGAGTGTCCCAGTCTTTGGCAATCTGGTCGACACTTTTTTCTCAGTTTCCTCCTTTCTTCTCTCAGTCCTTGGCCTACTAGGCATCTTGACATAACCAGGAGCCGCAGGTCTAGTCCTTTGTGATATTGGCCAACAATCCATGCCGTTAACAGGTTGCAGACAATGTGCATATGTTCTTTTGAATGCCTCAACATAAAAACAACTAGCAATGTAACTTGTCAAGTCACTAGTAATGGTGTGTATTGCTGCAATTGCATGTGCACAAGGCGTACCAGATACTTGCCAATAACCACAAGTGCAGTTATTTCTATTTAGATCAACACCAAATCTGTAATGTTTCCTTTGGGTGACCTCAAACACATTATTTCCATTGCTGATAGGATGACAAGTCCCAGACCAATCTATGTACTTGTTCATCTTCTTATTTATAGTAGGACACATAATTTCTAATGTCCATTTCTCATATTTTTCAATCATTTCTTGAATCCTAACCATAACCTTTCGTCTAATTGCCTCAAGCATTGAAATAATAGGCAAAAATCTTGCATCTACGATCCATTTGTTGAAACTTTCACAAATATTTTTATCAACAGAGTCACAATTAGATCCTAACCTGAACCATGCCCTTGACCAGTGCTTGGGATCTAACCTGGTTACTGCCCTTGCACCTTCGACGGTCTCTCTTGCTAACTTTGCCCTTGCCAAGTTGAAAAGGCTCACAGAAGAAGCCTTTGCACAATTCCAGAAAAGTTTCTGCCACTCTTTCACTCTGAATTCTTTTCTCCAATTGGCATACACATGTCTTGCACAATTTCTATGTTCTGCATGAGGGGCCCAATTCTGTACAGCTGTGATGATACCCTGTACACAAATTGTGTTAGACATGGCATCACATACATCATATATTCCTGTGTAAATGAAAGACAACGTATAACTTACTTTTTGTTGGTCTGAAATTATTACCCAGCCTTCACCATCATATACATTGACATCTTTGAAGAGTAATGAGCAAAACCAGTCCCAAGAATCATTGTTTTCTTTCTCAACCACGGCCCAAGCAATTGGATACATTTGGCTATTTGCGTCTCTTCCCAAAGCACATAACAACTCTCCATTTGTTGCTCCTTTGAAGAAGCACCCATCCAAACCAATGACTTTTCTACAGCCTGACATGAAACCTTGCTTTAAAGCATTCAAACACACATAAATTCTTTGAAAGGTTGGAATTGCACAAGCTGGATCAAGCTTAACCACAACAGTGCTACCAGGATTGCTCCTAAGCAACTCTTCTTGATAGTCAAATATCCTAGTGTATTGTTCCTTAGTTGCATCAAACATTTTCTTTATCACCATTCCCTTAGCTCTCTTCACCTGAGAAGTACTAACTTCTGCAAACATGTCTTCCCTAATGTGTGCTTTCAAGTTTGCAATATTCCACATTGGATTAGCACTTATAACACCTTCATACTTAGCTGCAATCCTAGCAGCAGTAACAAGCTTGTTGTCTTTCCTAGAGGGGCATTGATGAACATCATTTATACTAGTAATCTGCCAACTAGTAGATTTACTAGTTAGACTAGCCAAACAATACCAATTGCATGTCTTCCAGTCACAAGTTGCCCTACACCTATGAGAATCATTCTTTCTGAATTTTATGAACTTTTTTTTTTCTTAAGTCCATATTTAATAACTGCCTGCCTAAACTCTTCTTTTGAACCAAATTTCATGCCTAACACAAACGTGGGCACCTCCTCACGGTCCATGAACCTTGGGAAATCATCTTGTTTGTTTCTTGTATCACCATCTTCATCGAAAGAGTCATCAAACTCAGTTGAATCCTCATAGGGTGTATCATTGCCATCTTTCTCTTCCCTATTATCTTCTCCAACAGTTTTTGTCGAGCCAACTCTAGGCTGTAGAAGATATACATCATCAAGCACTTGTATCTGGCCTTGCTTCATCTTCTTCTTGTACTCTACATATTTCTTGTTTATCTCAATTCCTTCTTCATCTTCTTCCGAAGGACTCTCATCTCCAGGAACATAGTCACTGTCTTCTTCATCTGTATCATCTTCGGCTGCTGGTGCGGATGCCTGTACCACTTCTGTTGTTACTTTCTCCATCGGTACAATCTGTCCCTGCTCATATTCCACCTCTTCTACATCTGATGGCAGAGCGTGTGCCAATATATGATATTTGGCAATGTTCTCTACATATACTTCAGCTACTCCTCCCTCTTCAATTGCAGAAACCATTCTCAAACAGGATGCATCATCATGCAACAAACCAAGCCCATCGTGCAGTTCTTTCCCAGGATATAGCCAGTGGAACTGCACTTCATCATCCTTCAAATCCTCCCAATGATCTTCCTTCAAGCCAGCAACTATCTCTGGAAGTGACACTTTGTCTCGCTCCAAATGCAACATTCCAACAGCGCCATCAGCATAGTGTACATACTGCCCATCGTTCACAAAGTGCCCACCAAAATGAAATCGTATGGGAAGAAAGTCCAGAGGATCCATCTCACGTCCCTACATTAAGCAAATCGAAAATCAACCTAGTAATCCGCAAACTGGCCATCTACTACAACTAACCGACCACAGATCAAAAATCAACCTAGTAATCCACTGACTGACCTCGATTTGGAGCAGAGATAGCAGATTTTAGGTGCGCTGCAGCCTCCGCCCGCCGCCCGCCGTCGACCGCCGCCGCCGCCGCCGTCGACCGCCGCGCCGCCGCCTAACGTCGCCACACACCGCCAGAGCTAGCTAGGGTTCGCACGAGCCGAAGAAGGGGATCGAATGGCCCGTCAAACCGGTTCGGTCGAGTCTTTAGCTGACTGGACAGAGAGAGAGAGAGTTGCGCCACGTTGGCAAAGACTTGTCAAACCCGGGCTGAGTCAGCAGCAAAACCGCGTCGGGTCTGCGGAGGGACGAAATATGACTGGTTTGGAGAGTTTGTGGTGCAACCTGTCCGGTTTTAGAGTTGAGGGACCAAAAGTGGCCAGATCGAAGAATTGAGGGACGAAAAATGGACTTTTCTCTCATAATAATGTCAATTAAGTTACAGAGAGGGAGTACTTGTTATATCAGGATTATTTACAACTCACGTCGGTAAGTTAAGCGGGTAGTTGCCAATATAAGCCATCTACAGTAATTCTCTTTGCGGTTGAGTTTGATATAATCGTCTTTTAGCTAGTGTGTCGGTGTACAATAGCTAACAAGTGACACTAGGGGGCATGCACATAATGCCTAGATAATTTGAACGTCCATCAACCTACGCATCAGATGTAGTCAAGAGTGTCAATGTTCCTCTACCAAAGCCCTCCTGAATTGAATGTTTAGTGGAACCGTCTGTAACACTGTAGTGACATACGCCTCCTTACGCTGTACAATATTATTACTGCTTAACTCATGTCGGTAAGTTAAGCGGGCAGTTGCCAAGATAAGCCATCTATGGTAACCCTCTTCGCGGTTGAGTTTGATATAATCGTCTTTTAGCTAGTGCATCGGTGTACAGTAGCTAACAAATGACGCTAGGGAGCATGCACGTAATGCCTGAATTCATTATCTTGTGCTACTTGTTCATCGTCTCTCTCTGTACGTGCGTACGGCGTACATGCAGCAGGTCCCCCGGTAGGTTGGATCGATGCATGATGCATCCATCCAACACTAGACTTAACAGGAGACAGAATGGATGGATCAAATGCCTGCATTATTGTATATTCCTTCCCCACACATGGATGGTCCGGCTGTAGTTATATACGTTCTGCAGTTCTGTTATTCTCTAACGTGCATGCATGGCAGGCACGACTTAATTTCTCTGTCTCAGCATTGGAAACCTTTTCATTTAAGTCCAGCTGTATTCCATTCACACACAAAAAAGTTCAGTTATATTCCCATGTAAAATTTACAATTCTAGAAACCTAATTGATATTTGGACAACAAAGACAAGTAACAAAAAGGATTCTGGAGAAATTATATTTCATATACTAGAAGCATAATATATATTTAAAGAAGACCCTCTAGAAATTCTAAACCAAAGTATCTGGTCATTGATTTAGGGGACCCATATCCAATGGGTGAATTATACCTTTTTTTGCGGGGTAGATCATACCTATTAGGTCTTCATAATTGTATCAAAACATACCAGTCAATAGATCATCATAATTGTAAATAAACCTATCGCAATTGTTAGATTTTCATAGCCATGCCTAATCATGTCACAACAATTAGATCATCGTAACCCCAAAAATATAGTTCATCATAACAATACCTAAACATGTCACAACCATAAGATCTTACTACTCTATAATGTTTAGTTACAATTATGTAGCTAATCATTATTGTAACTAAACATTATAGAGTGATTGTGATCCAGTGAAGCAATTTCAAGCACAACAATTTTCAATGCATACTTGCTGTAGACCTAGAAAAATAAACAAACTTACACTCTTTGCAGTACATCCTTTTTTTCCTTTTTATTGCGTGGGAGTACGTATCATCCCCCCAATTAAAAAAACATCATCATATTAATTTGATCTATGTCCCGTTTACGGAAGAGTCAAGACTGATAATTACCAAGTAGTAGCTAGAGCTTGTAGGAAGAAATGGTCCAAACCGAGCTCACGTGTCTTGGCAGGTGCCCTGCCGGCGGACATCCCAGCTAGCCAGATGTCTGATCTTAACTCCGGCGCAGTTAATATAACACACACAGCGACCGGTCAGCGAGTAAAACTAGCCGGAGACTGGGCCAATCACTTAATTTTTAGTCTATCTTTTTCTGAGTGCAGAGGGGCTCTGGAAGTACTGACGGGATTACTCTATTATTTTCTGAAACCTGTATATTACTTAATTATCAAACCGTACGGTACTACATGCATGCACAAGATCTACGTGAGGACATAATTTATTTGGACGAGAGTGGTGTACAATCCTACATATTACCAAATCCTATGAATTACCAAGTTATCCTATTTCTTCTTGTAGTTGTCAGAACTTCGGAAAAGTAAAAGGAGCATTCCGTTTCTGAAAATTTTAACAACTCAAAAATCTAAAAGCCCAGTTCCTAATTTCTGAAAACCCATGCCCAGGATTTATATCAGTCCATCCTGATATTCTGGCAGTGGGACATAAATTTTGAAAATCCAGGCCCTAACTTTTCAAACGCTCTTCTCAAAACATTTTGTTTTGAGCAAAAGAAGAGTCCCCTCTTCCGATTTTCGTTAAGGAAAACCAAAGCGTTCGAACTACAAACACCAGTTTAAAGGCCACGCTAACCTCAACGACCAGAACCGACCCCCAACTGCGGATAGAAAACGCAAACATCAAATCCAGAGACACCCTCGGGGCATACCCCAAGTAGTGACACAAGCAGCGACGACGACATAACAGTACTGGAAACAAAAAAAATAAGGAAACAAACAAGGGTAGAAACCCCAAAAGACGAAGACGCCCAAGATAGGAACTGCTGCAAGACACGTCTAAGAAATGTCACCAGCAGCTAGCGCCAAGTGAGGCCCAGCTTCTTTTTTCATCTTCCCAGTCTTGGTACGTTGTATCTCCACTGTTAAGAAGCTTTATACACATCATTTGCTACATATTTTAGCAGCCTTGTTCCCAGCTCCAACACCTTTTTGTTTTGTTCCTTTGTCTGCAAAATAAACCAAGCATTTATCCAATAATCCATTAGCTGAATCAAAGTCATATGATCATTATAATTCTTGTTATCAAATATAATCCCATTTCTACTTTTCTAATGGTCTAGAACATATCAGCTACACCAATGAGAACTAATTTTTTTATCTTCTTTGTTAAAAGTTTTGATCCATCGATCTCCAAAGCAATCTTCAATGGAAGTGGGAGTGGATCTCAAACCAAAAGTACATCTAAGCAAACTCCAGATCAATGAAGCAACGGAACAAGGGGAGAGAGGATGATTAACTGTTTCCTGCTTACCACAGTACACACATTCCTTTGGGCCTTTCCACCATTTTTTTAACAAAGAATCTTTAGTTAAGATGCTTTTCCTATTAGCCAACCACAGAAATACTTTAATTTTGGCAGGCACTTTTACTTTCCACAAGAATTTTTGTGGGAAATTAAATTCCTCAGTGATCAGTTTTCTATATAGGGATTTAACTGAAAATTTCCTATCCCTAGTTAAAGTCCATTCTACCTTATCTCTGCCTCCCCCCATTTTGACCCACATACATCTATCCTTTAAGCTTTTCAAGATTTCCTTAGTCCCCCCTGTAAGGTTCTCCTAAATTTAAACCCTGCCCATCCTTTTTGGATGGTCTCAGCCATAGTAATGTTTTGATCAAAACATAGACCATATAATCATGGGTAATCATCTTTTAAAGCCTTCTCATCCACCCAGATATCTTCTCGAAACATACTTAAGGCTCGTTCACAACATTCGAATTTAGTCAAGTGCGAAGTTTATTGTTGGGTTGATAATGTGGTTCTCTAAGTTACATTGTCCTACTCGTACCCCTTGGCTGTGTGCTTCTCACCCGGGGGTAATTAGGGATTCACGCTTCCCGTCGACACAGCTGCAAACCGGCTTCGTCTTCTGTGGCTTTAGGCCATGGAGGCGCGGTGGATCTCGGCCCTTGCCGGCAAGAGTGCTCCTACTTTGTTTTTAGGTGTTTTTTTGTGTTTGTTTAGAGTTTGTGTCTTTCTCGGGAAGACGAGACGGCGGTGACTCCTTGAAGTTGGAATAAGGTTCTTCCCGCCTGGCCCCTGTTCTGGCGGTGCATCTAGCGCTATCAGAGAGCGTGCAGAGGTTTTTCTCCGATGGATCTCATGGATTCAGTTGGCGCTTGTCTTCAGTGGATCTACTTGGATCCAGTCTTTGTTCATATGTGTTTGTGTGTCTTCAAGTTGGGTCCTTCCAATATATGTTTTTCTTTTATCGATGACGGTTGCTGTTCTGGTATGCTAGTCCTATTGGGCCTTATCACGAGGACTTCCCGACTGTTTACAACAACAAGGTTTGCCCGGCTCCGGTGATGGAGGGGCGATGCCGGTGGTGCACCTTAGGATCACTCGAGTGCATATAGTTGTCGCCAGATGATCTACAAACCTGAATGTAAACTTTACATCTATTGTTCTCTATACAGCCTTGAATGATGATGAATAGATCAGATGTTTTTTTCTCACAAAAAGAAAGTTAAATTGGCGTAGCCAAAACACACATTTAGTGGAAATGGGTCATTGACAAACCCCTATCCCTTAAGTTGTGGCTTGACTCGAACCCACTTTAACATCGAAACTAGTACGTAGGTGGATTGATAGCATCCTACAAGGCAGGGTCGTCCCATTTCAACCCGACTAGCGAGTAACAACTTATTTTTATCTTGTCTTCTGGTGCCAGTGCCTTTAGAAGATGTTGGAATTATTGGAATTTGTCGGAATAATTCCTAAGAAAAATTCTAGAGGCTCATATGACCCATTCATGCATGACAAGGGGTATGCAAAGTTTAGTTCCACACCCACCACGCTAGTGGAGGGTGTTGGAAACCAACATATAAGATGGGTTGTTTCACACACCACTAAGAGTGCGGTCCTCCTCCGCCGCCCGCGTCACTTCACACGCATTGTGTTTCATGATCGAGCCATGCTAGGACCAATGTCACATGTGTGCGTTGCCTTCTTATTGTCACACAAAAAGAAATCAAAACATTTTCGTTTGTGGAAGATGAAAGTGAACAATCACAACTGTTTCTCTTCCTCTCCCTAGTGGATGATTGTTTTCCTTCCTCTTTGAGTGGGTCAGTTGTAACTCGCCTATAATTAAGAGGTCGCTCCTCTTCATAGGCGAGTGTGTGTGAGTCACTTCACCCCATATGTGTATGTTGTGTCGTACAAAGCTTTGCGCCATCTAAGTCTTTCTCTTCTTCTTTACCTGCGTGCACTCCAAGTAAGATAACATGCCCCCTGAAATCTGCCTCTTGTTACCCTGTACGGGAAAGGAGTGATCAGATTTTTGGGGAGCGCTCTAGTGTGACTGCTGGATTCTTCCCTGTTGCGGTTGTGCATGATCCTTGATGTCTACGACCTTTTCACCAACATGTCGCTCGTTGGTGATGTTGTTGCGACTGTGAACACCTCTTCATCCATCGTGCCATATGTGTCCTTATCCCTTATGTTAGTGATTGCTTCTACAATATTAGAACTATCAATTCATCTAGACATGTTGCTTTCATCATATTTACAATGTATACTATGTGTACTACTATTGTTCGTTTGATCATCATGTTTATTTTGTTTGTCATGATTTATCTACCGTATTTCTAGATTAAATTCTATCGAAGATTTCTCTAATGTCCAACAATCCAAAAACTTGAATTGTGTCAGCAATGTTCTCCAACTTCTTTTGCCGTGACCCTCAAACCTCTTCCGTTTGAGGTGTGAATTATAAGAGATGATATGCAAGGGCAGTTCTTTGGCTAACCATCCTGAACTATTTTCACGCCTGCAAGGGCAAGCAAGAGGGAAATGCTTACTCCTGAACAAGAGCAAGCATTCTAGGCTACCGACGCCCTCTTTCAGAGGTGTTGTTCTGAGTGTTATTGGTGACAAAATCATCGATACTTTAATGGCCATTGAGGTTGGTGAGTTGTACGTTGATAATCCCCAAGTGCCGGTAGTTATAGTAGCACTTTCAAATATGAATGTGGAAGAATCTGAGTGTTCATACCTCGTAGGAGCAAAAGGCAGGTTTCCTAATCTCTCAAGTTCCGTATGCCACTTACGCAACTATCTGTGCACTTACTATGCCTAGACTCTCTACAACTAAGATAGAATGTAAGGAGATAACTAAAGTACTTTTTAGGATAAAAATAAAAGTAAGGTGCTGTTATGAAATAAAATGCAAGAAATAAAATAGAGAAAGATTTTGTGGTTGTGAAAGTGGTGGTGAAATTATTCCTAGGAAATCAGTAACATCATAAAACTACTACGCATGCTTGTTACAATTGTTATCCGAAGAGGCCTGAGCTAACATGTTGTCGAACCATGGTCTCACATGTATTTATGATTTAATCCCTAGTAAGCATCTGCGTTTTTTGCAAAAAAAAAGCATCCACGACTACTAAAAATAAGTAAGACATAAATTCCAACCATAGCCATATCTTCATCTAGGATTCCTCTCAAATCCCCTATGCTATAGTTTGTAAACTCAAGGACCAATAATCACTCCAGCCTGCCGTCCTAAACTTACCATAACATATTTATTACCCGAAAGTATGATCCAATCTAGTGTGCCCCTTTACACTAGCACCCTAGGACAACACCATAACAATTCATACAATCCATACCATAAAACTAGATCATCAACTACATAGGACAAAAGTGAAGTACTCAAACATGATAATGATGAAACAAATCATAGGGGGCTATTCATTGAATCAAACACCATGTCTTAGTAAGAGACTACAAACGTTTTTGCAAGGATGAATCCACTGCTCCAAGGAAGAAGATGGTGCTGGAGGCGGTGGTGGCAATGGTGGAGTTCACCGGTGGCCTCCCATCGGCCGTTAGAAGGGGTGGGGAAGGGGCCACTCCTTATTCTTCTTCTTCTTCTTCCTTGGGCTTCTCCCTTGGTTGGAGATGTGTTTTTTCCTTTCTAGATGGTGGCTATGGGCTGCAATTTTCGCACCAAAGGTGCCCCCACCGAAAAAAGTAGTGTTTCCCATCAATATATAGGTGGATACATCGAATCTTCAGCCATCCAACCCATAGGCCTTTGATCCAAGGGCCCTTGGGCATGTTTAGAGTCCTCCAAAACCTTCGTTATCTTCTCGCAAGTCATTAGCATCAAGCCACGTTGAGATCCATCAAGTTTCGAAGGAGTTAGATTCTATCCCGTCACCCCAATTTTGGATTCCCAAAAGTGGTAGTTCTTGTAAATATTGATTTGGACTCACATGATGCATACGAATTCAGAACTGGATGATTCAAGTGCAACATTTTTGGTATGACATGTCCATTAATTTTCATGTTTTGACTTTCTTCATGTGTCTCTATGATGATCTTTAAGTACTGGTCGTGCATGGACATATTTGTTGCAATAGCTCCATATTTGACCGAACCTTGATGTTTTTTTATACTTCATTGATTTTCCATGAAGTTCCTACACACATAAGGGAAAAGAAGAACTTGTGCATGTCTTGCAACTATTAATAGGCTAGTCAAAGTAAATATAAAAGTTTGCATAAAAAGATAAGTTAGTGACATGAAACATACAAAAACTATAGATAAATCATGAGCAATACCATGACTACAAATGTTGAGCGGGCTCATGAGATGAGTCACTCATTAAGGAACTTGTGCATTTCAACTATGTATTACCAGTCAAGTTTATTTCAGGAGGCATTATTGCTAAAGTTCCTCCTTTGTGTAGGAATTTCGTCACTTCTCTAAAACACAAGATACAAGAGTTTTCTGTTGTCAATCTAATTGGGGCTCTTGATGTGGAAGAGAAGGCGGGGGAAAAGACACATGTGCTCATGTCTATGAGGGAAATTGAAGTGCCAATCTAGTGCACAAGAAAAATCTCCATTCCCACAATTTCAAGAATAAGAACAAGCATGAGGTAAATAAGAAGTTTGAAGGCAAGAACAAGACTTCTGAGTCCGCCAACTTCCAGGAGAAGGGGGTAAGAAGAAAGGAGTAGGTCATGTGTGCGGTGAAAATGGTCATTGGGCTTCGGCCTGCAAGAACCATTTTGACATGTGTCAGCATGAGAACAACGGTAATTCCGCCAATCTTGTTATTGGTGATACTGAGATGAAGGATGCCGGATCGCAAGGACTACTTCCGTGTTGAGGGCAAACATGTCACATTCTAATGTTCATGGTGTTTGTACGATCGATCTAAAGTTTACTTCGGGGAAGACCATATATTTGACAAAATGCATCATCATAAAGGAATATACTAGAGCCGGTGCATACAATATAAATGACGTATGCTCATACAGACAAAGATATCCATATCATTTCACACCGCTCCCAGCCCATGCATTGTATCCCACCAAGTAAACTAGTAGACTGCCCGTGCGTTGCCACGGGCCAATAAATGAATTAATAAGCAATGCTCATTGTCCTCCCCACAAACGAGCACATTGCATGCAATGTTCAACCAGACCAAAATGCAAGCATCTTCTTCTCTCTATTCTTACAAACACCATACACCCGTCTAGCCTCTCTTTCCCGTTGAACTTGTCGTCTAACACCTTCTCCCATAATCCACCCTCTCAATGTATTGCCCCTTGACTCTGCATGTAGCTTTCACAACGTTGTTTTGTTGTATCGAACAGCAAAAAATAACCCAAATAGTTCTTGTCCATCTCTCACTTTCCTGTAAATAGTTCTTGTCTATCTCTCACATCCTAACCACCTAAGTGCTCTGTCAAATCATAAACTACGTAAAGCTTTTGGAAGTACACCAATGTGTTTCTAAGAGTGGGGGAACTTGCAAGAATATTTTCATGTACATGAAACAAATTGTCCCTAATTATATATAGGACCTTTTAAAACATTTTGACTTCTTTCAATATTGCCCGATATTGAGTAACCAAACAAAATGATGTAGCAACATGAAAGGTAGAAGCAGCATATCTCCCTCCACTACTAGAGAAAAGCTTACTAGTGGCGCTGGTTTTTTACATACCAGTAGTAGCGCGGGCACTCGCGCTACTGCTAGGGCGCTACGGCTATTATTTAACAGTAGCGCGTTTCTGAACAAGCGCTGCAGCTAAAATACTTATTAGTAGCGCTGCTTCCTCCACCAGCGCTACTACTATCATCACGTAGTAGTAGCGCCCTTTTTTCTCCCCACGCTACAACTAGGCAAATAGAAATAAAAAATAAAAAAAAGCAGTCAGGTGCAATATTCATGGAAATCAAGACAAGTCCAGTGCAAATAAACTAAGTTCATAGACCCATCTCACAAACATTAACGACAGTACCACATTTAATATAACCACACAATCTCACAAACTCATATAGTAGTCAATAATGCATGGATAGATCATAGTTGATAAGTCTACTAGGTAGTCATAGTAGCATATATATGGTTCAACAGCCACACGCATGCATATGAAGTTCTAGATGATGTCGATGACGACCATCATCCTCAAGCTTGGGCGGTGGGTGTTCCTGATAGTAATTAGGATTGCCTGTCCAACATGAAGATTCTTGCCGACGAGGAAGCTCTTCCACCCAACCAAGTTGAAGTGTGTGCGACCGTCCGTGTCCATGCCGTACGCACAAGTGGTGACAGAGCCCCTTGCGGTAAGACGTATTCCAGCAGAGCCTTCTTCATCAGACTTGATACCAGAACTCTCAGATAGGCTCTTTGGCAATTTCTGAATAAGAAAAACATATCAATTAATAAGTAGCCTCACACATTCTACACGAAGCATATATATCATCGGACTCTACACTAAGCATATATATCATAGGACTCTACACTAAGTATATATATCATCGGACTCTACACTAAGTATAACAATAAAACATATAAGATTCACTAAGCATATAAGATTCACTAAGCATATTTATCATGGGACTCTACACTAAGTATAATAATAAAGCATATCATCAAATTACTCTAAAAACTACAGTAAATGCAACATACCATCATATGCCGATCAACCATGGTACTTGTCAGGCGGGTCACGAATGGCACCCCGACGAAGTCAGCACGTGGCGGAATGATGTCCCATAGGTTGCACACCTCCTCCTCGCTCAACTTCATTCTTTGAGCTACGATGGCATCACCGAGTGGGTCATCATCATCCTCATCATCCTCATCATCCTCATAATCTTCTGCTTTGTTGATATAAATCACGGCCAGCTTGGGTCTTTCAGCTCTGAAGGAGAAGCTGATCAACTCACCACCGGTGATACACATGTTGTCGATGAAACGGACCCATCCATCTCCTCCCACCCGCGTCATCTTTCGTCCTTTCTCGATCTCCATAGTGTAGGGGCCCCCAGGAGCCTCAAATGTCACAGAGTCTCCAGTCAGATTATTGAATTCTGACCTCACATTGCATGGGGCGATCTGTGTACAAAAAGAAAAATGATATATACACGATGCATTAATGCCAATAACACTAAAAACAAAATAGTAGTTACTAGTTTCATATAATTTATTACCGTTGCATGAAGAAAACTAGACTCGAAGTAGATGCCAAACAGCGTGCCAGTTGCAAGGCTGCTGGCGCACCTTGACTTGCACCGTCGACATGGTGGTGGTTGTGGTGGTGGCGCCATTTCCCTAAAGCAATATGATTAAACAATTAACAATCCAAAAGGTAAACATAAAGTTTTCATAGCTAGAGTTCACATGGCAAGAAAAATAACAACTAAAAAGTAAACATAAAGTTCAGTCCAACAATCACAAATTGCAAAAGTAGAGTGATTGTATGATAAAACACAAGAGTTTCATGCGCACCTCAAATCCGTGTCAAACTTATTCATCATGACTCAAACAAAATTTAGAATCCTCACAAGAAATTGCCAACGAAGCATACCAAGAAAGCTAGCAATCTAGTAAACTAATGTCCCCAACTCTTCAGATGAAGGTCCGCTATCAAGATGAAATTTGCACTAAACACAAGGTTAAACAATACTAGTAGCTCAATAATCTAGAGATGTAACAAACAAATATATGGCAAAACATAACAATACTTTGATCTCATCTCATCTTCGTTAATCACAACAAAGCACACTAAATAAACTACCCCCTTCTCATATCAGTAATCCTAAATCTTGATGATTTCTCACAACAAAGCACACTAAATAAATATGAGCTTGTAGCTTTGTCTCTCACATGAACAACACCTATACAACATCCTATAGAAGGGCACTTGATACAACCGAACCGCGAGCACTTACACTCCTATAGAAGCAATATCCATAACATCACATCAGAAAAGTCGAAACCGCCCAACCACAAAGCAAAAAATCAAACATGAGCCAGCCCAATCCAATGCCAAATTATGTCAGCAACAACCAACCCAAATCCTCTACTCTCTCCCCTATGTGATACTAATTAACAGTAGGATCTAGAGATGCATATGTGATACTAATTAACAGTAGGATCGATTGGAGCCATGCATCGAAGCGCGGAGCCACCGTGCAATCCCGAAATCCCAAAACATGGCGAGCCGCCGCGGCAAATTGATTGGAGCCCCTACGACGAACCCTAACTGAGAGATCGAGAGGAGCTACTGTGGCTCGTGCAGGGAGGAGGAGATCAAGAGGGGGACTTACGGGGCTGGAGCGTCGGAGGAGGCGAGAGGCGACCGCGCGTGGTGGTGGCGCACATCACCGTCGACGGGGATGAGGCGGCCGGGGACGAACCCTAACCACGGAGGCATCGTCGTCGGGCGGAGGGGATCGATTGTGTGAGACGAGGGGGGTGCGGGGGCGCTCGCGGGCCGATTTTCTTTAGCTATAGTAGTAGCGCTGGTTGGAGCACCACGCTACTGCTAAGCCCACCAGCTGTAGCGCCCTTTCAGAACAAACGCTACAGCTAAGTGGGCTACGATGTCGCCTCGCGCCCATGTAACAAAGAGCGCGGCCCAAACAAACAAACGTTGCTGCTAGTAGTAGCGTGTTTTCTACACAGCGCTACTGGTAATTACTAGTAGCACTACTAGGAAAAGGCATGCTAGTGGCGCACTGGTTTTGCCTTCTAATGGCGCCTTGCCAGTCGCCCGCATCACGCCATTAGAATTAAATTCTAATGGCGCATCGCCGTGCGCCATTAGTATCTGGTGTTCTAATGGCGCACCGCCATCGCGCCATTAGTATAGCTGCGATGGCGCCATTAGAATGCCTCCCAGGCCATATGTACAAATGTGCTATGGCATTCTAATGGTGCATTAGCTGTTAATGCGCCATGAGTGTGATGATCACAAAGGCGCCATTAGTGTCTTTTGTGGTGCGCCATTAGTATGAATATTAGGTTTTTTTTGCTTTTCTGATTTTTGCACAGGTTACAAAATATATTATTGCATAGAATATAAACAGCAGCACACAAAAACATCAGATTCATCAAATATAATAGAAGATTAGTCTCCTAATACAATTCATCATATTAGTCTCCGGATTCAAAAGACCGGACAAAGATAAAACATTACAAGTCTCAAGACCGCGAGTATCGAGTTTGCCTTCACATTACAAGTCGATATCGATCATCTAAACTACCATCACATAGAAGAGAGTTGTGGTCATCACGATGAGCATCATCGCGATCAAACCGGTCTTCATCCGGTTCCTCCAACGCCCTCCTCTCTCCTGCTAGATAGCGGGCGATCTAGATTCGCCTCCGCCCTAGTGGTGTACCTTTGTAACTATTACCGCTGAAGCGGTGAACCTGTCTCCGACACTCCTCCCACCATCGAGACTCGAACCTTACCCTTGTACACACGACATACGACGGCATCTCTATGCACAAGCCAAACAATGCACAATACATAAGCAATGTGTAAGTATGCAACAAAAGGATCGAAGAGAAAAGCAAGACATTAATAGCACGATTCATGGTCCTACTAATAAAATAGCATCGACACATCTAAGTTGAACAACCGTCCAAACCAAAGAGACATACTAATTCATTAAAAGTTTAATTACAACATGAGCCAATCAATGTTTGAACTACACATCACTACTTTCGACTCGACTCATCGACAGAGCGTGGATGAAGCCGCCGTCTATCGCGATGGTCATGAAATCGCGGTCGTTGTCACCTGCATTTGTAGCATTCCATCTATCTCACCGTTGGACGGTTGATTTCGAGGAAGAACTGCCCCGACGTATGAAGGACATCTTGATGGATGATGTCCGCAAACTCCGATCGATGCGAAGAATTCTTGTCCGAGGTCCGCGTCCGGACTGCCGACAAGCTCGCGCCCAATCTTTGAGATTATCTGGTAGCGAAGGTGATGATGGTCCTTACGACGCCTCGCATGTGATGGAGGGCGAGTAGGCATCCTTCGATCACCCGCGGCTGCTTGACGCAGCAGAACTTCAGACAGTGAGAAGATGTGCTTGCCGTGCTTACGAACCGTCCCGTGAAGGTGCCTCCAGATTTGGCGTAGCTAGGAGAACATCATCAAGAACTTTCTTCACATTTGTGTAGTCTATCATGGAGTTACGGTTCGGTCTAAATACGTGGCCATGGAATATTTCGGGCTTATGGATGAGTGTGCAATGTGTGTCACCGCACGTAACACGGAATGTTAGAAAAAAGAATGATCGAAATCTAAGAAATCATATGTTACGGGCGGTTAAGGGATGACTTACTCGGAAAGTAAGGCACAAGGAAGTTATCCTTATCTGCGTTTGCGAATGACGCCTTGAGGTGTGAACTCGCAACTTGGCGGTCCCAGCGCTGCTCAAGTGCTTGGCACGCATGTAGAAGGGGTCGACTATCACGATGTCCGGTATTGTCTCTAATGATCCGCATCCGCATGCTCAAATAAAACAGCCGAACGAAGGTGTAGTGCAACGGATGAAGGTTAAACATAGCAAAGATGTCATCAAACCGCAGGACGATCATACCCCGATGTCGCCATCCACAAAGCCCTTGCTCTCGGCACCTTGGCCACGAAAACCGGTATGCCACATCCTTCTCTCGAGACGCCGCTTCTCCAAAATCGAACACCGCATGCAGACTCCGCATAGCACCGTTGCAGCATTTAGCATATTTGGCGGTAGCATCGCCCTACCCGCCACATGCACCCTCCTCGAGATATCCTTAGGTGAAGGTGGCCCGCCCCGAGCACGGATCGAACTTCGGTGCCGGCTGGCTCGCACCGCGCCCTTGTTAGTCTTTTCGCTTCCGCCCTTCTTCTTGATCTCCGTAATGGGACCGAAGTTCGCTCACGCACCGCCTTCTTCAGCGTGTTGGGGCTGATAATATTCGCGCCTCGGCTATCTCGAGGCTCGTGAAGACGGGAGCTGAGGCGTGTCACGAGAACTGAACGCCGACGACGCTTGTTGCAATTGATTTCTCCGCCGCACCAGCTAGATCGCGGTGGTCTTGGCTGGGTTCTTGAGAAAGAGGCTGCGAAATCATCAGCGTACCCATGTTCGGCAAAGTACTTGTCAACTTTGGTAAATGTACCATCGTCGTTGTCGCCGCCGTCCGGATCTGTGCCATAGGGCTGTCCGGATCTGTGCCATAGGGATGTCCGCAGGTCCGTAGCGTTGCTGCGTTCTTGCCATGGCTTGGCGCCGCACGATCGGGCGGTCTTGTGCGTGGGGTGGTGTCCCCGCCTCAAACGAATCGCTCTTCGCCATAGCAGGGCCAGTTATGCAGTGCCGAGGGTCATCTCATCTTCTTCGCCGCCCCAGCTGGTCGAATCGGAGGTAACAACTCGTCGCAGCTGGCAGCACCGGACCACTTCAACCCTATACATTGTGGGTGGCATCGGATTATGTGGAACATGGGGTTGCCGGTTGAACGATTTTGCCCTTGGCGACATCGACCAACTCGGCGCCCACGGCGCGAAGAGTGCAAGGAACGCGGCGGTGCCTGCGAAAACATGTGTAGGGCGTCGTGGATGCCCACCAAAGGCAAGGAGATGAAGTCATCGGCCGAGAGGCTTAGTTACCGTGATGCCGCTAAGCTCGGCTAATGTCGAGGGACCGCCAACAGCGGCGTGCAAACCGACGGAGGGGCGCTTCTTTGGCGAGGTGCCGGTCGGCGACACCCGGTGCATTAAGCTCCAATACCCATGCCGGTGCCGAGACACGAATACCGCCTCCGCGGAGACACCAATGGCACCGCCGCGAGACACCAATGGCGCCGCCGCGGAGACACCAATGGCGCCGCCGCCTTGGCAGGCGAAGTTCTTCGCCATGAAGCCGGGAACCGGGAGGCCCTTTGGCCGCCCGCAATCCACGCCGTCAGCCCATGAATCAACGTAGGCACCATGGCTTCGAGCTTGCTTCCAGCTGTTGTTCCACTTGCTCTTGGACAAGCTCCGAATCCGCGCACTTGTGCCTTGAGTGCTTCAACCTCGCGCGTCGGCTTTCCGAGCTGGCCTTTTTCTCCTTCCGCACACCAGCGTATAGTATGACCCCATTTTGTGGACAAGCCTTTGCCGCCACACGACCAGGTGGCGCCGGCTTATCGAGCTTATCCTTCTTTTCATTACGCTCAACGCCCTATTTAAAGGGGTGTCGAAGGGGAGCTCTTAGACGACCCAGCCATCGCTTTCATTGTCTGCGAAAGGAACATGAGCCATTTAGAAATATTGGTGATTAATTAGAGTGCAACCATATGGAGCTAATTACGGGGGGTGTATTCCTTACTGAACAAGCTCAAGCGCCCGGTCTTGGATCCGTGGTAAGCTCCTTTGTTATCGGGTCCTCCTTGTACCGGCCCCGACATAGTTCCCGATCCGCTTGTCACCGCTGTATTTCTCGGCGGGCGGTAGGCCTTGCTCGGCACGCTCCGCGTCCTCCTTGTCCCATATAGGCTCCGCCACTCTATAACCGCCGGGACCGAGTTTGTGTTCCCCTAAGTTCAACTCCCGCATTTCTTTCCCCCACTGACTTGATTCGGAGCTTGCGGGGCTCTGGCACTTGATCTTGAACTCCTTGTACTCATCTTCGCTCATCAAATGATATTTCGCCTTGATCTTGTCATAACTATCACCTTTATCAATCATTCTCTTCACCGCGCTTCTCCAAGTAGACAGGGCCGTGCTCATCTTCGTGAGGGCGGCATTGTTCACTCTATTCCCTGAGAGGCGTGTGTTTTCAAATTCGGCAGGAACTTGTATCGTTCGTGCAGCTTCGTGAAGAGGAGGCTGCGCAAATTCCCTCGGTCCTTATGCCTAAGGTTCTCGGTGTTGATCGAGACGGTGTTCCGGAGAATGCACCCGAGCTGAACCGCTGCACTTTGACTATATGTTTGGGCTCCGTTGGATTCCGCCGGAGTCCACTTGAGTGAATTCTCCTTGACGGTGCGGAGCGCATTGAGCGCCGGTCCTTCCTTTGCTTCTTCGGTTGGCTGCCATCTCGTGTGCACCGCCATCATCAGTGGTGGCATCCTCGGCGGCACCATCAGTGGTGTCATCCCCGACGCCACTAGGGGTTGTGTAATCAGGATCGGTGTCTTCCGCGGCATCATCATAGCGGTGAGGTTGTTGTTCCTCCAACTCTTGGGACATCTCCTGAATTGCTTGCCGCTCAACCACCGGCCTCATCGTTGTGGGCCATGTTTCTCTCTAAATAGGAAAAAGTTTGGTCAAAAGATGGTTATTGTCAAGGAACAAGATCATGGTCTCATGATTTAGGGTTGGGCCTAATCACTTGGCTCTATTGCCACCTATGTTGGGTTTATCATCTAGGGTTTATCGATGCTAAGGATAATTCTAAGTGTGGCCTAATCACTTGGCTCTATTGCCACCTATGATTTAATGCAGCAAGAATGGCAGGGCAGTTGATCCTACTTAACTAAGTACTAAGATAGCCCGGCCCATGCATTAGTCGCAGTACCCCATATGTCCTTTTTTAGCAAAGTCATGCTAAAATTCACGGAAATTTCAGCATGACCTTTGCTGAAAATAGGACATATGGAGTACCAATTTGCCGAACGGAAGTTAATCGACATTCCGCAAACTCAAGGGCCTCTCGGGTACTGCAAATTCATCACGACACAATGGTCGGAGACAAAACCAACAAACTAGCAAGATGATCATCATCTTTGCAAGACAAGAGCTAAAGTTTTTGACAAGAGCCTCTGAAGAAAACAGCATTGCAACATTCAAGTTCGTACATACACACCTAACATTTGACTAGTTACCTCTGAAGAAAAATATACGCTGACTATTGGACACAAAGAAAACAGCTATTGTAAACATTAAGTCATGGTAGTGTGCTTTGAAGCAATTACAATATAGGAACAACAACACAACAATAGCAAATACAAGTCCTCAAGAAGTGTAAGAGAAGTGTACTAGAGCTGTAAATGACTTAAAAATTCCACATGATGTTATAATCAGATACACTTAACATGATGATACCAAATGGGAAGGAAAATTGTATCACTCTAGATTAGTGTAGCCACTATCTAACAAAACCGAATGTTAACAAAATTACACCATGATGATACCAAATTCTTGTAGCAAAGACAATGAGTTCACAGGATAAAAAATCATCCACATTCACCAACCCAAACTGGTGGAGATACAAACAAACCGTAACCTCCTGTGTTTCTCGCCATTTTATTTTTCCCACCGTATATGTTTTTGATTCATGTCATGGTACTTGTCAAACCAAGTATTTTCTTTCTACATAATCTGGAAGTTTCCTTCTTCTTCTCTCACTATCTTCTTGTCTCACTACAAAAACTAGTATGCTTAGTTGAGACTAGTATGCTTAGTTGCATTATGACAGGCAAAACTACAAATATTTGTGTTTTAGTTGATCAATACAAATGACAATGTGATAGGCAAGTTTTAGCCGGCAAAGTGTCACGATTCGCATAATAGAGCTGCTAAGCATAGCAAGTGGATAGTTTAGTCAAGATGCTAGTACTCTGTAGTTTCCATGCCAAACTTTGGGTGATATCAAACCATTAGAAAGCATGATCATAAGAACAACATCAGTTTGAAAGATATTGTAACCCCTCCTGGTAACAAATATTCATCTACTCATTTGTAGATACCTAGGAGTAACAAGACTGCACTTGCCAATAATGTTTTATTTATGCTTCCCAAGGACCAACTCCTAAACTGAACACAAAAAACTATGTGCACATCTGCAAGTTGTAGAAGGAAAAGGTGCAACACTAAAAAAACTATCAAACTAACAGATCCATTAATCAATTATGTTCTTCTTACATGTTACATCTATCATTAGTGGCCAGAAAGAATAGTAATTAATGTTTCATATTGTTGCATGAATCCAAACTCACTAGAAAACTCACTAGAAAATGCATCTAAATGCAAGCTCAGAGATTTGAACATTTGGACAACCCTAGCTACTTAATTCTCCAACCCCCTTTCCTTGTCCAAATTTCTCCAACCCCCAACCCTAGAACACATCAGAAGGAAATAAAGAGGGGGAAGAGTGTGACGCCCCCGATTTAATCGTACACTAATCATGCACGCAAACGTGTACGATCAAGATCAGGGACTCACGGGAAGATATCACAACACAACTCTAAAAGTAAAATAAGTCATACAAGCATCATAATACAAGCCAGGGGCCTCGAGGGCTCGAATATAAGTGCTCGATCATAGACGAGTCAGCGGAAGCAACAATATCTGAGTACAGACATAAGTTAAACAAGTTTGCCTTAAGAAGGCTAGCACAAACTGGGATACAGATCGAAGAGGCGCATGCCTCCCGCCTCGATCCTCCTAAACTACTCTCAGTCGCCGCCGGTGGCTGCACGTAGTAGGCACCTCCAGTAGTAGTCGCCATCGACGGTGGCGTCTGCTCTGGATTCCAAAGATCCGGTTGCGACAACCGTAAAGAAAGGAAAGGGGAAAAGGGGAAGAAAGCAACCGTGAGTACTCATCCAAAGTACTGCAAGCAAGGAACTACACTACATATGCATGGGTATATGTGTAAGGAGGCCATATGAGTGGGCTGAATCTGCGAATGCCGTAATAAGAGGGGATAGCTAATCCTATCGAAGACTACGCTCGCAGCCCTCCGCCTTGCAGCAGTAGAAGAGAGTAGATCAAGTCCTCCAAGTAGCATCGCCAAGTAGCATCTCCAAGTAGCATCTCCAAGAGCATCGCATAGTATACTCCTACCCGCGATCCTCCTCGTCGCCTGCGGAAAAGCGATCACCGGGTTGTCTGTGGAACTTGGAAGGTGTGTTTTATTAAGTATCCGGTTCTAGTTGTCATAAGGTCAAGGTACAACTCCAAGTCGCCCTGCTATCAAGATCACGGCTATTCAATAGATTAACTTCCTGCGGGGTGCACCACATAACCCAACACGCTTGATCCCATTTGGCCGACACACTTTCTGGGTCATGCCCGCCTCGGAAGATCAACACGCCGCAGCCCCACCTAGGCACAACAGAGAGTCAAGACGCCGGTCTAAACCTAAGCGCCGCAGGGCCGGGCCCATCGCCTCGAGCACACACACGTTATGCGGGCGGCCGGAAGCGTAACTAGCCCCTAATACAAGCGCAGCTTACGCCCAATCCGCGCCGCCGCCGCTTCTTGACGCCAAGAAGGCTTGCCGATACCACGACGTCGGGATACCCATAACTACTCCCACGTAGATGGTTAGTGCGATAGACCAAATGGCCGACTCGGATCAAATACCAAGATCTTGTTAAGCGTGTTAAGTATCCGCGAACGCCGATCAGGCCAGCCCACTGCCTCCTAGGTGGTCTCAACCTGCCTGCCGCTCCGCTACAAAGTAACAATCGGGGCCGTGGGAACCCAGCCCACCTCTACCGGATGGAGCCACCGTCCTTTCAAATTTCCTCATCGTAATCACTTATGGGTACTCAATGAGTCAATTCGACTTTAGTCACCATCTCAGATAGTATGTATGTATGTATAGTATATACCGTGATCACCTCCCGAGTGATCACGGCCCAATAGTATAGCAAGGCGATCGACAAGAATGTAGGGCCAATGATGATAAACTAGCATCCTATACTAAGCATTTAGGATTGCAGGTAAGGTATCAACAGATGTAGCAACAATGTCAGGCTATGCATCAGAATAGGATCAACGGAAAATAGTAACATGCTACACTACTCTAATGCAAGCAGTATAGAGGAGAATAGGCGATATCTGGTGATCAAGGGGGGGGCTTGCCTGGTTGCTCTGGCAAGAGAGTGGGGTCGTCTTCGGTGTAGTCGAACAGGGGTCGCCGGCAGTCTCAGGGTCTACCGGAAAGAAGTAACGGAGGGGGAACACAATAAATAACAGAGCAATCAAAGCATCACAAAGTGTAACAAGATAATACGCGGTGTTCGGTGTGCCCTAACGCGTAGTAGGTGATATCATGGTGAAGGGAAACATCCGGAAAGTATCCCGGCGTTTCGTGTTTTCGACGGTGATCCGAGAGGAAAGTTGCGAGTTCGATAGGTTAGGGGGTGTGGCGATTTAACGGGTTGCGTGTCCGAATCGCCTCATCGCTCGAGCAACTTTCATGTTGAAAATAATTTAATCCGAAGTTCTGATTAAAAGATATGATTTTCTAAAGATTTTATTATTTTTGGAATTTAATTAATTATTTAATTTAATTGAAATTAGATTTATGACATCAAGCATGATGTCATGTCGACGTCGTGATCAACAGAGTTGATCGGTCAACTGACCAAAGGGTCCCATCGTCGGATATACATTATTAAATGTTAATTAAACTAATCAAAATTAATTAAGGGTGGGCCCCATCGTCATACTAGTTAATTAGCTAATTAACAATAGTTAATCGGGTTAATTAATCATTAGGTTAATTAATCTTAATTAGTTAATTTAATCATAATTAATTAAATTAATTAATTAGTTAATTAATTATTATTTTTAAAAATATTCTTTTTTATTAAACGTTCTAGGCTGCCCCACATGTCAAAGGCCCAGAGGGCCTATCGGGTCCGGCGACGGCGTTATCAAAAGTGGCGCTAAGCGAACGGGCGACGGGCGCTGGGCTATATGGGCGCGCGCGCCGAATCGGGCGCGCGATCGGTGCCATGCCAAGGAGAGGACGCCACGGCGCCGTGAGGCTACCAGGCAGGCGAGGATGTGGTGATGCAGGCGGTGCGGGCGCCAAGACGGTCTTGTCGCTGTATGACGAGGCGAGGCCGGGCGAGGTCGTGGGTTCGTGGAGGGGAGCAGCGAGGAGGCCGGTGGCATGGCGAACTAAGCAGACGCGGGTCTCCGAAGCGCAATGGGGACGAGGCCACCGTGGCGATGGAGCGACGCAGCTGACCGTCCTCGCATCGGCCGGGCGGAGGAGGGCGCGAGCCATGGCAAGGGATGAGGCGGCGGTATGGCGGACGAGCGCGGACGCGCGACCGGGCGCGCAAGACGCGCGGGGGGGTCTTGTGAAGCGGCGACGACGGCGAAAGCACGCCTGACCGAGAGCTCGGCGAGCGCGGGATAGAGGGGAGGGGAGGAGCGAGGCGAAGGCTCACTGGGGCGGTAGGGGTTCGGGCAGCGAGGGGTCGAGGAGGACGTCGGGGACGACGGTGACGAAGAGGAGGCAGGCCGTTGAGGAGGAGGAGGCATCCGTGAGAAGCTTGGCGACGAGGTGGCTGCGACAGTGGTCTTCAGAGGCGCGGCGCACCGACAGCGTCCGGCGTGGAGGGAGCTGAGGGCTAACGACGAAGACGGACATGCGGCACGACGGCGGTAGGTGGCGGGCGGCTCGGGGTTCCGGCGGCGGCGACGAGCGCCCCCGATCCTGATCTGGATCGGGGAGGGAGGCAGAGGGGGAGTGGGGTGAGCGACGTGGGAGTGGGGGGGATGAGTGGACCGGTTAGGGTTTCGGGGATAAGGGGTGGGGGCGGGCCGGTCAGGCCAGTGGGCTTGCCAGCTGGGCTGTTTGGCCCAGTTGGCCCGGGGGGCTCTTCTCTTTTTTTTTGTAGTTTTGTTTTCTGTTTTTTTTACCTATTTTCTTTTCTATTTTATTCTTTTAATTTCTGTTTTATAAAATATAAATACAACTACTAAATTAATGTTATTATTTATTCTACTGCCCCAAAGTTTGACACCTAATTAAAATAGTTTGCATTATTATTATTTTTAGGAGGCATTTAATTAATTGTCATTGTTGCTGTTTAATTACTTTAGAGCCTTTAAACATTTTATAAAAGTGTGGTTTCTCCACTAGTATTATCCATGATTTATTTGACACATTTTGGACATTTTTAGTTTTAATGTTTGAAAACTTTTGTTGTTTAACTTGATTTTCAAATTTGAATTTGGATCGGTTTTTGAACTAACCCAAGATCAACTACTGTGACAGAGGTGACGGGGCATCATTAACGGGGTTTACTATAGCCTAATTATCCGGGCGTCACAATTCTCCTCCACTACAAGAAATCTCGTCCCGAGATTTAAGAGGGTTCTAAGGGGGAAAAGTTTGGTTACGAAATTCTAACGAATCTTCTCGGTCTTGGTTGCTCCTCTCAAAGTGGTCGATCCATTATATTGATGTCTTCATTTTTCTGCTTCGGGTCATCAAGATGAAGTCGACATGCTTTCTTTGGGAGTTCCATCGTACTTACGAAAGAATAAGGGGGTTATTCCGGGAGAACGAACCTCTACAATGTTGACTATCTGGTCGAAATCATCGGGGAAGGTGGCGGAAAGTAACTCTCGAATTGAGACTTAAGTAAATATCGAGAGCAAGTAATGAGGTTTCATGGGAAGTTTCGAGCGGGCAGGCAATCGTTCGATGCCTGAAATGAAGTGTTGAAGGGGTTTAGCAATGTGAATAAGCATTGCATCAGATACCAGAATAGAGCACTGGGCAGGTGGCCCGTGAATTACTTACAAAGTCAAGTGCGAGGAATAGTTTTGACAACAGGGTGTATAGGGGAGTCAGGTTTTGATCCTGGGACCTGTGGGTTATGGGCCCACCATGTGGTTCAAAAGTAGGAGGGGGGCCGACATCTTGCAGGTCATGATAGTAAGGCATGTCAGAGGGTAGCCTATCAGTTATGTCGGCAACAACATCGATACCAACGGCGAGGGACGAAGAGAACCATTTTCCCTGCTCGTTGAACGAGGCGGGCCAATAGGCAAGGTTCTCGCCCATCGATGGCTACCGAAATGTCATCAACAATAGTAACAGGGTCTTACTGACAGAATTGTACACCGAGGTGTTTACATAAGCAGGAGAATATTACTGCTTAGATCATATAGATCACAAGAAAGGTTAAACCAAACAACGGAAAGGAGATAGGGTTATCCAATTACACAGAACAATGACAAGGAAAATGTGTTTAATCACATATTTCAGGGGTATATCCTTCCCAAGGACAAGCAGAGCATGATATCCATGACAGGATATAATATAGAAAACTCTTTAGGTAGGGGAGAGAATTTTCATGACACTACCCATACAACGGTGTTAGGATAAATGATAAAGAAAAACTAGCATTGTGCTTCAAATGCTCTTATGAAAATCGGATTACCACAGACATGCTTCGGGATAGCATTGACATGGTCTTCAAGCAAAGGTCAGACTTTGGATTCACAAAGGATCCATCAGGAACGACTTATAGAATAAGTCTTAGAATTTCCTCATGAAAGAAGGGCTAAACTTGCTAAAAAGGATACTATAACAATAGGTCCTCCTGCCAGGTGTGCTAGGCACGACATCACCTTACTGGGTCACATAAAGACCATTGTTATAACTCTTGGAAATGTGTTCCAACCATCATCTCTGACCGAGATTCAGATCTGATTGGCAGGATACCTCAGACTCGGGATGCCTGAGAAGAAAAGGTGCAACACAATTGACGAGTTGACATTGTAAGATTTTCAGGAAATGAACTATGGAAGCGAGTTCCGAAACAAGAGTTCATCATTAAATCAACAAGAGGATGAGGAGACTGATGGACTCAGCGATAACTCATCGAGGTATTCAAAATATGGATCTCCACAATTATGTGGATAAGGAGATAACATTTGTCATATCAAATGATGTAATGAAGTATGCTCGAGGAAAACATACACAATTAAACATTGGTTGAAAGGTGCGCCCGAAATATGGGTTGGGTTGCACGACCAATGTCAGAATGGTGATTCATTAATCAATAGTCTAAGAATGAACGGCCGACTATTAACTTGAAAGCAATAGGATTGCTAGAAGGTAAGAATCCAAACAACACCGTTCACTTGTTGGAATCAACACGGGGACCAAGAAAGAATGGTGATGGTGAGAAGTATCACTTGTGTTAAGAGTTCTCAAGAGGTAGTGAAACTCTCACGACATTCTTGACATAAAAGGTGGTAATATTCCAAGGTAAAGAAGAACAAATGCTGGATAGCAGGTATCTCAAGGTATAACACAAAACACGAACAAGTTTGTGTTGAACGGAAGGCAATAAAGTGGTCGATGATACACAATCATCGAGGGCAAGGATGGTATTTCTCATCATGAATTCAATTGATATCCTGTAAGAGCTCAAAATGTTGATGATGATCACGACACAATTGTCGAGAGGTTTATGCAGGTGTAATCGATCGGCGATGACATCAAGTCAAAGAAATGCTGAAGCGAAAGGTTATTGGAACCAAGGACACGGCACAAACTCGAAACCAAGCTTGTTGTTAAAGGCGAAATGATATGACGAGGAGGATTGACGTAAGGTTAGTTCATCGTCGAAAATTGTGCTCCGGAAGGAAGGACCAGGTAGCACAGTTAAAATTTAGCATGGTAATGATATAGCCGATCAAAGCTAGGGATGACGTGATCGAGTACAAACTCGTAAGCAAAGAAGATTACTAAGAGTTGTTTAATCGCGATGCGGACTCGATTCGCTTATCGATGTCCTTGAGTGTTTAATAACTCAAGCACGTGAAAAATTGGAATCAATGAGAATGTAGTACTTGATGGAGAACTCATAAGAAGTTATGCGCCTGCGTGAAAATCTCGAGATACCAGGGGTAATACTCAAGACGGATCAAAGTAGAGGTTGGACTGGGGTATTGATCCGCAGAAGACAAGTGCTTGAACTTGTCCGAGAAATTGGATCAAGGAAGAACAATATGGTCGGAAACCATGATTGCAAAAGACGAAATCCCAGATATATGATGAAATTATATCAAGGTGATAATTATTGTTTACGAGAAGCTTACATGACAAGATCTACATCGTGTCCATGGGCATGAACACCAAGTTCAAGGTCGACTCCCACTTCTTCAATGTATAACCTTCCATTCACCTCTCACTTTCGAAGAAGTTGTAGTGTTGAAATTTTATCTAGCAAAATACCAGAAGAGTATGACTCGTGAAAACTTTTGAGTTCACACATATTAAGGAATGCATAGGTTCAACCCGTTAGGGTATCGTGGAAACATATACCACAAGCTTCAATAGTAAATACCACCAGCTCGAGAACAGAGCATAGTTGAGAAAACAGAGGATACAAATTAACAAGGCTTTATATATCCGTGGAAAGGCTCAAAAGGTTATTTGAATATGAAGGACACTTTCGGATAATAATCCAACAAAGGACTTGACGGTCCACAAAGGATCTGATGTGAGCATCGATACTCAACCAGAGGAAGAAGAATGCAAGGAGATCTGATTATAGAAACATCTGACTAATCCAAAGTTCAATTGCAAAAGAATTATGATTTCTAAATCAGGGGATCAAAAGCAACGCTCTGATCAAGGATGGATAAGTTGAGTAGGCTTAGGGGTACAATCGATGGCAATTCGATTGGTCGAGATCCAGCTCATGTTTAAAATGACGTCTGAGCCGAAAGGATGAATTCTAGGATCTGATTAAGGATTGCAACATTCACAACATATTGAATCAAGGGACCCAAGATGATAAAGGCAAGGACATCCATGAATATTGCTAGTCATTTGGAATTAACCAAAATGCAGGCAGACAAGCATTTCAAGAGCCATAGGCTAATGAGGCTTCTCGAAAGATCGGATAGTATTTTGAAGAATTTTATGAAACACATGAACAACTAGGGATGAGCGGATACTTGGTAAGAGCGAGGAATTATCCGTAGGGGTATTCATGTGGCAAAGAACTGCAAGGCAGTCGGCACAAAGTATTCGTGAAACAATAGAGAGAATTTCAGTGTATCTTGTAATAACAAGATCAACTGGGGATGAATGTAAAAATGACAACTGCAAGTAGTTACCCATAAGGGTTGACGGTGGAAGGGAATTGCAAACGCAATGAAGACAAGTTCTCGGGTTAACCGCGGTGAGTATCTTCAGGGTCTTCATGTGCAGCAGACGATCCTTAGTAATAAGGGGCTCTCCGGGTGAAAGTGATAACGAGATCCTAATGTTAGATTTAGCAAAATTCATTTAACCCGAATAGAAGAGAGGTTAGAGTCCCAGAGTAAAGGTCGAGGAGTAAAAGATCCTAATACCACCCAATGGCGACGTGGGCCCATGAGCCACACAGCCATGTTAGTAAAAGTCTTTCAATGTCTAGACTCAACTTCGGCCAAGGAGTTGGGAATGGGGATTCCTACAGGCAGTCGGCTCTGATACCAACTTGTGACGCCCCCGATTTAATCGTACACTAATCATGCACGCAAACGTGTAATGATCAAGATCGTGGACTCACGGAAGATATCACAACACAACTCTAAAAGTAAAATAAGTCATACAAGCATCATAATACAAGCCGGGGCCTCGAGGGCTCGAATATAAGTGCTCGATCATAGACGAAGTCACGGAAGCAACAATATCTGAGTACGTACATAAGTTAAACAAGTTTGCCTTAAGAAGGCTAGCACAAACCGATATCAGACGAAGAGGCGCAGGCCTCCCGCCTCGATCCTCCTAAACTACTCCCCGGTCGCCGCCGTGGGCTGCACGTAGTAGGCACCTCCAGTAGTAGTCGCCATCGACGGTGGCGTCTGCCTCTGATTCCAAAGATCTGGTTGCGACAACCGTAAAGAAAGGAAAGGGGAAAAGGGGAAGAAAGCAACCGTGAGTACTCATCCAAAGTACTGCAAGCAAGGAACTACACTACATATGCATGGGTATATGTGTAAGGAGGCCATATGAGTGGGCTGAACTGCAGAATGCCAGAATAAGAGGGGGATAGCTAATCCTATCGAAGACTACGCTTCTGGCAGCCTCCGCCTTGCAGGTAGAAGAGAGTAGATCAAGTCCTCCAAGTAGCATCGCCAAGTAGCATCTCCAAGTAGCATCTCCAGAGCATCGCATAGTATACTCCTACCCGCGATCCTCCCTCGTCGCCCGCGGAAAAGCGATCACCGGGTTGTCTGTGGAACTTGGAAGGGTGTGTTTTATTAAGTATCCGGTTCTAGTTGTCATAAGGTCAAGGTACAACTCAAGTCGCCCTGTTATCAAGATCACGGCTATTCAATAGATTAACTTCCTGCAGGGTGCACCACATAACCCAACACGCTTGATCCCATTTGGCCGACACACTTTCTGGGTCATGCCCGCCTCGGAAGATCAACACGCCGCAGCCCCACCTAGGCACAACAGAGAGGTCAAGACGCCGGTCTAAACCTAAGCGCAGCAGTCCAGGCCCATCGCCTCGAGCACACCTCAAGACGTTATGTGGCGGCCGGAAGCGTAACTAGCCCCTAATACAAGCGCAGCTTACGTTCCAATCCGCCGCCGCTCGCTTGGACGTCAAGAAGGCTTGGTGATACCACGACGTCGGGATACCCATAACTACTCCCACGTAGATGGTTAGTGCGATAGACCAAATGGCCGGACTCGGATCAAATACCAAGATCTTGTTAAGCGTGTTAAGTATCCGCGAACGCCGAACAGGCCAGCCCACTGCCTCCTAGGTGGTCTCAACCTGCCTGCCGCTCCGCTAAAAGTAACAATCGGGGCCGTCGGGAACCCAGCCCACCTCTACCGGGATGGAGCCACCGTCCTTTCAGCCCCTCATCGTAATCACTTGCGGGTACTCAATGAGTCAATTCCGACTTTAGTCACCATCTCAGATAGTATGTATGTATGTATAGTATATACCGTGATCACCTCCCGAGTGATCACGCCCAATAGTATAGCAAGGCGGTCGACAAGAATGTAGGGCCAATGATGATAAACTAGCATCCTATACTAAGCATTTAGGATTGCGGTAAGGTATCAACAGATGTAGCAACAATGTCGCTATGCATCGAAATAGGATCAACGGAAAACAAGAATATGCTACACTACTCTAATGCAAGCAGATAGAGGAGAATAGGCGATATCTGGTGATCAAGGGGGCTTGCTGGTTGCTCGGCAAGAGAGTGGGGTCGTCTTGATTAGTCGAGCAGGGTCGCCAGCCTCGTGGTCTACCGGAAAGAAGTAACGGAGGGGGAACACAATAAATAACAGAGCAATCAAAGCATCACAAAGTGTAACAAGATAATACGCGGTGTTCGGTGTGCCCTAACGCGGTAGTAGGTGATACTGGTGAAGGGGGGGGAACATCCGGGAAAGTATCCCCGGCGTTTCGTGTTTTCGGACAGGTGATCCGAAGGGGGAAAGTTGCGAGTTCGATAGGTTAGGGGGGTGTGGCGGACGAACGGGTTGCGTATCCGGAATTGTCTCATCGTTCTGAGCAACTTTCATGTTGAAAATAATTTAATCCGAGTTACAGATTAAAAGATATGATTTTCTAAAGATTTTATTATTTTCTGGAATTTAATTAATTATTTAATTTAATTTGAAATTAGATTTATGACATCAGCATGATGTCATGCTGACGTCAGCGGTCAACAGAGTTGACTGGTCAACCTAACCAGTGGGTCCCACTGGTCAGTGATACACATTATTAAACAGATTAATTAAACTAATCAAAATTAATTAAGGGGGTGGGCCCCACTGTCATACTAGTTAATTAGCTAATTAACAGTAGTTAATCGGGTTAATTAATCATTAGGTTAATTAATCTTAATTAGTTAATTTAATCATAATTAATTAAATTAATTAATTAGTTAATTAATTATTATTTTTAAAAATATTCTTTTTTTTATTAAATGTTCTAGGGCGGCCCCACATGTCAAAGGCCCAGAGGGCCTATCGGGTCCGGGCGATGGGCGTTATCGGTCGCGCCTAGCGAACAGGCGACAAGGCGCTGGGCTATCTTGGTCGGGCGCCCGGCTGGGGCGCGCCGGTCGGTCCCATGCCAGGAGAGGCGCCGCGGCGCCAGCGAGGCTACTGCAGGCGAGGATGTGGTGATGCAGCGGTGCCGCTGGCGCCAGACGCAGGCGCAGTCGAGACGAGGCGAGGCCGGGCGAGGTCGTGGGTTCGGGGAGGGAGCAGCGAGGAGGCCGGTGGCATGCGCGAACTAAGCAGACGCGGGTCTCCGAGCGGCCTTGATGGGACGAGGCCACCGTGGCGATGGAGCGCACGCAGCCCGACTGGTCCCTGGCATCGGCTGGGGCGGAGGAGGGCGCGAGCCATGGCAAGGGACAGAGGCGAAGCGGTATGGCGGACGAGCGCGGGCGCGCACTGGGCGGCCAAGACGCGTGAAGTCTTGTGATCGGCCGAAGCGACGACGACGGCAAGAGCAGCCCGCTGAGGCTCGGCGAGCGCGGGATAGAGGGGAGGGGAGGAGCGAGGCGAAGGCTCACTGGGGCGGTAGGGGTTCGGGCAGCGAGGGGTCGAGGAGGACGTCGGGGACGACGGTGACGAAGAGGAGGCAGGCCGTTGAGGAGGAGGAGGCAGTCCGGCGGGGAAGCTTCGGGCGACGAGGTGGCTGCGACGGTGGTGCTGCTGTAGGCGCGGCGCGCACCGACGGCGTCCGGCGTGGAGGGAGCTGAGGGCGAACGACGAAGACGGACATGCGGCACTGACGGCGGCAGGGTGGCGGGGCGGCTCCGGCAGGGGTTCCGGGCGGCGGCGGCGACGAGCGCCCCCGATCCCGATCTGGATCGGGGAGGGAGGCAGAGGGGGAGTGGGGTGAGCGACGTGGGAGTGGGGGGGATGAGTGGACCGGTTAGGGTTTCGGGGATAAGGGGTGGGGCGGGCAGTCGGGCAGTGGGCTTACCACCGGGCGTTTGGCCCGATTGGCTGAGGGGCTCTTCTCTTTTTTTTTGTAGTTTTGTTTTCTGTTTTTTTTACCTATTTTCTTTTCTATTTTATTCTTTTAATTTCTGTTTTATAAAATATAAATACAACTACTAAATTAATGTTATTATTTATTCTATCGCCCCAAAGTTTGACACCTAATTAAAATAGTTTGCATTATTATTATTTTTAGGAGGCATTTAATTAATTGTCATTGTTCTTTGTTTAATTACTTTAGAGCCTTTAAACATTTTATAAAAGTGTGGTTTCTCCACTAGTATTATCCATGATTTATTTGACACATTTTGGACATTTTTAGTTTTAATGTTTGAAAACTTTTGTTGTTTAACTTGATTTTCAAATTTGAATTTGGATCGGTTTTTGAACTAACCCAAGATCAACTACTGTGACAGAGGTGACGGGGCATCATTAACGGGGTTTACTATAGCCTAATTATCCGGGCGTCACAAAGAGGGGGAAGCGGCTCGGGTGCTCACTTGGGAGGTCGAGGGCGACTCAGGGCAGCCGAGGCCTGACGAATCAAGGCCGAGAGGTGGCGGTCCTCTGGGCAGGCCGCGTGATCGAGGGCGTCGAGAGGTGGCGGTCCTCCCGGGCGTCTGAAAGACGCCGAGGGCGCAGGGCCGCTGGGGGAGGGGGCGCTTAGGCGGGAGGACGCCGAGGCACTCGGCTCGGGGACGGCGTGGGAGGCGGCGCTCGGCTCGGGGATGGCGAAGGAGGCGAGGGGGCGGTGAGGGGGACGGCGACGGCGCGGGGGCAAAGTTAGGTCGAGTGGGAGGGATCTGGCGAGGGAGGAAGAGAGGCCAGAGGGGAAGAGGTGGAGGAAGCACTCTAATGGCGCACCACAGGCAGTGCGCCATAAATCGATCATTCTAATGGCGCACCACCCTCGGTGCGCCATTAGAATTTTGTTTCAACCTAGCCTAGTAGCCATATCTACAGCCCAACCCTATCTACAATGAACACCCCACTAGCCCGACCGGTCAAGACGCAAAGACACACACTCGGAGGTCCCGGGTTCGATTCCTGGATCCCCAATATTTTTTATGCATTTTAAATGTTGTTTTTATATTTATTTGTGTTTAAATATGTACAAACATGTTTAAATCATAATAGTAATATTTTTATGCATTTTAAATGCTGTTTTTATATTTATTTGTGTTTAAGTATGTTCAAACTTGTTTAAATTATAATGATGTAATATTTTTTATAAAAATAGTAAAAAAATAGAAAATATGTTCAAAAAGTGCGGGTCTTGGGCGGGCCGGTGCTCCGGCGGTGGAGCGGGGGAGGGTTGCGATGGGTGGAGCTAGCGGGGGAGGGTGTGGGTGCGATCGAGATGGAGGATCAAGATCGAGATGGAGGGGAATCGAGATCAAGTGTCCTCATGAATTCAAAAAGTGCCCATGAAATTTAAAAATATTCATGATATCAAAAGTGCCCATGCATGAAATACAATCGAGAAATGAAGACTACGATTTAAATACAATCGGTCTTAGCTAGCTATCTGTTCACAATCTTCTTGCCCTTCTTTTTCGCAAACGGAGTTCTTACGTGGAACGGACGTCCTTTAGGTAGGGTGGTCCCGCTTCTTCTTGTGGTGTGTCTGCTACTTCATCGTCGCCGTCATGTTCGATCTTGGTCGCCAGATTTGTCAAGTCTTGCTCATTGGCTACTCCATCCATTCCGATGATCTTCCTTTTGCCTCTCCTCACGACAACACGACCGGGCTTTGGCAGGTCGGTAATGAAGAAGCATGGTCCACTTGGGAAGCCGCACCATGGCTCATTTTTCAGCGGTGACGTTTATACCCATGGTCTTGGATTTGGCCGGGTATAACCATGGTGGTGAAATACGGTCTTCTTTATGACGTTTTGGCCCATCGACACGGAACATCGGGACCTTCTCTCCAACAGTAGCTCAGCTCCCAGATCTCCTCGATCCTTCCGTAGTATCTGTCCTTGTCGTTACGGTGTAGGATTCCATCGTTACCCGGAGTTCTGATAACCATCGCTCTTCATGTCCTTGTCCTCGGTGTAGAATGTGTAGCCGTTGATATCGTACGCCTCATAGGTCATCAGGTTGTGTTCGGCGCCCTGTGACAAGGCGAATATGAGTTGTTCTTCCGTGGAAGAATCCTCACGTAAAGGGTACGACAGAAGCTTCTGCTTGAACCAACGCGTGAAACATGAGTTGTGCTCTTTGAGTATATCTCCGTCCGTCCTCTGTTGGCCTCGGTCATTGTACGTCTTCTTAATAAAGGTTTTGTGCTCTACCACCCAAGGATCGACCATGTCTATGTGTTGTAGCGCGACTAGGTTTGCTCTTTCAAAGTCGGCGAGTCGACCCTCGAAGTCGACATGCATTTCACGGCGACCGTCATGGTGACCCCATCCAGCGAGCCTGCCGAGGTGCCTAATGACGGGCAGACCAACGGGGTTCTCGATGCCTAGATAATTCGTGCAGTAGGAGATGCACTCTTCGGTCAGAAAGCCCTTGGCTATGCTTCCCTCTGGACGTGACATGTTACGAACGTATCCTTTGATGACACCATTCATCCTTCCGAACGGCATCATGCTTTGTGCGAACGCCGCCCGAGTTGGATGATATCCTCCACTATATGGACCAGCAGATGCACCATAACGTCGAAGAATGCGGGCGGAAGTACATCTCAAGCTCGCATAGTATCACCACGATCTCTTCCTCGTAGCCTTCGAGTTGCCTCACGCCAATCGACTTCCGAGATGACGTCGAAAAAGTTGCATGTGCCAAATAGCGTTTCACGGACGTGCGCGTCCATGATCCCACGGATTGCAACCGGAAGTATCTACGTCATCGCCGCGTGATGATCGTGAGACTTCATCCCGCTGAACTTCGCTTCACTGGGTCTAGGTATCTGCTTATCTTCCCGTGTAACCGTAAGGAAGTTTTACTCCTAGGAGGCGGTGAAAACTGCTCGATCTCCTCGACTTAGAGTGAAGCACGGGAGGGTAGTCATTTCCGGTCTTCTTGGCCTTTTGCCTTTGCGACGACTTTCCGTGTCTGCTTCGCCTCATCATCATCATCATCATCATCATTAGCGTGAAGCTCCTGCCGATGCCCATTGATTTCAAGTCGCCCTTTCTTTCGCCCATCTTTGGTCCTCTTTGGCATGTTGAGCAGGTACCAAGCGGACTCGCACACGTTCTTCGTGATATGCATGACATCAAGGCTGTGAGGCACACGGTGGATCTTCCAAGACGGCAAGTCCCGTAAAAGACCTCGTTTTCCATACCTTCAGCAGCTGCTCTGGCGCCTTCGCATCTTTCCGGCGGTGGGCGCTTTCCAATTTTTCAACAGCTTGTCTATTTCCTCGCCGCTCCTCGTACACGGGCGTTTTGGGTTCGGTTTCACCATCGAACAGATCCTTGCGTTTCCTCCACGGGTGATCGTCGCGGCCACCTTCGATGTCCCATGAACACGGTTTTCAAGACCCGGATCTCTATCTAGTGGCGATACATTGTGTCATCCATGCACCTTACGCATCCGGAAAATCCGTGGACTACCGCCCGCGAGATATCCGTAATCGAGATAGTCGTGCACCATCGTGAGCAAGGCGGCTCTCATAGGGAAATATTCTTTCTCTGCGGCGTCCCCACGTATTGGTGGCGTTTTCCACAGCGTGTCTAGCTCCTCCTTCAAAGAGCCCCAGATCTGATTGATGTCGTTCCTGGTTGTTTCGCCCTTCAATTAGCATACTCATGTGAATGTACTTCCTCTTCATGCACAACCGGGGGAAGGTTGTACATCCACACAAACATAGGCCAGGTGCTATGTGTGCTTCTCTGCTGCCAAACGGATTGACTCCATCGGTGCTCGCGCCAAAGACGATGTTCCTTGGATCCTTCCCAAATTCAGGGTCTTGAAGTTCAACGCTTGCCACCGCTCGCATCCTTAGGGTGACTCAAAGATCTTGTCTTTTTTATCTATCTCCGGATCATTTGCGTCATCTTCTCGCTTCTTCTCCTCCCTATCCGCGTGCCAACGCAGGAGCTTTGCTACCTTAGGGTCCGCGAAATACCGCTGCAGACGAGGAGTGATCGGAAAGTACCACACCGATTTTCGAGGAGCTTTCTTCCTCTTCTTGTATCGAGTGACGCCAAGACACCGGACATATGGTAGACTCCGCGTGCTCGCCCCGATAAATGATGCAATTGTTCATGCACACATGGTATTTCACGTGCGGTAAATCCAGAGGACACACGATTTTCTTCGCCTCCTCGAAACTGGTCGGGCACTTGTTCCCCTTGGGAAGACGTTCGTGCCAGAATGACATGTTCTCGTCGAAGCATGCGTCGGTCATTTTGTGTTTTACCTTCATCTCCAGAGCCATGAGCGTTACTTTCAGGCGGGTATCCTCGGGCCTGCATCCTTCATACAATGGAGTAACCGCGTCTATCTCCAGTTGATCCAGCTTGGCTTTCTCTCAGGCGGCAGCTCTTGCGTTATCCGTCCGCTTGAGAAGCAGCTCTTGAATATGAGGGTCCTGCACCCAGCCTCCATCGTCGTCTGCTCCGGCATCTTCATCTTTATGATCATGCCCTTCGTCTTGATCTTCCTCATCATCATGTACGACATCTTCTACATGATGATCGTACAAACATCACCGTCGTGATCATGTCCTCGAGATTCTTCGTCTTCTCGCCCGCCCTCGCCACGGTGGTACTTGTCTTGTTGCCCTTCCTCATTTCTTGCCCGCCCGCCATGGACGACTTGATAGTCATCTTCATCACCTTGCCACCGATAGCCATCCATGAAACCACGCAAGAGCGGTGGTCCCTTTTGCCGGAATCCGGGTCCGCAATAAGGCTCTTCACTTGCATCTTCGACATGGACATCTTATCTCCGTCTCGTTCTTTTGAAGCATCTCGGCATTCGTGGAGCTCAAAAACCTATTCACGATGCCTTCACCATCATGCGGACCATGGTCGTCAAGGGTAGAGCAAAACGATATGTTAGAACCAAGAAAAATTTGGCATGACCTTCCCTAAAAATAGGACCAAAAAGAATGCATAGTGCCAAAATTCTCGCCAAACGGAAATGAATCAAAACATTCCGCAAAATATTGGCAACTATCGCATATTTCAAATACCGGTACCTTCAAACACAAACATATATGCAACACCACAAACACTTGCAACACCACAAACATACATAGATCTAGCTAGGCCACAAAAGTGCATATGCACGTTGTTGGAGCGAGCTAGGGAGAAAAAAAATAGATCTATATCATGAAGATAGCTTTCCTTACTTACCTATCAAAATAGGTAATTTCACCACTTAATTTTGTTGAATCTATGGTGGAAATGAGGTGAGGAGGAGGAGATGGCGAAATCTTGGAGAAGGAGGTGGATGGAATGAAGTGGGGAAAGTGAGTGGGTAGGTGTGGGCTGTCCAAAATATCTTGTTGGTCCCAGGTTACTAATGGCGCACCCTCTGCTCATGCGCCATTAGTAACCCTGGTTACTAATGGCGCATCAGAAGAGCGTGCGCCATTAGTAGTTTTGCAAAAAAAAGAATAAAACAAAATTTAGAGTAATGGCGCCTTGCATGCTTAGTGCGCCATTAGAAGATATATAGTAATGGCGCATTGTAGAAGTCATGCGCCATTACTTTGTATGGGAAAATGGAAAAAAATTCATACTAGAGGCGCACCTGTCCACGGTGCGCCATTAGAAGTTAGATATAGTAATGGCGCATTGTAGGCCTCATGCGCCATTAGTATGTATGAGAAAATGGAAAAAAATCATACTAATGGCGCACCTCTCCACGGTGCGCCATTAGTGTCTTGCACTCTAATGGCGATGTCGAACAGTGCGCCATTAGTATATAGTAGTGGCGCACTGCCTCCACGGTGCGCCATTAGAATCAATCCTATCTATAGCCCTTTTCCTAGTAGTGTAGCGTGGGGTCACAAAAACTCGCTACTGGTAAACTTCTATCTATAAGCATTTTCCTAGTAGTGCTCATACGTGGGCATGTACGAGTACCTAGCGGGCTCCCCAAAATCCAACCGTCTGGACAGTCCGAACTCCCCAAATCAAGACCATATATTGGGGAGAAATGTGGTTGTCCAGACTATCTTCCATGTTATCTCCAACATGCAGGGCGAACACAAAACCCCCACCCCAGGATGCACCTTTCCCTTTTCCTGCCGCCTCATGCCCTTCCCGCTTGGCTTCTTGTCATAGAGGGTCATTTCTTGTTGGAGCCCTCTCCTTTAAAACCAGATGACTCACACCTCAACTTCACCATGGCGCCCTCTCTCCTTCACACTGTACTTCCCCACGGACCGCCAAGGACAAGTCCCCTGCCAACTGCCCTCTCCGACCCCCCCCCCCCCCCGTGGTTCGTGTAGATCCGCCACCGCCATAAGGGGCCGGAGGCGTGCGCTGGCAAGGTTGAGACCTTCTCGCTTCATCTTACAACTACCACATCTCCTTTAATTTTTGTTCCATTCCAAGTGCCTCCTCAAATGCACAACCATGAACAAGATAAGGCATTGTATTTGTCCTCCCAAGTTCGCGTTCTTTTTACCTCTCAAATTATCTCGGACTCCAAGTCCAAATGCCTCCTCGAATGCACAACCTTGAACAAGACAAGACATTGTACTTGCCCTCCCATGTTCTCGTTCTTCTTACCTCTCAAATTATCTCCACTACACACAATGTATTGTCTCTTCTTAACGTCTGATAAATCATATTGTTGAGATAGTAAACGAAACAATAAGAACAAATGATATTGGTAACAAAGTGTGTCCACAACTGCAATCGATTTCACAGGTCGGCGGAGGAGCAAGATGTTGGGCGACGGAGGGTTCCGTGATGGAGGGAGTGGTGGCGTGCTTCAGGATTACGACCTAGGAATTAGTTCGAGGTGTAAGTTTTTTTTTGTTATGTGGGAGGTGAGGTGGAAAAAACCAGCGGTAGATGTGATTTGATAGGATAAGAAAAAAAAATTGTTGATTTTTTGTATTTGGAAAGTTTTGATTGTCAATTAATAGTAGAGATTAGTGCGTGGGATCAGCAATTTGTTATTGAGGAATATCTGATTTTATTTTGGAAGGTTATCGAGAAAAATCGTGTCGGTCTTAGTAAGATGATCTCACATATATGATGAGATTTTTGAATTCTTAATTATCTATTATTTACTTGATTGAATTGAATTATCACCTGCCAAGTACGAAACAAAATACCCCCTTTAATAGGATTTTGTTTTTAACGGCAGGGAGAAAAATCTAGTGAAAGGTATGGTGAGGTGAGACAAAAATAAATCAGACGAAATATATGGTGAAGGGAGGTGACGTGAAAAACACCCAGACGAAAATAAACCATGGAAGGGAATCTATCAAGTCCCTTTAGGAGTAGAGGTGAGACTATATCTCATTGTCACGGCCCTCCAAAATGGCATATAAAGTTTTTGGTGCCTGCTCCACCTCTCCAACCATTTCATTTCATTGAACAGGAAGTAGCTATACCTCCATCATCTCTCTCTTTCTCTCCCGGGTACACTTGTGGGGTCTGTCGCCTTCTCACTATCCACCAACCTCACTATTGCTAGCCCCCATCCCTAATCCCTATGCGTCTACCACACCTTCCATCCCACCCACACGAACACAGACCCCTATACAAGAATCATGTACCACTCATGACCTAATCACACAGATCTTTCTCACTCCATTTCCCTAGCTTCGAAGAAGAAGCTTCCCGGACAAAAGCGCACACACATCGCTCTTCTTGATCGTAGCAGCATCCTTGTTGTTACGGCCAGGGTGTTGAAATGGCAACTGCCGCTGATGCCCCGGATCTATCACTCCACATCAGCCCGCCGTCACCAACCGGCAAGGCCGGGAGCGGCCGCGGGGATGAAATGGCCATCTCTGCGGAGTCCACGGAGCTCTGTCTAGGGTTTGACATGGCGACTGCGCGACAGGCAGGCGAGGTCCGCAATGGCCACTCCGATCTTGAGCAGCGGCTGCACCAACCTAGCCAGATTCCGAGATTCAAGAAGAGCTCCGCTGACAGCCAGGCGGGCTCCTCCGGCGGTGCAGCAAGATCTGGGAATGGTGGCAAGAAGAGCTCCAGGGCTCCAAGGATGCGGTGGACGACGGCGCTCCATGCACACTTTGTACAGGCGGTCCAGCTCCTTGGCGGCCATGAGAGTACGTTCATGAAATTGGATTCAGTTTTTGTTCGGTTGGTTGCTTCGATTAACAAGCCTGCTCGTTGGTCGAAACGGTGCCTGTTGGCAATCACACGGCCCAATTTGTCTGAATTTTGAAGATGGTGCCGTCTTATTGTGGCCTCGTTATCTGAATGTTAGCATAAGTGCATGTGTTACAGGGTTTGCAATATCATTTGGATTTCGGGTCTGTCTGTGTTCCAGCATTAATTAAGCTTTATATATTTTCTATCTTCAAGGAGCAACACCGAAATCAGTCTTGGAGTTGATGAACGTGAAGGATCTCACACTGGCTCATGTCAAGAGCCATCTTCAGGCAAGTCATCTCTCTCCCTCTCTCTCTCTCATCCTTAGTTTTCTTGTTAGTTTAGCAGCATCCGAAAATGGAACAAGAAGACAGTCTTTCTTGTACGTTTCCTTGATCAGCTCATCCCTCTCCTTTTTTCTTCGTACTGGTTGTTAGCTTTTGCCAAGTACTTCCTGTCCTTTTCACCAGCTGCTAATCACTTTCGTCTAGTTTACATCATTATAAACTTGTTTAATTAGCATCTCACATGAGTAAACCAAATGGCAACACGAGCCCTAATCTAATGCAGATGTACTTATTTCTTGTCGCTTCACTTGATGCAGATGTACAGAACAGTCAAGGGCACTGCTTCGGACAGATCATGTGCGGCAGGTAAAATTCTGCCTAGCTGTTTGTTTTCTTCTTTTCAGAGACAAATTTTCTTGTCTGAGTCGATCACTCAGCAAGGTCAAATCACATAATGCCATCTGAATTATTGGCATGCACGGGTTATATGTGATGTGTTTTGCCGGCCCATGCATGAGTCCCTTATACAAAACTACTAGCACTGAAATTCAAGAGATAAAAGATATATAGTTGTCTTTGTGGAAAAATATACTGAATTGTCCATGCCTCCACGGACAAACATATATTCCAACGTTCTTTGTTTATTTATTTTGATAAATTAACCGATCAGACATGCATACATGGTGTGGTGTTCTGCAGGCCATGGCCAGATAAGGGACATGCGCTTTCTGAGGAGAGATGGTGAAGTGCATGGCTTTGACATGTTTAGCAACATCATTTCTAATACAAGGTTTGCAAATATTGTACATTTCATTAACCCCAATAATAATGGTGCATAGTCATTTTGAATGATATGCATAATTTTTGCTCAAAAAAAATGATATGCATAATTTGCATTACTCTGAAAAGTCTGCAGGTTTCCATATTTGTTCCATTTGAATTTTTAAAGACGATCTTATTTAAAAAATTATTATGTGCACTCATGCATTTAAACATAGTACTCCCTCCGTCCTAAAATTCTTGTCTTAGATTTGTTTAAATACGAATGTATCAAGTCACATTTTAGTATTAGGTACATCCCTATATAGACAAATTTAAGACAATAATTTTGGGACGGAGGGAGTATTTGTTTATGCTGAAATATATGCACGGGGTGGAGTTGAGTTGCATGACAGAAATTTCGAGGCATCTGAGATATTTTGAATTCTATGGAAAAATTACATCTAAATTAGGATGCTCATCTGATATATCCCTTGTTAGAAAAAGGCCTTTCTCTCACTCTTTCTCTATATATATTAATTATTACATTACAATACACTGTATTGTAATTTTATAATGTGCTCGGTCTTGAAGCTTGACATATCCGAGGGTCTAGTGGCCGTGAAACTCACCATCCATATTTTTGAGACTAAATACATAAAAATGGCGTCACAGAAACATTATCTATGCCATATATTATTGCTCATGGAATAAATCATACTATATATATAGCGGCTTTTGTTTTATACAAGATGTGTTAATTAAATAGTTCAAAATTGCGTGCTGCAATAATATGTATCTCTAGATATACATGCATTCCCTCCTATTTAAGCTTCGTGTTGAAAGCATGGAATCATGTGATCAAATCTTAGATATGCTAATATATAAGCCACACATAACTTGTATTTGAGTATTATGTTGTTCATCATATATATACTAAGAGAGTGAGGAGAAGTAGTCATGTTAGCTAGGGAGCTTTTAAGAAAGAAAATGGGAGTACATCTACAAGGACTCCAAGATCAACTCTGTCATGTAACTTCTTTATATTGTTCCACAAAGTATTAGAATGTTAGAATAAACTATTAATAATTACAAATGTTTTGTTTAGCATTTATGTGAGTGTATCTTAATAAATTTTATGCCAAATAGATAATGCATACAATCTTCTCTTAATTTCCATGGAGCTGTGCAAAGAAGTAGTTTTCAGTAACTAATATCCGTGTACTAGTTATTTTGGCATAGAAATTACACATCAGATCTCTCTGGTATTCACATAATAGTTTAGATGTGAATACAATGACATATTAGTTACTGGATTTTAAACGATATGCCATAATTTCTACACGTGGAGCCTAACTAAGGCTGGTTTCAAACATGCACCTTATACTTCAGTTGACCTAGAATTTAATTTAAATTTCTGTCAAATGCTTTGTCACAAAAAATGATTTTATAACAAGCCATGAAGCTTTAAGTTGACACAGAAACTAGATATCTACCTATAAAGGATATGTGAAATTGAAGGTACACTTCCACTCTAGAAGATGGGAAATTAACTAAAAATGTAAATAACTACACTACTGTTTTTCAAGAAACACAATACAAGTGCTAAAGGTCACATACATTGATGCGTATTTTAGTTTGGGGGGCAGATTATAACACTTGATTAGATACAGAGAAATTGGAAGGCCTACACCAATTCCTTCATGAGGCCTAGTTATAGAGGCGTAGATAATTAGCTCTAAACCAACAAAAAATGCCCCGCTTATGTTTTGTGGGTCTAATTCTAATATTGTAGGCTAGTAAAAAAGGCCGTAAGAATGGTAGAGGAGAAGAAAAATCTAGCGGCACAAACTGTGCGGCGTACTCAGTTAGTTCTGTAACAAAACAAGTAATCTTGCTTAAAAATCACTGTTTTATGTATTGGGAATCTACTTCAAATTTTACCTAACGATTTTCATACAATAATACTCCTATATGAAAATGACTTGAAGGTACATTAATTGAGTGCAAACTAACAAAGTACCTTTTATCATTTTACAACATATATGTGTACTTTCTTAACTTCCATTTTCGCTTAACATATATAGAAGGAAGCAGTTCTATTTCAGCACCATATATACTTCTCTCTCATGGAGCTAAATACACGACCTCTGCCACGTATAGAGAACAACAACCGTGGGTTGTTCGCTAGCTAGTTCTCTGCGCGTCTCGTGTGCAGACATATTGTCCTTGGATGTTGATTCCAAACTTCCATGCATGCGAAGGCACTAAAAGCAACCATGGTTCTATGCATGCATGCTATGGTTCAGTTAACCTCACAGCAATATGGCGCCATGCATGTAGCTCCAGGGTGGCCATGGCCATGGGGGACAGGTCTGTAAAGGGAAAGTAACTTCTAGTCCAGCTATCAATCTTGCAAAACATTGTACCTCGATCAGTGCTGCCACCTGTTGGGGAAGATGGATCATGATGCATGCCAAGACTTTCTTTCCCCTCCTGTCCTAACTTGCAGTACTATCGCATGCAGCTGTGTGTGGGTGAGAGAGAGAGAGGCTCATGCAGGAGTATTACTACTCCTACGCAGGAAGTAGCAGCAGCGTGCATGCAGCTAGCTAGCAGCCTAAGACTCGCTGCATTTGTGATGATCATGGTTCAGATCCATATAAATTGTCCCCCTGCGCGCATCAGGAGCTGGCCATGGCGCCGGGTGGTGGTGGCCGGAATCTTGGCGTGAGACATGTACAACAAGACAAGGGCGCACGCAGCGTGCCTCTGCCTAGATCCACACCCGGCCATCCATCCATCCATCCATCCATCCATCCATTGTCCTTAGCTTGACCGGCTGAGAAAGCCTGCGCACCCACCCTAGCCTAGCCCAGCCCAGCCTCAGGCAGCTTAAATACACAGTGCGAGTGAGTGAGCTAGTGGCGAGCACGGACAAGCCAACTTGCCAGCGCCGCGTCGCGCATTGCATTAACCCTCACTCAGTCGCAGGGACAGCAACGCTAGCACTACGCCGGCCGCACTGCGCCGCATGCAACAACAGCTTACATACAGTAGGTCTCTTCTGCTCGTCGTGTCTGCTGCCATGCCATGCCACGCTCCTCTCGTTCGCTCTGGGCCTTGCATGCGCAGTGCAGGAGTTAATTCCTGCTGCTGGACGCCAGTTGCTCGCTCCCTCGTGTAACCATCTGATGGTTTTAACTATTTCGCTGGCTCTTGTACTCATTGTGTCGATCTGCCTGCTGCCTGTGTCTGTCACGAGACTCCTTCCGTTTTTCCCTTTAATTACCATAGGCTAGCTAAGCTCATCGTAATATCTTCGTTGTGTAGATTAGTAATCTGATGGAAACATTGTTTGTTACGAGTTGCAGAAGGCCGCCATGGGCGTCGCCGGCGGAGCAGCTGCAGCCGCCGTTCGCGCCGGAGCAAGGCGGAGGCGGCCCGCCGCTACCAAGCGCCTACCTCATGTCCATTCACCAATACTTGATGAAGCAAAACCAGGTGATCTTTCGTTAGCTCGCGAGCTCCATTACACACTACGTATCCAACATTTCTTTGTTACCTGGATCCTATCCTGAACGCTGAACATACAATGATGCTCTGTAGTCGTCTGTAGAGGCTCTGAGAGGTGGCTTAATTAGGGCAGCAATATTTGCAGTGTTGGGGACAAACTGCACATCATCAATGTGTGAATGTGTCCCTGACAGCCCCTCTTAATTGCTACCAGTAGTAATGCATGCCACATTGTTGGTTGCGTTCCCTCGAGACTCAGTAGTTAATATGGTCTACTACACACTAGCTAGCTAGTTAATGTACATTTCACATATAGATATCGCATGATTTCCATATGTATATATAGTACTATAATCTTTCATCTAGCATTTCACATATATATATTGCATGATTTCCATATGTATATATAGTTCTATAATCTTTCATCTAGGGGTTGAGCTAGCTGCATCGCAACTACTAGTAAGTCATAGCAAACGCACTGCCGAATAACCACTGTTGAGCGTGCATGTTTGTACAGGGATGGAGAGGTGCACAGCAGCAAGATGCTTCACTCAATTGCCCAGGACAGGACAGAGGACAACGTCTGCATGTAGGCGCACGCCATGATGAGACGCCCAGGATTGGATCGTCGACAGCAGGTTTTGCTCGGGGATGGTCGTCGTCGTCGTCACTATCGCTGTCCCCGTCGCCGTCGACCCCACTACAAATGAACGGCAGGAACGCCGGCAGCGCCGCAGAGCAAGCATGCATGAAGCAGCAGCAGGCGCCATCAAGAGTACCCAGCCTGGAGATGAGCTTAGGGAGGCAGGGGTGGCAAAATGCCATTGAGCAGCAGCAGCGGCAAGGACAGCCCAGCGTGGAGTCCTCGGCGTCCAAAGAGCTAACCCTACTAAAGTGCTTGTGAAATTATCTAGTAAGAAAATTAATAACTATGTTAGGTAGTTCAAAGTGGAACTCAATGGTCGTCTGATCGACTACACTGATTTTATTTCCGCGAGGCGAGAGAGCAAAATTAGAATAAGAAAAGCTAGGTAGTCAATTTGCTAGCTTGGATTCGCAACAAAAATAACAAAAAATGATATTCCCTCCATCTCATATTATAAGATTGTTTTGCAAGCTGCTAGCTTGGTCTTGTCCTCGATTTACTTCCATGCATGGTTTTGAGCTGATGGTGGAAGGGCCAATGACGACGGTAGTAGATTACTTGTCCATCCTGACTCTTGGCAAGGCTAGGAACATTGTGTAGATATAGGTACATATATCACATGTATGTATAGTGCGCGAAATCTCAACTGACAATGGAAAACCAGGGTACTTGTACCTTTTTTAGGGGGTGGGGGGGTTACATCTTTTTTCCAGGTAAGGGTACTTCTAGGGGACCTCCTATTATATTCCTCACGCTATGCCGTGCTCAACCAACAAAGGCATTTCCTAAACGGCGCCTGTGGCACCCGTTCTTTCTTTATTTCCCAAACGACGCACACACCCTCGTCGTGTTCGGCTGGCCCCTTTTAACTTTTTTGTTTCTATTTTCTAATCTAAAGTGAGCTCGGACTTGAACCTCCACCGTGCGTGTTCACGGGATGATGGGATAACCACCTGACCACCCCACTCGGTGTGATTACATATATGTTTGTCCGTTATTTCCTCTTTCTTCCCTTTCTATTCTATTCTATTTATTTTTTTCTCCGTCCATTTTTTTTTTCAAATTCACAAAGTTTTTCTTCAAATAGATGAACTTATTAAAAATTGATGAACTTTTTTTCAACTTTATGAACTTTTTAAAAATTTGATGAACATTCCTTTTAAATCGATGAACTTTTATCAAACTCAATGAACTTTTTTCAAAATCAAGACCTATTTTCAAATCCAGTGATCATTTTTCGAATTTGACAAACTTTTTTCAAAATCGATGAACTTTATTTAAAATTTGATGAACTTTTTCCAATTTTTTGTAAACATTCTTCAAAATTGATGAACATCTATTCAAAAATTGTAATTTTTCTCAAAGTTGATGAACATTTTTTAAAATTGATGAACTTTTTGAAAATCGGTTAACTTTTTTCGAAATCAATTAACCTTTTTTGAATTTTGATGAACTTTATTCAAACCTATGAACTTTCTTCTCAAGATTTGTACACTATTTTTCAAATGGATGAACTTTTTACTTTTTTCATAATTGATAGAAATTTTCTCGAAATCCTGAACTTATTTTCAAAATCGATGATTTTTTTTCAAAATTTCATTAGTTTTTTCCGAAACAAATGAACTTTTCTGTAATTCATGAACTGTTTCCAAAATGTTTTCAAGTAATTTAAAAACCAAAGCACAATAGTAAACGGTGACATGTGTGATAAATTGCGCGGCTACAAATTTACTTAAATAATTGACCCTGCAAATGGTTTGTACTGTGTGGTAAGTCAGGTGGTTACTCATACTCGTTCACAGTTGTCTCGGGGCTAGTTCGATCCTCGATGAGGAGAACCAATTTTGGGGTGTTTTTTTTTTGCATCTTTGCGCTACCCATGAATCGAGTTGTATTGATTGAATTTTTGCTGGGCACCACTTAAGGGCTCCCACCGACAAAGGCGCACCTCTTCCCACCCAAGCATACTTTCTGGCTGGCCTTGTGCGGGGCGGGCGCCTCCTGTTTTATCCTTTCTTCTTTTTGTTTCATTAAAAAATGTTCAGGATTTCAATACAAAACGTATTTTCAAAACTTTCACGAATTAAATTTCATCTTGCATTTTAAAAATATTTTTGAGTTCGAAAACAATGTCCTCAAATTTGAAAATGTTTCTGAATTCCAAAAATGTTTATGATTTTGATAAAAACGGAATTGAAAAAATACTCCTCTATTTGACAAGATGTTCGTGATTTCCAAAACTATTCATGGGTTTCGAGAAAATCTTTGCATATTTGAAAAAATATATGCGAAATTATAAAAATGTTCTTGATTTTGGAAAAAAGTAATCTGTTTTCAAGAAAATGTTCACAATTTCAAAACATTGTTAATGACTTGTAAAACATGTTCGAGTTCAAAAAATGCTCATGATTTCAAACATTGGTCATGATTTAAAAAATGTACATGAATTTGTAAAAAAAATGTTCGTGAAAATCCAAAAAATGATCAGGAATTTTGAAAATGTTAACGATTACAAAATGTCTTGAATTTATAAAAAATATTCATGATTTCATAAAATGTTGTATATTTCGAAACGAATGTTTAGAATTAAAAAATCTTTATATTCGAAAAATGTGATTATTTTAAAAAACATGATTCAGAAATTGTTCACTTTTTGAAAAGAAAAACGAGAATGAAAATAAAAAGGGAAAAAATAAGAAAAAACGATATGGGAACCCTCCCAAAACTGAAACGGGGGCTTGTGCTAGTTGAGCTGGCCCAAATTCACGTAGGGTGGGAGGCAGGTGCGAGTTTGGTTGATAGTTGTCAACATACGCGATAAGTAATTTTTTTGAACATAAGCGATAAGTAGGCAGCGCCTACTTCTAGCTGGGAGCTCTTGTTCATCGATTTAGCAATTGATTGTGCCTAAATCGCCTACTCCATGTGCGGCTCCCTCGATAAACAGGCGAAGTTTGTTTTGAAGAAATCTGGTTGAAACCTCATCAACGCCTAGCTCTAAAATAAACCGTCTATAGGTTTTAACCGATTAAGAAATATTATTGTAAAACATTTTCATAATATTTAAAAATGTTCATGGATTTCTTAAAAAGGAAAATAAACAGGAAGGAACCCACCGAATATGGTGAATAAAAATATAACATGAATTAACCATCGATATGGAGAAAAATATGGAGATTCAAGCGCTCAAACTTTGGGTTGCCCAAGGTATCCCCAAGGCATCCCTAAGAAAAACTTGAGCATGCCGGAGGCATCCCTAAGAGGTACTTTAAGATGTCTCGACTGTGTAAGCTCGGGATGCCCAAGGCATCCGCCTCTTCATAAATAACTATCAGATTTGTCTCGGTGACCTATATTTTTATTTGTCTACCTAATGTGTGATGTTCTTGGAGAGTACTATTTTTGTTTGCTCATCTTCACAATTATCACATCTGAACAAATAACTTTGGGAGAGCTTATTCATGGTCATGTATTTAGAGAATTGCTTTATTGCATCACTTATAAGGGTTAGGGCATGTGTTTGAATAGAAACAATTTAAACTCTTACATCTTTTTAAAGAGTTGTATAGAAATTAGCACTATTCAAGAAATCTTCCGTTTCAGCGATTAATCTTCCGATTTATCGCTACTTGGGGGGTGACCGATAACATTATGCCTTATCTTCACCGTTTATCTTTTGGGCCGATTTATCGCTCTGACAAGCGATTTATCGGGAATCTACCGATAAATCGGACCTATTCCTAGCACTATGTTTGCAAAATCTATGTTTATTTGTGTTTTGTGGACCTTGTTATGCAATATGAATTGTTATCCTATTTGCTTGTCATTATACGAGGATTGAAAGGCTAGGAATCATGGTAACACTTATGTCCAATATTGTTTTGGTGTTGAATATAGCGTATTTTAGTGTTGAGAACCTGGGATTTGCAAAAAATATCCGATTAATAGTCGACCGATAAAATCGATTAATCGGCCGATTTCCGATTAATCTTTAATCCCCAGCCGACCGAGACGATAACGATAGGCGATATCCTCAACATTGGAAATTAGTTATTGGCATGACACTGATATGTTGGTACAAAATTTTATATAGATATGCATTGGTGGTATAAAGAAAAACTCGCATGAACAATCTATGGAATTATAAACCTGAGAATTGGATACCTTGCAATTGTCGAGATAGTGTGAAATTTATAGTTGAACATGTTGGTAAATGGGTTCGAGTCCATTAGTGAAAATATGTTAAATTTAATGTTATTAGTGACTTTATTCATTAATAAATTTTAGTTGGGAAATGTAAGTGTTACTCACGTTAATCCACGTGAAGATAATTGTAAGTGAGCTAGTGACATTGGTTTAGGCCCGGACCCATAACGGGCTTCTGTTCGCCAAACCCCCCTCGAAATACATGATTATGTCGTTCTATGATAATGTTGTGTAACATTTGTAATAAGTGCTTAAGTTTTTTATGACTAATGTAATTGAAATCTGGATACACTTCGGTCATCTTTTATTGTAGTCTCTTGAAGACTGAGCATTGTTCACTCTCACCTCTAGATATGGTGCATACTTTGCTGATACATTCAAACCCTATGGGAGAACCCCATCCTATTCTCCCACACATACGTCATCCATCTTCATCAAAACCGCCACCATATAAACCTACCTATAATGTTATTTACATAGACATTACGAGATATATTGTCATGCTACATGTATCATTAAATTACATTACATGATTAGATATGTGATCCATAACTGTCAATTTTTCTTTGCATAATCATATAGGGATGACATAATATTGATGTGACACAACCACCATTATTCATTTCTCATATATGCTATGCTAGATCATTGCATATCCTCATACACTGCCAGAGGCATTCATTGGAGTTTATGTATCATGTTTATCATCGTTGTGTTGAGTTGCGAGTATATTCAGAAAGTGTATTGTTCATCATTATAGAGTGTTGGTCCTACCTTGAGAAATCATATAAAATATGCACCATGGAGGTGACGTGAGAGAGAAAAGGAGAGAGTTGAGTGATAAAGAAGGAAAGGATGAGAGGAGTGCTTCAAAGTAGCATATGGCTTTAGCAAATATCATAAAGTACTTCAAAGTAGCACTTCTGCATTGTACTAGAGAGTTTTCATGTAATTCATGTTATACACTATTGGGATTTTTTTACATTTTCGAACTTGGCTTGTGTATTCCAATGATGAACTTCATCAAATGATCTAGGTATTAATAAGCCAGCAAGTTGGATGCACACCCCACTAGTCCATAGGAGAGCTTTCATACACTTATAGTTCTAGTCCATTTGTTTCATGGCAATCCCTACTCCTCGCATTAACATGCATTATAAGGCCTCTTCATTGCCTAATCATTAGATGCGTTAATTCAATACTTTATTACTTTTGACTTCTCATAAACCACCATCGTTATTCTCCTTTTTGCAACAGTGTTATGGCCTAGACTCAAGATTCTTGCATGTGTGTTACTTGGATAATGCAGAAAGATTGTGCAATTACTATGACTTGTTCATCCTTGGGTTGGTTTAAAATAAGATTACCACTAAATTATGAGAAAGGCAGAAGTAATATGGAGTTCCAAACACAACTCTGGCATTCTTTCTTACTATTGGCAATGAGAACATTGATTTAACACACTAATTCATGATAAGCAGGAGCTTCTATATTTGTCTATTTTGATGTTACTTGCTTACTTAAAGAATAGAAAATTTCTTTGCATGGCTATTCTTTTGAGATAAACACTATGAGACCGCATCAAAGAATAAAGTTCATGTTAAGGTAGCATTCACAACAAATATCATCTATGATATCAACTACCTTATTGAGGGCGAACATGGATTAAGCTTGGGGATGCTGATATGTCTCGGACGTATTGTAATTTTTGCTATGTACTCATACTACTTTTATATTATTGTTTCATAGTTTTGTCAAAAAATTATACTGATTTGTTGGATTAAGCTATTTATCCAGTGCCCGATGCCAGTTCCTTTTCCTGCATGCTTTTATACTTGTAAAAAATCAACTCTTCAGGGATAGAAAAAAAGGAAAACAATATTTCTGCAAGTTTCTCGCCAAGATGGAGCCAAAGGGCACATGAGCCAGCGCGGGGAGCCCTGTGGGCCCCATGCGGTCCGGGGTCACGGCCAGCCAGCCTGACATAGCCCCCAAGGGGAGGCCTCGTGGCTCCCCTAGACCTCCTTTCGATGCCTCTTGACGTACTTGCCTTTATATAACCCTGAAACCTACACAAACATTTATCTAGTATTTTTAAGTCGGTGGCACTTCTTGTTTTGTGATGATCCAATCTGGAGGCCTTTCCAGGCACTCTGCCAGAGGGGTAAATCATCATCGGAGGTATGTTCATCTACCTTGCTACCCCATGTCCATGTGTAAGTACTCTCCTTGGACTATGGGTCCATAATAGTACCTTGATGGCATCCTCTCTCCCTTGCTTCTCAATATAATGATCACCTGGGCAACATAACATGATTGTGATCCATCATATGTAATTCTGGTGTTTTTTGTGTAGTTTGATGAATTGTCGCTTTATGATCAGATCTATATATGATTTATTTTGTATTTGTACGAGTTTTTCCTGCATAATTTATAGACCTCTATGCTCTACGATATGTTAATCTTGCACTTGCTATGTTTAGATGGATGATCTCCAAGAGGGAGTTCTGTATGTTACTTTACTTTAACCTTGTAAGTAATATATCTTAGTGAAAGAAGGGGTAAAAGGCTTGCATTGTGTTATTGTCACTAAGTGTAAAAGGATTCCTACTTGTCTTAGTGCACACTATGTCAATGTGCTTAATGCATGCTCTATTTTTACTTCATACTTAGAGAAGTAGACTCGGGAGGAGTATTAGCATAGATGTAGTTGTAGAAAGGTCTATGAATGTAGGGACATAATGCCTATATGCAATCATGACATGTATAATCATTCATAGAAACTGTTTAATCTATACACAAATGTAGTTTGTTCACCACACATACCTATGCTATATTTCTAGAGATGCCACTAATGAGCTATGGATCCTAGTCCTTTATTCCTTATAATCACAACCTTGATCAAAACTTTTCCAATGTTTGTATAATCTGAACTATTTTTTTACTTGCTTACAATTGTCAATTCCTAACACAACATTTGTCAATCCTTGTAACGAGCAAGGTTAGTGAGAATAACAATCTCACTATCTAAGTTAGGGGCCATGAAGTTATCTAATCGTCTGCATGTGTTGATCATTAGTTGCAGTTCAAGTGCCCCATTGGATTGATAACATTGGCTATTACTTGATAATACTTGATGCTCACTTCAAACCCTTGGTCTTCATGGACCAACAACTATGTTCACAAGGCATAAAGATAAGCTGGGAATATCACTAGGAAAAGGATTTCTGGAGCTGTTGGCTTGGAGCTCTTGTTGCAGTCATAGGTTCTACACTCAATTATTTTACATCCTAGTTACTTATATTGCTTAGTTAGTTCTTACTTTTCCTTAGTTTGCCTTTTTCTTTTTGAAAAACTCAAAAATACAAAAAATGTTGAAATTTTAGTATGCTAATTTTCATTTACCTAGACATAGAAACATTATTGACACAAAGCACAAGTAAATGATAGCTCCTGAACTTATGATTTTTTGTCCACACCTTAGGAATGCAATCCCTTTATATGCATGTATGTTCACTAGGATTAATGGTGAACTTTGTTTTGTTACGCATGCAGGGATGCAAACGGTAGTCCTGCATAAGTAGATAATTAGATTAAACGGAGATAAATCTTACCTGGAAAGTTATAAGTAATGCGATTAATTTTGACTATGGTGCTGGGAGGATGGGGCACGACTCAACACCCCTACACATATGTTTCCATTCTTTACGAAAGAAAGTTAACAACTCTTAACTATTTTGCGGCAAAATACTTACACAACTTCACTGTTTGTGCTAATCAACCATATTGACTCCTCATTTTCGTTCTTGTAAATACATTTTTGTGAGGGTGTCAAAATTATTTGGCAACCAGATAATTGTCATCATTATGTACAATGTTTAATTACTTTGTGATTTCCTATCTAGTTAATAGTTTCTATGCCTCCATTTATAGGATGACTCGTCGGTGCCTTGCATTGAAGAAGATTAAGAACACAAGAACAAGTAGCAGTACTTGGAGGTTTAGTAAACCAACTCTTCGTACAATATTTGTTGCTCAGTTTCCATATGTGATCTTCAAGATGCAAAAATCTGTTTTTCCAGCTATTGTCTTAAAAACTAAATGCATGATTGAATCTTTTCTTTTCCTATTAACAATTGGATTGCTTTGAAGTAGATATTGTGTTAGTGGACAAATTATTGTCCATGGCTTGAAACATGTGTCTGTCTTGTATGGATTATGATTGCAAGATCAAATCTCTTTTTTCTAGTTTGACGGCCAGTTGTTAGCCACTAGGCTGATAACTCCATAAGTTACCAGCTTTCTAATTTGATACACTTGGAAGAACTTGTGCAGCTTCACTCACTAGGGGTAAGGGGGCCAATGCCCCCTCCCCATATAATGTTCGTGTTGTATCCCCTAAATTTATTGATGAAATAATGGGTGTTTTACTAATTTAAATTAGTGAGTGTAACTATAAATGTAAAATTATCTGCATTGATCATTCTTTGAACCATTACTCGAACATTTGTGGATTCAGGAACAATGTTGGCATACCACGCAGATGGAGCATATGAATCATTTGTTAATGTGGTGAGATCATTCATATTTTTATTAGCTACAATATGCAACACATGACCTACCTAATTTGCTTCAGGTACAAGAAAAGAAATCTTATGATTTGTACTCATAAATAAGGGTTTTGATCCCTTTATATGCATGTCTATTCACCTGGATTAATGATGAACTTTGTTTTGTTACTTATACTAGGTATTTTTCCTTCTTTGCGGAAATAAAGTTAACAAGTCTTAACATTACATGCAAAATTACTTACACAACTTCAGTGTTAATGATTATCGGCAGTATAGACTCCTCATTTCTGTTCACGAAACTATGTTTTGCGGATTGTGCCAAAATGATGCTACAAAACATTTATCTTTGTTATGTAAGTAACAGAGCCTTCTAGTGCTGAATTACTTTGTGGTTTCCTATCAGGCTAACTGTTCTAGACCTACATTTACAGGTGGAGTCGCTAGTGTTGCATTGCCTGGCTTAGGAACACGGGAAGACAAGGAACTGTCGCTAGTGTTGCATTGCCTGGCTTAGGAACACGGGAAGACAAGGAACTAAAGTTAGTGGTTTAATAAACTAACTCTTAGTACAAGATTTGCTTATCATATAGGATTTTCCAAATCCATAAATCTATTTGATTCCGTCAACAAAAGTTGAGTAGTCTACATTGACTTAGTTCTTTCTATGTCGCTATTGGTTTACTACCGATTGTTCGATCCAACATAACTACCTTGTACAATGCACCATCAGCTACTTGCATTTTCGATTTGTTGCACTGCATTTGGAAGAACTTGTCACGCATTATTGGGGGTGGGGCATTGGGGGGGGGGGGGCAATGCCCCCAACACCCCCACCCACTAACACACACCGCCACTACCACATCATTTCTACAATTTATAGAATTAATAGTGATATGTAAAGTATTTAAATGACGGTGATTAATTATGCATCTTTTGATGCTTCTACCTTCTTGGTTTTCTTGCAAGCTCAACCATTGCTTGGCCACCCCCTCTAATCATGCACATATTATCTTTGGGTATATTTTTTATCCTCTAATAACATTACAAGCCCTATATATGCCTTCATCTTGTATATCTATTTACAAATAGGTGTGCCAATTCATGGTCAGGGCAACTTGTCTATGGTGCATTCGACATAATTTTTGACTTTGTGTGATACAAGATGTCTTTGTTTCATAGCTAAATTCTCTTGGAATGTCCGGTAAAATCCTCAACTCTATGCTGATACGTCTCCAATGTATTTATAATTTGTCAAGTATTCATGCCATGTTTACAATAATTTTATATGGTTTTGGTGCATTTTCATATGATTTTTATGGACTAACTTATTGATCTAGTGCCGAGTGCCAGTTCCTATTTTTTGCATGTTTTTTTGCAGAAAATCCATGTCAAATGAAGTTCAAACACGATAGAATTTTACGGAGTTTTTTTGTAGTATATGTGATTTTTGGAGGAAAAAAATGAATCAACGCCAGACGGTGCCCAAGGGTTCCACGAGGCAAGAGGGCATGGTCTACCACCTTGGCCGCGCTCCCTTGCCTTGTGGGAACCTCATATGTCGGTTGGAGCACTTCTTTCACTCAAGAAAGATAATTTCACGATAAAAATCCCCTCAAAATTTCAGCCCAATCAGAGTTACGGTTCTGCAGGAATAAAAGAAACGGTGACGGGCTCCAAAAACAGTCGCGAGAAATAGAAGACAATAGAGAAATCCAATCTAGGGGAGATGTCCCTCTCTCCCTAGAGGGCCAAGGAAGAAGAAGGAGGTGGCCCCTCCCCCCTCACTACTAGGGAAAACCTTATACACAGAGGATTATTAGTAGAGCTTGTTTATTTGCGGCGCTACTGCTAAGTAGTGGTAGAGTGGGTTAGCAACATGCACTACAGGTTTTTAGGTAGCAGTAGCGCGGAGCTGTGAGGCTGCGCTACCACTAAGTGGTCCCATCGCCATCGGGCGGGGCTACCCGTAGTAGTAATGCTGGTCATCCGCCGTTGCTACTGCTATTAGGATTAGCAGTAGCGCGCTCCCTGGACCAGCGCTACTGCTATGGGTGCCGTATCCAGAAATTCCTCCCCACACCTGACCTTCTTTCTACCCTTACTCCATGCTTCCTCACTCTACCTCCGCCGCTGCCGCATTGCCATCGCCACCGCATTGCCGTCGCGGTCCTCCCTCCTCCTTCCCCGGTATGCCACAACCCTCCTCTCCCTCCTCCTCCCACCACCCTCCTCCCTTCTCTTCCGGTCACGCCCTCCTCCCTCCTCCTCCGGCCAAGCCCTCCTCTCGTAGCCCTCCTCCCCTCTCCTCCCTCCTCCTCCCTCCTCCCACCCCCCTCCTCCCTCCCTCCCTCGTGCCTCCCTCCATCTCTCCCCTCACTTTGTTGTTGTTGTATAATGTAGTTTTTTTAATGTTTTTTCAATACAATAGAATGTAGATTATTTGCATGGAATGGAAAATTTTCAATGTAGGTCTATTGAATAGAATAGAAAATTAGTAAATGTAGGTCTTTTGAAATGAATATTTTCAATGTTGGTCTTTGAATAGAGTAGATTATTTTAGTAAATGTAGGTATTTTGAATAAAATAGAAATGCGGCGCAGGGTACATGACCAACGATATGTTAGTAGTTGTTATAGAAAATGCTAGTAGTTTCATTAGAAAGTTTCAAAAGAAAAGAGAATGAATAATTATGTACTTGAAGCTCCTGAGCATATTCAGGAGGAAATACCGGATAAGAACATCGAAGGAAAAAAACTGGATAGACTTCTCATGAATAAAAGGGATAATTAGTTTTATGCCCCTAGTTTTGTCCTACTCGACAGGATTGCCCCTAATTTCCAAAAGCCAGCGGTTCTGTCCAACCCACTTTGGTCGTCTTGTGCTTTTGCCCTTTGACCGTTTGACCTTCACTTTGAAAACTTCATAACTAATTCATACTAAATCAGAAAAATACAAATAAGATACCAAATTGTTCGGAAAAACATCACCTGCGTGTCAATGTCACTTGAATTCATGACAAAAGTGTTGGTAAGTGTCCATCCGAATTTTAGCTCTTATCACTCCACCATGAATAGTAAAATCTTTAAATGTTCAAAAAATCCAAAAAAATTGGTGTCAAAGAATGACAAATGTTTTAAGTCCTTGCCAAGTTTCATCAGGGAATAACATTTGTGGAAGTCATGGCAAAAGATTGTTTTTTGCCATGACTTCCACAAATGTCATTCCCTGATGAAACTTGGCAAGCACTTAAAACACACTACAAGAAATATGTCAACTTGTGACCACCACTATTGGTCACTGAATGGTCATAGTTTTCTATTTGTGACCTTTTTGTGACCAAAACCAGAAGGTCAAAAGCTGACCATCGTAAACTGACATTTTTGACCTTCTCTGTGAGAAGGTCGTAGACATTCATGACCAAAATAAGCCTACTGTTTTGTTCTGGTCACTAGCTGTCTACCCAGGCCACGTCGGATCCGACGTGGCAATATTACGACCAATTGAAAAGGTTAAAAAATAGAATCGGCCCGGTCCAATTGGGTGTTTATATGGGCCGAGCCCATTAATTCAGCTCATTTGTTGTTGTTATTTCTTTCAATTTGGGTAAGCTACACGGGCCAGGCCCTATAATTCATCCTTTTTATTTTTGGGTTGTGGCCCTTTTTTTCTTTTTCAAATGGGTCCCAATTGTCAGATTCTGATAAGCGGGTCCCAAATGTCCGATTCTGGTTTGTGGGTCCTTGTTGTCATGGTCATGTTCCTCAGATTTCAATATGCCAATAATTAAACAACCAATATTTAAATCAAAATAGACAGAAAACAGGTGTAATACTTCAAATAACAAGAAGCAACAATCTGTTACATCAACACATACAAATGCGATCACAGTATAATAAGCTCTACAGGTGTACAATATGTCACATGAGCCGATGAGCATCAAGCTCTACAGTATAACAAGCTCTATATGTCACAGTTCGTGCTTCAATTTGTTCCAATACGGATCAGCATCAAGGGCTTCATTACTCCTTGAACTAGCTCCGATGAGCTTGAACTATGCTTCGTCCGACTTCTTCGTCTTGATGCTCGCGACGAAACATGAAACACAAAATGGTTATAATTGAGCAATTTGAAACAGCAGCAGCAATTTTAGGGGCTCTAAGTTTTTACTTAAACAATAGTAGTAGCAATTTGAAACAGCAGGAGGGAAGCAGCAGTTGACTGGACAATAGTAGGAGGGAAATAGCAGTAACAGCAATTTGAAACAGCAGGAGGGAAACAACAATAGTATTAAGAAGCAACAACAACATCAGTTTTGACTTGAACGGAGAAGCAACAACAGCAACATTATTGAGAAGCAACAACAGCAGCCCTACTGAGAAGCAACAGCAGCAACAATACTGAAAGAAACAACAGCAGTAGCAGTACCTAAAAGGAACAACAACAGCAGCACTATAGTAGTAGCAGTACCTTGGTGCGAACAACCTGCAAAACAACACAACCATCCACACATTAAGGACTGACTTCAGATCAGTGGGTTCATTGACACAAGGCAATAAGAAACTGTACTCACACAGTGACAATCACCATCATTCCCAACAATGATCAGGTCTCTAGTTTACTGTTTATTTCCTCTAGGTACATCAATTAATTCAGTACAAATTGTTAGTCTGCTGCTAGCTTGTGGGTACAACAGGGCTATCAATCAGCAAAGCTGTGTAGGTACACCACCGTGACTGAAATACTAATCAGAAGAGTGATTGATACTTGTGGTTGAGAGTGATCGTGCTAAGTGAATCAATGGATTCTCAACCATGTGCACACCTGAACAGCCTAAGCTTATGATGTACAGTAAGTTAGGGTCAAGTTCCATAATACATCAATAAAGGATCAAAAATAAACTACTAGAAGACATAGAAATTCCATGCAGATGAGTAATTCCATAATACAATTTCTTTATTTGAAGAGTTGCATATCACAATAAAAACAGATACAATATTTAATTGCCTGAGGCCAAAACAGTATAGTAAAGAACACAGAACATACAAGGCATGCATACATTATTAATTAAAAGAGAGGATTGATCAGTAAGGATGAGTTAACCCATGCATTTCTTACATATTAGAGCCTTAGAATACAGTTAACAAATGCACTTTCACCGTCAAATCTGAAGTAATACTACCAATCATAGTTAAAATGGCTGGGAGGTAACTCATATCTATAGGCAGGTCACATACTAGCACAAATCTTAAATGAGTTGAGTTAAGGAAAAATTAATGACTGAAACAATTCTAATAGCAAGCTGGTTAAGCAGTGCAACCTTCCAGGTACCATTGCATAGACAACTTATAATGTCACCATCAAACTTCCACATAAATGACAAGTCAAACATGCTGATGGACAACAGAATTTAGCCCATACAATGCAAAACTATTGTACACAAAACCACAGTTTGGATCTATCTAGCAAACCATTTTAAGAACAAATCACATCAAGACATGGACAGTAAAGGCAATCATTTTAGAAGGCTTGGAATGCATATGCAAGTTGATCATGGAACTAACAGACATGAACAGAACATAATAGATTTGATCATGGAACTAGCAGACATGGACAGTAAAGGCAATCATTTTAGAAGGCTTGGACTGCACTAGTTACTGACTGCACATGTATATGCACAAAGAAGCTAGAGTAGCACCAAATCCATAGTAACCAGTTCATAGGCATGAATTAGAACTAGAGCATGGACCAGTAGATCAACAGGAGGAGACAGATTAGACCAAATCCACATAAACACATCCATACACATACCATGATAACTGGATAGTGGCCAATTGGTTAGATCAGGAGCAACAGTACATATTTCCCTAAACCTAAAATTACCATAGCTTGTAAATCATGCCACTTGTTAGAGCACAACACCACCATCACAAGTCCAAGGCCACCAGATGATTAGCAGTCGCTCGACTAATCGACTATTCACTATTGGAGTAATGATTACCAAGTTATTCACCGCATCTTGCTATTGGCAGCATCACACAAGAACCAGAGCATCGTCGTCCACCTCGCCCTTGAGGTCAAGTAGCTCGAAGATGAGGCTCCACGTCGCATGCACAACTACAAGTTAATGCATGCATATGGATCAATACAGGAACGCCCCAACCAAAAGCAGAATGGGAGGATCAGAGTAAGCAAGAGCAGGTGGAGGATGTGTGCGGTGAGGGGGGAATGTTAGTACCTAGAACCGTGTCGAGGACGTGGCTGATAGCCGCGAGGACGAGCCAGATGCGGCTCATCGTGGATCTGGGAGGGCCGCCGCGTCACCTGCTTGATTCGGGGCACCCGTGGTGCTGCACCTGTGTGAGGAGGAAAGACACATCACGTAAGGTAGAGGGGAGAAGAGAAAATCGATAGAAGACACATCACTTATACAAGCAGCAGAAGCACACGCGGATGGCCGAGCAGAAGCAGACGTGGGGATGCAGCCAACTTGCCATGGAGATGGAGCACCATGTCCAACCCATGGGCGGATCTGGAAGCTGACGCCATGGAGGAGACGCGAGGGTGAGCTGCGGAGGCAGACGAGGCCGCGCGACGAGGCGCGCATCCAGCTCGATGACGGTGCAAATCCAGAAGGCCCGATGTGGCCGTGACGGATCTGGCCGCGGACTGACCCCGTCGGCTCAATCTGGCGCCATGGGAGAGAGGGAGAGGTATGGCTGGAGAGCGGCGCGGAGAATGTGGAGGCGAGGGCGGAGGCGGCGGTGGCGACAAGGTGGTCACAGAGAGGGTGGTCGGCGGGGAAGGCGAGGAGCGAGGCGATGAGGAGGCAAGGTGGTGTGCGGGCGAGAGCTGTGGGAGCAGGTGGTCGTCGACGAAGGCGGGAGGAGCGGCTTGAGGTGGGAGGGGAGGTCGCAGCGGGATCGGCCGCCGTAGGTGGCGGTGGCGGTGGCTGCGGCGGTCCAATCAGGGGAGAGGGGTCCGACGGGAGGGTTTTGGGTGCGGGTGCGGGTCGTGGGGGAGGAGTGGTGTGCTGGGGAGAGGGGGAGAGGGGGAGGAATGGTGTGCGGTGGGTGAGTGGTGTGCGGGGGAGAGGGTGGTATTCGGCCACTGACAGGTGGGCCCGCGAGGAATTAGGCCCACATGTCAGTGCCCTCAACGACATGTGGTGTACGTGAGGGGAGCAGCTTCCGGGTGGGTGTGGGTGGGGGAGAGGGTGAGGGGTGTGGGTCGTTAGATCTGGTAGTATCCGACGGTCTCTAATGCTTGATCCGACTGACATGCCCACAGACCAATCAGAACAAAGTGCAGGCTTATGACCATCTAAAATAGTCGTAATTGATTAACAATAGGCGCTACCAACGCAGCACCACGGCGCCCAACGAAACTCAATTGCAGCATGAGCTCGAACGCAGGACCACGATGCCTAATGGTAAGTTTCCTTCTCTTTTTATGACAATGTTTGTTAAGTTTCCAAATAATTAGTAGTCTTATTCCTCGAATAACGAATAATCAATTTTTCATTTTTCGAGTGCCCCAAATGAGGTTTTTTGTGAAGAACCTACCAAATAATTGTTGCAAAATTAGACCAAATCATTTTTCTAAAATACTAGTCCATATTTAATGCACAATTGATCGAATGGTTGGGTGTAAAAAGTTTTGATCCACCTCTGGTCAAAAAGACAAATTTCCGCTGATTCAGGTGGAAGCGGGTCAAATTTGAACTGTGGCTGCCTCATAGTTTGCTCTTTATTTTTTCCAAAAATCATTTCTAGGTACATAAGTATCTATTTAATTAGAGAAACATCAAAACAATTCCAAGATTCAACCACTAGCTAGGAACGGTCAAGCCCGCTGTTTTGACCGCATTTTGAAACGGGCATAAAATGTTCAAAAAAAATAAAAAAAATTGGGAAACCTTCAAATTGTGTCATTATATGTGGCCAAGTTCCCAGGAAAAATAACAAACTTGTAATACGACAATTATTTTAAAATAGTGTTCTCAGAAACGAGCTATCACGTGTGGAGATCAATGGCTTTCAAGCCAAATGATCAATCTTATGGCCACATTCATGGCATAGTTTGTTCAAATGATCTCATATTGTGCACAAGGGTGCATATTGGAATGGCAAATAATGTTGCCCAAGGAAGTTTTCATTTTCTTTGGACGAAAAAACCATTTTCCATTTTTTGAGTGCCCAAAAGGAGGTTTATTCGTGAAGGACCTCCCAAATAATTGTTGCAAAATTGGACAAAATCAATTTTCTAAAATACTAGGCCATATTTAATGCATAATGGACCAAATGGTTGGGTGTAAAAAGTTTTGATCCACCTCTGGTCAAAAAGACAAATTTCCGCCGATTTAGATGGAAGCGGGTCAAATTTGAACTGTAGCTGCCTTGTAGTTTGCTCTTTATTTTTTCCAAAAATCATTTCTAGGTACATAAGTATCTGTTTAATCAGAGAAACATAAAAAAAATCCAAGATTCAACCACTAGCTAGGAACGGTCAAGCCCGCTGTTTTGACCGCATTTTGAAACGGGCATAAAAAATTCAAAACAATTCAAAAAATTGGGAAACCTTCACATTGTGTCATTATATGTGGCCAAGTTCCCAGGAAAAATAACAAACTTGTAATAGGGCAATTATTTTAAAAAAGTGTTCTCAGAAACGAGCTATCACGTGTGGAGATGAATGGCTTTCAAGCGAAATAATCAATCTTATGGCCACATGCACGGCATAGTTTGTTCAAATGATCTCATATTGTGCACAAGGGTGCATATTGGAATGGCAAACAATGTTACCCAAGGAAGTTTTCATTTTCTTTGGACGAAAAAACCATTTTCCATTTTTTGAGTGCCCAAAAGGAGATTTTTTTGTGAAGGACATCCCAAATAATTGTTGCAAAATTTGACCAAATCATTGTGCTAAAATACTAGGCCATGTTTAATGCACAATTGACCAAATGGTTGGGTGTAAAAAGTTTTGATCCACCTCTCGTGAAAAAGACAAATTTCCGCCGATTCAGTTGGAAGCGGGTCAAATTTGAACAGTAGCTGCCTTGTAGTTTTCTCTTTATTTTTTCCAAAAATCATTTCTAGGTACATAAGTATCTATTTAATCAGAGAAACATCAAAAAAATTCCAAGATTCAACCACTAGCTAGGAACGGCCATTCCCGCCGTTTTGACCGCATTTTGAAACGGGCATAAAAAATTCAAAAAAAATCAAAAAATTGGGAAACCTTCGCATTGTGTCATTATATGTGGCCAAGTTTCAGGAAAAATAACAAACTTGTAATACGGCAATTATTTTCAAAAGTGTTCTCAGAAACGAGCTATCACGTGTGGAGATCAATGGCTTTCTAGCCAAATGATCAATCTTATGGCCACATTCATGGCATAGTTTGTTCGAATGATCTCATATAGTGCACAAGGGTGCATATTGGAATGGAAAACAATGTTTCCCAAGGAAGTTTTCATTTTCTTTGGACAAAAAAACCATTTTCCATTTTCCGAGTGCCCAAAAGGAGGTTTTTTCGTGAAGGACCTCCCAAATAATTGTTGCAAAATTGGACCAAATCAATTTTCTAAAATAATAGGCCATATTTAATGCACAATTTACCAAATGGTTGGGTGTAAAAAGTTTTGATCCATCTCTGGTCAAAAAGACAAATTTCCGCCGATTCAGATGGAAGCGGGTCAAATTTGAACTATGGCTGCCTCATAGTTTGCTCTTTATTTTTTCCAAAAATCATTTGTAGTTACATAAGTACCTATTTAATCATAAATACATGGTTTGGTGGCGATACGTCGAGGTTTGGTGGCTCCAACTCTAGAGTGCGTAAACTAGCATGCCCGCCTCGTGGTCACCGCATGACCGTGGCGTTGCCATGTGTTCTGGGTGGCCTAGGCATGTATAGTGGGTTGGGCACTCCCCAGGTAGGTGCTAGGAAGCAAATCACAACATAAGATTCTCACGAGGAGACCGATCGATGCTCAAACATGAATAAGCAGCCAAGTGTTTGATTAGCAGTACGGGAAATGCACATGGCTAATGTGCATGAGCTTTGGCCGAGGATGATCAGTTACTAAGAAGACCGTCTTCACAAATTTTCAGCTCAAAAGGAGGACCCTAGGTGGTACTTTCTTTGCAAAGTACCACACTGGACATAAATACGAATGTTGAAACTGGGCTCAAAATAATGAATGAATTGAGCTGGAATTTGGTGGAGGATGGTTATTTGGGTATAGGAAAGCACTGTAGAAAATGGATACCATTTGGACATGCCAAAGTGGTACTTCCTTCACAAAGTGCTGCTCTGAACAGAATAGGAAAATGAATATTGTTGAGTTATTTTTGAACTAGGCAAGGAATGTTTTTGACATATTTGATGAAGATATGATCCAAACAATTTATGAGAATTTTTGGAATAACAGAAATATAGGTTGCTTCACAACCTAGGGCAAAAATTGACACATGGATATGACACATAAGCAAAACTGATGAGATGGCGCCTAGTCATCACAACCCACCACAATCTACAAGGCTATGACCATCTATTTGGTCGTTAACAACTAGAAATAAGGCAGCGGACCAGCACTGTTTGCTTTATGACCATTTCGTGTAAGGAAATTACAACCTTTTTGACCAAAATGGTCGCAATGGTTTAGGGTTTGGAGCCCCCCGAATATATTTTGACCAATTGGTCTCAAATGGTCATAGATCTATGACCAATTCTTCTAGGGTCAAACGGTCAAAGGGCAAAAGCCCAAGATGACCAAAGTGGGTTGGACAAAACCGCTGGCTTTTGGAAATTAGGGGCAATCCTGTCGAGTGGGGCACAACTAGGGGCATAAAACCAATTATCCCTAAATAAAATGGATACTTGATTAAGATATATGAGTCCTTGAAGTAAAGGGTGGGATGGTGGGAAAACAAAGGCAACTTGGGATGGATGAAACAAACACCGTTGCGAAGAACTGAGAAATGATCTAGCAAATGTTGAAAGGATAGGATTATCTTGAAGAGAAGCACACCGGTTGGAAAAGAATTGACATGACAATCTTGATGATCAAGAAGGATTAGCACTCCCATAGAAATATGAGAACATCACTTAGAAAAGGTATGGAATCAATTCTTGACATCAAAGCAACTCGAATACCACAACTCAAAACAAAACAAAGGATCGGCTTGCGGAATAAGCCAGAAACAAACATATGATAGAGATTTCTCCCAAAGTGTTAGTGATGAGGCCCCACGGGCACGACGTACAGCAGGCATCATGAATGACAAACGAGACGTCCCCGAGTCAGCATAGCCAAGGATTCTTTAAGATGCTTCTTGACCATTTTAAATCAACCATGAAAAATGAACCACTAGACGTTGGACCCCAATCTCAAATCATACATCTCTGGAAAAGATATCCTGGGTAACTACTTAAGTTCCCACCTATGAACTCCCGAAACTTTCTGGTTATGCAATCTGGTGTTGGGGATACAAGGAGGCACAAATATCTCACACAACTAACAAATCCTACACTCCAACTGTATCCATCCGTCAACACATAACCAAGAAAACCTCGGAAATCATGTACCTCAGACCTTCGAAAACATCCAATATACTAGATGTGGCAATACATCTGATCACTCTCCCCAGTACTGGGCGTCATCAAACTACTCTCACCACAAAGAGTATAGAAGAGTTCTCGATGTCAGCAAACTCTGATATTCCGGAACTGAAATGATAAACATTGTGACAAAAACACCTTGGAGCTCAACTCCCCCGGACACTGCCACAACCCCTAAATGTCAGGAGGCACCAAGACAGAATTCCCATCACAATGATATATGTTCGATTCCAAGATACCCGTGTGATCCTAAAAAAATTTGAGTGAAAAAGAGGAGAGTAAAGTCAAAACATCTACTTCAGGAGTCCTCACCAGAACGACGAAGGGGCTGAGGAGTAAAAAGAAATCCTACTCTCCAATATAACTAGACTCAAAATAGTTTTCTTCTAGACTCAACAACGGCAGCGGTTTGATCAATCAAGGGGGCTCCTAAGGTCGGTAAGGCTCTGATACCAACTTGTAGCGCCCAAGATGTGATTCTATCCCAATCACATGATGAATTCATGATCGGGGCACAATCGCATTTCAAGCTCATAGCAAGGTGGATATCATTACAGCATACCATGTATTGAATAGATAGGAATACGAGTTAAAGGCTTACACTTGCCACAAGTTACAACATTCATACAACAATACATCAATACATAGCATTCATCAAGCAGAAGAGCATGATCCGAATACGGATGAAATCAAACAAAAAAGAAGAATGACATCCACCCTACTAGCCCAGGCTCCTGACCCGGAACGTATATCCCTTGATCGAAGAAGAAGCAGAACTCCAAACAAGCAAGCATCCGCACTCACGTCAGATCATCACATTACCTATACCTGCAATTGTTGTTGTAGTAATCTGTGAGTCACGAGGACTCACTAATCCCATTACCATGGGTATCAAGACTAGCAAAGCTTAATGGGTATGGAATGGATAAGTGGTGAGGTTGCAGCAAGCGACTAAGCATTGTATGGTGGTTAACTTACGAGTACAAGAATAAGATGAGAAGCTACGCAACGGTCGCAAACTAGTAATGATTAATAAGTGATCCTAAACTACTTACGTTCAAACATAACACCACCATGTTCTCTTCTCGACTCGCTTGAAAAGAGATGATCACGGTTACGCACATGGTTGGTGTATTTTAATTCGAATTTGATGTCAAGTTCTCTACAACCAGATATTAAAAACTCCCATCTGCCACATAACCGCGGGCACGGCTCTCGAAAGTTTAAACCCTGCAGAGGTGTCCCAACTTACCCCATGACAAGCTCACGATCCATGGAGACAATCCTCCATTGCTGGATATCCGATCAGACTCGGGATCCTGGTGCACAAGACATTTTGACAATCGTAAAACAAAACTAGCAAGACCTCCCGACCTCCCGACGTGCCGACACCCTGATAGTAGCTGCGCGTTTCTCGTCTCAGGCCACGACGGATGAGCTAAGCGTATAGGTACCAGATACCACAAGTTGCCAAGGGGCGGTCCCGCACGATGCTCTAGTTTCTACCAACACTCATGAGGAGCACTGGCCCGGGGGTTGATTAAGTCCTTGGGGTCTGGAAAGTCCCTATGCAAGTTTTAGTTGTTATTAGGCAAATGGCAAAACCAATGTTGGGCCAAGCTGGAAGAGTTTTATTCAAACCGAACTGTCAAGAGGGGCCCATAAACCCTCATCATGTTAGGGACGCAAAATCAAGGAACATAACACCGCTATAATGGAAACTAGGGTGGCAAGAGTGGAACAAAACACCAGGAAAAAGGCCAAGCCTTCCACCCTTTACCAAATATATAGATGCATTAATTAAATAAGAGATATTAACTCCGCCTATGTTGTCTCAACATAGCCGGTCCCAAGCCCGTGTAAAGTAGGAGGGTTGTGATAGGCTTGGCAAGCCAACGTAAAAACTCAGCCACTCTTATGGAGATGAAACCCAAAAGATTTTCGTTGGGGCGTAACCCTCTCAGCAACGCGCCACATCGGAACCTGAGTGTGGTGAAAAATGGGCAAGGGCCGGGCCGTCACCCCTCAAGTGGCATGCCGTATCTTGATCTGGATACGGTGGCAAGTGAGCGAGGATCGGGTCGTCGCATCCTTAGTGGCGCGCTACATCGGCGCCCGGATGTAGTGGAAAATGAGCATCTTCACATTTGACTCGACGAGTGCGAATTGTAAGGAAGCTAGCCGAGCCTAGGAGGATTCGCTTAGGTAGCTGGAACGTAGGGTCTCTGACAGGGAAGCTTCGGGAGCTAGTTGATGCAGCGGTGAGGAGAGGTGTTGATATCCTTTGCGTCCAAGAAACCAAATGGAGAGGACAGAAGGCGAAGGAGGTGGAGGATACCGGCTTCAAGCTGTGGTACACGGGGACGACTGCAAACAGAAATGGCGTAGGCATCTTGATCAGCAAGAGCCTCAAGTATGGAGTGGTAGAAGTCAAGAGACGTGGGGACTGGATTGTCCTGGTCAAGCTGGTAGTTGAGGACTTGGTTCTCAATGTTATCAGCGCGTATGCCTCGCAAGTAGGCCACAATGAGAACACCAAGAGGGAGTTATGGGAAGGCTTGGAAGACATGGTGAGGAGTGCACCGATTGGTGAGAAGCTCTTCATAGGAGGAGACCTCAATGGCCACGTGGGTACATCTAACACAGGTTTTGAAGGGGCGCATGGGGGCTTTGGCTATGGCATCAGGAATCAAGAAGGAGAAGATGTCTTAAGCTTTGCTCTAGCCTACAACATGATTGTAGCTAACACCCTCTTTAGAAAGAGAGAATCACATCTGGTGACTTTTAGTAGTGGCCAACACTCTATCCAGATTGATTTCATCCTCTCGAGAATAGAAGATAGGCGTGCGTGCCTAGACTGTAAGGTGATACCTGGAGAGAGTGTTGTACCCCAGCATAAGGTGGTGGTTGCTGACTTCCGCTTTCGGATTCGTGTCTAGCGGGATAAGCGTGCCAAAGTCGCTAGAACGAAGTGGTGGAAGCTCAAGGGGGAGGTAGATCAGGTGTTCAAGGAGAGGGTAATTAAGGAGGGCCCTTGGGAGGAAGGAGGGGATGTGGACAATGTGTGGATGAAGATGGAGACTTGCATTCGTAAGGTGGCCTCGGAGGAGTTTGAAGTGTCCAGGGGAAGGAGAAGCGAAGATAAGGATACCTAGTGGTGGAATGATGATGTCCAGAAGGCGATTAAAGAGAAGAAAGATTGCTTCAGGCGCCTATACCTAGATAGGAGTGCAGACAACATAGAGAAGTACAAGATGGTGAAGAAGGCCGCAAAGCGAGCTGTTGGTGAAGCAAGGGGTCGGGCATATGAGGACCTCTACCAACGGTTAGGCACGAAGGAGGGTGAAAGGGACATCTATAAGATGGCTAAGATCCGGGAGAGGAGGACAAGGGATATTGGCCAAGTCAAATGCATCAAGGATGGAGCAGGCCAACTCTTGGAGAAGGACGAGGAGATTAAGCATAGATGGCGGGAGTACTTCGACACGCTGTTCAATGGGGAGAATGAGAGTTCTACCATTGAACTAGACGACTCCTTTGATGAGACCAGCATGCGTTTTGTGCGGCGCATCCAGGAGTCTGAGGTGAAGGAGGCTTTAAAAAGGATGAAAGGAGGCAAGGCGATGGGCCCTGATTGTATCCCCATTGAGGTGTGGAAAGGTCTCGGGGACATAGCGATAGTATGGCTAACCAAGCTTTTCAACCTCATTTTTCGGGCAAACAAGATGCCAGAAGAATGGAGATGGAGTATATTAGTACCAATCTTCAAGAACAAGGGGGATGTTTAGAGTTGTACTAATTACCATTGAATTAAGCTGATGAACCATACAATGAAGATATGGGAGAGAGTCATTGAGCACCGCTTAAGAAGAATCACAAGCGTGAGCAAAAATCAGTTTGGTTTCATGCCTGGGAGGTCGACCATGGAAGCCATTTTCTTGGTACGACAACTTATGGAGAGATATAGGGAGCAAAAGAAGGACTTGCATATGGTGTTCATTGACTTGGAGAAGGCCTATGATAAGATACCGCGGAATGTCATGTGGTGGGCCTTGGAGAAACACAAAGTTCCAGCAAAGTACATTACCCTCATCAAGGACATGTATGATAATGTTATGACAAGTGTTCGAACAAGTGATGTCGACACCGATGACTTCCCGATTAAGATAGGACTGCATCAAGGGTTAGCTTTGAGCCCTTATATTTTTGCATTGGTGATGGATGAGGTCATAAGGGATATACAAGGAGATATCCCATGGTGTATGCTCCTTGCGGATGATGTGGTGCTAGTTGACGATAGTCGGACGGGGGTAAATAGGAAGTTAGATTTATGGAGACAAACCTTGGAATCGAAAGGGTTTAGGCTTAGTAGAACTAAAACCGAGTACATGATGTGCGGTTTCAGTACTACTAGGTGTGAGGAGGAGGAGGTTAGCCTTGATGGCCAGGTGGTACCTCGGAAGGACACCTTTCGGTATTTGGGGTCAATGTTGCAGGAGGATGGGGGTATTGATGAATATGTGAACCATCGAATCAAAGCCGGATGGATGAAGTGGCGCCAAGCTTCTGGCATTCTCTATGACAAGAGAGTGCCACAAAAGCTAAAAGGCAAGTTCTACAGGACGGCGGTTCGACCCGCAATGTTGTATGGCGTGGAGTGTTGGCCGACTAAAAGGCGACTTGTTCAACAGTTAGGTGTGGCGGAGATGCGTATGTTGAGATGGATGTGTGGCCACACGAGGAAGGATCGAGTCGGAATGATGATATACTGAGATAGAGTTGGGGTAGCACCAATTGAGGAGAAGCTTGTCCAACATCACCGAGATGGTTTGGGCATATTCAGCATGAGCCTCGAAGCTCCATGCATAGCGGACGGCTAAAGCATGCGGAGAATGTCAAGAGAGGCGGGTCGACCGAATTTGACATGGGAGGAGTCCGTTAAGAGAGACTGAAGGATTGGAGTATCGGCAAAGAGCTAGCTATGGGCGAAGTGCGTGGAAGCTTGCTATCCATGTGCCAGAGCCATGAGTTGGTTGCGAGATCTTATGGGTTTCACCTCTAGCCTACCCCAACTTGTTTGGGACTAAAGGCTTTGTTTTTGTTGTTGTTGTTGTTGTTGTTGTTGAATTAAATAAGAGATATTGTGATATCCCATGATATCCATGTCCCAACATGGAACAACTTGCAACTGCACCTGCAACTAGCAACACTATAAGAAGGGCTGAGCAAAGCGGTAACATAGCCAAACAACAGTTTTTTGGGATGGTGGAAAAGGTTAGAGGATGTTTCATGGCATATTGGGACGCTTGATAAACAAGTGGTAGGTAGCGCGACATACTATAGCATCGAGACAACTAGCATAGCAAAGATAGTAGTGAGATCCAGGGTGACGGTCATCTTGCCGGAGATCCTTCTAGGAAGAAGATCGAGTCCATGAAGTAGACGAACCAACATAGTCGAGCGAATCCTGACGATCGCAACATTACCTGCAACTATCAAGAAGAGGAACAACCAGAAAGAAGCACACAACATAGTAAACAACCATCACATAAACATGGCATGCTGCACAATCAAGTATGATGCATGTCAGGTTTAAGTATACATGGCGAAGTGCAACAACCAATACTAGAAATTAAGTGGAGCTCAATATGCAATGAGTTGCATATTGACGAAACACCACATTCAATCATTTAGTTCACTCTCGTTTAAGCTACTCAACAATATTAAATGTTGTTAAACATGGCAAGAGGTGATGCATAATAAGACTAACTATCTAGGCAATTTAAATGAGGCCGGAAACAACAAACAACAATTCCGGAAAACCCTCATATGCAATTTACGAATTTGGTACTGTTTAGCCTAAAACCATATTTTAGAGTAGTTAAACATGCAAAGTAAGTACACCAAGTTAATTTATGCATTTTTCTACCCCATTTACATATAAAGTTTATTTAATTCGGAGCTACGGTTATTTTATGAAATAAAGCATTTTAACATGTTATTTAAGCAAATCAATGCAAACAACAATTTAAATATTTTAAACAGGGATGAAAGTTGGAAATTATTAATCTACACAAAATTCTAAGCATTTTGCATATATGAAGTTTTTACATATGATGCATAGTTCATGAGTTATTATATGCATGAAGTTAGTGGGTTTTTCTGTAAAACAGTAATTCTCTGGATTATTAGGCAAATTCGCACACAGGAAAAAAACTACACTAGGCCGAAACTATTGGCCCAACAACGGAAAAAAAATAGGAGGGCGCTGGAGGTGGCCTCACCATTGGCCTTGGCCCAGTCAGTGGAGAGGTGAGGCTGGCAGGGAGCTGCATTGGGCCGGCTACGGGATGCGGCCCACGTGGGCACGAGGAGGCCAGCTCGGTGCACGACGAGGAGGGGCACGGTCAACACGATTGAGGCAGGATCGAGGCGCTCATCCTTTGCTCGAGAGGGAGTAGAGCATCGGTGGCATTGATGGACAGCGATGAGGCAGCAGTTGGCTCTGGCAAGGCGAGGTACTCCGGCAGGACAGCGGGGAGCACAGGAAACCGGCGGATCTGGTCAGCGGAGTCGCGCAGGCGGCGGATCCGGCGGTGACGAATTGAGGAGGCACCGGCCTCATCTCCTGCAGCAAGACGATGGCGAGGCGGAGAAGTCAGCAGAGGCACGACATGAGGAAAAGAAAAGCCGGAGGCGGCAAAGGAGCTCACTAGCGGGCAGTGAGGACAACACACAAGCGACCCGAGGTCGCAGGTGACCAGGGTGGCGCGGCTCTTCTCCATGGACGGACAACCATGGTTGCTCTCCTGTCCAGAACGAGAGAGAGAAAGATCGAGATGTGGGAGAGAGAAAAGGAGGAAGAAAGAGAGCAAGGGAAGGAGAGGAGTGGGACAAGGCCGGTCCTGGTCGACGGAGAAGACGCGGCGCGGTCCAGGTGGCTGGGGTGCCGGTAGCGACAATGCCATGGACGAGGAAGGAGCAAATGGGAGGAGTTCCCTCTCAATCTCACATCGAGCGATCAGGGAGGCTCTTGGTCGAGGTAACAGGGCTCTCTCGTCGGCTTTGATTGGAGGAGCTCGGGTAAGAGGTTGGAGGGGGAATCGATGGATTGGATCGGTGGGGAAAACTAGGAGAAGGTGGGTGGCGGCTGGATCGGGAGGGATCCCGAGGTGGATGGAGACTGGGTGGCGGAGGTGGACGGACAAACCTCCTAGATTTTAGGAGTTGGTCAAAATAGACTAGGGGTGGACTATATATATGGAAAGGAGGGGAATTTGGATCATCCGATCGAGATTGGACGATCGAGTTAATTAGGCTAGGAGAATCAAAGAAGAAACCGAGGATATTTTAGGGATGTTTGGGGATGATCCGGACCCATCGGTAATGAAAACACGGTTCGCGTTCGGGTAAGTTTCGGATGCGCACGAGGGGAGGGGGGCTGAGAGAGGTCGACAAGACAAGAGGGCCTAACAAAAGATCAACGGAGAAAAAGAGAGAAGCGGCAACTACGAACGACTACGAGTTTTATGAAAACATGCGAATGAAATGCGAATTATGCGATGATGAAATGCAACAAGCAAAAAAAAATCACACGGCAAAACTCGGAATAGCTGGAAGTCTTCTGGAGCATCGGTCTCGCGACATCACACTTCCCCCTTTGGCGCGCCCCTCCTAGGCCGTCGGCCTCCTCCTCCCCTCCTTTATATACGTGGGCAGGGGGCACCCGAAAGACACACCAAGAATTCTCTTAGCCGTGTGCGGTGCCCCCTCCACAGTTTACTCCCCCGGTCATAGTGTCGTAGTGCTTAGGCGAAGCCCTGCGCGGATCACATCATCAACACCATTGCCATGCCGTCGTGCTGACGAAACTCTCCCTTGACCCTCTACTGGATCAAGAGTTCGAGGGACATCATTGAGTTGAACGTGTGCTAAAGACGGAGGTGCCGTACGTTCGGTACATGGATCAGTTGGATCGTGAAGACGTTCGACTACATTAACCGCGTTAACTAACGCTTCCGCTTTTGGTCTACGAGGGTACGTGGACACACTCGCCCCCTCTTGTTGCTATCGATATCCTAGACAGATCTTGCGTGATCGTAGGAATTTTTTTGAAATTGCATGCTACGTTCCCCAACAGTGGTATCCGAGTCAGGTCTATGCGTGGATGATATGCACGAGAAGAACACAAAGAGTTGTGGGCAATAATAGTCATACTGCTTACCACCAACATCTTACTTTGATTCGGCTGTATTGTTGGATGAAGCGGCCCAGACCGACATTACATGACCGTGTTCATGAGACTGGTTCTACCAGCGTGCTTTCTACATAGGTGGCTGGCGGGTGTCTGTTTCTCCAACTTTAGTTGAATCGAGTTTGACTAAGGCCGGTCCTTGTTGAAGGTGAAAACAACACACTTGACAAAAAATCGTTGTGGTTTTGATGCGCAGGTAAGAACGGTTCTTGCTAGAAGCCCGTAGCAGCAACGTAAAACTTGCAACAACAAAGTAGAGGTCGTTTAACTTGTTTTTGCATGGCTTGTTGTGATGTGATACGGTCAAGACATGATGTGATATAAATTGTTGTATGAGATGATCATGTTTTATAACAGAGTTACCGGAAACTGGCAGGAGCCATATGGTTGTCGCTTGATTGTATGAAATGCAATCGCCATGTAATTGCTTTACTTTATCACTAAGCGGTAGCGATAGTCGTAGTAGCAATAGTTGGCGAGACGACAACGATGCTATGATGGACATCAAAGTGTCAAGCCGGTGATGATGGAGATCATGATGGTGCTTTGGAGATGGAGATCAAAGGCACAATATGATGATGGCAATATCATGTCACATATTTTGATTGCATGTGATGTTTATCTTTTATGCATCTTATTTTTCTTAGTACGGCGGTAGCATTATAAGATGATCCCTCACTAAATTTCAAGGTATAAGTGTTCTCCCTGAGTATGCACCGTTGCTACAGTTTGTCGTGCCGAGACACCACATGATGATCGAGTGTGATAAGCTCTACATTCACATACAACGGGTGCAAGCCAGTTTTTCACGTGCAAAATACTCGGGTTAAACTTGACGAGCCTAGCATATATGCAGATATGGCCTCAGAACACTGAGACCGGAAGGTCGAACGTGAATCATATAGTAGATATAATCAACATAGAGATGTTCACCATTGAAAACTACTCCATCTCACGTGATGATCGGACATGGTTTAGTTGATTTGGATCACGTGATCATTTAGATGACTAGATGGATGTCTATCTAAGTGTGAGTTCTTTAGTAATATGATTAATTGAGCTTTAATTTATCATGAACTTAGTCATGATAGTTTTTTGCATATCTATGTTGTTGTAGATCAATGGCCCATGCTACCGTTCCCTTGAATTTTAACGCGTTCCTAGAGAAAGCTAAGTTGAAAGATGATAGTAGCAATTACACGAACTGGGTATGTAACTTGAGGATTATCCTCATTGCTGCACAGAAGAATTATGTCCTGGAGGCATCGCTAGGTGTACCACCTGCGCCAGCAACTGCAGACATTGTGAATGCCTGACAGTCGTGTGTTGATGACTACTCGATAGTTCAGTGTGCCATGCTTTAAGGCTTAGAATCGGGACTTCAAAGACGTTTTGAACGTCATGGAGCATATGAGATGTTCCAAGAGTTGAAGTTAATATTTCAAGCAAATGCCCGAGTTGAGAGATATGAAGTCTTCAACAAGTTCTATAGCTGCAAAATGGAGGAGAATAGTTCTGTCTATGAACACATACTTAGAATGTCTGGGTATCATAACCACTTGACTCAGCTGGGAGTTAATTTTCCTGATGATAGTGTCATTGACAGAGTTCTTCAATCACTGCCACCAAGCTATAAAGGCTTCATGATGAACTATAATATGCAAGGGATGGAAAAGACTATTCTCGAGCTCTTCGCAATGCTAAAGGCTGCGGAGGTAGAAATCAAGAAGGAGCATCAAGTGTTGATGGTTAACAAGACCACTAGTTTCAAGAAAAAGGGCAAAGGGAAGAAGGGGAACTTCAAGAAGAATAGCAAGCAAGTTGCTACTCCCGAGAAGAAGCCCAAATCAGGACCTAAGCCTGAAACTGAGTGCTTCTACAATAAAGGGACTAGTCACTGGAAGCGGAACTGCCCCAAGTATTTGGCGGAGAAGAAGGATGGCAAAGTGAAATGTATATTTGATATACATGTTATTGATGTGTACCTTACTAATGCTTGTAGTAGCACCTGGGTATTTGATACTGGTTCTGTTGCTCATATTTGCAAATCTAACAGGGGCTACGGATTAAACAAAGATTGGCTAAGGACGAGGTGACGATGCACGTCGGAAATGGTTCCAAGGTTTATGTGATTGCCATCGGCATGCTAGCTCTACATCTACCTTCGGGATTAGTTTTAGACCTAAATAATTGTTATTTGGGGCCAGCGTTGAGCATGAACATTATATCTGGATCTTGTTTGATGCGAGATGGTTATTCATTTAAATCAGAGAATAATGGTTGTTCTATTTATATGAGTAATATCTTGTATGGTCGTACACCCTTGTTGAGTGGTCTATTTTGTTGAATCTCGATCATGGTGATACACATGTTCATAATATTGAAGCCAAAAGATGCAAAGTTGATAATGATAGTGCAACTTATTTGTGGCACTGCCATTTACGTCATATTGGTGTAAAGCGCATGAAGAAACTCCATGCTGATGGGCTTTTGGAATCACTTGATTATGAATCACTTGGTGCTTGCGAACCATGCCTCATGGGCAAGATGACTAAAACTCCGTTCTCTGGAACAATGGAACGAGCTACTGACTTATTGGAAATAATACATACCGATGTATGCGATCCAATGAGTGTTGAGGCTCGTGGCGGGTATCGTTATTTTCTGACCTTCACAGATGATTTGAGCAGATATGGGTATATCTACTTAATGAAACATAAGTCTGAAACATTTGAAAAGTTCAAAGAATTTCAGTGTGAAGTGGAAAATCATCGTAACAAAAAAAATAAAATTTCTACAATCTGATCGTGGAGGAGGATATTTGAGTTGCGAGTTTGGTCTTCATTTGAAACAATGTGGAATAGTTTCGCAACTCACGCCACCTGGAACACCACAGCGTAATTATTTGTCTGAACGTCGTAACCGTACTTTATTATGGTGTGATCTATGATGTATCTTATTGATTTATCTGATATCGTTTTGGGGTTATGCTTTAGAGACGGCGGCATTCATGTTAATTAGGGCACCATCAAAATCCGTTGAGATGACACCATATGAACTGTGGTTTGGCAAGAAACCCAAGTTGTCGTTTCTAAAAGTTTGGGGCTGCGATGCTGAAAGCACAAGTGCTCCCTGGGTGATTTTGGTAATTAATGTCAACATATCTCTTGTTGGACTAACACTTTTACCTAGTATGTTTCAGATGAGTTCAACAATGGAGTGGCATGGACTAGAGGATGTGGAACCCCTTCAAGATGTTAAGGACAAAGGATTGGCTCAAGCTTCAAGAACAAGACTCTACATTTTCTATTTTAGTGATCCAAGATCACATTGAGTCTATAGGAAAAGCCAATACTATCAAGAGGGGATGAGGTGTTGCTTAATGGCTTGCTTGCTCAAAGTGCTTAGTGATATGCTCCAAAGCCCTTAACTACCTTCTCACATCCACATATGACCTAAACCAAAAGTCCAACTCGGCCCTACCGATTCTTTCTATCCGGCGCCACCGAATTAAGATGTCATAGCCACCGCCACAAACCCTAGGCAAATCGGTCTCACCGATAGGGATCTCGGTCTCACCGAGATGGGGTTGTAATCTCTCTGTGTATGTCCATTACCCAGATCGGTCTCACCGAGTTTGAGTAGTCGGTACTACCGAGATTACAATGCAAACTCTCTGTTCCTCTTCATAACATTTCGGTCTCACCGAGATGAGTGAATAGGTCTCACCAAGTTTGCCTCACCAACTCTCTAGTTAGCTTATTACCAAAATCGGTCCCACCGAGTTTGTGTAATCGGTCTCACCGAGTGTAACATCCCAAATTTTCAATTTGGAATGTTATACATAGATCATAATTGCATATCATATTTTTGTTGCATTATTGGCTCGATCCTAGAAATTCTACGCAACTCAAGGACCCACGGAGAGAGTTGGGGATTTCATTATTTTCTTATTTGAGTTTTTCTCAAATTTTGAAAATAGGATCATTTGATTTTATTTATTTTATCTTCAATTATTTCTACTACCAATATTCAGAGAGGGAATAAAATGACTTTCCCAAAATAAAGAAACAATGAAGATTTAATAAAAAATCAAATAAGATTTATTTTGGAGTTTTTCGCCTTTTTTATTTGGATTTAGGAAAAATGCACGTTTTTCAAAATTGCATTTAGGCCCCAAATAAATATTCATCTTGTCCGACTTGATTTTAGAAGCCGGGGAAAATTTATTTTGGGATTTTTGGAGTTCGTTTAGTATTTCTTTTTATTTTTCGTCTGCGCGGAATTATTAAAAAAAACGTGAACCGACTTTGGGCCGTGCCCGAGCGGGACTCCGCTCGGGGGCGCACTATATAAGAGCAGCCCCGGCGCCCCCCAGGCCCGTCAGCCCCGCGCCGCCGCTAGCCCACTCCGCCCACCGCCCACACCGCCGAACCCTAACCCTAATCGCCGCCGCCAGATCCGCCGCCGCCGCCGCCGCCGCCGCCGCCGCCGCCGGACTCCGCCGCCGCCGCCGAGCCTCGCGGACTTCGCCGCCGCCGCCGCCGAGGTATGCCGCCGCCTCGATCCGCGTGCCGTCGGTTTTTTTATATAAAAACCGAGCGGTTTTTCTTCAGTTTTTTTTCGATTTTTCGTTAGATCGGTTTTTTCCCTTTCGGTTCGGTTAAATAGCGAGCATTCGCTCGTTCGTTCGTTTTAACGAACGTGTTCGTCAGATTAGTTTAGTTAACGAACGTTCGTTGACCAGTTCGTCGTTTTTCTTTTTCTCGGATTTAATCCACGATTTTTCTGATCGCGATTCCTGATCCGATTTTCGTTTTAGTATAACTTTTCGCTTGTTTATCGGAATCACGCGATTCAAGCGCCTGGAGTTTCGTCTCGAAACCCTCTTTCCGAATAATCAACTTAAACAAGTGTTTGCTTCTGTAAAATTTGACTTAGATCCAGATTAGTAAAACGAAGCTGTTTTCTTTCGCCGTTTGACTTTCGTTGCTTAGTTTGATTTGTTTCTTTTTGCAAACCGGAGTTCTTAAGTTGAAACTTCAGGTTAGATCTTTTATTCGAGTTTTAACTGTGCATTAGATGAGTACTTATTGTATGCTTATTTATTTTTCTGCGATAGAATACCCGGAGTGCGCCGCCTGTTACTTCGAGTCTCTAGGTTTCGCGGATCATCAGCAAGGCAAGTAACACATTGATCATACCTTTTCGCATACCCAGGTTTATGCATTAGATCAATCCTCAAATATTGCATAATTAGGATCTAATTAAATTGTGGGTTATGGGAAATAGTTGAGGTAGTACCTATTACCTGTTTTATTATCAAACCTTTGGGAGTTACTTCTATGTTTTCTTATTATGCCATGCTATGCTAGTAGACGTGGATTGGGTGAGTGAATTTCCATGACAGATGTGAGTTTGTGAATTAATGGTTTATTTAAGGTGGCAACTTAAACACTCATCTAGGTGGATTGAGGCACCTGGTTTCTATTAGGACTTGCCTGTATTTCTTCGGACCGCCACCCAGGCTCAAAGGGATCATGAGATTATTCAAACTAGAAACTTCCGTGTGCAGCCACAAGCCATTATGGGCTCTGGCATAGTTGATTAAGTCATGCAAATGCTTACGGGTAGACTAGCAGATGTAGGGGAAAGTAGGTGTACCGGTCTACCCACATGTAAGGTGCTAGTGCTTCTAAAAAACTATGTCTCGGTCATCCGTTTCTCAAACATCATGTAGTGCGAGGAATTAAATGGAGGCGATCGAGTCTTGTGGGGAAAAGTGCGCAAACCTCTGCAGAGTGTATAAACTAATCATGGTTAGTCATGTCCCCGATTATGGACGTTTTGAGTATCTAGTACTTGGATATCATATGAATCTCATCATGTTACTCTAATTTAATATTGTTGGGTTTAATGAGTACTTTTAATTGGGATTGAGAATGCTGTCAACCATTCTCAATGTTTAACAACCACCATGATAGTTAAATAAATTTATTCCTTTGCAGTAGGGAAAAATTGGCTTTATGCAAACCTCAGAATCAGAGAGCTTTCCACCAGCCAAATATGCATGTAGTATAGATTATTCCATTGTTATTCTCTATGTGTTACATTGCCAGCATATTCCATGTGCTGACCCGTTTTCGGGCTGCAAAGTTTCATGTTGCAGATTTTTTAGACGACGAGTAAGATGTTTTTAGGTCGTGGTTCTATACTCAGTGATGCCGTTGGATTTGATAGACTCGCTTATCTTCCAAGTCTTCCGCTGTTATCGATTTTAGATGGCCTTAAGCCATATTTATTTCAATAAGTTCCCTCTTGAGACATTTGATGTAATAAGTTTGTGATTTCTACTCTGTTATAAATCCTCCAAGTACTGTGTGGTGTCAGCATTACTGATCCAGGGATGACGCTGAGCACAGATTTCAGACTGTTTGAGGTCTGGTCGCTACAAAGGTGGTATTAGAGCACACGCTGACTGTAGGACACAACCACTAAGCTTAGGCTCTAGATCACTACTCTTTCTTCTCATTTCTGACTCCTCATCTTTTCTACTCTTTAGGATGGCAGATGCAAGGATCAAGTTCACACAACCAGATGAAAACTCACCTTTTGGATATCACTTGAAGGAAGCCACTAGATACCTGAACATAGGAGTACCAAGCTTCACCGGGACCTTCAACGCCACTTTACCCAAAGAGGAGCGCTGCAGGATTCAAGTCTACATTCCAGGAAGGAGATTTGCACCAGCCACAGAGCCAATAGAGTTTACCTTTGATGCACCAACTTGGAGCCTAGGAAAGAGCAAGGCAGCTCACATCGCCATGGGAAGAATTGGAGAAGTTTACCACAACGGTCTCAAGAATACTATCTACCAGATTTGTGGGCGCCGAGATGAGCATTGGGAGATGATCACCACCAGGAAGGACAGATCAATCACAGCTTATATCCAGGAGTTAAACCAACACATCCGACGCCAGGAAAATCAGATGTGCGCAGATATGGAGGATCTACTGAAGGCTATGACCAAGATCAAGAAGCTAGAAGATGAACTCAAGGCTACACGTAAAGACTATATGGAAGAAATCGTCGCTCTAGTAAGACAGAACGGTGACCTTAAGGAGAAGATTGGAGTATTCATGGGAGGATCAGCACCCAGAGGAGAAGAGGATGAACCCACTTGTCCAGATAATTATATCATCATTGACGACACATACTCGGATCCCGATGACAATGATGATGAATATGTTGATGAAGCTGGAGCAGATATCATGGAATCTGCATCGGAGCAGTTTTTCTAGTTGACCACCATAACAGTAGTAGAATTTTCCACCATTTAATTAGTTTTAGTCCAAGCACTTTTGTAACGATAGTTAGACCGTTGTATGCCCTTGTGTGAATTGATTGGAATGATATTGTGTGTTTTTGTCTCATGTGCATATGGGTAGTGTTATCTCACTAGACCTCATTCTATTCTTAACTCTCCTTTCCTCTTTAAACCCTCAGATGCCTTCGAGACGTGACCCCGAGTTTGTTTTTCCGCTGGAGATCACTCAGTTGATTCAGCAGTAGAATACCTTGATTCAAACATTTGTACAGAACCAAGGCAACAACAACAACAACAACAACCCACCACCACCACCACCTGTTGACCATCTGGCTCGTTTCTTAAGGCTGAGTCCGCCAGTGTTTTTCAGTAGCACCGAGCCGATAGTAGCAGATGATTGGCTCCGTAAGATAGGGAGGGAGTTGACCACTGCAGGATGTACATATGGAGAAAAGGTGAAGTTTGCCGCACATCAGCTTGATGCACCATGCAGAAAGATGGTGGGAGAATTTTACAGCCACTTACCTCAGAGACACCGCCACATGGAATCAGTTTGCAAGCTTTCCGTCGCCCATGTTTCAGCTTGAGCTATGGCCATGAAGAAGCGTGAGTTTCGCAACTTACGCCAAGGAGGACGGATCACACAAGATGTAGATGATTTCAGTAAGCTAGCACGTTATGCCCCAGATGACGTTGCTACGGATGCAGCTAAGCAGGAGAAGTTTCTAGAAGGATTGAATGATGAGATGAGCATGCAGTTGATGGTAGCCACTTTCAATAACTACCAGGAGTTAGTAGATCGTGCTCTTATGATTGAAGGAAAGCAGCAGCAGATTGATAATCGTAAGAGGAAGTATGGATAGGGGAAGTACAATCTGGAGCTCAGCAGAAGCTACGCTTTACCCCGAAGTCAGGAGGACATTTTCAGCATACTCACGGAGGAGGCAGCTCACACAATCATAATGGCACAAAGAATGGAAACCGGAATGGAGGAAGCAACGGACAAAGCCGCACCAACCCGTCAACACCATCCAAGGTAGACCTGAGTCATATCACTTGTTATAAGTGCCGTAAGACTGGGCATTATGCAAATGACTGCCCAGAAGCCCAAAATGGAAATGGCAATGGAAGCTCAGGAAAGAAGCCAAACCATTTCAACAGGGGGCAAGTGAACCACGTTACCGTGGAGGAGGTTGAAGCTCAGCCAGACGCAGTAATAGGTAAGTTTTTGGTTAAGGCATTTACTGCAGTTGTTCTTTTTGATACTGGTGCATCACATTCATACATATCAAGGGGATTTGTGGATAAGTTTAGCCTGCCCACTAAGACTCTTAATACACCCATGCTAGTAAGTTCACCGGGAGCTGAGTTTATGTTCAGTCAAGGATGCTTTCAGGTGCCATTAAGTATAGGAAGGCATGTTTTCCCAACGGATTTAATTATATTGGAATCCCAAGTTTTGGATGTAATTCTTGGTATGGATTGGCTGTCGATGTATGGAGGAAACATTGATTGCGCTAGTAAGACAATTTTGCTTACGACACCAGAAGGAAGATGAATCAAGTATGTATCACGGCATGAGCCGAGAAGAGCACATGTAAATTCCTTATCAGGAGTTGTGCAGGAGGAAGTACCTGTGGTAAGGGATTTCCCCGATGTATTTCCAGAAGAGTTGCCAGGCATGCCACCGGATAGAGACATTGAGTTCTTAATTGAACTACTGCCAGGCACTGGGCCGATATCCAAGAGACCGTATAGGATGCCAGCCCAAGATTTGGAGGAAATTAAGAAGCAGATTAAGGAGTTGTTGGACAAAGGTTTTATTCGCCCAAGTTCTTCGCCTTGGGGATCGCCAGTACTTCTGGTGGAGAAGAAGGATGGATCGTTAAGAATGGTTGTTGATTATCGCGGATTGAATGAAGTAACAATCAAGAACAAGTACCCACTACCAATGATCAATGATCTATTTGATCGGTTGCAAGGAGCTAAGGTGTTTACCAAGATCGATTTGTGATCAGGGTACCATCAGTTGAAGATTCGGGAGCAGGATATACCAAAGACGGCTTTTACCACCAGGTACGGGCTGTATGAGTATACCGTTATGTCATTTGGTCTGACTAACGCCCCAGCCTATTTTATGAACATGATGAACAAGGTGTTTATGGAGTTTTTGGATAAGTTCGTCATGGTGTTCATTGATGATATTTTGGTTTACTCGAAGAATGAAGAGGAACATAAGGAGCACTTGCATTTGGTACTCGAGAATCTCAGAGAACATCAGCTATACGCCAAGTTTAGCAAGTGTGAGTTTTGGTTGAAGGAAGTTGGATTTCTCGGACATGTTATATTCGGAGAAGGTATCGCAGTAGACCCCACTAAAGTCGTCACTGTGACAAACTGCGAAGCACCAACAACAGTTGGAGAAATCCGGAGTTTCCTTGGACTCGCAGGATACTACCGGAGATTCATTGAAAATTTCTCGAAGATTGCGAAGCCTATGACCAAATTGTGGAAGAAAGTTACTAAGTTCATTTGGACTGAGGAGTGTGAGGCTAGTTTCCAGGAGTTGAAGAAACATTTGGTTACCTCACCCATATTGATTTTGCCAGATCAGACCAAGGATTATGAAGTGTATTGCGACGCTTCATGCCGAGGACTTGGAGCAGTGCTTATGCAGGAGGGAAGAGTTGTTTCGTATGCTTCACGACAGCTTAAGCCTCATGAGTTGAATTATGCTACTCATGATTTGGAGTTAGCAGCCGTAGTGCACGCAATGAAAACGTGGAGACATTTTCTCATTGGAAATCATTGTGAGGTGTACACGGATCACAAGAGTTTGAAGTACATCTTCACGCAGAAGGAGTTAAATCTCAGGCAGAGGAGATGGTTGGAGCTTATTAAGGATTATGATATGAGATTGCATTATCACCCCGGGAAGGCTAACATTGTAGTAGACGCGTTGAGCCGTAAGAGCCATGTCAATACACTAATGACGAGAGAAATACCCAAGGAGTTTGTCAGGACCCCGGCTCAATGCCACATCGACCTAGCATATAACACCTCATATCACTTTGCGGCCTCACACACGGTATTCCCACGGGTGTCGCCTTACCTTTGCCCGGGACCGTTTGCGCCTTTTGGCACACGTATATGATAGTGTCGCTAGCATCCATATGATAAGGAGCCCGGGCTGACATGGCTAGTCGTAAACCCATAGTGGCACAGACTTACGAGGACAGCATCCATGACCCAAAGATCGAATGTGTCGGTCATCACGAGTAAGTTCCGGCTGTAGCACTGGGCTAGCAGACTCGTAAACCGGCTGTAGCGGGCTAACAGACTCCGTACTCAACGCGTGACATTTCCCGAAGGGACGAACATACAGAACGAAGAAGGACACATGCCGGCCAGCCTAAGTGTTCCAAAGCAGTAGCAAGCTACCATGGCTCAGTGGAATCACTAGGAGACATTTCCCGGTAAGAGAGACTACTAAAGATAAACAACTAGATAGTCAGATCCCACACATACCAAGCATTTCAATAACATACACACAATATGCTCGATATGTGCAAATACAACATGGCATCACAACATGACTCTACGACTCAAGTATTTATTCAATAGGCTCCGAGGAGCGAGATATTACAAACATAGGTCTCATGACCCAACATTCAGAGCATACAAGTCAAAGCACAAGCGAAGCTAACATGTCCGAAAGTACGACATCTACAAATGAAAAAGGCTTAGAAGCCTGACTATCTACCAGATCCTGCCGAGGGCACAAGATCGTAGCTGAGGTAACAAGCTAGACGTCGAAGTCCACACGGAACTACTAGCGAGACCGAGGTCAATCTGCAAAAACATAAAATAGGCAAACGTGAGTACAAATGTACCCAGCAAGACTTACATCAGAACTAACTACATATGCATCATTATCAATAAAGGGGATGGTGGAGTTTAACAGCAGCAAGCCAGCTTTGACTCGGTGGCAATCCTAAACTACGACTGCAAGTAACTCTTTTGAGGTGGCGCACACGAGTCCACATATTCACCATATCAATACACCACTATGGATCCGCTCCCGTCTCCCTACGAGAACGCCATCCATAGCACTCACGCTATCCTGCGTATTTTAGAGTATCCACTTTCACTTGTCTATGAACTGTATAGGCAACCCATAAGTCCTTTACCGCGACACGGCTATTCAATAGATGATGTTAACCCCGCAGGGTGTACTTCTTCATACATGTTTCACCACTTAGCGCCTCAGACACGACATGTGCTCGGCGGACTTCAAGCGAAAGCCGACGTGGGTGTGACCAAGACCTACCTAAACACTCAAGTCTCTAGTCCAGTTTATCGCCTATTCGGGTTCCATCCATGAGGAGATCCGGCCGAAGTTTCGCTCACAGCCCCAAACGATGTGAACAGGGTTCCGTGACACCAAACGGGCGCCCGGTTTACCCGACCACGTGCCTACCGCATCACAGCCCACCCCTACGGTCAAGATCACAAGACGGCCTCCAAAGATACTGCAAACACGAAACTACTTGCAACTCCCGGACAGAGGACAAGGGTGAATAAGAAGTCGAGCGGGTCATATTTCAGGCCCAATGCATGGTAGTAGCTGAATCATGGATCACAAACACGTAACTCAGTTCCTAAGGACGGCTTCAATGAGACAACCCACCATGTACTCCTACATGGCCTCTCACCGATACCTTTACCAAATCGTGTTCACACACTTAGCTCACACACAAGAGGACATGTTCACACACCTATGATTCATCCTCGATGAATCGCACCCGACTCAACTCTAAGCAAGAGCGTGCATGACAAACAAGCATGTATGAGTAGACACAACAGGCTCAAACAACTCCTACTCATGCTAGTGGGTTCCATCTATTTACTATGGAATGACAGGTCATGCAAAGGATAAAAGGGTTCAGCTACCGCAGCAAGTAACAGATGAATCGTTGTTGTCCTAATGCAGTAAAAGAGAGCAGGAGCGAGAGAGTAGGATTGTATCGGAATGAACAAGGGGGTTTTGCTTGAATGGCACTTCTGAAGATAATATAGTTCTTCATTGGTGTCATCGAACTCATCGTCAGAACCACGTCTATCGGGAGGGGACAAATACCGACAACAGAGAAGAAACACAATCAATGCAATGCACAATATGATGCATGATCATGACATGGTAAAATGATGTGGTTTGAGCTAATGCAACTAGCAGCAGGTTAAATGGAGTTGGTTTGAATTCAAGATTCAAATTCAAACTCCATATGTGAAGGTTTAAATGCCATTTATAAGGCTTGTGCTAAACAGCAGCTATTAGTTGTTCTAACATGCATGAAAATGGTACAGATGGATAGATTGGATTTATCTGATCATTTTTCATATATAATTTGTTTCATTTGGAGTTACGGTTGATTTTATATGATTTTTAGAAGTTTAGACTATTTTCTGGAATTTCCTGAATTATTTTAAATCCAGAAAACAATTACTACGTCAGCTTTGCGTCAGGGTGACGTCAGCAGGTCAAAAGCGCCAGCCAGTCAAACGGCGACGGCCGGGACCCACATGTCAAGTGTAACAACTAACTAACAGAGTTAGTTAGCGTTAGGTTAGCACTAACCTAGGTTAATTAAAGCCTGGGCCCACTTGTCAGTGAGTCAACTAATTAACCAAGTTAATTAGTGCTAATTAAACTCACACTTAAACTAAATAGGGGCATGGCCCACGCGTTAGTGACCCTGGGGTCAAACTGGGCCCACATGGTCAGTAGTCAACGGGGTCAAACCCCTGGTCGGTAGGGTCAATCCCGCCGGCGTCTTGACGCCGGCGAGGCCCGGGACGGTGGCGGCCGTCGAAAACACGCTACAGGGCACGGGCGAGGCCGTGCTTGGGCTCGTTGGAGAGCCCTTGCTCCCACGCGTCGAACGGTGCGGGTGCTGGGTCGTGGGGAGGCCGGAGCTGACGACGGCGAGCTCCAAAGCGGCGGCCGGAGTTCGGGCAATCTCGGGGTGGCGTTCTGAGCACGGAGGAGGCGCCAGGGTGTCTACGGAGTTCATGCGATCGTCTTGAAACACGATGGTGGGCTCGGAACGAGCTGCGGTGGTGTGGCCACAGCTACGCCATGGCCGGCGGCGAGATGCTTCGGTCATGGTTGGGAATCGGGGCTAGAGCTCGCGAAGGACGACGAGGGAAGGGGGAATCGGGTCAAAGGCTCACCGCGGAGCTGCAGGGATGGTTAGTGGGCTCGGGGGCGCGCCGGAGTGGCCGAATCAACGGAGAAGGGCGCCGGAGCCGAAGCTTGAAGACGATGACGATGGCGGCTTCTCGGGGCCCTTCTGGTCGCGTGAGACGACGAGGAGGACGAGGGCGGAACGGCGGAGCTCGTGGGGGCGCTGGCCGGCGTGGGGACGCTTGTGGCCACGGTAACGACGGGCGGCGACGACGGCGGCTCTCAGGTGAGCTCGGGGGAGAGAGTCAGGGAGGGAGAGAGGGTGCAACGAGTGAGGGAGAGGAGCGAGGGAACACGGGGCGTTCCAACTGTGCGCTGGTGGGGTCAGGGGCGGCTAGGACACGTCGAAGCAGGAGGTGGCGACCGGCGACGCGCGCTCTGCCACGACTTATCCTCCTGGCGAGGGGTTGAAGAAAAACCTGCCCCTCGCTAGGTTGGGCTGGGCCGGCTCTGGTGGACTGGGCTGCTGGTTGGCTACCAGGTAAGGCCAGGTAAGTTTCTGCTTTGTTTTATTTTTCTCTTCTGTTTTCCATTATTCTGTAAATTTAGGGCTTTATTAAAAATACTTAAACCGATCCAAAAATCATGAAACTAATCATGGCTACTGTTTAGAATATATCCAACAGTAAACCTTTTAGTTTATGATTATTTGAGCATTTAAAATATTTCATAGCATTTAAATGCCCAAATGCAAATAGAGTATGATTTAATTCAGAGCCCAATATGTCCTGCAAAAATATAAACCATTTTTGGTAGATGCTTTCACCTCACACCAGAAATGTTGAACATTTTTAGAGGGCATTTTGAGTCCAATGAAAAAGATTTTATTTTGACCCTAGTTGAATTTATTTGGTGCTAGGGTTTAAGCATCCCTATTTCAAGTTCAATAAATTTAGACATGATGCATGGATGATAAAGCAAAGACAAGCAAGGCTTGAACTGGGGATGTGACAGAGTTAGCCGAGGATCTTCATGAGCTATGTTTGGAAATAGTTCCGAGAGGCTATGTAGCAGCAATGGAAATTCAGTCTACATTGATGGATAAAATCAGAGAAGCCCAAAAGACAGATAAGGAAGTTGCCTCTATAAGGGAGAAAATGAGCGAAGGGAAGGCTAAGGGATTTCATGAGGATGAGTACGATACCCTACGGTTTGAATACCGTGTTTATGTGCCCAATGACCCGGAGATCAGGAAGTTGATTCTGCAAGAGGCACATGATTCACCATATTCGATTCACCCCGGGAATACCAAGATGTACTTGGATTTGAAGGAAACTTTCTGGTGGGCCGGAATAAAGAAGGATATTGCAGAGTATGTAGTAGTTTATGATGTATGTCAGAGGGTGAAGGCAGAACATCAAAAGCCAGCCGGATTGTTGCAGCCATTGCCTATACCCGAATGGAAGTGGGACAAACTAGGCATGGATTTCATCACGGGATTGCCTAGGACTCGTTCAGGCTATGACTCAATTTGGGTTGTAGTCGATCGTTTGAGGAAGGTAGCTCATTTCATCCCAGTAAAGACTACCTACAGTAGTGCCAAATTGGCTAAGATATATATGACAAGGATTGTATGTTTTCATGGAGTTCCGAGGAGTATCGTATCAGATAGAGGAACCCAATTCACCTCAAAGTTCTGGAAGCAGTTGCACGAAACATTGGGAACCAGGCTGTAGTTTAGCACAGCTTTCCATCCACGCATGATGGATGCACCAAGAGAGTCAATCAGATTTTGGAGGATATGCTTAGAGCTTGTGTGTTGGATTATGGATCAAGTTGGGATGACACCTTGCCATATGCGGAGTTTTCTTACAACAACAGTTATCAATCCAGTTTGAAGATGGCCCCTTTCGAAGCATTGTACGGAAGAAGGTGCAGAACCCCGTTGTTGTGGGATGAGGTTGGAGACCGCCAGTTGTTTGGAGCGGATTTGATTAAGGAGTCTGAATAGAAGGTAAAGTTAATTCGCAATAGGCTCAAGGTAGCTCAGTCAAGGCAGAAAAGCTATGCGGATTCAAAACACAAGGAGACAGAATATGAAGTCGGAGACAGAGTTTATCTTCGAGTATCTCTGCTTCGAGCAGTTAAGCGTTTTGGAGTTAAGCGAAAGTTAAAGCCATGTTTTGTAGGACCATACAAAGTTCTGGAACGCATGGGAGAAGTAGCGTACAAGTTGGAATTACCCGAGGGATTGTCAGGTGTTCACGATGTGTTCCATGTTTCACAGTTGAAGAAGTGTCACGCAGAGATGGCTGATATACCACTGAGAGATACAAAGGCCTCCGAAGCGATTCAGTTGAAAGATGATTTGACTTATGAAGAGAAACCAGTTAAGATTCTGGAATATGCCAGCCGAGTTACCCGCAGTAAGGTTATCAAGTTTTGCAAAGTTCCGTGGAGCCACCACACCGAGGAGGAAGCCACCTGGGAGCGAGAGGAAGATCTGCTCAAGGCCCACCCTCACCTATTTGCTAGCCAACCCGAATCTCGAGGGCGAGATTCATCTTAAGGGGGTAGGTTTGTAACCTCCCAAATTTTCAATTTGGAAAGTTATACATAGATCATCATTGCATATCATATTTTTGTTGCATTGTTGGCTCGATCCTAGAAATTCTACGCAACTCAAGGACCCACGGAGAGAGTTGGCGATTTCGTTATTTTCTTATTTGAGTTTTTCTCAAATTTTGAAAATAGGATCATTTGATTTTATTTATTTTATCTTCAATTATTTCTACTACCAATATTTAGAGAGGGAATAAAATGACTTTCCCAAAATAAAGAAATAATGAAGATTTAATAAAAAAATCAAATAAGATTTATTTTGGAGTTTTTCGCCTTTTTTATTTGGATTTAGGAAAAATACGCGTTTTTCAAAATTGCATTTAGGCCCCAAATAAATGTTCATCTTGTCCGGCTTGATTTTAGAAGCCGGGAAAAATTTATTTCGGGATTTTTGGAGTCCGTTTAGTATTTCTTTTTATTTTTCTTCTGCGCGGAATTATTAAAAAAAAACGGGAACCGACTTTGGGCCGTGCCCGAGCGGGACTCCGCTCGGGGGCGCACTATATAAGCGCAGACCCGGTGCCCCCCAGGCCCGTGAGCCCCGCGCCGCCGCTAGCCCACTCCGCCGCCACCGGCCCACACCGCCAACCCTAACCCTAATCGCCGCCGCTAGATCCGCCGCCGCCGCCATTGCCCGCCGCCGCCGGACTCCGCCGCCGCCCGCGAGCCTCACCGGACTTCGCCGCCACCGCCGCCGACATTCGCCGCCGCCTCGATCCGCGTGCCGCCGGTTTTTTTTTATATATAAACCGAGCGTTTTTCGTTAGATCGGTTTTTTTCTTTCGGTTCGGTTAAATAGCGAGTGTTCGCTCGTTCGTTCGTTTTAACGAACGTGTTCGTCAGATTAGTTTAGTTATCAAACATTCGTTCATTGACCAGTTCGTTGTTTTTCTTTTTCTCAAATTTAATCCGCGATTTTTCTGATCGTGATTCCTGATCCGATTTTCGTTTTAGTATAACTTTTCGCTCGTTTATCGGAATCAGGCGATTCAAGTGCCTGGAGTTTCGTCTCGAAACCCTCTTTCCGAATAATCAAATTAAACAAGTTTTTGCTTCTGTAAAACGAAGCTGTTTTCTTTCGCCGTTTGATTTTCGTTGCTTTGTTTGATTTGTTTCTTTTTGCAAACCGGAGTTCTTAAGTTGAACTTTCAGGTTAGATCTTTTATTCGAGTTTTACCTGTGCATTAGATGATTACTTATTGTATGCTTGTTTGTTTGTCCGTGATAGAATACCCGGAGTGTGCTGCCTGTTACTTCGAGTCTCTAGGTTTCGCGGATCATCAGCAAGGCAAGTAACACTTTGATCATACCTTTTCTCATACCCAGTTTTATGCATTAGATCAATCCTCAAACATTGCATGATTAGGATCTAATTAAATTGTGGGTTATGGGAAATAGTTGAGGTAGTACCTATTACCTATTTTATTATCAAACCTTTGGGAGTTACTTCTACGTTTGCTTATTATGCCATGCTATGCTAGTAGATGTGGATTGGGTGAGTGAATTTCCATGATAGATGTGAGTTTGTGAATTAATGGTTTATTTAAGGTGGCAACTTAAACACACATCTGGGTGGATTGAGGCACCTGGTTTCTATCAGGACTTGCCTGTATTTCTTCGGACCGCCACCCAGGCTCAAAGGGATCATGAGATTATTCAAACTAGAAACTTTCGTGTGCAGCCACAAGCCATTATGGGCTCTGGCATAGTTGATTAAGTCGTGCGAACTCTTACGGGTAGACTAGCAGATGTAGGGGAAAGTAGGTGTACCGGTCTACCCACATGTAAGGTGCTAGTGCTTCCAAAAGACTATGTCTCGGTCATCCATTTCTCAAACATTATGTAGTGCGAGGAATCAAACGGAGGCGATCGAGTCTTGTGGGGAAAAGTGCGCAAACCTCTGTAGAGTGTGTAAACTAATCATGGTTAGCCATGTCCCCGGTTATGGACGTTTTGAGTATCTAGTACTTGGATATCATATGAATCTCATCATGTTACTCTAATTTAATATTGTTGGGTTTAATGAGTACTTTTAATTGGGATTGAGAATGCTGTCAACCATTCTCAATGTTTAACAACCACCATGATAGTTAACTAAATTTATTCCTTTGCAGTAGGGGAAAATTGGCTTTATGCAAACCTGTAACCGTAGAGCTTTCCACCAGCCAAATATGCATGTAGTATAGATTATTCCATTGTTATTCTCTATGTGTTACATTGCCAGCATGTTCCATGTGCTGACCCATTTTCGGGCTGCAACGTTTCGTGTTGCAGATTTTTCAGACAACGAGTAAGATGTTTTTAGGTCGTGGTTCTATACTCAGTGATGCCGTTGGAGTTGATGGACTCGCTTATCTTCCAAGTCTTTCGTTGTTATCGATTTTAGATGGCCTTAAGCCATATTTATTTCAATAAGTTCTCTCTTGAGACATTCGATGTAATAAGTGTGTGATTGCTAGTCTGTTATAAATCCTCCAAGTACAGTGTGGTGTCAGCATTACTGATCCAGGGATGACACTGAGCACAGAGATCAGACTGTTTGAGGTCTGGTCGCTACACCGAGATTACGTTATGCCCTAACCCTAATCATATTGGTCCTACCGAGTTGCATGTCAGTCCCACCAAAAAATCCTAATAGTCACTAGATTTGCTGAATCGGTCCGACCGAGTTTCTCAATTCGGTCCCATCGAGATTGGCAAGTTGTGTGTAACGGTTAGATTTTGTGTGGAGGCTATATGTACCCCTCCACCTCCTCTTCATTCGTGGAGAGAGCCATCAGAACATGCCTACACTTCCAGCATACATTTTCTGAGAGAGAACCACCTACTCATGTGTTGAGACTAAGATATTCCATTCCTACCATATGAATCTTGATCTCTAGCCTTCCCCAAGTTGATTTCCACTCAAATCTTCTTTCCACCAAATCCAAATCCCGTGAGAGAGAGTTGAGTGTTGGGGAGACTATCATTTGAAGCACAAGAGCAAGGAGTTCATCATCAACACACCATTTGTTACTTCTTGGAGAGTGGTATCTGCTAGGTTGGCTAGGTGTCACTTGGGAGCCTCCGACAAGATTGTGGAGTTGAACCAAGGAGTTTGTAAGGGCAAGGAGATCGCCTACTTTGTGAAGATCTACCGCTAGTGAGGCAATTCCTTCATGGGCGACGACCATGGTGGGATAGACAAGGTTGCTTCTTCGTGGACCCTTCGTGGGTGGAGCCCTCCATGGACTCGCGCAGCCATTACCCTTCGTGGGTTGAAGTCTCCATCAACTGGATGTACGATAGCACCACCTATCAGAACCACGTCTCAAAAATCTCCGTGTCTCCAATTTGCGTTTGCAGACTCCAATCCCATCCTTTTACTTTCTTGCAAGTTGCATGCTTTACTTTCCGCTGCCCATATACTATTTGCATGCTTGCTTGATATGTGTTGTGATTGTTAAACTTGTGCCAAAACTCCACCTAAACTAAAATAGGTTAAAAACTGCATCTTTTGGTACTTAGTGTCTAATCACCCCCCTGACACCTCTTCTCGATCCTTTCAATTGTTATCAAAGCATTGTTCTCCATTGCTTCGGGGTTTAAACACCATTGGAGGAAGATGGATGAGTCTACTATTGTGAGTCTTAGACATAGAGTGCGTATACTTGATGGAGAGTATTTTCATGAGTGGAAGAATGAGATGCTTGTGATTTTCAATCATTATCATTTGAACAAGTACATTGCTAGCCCTTGTGCACCTCATGTTGATCTATGCATCCTACCCTTGTTGAGTCAATTGACATGATTCACAATCTTAGAACTGTTGAACTTATCACTAGAGGCTTGCCTAGAAACTTGATTGGATGTTTGCCTACTCTTAAGTGTGCCTACACCATATGGAAATTTCTTGAGGAACGCTTTCCGAATTATTCCTTGAAAAATCTAGATGAATCCTTCATAAGTCTATTGCCTTGAGTAAGATGAATTCCAGTGATCCTATGTTTGGTGATTGTCTATTTGAGCTTACAAACCTTATGCGTGCCAAAGGAGATGTTGGAATCATTAGTGATATTATTTCCGAAGCTATTAAAATTCAAAAAGAAGATCATTGTCAAACTCACTCTAACAAATCACCCTCTCTAGGATTTGATCCACCACTTGACGATGTTGAACATGGATACTATTATGTGGATGATGATAGTGACCTTGATCTTGATGATGCAATGAGACACTTTAGTCTTATGGAAAATCTTCGGGGATACATGGCAGGAGGAAAGGAATGGGTTCTTGATAGTGGATGTACCGATCACATGACCGGAGATAAAGATATGTTTCGTGAGCTTGTTGAAAATGACAGTCCTCGAAAGTATGTCACATTCGGTGACAACTCAAAGGGTAAGGTGGTTGGCCTCGGTAAGGTGGCCATATCACATGATAGCTCCATACAAAATGCCATGCTCGTTGAATCTCTTGGATATAATTTACTTTCAGTATCTAGACTTGCTGATTTCGGTTTCAATGTCCTATTCAATGAAGTAGATTGCCAAGTGTTTCGTAGAGACAATCATAAAATGGTCTTTACCGGTGTTCGTAGAGGTGATCTATACATTGTTGATTTCACTAAAAAGGCTCAACCTAGAACTTGCTTCATCGCTAAATCCTCTAAAGGGTGGTTATGGCATAGACGATTAGGTCATGTTGGTATGCGAAACCTTGACAAGCTTGTTAAAGGAAATCATATCCTTGGCATTAACAATGTCATAATTGATAAGGATAGACTTTGCAGCGCTTGTCAGGCAGGTAAACAGGTTGGAGGGAGGCATCCCGTGAAGAACATAATGACCACAAGGAGGCCACTCGAGCTACTTCACATGGATCTTTTTGGTCCCAACGCTTACAAAAGTCTCGGTGGAAATTCTTTTGGTCTAGTTATAGTTGATGACTTTTCAAGATTTACGTGGGTGTTCTTTCTCGATGATAAATCGCAGGTCCAAAAGATCTTCAAAAACTTCGCTAGGAAGTCCCAAAATCAATTTGAAGTGAAGATCAAGAAGGTTTGCAGCGACAACGGAACGGAGTTCAAGAATGCAAATGTGGATACCTTTCTTGACGAAGAAGGTATTTCACATGAGTTCTTAGCTACGTACACACCTCAACAAAATGGAGTTGTTGAGAGGAAGAACCAGACGCTCATCAAAATGGTGGGAACGGTGCTTGATGAGTACAAGATGCCGAAGCAATTTTGGGCGGAAGCGGTTGAGACAGCTTGTCATGCAACAAATCGCTTGTATCTTCACAAGCTACTCGGCAAGACGGCATACAAGCTCCTCACCGGTAACAAACCCCAAGTTGGATACTTACGGGTATTCGACTCAAAGTGCTACATTCTTGATAAGCATCGCCGTTCTAAATTTGCTCCTAAGTCTCATGAAGGGTTCCTACTTGGTTATGGCTCAAACTCTCACACATACTGTGTCTACAACAATTTCACCCGAAAGGTTGAAGAAACAGTAGATGTGAAGTTCGATGAATCTAACGGCTCGCAAGTAGAGCAATTGCCAATTGATGTAGGAGACAAAGACCCCTGGGAAGCAATCCAAGACTTGTCTATTGGCAAGATTCGTCCAACGGAGGTGAAGGGGAGTACCTCGTCCGTCCAAGTGGAAGCTTCTACCTCATGACAAGGTGAACCAAGAGTTGATACGGAAGCGTCCACAAGTGGGACACACCAAGATGAAGAAAATGAGGAAGTGCACCTAGATGAATGCCAACAACCTCCTTCTCCACCACGACAAGAGAACGACAACGCCAACAATGAAGAAGGCCAAGAAGAAGAACAAGATGAAGAAGATGTTCAACCAAGACCCAAGCAAAAGCTTTCACGAGTTCGAGCAAGAATTGCTAAAGACCATCCCGTCGAGCAAATCTACAATGATATCCAAACCGGGAGAATCACTCGCTCTAAAACTCATTTAGCTAACTTTTGTGAACACTATTCATTCATCTCTAGCATTGAACCTATGAAGGTTGAAGAAGCTTTGGAAGATTCGGATTGGATAAATGCTATGCATGAAGAGCTACACAAATTTGAGAGAAATCAAGTTTGGACATTAGTTGAGAAGCCCGACAATAACCACAACATCATTGGTACCAAATGGGTGTTTCGCAACAAGCAAGATGAAGATGGACAAGTAGTTCACAACAAAGCATTTCTCGTCGCCCAAGGCTACACACAAGTCGAAGGTATGGACTATGGTGAGACTTATGCTCCGGTTTCTAGACTTGAGTCCATTCGCATCTTACTTGCCTATGCTAATCACCATGATATCACCTTGTACCAAATGGACATTAAAAGTGCTTTTCTAAATGGTGAAATAGAGGAGGAGGTTTATGTTAAGCAACCTCCCGACTTTGTTAATCCTAAGAAACCTGATCATGTTTACAAACTTCACAAAGCTCTTTATGGTCTTAAACAAGCTCCTAGAGCGTGGTATAAATGCTTGACCAAGTTCCTTATTGAAAAAGGCTTTGGAATTGGAAAAATAGATTCTACTCTTTTTACTAAAAGGGTCAATGGAGAATTATTTGTATGCCAAATCTATGTTGATGATATAATATTTGGTTCTACTAACCCTCATTTTAGTGAAAAGTTTGGAAAGGTAATGTCAGAGAAGTTTGAGATGTCTATGATGAGCGAACTCAAATTCTTTCTTGGTTTGCAAATCAAGCAAACTAAGGAAGGTGCCTTTGTATCTCAAACAAAGTACACCAAGGACTTATTCAAGAAGTTCAATATGCAAGAATGCAAAGGTATGACTACACCCATGCCTACTAGTGGACATCTTGATTTGACCAAAGATGGTGAACCGGTCAATCAAAAGGTTTATCGCTCTATGATTGGTTCATTGTTATATCTATGTGCTTAACGTCCCAATATCATGCTAAGTGTTTGCATGTGTGAACGATATCAAGTTGCTCCTAAAGAATGTCATCTTAAGGCCGTGCAAAGGATAGTGAGATACTTAATCCATACACCAAATTTTGGCATTTGGTATCCAAAGAGGGCCTCTTTCGATCTTGTTGGCTACTCCGACTCGGACTATGCCGGTGACAAGGTTGATAGAAAGTCCACTTCGGGTACTTGTCAATTTCTTGGTAGATCTCTTGTATCTTGACCTTCCAAGAAACAAAACTCGGTATCCTTATCCACCGCCGAAGCGGAATACATTGCCGCTGGTTCATGTTGTGCTCAATTACTTTGGATGACCCAAACTCTTAAAGATTATGGGATATACGTGAAACATGTTCCAATACTTTGTGACAATGAAAGTTCTATCAAGATTGCTCACAATCTTGTGCAATACTCTCAAACTAAGCATATTGAAGTTCGTCATCATTTCATTCAAGATCATGTTGCCAATGGGGACATTAATCTTAAGCATGTTCGCATCGAAAAGCAATTAGCGGACATATTCACTAAACCACTTGATGAGAAAGTGTTTTGCAGGTTAAGAGGTGAATTGAACATCATTGATGCTTCAAACTTGGAGTAGGAACTCCATTGGATACATGCAAGACATGAGTCTATGACTAATCCTTGATATTTCTCTTATGATGACTATCTTATGTCTTGGATGCATTTGCATCTTGCATGTTATCTAACCCTTGTAGGTACTTGGATGAATCTAAATCCAAGAGATTGCAACTCACTCACATCTTGGGCGATCTCTACATCACCAAGTCTCTACATAATGGTGGTTGAAGACAGGGAAGCACGAAACCATTCAAACATATCCTTTGACAAATTTATCATTGAAATTCATGATTGTCATTTTGGATACACAAGTGCTCTTCCTTGCAAAAACTAACCCATGTAGGTAGATGAACTCAAATTCCAAGTGGTGCTCCCAACTCACAACCTTGAGCAACCCACACAAGTTCAACTACATGATCACGATCAACACCACCACCCAAGGTATGTTATTGCATCTTAGAGAAGCTTTACTCCAAGTCTTGAGTCAAAGCAACTCGACAAGATGTGAATACATCAAGATGCTTAAACGAAAAATGGTAACCCCATTATGAGCTTAAACGATGAGTATGACCTATGATCAAGTGATTTCACTTGACTCCTAAGTCAATATACTCTAACATAGGTGACTTTGTCGCCGACCAATACTAGATGAAGTTCTCTTATGTGCTATTGCATTTGTCTCATGCATATTTGTTTCCCCTTTTCAAAAAAAAACTCATCTAGATTTCTTTTCTCTTCTGTTTGTTCTGCATTCCCTGCATCCAATTTATTGCAAATATTTCAGTTAATTCCTTGCAAATCCTTGTGAGATCTTACTTGTCTAGAGAGCTGAGGTGACAAGTGTTTTCTCTGCGATGAACTCGATCACACCGGTCTGATGCCTTCGGTCCAACCAAATCCTTCGGTACAACTGAAACAAACAACTCGGTGCCACCGATTTCATTACAGGAAAGACAGCTTGCCACATGTTTTTGCATTCCTTTTAAATCCAGCTCCACTCAATGAATCTTGTCCTCTACCAGCATCACATTTAACTTGCTGCTTTGTTCTGTGACTCAAGGACCAAACCCATAGTGACAAATATCCAGAAGAACCCTTCTTGGAAATTGATGTCAAAGGGGGAGAGAGAGTGAAAGATCGAGGATGTCGCCTAGAGGGGGGGGGGTGAATAGGCGCTTCAAAATAATTACGGTTTAAGCTTGAACAAAAGCGGAATAAACCTAGCGGTTAATTTGTCAAGCACAAAACCAAAAATGACTAGGATCACCTATGTGCACCAACAACTTATGCTAAGCAAGATAAGCAACTATGTGATAGCAAGATATATGACAAAGAACAATATGGCTATCACAAAGTAAAGTGCATAAGTAAAGGGCTCGGGTAAGAGATAACCGAGGCACGCGGAGACGACGATGTATCCCGAAGTTCACACCCTTGCGGATGCTAATCTCCATTTGGAGCGGTGTGGAGGCACAATGCTCCCCAAGAAGCCACTAGGGCCACCGTAATCTCCTCACGCCCTCGCACAATGCAAGATGCCGTGATTCCACTAAGGGACCCTTGAGGGCGGTCACCGAACCCATAAAAATGGCGACCCTTGGGGGCGGTCACCGAACCTGTACACTTTGGCAACCCTTGGGAGCGGTCACCAGTACCCATCAAATTTCTCGGGGCAATCTCCACAACCTAATTGGAGACCCCGACGCTTGCCCAGAGCATTACACCACAATGATTGAGCTCCGAACAACACCAACCATCTAGGGCGCCAAGGCACCCAAGAGGAACAAGCTCTAGGGTGTCCAAAACACCCAAGAGTAACAAGCTCAAGGGTACCAAGAACCCAAGAGTAATAAGCTTCTCAACTTATAACTTCCATGTATCAGGTGGAGAACTCAAACCGATGCACCAAATGCAATGGAAAGGGAACACGGAGTGCCCAAGTCCTTCTCTCTGAAATCCCACTGAAGCAACTAATGCTAGGGAGGAAGATGAGAGGAATAACAAGAAGGAGAACACCAAGAACTCCAAGATCTAGATCCAAGGGGTTCCCCTCACATAGAGGAGAAAGTGATTGGTGGAAATGTGGACCTAGATCTCCTCTCTCTTTTCCCTCAAAAACTAGCAAGAATCCATGGAGGGATTGAGAGTTAGCAAGCTCGAAGAAGGTCAACAATGGGGGAAGAACACGAGCTCAAGGGATGAGGTTCAATGGGGAAGAAGACCCCCTTTTATAGGTGGGGCAAAATCCAACCGTTATGCTCACAGCCCGCACAGAGCAGTACTACCGCTCCAAGGAGCGGTACTACCGCTAGGGCGGTAGTACCCCTTCGAAACACAACAGCGAGGAGGCAAAAAGGCCAGAAGAACCGTTGGAGCGGTAGTACCGCTTGACCTCACGGTACTACCGCTAGGGGTAGCGGTACTACTACGAAGGGTAGCGGTACTACTGCTTGCAAGCGGTACTAAAAAATTACATTCGGGCCTACCACCGTAGGAGTTGGGACGAGTTTTTGGTCAGAGCGGTACTACCGCTGTAGGAGCCGCGGTAGTACTGCTCTGGAGCGGTAGTAAAAAATTGCATCCGCTCCAATTCGCGGTAGTATCGCTGCAGCCTTTTCAGAACACCAAAACTGCCACAACTTTTGCAAACGGACTCCAAATTCGATGAAACCAAGTTTGTTGGAAAGCTAGCGACAAGGGCTAACAAATTAGAAAATGGTGAGAACCCTTCCTCAGATAAGACCGGTAAAACCTCCAACACCGAAAACATCATAGAAGACGCATGCGAACTCCGTTTTCGATGAACTCAAGCTTGTCATCAAGATGACCATAAGCTCTAAGACTCACAAAGAGAATCAAACAAGAACCAATAAACAATATGCAAGGATGCAATGGTTTGAGCTCTCTACTAACGATACGATCAAGCTACCAACTTGAGAGCCCCCCTTGATATTACGGCAAATGATCCTATAACCCGGTCTCCCAACTACCACCATGAGACCGGTAAAATAGAAAACCTATCAAGGGAAAACCTTTGCCTTGCACATGGTCCACTTGAGCTAGATGATGACGATCTTGACTCCCTCAAGTTGGACCACCTTTCTTGATTGCGTTGGCTCGATGAAGACTAGATGATTGCTCCCCCATAGTCCACTATGGGTGAGCCACTCTTCGGCTCATCTTCACAAGTCCATTGTCACCACAATGGGCAGCAAGCTTCAAGCACTTGATCTCTTCGTGATTCATCACTTGAACTTGCACACCGCATCCCAACCCCACAAAGAACTCTCACGAAGACCATGGGTTAATTAGTACACAGAGCGTAAATGACAATGCTTACCATACAATGGGATCACTTGATCCCTCTCGGTACATCTTCTACGCTTTGTGAGTTGATCAACTTGATTCACTCTTGACTTAGTCTTGATCAACCTTGAATCTTTCCAACTCTCTTCATTTGGATGATGTCTTGAAGGTAAACATGAATGATCACACAATCTTCTTATTGAAAACATGCTTGCAATAAGCTCAACACTCACATGACTAATCTTTAGATAATTCCTTAATAGCACCTTGGTCAACTCATAAACTCCTTGAAACCAACACATGGACTTCAAGAAAAGCCGATGGACAAAACCTTCAAATATAACTCAAGGCAACCATTAGTCCATAGAGATTGTCATCAATTACCAAAACCAAACATGGGGGCACCGCATGTTCTTTCAATCTCCCCCATTTTGGTAATTGATGACAATCACTTTCAAGAGAGTTTATACAAGGATTTATGCATCACCATGCAATGCAACAGCCAATGATGCATGAGAATGGGATGCAAATGCTTAGGAACCAAAACCAAAGCAAGGAGAAAACTCTGAAGACTTCTCCACAAAACTCTCTGAAACTCCTCCCCCATTGGCATCGATTGCCAAAATGGGTGAAAAGCTTAGAAGGCCAATATAAAGTGTGTTCCTCCATAAATTGTGTATCTCTCAAAATGAGAGTGGAATGCAATACACATATCCAATGGTAAATACTTGGAGGAAGATAAACTGTATTGAGGCCCAAAGATTGCAAAAGAATGATATGCCACAAAGACATCACAAAGAGAGAAACAAGAAATCGAGCAATCAAAAGATACCAATTGAAGCAAGCAATGAAAGGATATCAATTGAACCAACTAGACCAAAGATCCTATGAGCCACATGAATGAAGGATATTATGATATGAGCAAAGGAGTATTCTAAATAAGCTATAGAAGCTCCCCATGATTTGTGCATACATAATAATTTTTGTATTTGGATACAAAGTGCACAAAATAGGATCATAGCTCCCCCAAAATCCATAAACAAACAACAAGTGCAAGTGAGCATGAAGGAAACTAAGCCTAGCACTTGCAACAAACACATGGTTGAGCAACATGTAAAAGAGGCAACTTAAGAATAGGCTCAACCAAAATGATGTGTGTGAGTCATGGCAAAGCACATGAGAAGACTAATATACAGACGAGCATAAGCATCAACATAGTCTCGAATGAATGAGATACACGGTGCAAAGCCTTTCATTCTCACACACAACTAAGCAAATAGGTTCACAAGAACACTAAATATGCAAAATGAATAACCAACACTTGTGACAACCCAAGGTGAAGATAGAAAGCATAAGCATCATCAAGACAGGGGATACCAATTAAGATGGCAAAAGCCTCGTCAAGACAAGCATGAGGAAAATAATCTTCACCACACAAGAGTGCATCAAGATGCAACGAGATAAGACACGCACTCAAGGCAAAAGCTTTCACAGAGCCACCAAAGAAATAACATAAGAAAGACAAGGTGGACGTGAAAGAAAGGATATCATCTAGAGATGTAATTTCTCTCAAGTGTATAAGGGTCTAGGTAGACGAAATCATGACGATATATATCTACAAAGAAGGATGTACACCCGAAATAGTTACAACACGAAGGAACAAGATATCCAAAAGGAAGTCATACATATACCAATAAGATATGTGCTTGGAAGCATAGCCCAAGGCTAGATATGGTCTTATTGTATATAAATGAATTCCTACCACACAACCATCAAAGACAACACAACTAGCAACAAGAGATCATTGTTGGGATGCTTTGAGAAAGGAAACAAGTATCACAAGAAAGAAAGAATAACATGCCATGATACAATCTACACACGATTGATGCAAAAATGTGTGCATGTAGTAGATGATGATACTTGTTACCGAGATAGCATTGGAAGGATGTAGTAGATACCAATTGAAGGTAGAAAGTAGATCATTGATCATCCTAGCTTGACTCCAATAAGCACATGGTGACAACACCTTCCTTTTGAATGAGCTGAGTATCCAATGCATCTCCAATTATTCCTAGAACAACAACACAAACAGAATGGTACCCAAACTCATTGGGACCAAAGAGTTAGAGAACCAACAATACATAGGACAAACTCCACATAGATGTGTGCATATAGATATGAAAATGAATCTCATGCACATCTCATCCAATTTGAGACTTGGTGGAGTTTCCCCTTATATTGGGTCAAAGAAAGAAAACATGCCAAAGGAACTACATGAAGTTAAAATGCATGCTCAAGACTTTCAAGAACCGATACCAAAATAAAAGGAAAAACCAAGTGAAAAGGATACCGAATGGAGAAATCATCACTTGGAAGATATCATTAAAAGATACATCAAGGAATGAGATATACATTGGAACACACAAAAAAAGATGTCAAACTCCCAAAGGAGAGGATGGTTCCAAACAAACCAAGCTCTCTACAAAGTTTCATGTTGGCACAAAGTACCGAAAAGAAACGGCTTGCCATCCACCAACACACACTTAATATGGATCACAAGATGAGTGTTTTATAGAAAATAGGATAGCTCCCCCAAGACTAGTGCATTATAGAGAATTTGAATTTGAATACAAAATGCACAAGGTGGGATGACCACTTTCACTATATCTAGAAAACACCGAACAAGATCAAGAAAATAACAAGATCCACAAGTGGTATGGAAAACAATGGGAGTTGACACAATCCTAGGCATGAGATAAGGCAAATAAAAGCAAAGGCCAATATAAAGATGATCAATAATTTCTACCACACATAAGTGAGTAACAATTGTCATAAGACAAAAAGTATTTGGAAATAATTCCCGTTGGTAGATAGCAAGGATATCCAACATCATCTTCACACCAAACACAAGCAAATTGCAACTTGTAGAGCTAACATGCCACCTAGGAACAAGATAATCTACAATATCAACACTAGGTGACAAAATCTCAAATGTACACATTTTCTAGGCTAGTAATACACTACTGGAATCAGACACTTTGCCATCTGCCTGATCTTTGCCGTCGGCTAGCGGACGGCAAAGAAGCTCTTTGCCATCAGCTACTGATAAGCCGACGGCAAAGAGATGGCGGACGACAAAGAAGCTCTTTGCCATCAGCCATTTCGTTGCCGCCCGCCAGCTGACGGCAAAGATTCTTTGCCGTCAGCCAGCTAACGGCAAAGAGGGAGGTGGCCCCCACCCACCCGCCCGTTTAAAAAAACTTAACACCCCCACCTCTTTGCCGTCAGCTAGCAGACGGCAAAGAAGATAACGGCGGACGGCAAAGAATGGCGGACGGCAAAGAGCTTCTTTAACTAACGGACGTCCACACCCCCTGCCCGTTACTCTCTTCTTCCTCTCTCCTCCCCGACGGCCTGCCCTAGATCCACCGCCCCGATCCGCCGCCGGTACCGCCCCGCCGCGCGCGCCCACCCCCCGCCCCCCCCCACCGCCCGACGGTCCGTCGCCCGCCACCACGCCCGGCGATTCCCCCGCCCGCCCGCCGCCCGCCCGCCCGCCGCCCTGCCGGCACCCCCGCCCCCACCACCTCCGCCCCACCACCCCGCCCCACCACCCCTCCACCCCACCCACCACCCAACCCGCCGCCGGCGACGACGCACTGCCGCCTGCGCCGCCCTCGCCATGGCCCGCCATGCCGCCAGCGCCCGCCGACCGTCCCATTGCTCGGTGAGGTACTACTGTTTTTTCTGTTTTTCATTTTTTTGCTATTTAATTGTTAGTGCTAGATTGTGTTAGTGTTAGTGTTAGAAAAGAATTAGAAGAAGTAGAAGAAGTAGAAGTAGTAGAAAGATGAAAAAAGAAGAAGAAGAAAATAAGTAGAAGAAGTAGAAGAAGAAGAAAAGAAGAAACGAAAAGAAGTAAAAAAGTAGAAAAAAGATGGAAGAAGAAGAAGAAGAAAGGGAAGAAGAAGAAGAAGAGAGAGAAAGAAGAAGAAGGATAGAAGGAAATACCCCACCCCCTGACCCCCGACACCCCGACCCCGACACCCCGACCCCGACACCCCGACCCCCTGACCCCTGACCCCGACACCACACCCCGACAACGACACGACACCCAGACACCCCGACACCCGACCCCCCGAGGCCGATTGTGGTCTTATATTTGTGAATTATTAGTTAGGTCATATATTTTCCGATTTTGTTATGAAAAACATCATATATAATTGTGTTGATCGGGTTGATTTAAATGTGCAGTTGTTTCACCACTGCGAGGTCAGTGTTCGACGACCTCACCGTCGCGCTTGACGAGCTCGCCCCTTCATTCGTGGGTGAGCACAAATGACATGTCCTCCTCCCCATTAATTATTTTCTCTGCTCCGGTGTTCGTGCCGATGAAACTTGATAGCTAGCTATATATGTGTCTTGAATCATCAAGATATCGTAACCAATATGTGTCTCCGCTCGAAAGCATCATAGTTATAAATATGCATGCATTTGCATATTTATAACCTTGATTCTTTCGAATTGTCCAACGCTATCCATGGACAGCCAGTATGTGTAGATTGGGTTCGTTTTTCCCATATGCTTTGCTCGGATCCGACGCATAAATTTAAATCGTGCCTCCCTGTTGTTCTCCGGTACACATCCTCTCTGCTTATTGCGAGACGTGTATCAGAGAACAACGGGGAGGTGCTGCCGAAATTTTGCCTCGGATCCAGAGCATAGCATATGGGAAAATGAACCCAATCTACACATACTCGGGTGGGATTAGGACCTATCATTTCCTATTAGAGTGTAGGTTGCATGGATGTAATAAAATTGACAAAGTAGATCAACTGATGAATATATACATGGTGAATTATATATATAATTGTTGTGTGTCCATAGCTCGAAAGTCAAGATGAGTGATCGTATGCGTGGATGTATACCGTCACACTGGTTAGAACAAATGGAGCGCTGAATGGTTCACAAAAACCAAGGGTTTGTGCAAGCCGCATTGCAAATAGCCGAGGAAAACTTGGTGCCCTGCTTCCGGCGCGGCAATTGGGAAAAGAGGACGAGGCTGAAATGGGTAAACACCGCAGAAGAATGGTTTTACGCCCGATTATACGGTGTCGACATTTCATGGTGAGTCTGCCCAACGTGACCAAGCTGAGGTGGATCATCGTCGCACCGACGAGCATGGTACAAGGATGGAAAACATCGTGCAAGACTATGATGATGCTCGGGATTCGGACGAGGAGATGGAGGAATCTGCAAAGGCCTTCAATGAAATGTTGGAGTCTTCAAAACGTACGCTCCATGAGCACACTGAGCTTTGTCAGTTGGATGCCATCTCACAAGTAATGGCTTTGAAGGCTCAGTTCAACTTGGGCAGAGAATGCTATGATGCAATTATGACAGTATTTGGACGCTTTCTACCCAAAGGCCATGTAATGCCTGCAAACCTGTACCACTCGGACAAAATCCTCCATGCAATCAAGATGCCCTATGAGAAGATACATGCCCGTGAGAAAGGATGTGCCTTATTTAGGCTTGACTATGCGGACTTGAACTATTGTCCCATTTGCAAGTGTTCCAGGTATATTGTGGTAGACAACGGTATGGGTGAGAAGACACAGACCAAAATCCCTGTTAGTGTTCTTCGGTATATGCCAATCGTACCAAGACTTCAACGTCTTTCCATGGTCAAAGAGACGGCCAGACAGATGACATGGCACAAAACAAGCAAAAGAACCGAACTAGATGCAGATAGGAAACTGATGATGGTACACACATCGGATGGTGTTGTGTGGAAAAGGTTTGATGAATTACATGTCGACAAAGCGGCAGATCCGAGGCATCCTCGAGTCGGCATCGGACCGATGGGTTCAAGCAGTTTGGTATGACGGCAGCCCAATACAGCTTGTTGGCCCGTATTTGTCTTTCCACTCAATCTCCCCCCGGACAGATTATGCAAAGAAAGAACATTTTCCTGACGTTGATAATTCCAGGTCCCAACTATCCGGGGAAAAATATGAATGTGTACATGCAGCCGCTTAAGGACGAATTGCAAGAAGCCTGGGATAATGGGTTCAAGACATACGACGCCTATGCGTGTCTGGTACATGTACTCGATGCATGACTTGCTGGTGTGTGCGCTATTCGTTGGCTGGTGTGTGCATGGAAGGTTCCCGTGCCCCACATGCAAGGGAGCTCTTGAGTTTCGTTGGCTTCAGGCCGGTCGCAAGTTTCTTACTTCGACATGCATAGACAGTTCCTGGATCCTCACCATAATTTCAGGAAAGAGAAGAAGAACTTCATCAGAGGTAGAGTTGTAAAAACTCGCACCACCAAGCGCTGACAGCCAATGCACTGGATCGCTTAAACGCCTCGAGCGCATCCAGGCGTCCGTGGTACTTCAAGGGGTATAATTCTGAGCACGCATGGACTCAGAAAACATGCTTATGGGATCTGCCTTACTTCAAAGACCTCCTTTGCCCACACAACATCAACGTGATGCACGCTGAGAAGAATATCGCCGAGGCACTTTTTGGTACATTGATCGGCATAGATGGGAAGTCAAAGGATAATACTAAGGCTAGAGTCGATCTGGAGGCGCTATGTGATAGGCCGTTACAAAACATTAAAGAACCGAAAGGAAAGCAGAACTGGACGAAGCCAAAGGCATGGTTCAATCTTGGAAGGCCAGCTATGAGGGAAATTATCTTGTGGGTGAAAATGCAGTTGATGTTCCCCGATGGGTATGCAGCGAATATAAAGAGGGGAGCGAGTCTTGATAAATTGAAGATATTTGGTCTCAAGAGTCATGATTGGCACATATGGATTGAGCGGGTAATGCCGGTGATGTAGCGTGGCTTCATCCCTGAGGATGAATGGCTAGTACTGGCAGAACTCAGCTATTTCTTCCGTGTTCTTTGTGCGAAAGAACTATCGCCTGGCGTGCTAGAAGAAATGGAAGAGTTGGCGCCAGAGTTGATCGCAAGTTAGAGAAGATCTTTCCACCGGCTTCTTTAATCCAATGCAGCATTTGATTTTGCATCTCCGACAGAGGCAAGATTGGGGGGCGTGCAAAATCATTGGTGCTACCTAACCGAGAGGATGCGAAGACGCTTGAGAAAAATGTAAAATAAACATAGAATTGAAGCGCCTATGGCTGAGGCATTCATCATCGAGTTGGCGGCAAACTTCGTGACAGCACACTACTGAAACCAAAAATCGCTATTTGCATAATCCAAGCCTCGGTACAATGCTTGACGAGCCTAAAAGGGTGGATCCAACCTCAGCCTATTCAAAGGCAATCTCGCACCAGCCGTTGTTTCAAATCCAAAGATTTTTGGATAATGAAGAATGGCGGACCATTTCGTTGTATATCTTCAACAACCTGATAGAAGTGCGGCCGTACATCGAGTAAGTTCTCGGTACATTGTTTTGCAACTTCTATTTCCTTTGAACTGCTCTTATTCCTGGTTATTTCATACAGTCGATACTTCGCCCTATTCTCGTATGGAGCGGTGATCCAAAAGGATTCCGTCGAAGAGTATGAGCTTCTCGCAAAGCAAGGAGGCGGCTATCCCGATTTCATCTCTTGGTTCAAACAAACAGTAAATTCTATTAGACAATTTCATTTCATTCGCTAATTTGTGCATAATGCAACAATACTTTCATATTAAACTTGTAGGCTAATTCAGAGTCTATGGACACCGAATTGAGACAAGTCGCTAATGGTTTTGACTATAAGGCCTAGATTCGAGCGCTTCGGACCTTCAACAATGTCCGGCTCCGACCTACAGGGCCGGTGGACGCCTTCCTCCGTCACGGAAGAAGACGTGCTAAAGCTGCGAGAGGCTAAGTACCTGTCTTACGAGATTTCGCATAGGTTGCCTGCCAAAGGGCAAGTCATTCCTACCCCCGAGCCCGGCGAGCATGTCGTGTTGGTATCCCACCTCCGTCGGGGATTAGGCTTCCCGATGGATCCTTTTGTGAGAGGGCTCATGTTTTATTATGGGCTGGAATTCCAAGACTTGGCTCCGGAGTCCATCCTCCATATTTCTTCATTCATTGTCGTCTACGAAGCCTTCCTCCGCATTACCCCTCACTTCGGCTTGTGCCTTAAGACCTTCGACGTGGAGCCGAAGATGATCGACGGGTGTCAAGCAGAGTGCGGTGGGGCGGCTGTAAGCCAAAGGGCCGACGCTCCATGGCCCGAGGGCTCTTTCCAGGAGGAGCTCGGCTTGTGGCAGCAGGAGTGGTTCTACATAACCGCTCCCAGGGGCAGCAGGCAGAAGCCACTGCCCATCTTCCGCCCGGGCCCTCCACAGCGGCTGATGTCGTGGGTCAGCCAAGGACTCAACTGGGGGCCGTCAAAGGAAGTGCACCTATTGCAGGGCCGGATTCGAGACCTCCAAGCGAGGGAGATCAATCTGGTCGTGGTGATGCAGGTCATGCTGATTAGGTGTCTCCTGCCCTGCAAATGTCGTCCTCTCCGGCTGTGGGAGTTTAATCCGGAGGGACCATGAATTCTCCAACACTTCATGGGTATGACACCCGTGGAGATGTACAAACTGTTCTTCGGATCACGAGAGGCGTGTCCGGAATTGACCGAGGACGCCGGCCTAAGCTGCAATCACCCGGATACACAGGTAAGCAGCTCCATGTCCGGACATACCATTTGTTTGCCTTTCTATGATTCGCTTTTTGATCAACTGCCCTCTAAACAGGAGTGGATAGCGCAAGCAAAACTGTCTGATGTCCGCCCTCCCTGAGACCGCGCGGATCTCGTCTTTGGTCGAGATGTTGGAGGTTGCGCCTTGGAGGAAGGCGAAGGGGAGAACAGAGGAACTACCGCCTCAACCAAGGAGGCTTTTGAGGAAGGGGGGATCGAGAATCCCTCCTTCCAGGGGAGAAGAGGATCGCCTCCGAAGACCCGGAGGCCAAAGCCCCGAAGCGGGGGAAGAGATCTTCACCGGAGGGTCCTGCGTTCGGAGAGGCTCCGGCCACACAGTCTCCCCTAAAGAATCAGCCCTCCAGGAAGCCGTAAGTAGAAAAAAGGGAGTTTTGTAATAAGGGACATCCCTATTTGTGCTTCTGAGGATAACTTAGGTTTTTACCTTGTCGTTCGGATCTCCGTCCTTCTCAAATGAGCTTGTCTTCGGGGGAACTCCGTCCGGAGATGATGGAGAGCGAGACGCCTCCATCTGCCGCACCATCGGATAGGGCGGACGAGCCTGAAGTGTCATCACGGAGGGTATCCCCGAGTCCGGCAGGGCCGAATAGTTCGGTACCAACTGGTGTGCGGCCGGGGGAGCTGAAGGATCTGCTTGAGAGGGCGTCTATCTCAGAAGGTCACCGTACGCTGATGAGTATGGTGATTGAAAGAATCTCATCCGCCAAAGGCGGGTTGCGTGATGCCGTCAGGAATTTGCTGGCGGGGTTTGAGGTACGTAAAAATGACATACCCTTTGACAGTTTTACACATAAAGTGCGCCTTGTATAGATAGTAGCCCCTGAGACTCGGTAGGGTGTCGAGAACGACAGCGTGCCGAGGATCAAAATCCCAGGTATTGATTTTCGCCTTTCCTATGCAGGTGGCAGATAGCTCGGTGGCTAGCCGGACTGATGGAGTTTCCGAACTAAAGCGGCAGCTCGACGCTGCGGATGCGGACATCGCGTTGGTCAATAAACGACTTGACGAGTCGCAAGGTTGGTTTTTTCTCCGTGGTCACCTAGTAAGGGAGCCGAGGCCCACTCCTTACAACTTGTGTGCTAAATGCAGATGGTGCCACTGCTGTGGAGAGCCTTTGGGCAGAACTTGCTCAAGCCAAGGAGCAAGCTAGAAGGAGTGATGCGGCTGCCTCGAGGGCGGCCGAAGAGCTAGAAGCCGAAAGGGCTGCACACTGCCGAAGCAGGGAGGAGATGGCCGAAATGGCCGTGAAGTTAAAAGATGCTACCGACCGCAATGAGGTTCTTGAAAAGGAGCGCCTAGCGGAGCGAGAAGACTGGGAAGGCCACCGCCGGCCAAGGATGCCCGCTCTGCAATGCGGGCTATAAAGGAGGAGCTGCGCCAGGCCGGAGACATTGTGGCTGGCAAGCCCTTTCTGCTGCGCCGAAGGTTTACAGATCCAAAGTATGCTCAGCTTGGCTAGCTATGGGGTCCGGAGGATTCTTATATGGACTTGGCGGCGAGTGCAGCAGAAGCCGTTGTGCACTTCCGAAGTCAGAAGGATCACAAGACGGAAGAGCTGTTTTGGTCTCAATTCCATAGTCCGGAGCGTTCCCTTCCGCTGACCGATCGGTTGGCCGAGTGGGCTGAGCTAAATAGATTGTCCGGACTTGCCATGACGGATATCGTGACTCATGTCTGGCCGGATAGGCCCAAGCCGAAGAGTTATTTTGGCTTCTTGCAACAATTTCTTGGGGCGGTGCCGCATATCAAGGCGATGAAGCGGTCGGCCTGCATAGAGGGTGCACGGATGGCCCTCGCCCGTGTGAAGACACATTGGACAGAGATGGATGCCACCGCTGTTGCGACCCAGGGTTCGGACGAGAGCCGGTTACCCGCCGAGCACTATTTTGGGGAAGTTCTGCGTGGTGCTCATGTAATAGATTCGTAGTGCTCAAAGAATGTCATGTTCAAATGAAAGTTTTGGCTTGTAAAACGATGTTTATGACATAAGCGCTTTTTGGTACTTGTGCGTTCAAGTAATGAAATATCTCCTGTGCGGCCGTGTATGTATACGTGTGTATAACCTGAAAGATGGCAGTCGTCGGCTTCAGCCCCCATGCACAGGGTGCGGGGGTGTTTGCAAAAATAGTGCATTTTCACACTTAATCCGACGTCTCGGTCCTGTGAAGGAGGTGGTAGCATAGCAAACGAGGCAACCGGACTATAATGCTTTAACACTTTCACTTAGCCATAGGAGTTCGAGGGTGGGGCTACGACATAGCCCGTAGGGGCACCGCGCCCTCCGAATTCGGGGCGCGTATGTGCCTGACAGGTAAACGGTCCTTCGTCAAAGCGTTGGAATTCTAAACATTCCGATAGTCGATCGAGTGGTTGACCAGTCTCTCGCTATATCATGACGATCGGTTTTGGCTTTCATCGAGGTGCTCGCCAAATTAACGGGGCACAATCACAGTAGTTTTCCTGGTGCCGCGTTAGCCGATGATACGGAATGTAAGGCAGCAAAACACAGGAGCCGGGAAAACCCAACATTTGACCAAAAGACATGACTTCGAGCTGATGCATATAAGGCCTAACTCGAGACGCCGAACACTCCCTAAGGTGTTCGGTCTTTATAATAACAGGCAGAACAATGCCCTAAGCCCCTAGTGTCCAGGACCGGGCGAGAATTTCTGGCGCGGCCGATGCCAAAACGCCAGCCTCCTCGTTGGTTATGGTGAAAAACCGTGGGATGTGATCAACAAAAGACAGTAAGAAAGGTTTACGCAGGGACTTAATCTGAAAAGAATCCTTGCGACGGGTCCCTGTTGCACGTCTGCGCCTGTGTCTCCGTTGTGCCGTATCTTGGACGGGTGTACACGTTGTTCATCTGTAAAAAGAGAGGAACTTAGCTTGAAAGAAATCGTGCAAAAAATGTATTAAAAATCGAAATATGAATGAATGAATAAAGCTGAGCCTATATTAGCTCATATGCACAGCCCCTTGTAAAGGGGTGTGCGGCTAGGGAGCCCCTAGCTTATTTTATGCCGAACTCGTCTAGCCGTGTTCGGGGTCTTGAACGACCTTTTAGTGAGATGATGCCGCGTGCCGGGCATTTTAAGTGTAAGAGACGCGTAGTGTGGTATGGCATTAAAGCGGACAAAAGCTTCACGTCCCAATAGTGCTTGATGGCTACTTCTGAATGGGGCGACATGAAAGATTAGCTTTTCGCGTCGGAAGTTGTCGGGTGACCCGAACACAACTTCTAGTAGTAAGGAGCCCGTGCACTTGGCGTAAGGGCCTGGCGTCACTCCTTTGAAGGAAGTGCGGCTATGTCAAATTTTAGTAAGGTCTATCCCCAACTTGCGGATCGTGTCCGGATATAGCAGATTTAAATCGCTGCCGCCGTCCATCAGGACTTGTGTAAATTGTAGTCCGTCGATTATAGGATCCAATATCAGAGCAGTCCAGCCTGCGTTTCGAATACTTCTGGAATAGTCCAGGTGGTCGATAGTAATTGGTTTTGACATCCAACCTCGAGGTTCCGCTGGGGTGGACCTTGCGATACCTACTTTGGCGGGTGCCACACTGTTGCTCCGTATTATCACATGAAGTGAGTTTACTGTTTTGACTTCTTGTGTGAAAGTCTTTTGTTTTCCGGTGCTCTGCTGGTGGGGTTCGTCGTTATCCTCGCTTGACGCGTCGAGCCCCTTGTGTTCGGCGTTGAGTCGGCCGGACTGTTTGAAGACCCAACAATTTCGGTGGTGTGGTTTGCAGGCCTTCCGGAGGTGCTGTGGATTTGACATATCCGATCCAAAATTTTGTTTAAGTTGGATAGCTCGTCACTGTTGTCCTTAAGAGGCAGTGTTTTACTGTTCGGCCGCGAGATTTTGAATCCGGCGTTGACCGCCATGTTCTTTGGGCTTTTTTCTTTGTTTCGGTGCTGGTCCTTTCTGCACCGTGATTTTCCGTTTCCATCTCTGATCTCGGATGTACTCGGGTCGCTGGTGCTGCATCTTGCTAGCCAGCTGTCTTCCCCCGCGCAAAAGCGGGTCATGAGGCTTGTTAGTGCGGCCATTGTTCTCGGCTTCTCTTGGCGAGGTGTTCAAGCAGCCATTCGTCTCGGACATTATGTTTAAAAGCTACTAAGGCTTCGGCGTCCGGACAGTCGACTATTTGGTTCTTTTTGGTAAGGAACCTGTTCCAGAATTTGCGCACTGACTCTCCGAGTTGTTGAGTTATATGACTTAGATCGTCTGCATCCGGAGGGTGGACATAAGTCCCTTGAAAATTTGCTCTAAACGCGTCCTCGAGCTCTTCCCAAGTTCCAACAGTATTTTCTGGGAGGCTTTTGAGCCAATGCCGAGCTGGCCCTTTGAGCTTGAGGGGTAGATATTTTATGGCGTGGAGATCATCTCCTCTAGCCATGTGCATGTGCAGTATGTAATCCTCGATCCAGACTCCAGGGTCTGTTGTTCCGTCGTATGCCTCTATGTTTACGGGTTTGAATCCCGCTGGAAATTCATGATCCAGCACCTCATCGGTGAAACATAGTGGGTGTGCGGCTCCCCTGTATTTAGGCGTGTCGTTATCTTCGAACATGCGGCGTGTTGTGTTGCTTCCTGGGGCCCTCTTTTTTGGCCCATAAATGGACCTGACCGGGCCATCTGTTTTATGAGCGTCATGTGTCATCTTGTGTGCGGCGCCGCTTGTCACTTTTGGCCTGTCATCTGGTCGTCTATCCGGCCAGGCGGCCTCTTTGCTTTTTGATTGTGGGGGCTCTATGGCCTCCTCGTCGAATTCTGGCAGCAGCTTGCGCTTCGGGTAGCTTTTTGTTTGGTGGCCATTGCCATATTTGTCGGCGGTCTTGAGTACTTTGCTCCACCTCATTCTGAGTATGTCTTCCGCTGTTTTGAGCTTCCGTTTTTCCTTCTTCAGACTTCTTGCAGTGGCGACGAGTCTTTTGTGAAGGTTCTTATGCTCCAGTGGTGTGTCCGGCGTGAGGTCGTCTGAACTGTTGTTCTCGCCGGGCATGCATTGATTATCCGATTCATCCTGTTCGGATGGTTGCTTGGTTGTATGTTCGTCGTCCACTGGTTTGCCCTGCTCCATTGCTGGGTCATTAGGAATGCTGTTTTTGTCGAGGCGGGACTTAGGGCGGCGCCTGCGTCGCCGTTTTGGTTGTTTGTCGGCGGGATTATCCTTTGCCGCGTCCCGTTGTTCCTCGTTATCGCTTCCTTTTGGGGTGTCCACAATATATACGTCATGGATTGGGGTGGCCTTCCAGTGCTCGGTAGGCGTTGGTTCTTGGTAGTCTCCGGCATCGTCGTCCATACCGTCGATGTCTTCGGAGTCGTAGTCTAGCATGTCGGTAAGATCGTCGACAGTGGCTACAAAGTGGGTGGTGGGTGGGCCTCGAATCTCTTCGTCGTCCACATCCCAACCATCCTGACCGCAGTCCTGCCAGGGCTCTCCTGATACCGAGAGATGCTTTAGCGAATTCAGGATGTCGCCAAAGGGTGAGTGCTGAAAGATCTCCGCGGCGGTGAACTCCATGATCGGCGCCCAATCGGATTCGATTGGCAGGGGCGCAGGAGGTTCGGAGTCCGGCAAGGAGTCCAGCGCCTCGGAGTCATGAGCTTTATAAGGGACAAGGTAAGTATTCGGCTCTATCGCCATAGAAGTCTCCACCCCCGAGGCGGTGTCCAGCCACCTGTCCTCGATCTGCGCGGTCTGCTACGAACTATGGGTCAGAGCGGACTCGCGTGCGGCCTCCAGGGCACTGTCCGGCGGCAGAGCTAAATCATGCCCATCGTGACAGTGCGGCACACTCGGCTGTGGCTCGAATCCGTTAAAGATCAAGTCTCCGTGGATGTCGGCCAAGAAGTTTAGGCTTCCAAACCTGACCTGATGGCCAGGGGCGTAGCTTTCGTTCTCCTCCAGATGGCCAAGTGAATTGACCCGCAGTGCGAAGCCACCGAACACGAAGATCTGTCCGGGGAGAAAATTCTTACCCTGGACTGTGTTGTTGTTGATTGAAGAAGCCATCAAGCCTATTAGTGACAACACAGAGGAACTCTCAATGAAAGCACCAATGTCGGTGTCAAAACCGGCGGATCTCGGGTAGGGGGTCCCAAACTGTGCATCTAGGCGGATGGTAACAGGAGACAAGGGACATGATGTTTTACCCAGGTTCGGGCCCTCTCGATGGAGGTAAAACCCTACTCCTGCTTGATTGATATTGATGATATGGGTAGTACAAGAGTGGATCTACCACGAGATCAAGGAGGCTAAACCCTAGAAGCTAGCCTATGGTATGATTGTTGTAATGGTTGTTGTCCTACGGACTAAAACCCTCCGGTTTATATAGACACCGGAGAGGGCTAGGGTTACACAGAGTCGGTTACAATGGTAGGAGATCTACATATCCGTATCACCAAGCTTGCCTTCCACGCCAAGGAAAGTCCCATCTGGACACGGGACGAAGTCTTCAATCTTGTATCTTCATAGTCTTGGAGTCCGGCTGACGATGATAGTCCGGCTGTCCGGACACCCCCTAGTCCAGGACTCCCTCAGGTGGCCTTCCACATGTTGATGCCACTGAACCCTATGAGCCCGTCATTGATTATAGTGATGATGATGATTATACATTTATTGATGATACTGATCGAGATTATTAGTAGTGTCAGGTATTCAATTTTTTTATGTTGTACTTGATGATGATACACTTAAGTGATATACATATTATTATTCATGTCGGTATTTTTTTTATGCTGTAGTAATTTCGTTTACTCTTTGTCATGGCAGGTGTTGAAAGATGGAAGGGGAGCCGACTAAGGCCAAGGACAAACGTGCCCAAATTGAAGGTGTGCCACACCATCAAGGTAGCTCCAGCTTATATCGAGTTCAAGCGAATTGGGTAATGTGGTTTGCTTCATGATTAATGCAATTCATTCATCATGCTAGCTTGAGCCCTTTAATTACTAATTTACTTTGTTTCTCTCTTTCGGGCATGCTACAATAAGACGGATAAGGTGCCGAGGGTACGACCAGATGCCATGGCCCACACCGCCTCTTACAAGCAAGTCAAGGGAAGGCGAGGAAAGGGAGGAGTTTAACCCGAGTCGACCCCTACAATCCAGAGCAGGTGATGATATCTAGTGGCGGGAGGTCCCATGGCTCCATAGCCATTGATCCAGAGATTGCTCCTGAGACCACGGTGAGTTTAATTTGAATGGACGTTACTTGCTAGTCTTAACATTTGAGTGTCATCATGCTAATGAAACATTGGAAATGATCTTTGGTGCAGCAGAACTCCACACAAGCATCACACGCTCCTTCTCCACCATCGGCATGAGCCACCTGCTCCCACACCTCCATGATCAAGGTAAGTTTCTCTAGTTTTTTGCTTAAAAATGCATAAAGACCTAGACTTAGCTTTATTTCATCCAATATGCTTACCTTAATGACCTAGAGTTAGCTTCTTTTCCTGCAAAATGACTTAATAAGCTTACCGACCTCCAAAACCAGCCATTTTACCTAAGTTAGCTCTAAAACGATCTATACTTAGCTTTGTTTCCTCCAAAATGACCTAAGTTAGTTATAATATGCTTAGTTAACTAGGTTTGCTCAATAATGACATGTACTTACCTTACTTATGTAAAAAATGGCATAATTAGCTTAGTTAGCTCATAAACGATCCATTTTACCTACATTAGCTCTAAAATGATGCATTTTACCTAAGTTAGCTCATAAACGATCCATTTCACCTAAGTTACCTCACAAACGATGGCGTGCTTCTTCTTCTAGTCTTCTTCTTCTAGTCACCTTTTCCTAACTTTCTTATTTGCCATTTTGCAGATTTCATTCACTTCTCGGAAGCTAGCTTGCTATGGAGTGCTTGTTTTTTATTTCATTCTCTTCTAGTATTCTTCTAATGGTTGCAACTTATGTGTATGCCATGATGGAACTTGCTATCTTGATGAAACTTTGCATTGTAATATGTATGTGCAACCTCCTAATGGTTGCAACTTATGTGTATGTGCAACTTGCTATGTATGAGTGGATGGAACTATATATGTATGTACGATGAAACTTATGTGCTGTTAAATAGCCCTATGAAATATATCTATATATGTCATATATATTTGCTGTGAAAATTGTTGGATTTAAAAAAAACAGGGAAAAAAGCCATTACGCAGGCTCTTTGCCGTCTGCCACCGACGGCAAAGGGCTCTTTGCCATCAACAGCGGACGGCAAAGAGGCCACGTGGCAGCAACTGTGCTTCGGGAGGTCAATTATTTGGTCGGGCTTGTTAACATGGTGACGGCAAAGAGAAAAAAAAACTTTGCCTATAGCGGCGGACGGCAAAGAGGAAAAAAACTTTGCCTACAACGGCGGACGACAAAGGCTTGCCGTTAACCATCTAACGGAGTAACAGCGCAATTATTGCCGTCAGCATTCTTTGCCGTCGGCAGCTGATGGCAAAGGACCCTTTGTCGTCAGCCGCCCGAAGCGGACGACAATGTAGCTCTTTGCCGTCCCGTACATTGCCGTCCACTTTTGCCATCCGCGGCCGACGGCAAAGACCTTTGCCGTCCGCCGTGGCAGATGGCAAAGTAGCAGATTCCTGTAGTGATATACATAGCATATTACTCCCCTATGATGTGATACCTATGAAGAAAACTTAACAAGAGGCAATAAGAGGATCCAACAAGAGATAATTAATGGACAATTTAGAATTTGAATTTCTCATGAGAAGACATACCACCTAGCAACTAGATAATCTTGAAATATCAATACTAGATTGTATTACTCATGTACACACATTTATAGGATTGTGAGGTGCACAAAGCACATCACTCCCCCATAATGGGATATTCCATCAATCTCTCACAAGAGCCAACTAAGAAATGAACAAGATGAAAAAGGCTCAATGCATGACACACACATACATGATGTGCAAACCAACACACACACATACTTGATTGCTCAAGATAATCAAGTTGGAAGCACAACATATACAAACACATGCAAGGAACAAAACCAAAACATGCAAGTGGGCAAGTAACTTTCAATGTAAACAATTTAAGTACAAGTTACCGCAAGGAGGCACATTGGATATAAGATATAATCTTGATGATTCAATTGACTTGGCTTGAGGCAATAAGAGTGATGAAGTCCCCTTAATTCTTCATAATGTAGCCAAGTGTCCAATGCCCTCCAACAACACCTATCGATCAAGTTTGAGCTAGTTGGTCCCCAACCAAGTTGGGTCCTAAGAGGTTAGTCACAATAGGCTTGGCTACCCAAATGGTTCTTTGCTTAAAACCACTTTGAGTACCAACAAACTTGGCAAACACATTGCCAACCTTATCCTTCCCAAGATAATAGACATCTTCAATGATAATTGGGTTGGATAAGGTACCATTTGTGCATGAAGAAGCGACGTGACCTTTTTCACGACATAGGTAGAAACGTCTACTCTTTACTTTCTTCTCACTTAATTTCTCAACTTGAGATTGAGAATGAGAGTGAACTTGTGGCTGCTTCCCTTGTTGCTTGTCACTAATGGCCTTCTTCTTCAACGGGCAAGATCTAACATGATGCCCTTCAATTTTGCACTTGAAGAAAATGATCTTGGCTGAATTCTTGACTTGTTTTTGGCCCTTCTTCTTGTTGCTCTTGGACTTCTTCTTCTTATTGGAGTTGAATCCAAGTCCAACTTTGTAATTGGGGGATTTTTGTACACTCAAGATATTGTTGAGTGTGGCCTTCCCTTCATGACACTTTTCCAAGTCTTTCTTGAAAGAAGTGACTTGGGCCTTGAGCTCTTTGATTTCCTCTACATGGTTAGTCTCAACACAAGTACTAGAGAAAGTATAAGCTTCATCGTTTGAGCAACAAGGCAAGGAAAGCAATTCATCACAAGATGTACCAACATTGTGAGTAGATGAATTACAAGGACTAGAACATGGCAATATAGCACTTTGACTAGATGTAGTGCTAGTATCCACATGAGGCTCACTAGATGTTACCTTAGCAAGCATGGACTCATGAGCTATCTTTAGCACATTATTGGATACTATAAGATCATCATGAGAGTTTTAGATCTTTTCATGACTTTCTTCCAATTTCCCATATTTGCTAGATAGCAACTCAAGTTGAGCCCATAGCTCAACATTCTCCTTCAATATGGATGCTTCACAAGAGATAGAGTTAGTAGCACAAGCATCATCATTAGCAACAAGAGGAGAAGACAACTTGACAAGCTCTTTTGAATATGAAGCTTTAAGTTGAGCATGAGACTCGGTGAGTTTGATGAGATCAATCTTAATGACCCTTGAGTCATTTTCGAGGTGCTCAAAGTCCTCAAGGAGTTTAGCATGCGCAACTTCAAGCTCCTCATTTTTAGTTTCAAAATCATTGGCCACCTTAAGAGCTCTATCACGAGATTCCCTTACTCTAGATAATTCTAGAGCAAAAGTCTGCTCAAGAGATTCCTTGGTGGTTTGTTCAAGTTTAAGAGCTTGAGAGAGGTCCGCAATCTCATTAGCGTAATCATGCTCATGACCTTCCATTTTCTCAATGGTGACCTCATGCTCCTCAAGATGAGATTCCAACTCCTCAATATATTTCTTGCCCTCAATGGCAATGGACATAATTTCCATAAAGTTGGAACGAGCAATTTTATTTTTATGAAGAGCTTTAAAAACCATTTCCCCCTTAATTTTTAAGGAGGCAACATTATCATTCCCTTCATCATAATCAACATCATCATCATTCTTGCCATCATCAATATCATCACAAGATATATTGGGATTCAAAGTGGGAGATACCTTTGAGGCCTTGGCCATAAGGCAAAATGCAATAGATGGTGATGTAGGATCCCTTGAAGCACCATTCAAGACCACATCTGGTTCCACGGAGTGTTGAGTTTCCTCTACATTGTTAGCACAACAACTCGAGGAAATAGATACATTTTTATCATGGCAACAAGACATAGCAAGCATATCATCATGAGATTTGAGCAAGAAATTTCTACATGATATGCAAGGACTACCAACACGAGCATGTGAAACATGTAAGGTGCTCGAAGTGTTAAATTTCAAAGAAGGACCATTGCAATAAGATAGTGATGAAGAATCACCAAGAACAAGCACACTATCATCATTGCAATGACTGCCACTACTCACCCTAGCATTACCTTGTGGAAATCCACATGTAGGTGTAGTAGAAGAAGTTGAGAAGGAAACACAGCCGAAGGAGGAGGGCGAACAATCATCCCCACAAATCTTGGACACACCATATTTATCTTGAAGCTTTGTCCATAACTCATGAGCATCCCGGAACGACATGAGTTGAAATATAACTACATTGCTCACAACATCGAAAAGCACATTAGAAGCTTGAGCATTGAGATAAGAGTTTTTCTCATCCTCTAAAGATAATCTTTGGGGATCCTTTGGAGGAGAAAAACCCATATCTACAATTTGCTCTAAATTTGGGTCCATGACCCTAAAGAGTTTAAGCATGCGAATTACCCAAACATCAAAATTTGTGCCATCGAAACTAAGAGTGTCAGAGAATCCTAACCCCCTAGTCAACATCTTTACTCTCTAGGCAGTTAAGCCTAACAAAGAGAGACGAGGCTCTGATACCAATTGAAAGATCGAGGATGTTGCCTAGAGGGGGGCATTGAATAGGCACTTTAAAATAATTACAGTTTAGGCTTGAACAAAAGCGGAATAAACCTAGCGGTTAATTTGTCAAGCACAAAACCTAAAACAACTAGGCTCACCTATGTGCACCAACCACTTATGCTAAGAAAGATAAGCAACTATGTGATAGCAAGATATATGACAAAGAACAATATAGCTATCACAAAGTAAAGTGCATAAGTAAAGGGCTCGGGTAATTAAGAGATAACCGAGGCACGCGGAGACAATGATGTATCCCAAAGTTCACACCCTTGCGGATGCTAATCTCCGTTTGGAGCGGTGTGGAGGCACAATGCTCCCTAAGAAGCCACTAGGGCCACCGTAATCTCCTCACGCCCTCGCACAATGCAAGATGCCGTGATTCCACTAAGGGACCCTTGAGGGCGGTCACCGCACCCGTACAAATGGCGACCCTTGGGAGCGGTCACCGAACCCGTACACTTTGGCAACCCTTGGGGGCGGTCACCGATACCCGTCAAATTGCTCGGGGCGATCTCCATAACCTAATTGGAGACCCCGACGCTTGCCCAGAGCTTTACACCACAATGATTGAGCTCCGAACAACACCAACCGTATAGGGCGCCAAGGCACCCAAGAGGAACAAGCTCTAGGGTGTACAAAACACCCAAGAGTAACAAGCTCAAGGGTACCAAGCACCCAAGAGTAATAAGCTTCTCAACTTATAACTTCCACGTATCATGTGGAGAACTCAAATCGATGCACCAAATGCAATGGCAAGGGCACACGGAGTGCCCAAGTCCTTCTCTCAAATCCCACCGAAGCAACTAATGCTAGGGAGGAAGATGAGAGGAAGAACAAGAAGGAGAACACCAAGAACTCCAAGATCTAGATCCAAGGGGTTCCCCTCACATAGAGGAGAAAGTGATTGGTGGAAATGTGGATCTAGATCTCCTCTCTCTTTTCCCTCAAAAACTAGCAAGAATCCACAGAGGGATTGAGAGTTAGCAAGCTCGAAGAAGGTCAACAATGGGGGAAGAACACGAGCTCAAGGGATGAGGTTCAATGGGGAAGAAGACCCCCTTTTATAGGTGGGGAAAAATCCAACCGTTATGCTCATAGCCCGCACAGAGCGGTACTACCGCTAGGACGGTAGTACCCCTTCGAAACACAACAGCGAGGAGGCAAAAAGGCCAGAAGAACCGTCAGAGCGTTATTACCGCTTGACCTCACGGTACTACCGCTAGGGGTAGCGGTACTACTGCTAAGGGTAGCGGTACTACTGCTTGCGAGCGGTACTAAAAAATTACATCCGGGCCTACCACCGCAGGACTTGGGACGAGTTTTATGTCGGAGCGGTAGTAAAAAATTACATCCGCTCCAATTCGCGGCAGTATCGCTGCAGCCTTTTGAGAACACCAAAACTGCCTCAACTTTTGCAAACGAACTCCGAATTCGATGAAACCAAGTTTGTTGGAAAGCTAGCAACAAGGTCTAACACAATCTTGGAATAAATATCAATAATAAGCAAATTATAAAAGGCCCATAAGAAAATGGTGAGAACCCTTCCTCGGATAAGACCGGTAAAACCTCCAACACCGAAAACATCATAGAAGACGCATGCGAACTCCGTTTTCGATGAACTCAAGCTTGTCATCAAGATGACCATAAGCTCTAAAACTCACAAAGAGAACCAAACAAGAACCAATAAACAAGATGCAAGGATGCAATGGTTTGAGCTCTCTACTAACGATACGATCAAGCTACCAACTTGAGAGCCCCCCTTGATAGTACGGCAAACGATCCTATAACCCAGTCTCCCAACTACCACCACGAGACCGGTAAAATAGAAAACCTATCAAGGGAAAACCTTTTCCTTGCACATGGTCCACTTGAGCTAGATGATGACGATCTTGACTCCCTCAAGTTGGACCACCTTTCTTGATTGCGTTGGCTCGATGAAGACTAGATGATTCCTCCCCCATAGTCCACTATGGGTGAGCCACTATTCGGCTCATATTCACATGTCCATTGTCACCACAATGGGCGGCAAGCTTCAAGCACTTGATCTCGTTGTGATGCATCACTTGAACTTGCACACCGCATCCTAACCCCACAAAGAACTCTCACGAAGACCATGGGTTAGTACACAGAGCGTAATTGACAATGCTTACCATACCATAGGATCACTTGATCCCTCTCGGTACATCTTCTATGCTTTGTGAGTTGATCAAATTGATTCACTCTTGACTTAGTCTTGATCAACCTTAATCTTTCCAACTCTCTTCATTTGGATGATGTCTTGCAGGTAAACATGAATGATCACACAATCTTCTTCTTCAAAACATGCTTGCAATAAGCTGAACACTAACATGACCAATCTTTGGATAATTCCTTAATAGCACCTTGGTCAACTCATAAACTCCTTGAATCCAACACATGGACTTCAAGAAAAGCCTATGGACAAGACCTTAAAATATACCTCAAGGCAACCATTAGTCCATAGAGATTGTCATCAATTACCAAAATCAAACATGGGGGCACCGCATGTTCTTTCAGAGAGATCACATCAAAGCTTAATCATATCTATAGGGGGAGAGAATACTCAAGGGGAGAAAGAGTAATCATCAAGGACCCCAGATGCTTGGTGTTCAAAAGGAGAGAAGTCACATGTCTTCAGGAGGGGAAAGACATGTTCATATGTGTTTGTTTGCATTATTAGCTCTGTTTATTTTCTTTGAGCTCTGATTTTGCTCTGATTTTCAGTTCCCTATCTTCTCCCAGTATCCCATGCTAGATTCAGGGGGGAGCAAGGCATATAAGGGAAGGAAGTCCTTGAATTCATTGCACATCTTTATGTTTGGGGACATGTCTATATCCAATGTGGTACTTAGCACTCACTCTCTACATGTCATCCCAGTCTTGGTACTCTTGTGGTTCTTTTTGTTTGCTCTGGCCAGTAGGTGTATCTGTGTTATCTAACTTTGTTTACGCAGGTTCATTCCATCCTAAGCCAACTCAAGACCACAAGGTAAGTATATGCATCACAGTCATGTGTATGAGGAATTCTTGCTGATGTACATACTGTTTGCAAGAAGGATTCATGAGCATGAAGGTACATTTCCCATATTCACATCTTTTGCTCTCATGCATATAGCCAAGATACATGTAACACATTGCTTAGTCTGTCATGTTTATGCATTCACATGCTCCTACATTCCATATGTACATGATTTCATACATGTAGGGGGAGCCTATGCATGTTACATGCCTTTCCAAAGCTTTACTTGTTATTCTCTATATCTTTATTTAAAGCTTTGATGTATGTTGTCATCAATTACCAAAAAGGGGGAGATTGAAAGCACAAGTGCTCCCTGGGTGATTTCGGTAATTAATGTCAACATATCTCTTGTTGGACTAACACTTTACCTAGTATGTTTCAGATGAGTTCAACAATGGAGTGGCATGGACTAGAGGATGTGGAACCCCTTCAAGATGTTAAGGATAAAGGATTGGCTCAAGCTTCAAGAACAAGACTCTACATTTTCTATTTTAGTGATCCAAGATCGCATTGAGTCTATAGGAAAAGCCAATACTATCAAGAGGGGATGAGGTGTTGCTTAATGGCTTGCTTGCTCAAAGTGCTTAGTGATATCCTCCAAAGCCCTCAACTACCTTCTCACATCCACATATGACCTAAACCAAAAGTCCAACTCCGCCCTACCGATTCTTTCTATCCGGCGCCACCGAGTACAGATGTCATAGACACTGCCACAAACCCTAGGCAAATCGTTCTCACCGATAGGGATCTCGGTCTCACCGAGATGGGGTTGTAATCTCTCTGTGTATGTCCATTACCCAAATCGGTCTCACCGAGTTTGAGTAATCGGTACTACCGAGATTACAATGCAAACTCTCTGTTCCCCTTCGTAAGATTTCAGTCTCACCGAGATGAGCGAATCGGTCTCACCGAGTTTGCCTGACCAACTCTTTGGTTAGCTTATTACCAAAATCTGTCCCACCGAGTTTGTGTAATCGGTCTCACCGAGATTACATTATGCCCTAACCCTAATCATATCGGTCCTACCGAGTTTCATGTCAGTCCCACCAAAAAATCCTAACGGTCACTAGATTTGCTGAATTGGTCCGACCGAGTTTCTCAATTCGGTCCCACCGAGATTGGCAAGTTGTGTGTAATGGTTAAATTTTGTGTGGAGGCTATATATACCCCTCCACCTCCTCTTCATTCATGGAGAGAGCCATCAGAATGTGCCTACACTTCCAGCATACATTTTCCGAGAGAGAACCACCTAATCATGTGTTGAGACCAAGATATTCCATTCCTACCATGTGAATCTTGATCTCTAGCCTTCCCCAAGTTGCTTTCCACTCAAATCTTATTTCCACCAAATCCAAATCCTGTGAGAGAGAGTTGAGTGTTGCAGAGACTATCATTTGAAGCACAAGAGCAAGGAGTTCATCATCAACACACCATTTGTTACTTCTTGGAGAGTGGTCTCTCCTAGATTGGCTAGTTGTCACTTGGGAGCCTCCGACAAGATTGTGGAGTAGAACTAAGGAGTTTGTAAGGGCAAGGAGATCGCATACTTCGTGAAGATTTACCGCTAGTGAGGCAAGTCCTTCGTGGGCGACGGCCATGGTGGGATAGACAAGGTTGCTTCTTCATGGACCCTTCGTGGGTGGAGCCCTCCATGGACTCGCGCAGCCATTACCCTTCGTGGGTTGAAGTCTCCATCAACGTGGATGTACGATTGCACCAACTATCGGAACCACGTCTCAAAAATCTCCGTGTCTCCAAATTGCGTTTGCACACTCCTATCCCATCCTTTTACTTTCTTGCAAGTTGCATGCTTTACTTTCCACTGCCCATATACTCTTTGCATGCTTGCTTGATATGTGTTGTGATTGTTAAACTTGTGCCAAAACTCCACCTAAACTTAAAGAACTTAAAAACTGCAACTTTTGGTACTTAGTGTCTAATCACCCCCCTCTAGACACCTCTTCTCGATTCTTTCAGATGCTTATGTGAAAAAGCTTCAACCTGATAAGCTCGAACCAAAATAGGAGAAATGTGTCTTCATAGGATACCCAAAGGAAAAGGTTGGGTACACCTTCTATCACAGATCCGAAGGAAAGATATTCGTTGCTAAGAATGGATTCTTTCTAGAGAAGGAGTTTCTCTAAAAAAAGTGAGTGGGAGGAAAGTAGAACTTGATGAGGTAATCGTACCTTCTCTCGAATTGGACAGTAGTTTATCACAGAAATCATTTCTAGTGATTCCTACACCAATTAGTGAGGAAGCTAATGATGCTGATCATGAAAATTCAGTTCAAGTTACAACCGAACCTCGTAGGTCATCCAGAGTACGTTCCGCACCAGATTGGTACGATAATCCTATTCTAGAAGTCATGTTACTAGACCATGATGAACCTACGAACTATGAGGAAGCGATGATGAGCCCAAATTCCGTGAAATGGCTCGAGGCCATGAAATCTGAGATGGGATCCATGTATGAGAACAAAGTGTGGGCTTTGGTGGACTTGCCCGATGATCGGCAAGCCATAGAAAATAAATGGATCTTCGAGAAGAAGACTGACGGTGACGGTAATGTTACTGTCTACAAAGCTCGACTTGTTGCGAAAGGTTTTTGACAAGTTCAAGGAGTTGACTACGATGAGACCTTCTCACCCGTAGCGATGCTTAAGTCTGCCCGAATCATGTTTGCAATTGCCGCATTTTATGATTATGAAATTTGGCAAATGGATGTCAAAACTGCATTCCTTAATGGATTTCTTAAAGAAGAGTTATATATGATGCAACCAGAAGGTTTTGTCGATCCTACAGGTGCTAACAAAGTGTGCAAGCTCCACCGATCCATTTATGGACTGGTGCAAGCCTCTCGGAGTTGGAATATACACTTTGATAATGTGATCAAAGCATATGGTTTTATACAGACTTTTGGAGAAGCCTGTATTTACAAGAAAGTGAGTGGGAGATCTGTAGCATTTCTAATATTATATGTGGATGACATATTGTTGATTGGAAATAATACAAAATTTTTGGATAGCATAAAAGGATACTTGAATAAGAATTTTTCAATGAAAGACCTCGGTGAAGCTGCTTATATATTGGGCATCAAGATCTATAGAGATAGATCAAGACGGTTAATTGGACTTTCACAAAGCACATACATTGCTAAAGTTTTGAAGAAGTTCAAAATGGATCAGTCAAAGAAAGTGTTCTTGCCTGTGTTACAAGGTGTGAAGTTGAGTCAGACTCAATGCCCGACCACAGCAGAAGATAGAGAGAAAATGAATGTCATTCCCTATGCCTCAGCCATAGGTTCTATCATGTATGCAATGCTATGTACCAGACCTGATGTGTGCCTTGCTATAAGTTTAGCAGGGAGGTACCAAAGTAATCTAGGAGCGGATCACTGGACATCGGTCAAGAACATCCTGAAATACCTGAAAAGGACTAAGGATATGTTTCTCATTTATGGAGGTGACAAAGAACTTGTCGTAAATGGTTATGTCGATGCAAGCTTTGACACTGATCCGGATGACTTTAAGTCACAAACCGGATAATATGAATGGTGGAGCTGTCAGTTGGTGCAGTTCCAAGCAGAGCGTCGTAGCGGGATCTATGTGTGAACTGGAGTACATAGCTGCTTCAGAGGCAGCAAATGAAGGAGTATCGGCGAAGGAGTTCATATCCGATCTAGGTGTAATACCTAGTGCATCTGGTCCAATGAAAATCTTTTGTGACAATACTGGAGCAATTGCCTTGGAAAAGGAATCCAGATGTCACAAGAGAACCAAACACATCAAGAGACGCTTCGATTCCATCCGTGATCAAGTTAAGGAGGGAGACATAGAGATTTCCCAGATACATACGAATCTGAATGTTGCAGACCCATTGACTAAGCCTCTTCCACAAGCAAAACATGATCAACACCAAGACTCCATGGGTGTTAGAACCATTACTATGTAATCTAGATTATTGATTCTAGTGCAAGTGGGAGACTGAAGGAAATATGCCCTAGAGGCAATAATAAAGTTGTTATTTATATATTTCCTTATATAATGATAAATGTTTATTATTCATGCTAGAATTGTATTAACCGGAAACTTAGTACATGTGTGAATACATAGACAAAACATAGTGTCCCTAGTATGCCTGTACTTGACTAGATCGTTAATAAAAGATGGTTATGTTTCCTAACCAAAGACACGTGTTGTCATTTGATGAACGGGATCACATCAATAGAGAATGATGTGATGGACAAGACCCATCCGTTAGCTTAGCATTATGATCGTTACAGTTTTATTGCTATTGCCTTCTACATGACTTATACATGTTCCTCTGACTATAAGATTATGCAACTCCCGAATACCGGAGGAACACCTTGTGTGCTATCAAACATCACAACATAACTGGGTGATTATAAAGATGCTCTACAGGTGTCTCCAAAGGTGTTTGTTGGGTTGGCATAGATCAAGATTAGGATTTGTCACTCCGTGTATCGGAGAGGTATCTCTGGGCCCTCTCAGTAATGCTCATCACTATAAGCCTTGCAACAATGTGACTAATGAGTTAGTTGCGGGATGAAGCATTATGGAATAAGTAAAGAGACTTACTCGTAATGATATAGAAATAGGTATAATGATACCGATGATCGAATCTTGGGCAAGTAACATACCAATGACAAAGCGAACAACGTATGTTGTTGTGTGGTTTGACCGATAAAGATCTTTGTAGAATATGTAGGAGCCAATATGAGCATCTAGGTTCCGCTATTGGTTATTGATCAGAGATATGTCTCGATCATGTCTACATAGTTCTTGAACCCGTAGGGTCCGCATGCTTAACGTTCGATGACGATTTGTATTATGAGTTATGTGTTTTTGATGACCGAAGTTTGTTCGGAGCCCCGGATGAGAACACAGACATGACGAGGAGTCTTGAAATGGTCGACAGGTATAGATTGATATATTGGAAGGTTATATACAGACACCGGAGTGGTTCTAAAGAAGATCGAGGATTTTTTGGAGTACCCGGAGGTTACCGGAACCCCCCGGGGAAGTTAATGGGCCTCATGGGCCATAGTGGAGAGAGGGAAGGCTGCCAGAGGAGGTGGCACACGCCTCCCCCTGCCCAAACCGAATTGGACAAGGGGTGGGGGGCCCTGCTTTCCTTCACCCTCTTCCCCCTTTCCCCTTTCCCCTCCGTTGGTTGGAAGGGGGAGCGAATCCTACTTGGACTAGGAGTCCAAGTAGGACTCCCCCCTTTGGCGCACCCCTCCTAGGCCGCCGGCCTCCTCCTCCCCTCCTTTATATACGTGGGCAGGGGGCACCCCAAAGACACACCAATAATTCTCTTAGCCGTGTGCGGTGGCCCCTCCATAGTTTACTCCCCCGGTCATAGAGTCGTAGTGCTTAGGTGAAGCCCTGGGCGGATCACATCATCAACACCGTTGCCACGCTGTCGTGCTGATAGAACTCTCCCTCGACCCTCTACTCTATCAAGAGTTCGAGGGATGTCATCAAGCTGAACGTGTGCTGAACACGGAGGTGCCGTACGTTCAGTACTTGGATCGGTTGGATTGTGAAGACGTTCGACTACATCAACCACGTTAACTAACGCTTCTGCTTTCGGTCTACGAGGGAATGTGGACACACTCTCCCCCTCTCGTTGCTATGCATATCCTAGATAAATCTTGCGTGATCGTAGGAATTTTTTGAAATTGCATGCTATGTTCCCGAACACCGACAGACTGACAAGTCTCTTTACTCATTCGGTAATACATCATCACGTAACTAACTCCTTAGTCACTTTACTTTCAAGCTTCTTGTGATGCTATATTACCGAGAGGGCCCAGAAATACCTCTCTGTCACACGGAGTGACAAATCCCAGTCTCGATCCATGCAAACCCAACCGACACCTTTGGAGATACATGTAGAGCACCTTTATGATTACCCAGTTACGTTTTGACGTTTGATGGCACACAGGGTATTCCTCCAGAGTCCGGGAGTTGCATGATCTCATGGTTAAAGAAACATGGATTTGACATTAAGAAAGTAGTAGTAATAAACTGAACGATCATATGCTATGATAACGGTTGGGTCTTGTCCATCACATCATTCTCCTAATGATGTGATCCCGTTATCAAGTGACAACACATGTCTATGGTTAGGAAACCTTAACCATCTTTTGATCAACAAGCTAGTGTAGTACATGGTCTCTAGGGACACGGTGTTGTCTATGTATCCACACATGTATCTGAGTTTCCTGAGCAATACAATTCTAGGATGGATAATAGACATTTATCATGAACAGGGAAATATGATAATAACCAATTTATTATTGCCTCTATGGCATATTCCAACACTATGTGCAAGGAAAAGGTTTGCCCTTGATAGGTTTTTGTATTTTACCGGTCTCTTGGTGGTAGTTGGGAGACCGGGTTATAGGTTTGATTGTCGTACTATCAAGGGGGGCTCTCAAGTAAGTAGCTTGATCGTATCGTTCATAGAGCGCTCAAACCATTGTAGCTTTGGTTCATCTTTCTTGGTTCTTGTTTGGTGTTTCTCTTTGTGAGTTTTAGAGCTTATGGTCATCTTCATGACAAGCTTGAGTTCATCGAAAACGGAGTTCATGTGCATCTTCTATGATGTTTTCGATGCGGGAGCTTATGATGGTTCTTCACTGATGACGCTTTCACTCCTCTATATCATAGGCATACTCCCCTTGCCACTTCTTACTATAACCAGGCGTTGTTGGATAGTATTTCGTCATCTATCCAACAATCTTGAGTTTCGCCAGTTCTAGTTTATGCTCCAAGCAGTTGTGCCGCTTGACTGAGCAGTTGTACCGCCCTAGGGGTGATACACTAGGATTGCAACCTCCGGGTGTTTTCCAAGTGGTTGTACCACTGCCTCCGGGCGGTTGTACTGCCTGGTGCTTGGAAAACTCCAGGTCTGCAGCTCAGCTATTGTTCCGGCTCAGCACCGCTCAACTACCGGATTTCTTTCTGTAGTGGAGCGGTTGTTGGGCAGTGGTAGCCCGCTAGTTTCCGGATGGTTTCGGCCGACCGGTACTACCGGTGCTACCCCCGGTTATACCGCACGGTACTCTTCTTTAGGGGAACCCGACCGCAAAAAGCGGTCATATGGGTCCTTGGACCGATTGTACCGCTCCTGTATTTTTCTACATCATAATAGACAGATTTGTGGGGTCCTATAAAAGGGGGTATTCTTCCCCATTGAACCTTATCCCTTGAGCTCATGTTCTTCCCCTGTTGTTGACCTTCTTCGAGCTTGCTATCTCTCAATCCCTCCAATGATTCTTGCTACTTCTTGATGGAAAGAAGAGAGGAGATCTAGATCTATATTTCCACCAATCACTTTCTCCTCTATGTGAGGGGAACCGCTGGATCTAGATCTTGGAGTTCTTTGTGTTCTCTTCTTCGTTCTTCCTCTCATTTTCCTCCATAGCATTATTTGTTGTGGTGGGATTCTGGAGAGAAGGACTTGGGCACTCCGTGTGCCCTTTCCATTGCATTTGGTGCATCCATTTGAGTTCTCCATCTTGATACATGGAAGTGAAGGTGGGAAGCTTATTACTCTTGGGTGTTTGAGCACCCTTGAGCTTGTTCCTCTTGGGTGCTTTGGTGCCCTAGACGGTTGGTGTTGCGGAGCTTAATCATTGTGGTGGAAAGCTCCGGGACAAGCTTTAGGGTCTCCAATTAAGTTGTGGAGATTGCCTTGAGCGGTTTGTACGGGTTCTGGTGACCGCCCCCAAGGGTTGCCAAAGTGTGCAGGTTTGATGACTGCCCCCAAGGGTTGCCATTTGTATAGATTCGGTGACCGCCCTCAAGGGTCCGTTAGTGGAATCACGACATCTTGCATTGTGCAAGGGCGTGAGGAGATTATGGTGGCCCTAGTGGTATTTTGGGGAGCATTGTGCCTCCACACCACTCCAAACGGAGATTAGCATCCTCAAGGGTGTGAACTTCGGGATACATCGTCATATCTGCGTTCCTCGGTTATCTCTTACCCGAGCCCCTTTACTTATGCACTTTACTTTGTGATAGCCATAGTGTTTCATGTTATATATCTTGCTCTCACTTAGTTGTTTATCTTGCTTACCATAAGTTGTTGGTGCACATAGGTGAGCCTAGTTGTTTTAGGTTTTGTTCTTGACAAATTAAATGCTACATTTACTCCGCATGTTCAACCCTAAACTGTAACTATTTTAAAGCGCCTATTCACCCCCCCTCTAGGCGACATCCATGATCTTTCAACCCCCCCCTCCCCCACTATATGCTGAAAATAGATCCCTAGCCTAGCCAAATCCCATAGCTCTGTTCTCTTATATGTTTACTTCACCAAATCCCTAGAGACCTCTCCTTTGTTCTTCCCCCAAATTGTCAACACCTTGACCGCAAATGTTCGCGCAAGGATGGCAGAAGGTAGCTCGCCATGATGTGGCGTCCTCATTGGCAGATAGTGAGCAGCTTCTCATGGATAGATGGGTCATGGGCGGAGGCGTTGGTGGTGGCGCTCGCGATGGCATTGGTGGTGTTGCTCGCCATGGCGGTCGGGGCGACGGATGCTTGTACTCTTTTCTATTCATATGTTCTCTTCTTGTACTGCAATTTGTGATCTTTGAGCAGAACATATTTTTTTGCAGAGGCAAATGCAAATACCCACTCAGTTCAGAAGGATTGCGTGCATTTTCGTAGCACTGTTCTTCGAGTGTGTACAGAAGGATTCAACGTTGGCTGTAGGTTTCTAATTTGTTTGTCAAAGGTGTGTTAATAGTTGTACTAAAAAGATTTAAATGGTCTCACTTTTGAAACTTTGCACTGATATACATCTTGTTTTCTCTGCTTTGTAGTGTTATGGATCTTGTGGATATTTGAAATGGGTTGATGATAAATGGAAAGGATGACCTAGGACTTCTATTCACAAGCTTGCGGAAGAAAAAATGAATTTGAAGAATGCATTACAGGAGAAGTAAAAGTAAATGGTTGCTTTCAAAGAAGATAGCAAGGTTGATGAAGGCACAATTAGGCAGAAGATAAAAAACATGGAGATGCTGGAATTAGTTTTATTCTCTATAGTAGGTGCATTTGCCATTGTGTATGTGCTCGGCAGGGTATTTGTTTGATGTAGTGTGCTTGTGATGAATTCTCTAGTGAACAAGTTTCAGATTTACAACTTCGACACAACATGTGTGCCTTTTCTGACTATTTACTGTGAGGCAACAGCCCCACAGTCCTTTTTTCATCACCCAAAGTTCAACAGAAAAGGTAGAAAATATTTACAAAACAGGGAAAAAAGCCTCACCTATTTACAAGGATACACACTAGATACAAGAAACTAAACAAGCCTATGGAAGGTCCTGGATCTAGAGAAGGAGCTTCGGTTTGATGGTATCCTTAACCCTATGGACTAACAAGGAGATATCATGAATGAACAAACATCTCCAAGAGTTAAAGGTGGGTCTAGTATGCCTGAAGGTTTTCCCATTTCATGTGATCAAGATACACCAAGCAGTAGTTAAAAAAACCTCAAAAAAGAAAGGACGGCCAAAGCTGTTCTTGGCATGGAGGAGGCAATCTCCAATTTCTCCCTGGTGCGACCAATCAATCTGCAGATAGTTCCACACTCTGATACTAAAGTTACAAGTGAAGAAAAGGTGGATTCTATCCTCATAGCTCCTGGCAGGACACATGACACAAAGATTATCCTCATCAGGGTTCCTCCAATGATGTCACACCAACATATCCTTTGTGTTGAGTCTATGAAAGAACAACATCCAAGCAAAAAAAATTATCTTCATGGTGCATTTTCTCTTCCAAAGCCATTGACATGAAGGGATGACAGGCAAGTGTGTGTGCATGAGTGAGTAATAACTCTTTGCAGAATAGTCTCCCTTGTCTATCCAACCCCATGCATCATTTTCCAAAGGATCACGTTGCAAATCAGAAATCCACACCTGAAGACACTCCATTTGAGCAGCAGCAACTTGGGAAATAGGCAGGTTAAACAAAGAAGAGACCTTAGCAGTTGAAAAGAACTCAACCATAGAAATCTTATCATCAATAACATAAGAGAATAACTGTGGCAATCTATCACGAAGAGGGCGGGCTGACCCTCCTACATGCCAACCATCAGACCACAGCAACACAGAATCTCCAGAGTTAACAGTGACTGTGGCTACAGCTCTATAATTATCAGCCAATCTAAAAACATCCTTCCACCAGAACGAGCCACGAAGGACTGTAGCTTGAGGAAGTACACTATGGTAGTAAGAATCCCAAATCAGAGAGACCCAAGGAATATCAGCTTTGTTGAAGAATTTATGAAGGTGCTTAATCAAAAGAGCCTGAATATGCAAGTGAACATTTATAACTACCAAGACCACCATTTTGCTTTGCCAGCAAACCATGTCCCAAGATGAAAGGGATTGCCTAGGTGTATTAGAATTACCCCGCAAAGGCACCGCCTCTCTATCCTCTCAAGCTGCTTGGTTGTGCCCAAAGGTATGTCCAGCGAGCAAAGGAAGTAGATGGGCAGAGATGATAAAACAGAGGTTAAGAGCTGGAGTCTGGAACCCTTGTTTAACAAAGCAGAGTTAGCTGTCAGACGCCTTTCCATTTGATCGACCAGGGGCATAAGATCTTGAATCCTGGGCTTTGTTGTCCCCATAGGAAGTCCAAGATAAGTGAAACGAAGAGTTCTTATAGAGCACCTATCGGTGTCAAAACCGGCGGATCTCGGGTAGGGGGTCCCGAACTGTGCGTCTAGGCGGATGGTAACAAGAGACGAGGGACACAATGTTTTTACCCAGGTTTGGGCCCTCTCGATGGAGGTAAAACCCTACGTCCTGCTTGATTAATATTGATGATATGGGTAGTACAAGAGTAGATCTACCACGAGATCAAGGAGGCTAAACCCTAGAAGCTAGCCTATGGTATGATTGTTGAGATGTATGTTGTCCTACGGACTAAAACCCTCCGGTTTATATAGACACCGGAGAGGGCTAGGGTTACACAGAGTCGGTTACAATGGTAGGAGATCTACATATCCGTATTGCCAAGCTTGCCTTCCACGCCAAGGAAAGTACCATCCGGACATGAGCCGGAGTCTTCAATCTTCTATCTTCGTAGTCTTGGAGCCCGGCGGACATTGATAGTCCGGCTGTCCGGACACCCCCTAGTCCAGGACTCCCTCAGTAGCCCCCGAACCAGGCTTCAATGACGATAAGTCCAGCATGTTTATAGTCTTCGGCGTTGCAAGGCGGGTTCTCCCTTCAAATTCCATGTACCTGCCGAACAGTATCCGGCTTCATCTTGAACACTGTGTTCCTCGGCTTCTACGCCAAATAATGGCCCTCTTCCACGCGTCGCACGAATGCGAAAAGCCAGGGTGTCTTTTGCATTTCACCCATTAATTGTGCGAGTCGCCCGCCTATAAAAGAGGCAAGGATCCAGATCCAAACCGCACCGTCTTCCTCCCGCGTATACTCCATCGAAGCGCCTCTGACCTAGAAATCCATTCCACCATGGATCGTCAACGCGGCTCTTCTTCACGCGCTCCCAGCCCACCGCCGGGGAATTGGAGGAGGTGTTCTATTTCGCACAATGAGCTAGTGAAGCTCCAAACGGAGGGGTTTCTCCCTCCGGCCTTCATGGTTCCAGTCCGAGCCGGACTGGTTACTTATCAAGGTGGGAGGCAGGCGGAGGACACTCCAAGCCCCAATAAGGAGGAGCGAGTGTGCTTTGTCCCCTATCTGATAAGGGGGCTCGGATTTCCAATACATCCGTTCCTCCGCGGGCTCCTGAAGTTCTACGGACTTCAGCTCCACCACCTTACGCCCGCCTCTGTGTTGCACATCGCGGGCTACGTAGCTCTTTGTGAGCTATTCCTGGGCATCGAGCCCCATTTTGCATTGTGGAAGAAGCTGTTTTGCCTCGTACCCCGTTCTCACCGGGGGTCCATATATCAAGTGGGCGGCGCCGAAATATGGCGCATCGCCGGGACCGGATACCTATACGGCACTCCCAAGAAGGCGTCCGAAGACTGGCCCTTGGAGTGGTTTTATATAGGAGACGCTCCGCTGCCGGACCCAGTTCGGATCAGCCTCCCGGAGTTTAGTGCTGCTCCCTTGAAGAAACGCCTCAGCTGGCGCCCGCGGAGCCCCCGACTGGAGGAAGACAAGAGCGTCCATTACTTGATGGGCCGGATAAGATTAATGGCTCATTCCGGCTTGACCATGATCGGAATCATGGCGACATGCATCAAGTGAGGGGTACAGCCACTGCAGTACAGAGGCCACCCTATGTGGGATTTCAACGGGGAAGACGATGCTACCCGGCACGGCTGCAAAGGGCCTGATTCGACCGAGGATCTGGTGAAGATCCTGTCCGGCCTGTATAAGGGGGAGAAGGAGGATTTCCTTTGAACGAACCCTTTGAACGGGTTTTCCATGATCAACCCCAGAGGATGGGTAAGCGAACACCTTGAAGGGCTCAACCCGTGCTTTCGAAGTTTAAGCTTCTTATATTATGTCTTCGGCGCAGGATCTACGCCGGACTGTGGAGGACATGGTGAGTCCTGCTCCGCAACCCGAGGACCCAGAAGGATCCCTGGGTCCGGCCTCCGAAGAGGACCCGGACATCGAGGTGGAGCTGATCGACGGGGTGTATCACCAGCTCAGCATAGACAATGCTTTGGTCGCCATTACGGCAGACTACCCCGGACTAAGTCCGGCTTCCCAGGTGACCGCGACCGAAGTCCGGACACCGGTATCTCTTCCCTGCCCATTTCTGACCTTCGCGAACGATGGTATTTTGCAGGAAGCGCCTTTACGGCAAGAAGCCGAGCCTGCGGCGGCCGACCAACAGAGGTCAGTCCGAACCAGCAGGCGGAAAAGGAGCGCAATGCGGACGAAAACGTCTCCACCAAGGTATAGCTCGTATTTGAATTTTTAGAGCAACGTTCCGAAGAAACGTCTAAGTGCTCATGATCCTTGTAGGAGAAAAAGCGCTCGCCGGACTGCGAGCGCAGGAATTGCCAATCCGACCAACACCGACTAGGCTCCAGCGCCCGGCCCGGAGGGGGAGGCAAGCGCAAGATGCGAGCCGGATCCTTCTCCAACAGAGGATACCGACAGACTGTCCGCCACCAAGTCTGAGGTGGAGAGCGCCATGAACCATAGGCGCCGCCGGACAGTATTTCAAGAAGCGTGCTTTTCCCCTGAGGCATTGGATGCCTTTAACGCAGGGGACGCGCATCTCCGTGCTGCTCAAAATGGTTTTACGAGCCACGGAGCAAGATGTGAAAGACATACGGGTAAGGGAATTTTAATGGTTGTATATACCAAGAGCCCCGAGACTTAAAGTAGTTATGCTAACTGATTTAAGGATCATTGGAAATTTCAGCACTTAAGGAGAAGAACGCCCGGCTGTCTCGGGAGCTGCAAGATTGCAAGGCCCAACTTGAGGTCAAGATTTTGCCTTGCAGGAGGAGACGGAAAGACCCTCCCGGTAACACATTTTATTAATAAATATAAGCGCTGTGCGGCGTGCGCGCGAATCTAATTATGATATTGCAGGTACCGCCGGACAAGATCCGGACAGGCAAGCATTGCTATGCCAGCTAAAGGCCGGCGAGAGTGTGCTGAATAGGGTTCAGCAGGAAAGGAACAAGCTCCAGGATGCCAACGCCAAGCTCGGAGAAGAGTTGAAAGGCGCTCAGGCCGAGCTGTCCAGCTCCGTTAAGGAGAATCAGCGCTTCGCGGCATTTATAGTAGTGCTTGAGCGAACTCTTTTGAAAAGAAGAGTTCGGCGAGGAAGTATTATGACATGATATGTCTTGTAGGTATACTCACGGGTCGTCCTGCAGAGGAGATGCCCATATCAATGGGTGATCAACTTCCCGAACTATTGCAACTACTCGAACGAGTTCGGCAGGCAATGAGCGGCGTCGTTCAGGCTTTATGGCCAGCCCTCACCCTACCCGAGGGCCTCGGGGAGCTTGCGGAGAAGCTGCAGGGATTGCCGCAGCGCTTCCGTTTGTGGAAGACTTCGGCTTGCCGTCAAGGTGCCAGGGAGGCTTGGGCCATGGTGAAGACGCGGTACAAGAAGGCGGACCCCAACCACATGGCCAAAGTTGGACCTGTGGGGCCCGATGGGAAGGAGATCCCTGTGAGTTTAGTATACAGCCAAGTAGAGTTGGCTGCTAAATTTTCCCAACGGGACTGTAAACTAGACAGCCTGTTAGACGGGATTGAGGAGGAATACAATCAATAAATTTGACAATGTATGTTATACTTTGAAATGACATGTGAAATGCCTTCTAGCCGGATTGTAGATCGTTTGTCTTTGCCGACCTTTTCGCTTCGACCTCCGGACCCTAGAGTCCGGAGTGTGTCCGAATACCTTTTTGGTTAAGAAACAACCGTGGTATGCATGGAGACCAGGCGTAGGGGTCATTAGTGCTTTATCAGACAAGTGCCCAACTAGTTATGTTATATTACATGGTTAGTAAGAAACATCTTCCAGGGAGAATAGTTCCGTTAAGCGTTCCTTTCGCTGGGGAGGCATGCCATAAAGTGCATGTCCGGACTGCAAAGAAAGTAGTAAAACATCTGGGGGCAAATAGATAAATATGTAAAAAGTCATCTTTTAAGTCGCCGACCGAATATTCCCTTAAGAACGCTAGCTTTCGGCTTCACCTACCGAGGTACACATCCGGTGACCCGCAATAATAATCGCAGAGGTGCTCCCTTTACCTCCTAGCCGAACAATCGGGAACGTAGGGGTAAGCACAGGAGCCAGGCAACCCAGCTTGGCCAAAACTTAAGTCATATCGATGCATATAATGGCGAGTAAAAGGTACATGTGGAAGCTTGACACATGTGTTGGGTATGAAACCCGTATAATTGAGCTTCTGTAAAAGAAGCCCCCAGGAATAATGAGTGCGGATGGCACATCATGCGTATGCAAAGAATGCAAGAATAGGCCCGGAATGGCTTTTAAGTGAAAAGTATAAAAAGAGAAACAAAAGACAGCCGAAGTATAAAAGTTTGGACGGGGGAAGGGGATGAACTCTTACTCCGGTGCTAGGCATAGAATCGTCGGAGGCGGGATGCGTTCCATGGGTTCGGCTCGAGTCGGTTATCCGACGTGTTTCGTAGACGGTATGCTCCGCCGGTCGAGATTTTGATCGATAATGAAGGGGCCCTCCCATCTGGGCTTGAGCTTGTCCTTTTTCTTGTCCGGCAAGCGTAGAACTAGTTCACCAACGTTGTAAGTCTTGGCCCGTACTTCTCTGCTTTGATATCTTCGGGCCTGCTGCTGATAGAATGCGGAACGAGCCTTCGCAACGTCACGTTCTTCCTCCAATGTGTCCAAGCTGTCCTGCCGATCAAGCTCAGCCTCTCTTTCCTCATACATGCGCACTCGAGGTGAGTCATGAATAATGTCACAGGGCAAGACTGCCTCTGCGCCGTATAAAATAAAGAATGGTGTGAATCCGGTAGTACGGTTAGGCGTTATCCGCAGCCCCCAGAGTACGGAGTCGAGCTCCTCGACCCATTGTGCGTCGGATTTAGTGAGTGACCTCACTAGTCTGGGTTTAATGCCGCTCATTATTAGACCATTTGCTCTTTCCACTTGACCGTTGGTTTGAGGGTGATAGACTGACGCATAGTCGAGCTTGATGCCCATATTTTTGCACCATGACTAAACCTCGTCGGCTGTGAAGTTCGTGTCGTTGTCGGTGATGATGCTGTGGGGGACTCCGTAACGGTGTACCACCCCTGATATAAAGTCTACCACTGGTCCGGACTCTGCCGTTTTGACCGGTTTGGCCTCTATCCTTTTGGTGAACTTATCCACCATGACCAATAGGTACTTTTTCTTGTGGGTTCCCCCTTTAAGGGGCCCAACCATATCAAGCCCCTGCATCGCGGCGGGTAATGGGTATGGTTTTGAGGGCGGTGGGTGGCATATGGCTCTGATTAGCAAAGAGCTGACAACCAATGCATCGCTGGACCAAGTCATGTGCATCTGCCCGAGCCGTCGGCCAATAAAATCCTGTATGGAATGCCTTTCCTACAAGGGCCCGGGCTGCTGCGTGGTGTCCGCCTAGTCCGGCATGAATTTCAGCCAGGAGGTTTCGCCCTTCTTCTTCGGAGATACACCTTTGAAGGACTCCGGTGGTACTTTTCTTATAAAGTTCTCCCTCATGGACCTTGTATGCCTTCGATCGCCGGACTATGCAGCGGGCCTCATTTTGGTCTTCAGGAAGTTCCTGCCTAAGTAAGTAGGCTAGGAAAGGTTCTGTCCACGTGGCGATTACCGCCATTATGACGTGGGCGGAGGGTGTTATGTCATCTGCCGAATCACCGGTTGGTGCGGTTTTCTCCAGTTTGTCGCTACCGGACTCCTCTTCCCATAGTACGAATGGCTTGAAGAGCCGTTCCAGGAAGATATTTGGAGGGACAGCATCACGTTTCGCACTGATGCATGCCAGGACGTCGGCCGATTGGTTATTATCTCGGGCTATGTGATGGAATTTGAGTCCTTCAAACCGAGCTGACATTTTTAGGACAGCATTGCGATATGCTGCCATTTTTGGATCCTTGGCGTCGAAGTCTCCGTTTATTTGGGATATTGCAAGGTTTGAGTCCCCGCGCACCTCTAGGCGTTGAATGCCCATGGAGACCGCCATCCGGAGACCACGTAACGAGCCTCGTGTTCGCTGCATTGTTGGAGTCCGTATACATTATTTGAAGTACATATGGATCAGATCTCGATGGGGGCGCCAAGACGACGCCAGCCCCCAGTCCGGCCAGCATTTTGGAGCCGTTGAAATGCATAGTCCAATTGGAGTATGCGCCGTACTCTTTGGGGAGTTCGGCTTCGGTCCATTCGGCGACGAAGTCAGCCAAAACTTGTGACTTTATAGCTCGTCAAGGTTTGTAAGTGATGTCGAATGGTAAGAGCTCAATGGCCCATTTTGCTATCCTGCCCGTTGCGTCGCGGTTATTTATAATGTCATTGAGTGGTACTTCAGAGGCCACTGTTATCGAGCACTCTTGAAAGTAGTGCCGGAGCTCTCGGGACGCCATGAACACCGCATATGCTATCTTCTGATAGTGCGGGTAACGGGATTTGCAGGGGGTTAACACAGTGGATACATAATACACTGGTTTTTGAAGAGGGAATTTATGCCCTTCTATCACTCGTTCGACGACGAGGACTGCGCTTACAACTTGATGTGTTGCTGCGATGTATAACAACATTGGTTCGCCCAGAGTGGGCGCAGCCAGGACCAGATTTGTTGCCAGTATGGCCTTCATTTCTTCGAGTCCGGTAGTGGCAGCATCCGTCCACTCAAAGTGTTCGGTGCGCCTGAGGAGGCGATTGAGGGGCAACGCCTTTTCTCCTAAACGGGAGATAAAGCAGCTTAAGGCTGCCACACATCCTGTTAATTTTTGTATTTATTTGAGGTCTTTTGGAATATCCAACTATGACAGAGCTCGGATTTTGGCCGGGTTTGCTTCAATTCCTCTACCGGATACGATGAAGCCCAGCAGCTTTCCGGCTGGTACGCCGAAAACGCATTTTTCCGGATTCAGCTTGATGTCGTAGGCTCTGAGGTTGTCGAATGTGAGCCTCAAATCGTCTACTAAAGTTTTGACATGTTCTGTTTTGACGACTATGTCGTCTACGTATGCCTCGACTGTTTTGCCGATCTGGGTGGCTAGACATGTTTGAATCATGCACTGATATGTTGCGCCGGCGTTTTTGAGTCCGAAGGGCATCGTGTTGAAGCAGAATGGTCCATATGGAGTGATAAATGCCGTTGCGGCTTGGTCTGCTTCCGCCATCTTGATTTGATGATAGCCGAGTATCGCCCGTGAAGCACAACGAATCGTGCCTCGCCGTGGCGCCGATAATTTGATCGATGCGGGGAGAGGAAGGATCCTTTGGGAAAGCTTTATTGAGGTCTTTAAAATCGACCGCAGGTGCCAGGATTTATCCTTCTTTGGTACCATCACCAAATTTGCTAGCCAATCCGGATGTTTGATATCTCTAATGAATCCGGCTTCCAATAGTTTGGCTAGCTCTTCTCCCATTGCCTGTCTTTTGGGCTCGGAAAATCGTCGAAGAGCCTGTTTGACTGGCTTAAATCCTTTTAGGATGTTTAGGCTGTGTTCTGCCAACCTGCGAGGGATTCCGGGCATGTCCGAAGGATGCCAGGCGAAGATATCCCAATTTTCTCGAAGGAATTCGCGCAGTGCAGCGTCAACTTCGAGGTTCAACTGTGCCCCGATGGAGGCCGTCTTTGTTGGGTCCGTTGGATGGACCTGGAATTTTATTATCTCATCTGCTGGTTTGAAGGAGGTGGACTTGGATCTTTTATCCAGTATTACATCGTCCCTGTTCACCGTAGAGCACAACGCGGTGAGTTCCTCTGCCGCTAAGACTTCGGATAGTGCCTCGAGGGCTAGTGCGGCTGTCTTGTTTTCGGCGTGGAGTGCTATATCCGGATCACTAGCGAGAGTGATTATTCCGCTGGGCCCAGGCATTTTGAGCTTCATGTACCCGTAATGAGGTATTGCTTGAAAAATTGTGAATGCCTCTCGTCCTAATATGGCGTGATACCCATCGCTGAACGAGGCCACCGAATGTGATTTCTTCGATCTGTAATTGTCCGGAGAGCGAACACCACATCGAGTGTGATTTTTCCGTGCAGCGCTTCCGCTAGGGATTATTCCTCTAAAGGTTGTGCCGCTTCGCTCAATCGGCTCCAATCGATTTCCATTTTTCGCAGAGTTTCCTCATAAATGAGGTTTAGTCCTGCCGCCATCCATGAGGACTTTTCACGAAAGTCCGTCCACTATGGGACTAAGTACCAGTGCGGCTGGGGCTCTGGTTGTTCGGAATGTGGGCTCGTCGCTGGCATTGAAGGTAATAGCTGTGTCGCTCCATGGATTTGCTGTTGCTACTTGGTAGACTTCGGCGAGTTCGCGGATTGTTCGTTTTCGCATATTATTTGATGCGAAAGTCTCGAAGACTGTTGACACCATGCTGGTATTGTTGGAGTGGTTTCCCGGAGCTAGAAGCTCTTCGCCACTTTTGGCCACCTGCCGTAATATCCAACATGCTCGAAGGCTATGTGTTGGGACGGCTCCCTCTGTACTATGAAGCTTACAGGGTCCGTTGAGCCATCCCTCCAGTACGGTTCCGCTTCCCTTATTGGGTTTTTGTTTTTTCATTTTTGCATCTGGGGCCTTAGTGTAAGGCGCCCTTTTACTGCGGACTGAGTTTGGGGCCGGATTATCCCAAAATTGATTTTCGGTTTTCCGGAAACTCTCCATCGCACAGTACTTTTGTACAATGGATGCCAGATCAGTGAAGCACGTAATTTTGCGACGATCAATGGCGTTTAGTATTCCCTTATCCATGCAGTTATTGCAGAAAATTGATATTGCGTTTTCCTCTCGGCAGTCCTTTATCCTGTCCATAACCAGGAGGAATCTGGCCCAGTAGTGATGTACTGTTTCAGTAGGCTCTTGCCGTATTAGAGATAGATCGCATATGTTTGGGCGGGTGGGTGGAATAAAATCCGGATCCCTGCCCATCTTGAGGCTCAAAGGCCAAGGAGTTTCCGAATTCGGAAGTTTGGTTTGCTGGACGCAATCCAGCGAGTCCGGGGCGATGCGTGATTTTAAGTTCAATGCTCGATCGAAGTCCGTCCCTCCGTGGGAATCCGGCATGGGGGGTTCGGGAATCCGGACATGAATTGTCTTCAACACTGGCAAAGAGTTGCCGTATTGCTCCTCTACCACTGCGACGTGGTGGGTGGCCTGGGGAGAGTTAATCTCTCTCAGATCGGTTTTAAGCCCGATCTGGTTGTAGTCCGTAGCGACTCCCAGGGCGGCGATGCGATCCAAGAGCTCGTTAACAGAAGAGAGCTCTATTGGATCTAACTATTCGGCAGCTTTAGGGCTAACGCGAAGATTGCTTCCGACGACTTGAGAAGTCATTGCCGAAGCGGCGGCCGGACAGGCGGTCATGAGAAAACCACCAAGCCGGATAGTTTGGCCGGCGGCCAAGGCCCCTCCGGCGAAAACACCGTCTTTGAAGACGGGTAGAGGCATCCGCTCTATTGGCGACGACACAGAGGAACTCTCAATCAAAGAACCAATGTCGGTGTCAAAACCGGCGGATCTCGGGTAGGGGGTCCCGAACTGTGCGTCTAGGCGGATGGTAACAAGAGACGAGGGACACAATGTTTTTACCCAGCTTCGGGCCCTCTCGATGGAGGTAAAACCTCACGTCCCGCTTGATTAATATTGATGATATGGGTAGTACAAGAGTAGATCTACCACGAGATCAAGGAGGCTAAACCCTAGAAGCTAGCCTATGGTATGATTGTTGAGATGTATGTTGTCCTACGGACTAAAACCCTCCGGTTTATATAGACACCGGAGAGGGCTAGGGTTACACAGAGTCGGTTACAATGGTAGGAGATCTACATATCCGTATTGCCAAGCTTGCCTTCCACGCCAAGGAAAGTACCATCCAGACACGAGCCGGAGTCTTCAATCTTCTATCTTCGTAGTCTTGGAGCCCGGCGGACATTGATAGTCCGGCTGTCCGGACACCCCCTAGTTTAGGACTCCCTCAGCACCCAAACACTGAGGCTAGCCTGGTTGCTTCATCATCACTAACATTAAGAGGGACAATCATTGACTTGTCAAAATTGACCTTCAAACCAGAGGAAGCATAAAAAACATGCAGCATATCCTTGACAACAATCAATTGGGACTCATCAGCAGGCAGTAAGAATATTGTATCATCTGCATATTGGATGATGGGGAAGTTCTGATCATTAGAGTGGATTGGAAGAGAGATTATCCCATCATGCAACATTTTATTGACTACAAACTGTAGCAACTCAGCTGCAAGAACAAAGAGGAGTGGAGAGAAGGGATCTCCCTGCCTCACTCCCCTCTTGCAGTGAAACTGCTTCCCTGGGACCCCATTGAGCAAAACAGAGGAGGAACCAGAGGACAAAATCTCGCTGACCCACCCAATCCAATGATCATTAAAACCCTTAGCTTCCAGAATCTATAAGATGGCATCATGCTCAATGGTGTCAAAGGCCATAGCAAAATCAAGCTTCAAGATTAGGATAGGTCTTCGAGAGTGCTTGCATTGATGAATATACTCAAAATCCCATGCAAGGCACTCATGGATTGATCTAGAACGCAGAAAACCATACTGATTTTTATGAATGCACTGAAGAATAACCTTTTGCAGCCGATTTGCCAATAATTTAGTGAGGAACTTTAGACAAGTGTTAGTTAAAGAAATTGGCCGAAAATCATTAGGACCTTCAGGATTTACCATTTTAGGGATCAAGGTGATGAAAGAGGCATTAATTCCTTGCAAACTTAGCTTACCCAAAGCAAAATCCGCAATCAACTATAAGAAATCCTTTTCAATGATACTCCAACACTTTTTCACAAACTATTAAAAGCATCCGGCCCAGGAGCCCGGTCAGAGGATAGATCCTTAAGTACATCATCAATTTCCTCTTGTGAGAAAGGATTTCTCAAATCATCGAAGCCATCTAATTTAGAGAGCAACTCCTCAAGGTTAAAGCCCATTTGCACCCCTTGGGCCTGGCCCATTCTATCTTTGAAAGAGTTCCAAAGCATTCCCGCCATCTGATTGTGGTCAGTGACCACAATATCATCCTCTCATCAGAGGCTTGCTATGGAATTCTTCCTCATTCTCTCTATTGCCACGGCATGGAAAATTTTTGAGTTCTCCTCACCAACCTTAATGTACCCGATCGTGCACCTCTGCTTCCAATAAATATATTGTAGCATGAGCAGATCCTCAAAATGCAGCTTTACAATCTTCCTAAAGTTGAATTCAGGAACAGTAAGAGGACACAGTTCCTCAAGAGAATCAAACCCAAGAGCCACCACAGAACATTTTTTAGTAAGTTTTTTGATGGAAGACAAATTGACACGTCATCTCTTAAGATCATACCTCAAACGCTTAAACTTTTTTAAATAATAGCTACAGCAGAAACCTCCAACATACCAAGTGGAGCTGACCAAGAATTAGCAAGATAGTCCATGAAGCCCGGCATATGCACCTAATAGTTCTCAATCCTGAAGATCTTGGACTTAGGGATGGTAGTGTTAATAGAAACCACACAAGGCACATGATCCGAGGAAGTGCGAGCAAGCGGGAGAACAACAGTATTCGAGTACAGAGAAATCCAGGTGCTAGAGGTAAAAAAACCAATCCAGCTGCTCCAGCAGTGGTAGTTCTTGCATATTAGACCATGTGAAAGCACGACCTTTAAGAGGTAACTCTAGAAAGCCAAGATGACCAATTATTTCATTAAACGAGAAAATATCATGTATGTCTCCACCCGGCCGATTTCTTGTATCCAAAGATCGGATAATGTTAAAATCTCCAAGGAATAACCATTTGTCATCAACAGGGATCTGAAGGTGATATAACCAGTGGGCAGAATCATCTCTTAACTGGCCCTGACAGGGACCATACACAGTGACTAGGGTCAAGGATTCAGAGTTATGAACTGAAGTAAAACGAATAATGAGCCCATAGGATTTAGCCTCAAGTAACTGTCCAGAGAAAAAAAAGAAGAATTCCATAAAACCAAAATGCCTCCCGAGGCACCAACCAAAGGGGAGAAGGCATAATTAGCAAATCGCCGAGGACAAAACTGATGAATCGCACGAGTATCAAACATATCACATTTGGTTTTTTGCAGGCAAGCGATAGCGCAATTACTTTCCTCAATTTTTGCTAGAACATCTCTCTGCCGGCTCTCAGAATTCAAGCCATGAACATTCCAACACAACACATGCCAATTAAGATAGGTTGTACTATCCATGAACACAAAATAAGTAGGAGCAAAATAACTTCACTGCATAACGGAGAAGAACCACACCATTCAACGAGCTCAGAGCACATGTAAACTGATAGCACGACAAGTTAAGAAACGGGACACACCCACAAAGTTTAGGTAGGACTAACAACCAAGACACTGAAAAAAGAAACTGCTTGGCTTGCAAAGAAACCAAGAACTCCAGCAGACTAGGAGGGCCACTATTCATTGGCACTGTTTGTCTTTGCATTGTCATCTGAAGAAGTCGTAAGCTTCTCCACAGTCAGCTTTTCAGGCAAGATACCCAGCGAAGCACCAAGATCCTGCATCATTCAAATCGGCGTGGGAGGAGGAAGATCAACATCAGCTTTAGAGCACGGCACCGCAGAATACAAAGCTGGGGCAGCTTCACCTAGCCTAGCAACCTTGGAACGAGGCCGGTGTTGAGGTGTAGACTTGAGAGGGATTGCCGAAGTAGGTTTATATCCACGCATTTTTTCACAACTACGCATCATCCTGCGGGTGGAGAAGTCATCATAAGGCTGACCACAGTCACTGGCCTCTTTCCACGGCCATGTTTCCCAAGCCTCGAAGGACTAGTAGAAGAGAATTCCATGGTATCAACCACAATGCCAAACTGAAACTTTAAAGCAGAATCCTCGCAAGTAGCACTACTAGGAAAAGGCCTACTAGTGGCGCACCAATTTTGCCTACTAATGGCGCACTACTGGGGCGCCACTAGTACCACGGCACTAGTATTAAATTCTAATGGCGCACCACTGGTGCGCCATTAGTATCTGGTGTTCTAATGGTGCACCACGTAGTGCGCCATTAGTATTGCCCACAGTGCGCCACTAGTGTCTGCTATACTAATGGCGCACCACATGGTAGTGCGCCATTAGTAACAATTTTTTTAAATTTCTTTTTTGTTTTTTCTTAATCTCAGGTCACTATTTCACATATGAGATATCCAACACACATATATATAAATACAACAAGCATCCATATAACAATCATATAAAACACACAAGTTTCATCATATATACATACATAGCCAACACATAGTTCCATTGTTACATATTACAAAAGTTTCACATTGTTCATCCAACACCGTTATCCATCAATTCACAAAAGTTTCACATTGATACAAAATAAAAACACAAATGGAAAAGAAGCACTCCATACATGCAAGCTTCCGTGAATTAAATCAAATCTGCAAAATGATAAACAAGAAGTTATAAGAAGAAGAAGAAGAAGAAGAAGAGAAGAAGAAGAAGAAGAAGACTAGAAGAATACTAGAAGAAGAAGAATACTAGAAGAAGAATACTAGAAGAAGAATAAGAAGATTAAGAAGAAGACTATAAGCTTATTATGTAAACTTGATCATTTTCTGCTAACATAAGTAATTTTGGAGCTAAACTATTGGAAACTAAGCATATAAGCCCTCTAAGTTAGCATATTAGAGCCAACTTAGGTAAAATGAAGCTAATCTATGTCATTTTGGAAAAGAAGAAGAATAAGAAGAAGACTATAAGCTTATTATGTAAATTTGATCATTTTGTGCTAACATAAGTTATTTTGGAGTTAACCTATAGGAAACTAAGCATATAAGCTCTAAGTTAGCATATTAGAGCCAACTTAGGTAAAATGAAGCTAACCTATGTCATTTTGGAAAAGAAGAAGAATAAGAAGAAGACTATAAGCTTATTATGTAAACTTGATCATTTTGTGCTAACATAAGTTATTTTGGAGCTATAACCTATAGGAAACTAAGCATATAAGCTCTAAGTTAGCATATTAGAGCCAACTGAGGTAAAATGAAGCTAACCTATGTCATTTTGGAAAAGAAGAAGAATAAGAAGAAGACAAAGCCAAATGTAGAGGAATAAGAAGAGGCAGAACGTAATGGCATCATCATCGTCAGCGTAGCGCATGCGACACATAGTCGCGTTGAGCACCTTCACGATGAGCATGGTGGCGTCGTCGTCATACCTGAAGAGAAGGAAGTACCCCAGCTGCAGGTCGTAGGCACGGTAGAACTTCTTCCACCCACGTTACAAGTACATGTGGCCCTCCTTGATCACCAACTCCACATCCCACAGCCTGTGTAACCCGCTGTCGGCCTGTCGCAGCTTCACATTATTTGGCAGATCTTCACCCAACATGTTCAGAAAACTGTTAGGCAACCTCTGCAGTTTGGGATAATGAGTGATGTAGCAAACAACAGATATCATAATGAGATGTGTGAAGGGGAGATCTATCATTTTATATACCTGTGTCATGGATGATACTGAAGTCCCAATTATGATACTGAAGAACTCGGAAGCATCCAACTCGTACTGCGGTGTGGCAGAGCGGCGGTGGCTGCTTCCCCCCATCTCTGATAAGCAGCAGAAGAGACCAATTAGTACCCAGGCAATTAATGAATTAAAGCTTTAAACAGTTGCTAAATAGTTATAGCAGCACATCACAAGTAAGTACTAAGTAAACAGCAGGTCAGCAGCACAACACAACTAACTAGCAGCAGCAGAGCACAAAACAACACACTATGTATAGCAGCAAGCAACAGTGCAGCATAGCACAAGGAAACACAGTACAGAGCACCATCGCACGGTATACCAAAGAACCACCAGCGGAGAGCATGACCAACAAGCAAGAAAAACAGCACCGACAACGATGAGCTTGAAAATGTTGATTAGAATCAAAATGGTTGGCCACAGTCCACAGATCCAATAAATCTGCAGCACACATGACTACATGAGAATATCTGTATATGACACAATAGAGCAGCCGCAACTACACTACAGAACTACTAGCAGCCTAGCACTAGCAGAAGCCAATGAGCAACCGAAGTAACGAGCAGCAGACTAGCAGTAGCACATCCAGCACAAGTAGCAGACTAGCAGTAGCACCAGTGCCCCACCAAGTAGCAGTAGCAACATACAGCAGCAGCCAACAGCCAAAAAATCATGGATTGATGTTAACTAAAAATCATGGATTGCTTATAACTAAAAATCATGGGTTGCTGTTAACTAAAAAGCATGGATTAATGTTAACTAAAAAAATCATGGATCGCTGTTGACCTAAACACTAGTCAAATACAGTAGGAAATATATTGCATCCAACTATCATAGATGTAGTGCAAGTGTGTAACTACAACTTTAGTGTTTAGCTCTTCGGTTCGTCCCTCCTCCAATACATGTACAACAAAAGGACACAATACACAACGTATGAGTCCTTTTGTTGTACATGTATTGGAGGAGGGACGAACCGAAGAGCTCAATTCCAGTGTGCAATTACATTATTCAGAACAGCTGAAAAGAAGATTGTCATGTATCTCTTGCCAAAAATCATTCAGCACAACAAAAGGAAGCTAGCAGAATAACACAACATACAGAGACAGTAGTGGACAAAGAAAATATAATAGTTCGGTGTAGTGTGCGGAATAAATATGGTGAATAGGATGATAACTATAGAGCAGAAGCATTCCCTTTTGTCAGGCAGATGTTTCAAGATTTCAGAGATAAAGGTTGTGTTCGGTAACCCACCACTCCTCTACCACAGAGCGGAGCGGGCGGAGCATCATTTTAGCTGCTCCATAAATTACAACTGGATGCCGCTCCGCTCCAGAACGGAGTTGCGGTGCCGGAGGGAGTCCGAACAGGCTCAAAATCCCTCAGAAGTCAAATTGATGTAGGGGATCATACTTGGGCACATCGGCAGTGCGCCAATATAATTCAAAAGTCAACTAGCTCCTAGGCTATGTTGAGCATTCTTGATTTAGGCTATGGTAGACTGGTGGCATGGCTTGAGCATTGTGTCATCTACAAATGTCAATTAGCCATAGGCAGGCACAAGGCCTTTTAAGTCATCTAAGGCACACTGGATACATCATTTCAGAAAATAAAACAGACTGTAGCCAAGTGGTTTAGACCTTTTTAGTGCTAGCTGAACTTTGAGTAATGGCTTTTGAGTGGAGTCCACAGCAAATGCTTTTGGATTGAAGCTCTTGCCTGCCTAAAATGAAAGACCCTTGGCCTTGGGTTACTGACCACACTAGCCAAGTGGTTTAGACCATTTAATTCCCTTCACTGAAGAGGGAAACACATACCTATTATGCAAATGGTTCTGTTTATGGGTGCAGTTATATTTGATCATGATTAAAATATTATTGCATCTACAGGGCATTCTTAGCATAGAACTGATGGGTTGCTGACCAAAATTAGCAATTTTTTGAACCTAGTTTGACCTAAATTAGAGAGGGATTTGACCTAAACCTAGGAATAGAGAGAAGAAGAGGGCATGGCCGGGGGGGGGGAGGAGAGGAGGGAGAGAGGAGAAGAGAGGCAGAGGGAGGACGGTTACCTGACCACGATGAGGTGGTCGCCGGAGCGGAGACGACAGAGGGCGGAGACGGCGAGCTTGGGGGAGGCGGGGATAGAAGGTGGGGAGGTCGCGGGCCTCCTCTCCTGGTGGACGTGGGGCCTCATCTCCTGGTGGACGTGGGGCGGCGCCGAGGCTCCAAGTCTCCGGCGGCTTCGAGGTTAGGGAGGGAGGCGAGGCGGCGGCGCATGGGAGGCGGGCTCGGGGAGGCGACGCCGAGGGGGAGGCGGGGCTCGGGGAGAGGGAGGCGGGGCGCGTGGGTGGCTGTGGCGGACGGAGGGGGCGGCGGCGCTCGAGGGGGAGGAAGGGGACAGGGAGGCGGCGGGGGCGCGTGGGTGGCTGCGGCGGATGGAGGGGGCGGCGGTGTACGGTTGGGGAATCTGGCGACGGAGGGAGTTTTGCAAAAAAAAAAAGAATAAAAAAAACAATAGTAGTGGCGCACTATGTGGCCAGTGCGCCATTACTAGTTAGCACTAGTAATGGCACACCTTGCCTTGATGCACCATTAGTATCTTCGGAAAATAAGAAAAAAAAAATTACTAGTGGCGCAACGTGTGCCTGGTGCGCCATTAGTGTCTTCCACACTAATGGCGCACCAGCACATGGTGCGCCACTGCTATATAGTAGTGGCGCACCACATGACAGGTGCGCCATTAGTGCCCATTCCATCTATAGCCCTTTTCCTAGTAGTGTAGTCGGATCATTTGTGTTGGCCGGTACTGAGCAAGCTGAAACCACCTCCACTATTGCAAGCATATCCTCTGGTAAAGTATCATCAGATCCACATCAAGCTTCAACATCCATCAAAATATACAATTGGGTAAGGGGATTACCAACAAAAGCAGAGAACAAAAACTCTGTTTCAGAAGACCAAAATCTTGTTGAAATGACACTTGGAGGCATGACTCCGACTGACAGCTCAGGTATCAAATCCCTGAAAGTTCTTTCCCAAAGCATAGCCGGAGGCAAGATAGGGCCATAAAGAACTCTACAAAACCCAGATGGATAGGCTCTAACTGAACTATAGAGGATGATAAGGAACATTTGTCATGTTCTGTTGCACCACCTCCTCATTATTAGCTTCGGAAGAATCACTAGAGTCCATCGATGGGTTGAGAACCATAGAATTCTGGTCCTGAGCAGGCTGAACTATAGGTTCCTCAGCCTGCACATTGTTGGCAGCTGCATCATCCCAAGCCCCCCAACCATTGTCACCCTAATTGCCAGGTGGCTGTGAAAAGTTGTCCCAGGCATTGGTAGCATTGTTCACCAGCTAAAGATGTCCTGAAGGAACCGCATTCCAACCCATAGCTGGATATGGAGGCATGGCCTTGAAAGGTTGAGGTGGATTGTGTCCTGGCATGGGATGTGGGTTGCCATCAAGGGGCATTGGGTCCTCACCAGCTCCAAGCAGCGCATTAGCAAAGTCGCCACCAGTTAAAATATAAACTGCTGCAGTCCAAGAAACAATAGTGCCACCCCAATTTGCAAACTCACGAAAAACCACACTCCATGGAACAAGGTTGTCTTCAGGAAACGAATCATAAACTAGCGAGCAAACTTTACGCCTGTCAGTATGCTCCCAATAGTGAAACTGCCCAAAAGTGCCAGTAACCTCTGACAGATACTTGGTGTTGCGATAATCCAAAGGGACACCTATGAACATAAGCCAGCTAGTTCTATGACTATAAAGAGCCCTAAATACCTCACCTTGATTATCAGGAATAAATCTGACAAAGAACTCATCCCCATCGTCATCTAAGCCTAGAGCAAAAGGTGGATGCTGAGTGAAATAGGATCTGACCACAGGGTTCTCCATCTCTACCAAACCAACACCCTGGAACCATGTTTGAGCAAATCGGACAATAACATGTTGATCGACGGTGAGGAAGTGTAGGACCTGCTCCCTCCAGGTGGCAACCAAGTGCGACGGAGGCAATGGCTCGATGATGGCCACCATAAACTCCTCATGGAGTCGAGGCGAAGCCTAGGACGACGAGTAGTACGTCCGAGGGAGGCGGTCCTCGCCACCATCGACAATATCATGCCCCACGGGCAGAAAGCGACGAGGATCAATAGCAAAGACTGCCATGGAGCCTTCGAGAGGTGGCGGTGGTGAGGAAGCAGGCGACGGAAGCGACGGAGATTGGGGTTTTGCTGGTGTAGTTGGAAGATCAGGGGAAGAAGGCAGCAAACCCGAAGAGATGGGCGAGGACTCTGATACGGCGCGAGGCTCAAAACCTGGCTATGGGACTTTAGGTACCCAAACAGCCAACGAGTCATAATTACCAGGGAAGTTTTTCTTTTTATGGCCAGACCGAAAATATTGTCTACAATGAATCCTATTCGTGCACGTATCAGCCTTATGTTTCATACCAAGGCAATTCTGACAGTCCCAATATTTAGCTGCAATCTCTTCAATCATCTCTTCAAAACATTGAACCTGCTCCACAATTGCACTTGGAGAAGGGGTCAGTGAAGAGAAAACCGGCAAATCATCATCTAAAATATCAATTGGGGAGTCCATCAAGCCCAAAGATCCCATGGGTGGCATATCATACCGGGCTGAATCACTCAGTATGGGATGTGGCTTGAGTGGGTTGTCCAGAAGCACAATGGTTTTGGGCTTATCCGAAGCAAAGCAAATCCCAGAAAATCTGCGCTTACCGCCCAAGAAAGGTGGACTTTCCGGTGACGTAGGCAACGAACCAAACTGTATCGGTGGCAAGGAAAGTGGAGAATCAAGTTGTTGCAGAATGTAGTAATTTCAAAATTTTCCTATGATCACGCAAGATCTATCTAGGTGATGCATAGTGGTAACTAAGGGAGTCCTGGACTAGGGGGTGTCCGGATAGCCGGACTATCATCTTCGGCCGGACTCCAAGACTATGAAGATACAAGATTGAAGACTTCGTCCCGTGTCCGGATGGGACTTTCCTTGGCGTGGAAGGCAAGCTTGGCGATACGGATATGTAGATCTCCTACCATTGTAACCGACTCTGTGTAACCCTAGCCCTCTCCGGTGTCTATATAAACCGGAGGGTTTTAGTCCGTAGGACGAACAACCATTACAACAATCATACCAAAGGCTAGCTTCTAGGGTTTAGCCTCCTTGATCTCGTGGTAGATCCACTCTTGTACTACCCATATCATCAATATCAATCAAGCAGGAGTAGGGTTTTACCTCCATCGAGAGGGCCCAAACCTGGGTAAAAACATCGTGTCCCTTGTCTCATGTTACCATCCGCCTAGTCGCACAGTTCGGGACCCCCTACCCGAGATCCGTCGGTTTTGACACCGACATTGGTGCTTTCATTTAGAGTTCCTCTGTGTCGTCACCGATAGGCTTGATGGCTTCTTCAATCAACAACAACGCAGTCCAGGGTGAGAATTTTCTCCCCGGACAGATCTTCGTGTTCGGTGGCTTTGTACTGCGGGCCAATTCACTTGGCCGTCTGGAGCAGATCGAAAGCTACGCCCCTGGCCATCAGGTCAGATTTGGAAGCCTAAACTTCATGGTGACATCCACGGAGACTTGATCTTGATGGATTGAGCCCGCAGTGAGCGCCGCCTTTATCACGATGGGCATGATTTAGCTCTGCCGCGAACGGTATCACGGAGGCCGCACACGAGTCCGCTCGACCCATAGTTGAGCCCGACCGCGCGGTCGAGATAGGTGGCTGGACACGCCTCGGGGCTGCAACTTCTCTGGCGATGGGCGAATACCGACCTTGTCCCTTGCAAAGCCCGCGACTCGAGGTGCGGACTCCTTGCGGACTCCGAACCTCCTGCGCCCTTGTCGAATCCGATTGGGCGCCGATCATGGAGTTTACGCTGCGAGACATCTTTACTTTTCGCCCTTTGGCGACATCATGAATTCACTAAAGAATCTCTCATTATCGGAGAGCCTGGCGGATTGCGGTCGGGGCGGTTGAGATCTGAATGGCGAAGAAATTCAAAGCCCACCCACCGCCCACTTTATAGCCACTTGTCGACAATCTAAGCGACATGCTAGACTACGACTCGAAGACATCAGCGATGCGGACGGCGATGCGGAGGCGATCAAGAACCAGCGCCTACCGAAAGCAATGAAGCCCACTCATGATGTATATATGGTGGACACCCCAAAAGGGAGCGATAACGAGGAACAACGGGACGCGGAGAAGGATAATTCCCCCGAAAAACAACCAAAATGGCGACGCAAGCGCCGCCCAAAGTCCCGCCTCGATAACAAAAGCACCCATAATGACCCAGCCATAGAGCAGGGCAAACCAATGGGCGACGAGCATCCAACCAAGCAGCCATCGGAACAGGATAAACCGGATGACCAGCTCATCCTCGGCGAAAACAACAGTCCGGATGATCTCACGCCGGACACACCACCGGAGCACAAGAACCTCCAGAAAAGGCTTGTCGCCACTGCAAGAAGTTTGAAGAAGGAAAAACGGAAGCTCAAAATAGTGGAAGACATACTCAGAATGAGATGGAGCAAAGTACTCAAGACCGCGGACAAATATGGCAATGGCCACCAAACAAAAACTACCGAGCGCAAGCTGCTGCGAGTCGACAAAGAAGGCCATAGAGCCCTCACGGTCAAAAAGCAAAGAGGCCGCTGGCGGATAGGCGACAGATGATGAGGCCGGGAGCGGCAAGCGGCGCCACATATAAGCCAAAGACATGACACATATAAATATCCTGCAAAAGCGGATGGTCGGTCAGGTCCATCTATGGGCCAAAAAGAGGGCCCGAGAAGCAACACAACATGCCGCATGTTCAAAGATAACAACGCGCCTAAATACAGGGGCTTTGCACACCACTATGTTTCACTGTGAGTCTTTGGATCATGAATTTCAGTGGATTCAAGCCCGTAAACATAGAGGCATCTGACGGAACAACAGACCCGAGTGCGGATTGAGGATTACATCCTGCACATACACATGGCTAGAGGAGATGATCTCCGCCATAAAATATCTACCCCTCAAGCTCAAAGGGCCAGCTCGGCATTGGCTCAAAAGCCTCTCGAGAAAATACTATTGGAAGTTGGGAAGAGCTCGAGGGCGCGTTTAGAACAAATTTTCAAGGGACTTATGTCGCCCTCAGGATCGCAGCGATTTAAGTCACATAACTCAACAGCCCGGAGAGTCGGCAGCAAAATTCTGGAAGAGGTTCCTTACCAAAAGAACCAAATAGTCATTGTCCGGACGCTTGAAGCCTTAGCAGCTTTTAAACATAATGTCCGAGACGAATGGCTGCCAGACACCTCAGCCAAGAAGAAGCCGAGAACAATGGCCGCTAACAAGCCTCATGACCCTCTTTTGCGGGGGGAAGACAGCTGGCTAGCAAGATGCAGCACCAGCGACCAGTACATCAAGATCGAGAGATGGAAGCGGAAAATCACAGCGCAAAGGACCAGCGCGAAATAAAGAAAAAACCAAAAGAACACGGCGGTCGGCGCCGGATTCAAAAGCATGATCGAACAACAAAACACTGCCTCTTAAGGACAACGGTGGACGAGCTATCAACAAACAAAATTTTGGATCGGATATGTCAAATCCACAGTACCTCCGGAAGGCCTGCAAACCACACCCACCGAGTCCAACAGTCCGGCCGACTCAACGCCGAACACAAGGGGCTCGACGCGCCAAGCGAGGATGACGACGAACCCCACCAGCAGAGCACCGGAAAACAAAAGACTTTCCCACAAGAAGTCAAAACAGTAAACTCACTTCATGTGATAATACGAAAAACAGTGTGGCACCCGCCAAAGTAGGTGTCGCACGGTCCACCCCAGCGGAACCTCAAGATTACATGTCAAAACCAATTACTTTCGACCACCTGGACTATTCCAGAAGTATTCGAAACGCAGGATGGACTGCTCTGATATTGGATCCTATAATCGACGGACTAAAATTTACACAAGTCCTAATGGATGGCGGCAGCGATTTAAACCTGCTATTTCCGGACACGATCCGCAAGTTGGGGATAGACCCTACTAAAATTCGCCGTAGCCGCACTTCCTTCAAAGGAGTGATGCCAGGCCCTTACGCCAAGTGCACGGGCTCCGTACTACTAGAAGTTGTGTTCGGATGACCCAAGAACTTCCATCGCAAAAAGCTGATCTTCCATGTCGCCCCATTCAAAAGAAGCTATCAAGCACTATTGGGACCGAAGCTTTCGCTCGCTTTAACGCAATACCGCACTACGCATCTCTTACACTTAAAATGCCCGGTCCACGCGGCATCATCTCATTAAAATGTCGTTCAAAGACCTCGGACATGGCTAGGCGAGTCTGGCATAAATAGACTAGGGGCTCCCTAGCCGCACTCCCTTTCACAAGGGGATGTGTGTATGAGCAATAAAGAGCCAATAAAAGCTCAACTTTATTCACTTATTCATGCTCTGTTTTAAATACATTTTTCACACGATTTCTTTTCAAACTAAGTTCTTCTCTTTTACAGATGAACAACGTGTTACACCGTCCCGTGGATACATCTAACAGAGATCTGGTAGCGGGCGTTCGTGAGGGACCCGTTACAAGGATTCTTTTGATTAAGACCTGCGTAAACCTTTTTCTTGTCTCTTGTTGCTATACATCCCTGGTTTCTCACCATAGCGAGAGAGGAGGCGGCGTTTTGGCATCGGCGCGTCGGAGGATTCTGCGTGTACCTAGACACTAGGGGCTTAGGGCATTGATCGCGCCGACATCATAAAGACCGAACACCTCGGGAGTGTTCGGCGTCTCGAGATTAGGCCTTATATGCATCAGCTCGAATCATGTCTTTGGTCAAATGTTGGGTTTGCCCGGCTCACGTGTTTTGCTGCCTTACGTTTAGTATCATCGGCTAACGCGGCACCGGAGAACTCTGCGATTGTGCCTGGTTGGCGGGTGAGCACCTCGATGAAAGCCGAAAACCGATTGTCATGATGTAGCGAGAGATGGTCGACCACTCGATCAACCTCTGGAATGTTTAGAATTCCTCGCTTTGATGAAGGACCACTTCGGTCGAGCACACACGCCCCAAATCCGGAGGCGCGGTGCCCCTAGGGGCTATATCGTAGCCCTCCTTGAACTCCTATGGCTAAGTGAAAGTGATAAAGCATTATAGTCCGGTTGCCTCGTTTGCTCGCTACCACCCCTTCACGGGGCCAAGGCGTTGGATTAAGTGTGAAAATCGCTACTTTGCAAACACCCCGCACTATGTGCGTGGGGCTGAAGCCAAGACTGCATCTTCGGGTTATACACAAGTATACATTAACAGCCGCAAAGGAGATATTCTAATACTTGAACGCACAAGTATAAAAAGCGCTTATATTATAAACATCGTTTTACAAACCATAAAGTTCATTTGAACATGACATTTTTGGAGCACTGCGACTCTATTACACGAGCACCACACAGAACTTCCCCAAAATAGTGCTCGGCGGAGTAATCGCTCTCGTCCAGAACCACGGGTGCATAGCAGCGATGGCATCCATCTCCGTCGGTATGTCTTCACACGGGCGAGGCCATCCATGCACCTTCTATGCAGGCCGACCGCTTCATCGCCTTGATATGCTGCACCGCCCCAAGGAATTGCTGCAATAAGCCAAAATAACTCTTGGCTTGGGCCTATCCGGCGGGCGTGAGCCACGATATCCGTCATGGCAAGTCCGGACAGTCTATTCAGCTCAGCCCACTCACCAACCGATCGGTCGGTGAAGTGAGCGCTCGGACTATGGGCCGAGACCAAAAAGCTCTTCCGTCTCGTGATCCTTTTGACTTCGAAGTGCACAACAAAGATCTCCGCACTCCCGCTAAGTCCATATAAGGATCCTCCCGACCCCACAACCGGCCAAGCTGGCGTGCCGGATCCGTAAACCTCTGCTTGGCGAAAGGGCTTACCGACCACAATATCTCGGCTGGTGCGGCTCCTCCTTTATAGCCCTCATCGCGAAATGGGCATCCTTAGCCGGCGGTGGCCTTCCTCGAGCCTTCTTGCTCCGCTCGGCGTTCTTTTCAAGAACCTCATTGCGGACGGTAACATATTTCAACTTCACGGCCATTTCGGCCATCTCCTCCTAGCCGGCGGTGTGCGCCCTTTCGACTTCTAGCTCTTGACCGCCCTCGAGCAGCCGCATCACTCCTTCCGCTGCTCCTTGGCTTGAGCAAGTTCTGCCCAAAGGCTCTCCACAGCGGCGGCACCATCTGCATTGAGCACACATGTTGTAAGGAGTGGGCTTCGGCCCCCCTTACTAGGTGACCACAGAGAAAAAACCCACCTTGTGACTCGTCAAGTCGCTTATTGACCGGCGATGTCGCATCCATAGCGTCGAGTTGCCGCTTTAGTTCAAGAACTCCATCGGTCCGGTGGCCACGAACTATCCGCCACCGCATAGGAAAAGGCGAAAATCAATACTGTGATTTTGATCCTCGACGCCGTCGCTCTGGACACCCTACCGAGTCTCGAGGGCTCTTGTCTATCTGAGTAGCACTTTATGTGTAAAACTGTCAAAGGGTATGTCATTTTCGTACCTCAAACCCCGCCACAAGCTCGACACTACGAGAAATATGTCAACTTATGACCACCACTATTGGTCCTTTGAAAGGTCACAAATTTCCATTTATGACCTTTTGTGACCAAAAAGCAAAAGGTCAAAAGCTGGCCGTCAATAACCGACTATAGCGACCTTTCTTACGAAATGGTAAATAGCGTTCTGACCAAAATAAAGGTCGTAAATTTAACGACCAAATGTTTTGGTCACTAGCAATCCGACCACACCACGTCGGATCCACCGTAACAAGTGGCGTGGCGAATTACGACCAAATGAAAAGGTCGTAAAATAGAATCAGCCGGTCCATTTCAGTAGTCTTGATGGGCCAAGCCCAATAATTCAGCCCATTTATTTTTTTCTCTTTATTTTGCTTATCTGCATGGGCTGGCCCGATAATTTGGCCTTTTATTTTACGGGAATTGAGCCTTTTTACGATGATTTTTTATATTACACTATTGTTTTGGGCCTGACCTTTTTAGTCTAGTTCAATTTGGGCCTTGGCCTTTTTATTTTCTGTTATGCAGCCTTTTACAATTTTTTTTCTTACAGTCATTTCTTTTTTTAGGCCCAAGCCTTTTTGGTCTAATTCTTGTTTGGGCCTTGGCCTTTTTAGAGCCCAGGTTCTCATTTTTCATAGCTATAAACATAAAGGCCCAGGTGCACAAGTGATCCACAAGCCCAGGTGCACAAGATCACATAACTTCACAGGATCACATAACTTCATAGAAAATAAACACAGGTTCACAAGATCACATAACTTCACAGGATCACATAACTTCACAGCTCCCAGGTTCAAACAGCAAAATGGAACAAAATGCAACAGCTCAGCTCAGCTCCCAGGTTCACAGGTTCAAAATGCAACAACTACCTTAGCTCCAGGTTCACAGCTCAAAGACAAAGAGGTTCAAAGACAAACTGCACAGCCATCAAACTGCCTTAGCTCCAAAGAGAGCCATCAAGTGGGCTAACTTCTCTTCCTGTTCTTGAGACTTCTTGCGCAGCAGCTCAAGTTCCTTGTCGCGTCAGACTTGATTCTTCGCCTTCATCTTGATTGCCGCCAATTCTTCATGCACCGTTCAGCTTGAAGCTCGGACCTCTCCGCTTCTGCTCAAGGTCACGAACATGAGCAGCAACTTTGGCGAGTTGTTCCTAGATGATGGAGGCCAACATTCTGAGGAATGTGCTTTGTGACTTCGGTCTTGAGGACTTGTTCGACAATTTCAACAGCAGACTTTGGCTCTTCACCTTCACAGTACAAGCGCTTCCTTCATTTTTCCATCTCAAGCTAGCATATGGAGGAAAATGATAGGCATTAGTGGGAGATCCATTTCACATTTTGCAAACCAAACCAAGCAAGAGAAACCAAATCAGCACACAAATGGATTATTTGAAGTAACCAAACCAGCACACAAAATATATACAAGAAGATGATGACTAGTGACCTGGAGACATGCAATTGGAACAATATGATCACTTCATTAAGCCTAGAATGGTGGTTCTATATAAGATGGCTTCTCGAGTGAGCCGATCATCAAACTAACATTCAGATCAAATTTCATCATATCATAAAAATGCATCAAATAGCTACTGACAAGTTACGATCAAATTTCCTTCTCAAGCCTACAATTGGAACAATATGAAGTATCAAACAACATCAAAGCATGGAACATAGCATGTGTTCTTGGTAGCTCGAGTCAAACAACATCAAATCATCAAAGCATCAAAGCTGGCTGTGAGTCAAACAGGGCAAAGCATGGAGTGACTTACTATAGCAGTCTTGACTAGCTCCGAAAACCCGTGCTTCGTCTTTGTTGTGGGTGGCCTTAAACAAGTCAATCGCAGACGGCTCCTCACCCTTACGCTCTTCTTTACGAAATGTTTTCAACAAAAATCAAAATGTTATTCAGCAAGAATCGAAATGTTATTCAATGAGGAACCAAAGGTAAGGTCTCTAGAAGAGAGTTCTCACAGTGGCAAAAATGTGTCTTTGTGTAGTGCACAGAACGAGTTCTTTGATTGTACCGACTTTTTGTCGATTCATCTTGTTCGACAAAAGGTTTCCTACAAAAAAGCATCTTGTCGGCATGATCTATCACTAGCATATCATGTGCGAACATAAAGCATCAAACAAAGCGAGAGACAAACCTTGTGTCTTGGGGTAGACCACATCTCCACGAGCTTGCCATTCACCATCCGTTAGATCGGGCACGGAGACTTAATGCTGACTTTATTTGCGGTTACGGTATCAAAATACTTCTTCTTGATCTGATGGCGTCTGTTCTTTGAATATTTCTGCAGAATATCTTTGCACGAGGTCTTGATGGTCTCGAGTCCGTGTTCATCTCAAAATTTGCCTACCAAGATAGCAAACAAGGTAGGAACAATATTAGTGATCATGCATAGGTGTAACGAGAAAATAGATAGCACATTAACTATGAAACAAGTAGCTTACACAACTTTCCCAATGTAGTTATCCAATAGACTAGCATTTTTGTATAGCTTGAAGTGAGGAAGAACCGGAAGATGGCTTTTTGCAGCGAGTCCACACTCGAAGCAAGCTTTCTTTGCTGCAAAGGCTTCTCGGACGAATCATCCCTTGACAATTTGGATAGGCACCTTGCTACCAAGTGACTTGGTGATCCTCTCTAGCCCTCTCCCTTTCTAAGTCTAGTCTTGGGAGTCATTGCATCTGAAAATGAAACTGAACTCATAAATTAGAATAGAAATCGACAAATCGCGAGGAATCAACAAAAGCATACATGATCATTCCATTTGGAAAATGCACTAGTAAAAGATAGCATTGCAAGGTCAACTTGCACGATTGAAGCACAAGTTGTTGTTCTTCTTCATTGATGACAGCGTTCTGTCAATAGAAGGTGCTGTGAGGGCTGAGGTCAGTGTGGGCGATGCTGCTTCATCAATGCAGATGGTTCTGCTTCATCTAAGCGACAGTGCCATTTCCTTCCATGCTGAGAGTGGTTCCGTCCATGAGCAGCATACTTTCCTGATGGTACGTCACAGTCGCCATCCTTGCTTTCTGCCTTGTGACTCTATCAAGGGCAGGTTCATCAGGTTCCAGGATCCTCTTTTTTGTCACGAGCTGGGGCCATCGCCCTTCTGGAGGCATTGCGGGAGATGTTTGAGCTCTTGTGCTTCTTCTTGTTGTCTTCTTAACACCAGGCCTCTTCGTCCTAGATTCCTTGATTGCCTCGTATAAACAGCACGGAAAAAGCATTAGATCACAAGAGAAATATGTGAGCACAAGGAATAACATAGATTAACAGAACCCCAACCCTCCAAGCAAGGCGAGTTTGCACCTTAACAATCTTGTTGACTACAACATCATCCACTTCCTCTCCATCAATAACTTCATCCTCTTTAGGATTGTACTCACAGGTCATCATTGATAACTCCACTACCCTCTTGAACCTCATCACTTCTACCTTCTTGTACACCCTTTGTTTTCCTAATCATCGACGCTATTGCACCGATGCCCCGGAACACTTGATTGTTCCTCATGATATTTCTAGCCCTAACCTTCTCGTACTCGGTGAGAGGCTCTTCTTTGCATGATCTGAAACATAACTATTAGGTGAATGTTTGGAATGCATGGACACGCACCAAACATATCTTATGAAATTTTATTATCATTTAATCCTAGTTATTCGGGTAAGGAAGACTAACGACACACGAGGCACAATTAAGGCAGCTTATTGATTGCACAATACATTTCACTTAGCATATTAAGACACATATTTTATGAAAGCGGCCACAAGGAGCAAGTTGCATACCAGCAGTTGGCCTCATGCTTGACCTTTTCCTCCTTGCCATGGATGATCTTGAGGTGGTGCTTGCAAAATAGAATAAACAACAATCGATACAACAGGGATAAAGTAAAATGATGCACTTGTATCAATAAAGGAAAGCATTTGGACCATCATGCACATACATGTAATACATGTGAAACAAACTTGATGGATAAACAATACAGTGATCTAGTGTTATTAATTAAGAAAACATGTAAGTGCACCAAACAAGCATGCATGTACACTAGGAGCAAGTAAGCAAAGTGCATAAGTGCTACTAATACAAGCAAGCAAGCAAAGTGCTACTGATAGAAACAAGCAAGCAAAGTGCTACTGATAGAAACAAGCAAGCAATGAAGGAAAATGAAGAGAAGGAAGCAAGTACTATTGATACAAACCCTAATTAATAAGCAAGCAAGTAGATTCTTCTCCAAGTGCTAGTGATACAAGCAAGTAATGCTGATGGAAACCCTAATTAAGCATGTATGCCAGCAAGCAACATGTATGCTAGCAAGCAAGCAACATGAACAAGTGAATTGGTGTCATGTACACATGCTTAGATAGTCTGACAGGAAGCTAGACGAGTATATCATGAGGACCTTCAAAACAACTAGATGTTGCCACTGGTAAAGCATGAAACAACTATACTTGCAGCGAACACAAAGCGGATGAAAAACTATACTCAACTATTGATTATCTTTGTCTCTACACACCAAAAATGGCTCTGACTAGATGACACAAGTTAAGACATTTTGACAATTAGAATCAACCTTGTATATTACAGCAAACAAAATTATCTAGCACCAATCTAGTATATATTAAAACTAGTCATCTTGCCTTAACACAAGAGGAATTCCAATACCACAATAAGTACTAAGCATTCCCGTGTTCCTTTGGAAAGAAGAACACAAGCTTCATGCACATATCATGAAAGAAGAACCACTGCTACAAACCCCAGTGGTGCTCCTGATAGCAAAGTGCTACAAGCAATCAAGTACATGTTCATACTAACCCAAGTTGCAAGCAAGCAAAGTGCATAATACAAGCAAGCAAGCATGGAAAGTGCTACTGATAGAAACAAGCATAGTGCTACTGACAGTAACAAGCAAACAAGGAAGGAAATGGAAGGGCAACAAACAAGAAAGTACTGTTGATACAAACAAGGAAGCAAGTAGCTTCTTTTCGAAGTGCTGTTGGAAACCTAATTCACCATCTATGCTAGCTGAGTAATTGAACCATACACAAGCAAGTACTAATACAAGCACCATCAACCAGACATCATCCACTTCCCCATCCATCCCCATCTGCAGCCTCGCCGTGAGGGAGGGAGATCCGGCCGAAACCCCGATAGAATCACACCTTGCTTGTCTCCCCCTGCAGCCTCATTGGCTCCGCCCAGCTCTTCTTCTCCGACCCAGCCCAACCCTCTTCTCCACTCCAAGGCTCTTTGTTGATCCCTAAAATCATCCACTTCCCCATCCATCCCCATCCCTAAAACCATGAACCCTAAACCATGAAGTGGACAAAACGAACCACCAAGAGGTCCTAACCCTGACCCCATGAACCCTAACCCTAACCCCATGAACTAGAGGGAGATCATCCCCACGCAACAATAAACATGAATCCTAACCCCAAGAACCACCAGAGGACCTATCGAACTAGAGGACCTACCGAACCACCAGGAGATCCTAACCCTAGAATATCCTAACCCATGAGGGGGATCTACTAGAGGGGAGATGGATCCACCAGAGGGGAGGTGGATCCACAAGAGGAGAGGAGATGGATCAAGGGGAGAAGTACCTAGGGGGAGATGATGTTGACGATGCAGCGGTGGTCGTCGTCGATCACGCCGTCGTCAATGTAGCCGCCGTTGTCGTTGATGTAATCAATGTGGCCGCCGTCATCGTCGATGTAGTCCATGACACGGAGGAGGAGGGGTGGGAGCGGGCGGCGTGAGCAGGAGGTCTTGGGCGGAGCGAGAGGAGGCGGCGCTAGGGTGGGGAGGTGGGGAGGTGGGGAGCGAAGCGGTCTTGAGCGGGAGGAGAAGCTAGGGTTCGTCGGGGAGAGGGAGGAATGGGGAAATTTTGGGAGGAGGAGGGATCCAGCGTGTTAGTGGGAGAGGGAGTGGTAGGTCTTGCACAGTAGTGGGAGAGGAGTGGAGGAAATTTTGGGAGAGGAAATTTTGGTGGAGGGAAAATTTTGGTGTGGGAGGGAAATCCTTTTGAGTTTGGGTGTAGAAAAAAATAGGGTTTTTTGTAAACTTTGTAGAAATCATGGTTAAAATCTTACCGAGTAGCTCAAGAAAACGCCGGTATTGCAAGTTTAGTATTCTTGCTAGTTGGTAGGCCACATTAGATGATGACGCGGAGGTCTCCCATTTTTTTGAATTTTTTTGAATTTTTTACGGTGTTTTCAAAAACGGCCGATTTAAATCATGGCGGCGTCCGTAGCTAGGGTTTGAGCCGTGCAAATCTGTTGTCGATTCTGTGATGAAATGCCTACTGTGAAGATAAAAAGCATTTTTAGTGAAAATAACGGGCAAGCTATGGAGGACCCGCGGTTCAAATTCGATCGGTTCGGTGAATCGGCGAAGGTGGTCCGAATTGCGGGAGTAGCTACGAGGGTCGAAATGCATGCTTTTGGCGACCGTCCGTAAAATAGGGCCTACTTTGAGATAGACATGGAATGGCGGCGTTTGGGGTGCCCTCCTTGTAGCCGCTTCACGAAAAACATGTCTTTTGCATTCAAAAATGAAAACGATTTTTTGTTAAACAAGTTGGAACCTCGCTTTGTCGGATTGTTTGCCATCACAAGGCGGAGGAATCGCCCAATTTGGGCATATTATCGAAACTATTCAGCGGATGCGGCCATATCATTGCTAGTTTGGCTTGAAAGGCATGAATCTTCGTTCATGGTAGGTCGTTTTTGAGAACACTTTTTCAAGAAAACGCCGGTATTGCAAGTTTAGTATTTTTGCTAGTTGGTAGGCCACATTAGATGATGTGACGCGGAGGTCTCCCATTTTTTGAATTTTTTTGAATTTTTTACGGTGTTTTCAAAAACCGGCCGATTTCGTCGCGGCGGTCGTCCGTGGCTAGGGTTTGAGCTGTGCAAATCTGTTGTCGATTCTGTGATGAAATTCCTACCTGTGAAGATAAAAAGCATTTTTAGTGAAAATAACGGGCAAGCTATGGAGGACCCGCAGTTCAAATTCCAGTCGGTTCCAGCTGAATCGGCCGAAGGTGGTCCGAATTGCTGGGAGTAGCTACGAGGGTCGGAAATGCATGCTTTTTGGCGACCGTCCGTAAAATAGGGCCTACATTGAGATAGACATGGAATGGCGACGTTTGGGGTGCCCCTCCTTGTAGCCGCTTCACGAAAAACGCATGTCTTTTTCATTCAAAAAATGAAAAATGGTTTTTTTGTTAAAAAAGTTGGAACCTCGCTTTGTCAGCATTGTTTGCCATCACAAGACGGAGGCATGCACCCAACTTGGGCATATTATCAGAAACTATTCAACGGATGCGGCCATATCATTGCTAGTTTGGCTTGAAAGGCATGAATCTTCGTTCATGGTAGGTCGTTTTTGAGAACACTTTTTCAAGAAAACGCCGGTATTGCAAGTTTAGTATTTTTGCTAGTTGGTAGGCCACATTAGATGATGTGACGCGGAAGTCTCCCTTTTTTTGAATTTTTTGAATTTTTTACGGTGTTTTCAAAAACCGGCCGATTTAAATCGCGTGACGTCCGTGGTTAGGGTTTGAGCCGTGCAAATCTGTTGTCGATTCTGTGATGAAATGCCTACCTGTGAAGATAAAAAGCATTTTTAGTGAAAATAACGGGCAAGCTACGGAGGACCCGCAGTTCAAATTCCAGTCGGTTCGAGCTGAATCGGCCGATGGTGGTCCGAATTGCCGGGAGTAGCTACGAGGGTCAGAAATGCATGCTTTTTGGCGACCGTCCGTAAAATAGGGCCTACTTTGAGATAGACATGGAATGGCAACGTTTGGGGTGCCCCTCCTTGTAGCCGCTTCATGAAAAACGCATGTCTTTTGCATTCAAAAAATGAAAAACGGTTTTTTTTTGTTAAACAAGTTGGAACCTCGCTTTGTCAGCATTGTTTGCCATCACAAGACGGAGGCATGCGCCCAATTTGGGCATATTATCAGAAACTATTCAACGGATGCGGCCATATCATTGCTAGTTTGGCTTGAAAGGCATGAATCTTCGTTCATGGTAGGTCGTTTTTGAGAACACTTTTCCAAGAAAATGCCGGTATTGCAAGTTTAGTATTTTTGCTAGTTGGTCGTCCGTGGCTAGGGTTTGAGTCATGTTTTTAGCATTCAAAAAATGAAACTTATATTGTTTCATACAGGAGCATGCACAAAAACCCATAATTTTATCTTTCATCCATGAGCATGCATTTTCAATTTCCATCAATTACCAAACTGAATATTCATTGTTAAAAACATGACTTGTTTAGATGACAACGTCATCTGACATCCATGAGCATGCACAAAATTAAACTGACATACTTAACATTGACATGTTCATATTACACTAACAAGCTTAAACCTAACATCTTTGAACACCTTCTTAACATCTTCACTCCTCCTTCTTCTCCTTCATCAACTTTGATCGCTCAGTGGCGAATCCCAGCGGATGTACTCCTCTACCACAATTGGCATGGTCACATCGCCAAGCTGTGGGATTGCAGAGCCGCCACCATCGCGAGGTCGTCGTCGCCACCACCATCGCGAGGTCGTGATCGCCACCACCATAGCAAGGTCGTCATCCGCCACCACCATAGCTATGTCGTCATCCGCCACCACCATAGCAGGGTCGTCGTCGGCCACCACCATAGCATGTTCGTCGTCAGCCAGAATAGGCTGCTCCTTGTCATCCCCTCTGCTCCTCGTCGTCATCCCGCTCTGCTCCTTGTCGTCATCCCGCTCTGCTCCTCGTCATCCCGCTGCTGCTGCTCCATTGCACGCCAAATGCAACAAAGTGTGAACATGGTGTTGTCATCGTGCGGTAGAGGGAGCCAAAAGAACGAGGAAGAAGAGAGGCAGAGCTCTTGGCATCGTCGTCGTCTTTGGTAGTACATGCGCACATGGTGTTGTCGAACATCTTCACGGTGAACATGGCGTCACCGTCGTAGCGGAAGACAAGGAAGTACCCGAGCTGTAGCTCATGGGCGCGGGCGAAATGCTCCCAGCCGGGCCCTAGGTACATGTGGCCTTCACCATCAAACACCACCAACACTTCTCACAGTCTGTGAAGCCCGCTGCCGGCCTCCCGCAGCTTCACTTTGTGGGGCTCACGGCCAAGCGAGCATCTTCATAAACTTGTCGGGCAGCCTCTGCGGCGAGGTCAGCGGTGGTTAATTGTGGGAATCAAGCACTAGACAGCAGAGTGATGATAAAGAAATGAGTGATGATAAACATACCTACCTACTGCAAGATTTCTCAATTATGATCTCGAAGAACTCGAAACCGTCCAAGCCAGCCATCTCACTTCTACTCTAAACAAGCAATAGGAAACAAGCAATAGTAAGTTAAACAACATGGTTGGACGAAATAGGAAGCTGGAGCAGAATAACCACAACAGCATGTTCAACCACGAATAACCACAACAAAGATGTTCAACAAGACTTGTCAACAAGAATAACCACAACAGCATGTTCAACCACAACAGCATGTTCAACAAGACTTGTCAACAAGAATAACCACAACAACATGTTCAACCACAGAATTCAACCGCAATAGAATTCAACAGCATGTTACGCAGCGATAACGACATGTTCACCATAAATTCAATAGCAGCGAAATTCGGTTAATTGATTAATTAACCACAAAATTCAACAACAACGAACAGCATGTCTACCAGCGAGCAACAAGTTAATTGCTGTCGGTGACTACCAACGAGCATAGATCCAGCAACCACACTACCTACCACAACAACATAGTAATCAAACAGCAATTCAACCACACTAGATCCACCAGCAGAGCATACTAAATCCACCAAGAACAATATGCCTAAATCCACCAATAGATGCCTAGTATGCATAACAAATCCTAGATTCTCAAACCCTAGAGCAGAAGAGAAAGGAGAGAGGATATGAAGCGGATGGCTTACCGCGTCGGAGTCCGAGAAGAAGTGGTCGCCGGCGGCATAGGGCAAGCTGCGCGGGAGGCGTCGGACCAGCAGAGGCACCGGGGAGGCGTCGCCGTCACCCTAAAAAACATCCTAATCAAACACTAATCCGTCGGCAAGAACCCTAATCTATCATAACAGCATATAGGAAGAGGAAGAGGAAGCGGATTCATACCCACGGTGACGGAGAGTCGACGACGGAGAGAAAGTATGCGGCGGCGGTGGGAGAGGAAGAAGCCGGTGGCGGCGGAGGAGAGGAGGCGGGTCGAGTGGATAGGAGGAGGAGAGGGGAGTGGGGAAAAGAGTGGATAGGAGGAGGAGCGGGCCCAATTGTCAGTGAGATGATTGATACATTGAAAAGGCTGGGCATAGAGTACAAAACCAGCAACCTCTTCCTAGCCCAGTGGTAGAAACCAAGTGAACTAAGCGCCGCGGTCGTGGGTTCGAGTCCCCGCTTGCGCACATTTTTTGGGCAAATTAAGCGCATATTTTTTGGCCTTGTGAAATAAGTGAAATAAGTATTTTACAGGCGAGTAGCAAACTGGTCCACTTGTCGTGAGTGGGTCGAGTGGCCCACTTGTCAGTGAGGTATGTGTTAAATACTTGCCTGGTTTAAGAGAAAAGAGATGGCATAGAGTAGATGATCAGTAACCTCTTCCTAGCCCAGTGGTACAAACACAGTGAAGCGAGCGCACGGTCGTGGGTTCGAGTCCCCGCTCGCGCATATTTTTTTGCTCTAACCAAAACATCTTCAGTTCTGAAACTTGAAATAAACATCTTCAGTACAAAACTACTAAATGATCACAAAAACAACCAAAAACTACATCTGCTAAAACCATCAGGATCACATCCAAAATGTGTTTTGCATCCAAAATGCTTACAAAATACTACAACCATCAGGATCACATCAAATGCTTACACAAGGAAATCAAATGTTTTGCATTTTTCATCACCATTTTGTCACAGGATCACACCACTACGGCCATCAGGATCTTCAAGCATTTTGCTACCTGGAGATAATTGTAGTACATCAGGATCACCATGCATATGCACAAGAAGGATCACTACACAGAGTTAGAAGGATCACCAAGGAGACCAAATTTACCTTCATGTCCATTCGCTACTCATAAATCGTCGTCTGAAATCAAGTAACTCTATGCCCACTCCTGTTTTCCTCATCATCACTCCAATATTGCAGCATAGTATGATCAGTCCGGTTTTCCTCATCCTCGCTTTCATGTCCATCCTCTACCACCTTTCTTCTTTTCTTGATGCCTTCAACTGTTGCAGCACCAACGATCACACGTTCCCGGTCCCTTCGCACTCTGCTTTGCACCGGAACTTCCATAGAGTCATCATCAGCTTGCAACGGAACTTCCGTAGAGTCATCATCTTGGTATGTTAGTCCACCATCACGGGGCCCTTTTCCACTTCGGGCAGTCACACTCCACAAGTGTACATCTTTGAAAGTTTTGCACAACTTCGCCATTTTCCATGCATAAGAGTGTCTGGCAGATAAAACACCATTGTTGCTTGTGTTGTTAGAATAAAGGGATCACTCTTATACCAGCACCTTGCAGTGTTGATGCTTTTGAAGTGGCCATCATATTTGACAAAAGAGTCTCTCCTCTTCTTGCTACCAAGCTCAAACCAGTCACAGTGAAATAAGACAACCGAGCGATGGATGCCTCCACTAGAGTTGTACTGCAACTCCACGATGCTTCGAACCTAACCATAGAAGTCAATGATCTCACCATCATGTGACCCCTCAGTGACGATTCCACTATTCTGTGTCTTCCTTTCTTCCTCGCGGTCAACGGTGTGGTACCGGACACCGTCAGCGATGCATGCTGAATACACTCTCACTCGCTTATCCGGTAAGCATGCCAAAGCAAATAGATCATCACTGACCTTCTTCTCCTCATGCAACTTTCCAATCTGCACAAATAAACCATTTAGCAAACAATTGTATTTAACAATGGGTGAATAACACAGAAAACATAAAACATGTGGCTAAAGATCTCACATGCTTCTTAAACCAATTAGCAAACACCTTGGCAACCCTTTTATCAACATTGATATTGCTTTCTTCCTGATTTAACTCTTCCTTGCATTTCCTACAATGCCAACAAAACATGTGAATTAAACATTTGGCTGGTGCCAACCCAAGCAAAAAATATATATATATATATATATAATGAGTGCACAAGATATAACGTACTCGATATATGGTAGAACCTCGGCGCAATTGCTGAGCACAAACCAAACCATCTTGTCATACTCATCACCAGCCTCCAAGTATTGTGAGGCTCCAAGAAAGTTCACACCATGGTTGAAAACAGAGACATCACAACTTTGCGAATCAAACTGCTCTCTATTTCTACCCGGCCGGTTCCATCTTGTTTCCACATCACCAAAGTATCTAGAGCAAAAAGTCAAGCACTCGTCAACGACATATGCTTCAGCAATAGAACCTTCAGGTCTTGCTGTGTTTCGCACATAACGCTTACAAATAAGCAGCCTTCTTTCGATTGGGTACATCCAACCGTATTGCACAGGGCCTCTAAGCATTGCCTCTTTGGGTAAGTGCACCGCCAAATGGACCATCACGGTGAAGAAAGCTGGAGGGAAAATCTTCTCGAGCTTGCAAAGAATAATTGGGATTTCTTTTTCAAGTCTTTCCAAGACAGTTAACTTGAGGGTTTTGCAGCATAGTTCTCTAAAGAAATTTCCAAGATCAGCAACCGCTTCATATATATCCTTGTGCATGATTCCTCGGAGGCCCGCCGGTAAAATCCTTTGGAGGAGGATGTGACAATCATGGGTTTTCAGTACTGAAAGCTTGAATCCATCAGAAGTCACACACTTTGCTAGGTTAGCAGCATAACCATCTGGAAATTTCATCGCTCTTAGGAATTCACATAATGCAAGCTTTTGTTCTTTATTCATTGTATACCATGCTCGTGGAATTTCAAATGAATCTTCATCTTCATTGTGTTGTAGATGCAAATCTTCTCTTATGCCCATGTCCTCCAAATCAAGCCTAGAACTAACCGTGTCCTTTTTCTTCCCTTCAATGTTCAGAAACGTCCCTAGCAGATTCTCGCATATGTTCTTCTCAATGTGCATTACATCGAGATTATGCCTTAATTTCAGATCAGCCCAGTATGGCAGGTCCCACAAACAAGACCTCCGGTCCCAACATTGACCTTCCTCACGCTTTCTTTTCTTCGCCAGCTTTCCTGGTCTCACATCTTTCACCTTTTCAAGTTGCTGCTCCAGCTCTTCTTTAGTGAATTCAGATGGCTTGTCACGGGTTTCATTCTCACCATTAAATCTTTGCTTCTTCGCCAGCGATGGTTTCGGGGAAGAAAGCGGCGGTGCCCAATATAGCATATCTTGCTCCTTATTCTCTTTGAGCAAGGGTCTTTGTCACAATGGACACAAGCCTGATAACCCGCTGTGATCCTCCCAGATAGAGTGTGCAGAGCCGGGAAATCATGGATGGACCATATGATCGCGGGGCGTAGATTGAACTTTTCTTCCGGACTCAAGGCATCGTATGTAGGTACACCAGTCGAGCTGGAGCAGTTCTTCTCGAGGGCTCCATAAAGACATCAAAATCCTTTCTGGAGAATCTGGACCGGGATAAGCAATGACATCATGAAGTTGGACTGGTCCATGCATGCCCATGGTGGCAGGTTATGCGGCACCACAAAAACTGGCGACATGCTATAAGGCGTGCTCATGTTCCCAAACGGATTAAACCCATCTGTGGCAATGCCAAGTTTTTTGTTCCTTGGATCTGCAGCAAAATCAAAATGTATCGGTCAAACTCTTTCCATGCCTCTCCATCCATTTGGATGGCTCAGCTCATGTCCACAGTTTGCCGCTTGACTTGTGCCCTTTGTACCTCCGCGATGATTTCTTGAGATGAACATCCGCTACAGCCTTGGTATTAAGGAAAGTGCCTCGATACCTTCTCGGTATTGACTTCTTCCCATCAAGATCTTTCCACCTAGATGCATTGCATTTTGGACAGTTCTCATGCTTTGCTAAATCATACGAAACAAGACAAAGTTATTTGGGCACACATGTATTGACACATAACCTAACTTGACTGCGGATTATGCTCAATGCTTCATCATGAGATCAGGGAACACAACTATCGAGGAATTGCAAGCTCAAAAGGCGGAGTATTGCGTTGAATGCGACATTGCTAATCCGGTAGAAAGACTTGATGTGGAGTAACTTCACGGTGAAGGTAAATCTTGAAAATTTACCCCTTCATGAGCTCAGCGCTTTGCCTCCTCTAACACCTCGGCAAACAATGATTTACTGTCCATCGGCCACGATCTTGACATCATACAAATCCTTCAATAGGTCAGAATCCTATCATCTTCATGCCCATCCTCTTCCTCCAAAACAGCATTATCTCGCAAAACCTTTTCCATGAAATCAATGCCAAGATCACCACCACCCATCATATGAGGGGCCTCAGTATCGACTTCAAAATGTTGAGGTTGTTTGTCTAAAGGTTCTCCATGATATATCCATCTATCATATGTCTGGACATCCCATTAAGAAGCGAGATGATCTTCCACTCTTCCTTGAGCCATTCTTGGACGGTTGAGGCATTCACAACATGGGCAAAGAATGTGAGCATCGTTGGCAAAATTTGCCCGAACAAATGCCATGAAATCATCAACTCCTTTCATATGTTCTTTCGAAAACTTTCTAACTCCTTTTCTAATCCAGCTTCTGTCCATCTGCCAAAGACAAAAAATTGTTGCAACTTAGCAAATCAATTTCAGTGCATCAAAATTAATTAATGAAAATGGATGGAAGTAATGGAAGCTAAAATTCTAGAAAATTTTATATGCTAATTACCTAACCACAAGGCCTGGAGAATTCTTAACAAACAAGCTGAACAATTCCTAACAGCACATCAAGAAAATTCATCTATGAATTATCTACCAAACAAGCAAGCTATCTCCTAACTACTAACAGTGCATCAACAAAATTCATCTATGCTGAAGAACATCTGACTGAAATCCATCCCCCACTGCTCGGGTGAGTCCCCCATGCTCACATCTCGATGAAATCCATCTCCCACTACTTAGAGAGGAGAGGGGGAAGAGGTGAGGGTGCATCTGGGAGGTGTGCTTGCGGCGGCGAGTCCCCCATGCTCGTGAGCCCCCACCACCGTCGGTCACCTCGCCATGCCGCCCCTCCTCCACGCCTCGCCATCCGCCCCTGCCCCCGCCCGCCTCCGCCCCCTGCTGGTTGCTTCCGCCGCGAGGCCGTGGGCGATGTCACCTACGGCGAGGCCGTGGGCGAGGTCACCTGCGGCGAGGCCGTGGGCGAGGTCACCTGTGGCGAGGCCATGGGCGAGGACACCTGGTTGCTTCCGCCGCCGCCCGCCGCCACCTGGTCGGAAGACCTAGAAAAATGCTAAGTGTTGATCTGTTCGATGCCACCCGCCGCCACCTGGTCGGAAGGTCCCACTTGTCACTGGTACGTGAGAGCCGTGGTTTTATATACTATATGGAAAACTACCCACACATTAGCAACAATCTCTCTAGCCAGTGATAATGAACGAACGAACCCAGCGCGAGGTCGTGGGTTCGAGTCCCCGCTAGCGCATATTTTTTAGGGAATTAAACGCTCGCTCAACCACCTGTCAAATGGGTCCCGCCTGTCAGTGTTGCAAAGAGCCGTAGTTCTATATAATGTATAGATAAACTCCCAGATGCGAGCAACTGTCCCTCTCTAGCCCAGCGGTAGCATGCGAGCCAACCAAGCGCGAGGTCGTGGGTTCGAGTCCCGCCTCGTGCATCTTTTTTGGGCGAATTAAGCGCTCGGCCCCATCTGTCAAATGGGTCCCGCCTGTCAGTGTGTCCCCCGTCTATCTGTTGAATATTAAAACTCAAGCAAAAATGACACCTAGACAGAGACACATAAGCGAGGTTGCTGAGGTGGCTGCCTAATCATCCTAATTCATTCAAACTCAAGTGTAGTGACCATTTTATATTGGTCGTTATCAGCTACGCATGAGGCAGTGGACAGTGCTACTAGCTTTACGACCATTTCCTCTAATGAAATTATGACCTTTCTGACCAAAATGGTCGTTATGGTTTAGGGTTTAGAGCCCCCAGACAGCTTTTGACCAATTGGTCTAAAGTGGTCATAAATTTATGACCAATTCTTGAGGTCAGCGATGAAGGTCATAAGTTGACATATTTCTTGTAGTGTGATGACATCCACGAAACCCGCCTTGGCGGATGAAATTCTTTCAATCACCGGTGATCGATTGTACGGTGACCTTCCGAGATAGACGCCCTCTCAAGCGGATCCTTGGCTCCCGGCCAAGACACCGGTTGGTGCCGAACTATTCGACCTGCCGGACTCGGGATACCCTCCGTGATGACACCTCAGGCTCGTCCGCCCTATCCGATGGTGCGGCAGATGGAGGCGTCTCGCTCTCCATCATCTCCGAATGAAGTTCCCCCGAAGACGAGCTCATCTGAGAAGGACCTAGATCCGAACTACAAGGTAAAAACTTTGGTTATCCTCAGAAGCAAAAATAGGGATGTCTCTTATTACAGAACCCCCCTCTTTCTACTTACGGCTTGCTGGAGGGCTGATTCCTTAGGGGAGATAGTGCGGCTGGGGCCTCCCCAGACGCAGGACCCTCTGGTGAAGATCTCTTCCCCCGCTTCGAGGCCTTGGCCTCCGGGTTTTCGGAAGCGGTCCTCTTCTCCCCCTGGAAGGAGGGATTCTCAATCCCCCCTTTCTCAAAAGCCTCCTTGGTAGAGCCGGTAGTTCCTCTGTTTTCCCCATCGCCTTCCTCTAAAGGCGCAACCTCCAGCATCCTGACCAGCACGGGATCCGGCGCGGTCTCCGGGAGGGGGGCCGGACACCATATCAATTTCGCTTGCGCTATCCACTCCTGCTCAAGGAACGTTGGTTAAAAAGCAAATTCAAGAAGGTCCAAATGAACGGTGTGTGGGACAGGGGATACTTACTTGCGTGTCCGGCGATTGCAGCTTAGGCCGCGTCCTCGGTCGATTCGGACACACCTCTTGTGATCCAAAGAACAATTTGTACATCTCCACGGGTGTCGTACCCATGAAGTGTTGGAGAGCTCATGGCCCTCGGGATTGAATTCCCACAGACGGAGGCGGCGCTTGCGAGGCAAAAGACGCCGAATCAGCATAACTGCATCACCATCACAGTTGATCTCCCTCTCTTGGAGGTCTCGAATCAGCCCTGCGATAAAGTGCGTCCTTTGGCGGCCCCAGTTGAGCCCTTGGTTGACCCACGACATCAGCCGCTATGGAGGGCCCGAGCGAAAGATGGGCAGCGGCTTCTGCTTGCTGCCCCTAGGAGCGGTAATATAGAACCGCTCCCGTTGCCACAAGCCGAGCTCCTCCTGGAAAGTGCCCTTGGGCCACGGAGCATTGGCCCTTCTGCTTACAACCGCCCCGCCGCACTCAGCTTGACACCCCTCGATCATCTTCGGCTCCACGTTGAAGGTCTTGAGCCACAAACCGAAGTGAGGAGTTGTGCGGAGGAAGGCTTCGCAGATGACGATGAATGATGAGATGTGGAGGATAGACTCCGGAGCCAGGTCATGGAATTCCAACCCGTAGTAAAACATGAACCCTCTCACAAAAGGATCCATCGGGAAGCCTAAACCCCGACGGAGGTGGGACACAAACACGACGCTTTCGTCGGGCTCCGGGGTGGGAATGACTTGCCCTTCGACGGCAATCTATGTGAAATCTCATAAGTCAGGTACTTGGCTTCTCTCTGCTTTTGCACGTCCTCCTCCGTGACGGAGGATGGCATCCACCGACCCTGAGGGTCGGAGCCGGACATTGTTGAAAGTCCGAAGCGCTCGAATCTGGGGACCTGGGTGTTGGAACTCGGGGCGAGGAGTAGATTCGATTGAGGATTGAAGAAAAGAAACGAGCCTTGGTCCCATTATAAAGAGGGAGAACACCAAGAGCCGTCCCCATGACCGTTCGGGACTCGCCTCCGATAGAGGCGTGGCGGCGAACGCACGATTAGGTTACCCACGTCCGTATTGATGGGAATCCCGGAATAAGGGGAACACGATCTCTGCTTCGACAAGACGTGCCAAGGAAACCGCTTCACTAAACGCGCTGAGGTGGTGTAAGAAAAAATGATTCCAGTGAAGGCTTGGTGGTGGTGTGACATCACGCCACAAAATACGTCAGCAGATTGAATTTGTGTACATATTATTCTCTCTATGGTGGAATGTGGAATTTATTTTGAAGAGCCGGACACTATCCTAGTGTTCACAATCTTCTATGAATTATTCGGAGGAGGAACCCGCCTTGCAATGCTGAGCAATATCTTGTCGGACTCATCGTCATTGAAGCTGGTTCAGGGGCTCTTGAGGAGTCTGGACTAGGGGTGTCCGGATAGCGGACTATCATCATCGGCGGACTCCAAGACTATGAAGATACAAGATTGAAGACTTTGTCCCGTGTCCGGATGGGACTTTCCTTGGCGTGGAAGGCAAGCTTGGCGATCTGGATATGTAGATCTCCTACCATTGTAACCGACTACTGTGTAACCCTAGCCCTCTCCGGTGTCTATATAAACCGGTGGGTTTTAGTCCGTGGGACGAACAACCATTACAACAATCATACCATAGGCTAGCTTCTAGGTTTAGCCTCCTTGATCTCGTGGTAGATCCACTCTTGTACTACCCATATCATCAATATCAATCAAGCGGGAGTAGGGTTTTACCTCCATCGAGAGGGCCCAACACAGGTAAAAACATCGTGTCCCTTGTCTCCTGTTACCATCCGCCTAGACGCACAGTTCGGGACCCCCTACCCGAGATCCGCCGGTTTTGACACCGACAGTAACCCACAAGTGTTGGGGATCGCGACAACTTTCGAGGGTAGAGTATTCAACCCAAATTTATTGATTCGACACAAGGGGAGCCAAAGAATATTCTTAAGTATTACACTTGAATTGTCAATTCAACCACACCTGGATAACTTAGTATCTGCAGCAAAGTATTTAGTAGCAAAGTAGTATGATAGTAATGGTAACAGTAGCAAAAGTAAAGATAGCAGTTTTGTAATGATTCTAACAGTAGCAACGGAAAAGTAAATAAGCGAAGCACAATATGTGAAAAGCTCGTAGGCATTGGATCAGTGATGGATAATTATGTCGGATGCGATTCCTCATGTAATAGCTATAACATAGGGTGACACCGAACTAGCTCCAGTTCATTAATGTAATGTAGGCATGTATTCCAAATATAGTCATACGTGCTTATGGAAAAGAACTTGCATGACATCTTTTGTCCTACCCTCCCGTGGCAGCGGGGTCCTAATGGAAACTAAGGGATATTAAAGCCTCCTTTTAATAGAGTACTGGAACAAAGCATTAGCACATAGTGAATACATGAACTCCTCAAACTACAGTCATCACCGAGAAGTATCCCGATTATTGTCACTTCGGGGTTGTCGGATCATAACACATAATAGGTGACTATAGACTTGCAAGATAGGATCAAGAACTCACATATATTCATGAAAACATAATAGGTTCAGATCTGAAATCATGGCACTCGGGCCCTAGTGACAAGCATTAAGCATAGCAAAGTCATAGCAACATCAATCTCAGAACATAATGGATACTAGGGATCAAACCCTAACAAAACTAACTTGATTACATGGTAAATCTCATCCAACCCATCACCGTCCAGCAAGCCTACGATGGAATTACTCACGCACGGCGGCGAGCATCATGAAATTGGTGATGGAGGATGGTTCATGATGACGCCAGCGACGATGCCCCTCTCCGGAGCCCCGAACGGACTCCAGATCAGCCCTCCCGAGAGAGATTAGGGCTTGGCGGCGGCTCCGTATCGTACAACACGATGAAATTTTCTCTCTGATTTTTTCTCCGCGAAACGGAATATATGGAGTTGGAGTAGAGGTCGGTGGAGCATCAGGGGGCCCACGAGACAGGGGGCGCACCCAGGGTGAGAGGGTGCGCCCCCCACCCTCGTGGACCAGGTGTGGCCCCCCTTGCCTTGATTCTTTCACCAGTATTTTTTATATTTTCCAAAAGTTATCTCCATGGATTTTCAGGTCATTCCAAGAACTTTGTTTTCTGCACAATGACCAACACCATGGCAGTTCTGCCGAAAACAGCGTCAGTCCGGGTTAGTTTCATTCAAATCATGCAAGTTAGAGTCTAAAACAAGGGCAAAAGTGTTTGCAAAAGTAGATACGTTGGAGACGTATCAACTCCCCCAAGCTTAAACCTTTGCTTGTCCTCAAGCAATTCAGTTGATAAACTGAAAGTGATAAAGAAAAACTTTTACAAACTCTATTTGCTCTTGTTGTTGTAAATATGTAAAGCCAACATTCAAGTTTTCAGCAGAGATTATGAACTAACCATATTCACAATAACGCTTAGGTCTCATGTTTACTCATATCAATGACATAATCAGCTAGCGAGCAATAATAATAAAAATTAGATGATAACACTTTCTCAAAACAATCATAATATGATATAACAAGATGGTATCTCGCTAACCCTTTCTTAGACCACAAAACATAAATGCAGAGCACCTTTAAAGACCAAGGACTGACTAAACATTGTAATTTATGGTAAAAGAGATCTAGTCAAGTCATACCCAATATAAACTAATAGTAATACATGCAAATGATAGTGTGCTCTCCAGTGGGTGCTTTTTAATAAGAGGGTGATGACTCAACATAAAAGTAAATAGATAGGCCCTTCGCAGAGGGAAGCAGGGATTTGTAGAGGTGCCAGAGCTTGATTTTAAAATAGAGATGAATAACATTTTGAGCGGCATACTTGCACTATCAACGCAACAACTATGAGATGGCGATATTTTCCATGCTACATACATTATAGGCGGTTCCCAAACAGAATGGTAAAAGTTTATACTCCCCCACCACCAACAAGCATCAATCCATGGCTTGCTCGAAACAACGAGTGCCACCAACTAATAACAGCCCTGGGGGAGTTTTGTTTAATTATTTTGATTTGCTTTGATCTTTTTGATCATGGGACTGGGCATCCCGGTTACCAGCCATTTTCTCGTGAATGAGGAGCGGAGTCCACTCCTCTTGAGAATAACCCACCTTGCATGGAAGATACATACAGCCCTAGTTGAAACATGAGCTGCTCGAGCATACAAAACAGAATTTCATTCGAAGGTTTGGAGTTTGGCACATACAAATTTACTTGGAACGGCAGGTAGATACCGCATATAGGAAGGTATGGTGGACTCATATGGAACAACTTTGGGGTTTATGGAGTTTGGATGCACAAGCAGTATTCCTTCTTAGTACAGGTGAAGGCTAGCAGAAGATTGGGAAGCGACCAACTGAGAGAGCGACAACAGTCATGAATATGCATTAAAATTAATTTACACCAAGTACAAGCATGAGTAGGATATAATCCACCATGAACATAAATATCGTGAAGGCTATGTTGATTTGTTTTCAACTACATGCGTGAACATGTGCCAAGTTGAGTCACTCAATTCATTCAAGGAGGATACCATCCCATCATACCTCACCATAATCATTTTTAAAGCATGTTGGCACGCAAGGTAAACCATTATAAACTCATAGCTAATTAAGCATGGCATAAGCAACTATAATATCTAAACGTCTTTGCAAATATGTTTACTTCATAATAGGCTGAATCAGGAATGATGAACTCATCATATTTACAAACACAAAAGAGGTCGAGTTCATACCAGCTTTTCTCATCTGAATCAGTCCATCATATATCGTCATTATTGCCTTTCACTTGCACGACCGAACGGTGTATATAATAATAATAGTGCACATGCATTGGACTAAGCTGGAATCTGCAAGCATTCAATTCAAGAGAGAAGACAAAGTAATATGGGCTCTATGTTAAATCAAGAATCATGCATATGAGAGCCACTAAACATTTTCATTATGGTCTTCTCCTCTCGACCCCCAAAGGAAAGAAAAGAAATAAAACTATTTACACGGGAAAGCTCCCAACAAGTAAAAGAAGAACGAGAAATCTTTTTGGGTTTTCATTTTAATTTCTACTACAAGCATGGAATTTAAACTAACTATTTTTTTGGTTTTTCTTAATGTTTATCAAACACACAAGAAGAAAGCTAGAAAAGGAAATTAAACTAGCATGGATAATACAATGAAAGAGTATGAGCACCGACAACTAGAATAGTGTGTGAACATGAATGTAAAGTCGGTGAGAAATATGTACTCTCCCAAGCTTAGGCTTTTGGCCTAAGTTGGTCTATTGCCAAGGATAGCCTGGCTGATATCCAAATTTATAACTGGGGTCGTACTGAGATGCAGCAGCCAATGCATCCTGGGTTGCAGCATCTTGGCGAGCTGCCTCCGCTCTCCCCTCGTGTTTGGCTGCCTCCTCCTAGGTAACAACATATCTTCGTTTTGCCTGGTAATCAAAAAGTGAAGGAGCAGGGAGAGTAACATGGACAGCGCGACGTCTGTCAAACATTAGTCGATACTGGAGGAATTGTTCATTCCTCAAAAGAAAATGATGTTTGACCATCGCGTCATAATCTAAATAAGCAGGAAGCAACTCCATATCCTCCTCTCGTGGGGCTATACCAAGATAATTAGCAACACGGGTCGCATAAATCCCTCCAAATAAATCTCCAGATATACCATTATTATGCAACCTACGGGCAACTATTGCCCCCAAGTTGTAAATCTTTATTACCTAACACAGCACTCTCGAGGACACAAAGATTAGGGACAAACATGTGACATGCTTCATCTTTACCGTTAATGCTTCTACAAATGAAGAGAGCAAAATAATGTATAGCAGGAAAATGAAGCTCCCTATGGTAGCTTGTGCTATATCCCTAGATTCTCCCACAGTAATACTAGCGAGAAAGTCTTTATATTCAGATATGTGGGGTTCATAAACATTGCCCCATTGTGGAAGTTTGCAAGCAGTTGTGAAATCTTCTAAGTCCATGGTATAAGATTGATCATAGATATCAAACAGGACATTCTGATAATTACGCGAAGATGTATATTTAAACCTTCTCACGAATGAATCAGTCAATTGGTAGTACTGAGGACACTTATCTTGTATGAAGCCCTCAAGCTCGACATTACGCATATAAGCGTCAAATTCATCCTTAATGCCTGCATTGACCATAAATTCTTCTGATGGCCACTTGCAAGCCCGCACTTCTGCGTCCCTTGGTGGTTCATCGTCTTGCACATGCATAGCATGCCTAGGTCCTCTCTTTGTTGAGGAACCACCTTGGTACATTCGCCTAGACATATTTCTTTCTCTGAAAAAATTCTGAAATTTTTAGTAACTTCAAAACAAAAGTGAATCAAACTATACAAGATTGGTAGCAACTACTCCTACAAGTGCCTAGAGCCTATATCATGCATTAGAATTACTTGGGACCTCATAAATTTGACGTGCAAGCTCAAGAACAGGGTCACCTATGCAGCAAAAATTTGTAATGAATAAAGCACTATAACAAAAACTAATTGGACCAATGGAGGAGTCACATACCAAGCAGCAATCTCCCAAAGCAGTGTTGTGAATGGAGCTTTGAGCAAGGAGATCGAAAATCGCAGCAAAATAAGCTACAACTCGTGCAGGAATAAGATGAAGTGTGTGGAGTGTGTGGGTGCAGGAATAAGTGGAGGGGGGCCACCATGGGCCCACGAGACAGGAGGCGCACCCAGGGGGTGTGGGCGCGCCCTCCACCCTCATGGCCAGGTGCTTGCCCCCCTGAAGTGTTCTCAGTGCCTAAAATCCTCAAATAATCCATAAAAAATTATACTAAATTTGCAGGGCATTTGGAGCACTTTAATTATCGGGATATTTTTTATTACACGGATAATTCAGAAAACAGACAGATAATACTATTTTTGCTTTATTTATTCTAAATAACAGAAAGTAAAAATAGGGTACAGAAGGTTGTGCCTTCTAGGTTCATCCATCTCATGATCATCAAAATTAATCCACTAACAAGGTTGATCAAGTCTTGTTAACAAACTCATTCCGAATAACACGAAACCGGAGAAATTTTGAATAACACTAGGTTACCTCAACAGGGATATGAACATCCCCAACAATAAGAATATCATACTTTTTCTTGACAGTAGCAAGAGGAAATTCAAAACCTACAATAATGATAGTTGTACTTTTTCCAATAGAATTGATGCTATGAACTTGAGGTTGTTTCCTCGGAAAGTGTACTGTATGCTCATTACCATTAACATGAAAAGTGACATTGCCTTTGTTGCAATCAATAACAGCCCCTGCAGTATTCAAAAAGGGTCTCCAAGGATAATCGACATACTATCGTCCTCGGGAATATCAAGAATAATAAAGTCCGTTAAGATAGTGACATTTGCAACCACAACATGCACATCCTCACAAATACCGACAGGTATGGCAGTTGATTTATCAGCCATTTGCAAAGATATTTTAGTAGTTTCAACTTATTCAATTCAAGTCTATGATATAAAGAGAGAGGCATAACACTAACACCGGCTCCAAGATCACATAAAGCAGTTTAAACATAATTTCTTTTAATGGAGCATGGTATAGTTGGTAACCCTGGATCTCCAAGTTTCTTAGGTATTCCACCTTTAAAAGTACAATTAGCAAGCATGGTGGAAATTTTAGCTTCCGGTATCTTTCTTTTATTTGTAATGATATCCTTCATATATTCAGCATAAGGATTTAATTTGAGCATATCAGTTAAGTGCATACGTAAGAAGATCGGTCTAATCATTTCAGCAAAGCGCTCAAAATCCTCATCATCCTTTGTCTTGGATGGTTTAGCAGGAAAGGGCATGGGTTTCTGAAGCCATGGTTCTTTCTCTCTACCATGCTTCCTAGCAACAAAATCTCTTTTATCATAACGTTGATTCTTTGATTGTGGGTTATCAAGATCAACAGTAGGTTCAATCTCTACATCATTATTTTTGCTAGGTTGAGCATCGACATGAACATTATCATTAACATTATCACTAGGTTCATGTACATCACCTGATTGTGTTTCAGCATCGGAAATAGAAATATCATTGGAATTCTTAGGTGTGTCTACAACAGGTTCACTAGAATCATGCAAAGTCCTATCGTTTTTCCTTTTCTTCTTTTTAGAAGAACTAGGTGCCTCTAAATTATTTCTCTGAGAATCCTGCTCGATTCTCTTAGGGTGGCCTTCAGGATACAAAGGTTCCTGAGTCATTCTACCAGTTCTAGTAGCCACTGTAACAGCAAAGTCATGTTTATTATTTAATTCATCGATCAAATCACTTTGAGCTTTAAGTACTTGCTCACCTTGAGTGGTAACCATAGAAGCATATTTGCTAATGAGTTTAAGTTCACCTTTAACTCTAGCCATATAATCACTTAAGCGTCTTATCTCAAAAGCATTATTCTTTAATTCTCTACCAACATAAGCATTAAAACTTTCTTGTCTAGCCATAAAGTTATCAAATTCATCTAAGCATGGGCTATGAAATTTAGTAGAAGGAATTTCAACTTTATCATATATGTAGAGAGAATTTACCTTTAATACCTGTGTCGGGTTATCAAGACAATGTGTTTCTTCGACAGGCGGTAAATTAAGACCATGTATTTCTTCTATAGGAGGTAAATTCTTAACATCTTCAGCTTTAATACCTTTTTCTTTCATTGATTTATTTGCCTCTTGCATATCTTCAGGACTTAGAAATAGAACACCTCTCTTCTTCGGAGTTGGTTTAGGAATAGGCTCAGGAGTTGGCTCAATTGGCTCAGGAACTGCCTCAGGAATTGGCCCAGAAAGATTCCAATTATTTTTAGTAGTCAACATATTATTCAATATTAATTCAGCTTGGTTAACTGTTCTTTCCCTAAAAACACAACCAGCACAACTATCCAAGTAGTCCTTGGAAGCATCGATTTGTCAAGTATAAAAGATATCAAGTATTTCATTTTTCTTAAGAGGATGATCAGGAAAGCATTAAGTAATCGGAGAAGCCTCCCCCTAGCTTGTGGGAGACTCTCTTTTTTTTGATTTGCACAAAATTATATATTTCCCGCAAGGCAGCTTCTTTCTTATGAGCAGGGAAATATTTAGCAGAGAAGTAATAAATCATATCCTGGGGACTACGCACACAACAAGGTCAAGAGAATTAAACCAAGTTTTAGCATCACCCTTTAATGAGAACGGAAATATCTTAAGGATATAATAATAGCGGGACTCCTCATCATTAGTAAACCGGGTGGCTATATCATTCAACTTGGTAAGATGTGCCACAACAGTTTCAGATTTGTAGCCATAAAAAGGATCAGATTCAACCCAAGTAATTATTTCAAGATCAACAGAGAATTCATAATCCTTATCAGTAACACAGATAGGTGAAGTAGCAAAAGCGGGGTCATATTTCATTCTAGCATTAAGGTATTGCTGCTTCCATTTAGATAATAACTTCTTAAGATCATATCTATCATTGCAAACAAAAATAGTTCTAGCAGCTTCTTCATCCATAACATAAGCCTCAGGAACAACAGGCAATTCATAATCAGGGGGAGAACCTTCATCATCACTATCTTCGATAATATAATCATTAATAATTTCATTCTCTCTAACCCTAGCAAGTTGTTCATCAAGAAATTCACCTAATGGCAAAGTAGTATCATGCACAGAAGTAGTTTCATCATAAGTATCATGCATAGCAGAAGTGGCATCATCAGTAACATGCAACATATCAGAATTCATAGAAGTAGTAGGTTTATGTCGCAAGCTTACTCAAAACAGAAGAAGAATCTAGTGCAGAGCTAGATGGCAGTTCCTTACCTCCCCTCATAGTTGAGGGAAAAATCTTAGTTCTTTCGTCTTTCAAGTTCCTCATAGTGATCAGCAGATATAAATCCCAAGTGACTCAAAGATTAGAGCTATGCTCCCTGGCAACGGCCACAAAAATTAGTCTTGATAACCCAAAAGTGTTGGGGATCGCAACAGCTTTCGAGGGTAGAGTATTCAACCCAAATTTATTGAATCGACACAAGGGGAGCCAAAGAATATTCTTAAGTATTACAGTTGAATTATCAATTAAACCACACCTAGATAACTTAGTATCTGCAGCAAAGTATTTAGTAGCAAAGTAGTATGATAGTAATGGTAACAGTAGCAAAAGTAAAGATAGCAGTTTTGTAATGATTGTAACAGTAGCAACGGAAAAGTAAATAAGTGAAGCACAATATGTGAAAAGCTCGTAGGCATTGGATCAGTGATGGATAATTATGTCGGATGTGATTCCTCATGTAATAGCTATAACATAGGGTGACACAGAACTAGCTCCAGTTCATCAATGTAATGTAGGCATGTATTCCGAATATAGTCATACGTGCTTATGGAAAAGAACTTGCATGACATCTTTTGTCCTACCCTCCCGTGGTAGCGGGGTCCTAATGGAAACTAAGGGATATTAAGGCCTCCTTTTAATAGAGTACCGAACAAAGCATTAGCACATAGTGAATACATGAACTCCTCAAACTACGGTCATCACCGAGAAGTAGTCCGATTATTGTCACTTCGGGGTTGTCGGATCATAACACATAATAGGTGACTATAGACTTGCAAGATAGGATCAAGAACTCACATATATTCATGAAAACATAATAGGTTCAGGTCTGAAATCATGGCACTCGGGCCCTAGTGACAAGCATTAAGCATAGCAAAGTCATAGCAACATCAATCTCAGAACATAATGGATACTAGGGATCAAACCCTAACAAAACTAACTTGATTACATGGTAAATCTCATCCAACCCATCACCGTACAGAAAGCCAACGATGGAATTACTCACGCACGGCGGTGAGCATCATGAAATTGGTGATGGAGGATGGTTGATGATGACGATAGCGACGAATCCCCCTCTCGGAGCCCCGAACAGACTCCAGATCAGCCCTGCCGAGAGAGATTAGGGCTTGGCGGTGGCTCCATATCGTAAAACGTGATGAAACTTTCTCTCTGATTTTTTTCTCCGCGAAATGGAATATATGGAGTTGGAGTTGAGGTCACTAGAGCATAAGGGGGCCCATGAGACAGGGGGCGCGCCCCCACCCTCGTGGACAGGGTGTGGGCCCCCTGGCCTTGATTCTTTCACCAGTATTTTTTATATTTTCCAAAAGTTATCTCCGTAGATTTTCAGGTCATTCTGAGAACTTCTATTTTCTGCACAATAAACAACACCATGGCAGTTCTGCTGAAAACAGCGTCAGTCCGGGTTAATTTCATTCAAATCATGCAAGTTAGAGTCCAAAACAAGGGCAAAAGTGTTTGAAAAAGTAGATACGTTGGAGATGTATCACATAGTAACGAGGGGGTGAGTGTGTCCACGTACCCTCGTAGACCGAGAGCGGAAGCATTAAGTAACGTGTTTGATGTAGTCGAACGTCTTCGCGATCCAACCGATCAAGTACTGTATGCACGGCACCTCAGCAATCTGCACACGTTCAGCTCGGTGATGTCCCTCGAACTATAGATCCAGCTGTGGTCTAGGTAGAGTTCCATCAGCATGACGGCGTGGTGACGGTGATGATGAAGTTACCGGCGTGGGACTTCGCCTAAGCACTAAGACGATAAGACCGAGGTGTGTAACTGTGGAGGGGGCACCGTACACGAATAAAAGATCAACTTGTGTGTCTATGGGGTGCCCCCTTCCCCTGTATATAAAGGAGGAGAGGGGAGGCCAGCCGGCCCTCCTTGGCACGCACCCAAGAGGGTAATCCTACTATGACTCCAAGTCCTAGTAGGTTTCCACCAAAAGGGAGAGAGGGGGGGAAGGAGAGGGAGTGAGAGAAGGAAAGGGCCCCCCTTCCTATTCCAACTCGGACTCAAGGGGGAGGGGGTGTGCGGCCTGCCCTGGCCGCCCCTCTCTCTCTCTCTCCACTAAGGCCCATTGAGGCCCAATAGTTCGCCCGGGGGTCCTGATAACCCTCCGGCACTCTGGTTTTATCCGAAACTTCTCCAGAACACTTCCGGTGTCCGAACATAGCCGTCCAATATATAAATCTTTATGTATCGACCATTTCGAGACTCCTCGTCATGTCCGTGATCTCATCCGGGACTCTGAACAACCTTCGGTACATCAAATCACATAAACTCATAATACCAATCGTCATCGAACGTTAAGCGTGCGGACCCTACGGGTTCGACAACTATGTAGACATGACCGAGACACGTCTCTGGTCAATAACAAATAGCGGAACCTGGATGCTCATATTGGTTCCTACATATTCCACGAAGATCCTTATCAGTCAAACCGCATAACAACATACGTTGTTTCCTTTATCATCGGTATGTTACTTGCCCGAGATTCGTTCGTCGGTATCATCATACCTAGTTTAATATCCTTACCAGCAAGTCTCTTTACTCGTTACGCAATACTTCATCCCATAACTAACTCATTAGTCACAATGCTTGCAAGGCTTATAGTGATGAGTATTAGCGAGAGGGCCTAGAGAAACCTCCCTGAAACCCGGAGTGACAAATCCTAATCTCGATCTATGCCAAACCCAACAAACACCTTCGAAGACACCTGTAGAGCACCTTTATAATCACCCATTTACGCTGTGATGTGTGGTAGCACAAAAAGTGTTCCTTCGGTATTCGGGAGTTGCATAATCTCATAGTCTGAGGAACTTGTATAAGTCATGAAGAAAGCAGTAGCAATGAAACTGTCACGATCATAATGCTAAGCTAATAGATGGGTCATGTCCATCACATCATTATCCTAATGATGTGATCCCATTCATCAAATGAAAACACATGTCTATGGTTAGGAAACATAACCATCTTTTATTAACGAGCTAGTCAAGTAGAGGCACACTTGGGACAATATGTTTTGTCTATGTATTCACACATGTACTAAGTTTCCGGTTAATACAATTCTAGCATGAATAATAAAAATTTATCATGAAATAAGGAAATAAACAATAACTTTATTATAGCCTCTAGGGCATATTTCCTTCAGTCTCCCACTTGCACTAGAGTCAATAATATAGATTACATAGAATTGATTCTAACACCCATGGATCTTTGGTGCCGATCATGTTTTGCTCGTGGAAGAGGATTAGTCAACGGGTCTGCAACATTCAGATCCGTGTGTATCTTGCAAATCTCTATGTCCCCCTTTGACACTTGATGACAGATGGAATTGAAGTGTCTCTTGATGTGCTTGGTTCTCTTGTCAAATCTGGATTCCTTTGCCAAGGCAATTGCACCAGTATTGGCACAAAAGATTTTCATTGGACCCGATGCACTAGGTATGACACCTAGATCGGATATTAACTACTTCATCCAAACTCCTTCATTCACTGCTTCCGAAGCAGCAATATACTCCACTTCACATGTAGATCCCGCCACGATGCTTTGCTTGGAACTGCACCAATTAACAGCTTATCCAATCAATAAAAATACGTATCCGGTTTGCGACTTAGAGTCATCCGGATCAGTGTCAAAGCTTGGATTGATGTAACCGTTTACGATGAGCTCTTTTTCACCTGCATAAACGAGAAACATATCCTTAGTCCTTTTCAGGTATTTTAGGATGTTCTTGACCGTTGTCCAGTGTTCCACTCCGAGATTACTTTGGTACCTCCCTGTTATACTTATAGCAAGGCACACATCAGGTCTGGTACACAAAATTGCATACATGATAGAACCTATCGCTGAAGCATAGGGAATGACTTTCATTTTTCTCTATCTTCTGCAGCGGTCGGGCATTGAGTCTGACTCAACTTCACACCTTGTAACACAGGCAAGAACCCTTTCTATGACTGATCCATTTTGAACTTCTTCAAAACATTATCAAGGTATGTGCTTTGTGAAAGTCCAATTAAGCGTCTTGATCTATCTCTATAGATCTTGATGCCTAATACGTAAGCAGCTTCTCCGAGGTCTTTCATAGAAAAACTCTTATTCAGGTATCCCTTTATGCTATCTAGAAATTCTATATCATTTCCAATCAATAATATGTCATCCACATATAATATTTTTTTGTGAAATATCCACATATAATATCAAAAATGCTACGGAGCTCCCACTAACTTTCTTGTAAATACAGGCTTCTCCAAAAGTCTGTATAAAACCATACACTACAAAAAAATACACTTCTGTGATGATACGTGTTTGTCATTGCAGGTCAAGTTTTCTGTCATGCATGTACATCCATGACGATTTTATGACCGAATCAAGATAGTCATACCTGTGCTATCGTAGAAGTGTTCCATGACATCACCAAAATTATCATCACGGAAGTGTCTACTTCCATGACGATAAATCACGCATCACAGAAGTGCTTTCATCAAGGGTGACTGACACGTGGCATCCACCGTAACGGAACGCCGTTAAGCTATCGGGTCCATTTTGGATTAGATAACCCATTAACAGCCCGGACCAATGGGGATTTCTCACGTGTAAAATCATCATTGGCTAGAGGAAACACGTGTTGGCTCACCGTCTGGACAGATGTCATCCACTCATTGGACCGAAGGCGCCTATGATACGTCGACACGTGGCACGACCCAACAGAGGCCCGTTCCTATGAAAAGGCCGGCCCGTTTGACTTGGTCAAAAGGTGGCGGGCCGGCCCACGGAAAGCCTGTTAACGGCTTGTTCGCATATAGCCCATTTACAACCCGCTAACCCAGGGCCCGTTACGACCTATCCGAATTAGGCCCAGTAGCGTCATCTGGGCCATCCAATATGATTCCAGCCCATCTTAACTTCCGGCCCATGTATGTCTCATGAGATCTTTCGTCCCATGTGAGGCCCTTTGTAACTCTTGGGCCATTAATGGCCCATGGTGAAACTAGCCCGTAATGAACAGTGTATCACTTTATACCCATTAACGGCCCATTATTCCATTGAGCCGTTTCTAGCCCATGTTATCTTCCAGCCTTCTCAGGGCCCATTTATTCTTGGGCTCATTTCCAGCATTCGGTTACTTACGGCCCGTTACTGTCATTTTCTGCTTGTGGGCCAAATTCAGCCCGTTGTTACAGTCGGCCTGTTAATACGTTGGCTAGTTTTCATAGCGTCATCAAGTATGACCTATTAACGAAGACCCGTTATGGTCGGTGAGGCGACTTGAAGAAGCAGCCTCGCCACCGCCTCGTCCTCAGCAGACGGCACTAGAGGGCCCGCCGGCTGCTTGCCATGCGGTGGAGGCGGCGGTGGCGGCGAGGCTGTGCCCGACGCAGAGGCCTCGCCTCCGTCCCTCTCCACGATGGAGTGCTCCCCGCAGACTTCTCCAGTCTGCCCCGTGAACTCCAGGGGCGGCGGCGCGGAGGTCAGTGGGACGACTAGAAACACCGACTGGCGGCGCGCGGCCTCCTAGGCCCACTGTTTGGTCGCGCTGGTGGCTTCGGCCTCCTCTAGTCTCTTCTGGGGGAGGCCGCCGCCTTCTCGGCCTGCGCCTTCTCCAGGCGGTCGGCCTCTTCCTCGTCGCGCTTCTCCCGCGCGTTGTGCTCCGTCGCCTCCCGGAGGTCGGCGGCAGGGTCAATCCGCCGGGTGTTGGCGGATGTCTCGGCCGACCCCATGACAGAGGGGACGGCGACCCTCTCAAGAGAAAGAAGGGCCCTGAAGCAGAAAACAGAATGAAGAAGACCTAGAAAGAATTCGTCAAAGAAAACAAGACAAAGGTGGCGAGGGCTTATGCAGAGACTAGCGGCGGCTTCTTCACTTCCTTGCGGAAGCGGTTGGCCTTCGCGACCGCCTCCTCCCGCTTGGTCGCGGCGGCCGCCCCGTTGAACTTCTTCGGCCGACCGCCGAGCGAACTCGGCCCGGCCCGGCGCTTATTCGCGCCGACTTGACCGGTCAAGCCGGTGGAGGAGCTCGCGCCCGGATGGCGGCTTTGGGTTGGCGGCGCAGGACGACTTCCCCTTCGGCGTCGTCTTCTAGCCAGTCGGTGAAGGTCGCCGAGGGCCGGAGGCCGCCTTCCGCTCCCCCTCCTCCGCCTTCGGCGTCGGCCTCCATCGCCGCCGCCCCCAAGTCAGGGTCTTCGACATTGCTCTCTGCTCGATCTGGAGCGTAGTCGCGGGGCTGTCCAGTGGCGCCGGCTGCGGGCAGGATGAGAGGGTTCTGAATCGAAGAAAGCGAAGAAGATCAGAAGCCGGATTCGGCCACAAAGAAAAACAGGAAGCAAAAATATACGACTTACCGCAGGAGGGGGGGTTGGCACGCGAGTACGGCTCTTTGCCGAGCTGCCAATCTTCTGTGAGCTCGCAGTTCGCGATGTGATTCACCATCTTTGCCACCTCTGCGTGGGGCATGTCCCAGGTGCACATCCGACTAGGGTCTCGGCGGCCGCTCATCTGACTAATCAGATGAGGTTGGCCTTGGAGAGGGAGGACTCGGCGCGCCACGAAGGCGGCCAGCAAGTCGGCCCCGACCAGGCCTTCCGACTGCGTCAGCACCCGGAGTCACGCGATGGTGGCGGCGCTGGTGGGAGTCAGCGTCTGGGCCCGGTGGGACCAACTGGGAAGCCTCCCAGCCGGCGCGCCGGCCTCATAGGGCGGCAGGTTGACCCAGTCGCCCTCCGCGGCGACGTTCATCACGTAGAAGTACGAGCGCTGCCACATCTTCACCGATTTGATCAGCGTGATGGAGGGGAATGGATTGTCGGCGGTCGACCTGCGCATTGCGATGAAGGCGCCGCATTGAGCCGGCACGCCGGCGACGTGCGTGCCGAGCTTGGATTGAAAGAGCCTCCCCACAGCTCGATAGTGAGGAGAACGCCGAGGAAACCTCGCATGTGGTGGCGGCGCCAGCAGCACCACCGTGTTGGGGGTGAGGTGGTGCGGCCGAGTCCGTTGAACTCAAGAAGGAGCGGAGGAAGCCGCCGCCCCGGCGAGGCCAGCCGCGCGCATAAGGTGCGGCGGAATATGACCCGCCGCCCTCTGCGGCGCTGGTCTTATTTCCCCCGCCGGCGGGGCGCGGGCTCGCACCAAGTTCGCGCTGGGGAGCTGGCGCGTCTTGCGAAGGTGCTCGATGGCGTCGTCATCCACCTCGGAGCCGTCCCAAACGCCGGAACGCACGGCCGGAACCGCAGCGGCGGAGGAAGAGCTCATCGCTACGGAGCGGTGCGGCGTGGTGCGGCGATGGCTGGAGGAAGAAGAAGCAGGAGGAGGCGGGGGAGCAAGGAGGAATGGGCGCGTGTGTTTCCCGTCCAGCCCCCCCCCCGCCTACTTATAGGCCTGGGGGGTGAGAAGCCGATGGGGCAGCGTGGGATTAACTGCACGCAGGACCCCACGCCCCCCATGATTTACCCATGAAGTTACTGCGTGCAGTAACATCGTGGGAAACCCAACCGCCCGCACGGCCGCAACGGATCCGTTCGCGCGCCGAGGCGCGGTAGTGGCGGGCCCCGCCTGACGGCCAGTCCTATCGCGCGCGGGGGCAGGCAGACTACCTTTGCCACGTGGCACCGCGCGACGGGGCCGAGGCGGGCGACCGCGGGAAGCGTATCAGGCACGCCGCCTGGTTCCCGCCGCGACATACGAAACTTCCGAAGGGGAAAGACGGCCCTCGACGAATCCAACTCCAGCTAGTCAGTTTGAGCATGCCGGCTCTCGTAGAATCCAACTCCGGCCAATCGGCTTGGAGGAAGGCGGCCACCAAAGCCTGCCTTCCCCCATCTAAGGAATGAAACTGCTGAGGCGCACGACGTATCAACCTCGGAGCCTCACCAGCTTCGGGGACTACTGTCGGAGTAATGGGCCACGCGTAGGCTAACCCAAGTCCCAGAACGTTTCAAGACATCGGGGCAGACTGCGCCCCTCAAGTACCTACGGCGACTCCAAGATAAGCCGAGTCCAAGAAGGCGACTCCAAGATGAGCCCAGTCCCAGAAGGCGACTCCAAGATGAGCCGAGTCCCAGAAGGCGACTCCGAAAGAGCCGAGTCCCTGAGGCGACTCTCATCTCGGCCGAGTCCCAGAGGCGACTCCGAAGAAGCCGACTATGGGGAGTCGGCCCGCGACTCCCAACCACCCGTTAATTAAAGGCGAGCATGGCCACAGTACGCCGTACCCACGGAGATCTCCGCCCGGCGCGGCACTGTTGCCATGCCAGCCCTGACATCAGCCCCTGGGGCGGGGCCCTGTACCCACGATGCCTTGTCTGTACGGCCCAGAGACGACAGGGCCCACCAGTCAGCGAGAGCATTGAAGACGGCGGGCGCACCGAGAGTCAGACCCGTTGGGAGTCGGCCCCCCGAAGCCGGTCGGCTCCTCCCATGGGCCCCACGCGCCATTAACCAGATGCGACTGGGGGATGGCCACAGTGATCGCCCGTAGGCGGCGGCACTGTTGCCATAACCCCATGACCAAGCCCGCATCATTAGAAGCACGGCTACAGTAATCTGCAGCAAGAAGACCCACCACAAGCGGGCGCGGGCTGATGCCCTCGTACCAGGCCAGTCGGCGGGGCCCACCAGTCGGCGGGCCCCAGGAGTCGGCGGAGAAGACGGCACCTGAGAGACAGACGGCTGGGACCCACGCCCAGCCGGATTTACCATTGTAACCCTAGGGGGTAGGCCTATATAAACCCACCAGGACACCCATGCAAAGGGTTCGCATCCAGTAGCATTAGACAGAGCACAAAGGAGGGAGAGAACTAGCCTAGCCTTCTCCTTCCTCCAAAAACATTCATACTGACCTGGTGTGTCATCCAGTAGTATTAATTGGTTAATCGCCATGATATTGTTTCTCATTATGTTTATGCTTGTTGTGAGCTTGCAAGTACATTCATACTGACCTGGTGTGTCATGCCAGATTTCAGGAAGGTCCCGCTAGAAAGGAGTGTTGTCCGAGTCTAGATCGTGTCCACATCGGTGTCCCTGTGCTATGGAGTTCCACTACGACATTGTTCCGCTACCGCGTAGTTGTCATGATCGAGGCCTGAGGGAGTCCTGGACTAGGGGGTGTCCGGACAGCCGGACTATCATCGTCCGCCGGACTCCAAGACTACGAAGATACAAGATTGAAGACTCCGTCCCGTGTCCGGATGGGACTTTCCTTGGCGTGGAAGGCAAGCTTGGCAATACGGATATGTAGATCTCCTACCATTGTAACCGACTCTGTGTAACCCTAGCCTCCTCTGGTGTCTATATAAACCGGAGGGCTTTAGTCCGTAGGACACAACATACATTACAACAATCATACCATAGGCTAGCTTTAGGGTTTAGCCTCCTTGATCTCGTGGTAGATCCACTCTTGTACTACCCATATCATCAATATTAATCAAGCAGACGAGGGTTTTACCTCCATCGAGAGGGCCCAACACAGGTAACACATCGTGTCCTCATCTCCGTTACCATCCGCCTAGACGCACATTCGGGACCCCCTACCGAGATCCGCCGGTTTTGACACCGACATTGGTGCTTTCATTGAGAGTTCCTCCGTCGCCGTCACGATAGGCTCGATGGCATCTTCAATCAACAACGCTGTCGGGTGAGACTTTTCTCCCGGACAGATCTTTGTATTCGGCGGCTTCGCTTTTACGGGCTAATTCACTTGGCCATCCGAAGCAGATCGAAGCTACTCCCAGCCATCGTGTCAGGTTTGAAGCCTAAACTTCACGTACCGACGCTTGGGACTTGATCTTCGACGGGCTCGAGCCAAAGCCAAGCGCGCCGCACTATTGCGATGGGCATGATCTAGCTCTGCCGCCAAACGGTGCCTTGGTGGCCGCACACAAACCGACTAATGAACCTCGAAAGATAGATGGCCCAGCCAGGTCCATTTACGGGCCAAAGAAGAAGGCCCCAGGAAGCAAGGCAACACGTCAAGTGTCCGAAGATAGTGGCACACCCAAATACAGGGGCGGCGCACACCCACTATGTTTCACCAATGAGGTGCTGGACCATGAATTCCCAGCAGGATTTAAACCCATAAACATAGAAGCCTACGATGGAACAACACACCCTGGAGTCTGGATAGAAGATTATATACTACACATACACATGGCCAGAGGAGATGATCTCCACGCCATAAAATAACTACCCCTCAAGCTCAAAGGGCCAGCCCGTCATTGGCTTAAAAGCCTCCCAGAAAACACTGTTGGAAGTTGGGAAGAGCTCGAGGACGCGTTTAGAGCAAATTTTCAAGGGACTTATGTCCGCCCTCCGGATGCAGATGATCTAAGTCATATAACTCAATAGCCCGGAGAGTCAGCGGGCAAATTCTGGAACAGGTTCCTCACCAAAAAGAACCAAATAGTCAACTGTCCGGATGCCGAAGCCTTAGCAGCTTTTAAACACAACGTCCGAGATGAGTGGCTCGCCAGACACCACGGCCAAGAGAAACCGAGGACAATGTCCGCGCTAACAAGCCTCATGACCCGCTTCTGTGCGGGAGAGGATAGCTGGCTAGCAAGATGCAGCACCAGCGACCCAAGTACATCGGAGATAAGAGATGGAACGGAAAATCACGGCGCGAAAAAGAGCAGCGCCGAATAAAGAGAAAAGCCCAAAGAGCACGGCAATCAACGCCGGATTCAAAAGCTCATGCCAAACAACAAAACACCGCCTCTTAAGGATGACAATGACGAGCTATCCAACTTAAACAAGATTTTGGGTCGGATATGTCAAATCCACAAGACCCTGTAAGGCTCGCAAACCACACCCATCAAGATTGTTGGGTTTTCAAACAGTCCGGCCGACTAAACGCCGAACACAAGGGGCACGACGCGTCAAGCAAAGACGAGCACCGGAAAACAAAAAAACTTTCCCACAAGAGGTTAAAGCAGTAAATTCACTTAATGTGATAATACGGAAAAACAGTGCGGCATCCGTTAAAATGGGTCTCGCACGGTCCAACCCAGCGGAACATAGAGATTGGACATCAAAACCAATCACTTTCGACCACCTGGATTATTCCAGAAGCGTTCGAAATGCAGGATGGACTGCCCTGATATTGGATCCTATAATTGACGGACTGAAATTTACACAAGTCCTGATGGATGGAGGCAGTGACTTAAACCTGCTGTATCCAAACACAATCCGCAAGTTGGGGATAGACCTTACTAAAATTCGACACAGCCGCACTTCCTTTAAAGGAGTGATGCCAGGCCCTTACGCCAAGTGCACAGGCTCCCTATTACTAGAAGTTGTGTTCGGATCGCCGAACAACTTTCAACGCGAAAAACTAATCTTTCATATCGTCCCATTTAAAAGTGGATATCAAGCACTCTTGGGACGAGAGGCTTTTGTCCGTTTCAACACCATACCACATTACGCGTCTCTTACACTCAAGATGCCCGGTCCACGTGGCATCATTTCAGTGCAAGGGTCACTTAAAGACCCCGGGCACGGATAGACGAGTCCGGCATAAGTAGGCTAGGGGCTCCCTAGCCGCACATCCCTTCACAAGGGCTGCGGCAAGACAAACAACAAATGAGTTCATATAGACCCCACTTTACTTATTTATATTTCTTCTTTCACATATACTTTTTTCGCACGAGTTCTTTTCAAACTAAGTTCCTCTCTTTTTACAGATGAACAACATGCACACCCGTCCAGGATAACGGCACAACGGAGACACAGGCGCAGACGTGCAGCAGGGACCCGTCGCGAGGATTCTTTTCAGATTAAGACCCTGCGTAAACCTTTTTTACTGTCTCTTGTTGTTATTCTCCCTTGGTTTCTTCTTATAACCAAAGCGGAGCCTGACGTTTTGGCATCGGCCGCGTCAGAGGACCACGCCCGTACCTGGACACTAGGGGCTTAGGGCATTGTTCTGCCCATTATTATAAAGACCGAACACCTTAGGGAGTGTTCGGCGTCTCGAGTTAGGCATTATATGCATCAGCTCCGAATCATGTCTTTGGTCAAATGTTGGGTTTGCCCGACTCCGTGTTTTGCTGCCTTACGCTCAGATCATCGCTAACGCGGCACCGGAGAACTATCGCGATTGTGCCCCGGTTAATTGGGCGAGCACCTCAAGAGAGAAAGCCAAAACCGATCATCATGATATAGCGAGAGACTGTCAACCACTCGATCGACTACCGGAATGTTTAGAATTTCGCTTTGTGAAGGAGTTTCGGTCAGCACACACGCCCGAACTCGGAGAAGCGCGGTGCCCCAAGGGGCTATATCGTAGCCCCACCTCGAACTCCACCGCTAAGTGAAAGTGATAAAGCATTATAGTCCGGATTGCCTTGTTTGCTACGCTACCACCTCCTTAACAGGACCGAGACGTTGGTTAAGTGTGAAAACGCGCTATTTTTGTGAACACCCCCGCACCTTGTGCGTGGGGGCTGAAGCCGAAGACTGCAATCTTTCAGGTTATACAAATGTATACGTAAACGGTCGCATAGGAGATATTTTACTACTTGGGACGCACAAGTATAAAAAGCAGTTATAGCATAATCATCGTTTTACAAGCTAAAACGTTCATTTGAACGTAACATTTTTTGAGCACTGCGACTCTATTACACGAGCGCCACGCATAACTTCCCCAAAATAGTGCTCGGCGGGTAACCGGCTTTCGTCCGAACCCTGGGCGGCAATAGCGGTGGCATCCATCTCTGTCCAATGTGTCTTCACATGGGCAAGAGCCATCCGCGCGCCTTCAATCCAGGCCGACCGCTTCATCTCCTTGATATGCGGCACCGCTCCAAGAAATTGCTGCAACAAGCCGAAATAGCTCGTCGCCTTGGGCCTCTCCGCCGGACATGAGCCACTATGTCGGTCATGGCAAGTCCGACAATCTATTTAGCTCGCCCATTCGCCAACCGATCGGTCAACGGAAGTGAACGATCCGGACTATGGAATTGAGACCAAAATAGCTCTTCCGTCTTGTGATCCTTCCGCTCCGGAAGTACTCAACGGCATCACCAAGACTTGCCGCTAAGTCCATATATGGATCCTCCGGACCCAACAGCCGGCCAAGTTGAGCGTACTTTTGATCCAAAACCGGCGACAAGAATGTAAAAGGCTTGCCGCCACAATATCTCCGCCTAGCGCAGCTCCTCCTTCATAGCCCGCATTGCGAACGGGCATCCTTGGCCTCGGCGGTGGCCTTCCCAGTGTCTTCCCACCCGATAAGCGCCCTTTTCAAGAGCCTCATTGCGGTCGGCAGCATCTTTAATTTCACGGCCAATTCGCCACCTTTTCCCTAGCTTAGGCGGTGTGCAGCCTTTTCGCTTTCAACTCCTCGGCGCCCTCGAGGCAGCCGATCACTCCTTCGGCTTGCTCCTTAGCTTGAGCAAGTTCGCCTGAAGGCCTCCACAGCAGATAGCACCGTCCGTATCACAAAGATATACATTATCGAGGCGGCTTTGACCCCTTAAATAAGCGATCGTGGAGAATTCATTTACCTTGCGACTCATCAAGTCGCCGTTGACAAGTGTGATGTCCGTGATCCGCCACATCAAGTTGTCGCATAACTCGGCAACTCCACTAGTCCGGCTAGCCCTCGGACTATCCGCCACCGCATAGGAATGGCGACATTCATTACTTGAGATTTTGATCCTCGAGACGCTATCGCTTTCGACAACCTACCGAGTCTCGGGGCTACTATCTATACAGTATGCACTTTTATGTGCAAACTGTCAAAAAGGTGCGCCATTCATGCGTATTTCAAATCCCGCCAAGAAGCTCTGGCGGCATTATGCAATCCGCCTCGGCGGATTTAAATCCTTCCAATCACCATACGCATCAAAGCGCGGTGATCTTCGAGATGGACGCCTCTCAAGCAGATTCTTCGCCTCCCGCCGGATACTAGTGGGCGCCGAACTCTCCGGCCCCTCCGGACTCGGGGACACCCTCCATGATGATACTTCAGGATCGTCTGCCCTATCCGGTGATGCAGCAGTCGGAGGTGTTTCGCTCTCCATCATCTCCGGACGAAGATCCCCCGAAGACGAACTCATCTGAGAAGTTCGCAAGTCCGAACTGTAAAGCAAAACTTTGGTTATCCACAGAAGCACAAATGGAGGTATTTTCTTATTAATGAACTCCCCTTTTCCTACTCACGGCTCGCTGGAGGGCTGATCCTTCAAAGACGATTGTACGTCCGGGTTCTCCCCGGACGCCGGACCCCCCGGTGAAGATCTCTTCCCCCGTTTAGGGGCTTTGGCCTCCGGATCTTCGGAGGCGGTCCTCTTCTCCCCCTGGGAGGAGGGGTTTTTGATCCCCCCCTCTTCAGACGCCCCTTTGGGCGAAATAATAGCTCCTCTATCTTCCCCATTGCTCCCTTCTACAGGCGCGACCTCCAACATTCTGACCAGCACGGGCTCCAGTGCGGTCTTTGGGAGGGGAGCCGGACACCTTATCTGCTTCGATCGCGCTACCCACTCCTGATGAAAAGTAATGGGTCAGGAGGCGAACTCTAGAAAAGCATATAAACAGAACGTCCGAACTCTGAGCTTTTTACTTGAGTATCCGGGCGATTGCAGCTTAGGCCTGCGTCCTCGGTCAATTCCGGACACGCTACTTGCGGTCCGAAGAACAACTTGTACATCTCCGCGGGTGTCACACCCATGAAGTGTTGGAGAATTCGAGGTCCCTCCGGATTGAACTCCCATAAACGGAGAGGACGGCGTTTGCAGCGCAGAAGACGCCTGATTAGCATAACCTGCATCACCACGACCAGATTGAACTCCCTCGCCTGGAGGTCTCGAATCTGGCCCTGCAATGAGGGCACGTCTTCGGACGGCCCCCAATTGAGCCCTTGGTTGACCCACGACATCATTCGGCGTGGAGGTCCCGGGCGGAATGAAGGCGGCGGCTTTTGCTTGCTGCCCTTCGGAGCGGTGATATAGAACCACGCCGCCACCACACCGAGCTCCTCTTGAAGGAACCCTCGGACCACGGGCATCGCCCTTCGCTATGGTCGCCCGCCAGACTCCGCTTGACGCCCCCCGATCATCTTCGGCTCCACATTAAAGGTATTCAGCCACAGGCCAAAGTGGGGAGTGACGCGGAGGAAGGCTTCGCAGACGATAATGAATGCGGAGATATGGAGGATGGACTCCGGAGCCAAGTCGTGAAAATCCAGCCCGTAGTAGAACATGAGCCCTCTCACGAAGGGGTCCGTCGGGAAGCCTAAACCCCGACGGAGGTGGGATACGAAGAAAACATACTCACCGGGCTCGAGAGCGGGCACGGCCTGCCCTTGGGCAGGCAACCTGTGCAAAATCTCGTAGGGCAGGTACATGGCCTCACGCAGCTTTAACAGGTCCTCCTCCGTGACAGAGGAGGGCATCCACCGACCCTGGAGGTCGGAGCCGGACATGGTTGAGAATCCGAAGCGCTTGAAAAATCTGGGGCTCTGGGTGTTGGAACTGGGAGCAAGGAGGAGATTCGATGCGAGATTGAAGAAAAGAAACGAGCCTTGGTCCTCTTATAAAGGGGAAAAATACCAAGAGTCGTCTCCATGACCGTTCGGGATTCACCTTCGATAGAGGAGGCGTGGCGATGGGCACGGTTGGGTTACCCACACACGTATTGATGAGAATCCCGGAATAAGGGGAACATGATCTCTGCTTCGACAAGACGTGCCAAGGAAACCGCTTCGGTAAACGTGCTGAGGTGGTATAATAAAAAACGATTCAAGTAAAAGCCTGGTAGCGATGTGATGTCATGCCGCATAATACGTCAGCAGATTGGACTTGTGTACATTTTATTCTCTCTACGGTGGAATGTGGAATTTAGTTTGCAGAGCCGGACACTATCCTGGTGTTCATGATCTTCTCTGGATTATTCAAGGGAGGAACCCGCCTTGCAATGCCGAACATTATGCGCGCCGGACTTATCGCCATTGTAGCCCGGTTCGAGGGCTACCGAGGAGTCTGGACTAGGGGTGTCCGGACAGTTGGACTATCATCGTCCGCGGACTCCAAGACTACGAAGATACAAGATTGAAGACTCCGTCCCCGTGTCCGGATGGGACTTTCCTTGGCGTGGAAGGCAAGCTTGGCAATACGGATATGTAGATCTCCTACCATTGTAACCGACTGTGTAACCCTAGCCTCCTCCGGTGTCTATATAAACCGGAGGGCTTTAGTCCGTAGGACACAACATACATTAAAACAATCATACCATAGGCTAGCTTTAGGGTTTAGCCTCCTTGATCTCGTGGTAGATCCACTCTTGTACTACCCATATCATCAATATTAATCAAACAGGACGTAGGGTTTTACCTCCATCGAGAGGGCCCGAACCTGGGTAAAACATCGTGTCCCTCGTCTCCTGTTACCATCCGCCTAGACGCACAGTTCGGGACCCCCTAACCGAGATTCGCCGGTTTTGACACCGACAAGGCCCCTCTATGTTCACTAAATAATGTACATATTGTTCGAGCCACGCCGTGTGTGCCGCTTGGCCTCACCAACTGTTGTAATATAAACTCTGATCCGCTAGCAATCAATAAGGCGGTTGTTTTCTGTACCAAGATGTTGTGCGTTGCCAGAAGACAAGGTCTTTGGGCTGGCAATGCATGGTAAACCGGTTGCTCTGAGCCAGGGTGCCACAATGCTTGGTATCAGAGCCGCGCTGACTATAGGCCATGCTAGACTAGGACGTCTTAATTGGGCGTTAGATACGAGTTGTAGTTGAGTGCCGGTAGCATTTGTAGCTGGTTCTTGCATTGCATGCACTTGTTTTATTTTTATGCTAACCTGCTAATGGTTGTGAGTGTAGATGGCTCCGGTGCCATATCCGTGCTAGTTATAGTTGATGCCGTACATGTCACCGCATCTCCTTCGTAACATGTGGCGTCGGCTATACCCCCTCGGTGACGACCCAGCCTATCGTGTGTACCGGGTGCGTCTAGCTGACTCAGTGTATGAGTATCACGTCGTGGTTACTCTGTGCACCAGTTCCGATTCTAGCACTTACACTCGTACCTCTCTGAGCGGTTACGCTTCTACTGCTTCTCAGGCTGTCCAGTTTGCTGCATTTGAGGTCCTTGTTGAGCTTCGCTACAACGAGGTCCGGATGCAAAACCACCCAGGGTTCTACTACTATCCTTCTCTACACGATAATGGTGGTGTCTGTTTCCCTATCATTGATACGAAGTCTGATAGTGTTGCTAGCCACCTTTCTCGTTATATCACTGCTAGTTATCTTATGATCCACGAGCTGGCTCGAGAGCTGACTCGTGCCCGTACTGCTTTAGCCTCTACTAGATCAGTCTCTGCTCCATCATCTGTGGGATTTACTCACTAGTAGAAAAAGGTTCAAACATGAAGCACATTAGTGCTGGTTTGTATTAGAGCCAGCACAAATGTATACATTAGTGCCGGTTCCAACGGCTAGCCGGGCCGCTCTCATTAGTACCAGTTCATGGCTAACCTTTAGCACCGGTTCGTGCCACGAACCGGTACTAATGAGAGTGGTGGCAGGATGTTGTCGATCTGGGCCCCTCCAGATTTTTTAGTACCGATTCGTGCCACGAACCGGTACTATAGGTCCTCCTGCATATAAACCCTTCGTCCAGCTTGCTCTGTTCTTCCCCCTTTCCCCTCTCCTCTCCTCTCTGTTCTTCCTCTTCTCCCCTCGAGCTCATCACACATTTTGCCCAAAATTTGTCAAGATTTGAAGGCCCCCATCCATTCAAGTGATCACAAAGGTTAGCAACTTTGTCCTTTCATCTCTCATTGCTAGATTAGCTCTTGCAATGCTTTATATAGTTATTAATTTGCGAGTTTTGTTATTTGGGAGGAAATATATATATGTGCTAGTATTTGATTTATATGCAATTTGAGGTCAAAAATAACACTTAGTTTGCATATGTAGGTGTGGTTTACTTAGTGCCTTCTAAATCTCCGTCAGAACCACCGCCGATCGCCAGACCGTCCTGTCCGCCAAAGACCACCTTGTGGTGAGCCTCTTGTTCATGAAATTTTATATAAAAATTGATGTTTGTGTGATTTGGATATATAGTTACTCGATAATAATTATCTTACCCGACGTTGTTAGTTATACATAGTGCCATGGTTTTGATATCCGCCCCGTCGGCCCTCGCCCTTGTTATGATTCGGATGTGGTATATTCTCTTTAAAACTATTTGTTGCATTTCGTGTTTATGACAAATTATGCCCATCAAGTTGACATAGATATTTTTATCTAGGAGGTATGTGAACCGGAAATTCCAACTGACCCTATTGTCGAGAGGTTAAATTTAGTTGAAAGAGAAAACGAGTACTTGAAAGAAAAATTGAAAAGAATTGAGGGGGAGAAGATGGAATTGGAGTTGCATGTTGCCGATGTCGTCGATGATCACAAGATCAAGATGGAGAAAATGCGCTTGAGGATTAGAAAGATTAGAAAATATGCCATCGATAGTGAGGCTTGGTATCATTATGCTGTTGGATCAATTGTTACCTTAGTTGCGATCTTGATCGCATTTGTTGTTGCATTTAAATGCTTTAGCTAGAGAGTTATTTGTTTGTTGCATTTAAGTGTTGTATGAACTTTATGTATGAACTTGTATTAATTTGGTCTATTCGTGTTGTGTAATGAAGATGAGCCGCAATGGATGTACGATGACCGATGCTCTCCCCAGTTCGTTGAGGGCGTGCATACTTTTCTCGCTATGCTAAGGCAAACAAGCGGGCGGATGGTTTTATGCCTTGTCCATGTGCTGGTTGTAAGAATGGTCGCAATTACTCTACGTCAAGAACCATTCACGTCCACCTGTTTGAGTCCGGTTTCATGCCCCACTATAATGTTTGGACCAAGCACAAAGAAAGAGGGGTTATGATGGAAGACAATGAAGAAGAAGAGGATGACGACAGCTATCCAGGCCATGGGTTCCATGAATACGATGATACAACAATGGGGAAGAAGCTGAGCGGTAATGCGGAAGAAGCTGAGCCGCAATGCGGGAAGAAGTGAAGAAGAGGCATCGATGAGCCCGCTCATGATCTAGGTCGGGCCATTGCCGATGCAAAGAGAAACTCGCAAGTGATTTGGAGAAGAAGAAGTTGCAGCGCATGTTAGAGGATCACAAAAATTGTTGTACCAAAATTGCGAGGTGACAAGAAAAAGCTGGGCACCACATCGAATTGCTGCAATGGAAGGCAGAGAATGGTGTATCCGACAAGGGATTTGGAAAGTTGCTGGTAATGATAAAGGATATGCTTCCAAAGGACAACGAATTGCCCGAGAGTATGTACGAAGCAAAGAAGGTTGTCTGCCCTCTAGGGTTAGAGGTGCAGAAGATACATGCATGCCCTAATGATTGTATCCTCTACCGCGGTGAGTACGAGGATTTGAACGCTTGCCCGGTATGTGGTGCATTGCGCTAGAAGATCAGCCGCGATGAGCCTGGTGATGTCGAGGGCGAGCGCCCCAGGAAGAAGATTCCTGCCAAGGTGATGTGGTATTCTCCTATAATACCACGGTTGAAACGTTTGTTCCAAAACAAAGAGCATGCCAAGGCGATGCGATGGCACAGTGAAGACCGTAAGAAAGACGGAAGTTGAGAGTACCCGCTGACGGGTCGCAGTGGAGAAAAGTCAAAAGAAAGTACGGGAAGGAGTTTGCAGATGATGCAAGGAGCGTATGGTTTGGTCTAAGCGCAGATGGCATTAATCCTTTTGGGGAGCAGAGCAGCAACCATAGCACCTGGCCTGTGACTCTATGTTTGTATAACCTTCCTCCTTGGTTGTGCATGAAGCGGAAGTTCATTATGATGCCAGTGCTCATCCAAGGCCCTAAGCAACCCGGCAACGACATTGATGTGTACCTAAGGCCATTAGTTGAAGAACTCTTACAACTGTGGAATGGAACAAGTGTACGTGCGTGGGATGAGCACATGGGGGAAGAATTTGACCTAAAGGCGTTGCTGTTCGTGACCATCAATGATTGGCCTGCTCTCAGTAACCTTTCAGAATAGACAAACAAGGGATACCGCGGATGCACGCCTTGCTTGGATGATACCGACGAGATATATTTGAATAGTTGTAAGAAGAATGTGTACCTCGGACATCGCCGATTTCTTCCGAGCAGGCATCCGTAAGAAAGAAAGGCAAGCATTTCAAAGGTGAGGCGGATCACGGACGAAGCCTCGCCACCGTCATCGGTGCTGATGTACATGATATGGTCAAGGATTTGAAGGTGATATTTGGAAAGGGTCCTGGCGGACAACCTATTTTGAAGGACGCTGACGGACGCGCACCCATGTGGAAGAAGAAATCTATATTTTGGGACCTGCCATATTGGAAAGACCTAGAGGTCCGCTCCGCAATCGACGTGATGCACGTGACGAAGAATCTTTGCGTGACCCTGCTTGGCTTCTTGGGCGTGTATGGGAAGACAAAAGATACACCGAGGCACGGAGGACCAGCAACATATGCACGGAGAAGACGGCATACATCGTGGTCATGCAAGCTACGCCTTACCAAAGAAGAGAAGGAAATCTTCTTTGAATGCCCGCCAATATAAGGTACCATCGGCTTCGTCGAATATAAAGGGAATAATAAACATGGCAGAGAAAAAGTTCCGAACCTAAAGTCTCATGATCGCCACGTGATTATGAAGCAAGCGCTTCGGTTGCATTGAGGGGCTTCTATCGGAAAACGCTCGATTAGTCATTGTGAAGCTATGTGCATTTCTCAATGCAATCTCTCGAAGGTAATCGATCCGAAATCATACCAAGGTTCTGAGAATGATTTGGTGCAATGTCATGCTAGTTTCGAGTTGGTGTTCCCACCATCCTTCTTCAACATCATGACGCACGCCCTAGTTCACCTATGCGAAGAGATTAACGTTTTGGGTCTGTATTTCTACACAATATGTTCCCTTTGAGAGGTTCATGGGAGTCTTAAAGAAATATGTTCATAACCGTGCTAGGCCGAAGGAAGCATCTCCAAGGGCCATCAAAATGAGGAGGTCATTGAGTTTTGTATTGACTTTATTCGACCTTAAGCCGATTGGTGTTCTGAATCGCGGCATAAGGGCGCATCGATGGAAAAGGCACGCTAGGAGGGGAACAAATAATATGTATGGACAAACATTCTCTCACTTTGAAGCACACTACACGCTTCTACAGAATTCCACCTTGGTTGTTCCGATATGGATGAACACAAGAATTTGATACGCCCAAACACCCGAGCGGTCGATGACCGGATTACACGTGAACAAACCAGAGTTTCGCCACCGGTTGCGGATACGCACCATGCATGACACCTCTATTGAAGATGACCTGTACTTGCTATCCCAGCTTACCATCTTCGAATATAATGACTTTCAAAGGGTACGAGATAAATGGTAATACATTTTACACGATCGCCCAAGATAAGAAGAGCACCAACCAAAACATTGGTGTCCGCTTTGATGCAGAAACCAAGACGGGAAAGGAAACATATTATGGTTATATATAGGACATATGGGAACTTGACTATCGACGTGGTTTAAAGGTCCCTTTGTTCCGTGCAAATGGGTCAATATGACACAAGGCGGGTAACGGAAGACCCGCGATGACGGAATGACAACAAGGATCTCAACAATCTTGCGTATGCAGACGAACCATTCGTCCTAGCCAATGATGTGGCACAGGTTTTCTATGTGAAGGACATGTCTACCAAGCCAAGAAAAGAAAAGATAAGGAAGCGAATGCATCATACGATGAGCCAAAGCGGCACATACTTCTTTACGGGAAGAGAAACATCATGGGAGTGGATGACAAGACGACAAGTCGAGAAGATTATAAAAGTTTGATGAAATTGCTCCATTCATAGTGAATATTGACCCGAGCATCCCGTTAAATGATGAAGATTTTCCATGGTTACGGCGCAAAGGGACACACGCGAAGAAAAAGTTTCACACCCAAAGATCAGGATGTGATCGGCTTCACTATGATCACTTTCTTCTCGTGTTTCACACCCGGAGGGAATGTCTGTAATAGTTAGGGTAGTTATGTGTTTTGGCATTTGAAACGCGAAGAAATTTTATGTGCAAACAAATTCTTTTCATGCATTTACTGATTTTTTTTTCCAGCTAAATGACCCTGAAATTGAAAAGCATTTCAAATGAACTCAGAAAAGGTTGAAAGTTGGCATGTTATCATAAATTCATACAAATAGCATGTGCAATAAAGTAGAGAGGGTTACGGCAAAAACTGGATGCACTTCGTGTACAAAATGGACAATCTCTTTCGAAGTATCAGGGTTTCCGATGAAAACTGAACTGTTACAAAGGCATTTCATTTTTTATATAACCTAAGCATTACTAAATTGAATATAATGATAAAACACACTAATGTTAAACATAAGAAAAAAGAATCACTGAAAAATCTTTTTTCAAAGTTAAGTTATTCACAAACTAGTGATTCACACTAATTTCAAATAATTCAAAATTTAAAAAAAATCAAATTTGAAAACTACGGGCACTAACAGAAAGTTTGTAATTTTTTGTACCTAAAGCAAAAATATTCACAAAGAAACTCTAAATACACAAAAAAAACAACACAAAAATAAATAAAGAAAAGAAAAAAAATTATAAAAAAATGTTGGGGCGCTGCCCGGTGGGCCTGCCAGACCTAGGGTGTGCAAATGCAGGCCCAGAACGGCCAGCAGGCTCACAGGGCAGCGCGCCCTAGTTAGGCCCAGAAGCCTGCTATATAGAGGAGTTCGAAAGGGCAGCCGCGGCTGGGTTTATAAACCAGTCTGCGTCGTCCTTCGCCAGCGAGTGGGACTAAACTTGTCGCACCGCACCTCACGCTAATAAGACCCCTTTAGTACCGTGTCGTGGCACAAACCGGTATTAAAGGGGCCTTTAGTACCGGTTTGTGCCACCACCCGGTACTAAAGGGGGTCGCTTCCCGCCGCTTGGCCTGGCCAAAACAGGCCTTTAGTACCGGTTGGTGGCTCCAACCGGTACTAAAGGTGCCTTCTATATATACAACAGCTACGAAAATTTCAGTTTCCCTATGTTTGTTCCTCTGTTCCGTCGTCTCCGTCGCCGTCGCCGCCCCCGTCCCCGTCGCCGCTCGTCTCGCTCGCCGCCCGTCGATCGCCGCCCGTCCCCCTCGCCGCCCTTGTCTCCGTCTGTCGCCGCCCGCCTGCCGTCCCGTCGCGCCGCCCAGCGTCACGCCCGCCCGTCACGCCCCGTCGTCGCCTCGCCGTCGTCGCCGCCCGCTGTGAGCTCTCCCCCTCTAACCCCTCTCCCTCACCCCCAGCGGCCACCATGCGCCCCGCCCCTCTCCGAGCCGGCCCATACACACACACACACAAGCATGCATGATGAACGCATATATATGTATGAATGAATGTTATTTAGATTATTAGTGTTTAATTAGTTTAGATTAGTTTAGATTATTTAGATTATTAGTGTTTAATTTTGTATGTTTAATTAGTTTAGATTATTATTTTTTCACTATTATATATGTATGAATGCATGTTAGATGGATATAATTAGTGTTTAATTAGTATGGAAATTTTTATATAATGTTGTTTTTCAGTTTTTAATGGATGTATAGAAGTTGTGTTTTCTGTTTTAGTGTTAGATGCTTAATTAGTATGAAATAGTATATAGATTTTTTACATATGCAATGATAGCATAATTAGCGTTATATAGAAATGTTAGAAATTTTGGTTATCAAAATCCAATCATTAAAAAATGTTACTTTTTGCGCATATATAGCTAGTATTTGTTCTCGACGATGCCGCCCGCATCCTCGCCGTCGACCCGTCATGACGACGCCCAGCCGACCCATGTCCGGATCGGGCTCCGCTGGCTGGCACTAGGAGGTGCTGCTCGAGGGCGCGCCGCTTGATGAGGAACCCAGCCCCGGTCCGTCGTCGACCTTCGATCTCGTTTGGTGGCGTTCAGCGTGGGCGATTTGGTCTTGGAGGAACCCATCGCTACATGGTTGCGTTAGAGGCGGCAGGTTCTCCAATACCGGCGCTTTCTTGAGGATCTCACTTCAGCTATGATCCCGTGAGGGTTCCTTCTCTTTGGGTGTCCACCGCCACGCCGCAGAACCGCGAGTGTCCTAGATTCTTCTGTAGTATTCGATCTTTATTAGCTACCTAGCCAGTGATGTACTATTCAATATTACATATTATTTGAGACGATGTATTCGAGATTATATCTATTATTCTAGACGATGTATTCGAGATTATATCTATTATTCGAGACGATGTAATTTGAATACTAAATTGTTTTAGATTTCTTTTGGATTAGTTAAATAAAAGCTATGGCAGACAATACCGACAGAGAGGGAGAACAGACCATGTTCGATATGATACGCGGGCCAAATGATGATCAGAATGAAGAAGATTATGACGGCTCCAAATTTATAAACAACACCGGAGAGGGTGATATGATATTCGATCGCGACGACCGAATTGATGAAGTCATGAACTATGATTATGACGATGACGAAGAACATGTTGATCCTAAAACAACAAAGACCGGCAAGGTATATATATTTATATAAGCAGGCATCTGGTGATCATCACATGTTTTAAATGACTTGAAGATATATTAACGAATCGATCTTTGTTCTTTCAGCCATCCGGATCGAGCAAATCTTCAGGCAAAATGACGAAACGAGGCCCGAACAAAAAGTTGAAGCAGGGCGTAAAGTACAATATCAAGGCATGCAGCCCTATTGGCGAACCATTAGCGCCTAAGAAGATTGCGGACAAGTTCGTTAAATCGGTCACGGAGTTCTTGTGAAGGACCAACTCGATCAAACTTCAAGAATGGAGAGAGCCAGCAAAGCCACGTCCAGATGTTACTTTTGTCGACAAGAATCAAAAAGATCTGCTTTGGGATACTCTCATGGAACATTTCACCCTACCAGATCACTTCACAAAAGCAGATGTGCAGAAAGTCAAGGACGCTGCTCTTAGGAAGATGGCGATTGCATTCAAGAACCACAAGAATCGTGAATGGAACAAGTATGTCAAGGGAGGAAGGAAGACTCCAGTATTCAAGGGAACACTAGAGAACCAACGTGCTCATTGGGACGATTTCGTGAAATTCAAGGATTCGGAATTAGCTAAGGAACGGTCGAGAGTAAACAAGAAGAATGCCGAAAAAAAGGATAAGTTCCATAAGCTAGGGCCAGGTGGCTATGCGGTGGCAATGCCTAAGTGGGATAAGTCTGAGAAAGAGATGGAGGATGCAGGTGTCACTCCGGTTACTAAGAGCTGGCCCCCAGGGTCAGGACTTGGTTCTGTGCGCATGGGGGGGAGTTGGACCCGGAGACAGGCAATGTTTCGACAAGGGCAAGTCTGAAGGGAGCCGACGATGCGATACTTGTTGCAATAGAAGAGGCACGATCGGGGGTGTTCCAGCCCAACAGAGAGAACAACGAGCTTACACGTGCCCTGGGAAATCCTGAACACCCGGGAAGAACACGAGGCAAGGGCGCTATTCCGTGGTATGAGGGGTTTTCAGAATGGAACACCGACTACAAAACCCGTGCGAGAAAGAAGATTGCGGAGGAGAAGAAGAGGAAGATGGAGGAGGAGCAGAGGAAGCGGGACTATGAATGCCTTCAAGGCCTAGAAGCAAGTCAAGCGGAATTGGTAGTCAAATTCCAGCGGCGGCGAGCAGATCGACTCACTTACCCAAAAAAGGGGTCTCAAAGAACTGCAGCAGCTAGCGGATGATCCAACATTGGATAGCACCGCCCATCCATGCCGAGAAGCGGCGTGGATTCCGTCCCCGACGATGCAATGCTGGGTAGATACCCGTGGATGACATCAAGGAGAACACTAATCATGAGCTACACGTCAAAATGAAGAACATATCCATGAAGGTGGCGGACGGTGTTGCTTTTACAAATCCCCGAGGCAACCTTCCATTGCAACCCGATTCCAGCGGGCTATGCTCGTGTCTTGGTTGATGAGGTGGTGGACCCACCATATTCGAGCTACAGCTTGACATTCCCGGAGGTGACGGCGGCGCTTTCTCGGAGAGGCCAAACATCGATCATCCTATGGAAAAAGGATTGCATCATCTTCAAGGCCACCGACACTGCGTCACCGACTCCTCGTCGAAGTCGCCACCAAGTCAGCACTCCCGCTCCTGCAAGTCCACCAAGTCCGCAAAGTGTCGCCACCTCCTGCAAGTCCGGCAAAGTGTCGCCACTCCTCCTCCTCCAAGTCCGCCACAGCGTTAGGCGCCCTCCTCCTCCAAGTCCGCACAACCTCAGCCACTACTCCTCGTCCAACTCAGCCCGTCGGCCGTCTCCGCCGCCTCAGCAATCGCAGAAGAGACACCCCGCAGCTATGGTACGTAGCGGTACGAGTCGAGTTAGTACAGCAAGTACAGGCGGAGGCAAGCAATATAAATATGGTCCAAGCCTCACGCCTCTTCCGCAGAGTTCTTATGACAGGTCCGAGGAGGAAATCGCAGCCATATCGAAGGCCGAGGTGGAAGCCCATTTTGCACCGAAACCGCCACCGCCGCCAAGGGAGAAACTGCCTGAGGAAATGATTGACCACTTCATTCGTATGGCTCGACCACCAGCTCCCAAGCCTGTTGACATAGACTATGAGCGCCACATCAAGAAGTTAAATCGAGCACATTTACAAAGGGAGGCGAGCACGTCTACATCGGGATCGAGCAAACAAGAAGCAGCTGTCAAAAAATGCGGGAAAACCATTCCTCAGCTGGGAGAACAGGCGGCGCAATCAATCCCCTCGCTTGTTGTGCCAACAACACATGACAGTAAGCGCCCAATATTATTGTGGGCAAACAGTGCACGTTCCCGAGGTGGGCAATGTGGTAATAACGGAGGAGCATATAATGCAGGGTGAAGTTCTCAACATCACTGTTGGACAACTCCTCGAGATCGAGCCCATGCCTTTGCTTAGAGAGGATGAAATAAAACGGAAATATGTCCGGGGCCAACCTTTGGTCGAGCCAGACAAGGTCAAGAACCTCCCAACGAGAATGTATGAATTGCATCAATGGTACATGAACATTACCAAGATTTCAGATCGGTTGTCCCTCATGGTGATTGTCAAGGAGGAGCATTACTTCCATGAGAAAGTTGTGTCCGTTGAGTATACTGAACTGTTTCAGTTATACAATCAAGACGCACTTGACAAATCTATCGTCAGTTGCTATTGTCTGTAAGTGATTTCTTTCTATAATTTAAGTCTCAAGCTAGCTTTAGTGATCCTTTTGATCAATCATTACCTATAATTATCCTCACTATATTCTTTTATGTGGTATTATGCAGGATGAAGATGTATGAAATGAGAAAAGGTGGACGCTTTGGCATTGGGTTCATTGACCCAAACACCGTTAATGAATACACATGGCTAATAAATCCACGTCAGCAAAAGAACGTAGAGGACAACATGCTAGAGTTCTTGAAGCGCCTCAAATACAATGAAGATATACTACTTCCTTACAACTTCTAGTGAGTCACACTGTCTTGTACTACAAATTCTCTGTTTTTGCCTACTAGCTAGCTACATGTTTTTGCTTACATATGCCCGATTAATTAAGACATGCAAACGTGTGTGCATGCAGATTTCACTGGGTCTTGTGTATCATTAAAGTTGACGCCGGAACAGTTGAAGTACTGGACTCACTACTCTCAGAAAAAACTGACTATAACATCTTGTTTGGATAGTCAACAGGTAATTTCAATCATTATTAACTATATATCTCGGCCTATTTAGTTCGTCATTTCATGATATGAACTATTTAATAACCCCTTTTTCTTTGTCGGCGGGCAGGGCTTGGGCAAGGTTCATCAGCGTCACGCCCGGCAAATGAAAAAAAAAAGCTTAAATGGTTTTGACCCAAGGTAAGTAATTAAGTAGTACTAGCTAGCTAGCTAGCTGCCATCTCTTTAATTATCATGCTTGATTAATTATTATCTAATCAAATTACATTCTCATAAAGGCCTCAAGCGGTATGATGGACTAGTCTGTGTGCATTCTGCGTTTGCGAGAACATTCGCATGATGGCGTCCGAAAGGAGCAGATCTCAAAGACAGGAATGGGTACGCTTGTCAGAACACTATTCACAATTTTTATACCATTATCGATATCTAGTCACAGAACTAATACACATGCATATTCATCTCCTTCTTAACAGTTCAAACAGGTGCGGGAGAAGCTCCTAGAAATGGAGCGCGTAGAAGCACTTCAAGAGGAAATAGCGGGATTTTTGCTCGACCAGGTCATAAATCCGAAGGGAGAATTTTATCACCCGCTACCGCCCCCATGAAAACCACTTCCAATTGTCATCGTGCTCCGAAGGCACCAATTAGGCTAATGCCACTGGCTCCGAAGGCAACATGCATATGTAGGAGAAATTGTATATAGCTATACATGTGTGTATGTGTGAATTAATTAATATGGTGGTTTGTGAGACATTGATGATATATATATATATATGCATGATTGGTTCTACTAGAAATTCTATATATATATATATATATATATATATATATATATATATATATATATATATATATAACGTGTACAATGTGTAGTATCGTAAAATACAAGCAAACGAAAAAGAATTAAAATGGAAACACAAAATTAAATGAAAAAGAAATCATAAAACAAAAACCCCCAAACCTTATAGTACCGGTTGGTCTTACCAACCGGTACTAAAACTCGAGCCCCTGAGCTGGCTCGTGCCACGTGGTTGCCCTTTAGCACCGGTTCGTGCTGAACCGGTACTAAATGGGGAGCGCCTTTAGTGACCACAATTTAGTGCCGGTTATGGAACCGGCACTAAAGGGCCTTACGAACCGGTGCTATTGCCCAGTTCTGCACTAGTGACTCCCTATATTCTAGCCAGTTCTAGTTCCCCTGTTTCACCGGTTACTCCTCCGAGTAGCTCGGGCACCGCGACAGTGAGTCCTCTCAGTGCTCCCGCTGAGTGGGTTTCACTTCTCGCTACTCCTGTAGCCCCGATGCTTCACCCTACACATGCCCCGGAGGGAGAGCCCTCGAGGCAGCACCGTCGTGTCACCTTTAACCCGGAGGTCTCAGTTAACCATGTCAATTTAGGATCCGAGTCCGCTTCAGGAGGGGACCCCGCAGCACCAGCCATACGTTCCACCACCGCAGGATACTCCGGGGGCCTGGAGCCCGAGCCGTACGTTCCACCACCGCCAAATCCGCCTTCCACCGAGCAAATTTTGCGTATGTTTGAGGAAAGATAGAATAATGATCTGATTGAAATTTTAAGAAGTGTTCATGCTGTGGTTGGACAGAGTGGAAATCAGCCCGGTCATCACTCCAAGCTGTCAGATTTTCAAAGGACCAAGCCTCCTAGTTTCAGTCAGGCTATTGACCCCTTGGATGCAGATGATTGGTTGAGAACTATGGAGAAGAAGCTTGAGATTGCTCGTACTAAAGAAGGAGATAAGGTTCCATTTGCAACTCATTATCTTGAAGGCGCTACTGCCATATGGTGGTAAAATGAAATAGCCATGTGGTCTGTTGATGAAGAAGTCACCTGGTCAAGATTCAAGGAACGATTCCGGAAATATCATATCCCTACGGGAATTGTGAAGACTAAGCAACGTGAATTTCTCGCGCTCCTCCAAAGAAATCAGTCTGTGGGTGAATATTTGCAAAAATTCAATCATCTATCACGTTACTCCCTATATGACGTGGCCAATGAAGAAAGAAAGATTGATAGATTTCTTGGTGGATTAAACCCGCAACTCCGGTGTACTCTCAGTGTGTTCGATTTCCCAGACTTGCAAACCCTGGTGAACAAAGCTTTCATTGTTGAAAGGGAGCACAAGCTTGTGCTGGATAGTAGGTCTGCTAACAACGATCACAAGCGCAAGTTTGAGCCAAGGAAGGAGGCACAACCAGTGCAGAAGGCTCGTACTTGGCAACAGACTCAGGTGGAATACAAGCCCAATTGGCAACAGAATGTTAACAAGATCACCACTCAAGTCAAGAACGTCGTAACCAACCCAGTGCAAGAGGAGCGTCTGCGCAACAATTCTTGCTTCAGTTGTGGGCAAACCGGACATTATGCCAAGCAGTGTCCCAAGAACAACAGGTCGAATGCTATATTCAGGCCACAAGTCCATTTTATGGAGTCATGCACGGACTAGCAAAACATCACGGGGTACGTTCATCACCTCTCTGTCGATGAAGCCCAAGAGAACCCCGAGGTCGTCATTGGTATGTTTTCTGTTAATAACATACCTGCAGTGATTTTATTTGACTCTCGGGCTTCCCACTCTTTTATTTCTCGAAGTTTTGTCGCCCAAAACAAATTTCCTTGTTCGCTTTTGGGCAAGAATATGCTGGTACAAACCACGGGATCCTTAATCAGGAGCAACCTAGTCTGCCGTAATCTAGAAGTCAGTATCAACGGAGTGTGTTTTCCAACCTCTTTGATAATTATTGAGTCTGCTAAGTTGGATGTTATCTTGGGTATGAATTGGCTGACTCAGTATCAAGTATGCATAAATTGTGCGACTCAAGAAGTCACTTTGACCAGCCAGGAAGGGCAAACTACAAAATTTCATGCTCGCAGAAGCATACCCACGAAAGAAATGGTCTTCACCGCAGTGGCTGAATTGGAATTAATTCCAGTGGTCAGTGAGTTTCCTGATGTATTTCCAGAAGAACTGCCAGGCATGCCACCCGATCGAGAGCTTAAGTTTGCAATAGAGTTTGTGCCCGGAACCGCACCAATACACAAGAAGTATTACTGAATGCCTTCATTAGAATTAGTGGACCTAAAGAAACAACTTGATGAAATGCTCCAGAAAGGATATATCCGTCCTAGCTCTTCACCATGGGGATCACCTGCTATCTTCGTGGACAAAAAGAATGGCAGCCTCCGCATGTATGTAGATTACCATCAGCTGAATGACGTCACCATCAAAAACAAATATCCACTACCAAGAATTGATGACCTTTTTGATCAGCTTAGTGGGGCCAAGGTATTCTCCAAGATTGCTTTGCGGACTGGATACCATCAGCTCAAGATTAAGGAGGATATTCCTAAGACTGCATTCACCACTCGATACGGTCTTTATGAATATACAGTTATGTCTTTTGGTCTCACCAACGCCCCTGCTTCTTCATGCATATGATGAACAAAGTATTCATGGACTTCCTCGATAAGTTCATGGTAGTCTTCATTGATGATATACTTATTTACTCAAGAAGTGAAGAAGAGCACAAAGAACACCTCCGAGCAGTGTTACAACGACTCCGTGAACATCATTTATACACCAAATTTAGTAAATGTCAGTTTTGGCTCAAGCAAGTTGGATTTCTTGGACATGTGCTATCCGCCAAAGGTATAGCCGTGGACCCAAGAAAAGTAAAGGATGTACTCGATTGGTTGCCGCCCGCAACAATATCTCAGATCCGGAGTTTTCTTGGATTAGCCGGATATTACCGTCGTTTCATTGAAGGATTCTCCAAGATTGCTAAACCCATGATGGAGCTGCTCAAAAAGGATAAGAAGTTTGAATGGGCTGAGGACTGTGAGAAAAGTTTCGATGAGTTAAAGAAACGACTGACAACTGCATCGGTATTGACTCTTCCAGATATCTACCGCAGCTTTGATGTGTACTGCGACGCTTCTAGACAAGGACTTGGATGCGTACTTATGCAAGACAGCAAGGTAGTAGCCTATGCCTCACAACAGCTACGACCCCTGAGGGAAATTATCATGATTTGGAGTTGGCCGCGGTGGTTCATGCTTTAAAATTTTGGAGACACTATCTCATCGGGAAGAGATGCCAAATTTTTACAGATCACAAAAGTCTCAAGTATATATTTACTCAGCCAGATTTAAATCTCCGCCAACGAAGATGACTTGAGTTAGTCAAGGATTATGACCTTGGAATAAATTACCACCCGGGTAAGGCCAACGTGGTGGCCGATGCGCTCATTCGAAAGCCTGTTAGCCTAAATGTCATATTGGAATCCTTGCCTCCTAAACTTCAAGAAGAGATTGCTCAGCTCAACCTGGTCATAGTTGATGGTGGACTTGCTAATATTTTGGAAGTTACCCCCACACTTGAGGAAGAGATCCACAAGGCCCAGCCCGATGACACCGATCTGTAGAAGCGTGCCAAGCATATGGTAGCGAGTTAGACTTCTGATTGCTTGAAGGATCAGTTTGGTACCCTCCGATTCTAGGGAAGGATTTGTGTGCCAAATCAAGCGGATTTAAAGCAGAAAATCCTGTCAGAAGCACATGAATCCTCGTATTCAATTCACCCTGGAGGTGCAAAAATGTATAAAGACCTTCGACAAATATTCTGGTGGGATGGAATGAAGAAAGACATTGCCTATTTCGTGGCCTGTTGCGACATCTGCAATAAAGTGAAGGAAGAGCATCAGAAGCCAGCCGGACTTCTCCAATGTCACAATGGAAATGGGATGGTGTCTGTATGGATTTCATCACAGGACTGCCTAAGACTCGACGGGGCAATGATGCAATCTGGGTCATAGTGGACACATTAACCAAGGTAGCCCACTTTATCCCGATCAGAACCACATATCGAGAAGATGAACTTGCACAACTGTATGTATCCAGAATAGTCAGTCTGCATGTAGTACCCCGAACCATCACTTCTGATCGAGGTTCACTTTTTACCTCCGCTTTTTGGTCCCATCTCCATCAAGCCTTGGGGACAGTGTTGAAATACAGTACCGCTTATCATCCTCAGACTGATGGACAAATAGAGCGGGTAAATCAAATACTCGAAGATATGCTGCGAGCCTGTGCTTTGGCCCAAGGACCGAAATGGGAAGACGGTTTGCCATATGCCGAGTTCTCTTATAACAATAGCTTCCAAACAAGTTTAAAGATGTCACCATGTGAGGCTTTGTATGGTCGTAAGTGCCGCACTCCTTTAAATTGGTCCGAAACTGGAGATAGCCGTATTTTCGGAACGGATCTCATGCTGGAAGCCGAGAAGCAAGTCAAGGAGATCAAAGACAGATTGCAGTTGGCCAAATCTCGACAGAAGAGTTATTATGATACAAAGCACCGACAGATCAGTTTTGAACCCGGAGAACACATATACCTTCAAGTCACGCCTACTAAAGGAGTCAAGAGATTTCAGACTCATGGAAAGTTGGCACCCAGATTTATTGGCCCATTTCCCGTTATGTCCCGAGTGGGTACTGTTGCATATCAGTTGGAACTACCCCCTGAATTGTCAGACGTGCACAACGTGTTTCATGTCTCACAGTTGAGGCGATGCATATCGCCACCTGAGAAAAAGACTGGTGTGACTAAAATAAAGCTGGCAAAGGATTTAACATACGAAGAGAGGTCAGTTAAAATCTTGGATGAGATGGAAAGAGTCACTCATAGTAAAGCAAGGAAGTATTACAAAGTCCAGCGGGAGCACCACACAGAGGTCAGTTAAACGGCTCGATCGATTGGGGTCCGATTCATCCAGCGGCAACACCACGGGGTCCTGTTCATCCACACCCAAACGGCTCGATCGATCGGGGTCCTATTCATCCAGTTAGCAGCAGTAGCGAACGAAGGAATCGCTCGATTGGGTTCAGTAACGTGTAGCCTCCAATGCAATCGCTCGGGTTCAGTAGGCAAACGCCTCGCTCGGGTTCAGTTAGATCCCAACGCCTCGCACCCACGTGTGTACATGTACGAGAGAAACGCGCATCGCTCGGCCCCCGACCACCCATCGTAACCAGGAACTCCCCGATATTTTCCTCACCCTCGCTTCTACCACGGTTTTTTCTTTCACGCACGGCCCAAAGAATGTCATGCAGTTGTGTCTCCGGCCCGCCCAGGACGAAAAGCCCATTTTCTGTCATTATTTTTTTCCATAGAAGTAGGGGGCCACCACATCTATGATGATACCGGGTTTTGTCACAATTATTGTCATAGAAGTGTCATAAGTATGACAGAAAAAACTTTGTTCGGCCAAAACTGTCACGGATGTGTCTTTTTTTGTAGTGATATGCTTTGATCACACTATCAACGCGTTTATTCCAACTCCGAGAGGCTTGCACCAGTCCATAAATGGATCGCTGGAGCTTGCACACTTTGTTAGCACTCTTTGGATCAATAAAACCTTCTAGTTGCATCATATACAACTCTTCTTCCTGAAATCCATTCAGGAATGCAGTTTTGACATCCATCTGCCAAATTTCATAATCATAAAATGCGGAAATTGCTAACATGATTTGGACAGACTTAAGCATCGCTACGGGTGGAAAGTCTCATCATAGTCAACTCCTTGAACTTGTCGAAAACCTTTTGCAACAAGTCGAGCTTTGTAAACAGTAACATTACCGTCTGCGTCAGTCTTCTTCTTAAAGATCCATTTATTTTCTATGGCTTGCCGATCATCGGGAAAGTCCACCAAAGTCCACACTTTGTTCTCATACATGGATCCCATCTCAGATTTCATGGCTTCAAGCCATTTCGCAGAATCTGGGCTCATCATCGCTTCCTCATAGTTCGTAGGTTCATCATGGTCTAGTAACATGTCTTCCAGAACAGGATTACCGTACCACTCTGGTGCGGATCTTACTCTGGAAGACCTACGAGGTTCGGTATTAACTTGATCTGAAGTTTCATGATCATCATCATTAACTTCCTCACTAATTGGTGTAGGAATCACTAGAACTGATTTTTGTGATGAACTACTTTCCAATAAGGCAGAAGGTACAATTACCTCATCAAGTTCTACTTTCCTCCCACTCACTTCTTTTGAGAGAAACTCCTTCTGTAGAAAGGCTCCATTCTTAGCAACAAAGATTTTGCCTTCGGATCTGTGATAGAAGGTGTACCCAACAGTTTCCTTTGGGTATCCTATGAAGACGCACTTCTCCAATTTGGGTTCAAGCTTATCAGGTTCAAGATTTTTCACATAAGCATCGCAGCCCCAAACTTTAAGAAACGACAACTTTGGTTTCTTGCCAAACCACAGTTCATAAGGCGTTGTCTCAACGGATTTTGATGGTGCCCTATTTAAAGTGAATGCAACCGTCTCTAAAGCATAACTCCAAAGCGATAGCGGTAAATCAGTAAGAGACATCATAGATCGCACCATATCCAATAAAGTACGATTATGACGTTCGGACACACCATTTCACTATGGTGTTCGAGGTGGCGTTAATTGTGAAACTATCACATGTTGTTTCAAATGAAGGCCGAACTCGTAACTCAAATATTCTCCTCCATAATCAGATTGTAGAAACTTTATTTTCCTGTTACGATGATTTTCCACTTCACTCTGAAATTCTTTGATCTTTTCAAATGTTTCAGACTTATGTTTCATTAAGTAGATATAACCATATCTGCTCAAATCATCTGCGAAGGTAAGAAAATAACGATACCCACCACGAGCCTCAACACTCATTGGACCACATACATCGGTATGTATTATTTCCAATATGTCAGTAGATCCTTCCATTGTTCCGGAGAACGGAGTTTTAGTCATCTTGCCCATGAGGCATGGTTCACAAGCACCAAGTGATTCCAAAAGTCCATCAGCATGGAGTTTCTTCATGCGCTTTACACTGATCTGACCCAAACGGCAATGCCACAAATAAGTTGCACTATCATTATTAACTTTGCATCTTTTGGCTTCAATATTATGAATATGTGTATCATCACTATCGAGATTCAACAAAAATAGACCACTCATTAAGGGTGCATGACCATAAAAGATATTACTCATATAAATAGAACAACCATTATTCTCTGATTTAAATGAATAACCCTCTCGCATTAAGCAAGATCCAGATATAATGTTCATGCTCAACGCTGGCACCAAATAACAATTATTCAGGTCTAAAACTAATCATGATGGTAGATATAGAGTTGCCGACGGCGATCACATCAACCTTGGAACCATTTCCCAAACGCATCGTCACCTCGTCCTTAGCCAATCTTCGTTTAATCCGTAGCCCCTGTTTCGAGTTGCAAATATGAGCAACAGAACCAGTATCAAATACCCAGGCGCTACTACGAGCATTAGTAAGGTACATATCAATAACATGTATATCAAATATACCTTTCACTTTCCATCCTTCTTATCCGCCAAATACTTGGGGCAGTTCCGCTTCTAGTGACTAGTCCCTTTGCAGTAGAAGCACTCAGTTTTAGGCTTAGGTCCAGACTGGGTTTCTTCTCTTGAGCAGCAACCTTCTTGCCGTTCTTCTTGAAGTTCCCCTTCTTCCCTTTGCCCTTTTTCTTGAAACTAGTGGTCATATTGACCATCAACACATGATGCTCCTTCTTGATTTCTACCTCCACAGCCTTTAGCATTGCGAATAGATCGGGAATAGTCTTTTCCATCCCTTGCATATTATAGTTCATCATGAAGCCTTTATAGCTTGGTAGCAGTGATTGAAGAACTCTGTCAATGATACTATCATCAGGAAATTTAACTCCCAGCTGAGTCAAGTGGTTATGGTACCCATACATTCTAAGTATGTGTTCACTGACAGAACTATTCTCCTCCATTTTGCAGCTATAGAAACTGTTGGAGACTTCATATCTCTCAACTCGGGCATTTGCTTGAAATATTAACTTCAACTCTTGGAACATCTCATATGCTCCATGACGTTCAAAACGTCTTTGAAGTCCCGATTCTAAGCCGTAAAGCATGGCACACTGAAGGATCGAGTAGGCATCAACACGCGACTGCCAGGCATTCACAGTGTCTGCAGTTGTTGGCGCAAGTGGTACACCTAGCGGTGCTTCCAGGACGTAATTCTTATGTGCAGCAATGTGGATAATCCTCAAGTTACATACCCAGTTCGTGTAATTGCTACCATCATCTTTCAACTTAGCTTTCTCTAGCAACGCATTAAAATTCAAGGGAACGGTAGCACGGGCTACAATAACATAGACATGCAAAATAACTATCAGGACTAAGTTCATGATTAATTAAAGTTCAATTAATCATATTACTTGAGAACTCCCACTTAGATAGACATCCCTCTAGTCATCTAAATGATCACGTGATCCAAATCAACTAAACCATGTCCGATCATCACATGAGATGGAGTAGTTTTCAATGGTGAACATCACTATGTTGATCATATCTACTATATGATTCATGTTCGACCTTTCGGTCTCAGTGTTCCGAGGCCATATGTGCATATGCTAGGCTCGTCAAGTTTAACCCGAGTATTCTGCGTGTGCAAAACTGGCTTGCACACGTTGTATGTGAACGTAGAGCTTATCACACCCGATCATCACGTGGTGTCTCGGCACGCCGAACTGTAGCAAGGGTGCATACTCAGGGAGAACACTTATACCTTGAAATTTAGTAAGGGATCATCTTATAATGCTACCGCCGTACTAAGCAAAATAAGATGCATAAAAGATAAACATCACATGCAATCAAAACATGTGACATGATATGTCCATCATCATCTTGTGCTCATGATATCCATCGCCGAAGCATCGTCATGATCTACATCATCACCGGCGCGACACCCTGATCTCCATTGTAGCATCGTTGTCATCTCGCCAACTATTGTTACTACGACTATCGCTACCGCTTAGTGATAAAGTAAAACAATTACATGGTGATTGCATTGCATACAATAAAGCAACAACCATATGACTCCTGCCAGTTGCCGATAACTTTGTTACAAAACATGATAATCTCATACAAAAATTTATATCACATCATGCCTTGACCATATCACATCACAGCAAGCCCTGCAAAAACAAGTTAGACGTCCTCTACTTTGTTGTTGCAAGTTTTACGTGGCTGCTACGGGCTTCTAGCAAGAACCATTCTTACCTACGCATCAAAACCACAACGATTTTTCTTTAAGTGTGTTGTTTTAACCTTAAACAAGGACCGGGCGTCGCCACACTCGATTCAACTAAAGCTTGAGAAATAGACACCCATTAGCCACCTGTCTGCAGAAGCACGTCGGTAAAACCAGTATCATGAACATGGTCATGTAATGTCGGTCTGGGCCGCTTCATCCAACAATACCGCTGAATCAAAGTATGACATGCTGGTAAGCAGTATGACTATTATTGCCAACAACTCTTTCTGTTCTACTCGTGCATATAACATCTACGCATAAACCTGGCTCGGATGCCACTGTTGGGGAACATAGTAATTTCAAAATTTTCGTACGATCACGCAACATCTATCTAGTTGATGCATAGCAATGAGGGGGAGAGTGTGTCCACGTACCCTCATAGACCGAAAGCGGAAGTGTTAAGTAACGCGGTTGATGTAGTCGAACGTCTTCGCGATCCAACCTATCAAGTCCCGAATGCACGACACCTCCGCGATCTGCACACGTTCAGCTCGGTAACGTCCCTCGAACTCTAGATCTAGCTGAGGTCGAGGGAGAGTTCCGTCAGCACGACGGCATGGTGATGGTGATGATGAAGTTACTGGCATAGGGCTTCGCCTAAGCACTACGACGATAGGACCGAGGTATGTAACTGTGGAGGGGAGCACCCCACATGGCTAAAAGATCAACTTGTGTGTCTATGGGGTGCCCCCTTCCCCCGTATATAAAGGAGGAGAGGGGAGGCCGGCCGACCCTCCTTGGCGCGCCCTCAAGAGGGGAATCCTACTAGGAATCTAAGTCCTAGTAGGTTTCCACCAAAAGTGAGAGAGGGGGAAGGAAGGAGAGGGAGAGGGAGAAGGAAAGGGGGCGCCCCCCCTTCCTAGTCCAATTCGGACTCGAGGGAGAGGGGGCCCGCGGCCTGACCTGGCCATCCCTCTCTCTCTCCACTAAGGCCGATTGAGGCCCATTAGTTCCCCCGAGGATTCCGATAACCCTCCGGCACTCCTGTTTTATCCGAAACTTCTCCGGAATATTTCTGGTGTCCGAACATAGCCATACAATATATCAATATTTATGTCTCGACCATTTCGAGACTCCTCGTCATGTCTGTGATCTCATCTGGGACTCCGAACAACCTTCGGTACATCAAATCACATAAACTCATAATACCAATCGTCATCGAACGTTAAGCGTGCGGACCCTACGGGTTCGAGAACTATGTAGACATGACCGAGACACGTCTCCAGTCAATAACCAATAGCGGAACCTGGATGCTCATATTAGTTCCAACATATTCTATGAAGATCTTTATCGGTCAAACCGCATAACAACATACGTTGTTCCCTTTGTCATTGGTATGTTACTTTCCCGAGATTCGATCGTCGGTATCATCATACCTAGTTCAATCTCCTTACCGGCAAGTCTCTTTACTCGTTCCGTAATACTTCATCCTGTAACTGACTCATTAGTCACAATGCTTGCAAGGCTTATAGTGATGAGTATTACCGAGACGGCCCAGAGATACCTCTTCGAAACATGGAGTGACAAATCCTAATCTCAATCTATGCCAACCCAACAAACACCTTCAAAGACACCTGTAGAGCACCTTTATAATCACCCATTTATGTTGGGACATTTGGTAGCACACAAAGTGTTCCTTGGTATTTGGAGTTGCATAATCTCATAGTTTGAGGAACTTGTAGAAAGTCATGAAGAAAGCAGTAGCAATGAAATTGTCACGATCATAATGCTAAGCTAACGAATGGGTCATGTCCATCACATCATTCTCCTAATGATGTGATCTCGTTCATCAAATGACAACACATGTCTATGGTTAGGAAACATAACCATTTTGATTAACGAGCTAGTCAAGTAGAGGCACACTAGGGACAATATGTTTTGTCTATGTATTCACACATGTACTAAGTTTCCGGTTAATACAATTCTAGCATGAATAATAAACATTTATCATGAAATAAGGAAATAAATAATAACTTTATTATTGCCTCTAGGGCATATTTCCGTCACAAGGATCGCCGCTGTTGCGGTCACCGGAGAGGTCACTAGAGAGGTGAACAATGGCAAAGCCGAGGATGAAGAAGAAGCAGCCGGAACCTCAGCAGGGTCAACATGATACCCAGCCTCACGGACTGTCAATACGTCAACAACAGAAGGATCATAACTATAACCTTTACGAGCAAGATAATTGAGAAATGTAGCAAAATGCAGCTTCTTCTTAGAGGCAATCCCATTTGACGTCAAGAAGATTTAACAGGAGCATGATTCAAAGCCTCAAGACCTTACCGTGCCCGACGCTTGGATGGACTAACCAAGATCCATTCTTGTTGACACTCAGATTGCCACAGGCATAACTCTTTCTCCTAGTCTGGACCACCATGGCTCCAAAGATGGAAAAAGGATTTGAATTGGGAGCGAACAAAGCTACGTTGATGTAGAATAAAAAAACCACTTGCTTGCATTAAACATTGAAAGAACACACCCGATCACTGAGAAACGATACCTTGAGTTGTGAACAATAACCTCCGATCACAGATTCAAGAGCAAGGCTAACGTTCTCCTCGGATAACTGGAAGGAATTTCGTGCAAACGAGACCACCATTGTGAAGTGGCCAGAATCATCCGAAGGGTGCATCAATCTATGAAAGGTGTGCCTGATCTCCTGCGCAAGGCCCATCCCAGGGGGAAAATCCAACCCCAGGGAGATGGACGCATGAACAGCCATGAAGAAGACCACCAACATAGAGGGTAGAGGATGCCGGAGCGAATGGCGCGATCAGAATGCCAATCTCACGGCTAGAGGTGGATATCATCGGTGATGAAGATGACTAGGGTTAGGGTGGCGGCGGGTGGTAGGTGGGAGCCATTTCTCTTTGGCGTGTGGATTGCCTCAACATGTGTGCCATTGGGAGAATGTGTCATCATATTTGCAGTTTGAAATTACACTATAATTCAAAGAAAGAAATTGAAGCTTGAAATTGCAATATAATTCTGTTTGAAATTGTTTGTTGTAGTGTAGTTATGATGAAACTAAACCTTAGTACAACTTAACTGAATCGTACAGGAGCATAATTTTATTAAAACTAACAAAAATAGAGCAAAATTATAGGTGCATAGTCTCATTGGAGCTTAGTATCACACCTAAAATAGCTTTTCTTGGAACTCACACTTCCAGGGTTTGACTCCCAGGACCTTTTTTGCATATTTTTTTGCTAAAAATAATCTGAGCAACACATACATCAGCATTGACTGAACATACAACAGATTTAGATAAAGAACAGTTATAGATGACTGTAGGATCGAAAGTATGTCTAGAGGGGGGGTGATTAGACTACTTGACAATATAAAAATTTAGCCTTTTGATTAAGACAAGTTTTTGGCAAGTTCACAATGATGATCAAGTCAAGTATCACCCTACACATGCAATTCTAGAGTATTGGCAGCGGAAAGTAAATTGCACATGTAGTAAAGAGAGGTGGAGAAGAGCAAACGCAATTTGGAGACACGGAGATTTTTCTCGTGGTTCCGATAGGTGGTGCTATCGTCAATCCACGTTGATGGAGACTTCAACCCACGGAGGGTAACGGCTGCGGCGAGTCCACGGAGGGTCCACCCACGAAGGGTCCACGAAGAAGCAACCTTGTCTATGCCATCATGGCATACGCCCACGGAGGACTAGCCTTACTCGGGGTAGATCTTCACGAAGTAGGCGATCTCCTTGCCCTTACAAACTTCTTGATTCAACTCCACATCTTGACGGAGGCTCCCAAGCGACACCTAACCAATCTAGGAGGCACCACCCTCCAAAAGGTAATAGATGGTGTTGGTGATGATGAACTCCTTGCTCTTGTGCTTCAAATGATAATCTCCCCAACACTCAACTCTCCTCACCGATTTGGCTGTGGTGGAAGAAAGGATTGAGTGGAAAGCAACTTGGGAAGGCTAGAAATCAAGTTTCATATGGTGGGAGTGGAGCAACTTGATCTCAACACAAGGGTAGGTAGTTTTCTTCTCGAAAATGTAAGGTAGGAGTGGTAGTTCTTTCGATGGCTCTCTCCACGAATGAAGAGGAGGTGGAGGGTATTTATAGCCTCCACACAAAATCCAACCGTTACACACATTTGACCAATCTCGGTCGGACCAAAGTTGACAACTCGGTGAGACCGAAAGTTCAAATCTTGTGAGCGTTGGGATTTTCGATGGGACCGAAAATACAATCTCGGTGAGTCCGATTCTTCCAAAGACTAGGGTTTGCCAATCTCGGTGGGACCGACTTTATCATCTCGGTGACACCGATATGATGATGAAGGTTCTGAAGCTTGGCAACACTAGTTTCGGTGAGACCGAGTTTGGAATCGGAAAACCGAAATTACTAGGGTTTGGCTATATGGTGAGGTGGTTCATCTCGGTGTGGTGAGTTTATGGAATCGGTGAGACCGAGATTACTTATGAGTGTATGTTGGAATGAAAGATTGCGATAGTTTGGGAGATAGATAACTAAGCACTTTGAGCAACCGGATCATTATCATAACCTCATCCCTTTTAATAGTATTGGCTTTCCTATAGACTCAATGTGATCTTGGATCACTAAACCAAAAATGGAGTCTTGAGCTTTTGCCAATGCTTTCCTTAGCATTTTGAGGGGTCCACTTCTTCAGTCATTTCCATACCCATATCACTGAACTTTCTGAAATGATACTCAAGAAACAATTAGTTCAATGATATATATGTTGTTATTAATTACCAAAACCACCTGGGGATTAGTTGCACTTTCAATGACTGAACAATATGTAGAGTTGAACAACAAAACATCAACATGAACACTGGCTGAAAGTTCACAGTATTTGACTATAATGAAAGAGCAACACTGACTGAAATTTCAGACCAAAAGGAAGGGATAAATCTGATAAAAAGTTCACACAGGAAGTTCAACTAACAAGTTTTTGAGCATGAAATAAGAAAGGGCTTATAAAGTTCACACATGAAGGTTACTAATAACCTACTCCATATGATAAGTAGGTACATTCTAGGTCACATTTATTTCTTCTTGGGCATTAAGGTGAATGAAATCTGCAAATCTGATAGAAAGTTCACATAGGAAGTTCAACTGACAAGTTTTTGAACATGAAAAAAAGAAAGGGCTTATAAATTTCACACATGAAGGTTACTAACAACCTACTCCACATGATAAGTAGGTGCATTCTGGGTCACATTTATTTCTTCTTGGGCATTAAGGTTTTGAATGAAATCTGCATTAAGGTCTGGAATAGCTCTGTTTGTTGTGTTTCCATCTTCTCCAAACATTAGATGATGTCAGCCATTTCCACCATCTATATATGATGCATCACCTCCTCTTCCACCTCTTGCAGCATTGGTTGGCCCTGCTGCAGCACCTCTTCCACCCCCTCTTATTGCTCCGTCCTCTTTCAGCACGCCTTCCAGCCCCTGTTGATGCATTTCTTGGTCCTCTTGAACCTCCTCTTGCTACATTACTTGGACCTGCATTAGCACTGCTTGACCCTCTTCTCACCCTCTTGGTTTTGTGTCTTCCTACATCACTAGTTTCTTGTAGGACCTTGAGAAGAGGTGTCTAGAGGGGGGGTGATTAGACACTAAATACCAAAGTTGCAATTTTTAAGATCTTTAAGTTTAAGTGGAGTTTAGGCACAAATTCAACATTCACAATACATATCAAGCAAGCATGCAAAGAGTGTATGAGCAGCAGAAAGTAAAGCATGCAACTTGCAAGAATGTAAAGGTAAGGGTATGGAGGATTCAAACACAATTGGAGACACGGATGTTTTTGGCGTGGTTCCGATAGGTGGTGCTATCGTACATCCACGTTGATGGAGACTTCAACCCACGAAGGGTAATGGTTGCGCGAGTCCACAGAGGGCTCCACCCACGAAGGGTCCACGAAGAAGCAACCTTGTCTATCCCACCATGGCCGTCGCCCACGAAGGAATTGCCTCACTAGCGGTAGATCTTCACGAAGTAGGCGATCTCCTTGCCCTTACAAACTCCTTGGTTCAACTCCACAATCTTGTCGGAGGCTCCCAAGTGACACCTAGCCAATCTAGGAGACACCATTCTCCAAGAAGTAGCAAATGGTGCGTTGATGATGAACACCTTGCTCTTGTGCTTCAAAAGATAGTCTCCCCAACACTCAACTCTCTCTCATAGGATTTGGATCTGGTGGAAAGAAGATTTGAGCGGAAAGCAACTTGGGGAAGGCTAGAGATCAAGATTCATATGGTAGGAATGGAATATCTTGGCCTCAACACATGAGTAGGTAGTTCTCTCTCAGAAAATGTATGCTGGAAGTGTAGGTTCAGTCTGATGGCTCTCTCCACGAATGAAGAGGAGGTGGAGGGGTATATATAGCTTCCACAAAAAATCTAACCGTTACACACAATTTACCAAACTCGGTGGGACCGATTCAACAGACTCGATCAGACCAATTTAGTAAACCTAGTGACCGTTAGGATTTTCGGTGGGACCGATATGCAACTCGGTTAGACCGATATGGTTAGGGTTAGGGCATAACATAATCTCGGTAAGACCGATTACACAAACTCGGTGAGACTGATTTTGGTAATAAGCTTTCCAGAGAGTTGGTCAGGCAAACTCGGTTGGACCGAATACACAAACTCGGTGGGACCGATTTTGGTAATGAGTCAACCAAGAAGTTTGCGTTGCAATCTCGGTAGTACCAATTGCTCAAACTCGGTGTGACCGATTTTGGTAATGGACATACACAGAGAGATTACAATCCCATCTCGGTGAGACCGAGATCCCTATCGGTGAGACCGATTTGCCTAGGGTTTGTGGCAGTGGCTATGACATTCAAACTCGGTGGCGCCGGATAGAAAGAATCGGTGGGGCCGAGTTTGACTTTAGGCTTTAGGACACATGTGTGGGAGTGGGAAAGTAGTTGAGGGTTTTGGAGCATATCACTAAGCACTGTGGAGCAAGAAACTCATTAAGCAACACCTCATCCCTTCTTGATAGTATTGGCTTTTCCTATAGACTCAATGTGATCTTGGATCACTGAAATGTAAAATGAAGAGTCTTGAGCTTGAAGCTTGAGCCAATCCTTTGTCCTTAGCATCTTGAAGGAGTTACCACATCCTTTAGTCCATGCCACTCCATTGTTGAACTTATCTGAAACATACTAGATAAAAGGGTTAGTCCAACAAGAGATATGTTGACATTAATTACCAAAACCACCTAGGGAGCACTTGTGCTTTCAATCTCCCCCTTTTTGGTAATTGATGACAACATACATCAAAGCTTTAGATAAAGATATAAAGAATAGCAAGTAAAGCTTTGGAAGGACATGTTACAAGCATAGGCTCCCCCTACATGTATGCAATCATGTGAATATGGAATATAGAAGCATGTGAGAGCATAACCATGATAGAGTAGGCAATGTGTTACATGTATCTTGGCCATATGCATTAGAGCAAAGAATATTAAAGAAAATACCTTCATGCTCATGAGTCCTTCTTGCAAACAGTATGTACATCAGCAAGAATTCCTCTTACAGATGATAGTGATGCATATACTTACCTTGTAGTCTTGAGTTGGCTTAGGATGGAATGAACCTACGTAAACAAGGTTAGATAACACAGATGCACCTACTAGCCAGAGCAAACAAAAGAAACCACAAGAATACCAAGACTGGGATGACATGTAGAGAGTGAGTACTAAGTACCACACTGGATTAGACATGTCCCCAAGAGTAAAGATATGCAATGAATTTAAATGATTTCTTTCCCTTGGATCTCTTGCTCCCCCTGAATCTAGCATGGGATACTGGGAGAAGATAGGGAATAGAAAATCAGAGTTGAAAGATATAAATGATGAACAGAGCTAATGCAAGCTAATGCAAATAAGCACAAAAGATCATATGAACATGTCTCTCCCCTTAAGAAGACATGTGGCATCTCTCCTCTTGAACACCAAGCATCTGGGATCCTTGAGAAATACTTTCTACTTAAGTATTCTCTCCCCTGGAGATCTCTCTCTCCCCCTAAGGATCTCTCTCTCCCCCTGAGGATCTCTCTCTCCCCCTGAGGAGGTGATATACTCTTTCTCTGATGTGATCTCTCTCTAAATGATAAGCTTTGATGTGATCTCTCTCTCCCCCTTTGACATCAATTTCCAAGAAGGGTGTGATCCTTGAGATATAGTACGAAGCATTGATAAAAATGTGATGCTTGTAGAGGACAAGATTCATTGAGTGGAGCTGGACCAGAAGGAACACAGAATATGTGGCAAACTATTTTTCCTATTGTGAAATCGGTGGCACCGAGTGGTATGCTTCGGTTGTACCGAAAGAATTCGGTTGGACCGAAAACAACAAATCGGTGGAACCGAGTTCATCGCAGAGAAAACACTTGTCACCTCAGCTCACTAGACTAGTAAGATCTCACAAACATTTGCAAGGAATTTACTGAATGATATGCAATGAATTGGATGCAGAAAATGCAGAGCAAACAGAAAGAAATCTAGATGAAGTTTTTTTGAAAGGGGAAACAAATATGCATGAGACAAATGCAAAAACACAGAAAACAACACAAGAGAACTTCATATAGAGATGGTCGGCGACAAAGTCACCTATGTTAGAGTATATTGACTTAGGAGTCAAGTGAGATCACTTGATCATAGGTCATACTCATCGTTTAAGCTCAAAATGGGTTTGCCATTTTTTGTTTAAGCATCTTGATGTATTCACATCTTGTCGAGTTGCTTTAGCTCATAACTTGGAGTAAAGCTTCTCTAAGATGGAATAACATACCTTGGTTGGTGGTGTTGTCCATGTAGTTGAACTTGTGTGGGTTGCTCAAGGTTGATGTAGCTCATCAAGAGTTGGGAGCACCACTTGGAATTTGAGTCCATCTACTACATGGGTTAGTTCTTGCAAGGAAGAGCACTTGTGTATCCAAAAATGACAATCATGAAGCTCAACATATAATTTGTCAAAGGATATTTTTGAATGGTTCCGTGCTTCCTTGTCTTCAACCACCATAGTGTAGAAACTTGGTGATGTAGAGATTGCTCAAGATGTGAGTAGATTACAATCTCATGGAATTTGATTCCACCAAGTACCTACATGGGTTAGATAACATGCAAGATCCAAATATATCCAAGACATAAGATTTTCATCATAAGAGAAATATCAAGGATTAGTCATAAGCTCATGTCTTGCATGTATCCAATGGAGTTTCTACTCCAAGTTTGAAGCATCAATGGTGTTCAATTCTCCTCTTAACCTGCAAATCACTTTCTCATCAAGAGGTTTAGTCAATATATCCACTAATTGCATTTTGGTGCGAACATGCTTAAGATTAATGTCACCCTTAGAAACATGATCTTGAGTGAAATGATGACGAACTTCAATATGCTTAGTTCGAGAATGTTGTACGGGATTATGACCAATTTTAATAGCACTTTCATTGTCACAAAGCAATGGAACATGTTTCACATATATCCCATAATCTTTAAGAGTTTGGGTCATCCAAAGTAATTGAGCACAACATGAACCAGCGGCTATGTATTCCGCTTCGGCGGTGGATAAGGATACCGAGGTTTGTTTCTTGGAGGACCAAGACACAAGAGATCTACCAAGAAATTGACAAGTACCCGAAGTGGACTTTCTATCAACCTTGTCTCCGGCATAGTCCGAGTCGGAATAGCCAACAAGATCGAAAGAAGCCCTCTTAGGACACCAAATGCCAAAATTTGGTGTATGGATTAAGTATCTCACTATCCTTTTCACGGCCTTAAGATGACATTCTTTAGGAGCAGCTTGATATCGTGCACACATGCACACACTTAGCATGATGTCGGGACATGAAGCACATAGATATAACAATGAACCAATCATAGAGCGATAAACCTTTTGATCAACCGGTTCACTATCTTTGGTCAAGTCAAGATGTCCACTAGTAGGCATGGGTGTAGACATACCTTTGCATTTTGCATATTGAACTTCTTAAATAAGTCCTTGGTGTACTTTGTTTGAGAAACAAAGGTACCTTCCTTAGTTTGCTTGATTTGCAACCCAAGAAAGAATTTGAGTTCACTCATCATAGACATCTCAAACTTCTCTGACATTAGCTTCCCAAACTTTTCACTAAAATGAGGGTTAGTTGAACCAAATATAATATCATCAACATAGATTTGGCACACAAATAGTTCTCCATTAACCCTTTTAGTAAAAAGAGGAATCAATTTTCCCAATTTCAAAGCCTTTTTCAATAAGGAACTTGGTCAAGCATTTATACCATGCTCTAGGAGCTTGTTTAAGACCATAAAGAGCTTTGTGAAGTTTGTAAACATGATTTGGTTTCTTAGGATTGACAAAGTCGGGAGGTTGCTTAACATAAACTTCCTCCTCTATTTCACCATTTAGAAAAGCACTTTTAATGTCCAATTGGTATAAGGTGATATCATGATGATTAGCATAGGCAAGTAAGATGCGAATGTACTCAAGTCTAGCAACGGGAGCATAAGTCTCACCATAGTCCATACCTTCGACTTGTGTGTAGCCTTGGGTGACGACACGTGCTTTGTTGCAAACTACTTGTCCATCTTCATCTTGCTTGTTGCGAAACACCCATTTGGTACCGATGATGTTGTGGTTGTTGTCGGGCTTCTCAACCAATGTCCAAACTTGGTTCCTCTCAAAGTTGTGTAGCTCTTCATGCATAGCATTTATCCAATCCGGATCTTCCAATGCTTCTTCAACCTCCATAGGTTCAATGCTAGAGATGAAAGAATAGTTTTCACAAAAGTTAGCTAAACGAGTTTTAGAGTGAGTGATTCTCCCGGTTTGAATATCATTGTAGATTTGCTCGACGGGATGGTCTTTAGCAATTCTTGCTCGAACTCGTGAAAGCTTTTGCTTGGTTCTTGGTTGAACTTCTTCTTCATCTTGTTCTTCTTCTTGGCCTTCTTCATTGTTGGCGTTGTCATTCTCTTATCGTGGTGGAGAAGGAGTTTCCTGACGTTCATCTTGATGCACTTCCTCGTTTTCTTCATCTTGGTGTGTCCCACTTGTGGATGCTTCTGTATCAACTCTTGGGTCACTTTGTCCTGAAGTAGAAGCTTCCACTTGGACGGACGAGGTACTCTCCTTCACCTCCGTTGGACGAACCTTGCCAATAGACAAGTCTTGGATTGCTTCTGAAGGATCTTTGTCTCCTACATCAATTGGTAATTGCTCTACTTGCGAGCCGTTAGATTCATCAAACTTCACATCTACCGTCTCTTCGACCTTTCGGGTGAAATTGTTGTAGACACGGTAAGTGTGGAAGTTTGAGCCATAACCTAGTAGGAAACCTTCATGAGACTTAGGAGCAAATTTAGAACGGCGATGCTTATCAAGAATGTAGCACTTTGAGCCGAATACTCGAAAGTATCCAACTTGGGGTTTGTTACCGGTGAGGAACTCGTATGTCGTCTTGCCGAGTAGCTTGTGAAGATACAAGCGATTTGTTGCATGACAAGCTGTCTCAACCGCTTCTGCCCAAAAGTGCGTCGGTGTCTTGTACTCATCAAGCATCGTTCTCGCCATTTCGATGAGCGTCCGGTTCTTCCTCTCAACAACTCCGTTTTGTTGAGGTGTGTACGTAGCCGAGAACTCGTGTGAAATCCCTTCTTCGTCAAGAAAGGTGTCCACATTTGCGTTCTTGAACTCCGTTCCGTTGTTGCTGCGAACCTTCTTGATCTTCACTTCAAATTGATTTTGGGCCTTCCTAGCAAAGTTTTTGAAGATCTTTTGGACCTGCGATTTATCATCGAGAAAGAACACCCACGTAAATCTTGAAAAATCATCAACTATAACTAGACCAAAAGAATTTCCACCGAGACTCTTGTAGGAGTTGGGACCAAAGAGATCCATGTGAAGTAGCTCGAGTGGCCTCCTTGTGGTCATGATGTTCTTCACGGGATGCCTTCCTCCAACCTGTTTACCTGCTTGACAAGCACTGCAAAGTCTATCCTTATCAAATATGACATCGTTAACACCAAGTATATGATTCCCTTTAATAAGCTTGTCAAGGTTTCGCATACCAACATGACCTAGTCGTCTATGCCATAACCAACCTTCTGAGGATTTAGCAATGAAGCAAGTTTTAGGTTGAGCCTTCTAGTGAAATCAACAATGTATAGATCACCTCTACGCACACCGGTAAAGACCATTTTATGATTGTCTTGACGAAACACTTGGCAATCTACTTCAGTAAATAGGACATTGAAACCGAAATCAGCAAGTCTAGATACTGAAAGTAAGTTGTATCCAAGAGATTCAACGAGCATGACATTTTGTATGGAGCTGTCATGTGATATGGCCACCTTACCGAGGCAAACCACCTTACCTTTTGAGTTGTCACTGAAAGTGACATACTTTCGAGGACTATCATTTTCAGCAAGCTCACGAAACATGTCTTTATCTCTGGTCATGTGATCGGTACATCCACTATCAAGAACCCGTTCCTTTCCGTCTGACATATATCCCCGAAGATTAGCCATAAGACCAAAATGTCTCATTGCATCATCAAGATCAAAGTCACTATCATCATCCTAAATCATAGTATCCATGTTCAACATCGTCATGTGGTGGATCAAATCCTAGAGAGGGTAATTCATTAGAGTGAGTTTGACAATGATCTTGCTTATGAACTTTTATAGCTTCAGAAATAATATCTCTAATAATTCCAACATCTCCTTTAGCACGCATAAGGTTTGTAAGCTCAAATAGACGATCACCAAACATAGGATCACTAGTATTCATCTTACTCAAAGCAATAGACTTATGGAGAATTTCATCAAGATTTTTCAAGGAATAATTTGGAAAGCGTTCCTCAAGAAATTTCCATATAGTGTAGGCACACTTAAGAGTAGGCAAACATCTAATCAAGTTTCTAGGCAATCCTCTAATGATAAGTTCGGCAGTTCTACGATTCCTAATCATATCAATTGACTCATCAAGGGTAGGATGCATAGGGTCAACATGAGGTGCACAAGGGCTAGCAATGTACTTGTTCAAATGATATTGATTGAAAATTACAAGCATCTCATTTTTCCACTCATGAAAATACTCCCCATCAAGAATAGGCACTCTATGTCTAAGACTCATCCATCTTCCTCCAATGGTGATTAAACCAAGGCAATGGAGACCAATGCTCTGATACCACTTGTAGGACCTTGAGAAGAGGTGTCTAGAGGGGGGTGATTAGACACTAAGTACCAAAGTTGCAATTTTTAAGATCTTTAAGTTTAAGTGGAGTTTAGGCACAAATTCAACATTCAAAATACATATCAAGCAAGCATGCAAATAGTATATGAGTAGCGGAAAGTAAAGCATGCAACTTGCAAGAATGTAAAGGGAAGGGTTTGGAGGATTCAAACGCAATTGGAGACACGGATGTTTTTGGCGTGGTTCCGATAGGTGGTGCTATCGTACATCCACATTGATGGAGACTTCAACCCACGAAGGGTAACAGTTGCGTGAGTCCACGGAGGGCTCCACCCACGAAGGGTCCACGAAGAAGCAACCTTGTCAATCCCACCATGGCCGTCGCCCACGAAGGACTTGTCTCACTAGCGGTAGATCTTCATGAAGGGCGATCTCCTTGCCCTTACAAACTCCTTGGTTCAACTCCACAATCTTGTCAGAGGCTCCCAAGTGACACCTAGCCAATCTAGGAGACACCACTCTCCAAGAAGTAACAAATGGTGCGTTGATGATGAACTCCTTGCTCTTGTGCTTCAAAAGATAGTCTCCCCAACACTCAACTCTCTCTCATGGGATTTGGATCTGGTGGAAAGAAGATTTGAGTGGAAAGCAACTGGGGGAAGGCTAGAGATCAAGATTCATATGGTAGGAATGGAATATCTTGGCCTCAACACATGAGTAGGTAGTTCTCTCTTAGAAAATGTATGCTGGAAGTGTAGTTTAAGTCTGATGGCTCTCTCCACGAATGAAGAGGAGGTGGAGGGGTATATATAGCCTCCACACAAAATCTAACCGTTACACCAATTTACCAAACTCGGTGGGACCGATTCAACAGACTCGGTCGGACCGATTTAGTAAACCTAGTGACTGTTAGGATTTTCGGTGGGACCGATATGCAACTCGGTAAGACCGATATGGTTAGCGTTAGGGCATAACGTAATCTCGGTCAGACCGATTACACAAACTCGGTGAGACCGATTTTGGTAATAAGCTTTCCAGAGAGTTGGTCAGGCAAACTCGGTTGGACCGATTACACAAACTCGGTGGGACCGATTTTGGTGATGAGTCAACCAGGAAGTTTGCATTGTAATCTCGATAGTACCGATTGCTCAAACTCGGTGTGACCAATTTTGGTAATGGACATACACATAGAGATTACAATCCCATCTCGGTGAGACCGAGATCCCTATCGGTGAGACCGATTTGCCTAGGGTTTGTGGCAGTGGCTATGACATTCAAACTCGGTGGAGCCGGATAGAAAGAATCGGTGGGGCCGAGTTTGACTTTATGCTTCAGGACACATGTGTGGGAGTGGGAAAGTAGTTGAGGGTTTTGGAGCATATCACTAAGCACTGTGGAGCAAGAAACTCATTAAGCAACACCTCATCCCTTCTTGATAGTATTGGCTTTTCCTACAGACTCAATGTGATCTTGGATCACTGAAATGTAAAATGAAGAGTCTTGAGCTTGAAGCTTGAGCCAATCCTTTGTCCTTAGCATCTTGAAGGAGTTCCCACATCCTTTAGTCCATGCCACTCCATTGTTGAACTTATCTGAAACATACTAGATAAAAGTGTCAGTCCAACAAGAGATATGTTGACATTAATTACCAAAACCACCTAGGGAGCACTTGTGCTTTCATTTATGCCTCATCAAGTTCCCTTTCTTGGCCTTTTCCCCTTATCCTACCCCTAGTTGTAGCAGTAGTTGACCTTCTCTCACGAATGGAGTCCCTAGATAGCATCCATTACAAATCTTGCAATTTCTGGCAATGGACCAAGGGTCTAATATTTGAGACATGGACTCTCTCCTACAAGCAATATTCACAAGGAGCAATCTTCAATGATCAATGAAAATGTATATGCAGTAGTTAAGAGTAAAGCATCTGACAGCTACATCTTGTCTCATTCTGTAGCTAAGAGGCAAATGCATAGGGTCCATCCTTGAGTCCATCACATGTGGGACACCAAATAAGTTAAATATTGAAAATGAATGGCATAATTGTGAAAATTTAAATGGTTACATTTAAAATTGAAGGATCTTCTATTTCATCTTCTTGCTCTTGAGCTTCCCTCTCCATATCTCTCTCTCTATCTCTCTCCATGAACTTATGATGGCCCTTTTTGTTGTGATATGCTTTTCAACAAACTGACCAATGCATACTAAAACATTTCTTGTTCGGAGCAATGATGGCATCCTTCTGAAGCTTTTCTTCTAGAGTTTTCCTCCTGTTGTTTGGTGGCCTTCACATCCTCTTCTTATAAACCAGTGGATGAGTGAATGGTCCATTCACTTGCTCCCAATGAGCTCTGTCTCTCATAGGCGTTACATTGTGGCCATATGCTTGCAGGTAAGTCTCTATTGTGTAGCACTTGTGGACCATATCTTCTGGATCAATCTTCTCTTCTCTAAAGCATGCAATTGAGTGGTTGAAAGGTATGCCACTCAATTGCCATCTTCGGCAATCACAGTTCCTTGCATGAATATCCACAAGATAAGTGTTGTTCCTTGACAACACAGAAAATACCTCGAGTCCAGAATGACTTGGAAAATAGCTAGCAGACAACTCAATTTCCTTCTCTAATTTTTTCTTGACCTTTGGGTAGATCCTACCACTCCAACTATTTACTGCTTGCCTTCGTTTGCCGTCATGTCTTGCAGTGATCTTACTCTCGATGCATTCCATCATTGAAATGACAGGAAAGTCTTTTGCTTCAAATATGTAGTTGCATTACAATTAATGACGGCAATTGTGAGTAAATAACAATAGAATTGACTAAAATTTATATGCAACAGACTGAAAATTAACAATCCAAATTATCTACCTATTGTACACTTCTGACATATTGTTTAGCAGGATACCTCACCTGGGGAATTCACTAAAGAATGCTTTCACCCATTGCTTAGGATCTTTACAATCCAACCAAGCATAAGCACTAGGCTTGTCTTCTCTCAGGTTTTCCTATTAAGTTTGAACTTTGTAACATTAGTAGATCTTGCAATTGCCCATAAATCATTTTTCAAAGTTTCACCTTTGAAAAGCATATAGAAATTTTGATATACTCCCTCTGTTCCTAAATATTTGTCTTTCTAGAGATTTCAACAAGTGACTACATACGGAGAAAAATGAGTGAATGTGCACTCTAAAATATGTCTATATACATCTGTATGTGGTAGTCTATTTGAAATCTCTAAAAATACTAATATTTAGGAACGGAGGGAGTAGATGCCGAACACAGAATCTGTGTTTTGAATCTGGGAACACCTTTGCAACAACATTTATTATGCCCTGACAACAATGCACACATGTGTACTTATATGTTATCTTATGCAACAAGTATGCACCAAAAAGAACACATGATAATTGCATAGCTTTTGTTTGTCACTCATTATGGTGAATGGAGAAGTGTTCACAATGTTCAAATCATTTTTTACTATCATGAGAAACCACTCCCATGAGAATGTTGATTATACTTCAACCATTCCCATGGCTATCGGATAGATGCAATCATTAGGGTCAATGCCAACAACAGTAAGTAATTGACCTGTGTACCTACTTTTCAAGTGGCATCCATCAATAAAAATGATAGGCAGCCGACATCCATTTTAAAAGGCCTCTCTTGCAAGCATGATATGACCAATACAACGACGATAAGTTATCCTTTGGCTCGTCTTCTAGCTACTCTTTCATAGGAGTAGTGCTGACAAGGAAGGTATTGTCGGGGTTATTTCTTCTAAGCTCTGTCCCATAATTTCACATAGTTTATACTAAGAAGCTTCATCACCATGTATGAAACCCAATGTGGCTTTCCGTGCCCTTCCAAATTTCACTCTAGGCGGTTTGATCTTGAACTCCATGTGAACTTTGTTCCCAAATGCAATCAAGTCCATCTTCTTGTTGTCTCTAAACTCATCGATAAACCTCTTAGTAAGAAATTTGACGGACAAACATCTGGGATCCCAAGATTTCTTACAAGTGTGGTTCCCGTTGTACCTCCTAATTACAATGCTACCTGTCATGTTGTCCTTAGATGCTTTCATGATCCATGGGCAACCTTTTAAGCAATATGCATTGAACCTCGCAGCCTCATTCGTAATTCCTATCCTTTTTAATTTTGACTCTGTTCCCCACACTATATGCAACCACAACAGCTCTCGGCTCTTTCATTTCACCATAAACCTAACCAACTTTGAAAATTGGATTATTAAGGTCCACCTCTGGGTTGAATGTCCTGAAAGAGTACTTCAACCTTTTAAGCTCTTTATTCGACAAAATGAGATCATCGTCATCTTCTAGTGGATCACCCTGATATATGTATTCTTGATGCTTGTTGTGGTCATTCAAACTCACATCAACATTATCCTCAAAAAGGCCATCATCCCCATCAGCAACATCAAAATCACTTTCATAAAAATCGTCTATATCATTGTCCTGTCCCTCTATCTCCTTTGCTTGCTCTTCATTGCCTTCCACTACTTCCTCTTCATTTCCTTCCACTGCCTCCTCTTTCTTTTCGTGTTCATTACTTTCCACTACTTCCTCTTGATGGACTCGATGGACAAATTTTTTAGGATCTGGTACATTAACCCTTGGAGTCATTATCCTTGGGAGCTCAGGGCAACCTCTGTATATAAGATCATCTCATGAAGGTTTCACATGATTCCTCTCATCAACAATAACATGCAAAGATCTATGCTCTTTGCTTGCTCTTGCCATAGCTGCAATTGCTTGTTTAGTGTCCAAACAAATCATATCATCCAAGATGTCCTTCCCAGGAAAACACTAGTACACCTATAGTTCTGGACTACTAGTGTCATATCCCAGATGCAGCAACACTGAATTAACACCTCCCTTGATCATGTTGGGGAACGTAGTAATTTCAAAAAAAAAACTAAGATCACGCAAGATCTATCTAGGTGATGCATAGCAACGAGAGGGGAGAGTGTGTCCACGTACCCTCATAGACCGAAAGCAGAAGCGTTAAGTAACGTGGTTGATGTAGTCGAACGTCTTCGCGATCCAACCGATCAAGTACCGAACGCATGGCACCTCTGCGATCTGCACACGTTCAGCTCGGTGACGTCCCTCAAACTCTAGATCCAGCTGAGGCTGAGGGAGAGTTCCGTCAGCAAGACGGCGTGGTGACGGTGATGATGAAGTTACCGGTGCAGGGCTTCGCCTAAGCACTATGATGATATGTCCGAGGTGGAAAACTATGGAGGGGGCACCGCACACGGCTAAAGATCAACTTGTGTCTATGGGATGCCCCCTTCCCCAGTATATAAAGGAGGAGAGGGGAGGCCAGCCGGCCCTCCTTGGCGCGCCCCCAAGAGGGGAATCCTACTAGGACTCCAAGTCCTAGTAGGTTTCTACCAAAAGGGAGAGAGGGGGAAGGAAGGAGAGGGAGAGGGAGAAGGAAAGGGGGGCGCTCCCCCCAACTTCCTAGTCCAATTCGGACTCGAGGGGGAGGGGGCACACGGCCTGCCCTGGCCGCCCCTCCACTAAGGCCCATAGAGGCCCATTAGTTCCCCCGGGGGTTCCGATAACCATCCGGCACTCCGGTTTTATCCGAAACTTCTCCAGAACACTTCTGGTGTCCGAATATAGTCGTCCAATATATAAATATTTATGTCTCGACCATTTCGAGACTCCTCGTCATGTCTGTGATATTATCCGAGACTCTGAACAACCTTCAGTACATCAAATCACATAAACACATAATACCGGTCGTCATCGAATGTTAAGCGTGCGGACCCTACGGGTTCGTGAACTATGTAGACATGACCGAGACACATCTCCGGTCAATAACCAATAGCGGAACCTGGATGCTCATATTGGTTCCTACATATTCTACGAAGATCTTTATCGGTCAAACTGCATAACAACATACGTTGTTCCCTTTGTCATCGGTATGTTACTTGCCCGAGATTCGATCGTTGGTATCATCATACCTATTTAAATCTCATTACCGGCAAGTTTCTTTACTTGTTCCGTAATACTTCATCTCGCAACTAACTCATTAGTCACGATGCTTGCAAGGCTTATAGTGATGAGCATTACCGAGAGGGCCCAGAGATACCTCTCTGATACACGAAGTGACAAATCCTAATCTCGATCTATGCCAACCCAACAAACACCTTCAGAGACACCTGTAAGCACCATTATAATCACCAAGTTACGTTGTGACGTTTGGTAGCACACAAAGTGTTCCTCCGATATTTGGTAGTTGCATAATCTCACAGTCTGAGGAACTTGTATAAGTCATGAAGAAAGCAGTAGCAATGAAACTATAACGATCATAATGCTAAGCTAACGGATGGGTCATGTCCATCACATCATTCTCCTAATGATGTGATCCTATTCATCAAATGACAACACATGTCTACTGTTAGGAAACATAACCATCTTTGATTAATGAGCTAGTCAAGTAGAGGCATACTAGGGACAATATGTTTGGTCTATGTATTTACACATGTACTATGTTTCCGGTTAATACAATTCTAGCATGAATAATAAACATTTATCATGAAATAAGGAAATAAATAATAACTTTATTATTGCCTCTAGGGCATATTTACTTCAGTCTCCCACTTGCACTAGAGTCAATAATCTAGCTCACATCGCCATGTGATTTACACTACTAGAAAAAAGGCTATAGCTAATATGGTCATTAATGGCGCACCACGTATGTGATGCACCACTGCTTATAGCAGTGGCGCATCACACCCACGGTGCGCCACTACTAACAATTTTTTTATTTTTAAAAAAAATAGTAATGGCGCACCAGGTGATAGTGCGCCATTACTAGTTTTAACTAGTAATGGCGCACCTGGGTATAGTGCGCCATTACAATCACGGTGCGCCACTACGAATGTCTCACGCACACAAACACACACAAACGCCCCGGACCGCCTTTTCAGTTTTAAAAAAAATAAAAGAAAATGATGGAAATGTCAAAAACAAAGTTTACCATGTGATATATGGTCTAGTTATTAGGAAAATTAACAAATATGAATTTTGACTTTATTTGCAAAATCTCTCTGGAATTTAGTAAAATGGGCATAACTTTTGCATACGAACTCAGATTAAAAAGTTTTTTATATGAAAAATCATCTACTCGAAAAGTTACATCCGAATTCAACTGGGGGAACCCTGTTGAAGATTTTTAGAATCCCCAAAAACCTAATATAATAAAAGATACGGGGCTTTTAAGATCTGGAGGCAAAAAATTCAAAAAAAAATAGCAATGGTGCATCAGTGAATAGTGTGCCACTACTATTTTCCTGCATTCACAATTCAAAAAAATAGCAATGGCGCACCAGTGCACGGTGCGCCACTACTAAGTTGGGACAGAAGTTTAAAAGGGCCGGCCAGCCACTTACCCCTTTATTCTTCTCCTCCTCTCCTCCACTCCATCTCCTCCTCTCCTCCTCTCCTCCACTCCATCTCCTCCTCTCCGACGACCTCCTCCTCCTCACGGTGCTCCTCCTCCGGTGCCCTCCTCCTCATGGTGCTCCACCTCCGGCGACCTCCTCCTCCCTCCTCTCCTCCTCACGGTGCTCCTCCTCCGGCGACCTCCTCCTCCCTCCTCTCCTCCTCATGGTGCTCCTCCTTCCACTCCTGCTCACGGTCCTTCTCCTCCTCTCCGGCGACCTCCTCCTCCCTCCTCTCCTGATCCTCACGGTCTCTCCTCCCTCCTCTCCTCCTCACGGTCTCTCCTCCCTCCTCCTCTACTTCCAGCCACATGTGGAGCTCCCCCGGCACAAAGAACGTATCAGATCCAGGTCGAGAACGAAATTTGAAAAAAAATCAAGCAAAAAAACAAGCAAAAAATGAGCCAGATCTAGATCCAGATCCAAATTCAAAATTCAAAAATAGCAATGGCGCACAGTGGGGGTTAGACGGTGCGCCACTACTATTTTCCCGCCTTCAAAATTCAAAAACAAAAAACAAAAAAAAAATCAAAAAAAAGTTACCAGTGGCGCACCTGTAGCAATAGTAATGGCGCACTACAAGGTGTGCCACTGTTACCTGCAATATTAATGGCGCACCAGAGGTGCGCCATTAGTATTTGTTACTAGTGGCGTGGTAATAGTGGCACACCTATAGTGCGCCATTAATGGCAAAAATAGGTGCGCCACTAACAGCCTTTTTTCTAGTAGTGTTAACACCAATAGTTCACATATGTATGTGACCAACACCCAATGGGTTTACTAGAATCAATAATCTAGTTCACATTGCTATGTGATTAACACCCAAAGAGTACTAAGGTGTGATCATGTTTTGCTCGTGAGAGAAGTTTAGTCAATGGGTCTGTCACATTCAGAGCCGTATGTATTTTGTAAATATTCTATGTCTACAATGCTCTGCATGGAGCTACTCTAGCTAATTGCTCCCACTTTCAATATATATCCAGATTGAGACTTAGAGTCATCTATATCGGTGTAAAAGCTTGCATCGACGTAACTCTTTACAACGAACTCTTTATCACCTCCATAACCGAGAAATATTTCCTTAGTCCTCACTAAGGATAATTTTGACTGTTGTCCAGTGATCTACTCTTAGATCACTATTGTACCCCCTTGCCAAACTCATGGCAAGGTACACAATAGGTCTGGTACACAGCACAGCATACTTTATAGAACCTATGACTGTGGCATAGGGAATGATTTTCATTCTCTTTCTATCTTCTACCGTGGTCGGGCTTTGAGTCTTACTCAACTTTACACCTTGTAATATAGACAAGAACTCCTTCTTTGACTGATCCATTTTGAACTCATTCAAAAACTTGTCAAGGTATTTACTCATTGAAAAATCTTATCAAGCGTCTTGATCTATCTCTATAGATCTTGATGCTCGTAAGCAGCTTCACCGAGGTCTTTCATTGAAAAACTCTTATTCAAGTATCCCTTTATGCTATCCAGAAAATTCTACATCATTTCCGATCAACAATATGTCATTCACATATACTTATCAGAAAGGATGTAGTGCTCCCACTCACTTTCTTGTAAATACAGGCTTCACCGCAAGTCTGTATAAAACTATATGCTTTGATCAACTCATGAAAGCGTATATTCCAACTCTGAGATGCTTGCACCAGTCCATAGATGGATCGCTGGAGCTTGCACACCTTGTTAGTACCTTTAGGATCGACAAAACCTTCTGGTTGCATCATATACAACTCTTCTTTAAGAAATATCCATTTAAGGAATGTAGTTTTGACATCCATTTGCCAGACTTCATAAAATATGGCAACTGTAACATGATTTAAACGGATTTAAGCATCGCTACAATTGAGAAAATCTCATTGTAGTCAACACCTTGAACTTGTCGAAAACCTTTTTGCGACAAGTCGAGCTTTGTAGATAGTAACACTACTATCAGTGTCCGTCTTCCTCTTGAAGATCCATTTATTTAATATGGCTTTCCGATCATCGGGAAAGTCCACCAAAGTCCACACTTTGTTCTCATACATGGATCCCATCTCAGATTTCATGGCCTTAAGCCATTTCACGGAATCTGGGCTCATCATCGCTTCCTCATAGTTCGTAGGTTCATCATGGTCTAGTAACATGACTTCTAGAATAGGATTACCGTACCACTCTGGTGCGGACCGTACTCTGGAAGACCTACAAGGTTCTGTAGTAACTTGATCTGAAGTTTCATGATCATCATCATTAGCTTCCTCAATAATTGGTGTAGGAATCACTGGAACTGATTTCTATGATGAACTACTTTCCAATTCAGGAGAAGGTACAATTACCTCATCAAGTTCTACTTTCCTCTAACTCACTTCTTTCGAGAGAAACTCCTTCTCTAGAAAGGATCCATTCTTAGCAACGAATATCTTGCCTTCAGATCTTGTGATAGAAGGTGTACCCGACAACTTCCTTTGGGTATTCTATGAAGACGCACTTCTCCGTTTTGGGTTCGAGCTTATCAGGATGAAGCCTTTTCACATAAGCATCGCAGCCCAAACTTTAAGAAACGACAACTTTGGTTTCTTGCCAAACCACAGTTCATAAGGCGTCATCTAAACGAATTACAATGGTGCCCTATTTAACATGAATGCACTTGTCTCTAATGCATAACCCCAAAACGTTAGGGGTAAATCGATAAGAGACATCATAGATCGCACCATATCCAATAAAGTGTGGTTACGACGTTCGGACACACCATTACGCTGTGGTGTTCCTGGTGGCGTGAGCTATGAAACTATTTCACATCGTTTTAAATGAAGGCCAAACTCGTAACTCAAATATTCTCCTCCACGATCAGATCATATAAACTTTATTTTCTTGTTACGATGATTCTCTACTTCACGCTGAAATTCTTTGAACTTTTCAAATGTTTCAGACTTGTGTTTCATTAAGTAGATATACCCATATCTGCTCAAATCATCTATCAAGGTCAGAAAAAACGATACCTGCCACGAGCATCAATACTCATTGGACCGCATACATTGGTATGTATTATTTCCAATAAGTCACTATCTTGTTCCATTGTTCTGGAGAACGGAGTTTTAGTCATCTTGCCCTTGCCCGTAAGGCATGGTTCGCAAGTATCAAATGATTCATAATCAAGTGATTCCAAAAGTCCATCTTTATGGAGTTTCTTCATGCGCTTTACACCGATATGACCCAAACGGCAGTGCCACAAATAAGTTGCACTATCATTATCAACTTTGCATCTTTTGGCATCAATACTATGAATATGTGTATTACCACGATCGAGATTCAATAAACCATCAACATTGGGTGTATGACCATAGAAAGTTTTATTCATGTAAACAGAATAACAATTATTCTCTGTCTTTAAATGAATAACTGTATTGCAATTAACATGACCTAATCATATTCAGGCTCAATGCAAACACCAAATAACATTTATTTAGGTTCAACACTAATCCCGAAAGTGTAGGGAGTGCTTGATGATGATCATATCAATCTTGGAACCACTTCGAACACACATCATCACTTCATCCTCAACTAGTCTCTATTTATTTTGCAAATCCTGTTTCGAGTTACTAATCTTAGCAACAGAACAAGTATCAAATACCCAGGGATTACTACGAGCACTAGTAAGGTACACATCAATAATATGTATATCAAATATACCTTTGTTCACTTTGCCATCCTTCTTATCCGCCAAATATTTGGGGCAGTTCCACTTCGAGTGACCATTTCCTTTGAAGTAGAAGCACTCAGTTTCAGGCTTAGGTCCAGCTTTGGGCTTCTTCACGGGAGTGACAACTTGTTTGCCATTTTTCTTGAAGTTCCCTTTCTTTCCCTTTGCCCTTTTCTTGAAACTAGTGGTCCTGTTTAATAATCAACACTTGATGCTCTTTCTTTATTTCTACCTTCGTCGATTTCAGCACCACGAAGAGCTCGGGAATCGTTTTCGTCATCCCTTGCTTACTATAGTTCATCATGAAGTTCCATTAACTTGGTGATCGTGACTAGAAAACTCTGTCAATCACTATCTTATCTTGAAGATTAACTCCCACTTGATTCAAGTGATTGTAGTACCCAGACATTCTGAGCACATGCTCACTAGTTGAGCAATTTTCCTCAACTTTTAGGCAAAGTACTTGTCAGAGATCTCATACCTCTTGACACGGGCATGAGTCTGAAATACCAATTTCAGCTCTTGGAACATCTCATATGCTCTGTGACATTTCAAAAACGTTTTTGAAGTCCCGGTTCTAAGCCATAAAGCATGGTACACTAAACTATCAAGTAGCATCATATTGAGCTAGCCAAATGTTCATAACGTCTGCATCTGGTCCTGCAATAGGTCTGCCACCTAGCGGTGCATCAAGGGTATAATTCTTCTATGGAGCAATGAGGATACACCTCAGATCATGGACCCAGTCCGCATCATTGCTACTATCATCTTTCAACTTAGTTTTCTCTAGGAACATATGAAAAACATAGGGAAGCTATATGATCTACAACATAATTTGCAAAATACTATCAGGACTAAGTTCATGATAAATTAAAGTTCAATTAATCATATTACTTAAGAACTCCCACTTAGATAGACATCCCTCTAGTCATCTAAATGATCACGTGATCCAAATCAACTAAACCATGTCCGATCATCACGTGAGATGGAGTAGTTTTCAATGGTGAACATCACTATGTTGATCATATCTACTATATGATTCACGCTCGACCTTTCAGTCTCCAGTATTCCGAGGCCATATCTGCATATGCTAGGCTCGTCAAGTTTGACCCGAGTATTCTACATGTGCAAAACTGGCTTGCACCCATTGTATGTGAACGTAGAGCTGATCACACCCAATGATCACGTGGTGTCTCGGCATGAAGAACTGTCACAACGGTGCATACTCGGGGAGAACACTTATACCTTGAAATTTAGTAAGGGGTCATCTTATAATGCTACCTCCATACTAAGAAAAATAAGATGCATAAAAGATAAACATCACATGCAATCAAAATATGTGACATGATATGGCCATCATCATCTTGTGCTCATGATCTCCATCACCGGAGCATCATCATGATCTCCATCGTCACCGGCGCGACACCTTGATCTCCATCGTGGCATTGTTGTCGTCTCGCCAACTATTGTTACTACGACTATCGCTACCGCATAGTGATAAAGTAAAACAATTACATGGAGATTGCATTGCATACAATAAAGCGACAACCATATGGCTCCTGCCAGTTGCCGATAACTTTGTTACAAAACATGATCATCTCATAGAACAATTTATATCACATCATGCCTTGACCATATCACATCACAGCAAGGCCTGCAAAAACAAGTTAGACGTCCTCTACTTTGTTGTTGCAAGTTTTATGTGGCTGTTACGGGCTTCTAGGAAGAACCGTTCTTACCTACGCATCAAAACCACAATGATTTTTTGTCAAGTGTGTTGTTTTAACCTTCAACAAGGACCGGGCATAGCCACACTCGATTTAACTAAAGTTGGAGAAACAGACACCCACCAGCCACCTATGTGCATAAGCACGTCAGTAGAACCAGTCTCACGAACGCGGTCATGTAATGTTGGTCCGGGTTGCTTCATCCAACAATACCGCCGAATCAAAGTATGACATGCTGGTAAGCAGTATGACTATTATGGTCCACAACTCTTTGTGTTCTACTCGTGCACATAACATCTACCCATATACCTGGCTCTGATACCACTATTGGGGAACGCAGTAATTCAAAAAAAAATCCTACGATCACGCAAGATCTATCTAGGTGATGCATAGAAACGAGAGGGGAGAGTGTGTCCACATACCCTCGTAGACCGAAGACGGAAGCGTTAAGTAACGCGGTTGATGTAGTCGAACGCCGTTGCGATCCAACCGATCAAGTAGCGAACACATGACACCTTTGTGATCCGCACACGTTCAGCTCAGTGACGTCCCTCGAACTCTAGATATAGATGAGGCCAAGGGAGAGTTCCGTCAGCATGACGGCATGGTGAAGGTGACGATGATGTTACCGGTGCAGGGCTTCGCCTAACAACTACGATGATATGATCGAGGTGGAAAACTGTGGAGGGGGCACCGCACACTGCTAAAGATCAACTTGTGTCTATGGGGTTCCCCCTTCCCCCGTATATAAAGGAGGAGAGGGGAGGCCAGCCGGCCCTCCTTGGCGCGCCCCCAAGAGGAGAATCCTACTAGGACTCAAGGTCCTAGTAGGTTTCTACCAAAAGGGAGAGAGGGGAAGGAAGGAGAGGGAGAGGGAGAAGGAAAGGGGGTGCCGGCCCCTTCCTAGTCCAATTCGAACTCAAGGGGGAGGGGCACGTGGCCTACCCTGGCCGCCCCTCTCTCTCTCTCCACTAACGCCCATCGAGGCCCATTAGTTCCCCCGGGGGTTCCGATAACCCTCCCGCACTCCGGTTTTATCCAAAACTTCTCCGGAACACTTCCAGTGTCCGAATATAGTCGTACAATATATCAATCATTATGTCTCAACCATTTCGGGACTCCTCGTCATGTCCATGATCTTATCCGGGACTCCTAACAACCTTCGGTACATCAAATCACATAAACTCATAATACCGATCGTCATCAAACGTTAAGCGTGCGGACCCTACGGGTTCAAGAACTATGTAGACATGACCGATACACGTCTCTGATCAATAACCAATAGCGGAACCTGGATGCTCATATTGGTTCCTACATATTCTACGAAGATCTTTATCGGTCAAACCGCATAACAACATACGTTGTTCCCTTTGTCATCGGTACTTTACTTGCCCGAGATTCAATCGTTGGTATCATCATACCTATTTCAATCTCGTTACCGGCAAGTGTCTTTACTTGTTCCGTAATACTTCATCCCGCAACTAACTCATTAGTCACAATGCTTGCAAGGCTTATAGTGATGAGCATTACCGAGAGGGCCCAGAGATACCTCTCTGATACACGAAGTGACAAATCCTAATCTCGATCTATGCCAACCCAACAAACACCTTCGGAGACACCTGTAAGCACCTTTATAATCAACCAGTTACGTTATGACGTTTGGTAGCACACAAAGTGTTCCTCCGATATTCGGTAGTTGCATAATCTCACAGTCTGAGGAACTTGTATAAGTCATGAAGAAAGCTGTAGCAATGAAACTGTAATGATCATAATGCTAAGCTAACGGATGGGTCATGTCCATCACATAATTCTCCTAATGATGTGATCCCATTCATCAAATGACAACATATGTCTATGGTTAGGAAACATAACCATCTTTGATTAATGAGCTAGTCAAGTAGAGGCATACTAGGGGCAATATGTTTTGTCTATGTATTCACACATGTACTAAGTTTCCGGTTAATACAATTCTAGCATGAATAATAAACATTTATCATGAAATAAGGAAATAAATAATAACTTTATTATTGCCTCTAGGGCATATTTCCTTCAGACCATGCATTAGAATCACAGTAGTTATACTCCTCTTGAGTGCTTCCCTGAAATGTCCTTCTGTCATCTAGCCCACAAAATATGCCATTGTGTTCAAACACTGACCTAAATAAATCTGACATTTCTCTTGAAATTTGTGAACAAGAATACCATTTAGCATAATAAGTTCACGCTCAAGATGATGAAAAATTGTTCCTACAGTAGTCAATAATTACAACTAGTGCTTCTTTTGTCATATTTTTTCTAAATACTAATGTTTATTTTGTCTAATCTGAAGACTAGTGTTTCTTTTGTCAAATCTAAAAACTACTATTTCTTTTGTCAAACATAAGTTATGGAGACTATTGTTTCTATTTGTCAAACAAACTTCTGAAAACAACTGTTTCTTTCCTCCAACAAATTTTTTGAATACTACTGTTTCTTTTGTCAAATCTGAAGACTAGTGTTTCTTTTGTCAAACATGGAAACTATTGTTTCTTTTGTCAAACAAAAGTTATGAAAACTAATGTTTCTATTTGTCAATCAAAAGTTTTGAAAACAACTTCTTCTTTCCTCGAACAAAATTTCTGAATACTACTATTTCTTTTGTCAAATCTAAAGACCAGTGTTTCTTCTGTCAAAAAAACTAGTGAAACTTCTGAAACTTATCTATATTTCCAGTCACCAATTAGTGAAAACTAAAACCTGTTGCTACTTTTTCCCTACAATTCTTCAGTCATTGACTTCTAACTCTTCCCTACAATTTTGCAGTCACATGTTTTTGAACTAACAAAATCTCTGGATCTATTCTTCAGTCAAAATATTATGAAAGTAATGACATATGAGTAGACAACAATAATTCTAGCGCAGCAGAAAACTACTTCATGTAATTCTCAACATAATAGACAAAGACTAGTTTCATTAAACAAGAAAAAGAATTGATGTACCAAAGAACAATGATCAATAAATGCCAGATTATCAACCATACACATCAAAGAACAAGCACACGCAAGCGGAAATACGTCCGATCAAAACCCTGGCCATAAGCGGGACGAAAAAAGGGACCAAGCCAACACAATAGAAGAAGTTTGCTTACCATTATCCGACGGAAACCCGCTGCACCGAGGATGTGGCTCAATCAAGCGACGATCTCATCGGTGGTGACCAACCAGGCAGTATCATCACCTATCATGGACGAGAGACAAACAGGCGAAGAGGTTGATAGTAACAAACAAACGAACACGAATAGACGAAGGGGTTTGTGTTGGGTTTGTGGTGCAAATGAAATGTTTTGCATAATCTCAGGGGTCATTTTTAAGTTTGTACTACTAGCTCTCTCTCAGGACCGCGGGTTCACTTCTTGCTATACTTGGGGGTTTCTAGATAATATCAAACTGGCATGTGCATGCCTCCCATCCGATGTGGCAGGTATCAGACTAAATTGTATCAATTTGTCCCCGCAGAGCAAGTTTATGGGGCTCAGTTGAGTCGTTTTGCAAGTTTTTGTATGAAATTGTACATGCCCTGTGAGTTTATGTGGTGAAACAGTAATTAGCTCTTATTTATATAGTTAACCTAAGGTTTACATCATGGGCATCATTACTGGTTAGTTAACATAATATGGTATTCAACATTAGTTATGATGGTCAAGCTTTGCTTAGTCATGTTAAACCTAAACCCTATCAGTTTGCTGAATCCTCTCTACTTACCCTCCTATTGTGATACCCCTTCTAGAATCTACATATTGATCAATATCTTGCTATACATGCACTCTCAATTTTCTTTTCAATGTATTATGGCTTTGATATTTATTTGTTTGTCATTTACTATCTTTACGATGGGTAGGGGGTGGCGAGTTTGGACATGGACAAAACCAGGTTAAAGGGCTCATCAACGAAGGCATGCCTTTCTCTTTGATCATAGTTAACCCATGTTGGTTGACACTTTACCTTGATCTGCTTGTGTCATATTTACTTGGCGTCTGAGTAGAATTATATAGTATTCTGATAGAGAAGAAATGCTTAGCCATGCTCATTAATCGATAAGTGTTTTGTTGGCCTCTTCAAAGGAGTTGAATGGTCTTCAAATCATTGATACTTGAAAGTTATTGTTGAGCTCACTGAGCTAGTCATGTTGGCCCTTGTTGATTTCCTCTATACTATTTCTAGGTGATGCTTACCATCTAAACACTAGCGTGTGCGACAGCTAGATCATGGATTTGAAGGAGCGTTTGGTTGCTCTTCATATGTTGAAGGGCACTACAATAATAAAATCATTTACAACAAAAAATAATGACGTTTTTAATGGTCATAGATCTATGGTTCTCTGTCAAAAATTGGTCAGGGGGAGTTCGAGAGGGTTCAAACCCTATGGGATTATGACTAGTTGTGACTATAAGATCATAATCCAGTGGCACAATATAGTCATTAACATGTGTATAACTATTGAGGATTTATTTCCTTATCATATGGATTCTCATGTTTGGAGGTGTTTGGGTGACACGTCAACAATTTTGCCTATGTGGCATGTCTTAGTGCCAAATTTGACTAGTTTTATGGGACACACATAGTTTATTTCATGCCAATGATAGGTGGTCTCCCCAACTGACGGGTTGGGCCATATGACTTGTGTGTTCACGAATGTGGTGGGACATCCTGAGAAGAATTCTCCAACCACTGCACCACCTTACTTATCCTGCTTACTACACTCTCCGTTCGGGATTACTTGTCTCGGAAATGGATGTATCCAGAACTAAAATACGTCTAAATGCATCCATTTCTGCGACAAGTAATTTCGAACGGAGGGAGTACAAGATAAAATTTATTTATCAAGACAAACAAGGACCACGACATGACAGTGCTTTTTGAGGAGATGCAGGAGCAGCAGAGGGAATGATGTGCATTGCTCCGAAGCAAGCTGGGGTGAAGGCATATCTTTCTTGTGTAGTGCATGTGGCTGTGAAATCACTAGTGATGAGTTCATGTGGCCGATGGCGGGAAAATTGTCGGCGACAAAATTCCATGGTAGTGGCGGGTGGTGTTGGGCTGCTGGAAGCTAGGAAGCGAGAGAGCGCTCCTGAATGGAGGCAAAAGGATAACACAGTCACCTATTCAATCATGTACACATGGTCGGGCATGATGGATAGGTGTCACGGTGGAGGCCACGACTGCGGAAAGCGGTGGCCGAAGGAGCGCGTCGCATTGAGGTAGCTTAGGGATGTGCGATTCAAAGAGGAGGGCACTAGAAGGTTCATGAAATGTTTTTGGAGCTCAGAAGGAAGAGGGAAAGCACTAGGACTTGCCATCGACTGAGATTGGTACATCGGTGTAACAGTGCCATCATCAAAGAAGAACAGAGTTGCACCGATGAAATAGTTCTTATCGGGCTAGTGCCTTTGGCTACGAGGCATATAGCAGCACGGTGGAGATAAAGGACATGATCTAAGGTATGGCAATGTTTCTATATTTGAGAGTGAACAACGATACTGGTGCGGTGCACGTTGGAGACTGGACACCACGTGTTCTCCCTCTATAAATCATGTAAAACTGCAAGATTTGTTAGAGAGATATGTACTTAAATGAAGTGCAATGTATTTTAAATGCAAAGATATACTATGGAATCACACAACAAAGATGAACACTTAACTAAATGCATCGAACCATTATTTTCCGCTCTTTTATTTTATGCATCTATGAGCGAGGAAGTAACATAAATATTATTATGAAATATTGCATACATTAGTATAGAATAAATCATTCTGCCAATCGAAATACCATTTAAACAAACTATTAACTAAGAATCAACAAATTACACTAATCTCAACATTCTAGGGACATTACAGCATTTTCACCAGCTCATGATCGCTTCGATAACTATATTTCCAAACAACTAACCATCACCACATAGTCACTTCCTCAACACAACTACTTTGACAACACAACAAGTATGTGATTGCTTCGGCCGAAGCTGCAGCCCACACAAACAAGGCATATGTTACCTAACTCACTGGGCTTGTGCATACTCATTGACATTTGAACATTGAGTGCCCGTTTTATTTAGTGAATTTCTAGGCATTTGGTGAACATAATTACAATTTGGACTGCATATGCATGATTTTTTTTTGGCAAAATTGCGTTGAAAAAAATCTTGTTTGTGTTCTTGAGTGTATGTTTAGGCCTTATCGGAGAAAATGGAAGGAATTTCAAACATGAGGGTGTCATGACTTGACCCAAAACATGTGCAATCCATCATCCATGCCGCATGAAACCTAATAAGTTTTGATTTTGAAGATTGTGACAATAGTATAACCACATGCTATATGGGCACTCGCTTGGTCAAGTAAACTAGCCAGTCTTGGTTGTTGATGTCGGTGTATCGCAGATGAAGTGTCCGCCTACATGGAACTGTCGACACAGATGGGTGCCAGGGTTGGAGACATATTCTTAGGCTGGGAAGATACTCTCATTTCTGTGTGCCCGGTGGGCATGTCACATCTTTTGGGGATCGAGCCAAAACACCTCGCCACATTCCCCAGCATGTATACTGAATGGTGCGTGCTACGTTAGTGATGACTAGTGAAAACGAGTCGGGATTGTGTTGTGTGGGTAAAGTGTACGACCTCAGCATAGTATAAACCTATTCGAATAGTGGGATCCATGGTCAGGGACGGCACATGACTCTTCTTGACATATTAGACTTATCTTGCCTTTTCCCACTTTTGCCCTATTCTTGGAACCTATGAAGAGTATGAGTTGATCGATGACCCTCACTTTGAAGAAAGTTATACTAGTGATAAATATGTTTTTGTCTAAAAATGCTTTTACCCAACTATTATGCCATTTCAAAACTAGATTTTATGCAAATGAGCCAATACAACCTTCTTTTGAAGCTACATGTAGCTAATAGGTCCTCCTCTGAAGGAGGCGTGTTGAGTATGTAATGTACTCATGACAATATTTTTGTTGTATTTTGGAGTTCTATTAAGAGGAGAGTGTAGACTACGAATACAATGATGATACTAAGGAGTGAGGGCACGTGGATTACATCAACTCTCTGTGGCTGATATGGAGCCGCTACAACATTTTATTTTTCGCTGCCTACTAAATGTAATAAATGTCATGCCACAGTACTCTATGTATGCCTTGTGACAAGGCATATTTAAACTTGTAATATTTTTAGTTGTTTTGGGTATCATTTCGTGGTGTTGTCAAGTTGACTATGAATTGACGATTACACACAGGACGCCCGAAAGTTATTTGGGGGTTCCCACAACTTAAAAATAATGTTCAACTTGTTTCTAGGAACTTTCAACGTGTATTTAAAATTATTTGTCATGTATTCAAGAATATTGTACGTATATTTGAGGAAATATTACTCGCTTATTTATTAAAATCTTTATATTTTAAAAAAATTCTTTTGAAAGTATTGATCGAGTATTCTAAAAAAAATTGTATACATTTCAGACTATGTTTATCATGTATTTAGAAATTGTTGAACATACATTTCAAAAATATCTATTGTTTATTCTAAACTTTTGCAATTCTTTTTTTTTGAAAATAGTGTAACTTAAAAAGTGCTCAACCATTTAAAAATGCTTGTGTAATCACGCAAGTATTCAGATGTTAAAATTTAGAATAGAATTAAAAGGTTTTATAAAAACAATCATGTGTTATCTGAAAATATTATGTACTCCCTCCGTCCCATAATATAAGATTGTTTTGCAAGCGAAAACAGCTTGCAAAACGATCTTATATTATGGGGTAGAGGGAGTACTTTTCAAAATTTAGTAAAAAAACAATAACAATAACAAGAGCAGCAATATTCATACCATGTTAAAACTCTAAAAGTCAAAATCAGTATATATAAACAAAAAAGTTATATATCATAAAACAATCGTTCATATATTAAAAAAATGTTCATACTATCATTAAAAAAACATGTGTAAAATAAGTTCAAATATTTCTTAAAACGTTTTATCGTGTTTGATTTAAAATTTCACGTGTTAGTAAAAAATGCTTGCAGCATATTTAGAAAATGGTCATCTGTTAAATTAATTATGTTTTCTAAAATTTCATCTATTATCAATATTATTATAGTTTTTACTGAACGTTTTACGTATTTAAAGATTGTTCACAATGTGCTTAACACATGTTCATGTGTTAAGAAAAGTTCGTGCTTTTTTCAACAACAAAAATCAGACGTTCCAAAAAAAGAGCCTATGGTGTTTGAAAAATAATCCAGGTATTAGGAGAACCGGGGAAGAAACCCCGGCAGAAACAAAGAAACTGCAAAAATAAAAATATATGAAATTGATGGGCCGGCCAATTGCTAAACTACCTTATGTGATTTGGCCCCTGTTCTTTGCAACCAACACAAACTAGGGCTTATAGGAATTGGGACTTTTTTATTGGATCAGATGTAAAAAAGTGGATACTACTGACCTTGCCAAATATGGGAAGGATGTTTTTTTAGAAACATATAGGAAGGATGTGTGTTGATGCCTCATATGCGTGTTGTTGCTCGAGCCCGAACAACTGTTGTGGTGCAATGGGTCTTTCAACTCAGCGACTATTTCTCGCATTAAGCAACCTCTGCGGGATGTCTCGCTGAAGCGTTTCGACTAATTGGGCCAGGTCATGTTCACATATAAAGGGAAAAATAATATATGGGAGAAGGGGGAGCTAGCTCTGCTAGCCAATCAACCAAAGTCACGCTAGTGATAAGTATGAGACGCACTTTGTAGTTGAGGCTAGTGAAGCGGTTTTCCATTTGTTTTCATGGTTTTTTTTCTTTTTTCTTTTAGTTTTTTCTTTGGTTTTTTCGCTCCCTTTTTTCTTCTCCACTTTTTGTTTAGTTTTCCTTTTCCTTTTCCATTTTTTTCTTTCTTTTTTCTCGTCTCCCAGTTTTTATTTCCTTTTTTTCGGTTTTTCCTTCAAATGTTTGTTCAATATTTCAAAAATTCTTGTTCAACATTTTCCAAATACTTGTTCAACATTTTCTCAAATACTTGTCAACATTTTATTTTCAAATATTTGTTCAATATTTTTTAAATACTTGTTCAACATTTTTTAAATACTTGTTCAACATTTTTCAAATACATGATCAACATTTTTTTAAATACTTGTACAAAATTTTTTCAAATAAATGTTCAACATTTTTCAAATGCTTGTTCAACATTTTTAAATACTTTTTCAGCATTTTTAAATAATTGTTCAACATTTTTATATACATGATCACATTTATTAATTACTTGTTAACATTTTTTTCTAGTACATGTTCAACATTTTTCAAATGCTTGTTCAACATTTTTAAATACTTGTTTAATTTTTTCAAATACTTGTTCAACATTTTTCAAATACTTGTTTGACAGTTATATATTTCAAATACATGTTCAAACTTTTCAAATACAAGATTTTTCAAATACAGTACAAGATTTTTTAAAAACTTGTACCATTTTTCAAATACATGTTCAAACTTTTCAAATACTTGTTTCAACATTTTTTAAATATTGGTTCAACATTTTTTATATACTCGTTCAATAGTTTTTAAATACTCGTTGAATATATTTTTTAAATATTTTAATAGTGTTTTTTGTAATATATTTAGAATATTTTGAAGTATAAACAAAACTACCAAAACAAAAGCAGAAAAGAAAATAGAAAACGTCAAAAAAAACTGAGAATGTGCCCTCCAGCAAACCTGGGCCGGCCCATGTGCAGCTGCCTCACAACGCGATCCTTCCCCTAGGTCTTGCTGAATACTCATCTAAAAAAAGGTCTCGCTGAATACACCTAAAAAAAAGTCTCGCTAAATGCGAGGAATAGACGCGCCCGTTTTTCAAGGACCGAAATGGGCTATAGTGGAGGCATTGCTCTCCACCTTAGTTAAATCAATAATTTTTCATGATGCTTCATAAGGATGCAAGTTGGGGTCCCACAAGGCTCGTCATAATTTAACAAGTTAGTACAAAATTAACTAGAAGCATTGAACTCCTCAAATGAAATATATTGATACTGGAAAGCAATAAACAAACTCTAGAGGGTTGCCGCTTAGACCCAGTAGGATATGTTTGCGTGAATATGCAAAACTTGCGTATCTTTTCATTAGAAAAAAAAGATGGTGTGAACACGGTGCCCAGAGCAGGGAGACATGGTGTGCTCGGCCCAGACAAGCAAACAACACAACTAAGCTCCCTAGCTTAAGAGGCGGTCCGAACCAACACAACATCCGACATCCACAAATCCAACACCGGGGTCGCCATGAGCACACACGACGACACCTTCAAGGAGGATAACAATGTCTTGGCGCTATCGTCGTCCGATCCAAAAATTCAGACCTAGATTTGGTTGTTGCTCGCAGAGGGGCGCGGGGAGAGGCCATGTCAACGCCTCCAAGGAGCAGAGTATGGAGATGCACAATGTGACTCCAGAGCATTGGTGATTTCATGGATATATTCTGGGATTTCCCCGAATGTTTGTGTCGGTGTCAAAACCGGCGGATCTCGGGTAGGGGGTCCCGAACTGTGCGTCTAGGCAGATGGTGACAGGAGACAAGGGACACGATGTTTTTACCCAGGTTCGGGCCCTCTCGATGGAGGGAAAACCCTACTCCTGCTTGATTGATATTGATGATATGGGTAGTACAAGAGTGGATCTACCACGAGATCAAGGAGGCTAAACCCTAGAAGCTAGCCTATGGTATGATTGATGTTCTGTCCTAGGGACTAAAACCCTCCGGTTTATATAGACACCAGAGAGGGCTAGGGTTACACAGAGTCGGTTACAATGGTAGGAGATCTACATATCCGTATCGCCAAGCTTGCCTTCCACGCCAAGGAAAGTCCCATCCGGACACGAGACGAAGTCTTCAATCTTGTATCTTCATAGTCTTGGAGTCCGGCCGATGATGATAGTTCGGCTATCCGGACACCCCCTAGTACGGGACTCCCTCAGTAGCTCCTGAACCAGGCTTCAATGACGACGAGTCCGGCGCGCATATTGTCTTCGGCATTGCAAGGCGGGTTCCTCCTCCGAATAATTCATAGAAGATTGCGAACACCGGGATAGTGTCCGGCTCTGTAAAATAAATTCCACATACCACCGTAGAGAGAATAATATTTACACAAGTTCAATCTGCTGATGTATTTTGTGGCATGACGTCACACCACAACCAAGCTTTTACTCGAATCGTTTTTATTATACCACCTCGACGCGTTTAGCGAAGCGGTTTCCTTGGCACGTCTTGTTGAAGCAGAGATCGGGTTCCCCTTATTCTGGGATTCTCATCAATACGGACGTGGGTAACCCAACCGCGCCCGTTGCCACGCCCCCTCCATCGAAGGCGAGTTCCAGACGGTCACGGGGACGGCTCTTGGTATTCTCCCTCTTTATAATGAGACTGAAAGTGCGTTATATCGACTAGAGGGGGGTGAATAGGCGATTTTTAAGAATTCTTCACTGAGGAATTTGCTGGTGAGGAAATTCCTTAGCGAAGAACTACTTGCAGCGGAATAAGTACTCGAAGTAAGCATAACAGAATACAAGCATGGTCATCATGATGAAATGAAGACTAGCACAGAGTACGTAAAGCGTAATCACGAGGATAACACAAGATGAAGACAAACAGATGAAGAAATTGAACGAGGAAATTGAGAAAGTCTTCAGTCAAAGTCTTCAAGCACAGATATGAATAAACACTCAACACAGTAATGAGGAAATGGAAGGGTTGAGGAAATAGAACCAGTTAGTTGGTGAAGACAATGATTTGGTAAACCAGTTCCAACTGCTGTCTCAGTTGTACGTCTGGTTGGAGCGGCTGAGTATTCAAACTCAAGGACACGCAGTCCCGGACACCCAGTCACTGAGCACGCGGCTCAAGACACCCAGTCCTCACCGTATTCTCCTTGAACTAAGGCCACGCAGACCTCGTCCAATCACTCGTGGTAAGTCTTCAGGTGCTCTAGACCATGACGCCTAAACGTCTGGAAGAAGCACAGTCTTCAAAGGTAACAAGCATCGGATCCACGCAGGATCAATTTCTTCAGTGATGCTCAATCACTTTGGGTTTGTGGGGTTTGGTTTTGGGGTTTTCCTCACTTGATGATTTTCGCTCAAAGTCCTCGGAGGATGGGTTGCTCTCAAATGACAAGTGTCAAGTTCTCTCGGAGCAGCCAACCAACTAGTGGTTGTAGGGGGCGGCTATTTATAGCCTAGGGAGTAGCCCGACATGATAAGACATAAATGCCCTTCAATTATATGACCGTTAGGTGGATAGGATATTTTGGAACAGCTGGCGCAAGAAGACAAAGAACGGTCGAAAATTTGACTCTCAAATTCCTCGGGGCTATCATGTTCCTCATTTGTGTAGGCAATTCAAGATTGGCGAATTCCTAACTCCTCGATCGAGCAAAGTCCTCAAGTGACTGTAAGAACTGCATCTCTCACATCAAGAAATTGACTGAATCTGTATGAGATTTCCAATGGCTTCACTCGAAGGGATTGGTAGGTGTATGATTTTGAGTTGAGCATCACATGGAAATTTTTCCTTAGTATTTCCTCGACCCCTTTAACAATACGGTGTTTCCTATGACTCAAGAAAGAAAAATGAAACTACGAAAACAAAAGTCTTCGCTTCATGTTTCTCAAATGAATATCAAGTCTTCAAGGTCACACCAATTTCTTCACTTTCAAAGTATTCGAAAGTCTTGAGAATATCAAAGTCTTCATCGAAGAACTTCATTTTAGGGTCGACTTTCTCTGTAAATATCAAACTCCTCATAGACTTATAGACACGTGTACACTCACAAACGATTAGTCCCTTAACCTATAAGTCTTCAATACACCAAAATCACTAAGGGCACTAGATGCACTTACAATCTCCCCTTTTGGTGATTAATGACAACATAGGTTAAGTTTTCAACGGGATAAACATATGAAGCGTAATATCGATATTGAGGAATTTGATTGCAAGATATAGAAGAACTCCCCAAGATGTGCATAGTGAGGAATTTGCGTTTGAGGCAATGCACATTTGAAGAGTTGAATCATGGAGATCTCCCCCTATATCTTGTAATTCATACACGCATTCGATATATAATATGAAGAATTTGAAATGCATGATGAAATATGGTGCCTGATGAAATTCAGCATGCGTGCAATAATATTAATGAGGAATAAGCATGCAGAATAGCACATCCAAAGTATCAGAGCACAGTGCATCAAAAGTATCAGAGCACCATCGAAAAGTATCAGAGCACCATCGGGTTTAAGATTACAACTCGATCCAATAAAAGTTTCGAAAGAACGAGAGTTGTAACTTAAAAAATGCCCTTAATATAGACCCGCTTGAAGACTAACTCAGATTTCTCCCCCTTTGTCATCAAATGACCAAAAGGATTGAAACTGAGGACTAACGCCACTGAAGAATTTCAAGTTGATGGAGGAGCGCCAGCGTTGTCGGGGTTGTTTGTTGTAGCAGGGCCTGCCGCAGTGTCGTCCAAATCTTCATACTCATCAGTGTCACGCGATGAAGAATAAGAGCTGGCCACCAGTGGAGGAACTTTGACCCTCTTGAATTTCTTCGGAGGAGGTGTAGACCAGTCAAATTCTTCCTTGAGACCCATAGTCTTCAGTTCTTCAGCGCTATAGACATGAGTGAGGACAGCCCAGGTGCGGTTGAGGGTTTCATGAAGGTAGTAATGGTTCTTCTTCACTACATTATGTGTTGAGGTCATATTGTGAAGAATTGCACCAAACTGACGCTTTACCCATTTGTGATTGCGATCAACCTTCTGATGAAGACTGAGGAGTAACTCACGGTCACCATCACCACAGGTGCCGTGGCTTGAGGATTTTGCTTAGCTGAGGTATTTGCGGCAAAGTGTCATGAGTGGCGAGTCGTCATTGGTAGAGTAAGATGTAGCCAGCGAAGTTGACCATCCAATGGACGAATGCCTTCATCGATCACAGCAATGCCTTGCCTTTATCATCGATGATGAAACCGCCGCTTGAGGACTTCAATGGGAGGCAAGTAGCTACCGTGGTTCGAGTGTCGACTTTGTAATTTAGTGAAGATCTTGCCCTTATGAATCTCATAATCCAAGGCGCATAGGGCTTCAGCTCGAATGGTGAAATAGCAACATTTGCCAGAGTCCTCATGAAGAAATCATGGAAGTTGACGGGAACGCCATGAATGAGGTTGAAAAGCATATTCTTCATGATGCCAATGACTTCTTCATCATTTGAGTCGTGGCCTTTGATAGGACTCATTGTCTTCGTCAGAATGCGATAGACAGTCCGAGGCACATAGAGAAATTCCTTGACGAGGAATTTGGTTCGTGGGGCCTGCCCAGGCTTCAAAGGCTTCATGAGCACTTGCATATAGTGATTTGTCAGTTCAGGGTGATTGTAGATGCAACGTGCACTGTCAAGGGGAGGATCGAGAGGAAGGACACGAAGCAATTCAGTTGTCGGTGCCTTGTAGTGAGTGTTTTCAGTCATCCAATCCAACACCCATGAGTAGACATCTTCAGCGTCTCCAGTGATATGCAGTGTAGCGTAGAACTGAAGAATGAGTTCTTCATTCCAATCATAGATGTCAATGCAGAAATTGAGTAATCCTACATCGTGAAGAACACTGAGGACTGGCTCGAAGCATGGCAGAGATTCCATATCCACGTGAGGAATATGTTCATGATCGAAGATTTTGTCTTTGTCAAACAGCACTGAGGAATAGAAGTTGGCTTGACTAGCAGTCCAGAAACGCCTCTTCCTTATGCGAGTAGAGTCATAGTGGTTGTAGTCAGTGAAGAATATATGCTCGGACTTCTTCAGCCTTGAACTTTTGTTTGCTTGAGAACGGATTCTTCGGTTTTGGCAGAGGGGTGTCAGTGAGTTGCAGTACCACCTCAGGAATCACGAGCTCAGGTACTTCAGGCTGAGGAATTTCTGGTTCCTCTTCTTGTGCAACCTTAAGATCAGCAGCAGCAGGTTCTTCAGCACTAGCGGCTGGAATATCTTCATGAACAGAGGGAGTGGGATGAGTTTCTTCAGAGCCCATTTGAACTGTTGTTGTCGGGGACTGAGGAATCTGTTGGATAGGTGTGAATAGAGGAGTATTTGGATGCTGACTTTCCCAAAAGTCATCATTCATCACTGGTGTGCTGCATCCGATATCCACATCTTCATCTTCAATTTCCTCAACACCAGCCTCTTCAGTTGTGAATTGAGGCATAGGTGAGGAAATGATTGGCGTTGAAGGGATTGTATCCACTTCAATTTCTTCATCAATCTGCTCGGACGAAGCAGTAGAATGATTTTCTTCATCAGATCCGCTTGGGATCACATAGTCTTCTCCAAAAGGAACAAGGTCCTTTGATGGCATGGATGAAACTGGAACAACATCAATCGGATTTTCGAGTGAGCTGGTCATTGGCTTCATCTTCTTCGCAGCCGAAGAATTTGACGCAGCTGATGCCTTCCTTTTCTTCACTGCAGCTCGCTCTGCAGCTTGGTCTTCTTTACCTCATAGGCAGATGGAAGAATTGGAGTTGGTGTAGGCGCGGGAGGAGCTGAGGAATCTGGTTGATTTTCTTCAGGCGCAACTGATGCGGTTGCCCTGATCTCTTCAGTTTCTTCAGGCGCACCACTAGTGGATGCCCTGGCATTTTCTTCAGCGGCTGGAATTTCTTCACCAGCCTCGAACTAGCATTTTCTTCAAGAAGGCTGAAAGTCATCAGTGATCTTGGCATGTTCTTCAAAGAGCTGAGCAGAGTCTGCAGCCTGAAGATTTTCTTGTTGCGATGGAGCTGCAACATTTGTCATTTTCTTCGTCAGATTGACGAATCTCACTTTGGCTCCTTGCCAATCAGCATAGTAGGCATCAAAGTCTTTGCTAAGGGCTTGAATTTCAGACTGAGCCTGGAGAAGTTTCTCAGGTGTCATTCTGACAACATTTTTCTTCAGTAGCTTCTCCTTTCTGTATTGCGCTTTCTTGATCTCTCTTGCCTTTTCAAATTTCCATTTCTCTTGAGTGATGAAATGGGTCAGCATGTGACTTTGACCAGGAGTCAGATGAAAATCAGGCATTGGGGTGTTTCGATCCTTGTGCCAGAGGTCAATGTAGTCGAGGATTTTCCTCGGATCCAAAAGCAGTGGCACAGATGTGCCTTTGGCTCTAGCGGCCTTCACTTGTCGGTCTCTGATGATTTTTGCAAGTTCATCATCAGAAGCTTCATCATCAGAGGGTACATGGAATGCGACCTGTTTCTTCCTTGGACTTGGCCGAGGACCGCGTCCAACTGTTGCTTTAGTCTTCAACAGTGTGGGGCCTGATGAGGAAATAGGTGCAGCTGAGGAACTTGCTGAGACACCAGAAGCAATCGAGAAACCAGCAGTCCTTTGACATGTAGCCAGATGCACAGGAGCTGAGGACTTTGAAGGAGCTGCTGAGGACTTTGGTGGAGCAAGAGTGATCGAGGAATTTGCCGTGAGGGCATAGCTGAGGAACTTGGCCGTGAGGACGCTGTTGGTGAAGCACTTGGCTTACGAGCATGCTTCTTTGGCATTGATTTCCTCGGTTTGACCGAGGCCTCAGTAGCAGCAGTAGTGGCAGAATCCTCATTGAATTTCTTCACTGCCTCCATGGCTTGCCTTGCCAATTTGGCTTGGCGCTTAGCACATTCTTCAGGAAAGTCCTCACCACGCTTGATGCTGGTGGGATCAGCTACTTGGCCAGGTGCCAATGGAGATCTTGGGCATGGAGGATTGAGGGCGAATTTCTTCATGTACTTTGGAGTCACATATCTGTACTCCCTCCATTCTCTTGCCCATCTCCGTTCAATCTTCTGTATGCGCACCTTGCGCTGATTTTTGGTTTCTTGCCAAATTTTGATTCATCAGGTGTGCAATATCCAGCATAGATTTCATCAGGGATCTCGAAAGCAGTCATGACCTCAGGCTTCTTTCCTCCTTTCTGCGGTCTCTTTCCTTCAGCCATATTCTTCAGATAAGGAATTTGAACAATTGAACACTCTGAAGAAGTATGCAGTTTTTCTTCGAGGAACGCTGCAAATGAGTTAAGTTGATGAGAACCTAGTGATTCAGCAGCGGACATGAGTACCCGTGAACAGAGTGTATGTGCGAGGAATTTGGAGAGGTCATATGCGTTCTTAGAAGGTTTTTCGAAAAGACAAATTTTGAGGAATTTGGCCAGATGAACCTTGAGGAATTTCACTAAGTGTTCTTTGTCTTAGGTTCCAGAGTTGTACAAATCGAAGATCCACACAATTGAGGAATCTTGAAAAAAATGATTGCTTAGAGAAATGGATCAAGAACATACAATGTGTGAGGTGTTCATATGTGTGAAGATTTGAAGAATAAACACCTTTGAAGATTTTCAGAAAAGTTTGAGAATCAAAGCGAGTAATAAAAGTAACTTTTAATTACCTGAAGTGAAGAACACGACGAACTGAGATGAAAAGATGTGAAGTTCGTCAGTTAGATCTCCCACGCCTAACTTGGCAGAGAGGAGACAGCTACGGCAAGGCGGAGTGAAGATTTCTGCAACCGGCGCGAGTACGACGGCGACGAGGTCGAGGCAGCGAAGCTCTTCCTCACCGGCGGCGATGGAGTAGCGGTGGTGCTAGGGTTTGAGGAGCTCGAGCGAGAGACAGTGGTCGAGCGGAGTAAATGAAGTGAGGAAGGGGAGATGGGTATTTATAGACACGGTGAAAAACTGTTCGCCCGAAGATTTTGGGACGAACATGCCCCTGCCCTTTCTCCTTCTCGCGACATGTGTCACCCACGTACTGTGTAGATGAGATCGTGTAAGATCGTGGGTGAATAGAATAATTCATCATGGGATGCGGAACGGTTTGAGCGGCAAAACCGAAAATCTGGATAAGATTTGTTTTAAAGTTTCGTTCGCAATTTCTTCAAATGACAAGGACACAAAGTGAAGATTTTGAGCGAGTTTCAAATAGAACGCATATGAAGAATTTGTGAATAGATTGGGTTGAGTATAACATAGAGAGGAAGGGTCCGATCACATTCACTTAGCGAGAAAGCAACTTGAAGTAATAGCCATAAGTGAATGTTGTAGAGGACATAAACTCATATATATATATATATATATATATATATATATATATATATATATATATATATATATATATATAGCCAATGAAGAAAAACGACAGAAACAGTGAAGATTTTGCAAAGTTGAAGAATTTGGAAAACTGAAGACTTTCAAAAATGAGGAAAAACTCAAATTGAAGATTTTCAACTTTTTGTGGTGGTGTGACCCACCGTATAAGAATGATGATTTCAGACACCGCGTACAATTGTCGTAGGGTTCTGAGAATCAAATTCTTCATTAATTTCTTCACACTTAGAGTGTTATTCTTCATTGATTGAAGAAAAACGTTTCTTCATGTGTTGCACATCTAAGTCATTAATTTTGCATAAATGTTAGGATGTGTGTTCTTTTCAAAGAACATTCGAAGATTCTAAGATATTTAGCTCACACCGCAACTTGCTAAATCTCTTCTCATCCAAGGGCTTAGTGAAGATATCAGCTAGCTGTTCTTGATCTTCACGTGCTCGATGGAGATGTCGCCTTCAACACATGATCACGAAGAAAATGATGACGAATCTGAATGTGCTTTGTCTTGAGTGCTGAACTGGGTTGTGAGAAATCTTGATGGCACTCTCATTGTCGCAGAGGAGAGGCACATTCTTCACGTGGGCGCCATAGTCCTTGAGGTTTTGCTTCATCCAGCAGTTGAGCACAGCAAGAGCCAGCAGCAATGTATTCAGCTTCAGCGATGAAGCGGTGATACGTAGTTCTGCTTTCTTCGAGGACCAACGGACCAAAGATCGTCAGAAATGACAAGTGCCGATGTTGACTTGCGGTCCACACGATCACCAAAGATAGTCGAGTCAAAATATCCAATGAGATCAAAAGCAGAGCCCTTGGGGTACCATAATCCTAGTGTTGTGTGTGAGCTAGATATCGAAGAATATGCTTCACAGCCTTATGGTGTGATTCCTTGGTGCAGCACTTGAAATCGGGCACACATGCAAACACTAAGCATTATATCCGCCTAGATGCACATAAGTACAATAAAGAACCAATCATGGGCGGTATACCTTGTGATCAAGTCAATACCATTTTCATCAAGGCATAGATGGCCATTTGTGGGCATAGGAATTTTGACGCCTTTGCAATCTTGCATGCCGAATTTCCTCAGTACATCTTTGAGGTATTTCTCCTGAGATATGAATATGCCATTGCGCTGTTGATGAATTTGAAGACCTAAGAAGAATTTCAACTCTCCCATCATAGACATTTGATATTCTTCACTCATCATATAGGAAAATTCATCACTATAACGTTGGTCAGTACAGCCAAAGATAATATCATCAACATATATTTGGCACACAAACAGTTCACCATCATAAGATTTAGTAAAGAGAGTAGGGTCGAGTGAACCGGGTGTGAAGCCATTCTTCACAAAGAATTCCTTCAATGTATCATACCACGCCCGAGGGGCTTGCTTGAGGCCATAGAGGGCCTTATTAAGTCTGAAGACTTTGTCAGGATTCTTTGGATCTTCAAAACTTGGGGGTTGAGCAACATATACTTCTTCCTCAAGCTTACCATTGAGGAATGCACTTTTCACATCCATTTGATATAAGATGATATCATGATGGTTAGCATAAGCAAGTAATATGCGAATAGCCTCAAGTCTAGCAACAGGTGCAAAAGTTTCATCAAAATCAATTCCTTCAACCTGTGTGTAGCCTTGAGCTACTAGTCGTGCCTTATTCCTCACCACAAGGCCATTTTCATCTTGCTTGTTGCGGTAGATCCACTTTGTGCCAATGATATTATGCTTGCGAGGATCTGGACGATTGACCAGTTCCCAGACATTGTTAAGCTCGAACTGATGTAATTCTTCTTGCATAGCCTGAATCCACTCCGGCTCCAGAAATGCTTCATCTACCTTAGTGGGCTCTGTGATAGAGACAAAGGCATAGTGCCCACAAAAGTTAGATAAATGTGAAGCTTTTGAGCGTGTGAGAGGACCTGGTGCACTAATGTCATCGATGATCTTCTCCACTTGCACTTCTTTTGCAATGCGAGGATGAGCTGGTTGTCGCCGAGGAATTTGATCAGCATTTTCTTCAGCACCATTTTCCTTAGCATGTTCTTCAGGTGCATCAGCTCGACAATCTTCATGAACTGGGATGAATTCTTCAGTAGATTCTTCAGTAGGAATGACATCCTCAGTTGCCTTGAACTTGATAGAATCCTCAGGCACTGGTTCATCTAACACAGAAGGTAGGTGCTCTCTTTGCGAGCCATTAGTTTCATCGAACCGCACATCTACAGTGTCAACAATCTTGTGAAGAACAATGTTGAAGACTTTGTAGGTGTGCGAGTCCTTTCCGTAACCAAGCATAAAACCTTCATGTGCTTTCGGTGCAAATTTAGAATTGTGGTGAGGATCTCTAATCCAACATTTAGCACCGAAGACTTTGAAATAACTCACATTGGGTTTCTTGTCAGTGAGGAGTTCATAGGCTGTCTTCTTGAAGAATTTGTGAAGATATACTATGTTGATGATGTGGCATGCAGTACCAATTGCATCAATCCAAAAACACTGAGGCGTTTTGTATTCATCAAGCATAGTGCGAGCCATCTCAACAAGAGTTTTGTTCTTGCGCTCCACGACGCCATTTTGCTGAGGAGTATAGGGAGCAGATAACTCATGAGTAATACCAAGTTCATCAAGATAGTCATCAAGACCGGAATTCTTGAACTCAGTTCCATTGTCACTTCTGATATGCTTGATATTCACACCAAAGTTGGTTGAAGCCCTCGAGGAAAATCATTTGAAGACTTCCTGCACTTCATGTTTGTAAGTAACAATGTGTACCCATGTATATCGAGAGTAATCATCAACAATGACAAAACCATATAGAGATGCATCATTAGTGACTGCTGAGTAATGGTTAGGTCCGAAGAGGTCCATGTGAAGCAATTCGAATGGACGAGTAGTGGTCATGATAGTCTTCACTGGATGCTTGGCCTTGGTCATTTTCCCAGCTTCACAGGCTCAGCATAAGTGATCCTTGAGGAATTTAACATTCTCAATGCCAATGACATGCTTCTTCTTTGCAAGCGTGTGCAAATTCCTCATGCCTACGTGACCAAGTCATCGATGCCATAGCCAGCCTTCTGAAGCTTTTGCAAGTAGACACACGGTTGGTTGTGGTCCTGTAGAGAAATCAACAATATACAAATCTCCTCTCCTAAAGCCTTCGAAGACTTTGGAATTGTCAGCTTCCATGATCACAACACAGCGATACTTGCCAAAGACAACAACCATATCAAGATCACAAAGCATTGAGACTGACATGAGGTTGTATCCTAAGGACTCAACAAGCATGACTTTGTCCATGTGTTTATCCTTAGAGATTGCAACCTTACCAAGACCCAAGACGACTTTTGCCTTCACAAGCAAAGATGATATGCTTGAGATGTGACGGTGATCAGGAGCATCCATCAATAGATTCTTGTCACCGGTCATGTGATTCATACATCCACTATCGAGGACCCACTCAAGAGTTTTGGGTTGATCATCCTGCAGATGAATTAGTGTAACTTACAATCTCATATGCTTCATCGATGAAGAATATGATATCAAGTTCATCGATGAATTTCATCAAGCAATAAATGATATAGCAAGATGAGGACGTGTGAAATGAAAGTTCATTTCATCATGATTCGCTTGCATCCTTTCGAGCAATTTTGTCGAGTCCCCAAAAAATTCTTGAGACGTTAAAGCACGTCCGAGACCTGACCTCGCAGAAGAGATCAGTTCTTTTTCTTCACCACCCACATCTGAAGGGGTGGCAAAGAGTTCATCACTCTGCGAGCACCATAGGAGAAAGGTGGCAAAGATGCCAAACCATTTCATTTCACATAAGAGGGGTTAGGGTAAGCATATGAATAAGCAGAGAAATTCTTCGAGGACTTATGAACATAATGGTTTGAAGAATAATGCACATATTCATAGCCCTTAGCTCTACCCTGGGAGACAAAGTTGTTAGCACGATGATAATCATATGAGGACTTTGATCCTTTTGAGGAATTTGATCCACGTGAGGAATTTGGTCCGTATGAGGACTTGGATCCATATGAAGAATTTGGTCCATATGAAGAATTTGATCTGGGGTTCCTGTTCTTCACAGGTGGTGTCATGAGGACATTCACCTGAAGACTTTCAAGGCACTTCTTGGTAACCCAGATTTTCTTCATAGGGGAACCGTTCCTGCAGTTAGTGCCAACATATCTAGCAAATACTTCACCATTCTGATTTTTGAACAGTTTATAGTTGGAGTCAAATGACTCATCAGAAGAATGAGGAGATTCACATGTAAAGCCAGATAAGTTAGATGGATCAACTGGAGGTCCCTTTGCAGCAACCCATGAGGTTTTGGGGTACTGCTCAGGCTTCCAATATGTTCCATCAGCATTGAGTTTCCTCTCAAAGGCAATACCCTCTTTCCTAGGGTTTCTGTTGAGGATCTGCTTTTTAAGAACATCACAAAGAGTCTGATGCCCTTTAAGGCTTTTGTACATGCCTGTCATGTACAATTCCTCCAGCCCTGCATTGTTAGTGATACTAGCAATGTCCTCAGATGAGGAATTAGTGATAGCAGAGGCAAGTGAAGAATTTGTAACAGTTGAAGCATTTGAACATTCAAGTGAAGAATTAGCAGATTCACGTTCAATGCACTTTAAGCATGGAGGAACAAATTCTTCCTGAAAAGCGCTGATTTGTGGAGCTAGTAATGAATCGCGCTCCTTCTGAAGATCTTCATAACTCACTCTTAGCTTCTCATGATCAGATAAGAGAGTATTATGTTGATCTTGAAGGGCGTCAAACTTGGAGTGAATTCTCTGAAGACATTCACCCAATGCTTTTGACTGATCCATTTCTTTACCCAACATATCATCACTTTTGTCTAGCATGTTTTGAACTTGTTCCAAAGCCGTTTGTTGTTTAGTGGCAATGCAAACAAGTTTGGTATAACAAGATTCAATATCATCATCAGATTCATCATTATCAGATTCATCGTCACAAAACTCAGATGAGGTGCATTCGGTTACCTCATCACCCTCTGCCATGAGACATGATGCAGAAGATGATGATTCTGGCTCGAAAGTCATCGTTTTGAGGGATTCATTGAAGTCCTCAAACCAGGGATCATGACGGGTTCGATGACCTTCATAGACATCAGAGATTCGGTCCCAGATAAGCTTCGAATTGACAAGATGCATAATGCGCCTGAATTGATCTCTGGATAGGCAGGAACAGATGATATCCTTTGCCAAGATGTCAAGTCGAGTGTACTTGCGAATATCATCAGCGTCCGCCATCTTGCATAGATCAAGAAGACCAATCTCGATGACGGTCCACAAATCATTGTTCATTGCCATGAGGCGCTTCCTCATCATGGCCTTCCACTTGGGACATGACCATCAAAGATAGGGCATGTCACTTTCTTCATACCTGCGGTCGACATAACTAAAACTCCAAAGGTTAAACCAAAATCACACGTAACAAGGAGTACCTTGCTCGATACCAATTGAAAGTCGTTATATCGACTAGAGGGGGTGAATAGGCGATTTTATGAATTCTTCATCGAGGAATTTGCTGGTGAGGAAATTCCTTAGCGAAGAACTACTTGCAAAGGAATAAGTACTCGAAGTAAGCATAACGTAATACAAGCATGGTCATCATGATGAAATGAAGACTAGCACAGAGTACGAAAAGCGTAATCACAGGATAACACAAATGAAGACAAACAGACTAAAGAAATTGAACGAGGAAATTGAGAAAGTCTTGACCAAAGTCTTCAAGCACGAGATATGAACAAACACTCAACACAAGAATGAGGAAATGAAAGGGTTGAGGAAATAGAACCGATTAGTTGGTGAAGACAATGATTTGGTAAACCAGTTCCAACTGCTTTGTCTCGGTTATACGTCTGTTGAGCGGTGAGTATTTATACTCAAGGACACGATCCGGACACCCGATCCATCGAGCATGCAGCTCAGACACCCAGTCCTCACCGTATTCTCCTTGAACTAAGGCCACGCAGACCTCATCCAATCACTCGTAGTAAGTCTTCAGGTGACTTCCAAACCTTCACAGACTTGGTCACTCGGCGATCCACAATTCCTCTTGGATGCTCTAGACCATGACGCCTAACCGTCTGGAAGAAGCACAGTCTTCAAAGGTAACAAGCGTCGGATCCACGCAGATCAATTTCTTCATGATGCTCAATCACTTTGGGTTTGTGGGGATTTGGTTTTGGTTTTTCCTCACTTGATGATTTGCGCTCAAAGTCCTCGGAGGATGGGTTGCTCTCAAATGACAAGTGTCAAGTTCTCTCGAGCAGCCAACCAACTAGTGGTTGTAGGGGCGGCTATTTATAGCCTAGGGAGCAGCCCGACATGATAAGACATAAATGCCCTTCAATGATATGACCGTTAGGTGGATAGGATATTTTGGGACAGGCAAGGCGCAAGACAAAGAACGGTTGGAAATTTGACTCTCAAATTCCTCGGGGCTATCATGTTCCTCACTATGTAGGCATTTCAGACTGGCAAATTCCTAACTCCTCGGTCGAGCAAAGTCCTCGGTGACTGAAGAATGCGTCTCTCACATCAAGACATTGATCTGAATGTATGAGATTTCCAATGGCTTCACTCGAAGGGATTGGTAGGTGTAGGATTTTGAGTTGAGCATCACATGGAAATTTTTCCTTAGTATTTACTCGACCCCCTTTAACAGTACGGTGTTTCCTATGACTCAAGAAAGAGAAAATGAAACTACGAAAACAAAAGTCTTCACGCTTCATGTTTCTCAAATGAATATCAAGTCTTCAAGGTCACACCAATTTCTTCACTTTCAAAGTCTTCAGAATATCAAAGTCTTTAGTCGAAGAACTTCATTTTTAGGGGTCGACTTTCTCTGTAAATATCAAACTCCTCATAGACTTATAGACCTGTGTACACTCACAAACGCATTAGTCCCTTAACCTATAAGTCTTCAATACACCAAAATCACTAAGGGGCACTAGATGCACTTACAGATACCAAGGCCCGTTCCTTTTCTTCAATCCTCAATCGAATCCGCCCCTCGCCCCGAGCTCCAACACCCAGGGCTCCAGATTCGGGCACTTCAGACCTTTGACAATGTCCGGCTCCGACCTACAGGGCCATTGGATGCCCTCCTCCGTCACGGAAGAGTACGTGCTAAAGCTGGGAGGCGCCAGGTACTTAACCTACGAGATTTCGCATAGGTTGCCTGCCCAAGGGCAAGCCATTCCTACTCCCAAGCCTGGCGAGAGTGTCGTATTCGTGTCTCACCTCCGTCGGGGTTTAGGCTTCCCGATGGATCCCTTTGTGAGGGGGCTCATGTTTTACTATGGGCTGGAATTCCACGACTTGGCTCCTGAGTCCATCCTCCACATCTCATCATTTATTGTCGTCTGCGAAGCCTTCCTCCGCACTACCCCTCACTTCGGTTTGTGGCTCAAAACCTTCAACGTGGAGCCGAAGATGATTGAGGGGCGTCAGGCAGAGTGCGGCGGGGCGGATATAAGCAAGAGGGCCGATGCTCCATGGCCCGAGGGCTCTTTTTAGGAGGATCTCGGTTTGTGGCAACAGGAGTGGTTCTATATCACCGCTCCCAGGGTCAGCAGGCAGAGGCCACCACCCGCCTTTTGCTCGAGCCCTCCACAACGGCTGACGTCATGGGTCAACAAAGGGCTTGACTGGGGGCCGTCCAAGGACGTACCCCTATTGCAGGGCCGGATTCGAGACCTCCAAGAGAGGGAGATCAATCTGGTCGTGGTGACGCAGGTTATGCTGATTCGGCGTCTTCTGCCCTGCAAACGTCGCCCCTCCGCCTGTGGGAATTCAATCCGGAGGGACCACGAGCTCTCCAACACTTCATGGGTACGACACCCGTGGAGATGTACAAACTGTTCTTCGGATCACAAGAGATGTGTCCGAACTTGACCGAGGACGCCAGCTTAAGCTGCAATCGCCTTGGATACTCAAGTAAGTAGCCACTGTAATGCGGACATACCGCCCATTTATTTATCATGGATTTGCCTTTTAACCAGCTATCCCTTGGACAGGAGTGGATAGCGCAAGCAAAACTGATACGGTGTTCGGCCCCCCTCCCTGAGACCACGCCGGATCCTGTGTTAATCAAAATGTTGGAGGTTGCGCCTTCGGAGGAGGGCGAAGGGGGGAACAGGGAAACTACCGCCTCTGCTAAGGAGGCTCTCAGCAAGGGGGAATCAAGAATCCCTCCCTCCAGGGGGAGAAGAGGACCGCTTCCGAAGATCCGGAGGCCAAGGCCTCAAAGCGGGGAAAGAAATCTGCATCGAAAGGTCCTGTGCCGGGAGGAGTCCCGGCCGCACAGTCTCCCCAAAGGAATCAGCCCTCCAGCGAGCCGTAAGTAGAAAAAGGGGAGTTTTGTAATAAGGGACATCCCTATTTTATTTCTAAGGATAGCCGAAGTTTTTACCTTGTAGTTCGGAACTCAACCCTTCTCAGCAGGGCTCATCCTCGGGGGACCTTCGTCCGGAGATGATGGAGAGCGAAACGCCTCCATCTGCCGCCCCGTCAGGCTGGGCGGACGACCCTGAGGTGTCATCACGGAGGGTCTTCCCGAGTCTGGCGGGGCCAGGGAGTTCGGGAACAACTGGAGTACGGCCGGTGGAGCTGCAGGATCTGCTCGAGAGGGCGTCTATCTCAGAAGATCACCGCACATTAATGAGTACGGTGATTGAAAGGATCTCATCTGCCGAGAGCGGGTTGCATGAGGCCATCGGAAGTTTACTGACGGGGTTTGAGGTACGCAAAAAATGGCATACCTTTTGACAGTTTGGCACATAGAGTGTGCCCTGTATAGATAGTAGCCCCTGAGACTCGGTATGTTGTTGAAAGCGACAGCGTGCCGAGGATCATAATCTCAGTTATAAAATGTCGCCTTTCCTATGCAGGTGGAGGAACGTTCGATGGCCAGCCGGACTGATAGAATTGCCGAGCTGAAGCGGCAACTCGATGTTGCGGATGCGGACATCGCGCTGGTCGATAAACGACTTGACGAGTCACAAGGTAGGTGGTTTCTCCGCGGTCACCTAGTAAGGGAGATGATGCCCACTCCTTACAACATGTATGCTTGATGCAGATGGTGCCGCTGCTGTGGAAGACCTTCGGGCAAAGCTTGCTCGAGCCAAGGAGCAAGCCAGAAAATGTCATGCGGCTGCCTCGAAGGCAGCGGAGGAGCTAAAAGCCGAAAAGGCTGCTCACTGCCGAAGCAGGGAGGAGATGGTCGGAATGGCCGTGAAATTAAAAGATGCTACCGACCGTTATGAGGTTCTTGAAAGAGAATGCCAAGCGGAGCAAGAGGACCTGAAGAAGGCCACCGCCGAAGCCAAGGATGCCCGTTCTGGAATGCGGGCTATAAAGGAGGGACTGCGTCAGGCCGGAGACATTGCGGCTGGAAAGCCCTTTCTGCTACGTAGGAAGTTCACGGATCCGAAGTATGCTCAGTTGGGCCAGTTGTGGGGTGCGGAGGATCCTTATCTGAATTTGGCGGCGAAAAGGGCGGACGCATCGTGCACTTCCGAAGCCAGAAGGATCACGAAATGGAAGAGCTTTTTTGGTCTCAATTCCATAGTCCGGAGCGTCCACTTCCGTTGACCGATCGGTTGGCTGAGTGGGCTGAGCTGAATAGATTGTCCGGATTTGCCATGACGGATGTGGTGGCTCATCTGTGGCCGGAAAGGCCCAAGCCAAAGAGTTATTTTGGCTTATTGCAGCAATTCCTTGGGGCGGTGCCGCATATCAAGGCGATGAAGCGGTTGGCATGCATAGAGGGTGCACGGATGGCTCTCGCCCGTGTTAAGACATACTGGGCGGAGATGGATGCCACCGATGTTGCATCCTGGGGTTCGGACAAAAGTCGATTACCCGCCGAGCACTATTTTGAGGAAGTCCTGCAGGGCGCTCATTTGATAGAGTCGCAGTGCTCGAAAAATGTTATGTTCAAATGACATGTATGATTTGTGAAACCATATTTATAATGTAACAGCTTTTTATACTTGTGCGTTCAAGTATTGAAATATCTCTTGTGCGGCCGTTAATGTATATGTATGTATAACCTGAAAGATGGCAGTCTTTGGCTTCAGCCCCCACGCACATGGTGCGGGGGTGTTTGCAAAAAAAAAGAGCGCATTTTCACACTTAATCCAACGTCTTGGTCCTTTAAGGAGGTGATGGCATAGCAAACTAGGCAACCGGACTATAATGCTTTATCACTTTCACTTAGCCATAAGAGCTCGATGGTGGGGCTACTACATAGCCCCTAGAGGCACCACACTCTCCGAACTCGGGGCGCGTGTGTGCCTGACCGGGAAGCGGTCCTTCATCAAAGCGGAGGAATTCTAAACATTCCAGTAGTCGATCGAGTGGTTGATCAGTCTCTCGCTATATCATGACAGTCAGTTTTCAGCTTTCTCTACTGAGGTGCTCGCCCAGCCGAACCGAGACACAATCGCAGTAGTTCTCCTAGTGCCGCGTTAGCCGATGGAGCGGAACGTAGGCAGCAAAACACAGGAGCCGGGCAAACCCAACATTTGACCAAAGACATGATTCGGAGCTGATGCATATAAGGCCTAACTCGACACGCCGAACACTCCCTGAGGTATTCGGTCTTTATGATAACGGGCAGAACAATGCCCTAAGCCCCTAGTGTACGGGCGAGAACTTCTGACGCGGCCGATGCCAAAACGCCAGCCTCCTCCTCAGTTATGGTAGGAAACCGGGAGATGTGTATCAATAAGAGACAGTAAGAAAGGTTTACGCAGGGTCTTAATCTGAAAAGAATCCTTGCAACGGGTCCCTGCTGCACGTCTGCGCCTGTGTCTCCGTTGTGCTGTATCCTGGACGGGTGTAGCACGTGGTTCATCTGTAAAAGACAAGAACTTAGTTTGGAAAAAAAATCGTGCAAAAAATGTATTTAAAACAGAGTATGATTTAAAAAATGAATAAAGTTTGAGCTTTATTGGCTCTCATTGTTCATGCGCAACCCCTTGTAGAGGGGTATGCGGCTAGGAAGCCCCTAGTTTATTTATGCCGGACTCGCCTAACCGTGTCCGGGGTCTGAATGACCTGTTTTTTCGGGGCTTTGATTAGCAAGGCCGGATTAGTGTGTGGCTGTCAAGGTAGTCTCACGTTCTTCCGTGGTCGAGAAACACTCGAAGTTACCTTTTAATGAGATGATGCCGCGTGGACCGGGCATTTTAAGTGTAAGAGACGTGTAATGCCGTATTGCGTTAAAGCGTGCGAAAGCTTCGCGTCCCAATAGTGCTAGATGGCTACTTTTAAATGGGGCGATATGGAAGATTAGCTTTTCGCGACGGAAGTTGTCGGATGAACCGAACACAACTTCTAGTAGTAAGGAGCCCGTGCAATTGGCGTAAGGGCCTGGCGTCACTCCTTTAAAGGAAGTGCTGCTATGGCGAATTTTGGTAGGGTCTATCCCCATTCTGCGGATTGTGCCCGGATATAGCAGGTTTAAATCGTTGCCGCCATCCATTAGGACTTGTGTAAATTGTAGCCCGTCGATTATGGGCTTCAATATCAGAGCGGTCCTTCCTGCGTTTTGAATACTTCTGGAGTAATCCTGATGGTCGAAAGTGATTGGTTTTGACATCCAATTTCGGGACTCCGCTGGGGTGGACCGTGCGGCGCGTATTTTAGTAGGTGCCGCACTATTTTTAATTCCTTGCTATCACTTGAAGTGAGTTCACTGTTTTGACTTCTTGTGGGAAAGTCTTCTATTTTCTGGCACTCTGCTTGTGGGGTTCGTCATCGTCTTCGCTTGGTGTGGCGAGCCCCTTGTGTTCGGCGTTAAGTCGGCCGGATTGCTTGAAGACCCAACAATCTCTGTGGGTATGGTATGCAGGTTTCCCAGGGGTACGTACTGTGGATTTGACATAACCTATCCAAGATTTTGTTTAGGTTGGATAGCTCGTCACTATTGTCCTTAAGAGGCATTGTTTTGTTATTCGGCCGAGAGCTTTTCAAACCGGCGTTGACCGCCGTGCCATTTGGGCATTTTCCTTATTCCGGCGCTGATCTTTTCTGCGTCGTGATTTCCCATTTCCATCCCTGATCTCGGATGTACTCGGGTCGCTGGTGCTGCATCTTGCCAGCCACCTATCTTCCCCCGCGCAAAAGCGGGTCATGAGGCTCGTTAGCGCGGCCATTGTTCTTGGTTTTTCCTGGCCGAGGTTTCTGGCGAGCCATTCGTCTCGGACGTTATGTTTAAAGGCTGCTCAGGGAGTCCTGGACTAGGGGGTGTCCGGATAGCCGGACTATCAATATCCGCCAGACTCCCAGACTACGAAGATAGAAGATTGAAGACTCCGGCTCGTGTCCGGAAGGTACTTTACTTGGCGTGGAAGGCAAGCTTGGCAATACGGATATGTAGATCTCCTACCATTGTAACCGACTCTGTGTAACCCTAGCCTCTCCGGTGTCTATATAAACCGGAGGGCTTTAGTCCGTGGACACAACATTACATCTCAACAATCATACCATAGGCTAGCTTCTAGGTTTAGCCTCCTTGATCTCGTGGTAGATCTACTCTTGTACTACCCATATCATCAATATTAATCTAGCAGACGTGGGTTTTACCTCCATCGAGAGGGCCTCAACCGGGTAAAAACATTGTGTCCTCGCCTCCTGTTACCATCCGCCTAGACGCACAGCTCGGGACCCCTACCGAGATCCGCCGGTTTTGACACCGACATTGGTGCTTTCATTGAGAGTTCCTCGTCGTCGCCGATAGAGCGGATGCCTTTACCCGCCTTCAAAGACGGTGTTCTCCCGGAGGGCCTCCGCCGCCGGTCGGACAATCCGCTCGGCGGTTTCCTTATGACCGCCTGTCCGGCCGTCGCTTCGGCAATGACTTCTCAAGTCGTCGAAACCAATCTTCGAGTCAGCCCTAAAGCTGCCGAACAGTTAGATCCAATCGATCTCTCGTCTGTTAACGAGCTCTTGGATCGCATCGCCGCCCTGGGAGTCGCAACGGACTACGATCAGATCGGGCTTAAAACCGATCTGAGAGATTAACTCTCCCTGTGCTACCCACCACGTCGAAGTGGTAGAAGAACAACTCGGCAATTTGTTGCCATTGTTGAAAACAATCTGTGTCCGGATTCCCGAACCCTCCATGCCGGATTCCTGCGGAGGGACGGACCCTTATCGAGCATTGAACCTAAAATCATGCGTCGCTCCGGACTCGCTGGGCTCTTTCTAGCAAATCAAGCTTCCAAGTTCGGAAGACCCTCGGCCTTTGAGCCTAAAGATGGGCAGGGATACGGATTTTATTCCACCGACCCGCCTGTACATATGCGATCTATCTCTAATTCGCAAGAGCCTTCGAAACAAGACATCATTATCGGGCCGATTCCTCCCGGTTATGGACAGGATAAAGGACTGCCGAGAGGAAAACGCAATCTCAATCTTCGCAATAACTCGCACGGACAAGGGAATCTCGAACGCCATTGATCGTCGCAAGATTACGCGCTTTTACCGATCTGGCGCCCATAGTGCGAAAGTATCGGCGACGGAAAGTTTCCGGAAAACTGAAAATCAATTTTGGGATAATCCGCCCCAAACCCAATCCATGTAAAAGGCGCGCCACAATCAGGCCCCAAATGCAAAAACCAAAAGCAAAACCCAGCAAGGGAAACGGAACCGCATCGAGGGATGGCTCAATGGACCTCAGAACTTCATAATACGGGGGGAGCTGTCCCAACACATAGCCTTCGAGCATGTTGGATACTATGGCAGGTGGCCAAAAGTGGTGAAGAGCTTCTAGCTCCGGGAAACCACTCCAACAATACCAGCACGGTATCAACAGTATTCGAGACTTTCACATCAAATAATATGCGCAAACGAACAATCCGCGAACTCGCCGAAGTCTACCAAGTAGCAACAGCAAATCCATGGAGCGACACAGCTATCACCTTCAGCGCCAGCGACGAGCCCACATCTCGAACTACCAGAGCCCCTGCCGCACTGGTACTTAGTCCCATAGTGGATGGCTTTCGACTGACAAAAGTCCTCATGGACGGCGGCAGCGGACTAAACCTCATTTATGAGGAAACCTCATGAAAATGGAAATCGATTGAGCCAGATTGAGCGAAGCAAAGACAACCTTCAGAGGAATAATCCCTAGCCGAAGCGACCGCACCGAAAAACACACTGATGTGGTATTCGCCTCCCGGACAATTACAGATCCAAAGAAGTCACGCCCGTGTACCCCCGCTCAGCAGAGGGCTATCACGCCATATTAGGACGAGACGATTCACAATTTTTCAAGCAATACCTCATTAAGGGTACATGAAGCTCAAAATGCCCGCCCCGCGGAATAATCACTCTCGCTGCTGATCCGGATACAAAGACTCGGCGCCAAAACAAGACAGCCGCATTAGCCCTCGAGGCACTATCCGAAGCCTTAGCGCAGAGGAGCTCACCGCGCTACGCTCTACGGTAAACAGGGACGATGTGATACTTGATAAAAGATCCAAGTCCACCTCCTTCAAACCAGCAGATGAGATAGTTAAATTTCAGGTCCACCCAACGGACCCAACTAAGACGGCCTCCATCGGGGCACAGTTGAACCCCGAAGTGGACGCTGCACTGCGCGAATTCCTTCGGGAAAATTGGGACATCTTCGCCTGGCATCCTTCGAACAAGCCCGGAATCCCTCGCAGGTTGACAGAACACAGCCTAAATATCCTAAAAGGATTTAAGCCAGTCAAACAGGCTCTTCGGCGATTTTCCGAACCCAAAAGACAGGCAATGGGAGAAGAGCTAGCCAAGTTATTAGAAGCCGGATTCATTAGAGATATCAAACATCCAGACTGGCTAGCAAATTTGGTGATGGTACCAAAGAAAGATAAATCCTGGCGCCTCTGTGTCGACTTCAAAGACCTCAATAAGGCTTGCCCAAAGGATCCTTTCCTCCCCCGCATCGATCAAATTATCGATGCCACAGCAGGACACGATTCGTTGTGCTTCCTGGATGCATACTCTGGCTATCATCAAATCAAGATGGCGGAAGCAGATCAAGCCGCAACGGCATTCATTACTCCATACGGGCCATTCTGCTTCAACACGATGCCCTTCGGACTCAAAAAAGCCGGCGCAACATATCAGCGCATGATTCAAACATGTCTGGCTACCCAGATCGGCAAAACAGTCGAGGCATATGTAGACGACGTAGTCGTCAAAACAAAACACGTCGAAACTTTAGTAGACAATTTGAGGCTCACATTCGACAACCTCAGAGCATATGACATTGTGAATCTGAAAATGTGTTTTCGCGTATCAGCGGAAGTCGCTGGGCTTCATCAGATCCGTAGAGGATCAAGCAAATCCGCCAAAATCCGGCTCACACAGCTTGGATATCCCAAAGGACCTCAAGCAAATACAAAATTAACAGGATGCGTGGCAGCCTTAAGCCGCTTTATCTCCCGCTTAGGAGAGAAGGCGTTGCCCTCTATCGCCTCCTAAGGCGCATCAACACTTCGAGTGGACGGACGCCGCCATTGCCGACTCAAAGAAATAAAGGCCAGATTAACAACAACCGTCCGGCCGCGCCCACTCGTATTAACCGATGTTGTTATACATCGCGCAACACATCAAGTTGTGAGCGCTGTCCTCGCTGTCGAACGAGCAATGTAAGGGCATAAATTCTCTTCAAAAACCAGTGTATTATGTATCCACCGTATAACCCCCGCAAATCCGCTACCCGCACTATCAAAAGATAGCATATGCGGTGTTCATGGCATCTCGGAAGCTTCGGCACTACTTTCAAGAGTGTTCGATAATAGTGGCTTCTGAAGTACCACTCAATGACATTATAAATAACCGCGACGCAACGGGCAGGATTGCGAAATGGGCCATTGAGCTCTTGCCATTCGACATAACTTACAAACCTCGACGAGCCATAAAGTCACAAGTTTTGGCTGACTTCGTCGCCGAATGGATGAAGTTTAACTACCTAAAGAGTACGGCGATACTCCAATTGACTATGCACTTGGGCGGCTCCAAAATGTTGGCGGATGGGGTCAAGGCCGTCATCGACGCCCCCACCGCAGATCTACCCGAGACGTACTTCAAATAATGTACACGGACTCCAACAATGCAGCCGAATACGAGGCCTTATTACATGGTCTCCGGATGGCAGTCTCCATGGGCATCCAACGCCTAGAGGTGCGCGCGGATTCAAACCTTGCAATATCCCAAATAAATGGAGACTTTGACGCCAAGGATCCGAAAATGGCAGCATATTGTAATGTTGTCCTGAAAATGTCGGCTCGGTTTGAAGGACTCGAATTCCATCACATAGCCCGAGATAACAACCAAGCGGCCGACATCCCGCACGATCGGTGCGAAACGTGATGTTGTCCTCCAAATATCTTCCGAACGGCTCTTCAAGCCATCCGCATTATGGGAAGAGGAGTCCGTAGCGACAAACCGAGAAAGCCGCACTAACCGGTGACTCAGCAGACGACATAACACAATCCGCCTACGATATAATCGCAGAATCGCCGCAGGATGTAACCTTTCCTAGCCTACTTACTCAGGCAGAACTTCCGAAGACCAAAATGAGGCCCGCCGCATAGTCCGGCGATCAAGGCCTACAAGGTTCATGAGGGAGAACTTTATAAGAAAAGTACTACCGAGTCCTTCAAAGGTGCATCTCCAAGAAGAAGGGCGAAACCTCCCGGCTGAAATCCATGCCGACTAGGTGGACACCACGCAGCAGCCCGGCCCCGTAGGAAAGGCATTCCGTCACAGATTTTATTGGCCGACGGCTCGGGCAGATGCGCAGGACTTGGTCCAGCGATGCGTCGGTTGCCGCCTCTTTGCTAATCGAGCCATATGCCACCCACCGCCCTCCCAACCATACCCATTACCCGCCGTCGTGGTCTGGGGCTTGACATGGTCGGACCCTTAAAGGGGGAACCCACAAGAAAAAGTACCTATTGGTCATGGTGGATAAGTTGACCAAATGGATAGAGGCCAAACCGGTCAAAACGGCAGAGTCCGGACCAGTGATAGACTTTATATCGAGGTGGTACACCGACACGAGTCCCCACAATCATCACACCGACAACGGCATGAACTTCACGGCCGATGAGGTCAAGATATGGTGCAAAAATATGGGCATTAAGCTCGACCATGCGCCGCCTATCACCCTCAAACCAACGGTCAAGTGGAAAGAGCAAACGGTCTAATAATGAGCGGCATTAAACCTGCACTAGTGAGGTCACTCACTAAATCGACACCCAATGGGTCGAGGAGCTCGACCAGACTGGGGCTGCGGACAACGCCTAACCGTACTACCGGATTCACACCATTCTTTATGGTATACGGCGCAGAGGCGCCTTGCCTCATGACATTATTCATGACTCACCTCGAAAAGCGCATGTATGAGGAAAGAGAAGCCGAGCTAGATCGGCAGGACAGCTTGGACACATTGGAGGAAGAACGGGACGTGGCGAAGGCTCGTTCCGCATTCTATCAGCAACAGGCCCGAAGATATCAAAGTAGAGAAGTACGGGCCAAAACCTACAACGTTGGCGAACTAGTTCTACGCCTGCCGGACAAGAAGAAGGACAAGCTCAAGCCCAGATGGGAAGGCCCCTTCATTATTGATCAAGTATCGACCGCGGAGCGCATCGCTCATTTAAATGCGTCGGACAACCGACTCGAGCCGAACCCATGGAACGCAGCCCGACTCCGACGATTCTATGCCTAGCGCCGGACTAAGAGTTCGTCCCCTTCCCCCGTCCAACTTTATATATATTTCGGTTGTCCTCTTTTTCTCTTTTTCTCCTTTTTAAAATTAACAAATCCCTTCGGGGCCTATTTTCGCATTTTTTGCATACATACGATGTGCCACTCGCACTCGTTATTCCTGGGGGCTCCTTTTACAGAAGCTCAATTATACGGGTTCTATACCCAACACATGTGTCACGCTTCCACATGTACCTTTTACTCGCCATTATATGCATCGATATGACTTAAGTTTTGGCCAAGCTGGGTTGCTCGGCTCTGCTGTGCTTACCCCACGCTCCCGATTGTTCGCTAGGTGGTAAAGGAGCACCTCTGCGATTGTTATCGCTGGTCACCGGATGTGTACCTCGACCGGTGAAGTCGAAAGCTAGCGCTCTTAAGGGAATATTCGGTCGGTGATTTAAAAGATGACTTTTACCTATTTTTCCATCTGCCCCGGATGATTCATCGCCCATTGGCAGTCCGGACATGCACCTTAGGGCATGCCACCCCAAATAAAGGAACCCTTAACGGAACTATTCTCTCGAAGATGTTTCTTACTAACCATGTAATATAACATAACTAGTTGGGCACTTGTCCGATAAAGCACTAATGACCCCACGCCTAGTCTCCATGCATACCACGGTTATTTCCTACACCACAAAGGTATTCGGACACACTCCGGACTCTAGCGTCCCCGAGGTCGGGCGAAAAGGTCAAGAATGACAAACGATCTACAATCCGCTAGAAGACATTTCACATGTCATTTTTAACAGGATAACATACATTGTCAAGTTCATTGATTGTATTGCTCCTCAATCCCGCCTAACAGGTTGTCTAGCTTACAGTCCGCTGGGAAAATTTAGCAGCCAGTTCTACCTGGCTGTACAATAAACTCACAGGATCTCCTTCCGCCGGGCCCCACCGTCCAACTTCGCCATATGGTTGGGATCCGCCTTCTTGTACCGCTGTCTTCACCATGGCCCAAGCCTCCTCGGCACCTTGACGGCAGGCGAAACCTTCCACAAATGTAAGCGCTGCCGCACTCTCGTAGCTTCTCTGCAAGCTCCCGAGGCCCTCAAGGGGGCGAGGGATGGCCATAAAGCCCGTCGACGCCACTCATTGCATGCCGAACTCGCTTGCACAGCCGCAACAGTTCGGAAGTTGATCACCCATTGATACGGGCATCTCCTCCGCAGGATGGCCCGTGAGTATACCTACAAGACATATTATGTCAATGGCTTCCTTGCCAACTCCTCTTCCTAAGAAAGTTCGCCAAGCACTTACTATAGATGCTACGACGGCCGCTGATTCTCCTTAACGGAGCCGACAGCTCGGCTGCTGCGCTTTCAGCTCTTCTCCGAGCTTGGCGTGGCATCTTGAAGCTAGTTCTTTCCTGCTGAACTCTGTTTCAAGACATTTTCACGGCTTTTAGCTCGTGAGTAGCGCTTGCCTGTCCGGATCTTGTTCGGCAAAGACCTCTGATGTCGTTATTAGACTCGTCGCGCACGCCGCACAGCCGCTTATATTAATTTATACAAATGTGTTACCAGTGGGGTCTTCCGCCTCCCTCAAGGCAGCAAGTGCAGCCCCAAGTTGGGCCTTGCAATCTTGCAGCTCCGGGACAGCTGGGCATTCTTCTCGTTAAGAGCTCGCAAGTTCATATGATCCTTAAATCAGTTAACATAACTAATTTAAGTCTCGGGGCTACCGTGTATACAACCATTAAAATTCCCTTACCCGTATGTCTTTAACATACCGCCTCCGTGGGCCTGGTAAAACCATTTTAGGCAGCCCGAGATGCGCTGTCCCGCTTTAAAGGCATCCAATGCCTCAGGGAAAAGCACGCCTCTTGAAAAACTGTCCGTGGCGTCTATGATTCATAGCGCTCTCCACCTCTGACGTTGTGGCGGACAATCTGTCGGTATCCTCCGCTGGAGTAGGATCCGGTTCGCGTCTTTGCGCTTGCCTCCCCTCCACCCGGCGCGCTGGAGCCCGGCCGAGTTGATTGGGGGCAATTCGTGCTTCGCAGTCCGCGAGCGCTTTTTCTTCTATGAAGACCATGAGCACTTAGAAGTTTCCTCGGAACATTGCTCGAAGATCAAATGCGAGCTATACCTCTGCGGCGACGTTTCGCCAAGACGGCGCTCCTTTTCCTCCCGCTGGTTCGGCCGACCTCAGAAGTCGGCGCCGCAGCTCGGCTCCCGCCGATTGTCGCCTCGCAAGACACCATCGTTCGTGAAGGTCGAATAGGCAAGGATAAAATAACGGTGTCCGGACTTCGGTCTTGGTCACCTGGGACGCCGAACTTAGCCCGGGGTAGTCCGCCGTAATGGCGACTCAACGATCATCAACGCTTAGCTGGTGATACACCCGTCGATTAGCTCCACCCCGAGGTCCGGATCCTCTTGGAGGCCGGACCGAGGATCCTTCAGGTCCTCGGGTTGTGGAGCAGACTCACCATGTCCTCCACAACCGGCGAGACTCGCGCCAACACGTAATATAAGAAGCTTAAACTTCAAAATACGGGTAAAGGCCCTTTGAGGTGTTCGCTACCCATCCTCCTCGATTGACCATAGAAAACCCATTCACAGGGTTCGGACGAAGGAAGTCCTCCTTCTCCCCCTTGTACAGGCCGGATAGGATCTTCACCAGATCCTCGGTCGAATCCGGGCCTTTGCGGCCGTGCCGGGTGGCATCGTCCTCCCCATTGAAATCCCACATGGGGTGGCCTCAGATTGCAGCGGCTGCACCCCGCTGATGCACGCTGCCATGACTCCAATCATGGTCAAGCCGAATGAGCCATTAGTCTTATTCGGCCCATCAAGTAATGGACGCTCTTGTCCTCCTCCAAACGGGGGCTCCGCGGACGCCAGCTGAGGCGTTTCTTCAAGGGAGCGGCATCAAACTCCGGGAGGCCGATCCGGACTGGGTCAGGCAGCGGGCGTCTACAATATAAAACCACTCCGAGGCCCGTCTTGGACGCCCTCTTGAGGTGCCGGATAGGTATCTGGTCCCAAAATGCGCCATATTTCGCGCCGCCCACTTGATATATGGACCCCTGGTGAGAACGGGCACGAGGCGAATAGCCTCTTCCACAATGCGAAATGGGGCTCGATGCCCGTGAATAGCTCAAAAGAGCTACGTAGCCCGCGATGTGCAACATGAAGCGGGCGTGAGGTGGTGGAGCTGAAGTCCATAGAACTTCAGGAGCCCGCGGAGGAACGGATGAATTGGAAATCCGAGCCCCCTTATTAGATAAGGGACGAAACACACCCGCTCCCCCCTGTTGGGGCTTGGGGTGTCCTCCGCTTCGCTCCTCCTCGATAAGTAACCGATCTGCTCGGACCGAACCATGAAGGCCGGAGGAAGCCATCCCTCCGCTTGGAGCTTTACTAGCTCGTTGTGCGAAATAGAGCACCTCCTCCAATCCCCCGGCGATGGGCTGGGAGCGCGTGAGGAAGAGTCGCGTTGACGATCCATGGTGGAATGGATTTCAGGTCGAGGCGCTCGATGGAGTATACGGCGGGAGGAGGATGGTGCGGTTTGATCTGGATCCTTGCCCTTTAATAGGCAGGTGACCCGCACGACCGGGGGTGAAATGTAAAGACTCCGGCTTTTCGATTCGTGCGGCGCGTGGAAGAGGGCCATAATTTGGCGAGAAGCCAAGAAGCACAAGATTCGAGGTGGAGCCAACACCGCTCGGCAGAACATGGAATTCGAAGGGAGAACCCGCCTTGCAACGCCGAAGACTACAAGCACGCTGGACTTATCATCATTGAAGCCTGGTTCGGGGGCTACTGAGGGAGTCCTGGACTAGGGGGTGTCCAGATAGCTGGACTATCAATATCCGCCGGACTCCCAGACTACAAAGATAGAAGATTGAAGACTCCGGCTCGTGTCCGGAAGGTACTTTACTTGGCGTGGAAGGCAAGCTTGGCAATACGGATATGTAGATCTCCTACCATTGTAACCGACTCTGTGTAACCCTAGCCTCTCCGGTGTCTATATAAACCGGAGGGCTTTAGTCCGTAGGACACAACATTACATCTCAACAATCATACCATAGGCTAGCTTCTAGGGTTTAGCCTCCTTGATCTCGTGGTAGATCTACTCTTGTACTACCCATATCATCAATATTAATCAAGCAGGGCGTAGAGTATTACCTCCATCGAGAGGGCCTCGAACTGGTAAAAACATTGTGTCCTCGTCTCCTGTTACCATCCGCCTGGACGCACAGTTCGGGACCCCCTACCCGAGATCCACCGGTTTTGACACCGACAGCTGCCAAGGCTTCGGCGTCCAGACAGTCGACTATTTGGTTCTTTTTGGTGAGGAACAGGTTCCAGAATTTGCATGCTGACTCTCCAGGCTATTGAGTTATGTGACTTAAATCGCTCAGATCTCGAGGGCGGACATAAGTCCCCGAAATTTGCTCAAACGCATCCTCGAGCTCTTCCCAACTTCCAATGGTATTTTCTCGGGAGGCTTTTGAGCCAATGCCGAGCTGGCCCTTTGAGCTTGAGGGTAGGTATTTTATGGCATGGAGATCGTCTCCTCTAGCCATATGTATGTGTAGGATGTAATCCTCAATCCGCACTCAAAGTCTGCTGTTCCGTCGTATGCCTCTATGTTTACGGGCTTGAATCTCACTGAAATTCATGATCCAAAGACTCATCGGTGAAACATAGTGGGTGTGTGGCGCCCAGATTTAGGTGTGCCGTTATCTTCGAACACTCGGCGTGTTGTGTTGCTTCCTGGAGCATTCTTCTTTGGCCCATAGATGGACCTGACCGGGCCATCCTTTTTGCGAGGATCCTTATGTGGATCGTGTGCCGGCTTGTGTGCGGTGCTGCTTGCCGCTCTTAGCCTGTCATCTGGTCATCTATCCGACCAGGCGGCCTCTTTGCTTTTTGACTGTGGGGGCCCTACGGCCTCCTCGTCGAATTCGGGCAACAGCTTGCGCTTCGGGTAGATCTTTGCTTGGTGACTATCGCCGTATTTATCTGCGGTCTTGAGTACTTTGCTCCATCTCATTCTGAGTACGTCTTCTGCTGTTTTGAGCTTCCACTTCTGCTTCTTCAAACTTCTTGTAGTGGCGACGAACATTTTGTGAAGGTTCTTATGCTCCGGTGATGTGTCCGGCGTGAGATCGTCTGGACTATTGTTTTCACCGAGGATGGGTTGCTCGTCCAATTCATCCTGTTCGGATGGTTGCTTGGTGGCATGTTCATCGTCCACCGGTTCGCCCTGCTCTATGGCTGGGTCAGTATGGGTGCTGTTGTTATCGAGGCGGGACTTTGGGCGGCGCTTGCGTCGCTGTTTTGGTTGTTTTTTGGGGGAATTATCCTTCGCCACGTCCTGTTGTTCCTCGTTATCGCTTCTTTTTGGTGTATCCACCATGTATACCTCGTGAGTTGAGGTGGCTTCCCAGTGCCCAGTAGGCGCTGGTTCTTGGTTGTCTCCGGCATTGTCGTCCATACCGTCGATGTCTTCGGAGTCGAAGTCTAGCACGTCGGTTAGGTCGTCGACAGTGGCTACGAATTGGGTGGTGGGTAGGTGAGGGAGTCCTGGACTAGGGGGTGTCCGGATAGCCGGACTATCAATATCCGCCGGACTCCAAGACTACGAAGATAGAAGATTGAAGACTCCGGCTCGTGTCCGGAAGGTACTTTCCTTGGCGTGGAAGGCAAGCTTGGCAATGCGGATATGTGGATCTCCTACCATTGTAACCGACTCTGTGTAACCCTAGCCTCTCCGGTGTCTATATAAACCGGAGGGCTTTAGTCCGTAGGACAACATACATCTCAACAATCATACCATAGGCTAGCTTCTAGGGTTTAGCCTCCTTGATCTCGTGGTAGATCTACTCTTGTACTACCCATATCATCAATATTAATCTAGCAGGACATAGGGTTTTACCTCCATCGAGAGGGCTCGAACACAGGTAAAAACATTGTGTCCCTCGTCTCTTGTTACCATCCGCCTAGACGCACAGTTCGGGACCCCCTACCCGAGATCCGCCGGTTTTGACACCGACATTGGTGCTTTCACTGAGAGTTCCTCTGTGTCGTCGCCGATAGAGCGGATGCCTCCACCTGTCTTCAAAGACGGCGTTTTCGCCGGAGGGGCCTTGGCTGCCGGCCAAACTATCCGGCTTGGTGGTTTTCTCATGACTGCCTGTCCGGCTGCTGCTTCGGCAATGACTTCTCAAGTCGTCGGAAGCAATCTTCGTGTCAGCCCTAAAGCTGCCGAACAGTTAGATCCAATTGAGCTCTCGTCTGTTAACGAGCTCTTGGATCGCATCGCCGCCTTGGGACTCGCTACGGACTATAACCAGATTAGGCTTAAAACCGATCTGAGAGAGATCAACTCTCCCCAGGCCACCCACCACGTCTCTGTGGTGGAGGAACAATACGGCAACTCTTTGCCAATGTTGAAGACAATTCATGTCCGGATTCCCGAACCCTCCATGCCGGATCCCCGCGGAGGGACGGACGTCAATCGAGCATTGAACTTAAAATCATGCATCGCCTCGGACTCGCTGGATTGCGTCCAGCAAGCCAAATTTCCGAATTTGGAAACTCCTTGGCCTTTGAGCCTCAAGATGGGCAGGGATCCGGATTTTGTTCCACCCACCCGCTCAGACATATGCGATCTATCTCTAATACGGCAAGAGCCCATCAAACAAGACATCACTCTCGGGCCGATTCCTCCTGGTTATGGACAGGATAAAGGACTGCCGAGAGGAAAACGCAATATCAATCTTCTGCAATAACTGCACGGACAAGGGAATACTAAACGCCATTGATCGTCGCAAAATTACGCGCTTCACCGATCTGGCATCCATTGTACGAAAGTACTGTGCGATGGAGAGTTTCCGGAAGACCGAAAATCAATTTTGGGATAATCCGGCCCCAAACCCAGTCCGCAGTAAAAGGGCGCCTTACAATCAGGCCCCGGATGCAAAAACCAAAAAACAAAAACCCAATAAGGGAAACGGAACCGTACTGGAGGGATGGCTCAATGGACCCTGTAAACTTCATAGTACAGAGGGAGCCGTCCCAATACATAGCCTTCGAGCATGTTGGATATTACGGCAGGTGGCCAAAAGTGGTGAAGAGCTTCTAGCTCCGGAAAACCACTCCAACAATACCAGCACGGTATCGTTAGTCTTCGAGACTTTCGCATCAAATAATATCTGAAAACGAACAGTCCGCGAACTCGCCGAAGTCTACCAAGTAGCAACAGCAAATCCATGGAGTGACACAGCTATTACCTTCAATGCCAGCGACGAGCCCAGGGTCTCGAACAACCAGAGCCCCAGCCGCACTGGTACTCAGTCCCATAGTGGACGGCTTTCGACTGACAAAAGTCCTCATGGATGGCGGCAGCGGACTAAACCTCATTTACGAGGAAACTCTGCGAAAAATGGAAATCGATTGAGCCGATGAGCGAAGCAGCACAACCTTTAGAGGAATAATCCCTAGCCGGGAAGCGCGCTGCACCGGAAAAATCACACTCGATGTGGTGTTCGGCTCTCCGGACAATTACAGATCCGAAGAGGTCACATTCCAGGTGGCTCCGTTCAGCAGTGGCTATCACGCCATATTAGGACGAGAGGCATTCACAATCTTTCAAGCAATACCCCATTACGGGTACATGAAGCTCAAAATGCCTGGGCCCAGCGGAGTAATCACTCTCGCTAGTGAGCCGGACATAGCACTCCGCGCCGAGAACAAGACAGCCGCCCTAGCCCTCGAGGCACTATCCGAAGCCTTAGCGGCAGAGGAACTCACCGCGCTGCGCTCTACGGTGAATAGGGACGATGTGATACTTGATAAAAGATCCAAGTCCACCTCCTTCAAACCAGCAGATCAGATAATAAAATTCCAGGTCCATCCAACGGACCCAACAAAGACGGCCTCCATCGGGGCACAGTTGAACCCCGAAGTCGATGCCGCACTTCGTGAATTCCTTCGGGAAAATTGGGATATCTTCGCCTGGCATCCCTCGGACATGCCCGGAATCCCTCGCAGGTTGGCAGAACACAGCCTAAACATCCTAAAAGGATTTAAGCCAGTCAAACAGGCCCTTCGGCGATTTTCCGAACCCAAAAGACAAGCAATGGGAGAAGAGCTAGCCAAACTATTGGAAGCCGGATTCATTAGAGATATCAAACATCCGGACTGGCTAGCAAATCTGGTGATTGTACCAAAGAAGGATAAATCCTGGCGCCTCTGTGTCGACTTTAAAGACCTCAATAAGGCCTGCCCAAAGGATCCTTCCTCTCCCGATCGATCAAATTATCGATGCCACAAAGAACACGATTCATTGTGCTTCCCGGACGATACTCGCTATCATCAAATCAAGATGGCGGAAGCAGATCAAGCCGCAACGGCATTCATCACTCCATATGGACCATTCGCTTCAACACGATGCCCTTCGGACTCAAAAATGCCGCGCAACATATCAGCGCATGATTCAAACATGTCCGCCACCCAGATCGGCAAAACAATCGAGGCATCGAGACGACGTGTCGTCAAAACAAAACACGCCGAAACTTTAGTAGACGATTTGAGGCTCACATTCGACAACCTCGAGCATATGACATCAAGTTGAATCCGAAAAATGCGTTTTGGCGCATCACCGGAAAGCTGCTGGGCTTCATCGTATCCGTAGAGGAATTGAAGCAAATCCGCCAAAATCCGGCTCACACGCTTGGATATTCCAAAAGACCTCAAGCAAATACAAAAATTAACAGGATGCATGGCAGCTTTAAGCCGCTTCATCTCCCGTTTAGGAGAAAAGGCGTTGCCCCTCTACCGCCTCCTAAGGCGCACCGAACACTTCGAGTGAACGGATGCCGCCACTGCCGGACTCGAAGAAATAAAGGCCATACTGGCAACAAATCCGGCCCTGGCTGCGCCCACCCTGGGCGAACCAATGTTGTTATACATCGCAGCAACGCATCAAGTTGTTAGCGCGGTCCTCATCGTCGAACGAGCGACAGAAGGGCATAAATTCCCTCTTCAAAAACTAGTGTATTACGTATCCACTGTGTTAACCCCCTGCAAATCCCATTACCCGCAATATCAGAAGATAGCATATGCGGTGTTCATGGTGTCTCGGAAGCTTCGGCACTACTTTCAAGAGTGTTCGATAACAATGGCCTCAGAAGTGCCACTCAATGACATTATAAATAACCGCAACGCAACGGGCAGGATTGCAAAATGGGCAATTGAGCTCTTACCATTCGACATCACTTACAAACCTCGACGAGCCATAAAGTCACAAGTTTTGGCTGACTTCGTCGCCGAATGGACTGAAGCCGAACTCCCTAAAGAGTACGGCGCATACTCCAATTGGCCTATGCACTTCGACGGCTCCAAAATGTTGGCGGATCGGGGTCAAGGCGTCAGATCGACGTCCCCACGGAGATACTGATCCAAGATGTACTTCAAATAATGTACACGGACTCCAACAATGCAGCCGAATCGAGGCCCTATTACATGGTCTCCGGATGGCGGTCTCCATGGGCATCCAACGCCTAGAGGTGCGAGGACTCAAACCTCGCAATATCACAAATAAACGGAGATTTCGACGCCAAGGATCCAAGATGGCAGCATATCGTAACGTTGTCCTAAAAATGTCAGCTCGGTTTGAAGGACTCGAATTCCATCACATAGCCCGAGATAATAACCAAGCGGCCGACATCCCGCACGCATCGGTGCGAAACGTGATGCTGTCCTCCAAATATCTTCTGGAACGGCTTTTCAAGCCATCCGTATTATGGGAAGAGGAGCCCGACAATGACAAACCGGAGAAAACCGCACTAATCGGTGATTCGCGCAGATGACATAACACCCTCCGCCCACGACATAATGGCAGTAATCGCCGCGTGGGATGTAACCTTTCCTAGCCTACTTACTTCGTAGGAACTTCCGAAGACCAAAATGAGGCCCATTGCATAGTGCGGCGATCGAAGGCCTACAAGGTCCATGAGGAGAACTTTATAAGAAAAGTACTACCGAGTCCTTCAAAGGTGTATCTTCAAGAAGAGGGGCGAAACCTCCGGCTGAAATTCATGCGGACTAGGCGGACACCATGCAGAGCCCGGCCCCGTAGGAAAGGCATTCCGTCAGGATTTTATTGGCCGACGGCTCGGGCAGACGACAGACTTGGTCCAATCGCGTTGGTTGTCGACTCTTTGCTAATCGAGCCATATGCCACCCACCGCCCTCAAAACCATACCCATTACCTGGTCGTTCATGTCCGGGGCTTGACATGGTTGGACCCCTTAAAGGGGGAACCCACAAGAAAAAGTACCTATTGGTCATGGTGGATAAGTTCACCAAATGGATAGAGGCCAAACTGGTCAAAACGGCAGAGTCCGGACCAGTGATAGACTTTATATCAGAGGTGGTACACCGCTACGGAGTCCCCACAAGATCATCACCGACAACGGCACGAATTTCACAGCCGACGAGGTTAAGTCATGGTGCAAAAATATGGGCATCAAGCTCGACTATGCGTCGCCTATCACCCTCAAACCAACGGTCAAGTGGAAAGAGCAAATGGTCTAATAATGAGCGGCATTAAACCCGCACTAGTGAGGTCACTCACTAAATCCGACACCCAATGGGTTGAGGAGCTCGACCCGACTGGGGCTGCGGACAACGCCTAACCGTACTACCGGATTCACACCATTTTTATGGTATACGGCGCGAGGCGTCTTGCCTGCGACATTATTCATGACTCACCTCGAGTGCGCATGTATGAGGAAAGAGAGGCCGAGCTGGATCGGCAGGACAGCTTGACACATTGGAGGAAGAACGCGACGTCGCGAAGGCTCGTTCCGCATTCTACCAAAGAAGCAGGCGAAGATATCAAAGCAGAGAAGTATCGCCAAGACTTACAACGTTGGCGAACTAGTTCTACGCTGCCGGACAAGAAAAGGACAAGCTCAAGCCCGGATGGAAGGCCCTTCATTATTGATCAAGTCTCGACCGCGGAGCATACCGTCTACGAAATGCGTCGGACAACCGACTCGAGCCGAACCCATGGAACGCAGCCCGACTCCGATGATTCTATGCCTAGCGCCGGACTAAGAGTTCGTCCCCTTCCCCCCGTCCAAACTTTTATAATTCGACTGTCTTTTGTTTCTCTTTTTACCCTTTTGACTTAAAAGCCCTCTCGGGCCTATTCTTGCATTCTTTGCATATGCATGATGTGCCATCCGCACTAATTATTCCTGGGGGCTTCCTTTTACAGAAGCTTAATTATACGGGACTCATACCCAACACATGTGTCAAGCTTCCACATGTACCTTTTACTTGCCATTATATGCATCGATATGACTTAAGTTTTGGCCAAGCTGGGTTGCTCGCTCTGTGCTTACCCCTCGCTCTCGATTGTTCGGCTAGGAGGTAAACGGAGCACCTCTGCGATTATTCTTGCTGGTCAACCGGATGTGTACCTCGACCGGGTGAAGCCGAAAGCTAGCGTTCTTAAGGGAATATTCGGTTGGTGATTTAAAAGATGAATTTTACCTATTTTTTCCATCTGCCCCGGATGTTTTATCGCTTTCTTTGTCCGCAATGCACTTTAGGGCATGCCTCCCAAATAAAGGAACCCTTAACGAACTATTCTCCCGGAAGATGTTTCTTACTAACCATGTAATATAACATAACTAGTTGGGCACTTGTCCGATAAAGCACTAATGACCCCTACGCTTTGGTTTCCATGCATACCACGGTTGTTTCTTAACCAAAAGGTATTCGACACACTCGGACTCTAGGGTCCCGAGGTCGGCGAAAAAGGTCGGCAAAGACAAACGATCTACAATCCGGCTAGAAGGCATTTCACATGTCATTTCAAAGGATAACATACATTGTCAAATTTATTGATTGTATTCCTCCTCAATCCCGTCTAACAGGGTGTCTAGTTTACATTCCCGTTGGGAAAACTTAGCAGCCAACTCTACTTGGCTGTACACTAAACTCACAGGGATCTCCTTCCCATCGGGCCCCACCGGTCCAACTTCGGCCATGTGGTTGGGGTCCGCCTTCTTGTACCGCGTCTTCACCATGGCCCAAGCCTCCCTGGCACCTTGACGGCAAGCTGATATCTTCCACAACCGGAAGCGCTGCCGCACTCCCTGCAGCTTCTCCGCAAGCTCCCCGAGACCCTCGGGCAGGGTGAGGGCTGGCCATAAAGCATGAACGACGCCGCTCATTGCCTGCCGAACTCATTCGAGTAGCTGCAACAGTTCGGGAAGTTGTTCACCCATTGATATGGGCATCTCCTCTGCAGGACGACCCGTGAGTATACCTACAAGACATATCATGTCAAAATACTTCCTCGCCGAACTCTTCTTTTCAAAAGAGTTCGCCAAGCACTTACTATATATGTCGCGACAAGCCGTTGATTCTCCTTGACGGAGCCGGACAGCTCGGCTTGCGCCTTTTTAGCTCTTCTCCGAGCTTGGCGTTTGCATCTGAGCTTGTTCCTTTCTCGCTGAACCCTATTCAACACTCTCGCCAGCCTTTAGTCGGCGCAGCAATGTTTGCTCGTCTGGATCTTGTCCGCGGTACTGCAACATTCTTATCAGACTTCATGCACGCGCCGCACAGCGCTTATTAATTTATACAAATGTGTTACCAGAGGGGTCTTTCCGTCTCCTCCTGCGGCAGCAAGTGCGGCCTCAAGTTGGGCCTTGCAATCTTGCAGCTCCCGAGACAGCCGGGCATTCTTCTCATTAAGTGCCTGAAATTTCAAATGATCCTTAAATCAGTTAGCATAACTAATTTAAGTCTCGGGGGCTACTGGTATATACAACCATTAAAATTCCCTTACCCGTATGTCTTTCACATCTACCGCTCCGTGGCTCGTAAAACCATTTTGAGCAGCACGGAGATGCCCGCCCTCTGCGTTAAAGGCATCCAATGCCTCGTGGAAAAGCACGCTTCTTGAAATCTTGTCGTGGCGCCTATGATTCATAGCGCTCTCCACCTCGAACTTGGTGGCGGACGATGCAGCCGGTATCCTCCGTTGGAGCAGGATCCGGTTCGCGTCTTGCGCTTGCCTCCCCCTCCAGTCCGGGCGCTGAAGCCTTGCTGGTGTTAGTCGGATCGGCAATTCCTGTGCTCGCAGTCCGGCGAGCGCTCTTTCTCCTACAAAGATCATGAGCACTTAGACGTTTCCTAGGAACGTTGCTCTAAAAGTTCAAACACGAGCTATACCTCTGCGGCGACGTTTCTGTCCGCACGGCGCTCCTTTTCCTCCTGCTAGTTCGGACTGACCTCTGTAGGTCGGCCGCCGCAGGCTCGGCTTCCTGCCGTAATGGCGCTTCCTGCAAAATACCATCGTTCGCGAAGGTCAGAAATAGGCAAGATAAGATGACGGTGTCCGGACTTCGGTTGTGGTCACCTGGGAAGCCGAACTTAGCCCGGGGTAGTCCACCGTAATGGCGACCAAAGCATTGTCTATGCTGAGCTGGTGATACACCCCGTCGATCAGCTCTACCTCGATGTCCGGATCCTCTTCGGAGGCCGGACCCAGGGATCCATCTGGATCCTCGGGTTGTGGAGCAGGACTCACCATGTCCTCCACAGTCCGGCGTAGAACCTGCGCCGAAGACATAATGTAAGAGGCTTAAACTTCGAAAGCACAGGTGGAACCCTTCGGGGTGTTCGCTTACCCATCCTCTAGGGTTGATCATGGAAAACCCATCCAAAGGGTTCAGGCGAAGGAAGTCCTCCTTCTCCCCCTTGTACAGGCCGGACAGGATCTTCACCAGATCCTCGGTTGAACCCGGCCCTTTGCGGCCGTGCCGGGTAGCATCGTCTTCCCCGTTGAAATCCCACATGGGGTGGCCTCTGTATTGCAGCGGTTGCACCCCCCGCTTGATGCACGTCGCCACGACTCCAATCATGGTCAAGCCGAATGAGCTATTAATCTTATCCGCCCATCAAGTAATGGACGCTCTTGTCTTCCTCCACATGGGGCTCATGGGCGCCACCGTGGCGCTTCTTCAAGGGAGCAGATCAAACTCCGGAGGCCGATCCGGACTGGGTCGAGCAACGGAGCGTCTACTATATAAACCACTCCGAGGGCCGCCTTGGACGCCTTCTGGGAGTGCGGATAGGTATCCGGTCCCGGCGATGCGCCATATTTCGGCGCCGCCCACTTGATATATGGATCCCTGGTGAGAACGGGGTACGAGGCAAAACAGCCTCTTCCACAATGCGAAATGGGGCTCGATGCCCAGGAATAGCTCACAAAGAGCTACGTAGCCCGCGATATGCAGCACAGAGGCGGGCGTGAGGTGGTGGAGCTGGAGTCCGTAGAACTTCAGGAGCCCGTGGAGGAACGGATGTATTGGAAATCCGAGCCCCCTTATCAGATAGGGGACGAAGCACACTCGCTCCCCCTTGTTGGGGCTCGGAGTGTCCTCCGCCTGCCTCCCACCTTGATAAGTAACCAGTCCGGCTCGGACTGGAACCATGAAGGCCGGAGGAAGAAACCCCTCCGTTTGGAGCTTCACTAGCTCATTGTGCGAAATAGAGCACCTCCTCCAATTCCTGGCGATGGGTGGGGCGCGTGAGGAAGAGCCGCTGACGATCCATGGTGGAATGGATTTCTAGGTCAGAGGCGCTTCGATGGAGTATACGCGGGAGGAAGACGGTGCGGTTTGGATCTGGATCCTTGCCTCTTTTATAGGCGGATGACTCGCACAATTAGGGGGTAAAATGTAAAAGACACCCTGGCTTTTCGCATTCGTGCGACGCGTGGAAGAAGGCCATAATTTGGCGTAGAAGCCGAGGAGCACTGTGTTCAAGATGAAGCCGGACACTATTCGGCAGGTACATGGGATTTGAAGGGAGAACCCGCCTTGCAACGCCGAAGACTACAAGCACGCTGGACTTATCGTCATTGAAGGCTGGTTCGGGGGCTACTGAGGGAGTCCTGGACTAGGGGGTGTCCGGATAGCCGGACTATCAATATCCGCCGGACTCCAAGACTACGAAGATAGAAGATTGAAGACTCCGGCTCGTGTCCGGAAGGTACTTTCCTTGGCGTGGAAGGCAAGCTTGGCAATACGAGTATGTGGATCTCCTACCATTGTAACCGACTCTGTGTAACCCTAGCCTCTCCGGTGTCTATATAAACCGGAGGGCTTTAGTCCGTAGGACAACATACATCTCAACAATCATACCATAGGCTAGCTTCTAGGGTTTAGCCTCCTTGATCTCGTGGTAGATCTACTCTTGTACTACCCATATCATCAATATTAATCAAGCGGGGCGTGGGTTTTACCTCCATCGAGAGGGCACGAACTCGTAAAAACATTGTGTCCCTCGTCTCTTGTTATCATCCGCCTAGACGCACAGTTCGGGACCCCCTACCCGAGATCCGCCGGTTTTGACACCGACAGTAGGCTTTAAATTTCTTCGTCGTCCGCATCCCAACCGTCCTGACCGTGATCCGGCCAGGGCTCTCCTGATAACGAGAGATACTTTAGCGAATTCAGGATCTCGCCAAACGGTGAGTGCTGAAAGATGTCCGCAGCGGTGAACTCCGTGATCGGCGCCCAACCGGATTCGATTGGAGGGGGCGCGGGAGGTTCGGAGTCCGGCGAGGAGTCCGAAACCTCGGAGTCACGAGTTTCACAAGGGACAGGGTCAGTATTCAGCTCCATAGCCGTAGAGGTTGCAGCCCGGGCGGTGTCTAGCCACCGTCCTCGACTGCGTAGCCGGCCCGAATTAAGGGTCGGAGCGGACTCATGTCGCGCCTCGTGGCACCGTCCGCAGCAGAGCTAAATCATGCCCATCGTGATAAAGGCGGCGCTCGGTCGTGGCTCGAATCCATCAAGATCAAGTCTCCGCGGATGTCGGCCGTGAAGTTCAGACTTCCAACTGACTGACGGCCAGGGCGTAGCTTCGATCTGCTCCAGATGGCCAGCGAATTGGCCCGCAGTGCAAAGCCGCCGAATATGAAGATCTGTCCGGGGAGAAAAGTCTCACCCTGGACTGCGTCGTTGTTGTTGATGATCGAAGGAGCTATCGAGCCTATCGGTGACGACATAGAGGAACTCTCAATGAAAGCACCAATGTCGGTGTCAAACCGGCGGATCTCGGTAGGGGTCCCGAACTGTGCGTCTAGGCGAGATGGTAACAGGAGACAAGGGACACGATGTTTTTACCCAGGTTCGGGCCCTCTCAATGGAGGTAAAACCCTACTCCTGCTTGATTGATATTGATGATATGGGTAGTACAAGAGTGGATCTACCACGAGATCAAGGAGGCTAGACCCTAGAAGCTAGCCTATGGTACGATTGATGTTCTGTCCTACGGACTAAAACCCTCCGGTTTATATGGACACCGGAGAGGGCTAGGGTTATATAGAGTCGGTTACAATGGTAGGAGATCTACATATCCGTATCGCCAAGCTTGCCTTTCACGCCAAGGAAAGTCCCATCCGGACACGGGATGAAGTCTTCAATCTTGTATCTTCATAGTCTTGGAGTCCGGCCGATGATGATAGTTCGGCTATCCGGACACCCCCTAGTCCGGGACTCCCTCAGTTTGCTTAATGGGAGATAATGTTTTAGTCCACTACGAGGCGCATGTTGTTACTTCGTCAAAATTTACAGGCTCAATCTTTTCGAATGTGCTCATGAAGATAGTAGATAGCGTATGCGTGCGTTCATACGGGTGAATGCGCCGTGCATGTATGCGAGCATCAGCGTTTATACTATGTGTTTTTATAAATGATAAAGTGAGTTTGCACATATATCTAATTTGGAGTCCCAATCATAAGGTTTTTTCCCACCATTTTCTAAACCAAACCAACCATATTTTCTACCAAAAAATACACTAGAACATCCTTTCTTGCTGCTCCTTGTGCGCAAAGTCATGATCGCTAGAGCAAAATCTCTCCCCATCGTGGAGAACTCCCTGCCCGCTGCACTGGGCTCCACCATGCAGCATGAGTTAATCGCACTCTCTCACTAACTGCGCTACAAGGACAACACGGCCAATCAAATACTCGGTTCAGGCTGCATCGCGGCCATAACCATGCATCGAAGCAGACTACCAAACACGTCCTCATTGACTGGGTTCGTGAACAATGTGGCACAATATTGAGTAATTTCGAAATCGATAAAATTCAAAACAACTATATCTAAGCCCTAGGAAATAGCAAATAACTGTAAAAAATAATAAAGGCAGACAAATTCTTATATAATTTTTTTCTTTATTCCCAAACTGTTATATATCGCCCAATTATTTTGTATAAACACTTGTAAAGTCCAGAAATGGCTTATGGTTAAAGCGTGTACGGATCTGGATATAATTTTTATTATTTCTGATATTCATTGTACTACCATGATTGATAATTAATACACTAGAAATTTTACCGCAAAAAAAGTGTGTACTTATATACATGTTGAAAATTGCGGCTAATTATAGAAAGTTTGGAAACGATTCACATATTCTTCTCTCTTGCCGAGGGATATTTTATACAAGTTTTTTATTTGTACAAAAATGAGGATAATCGCATAGACCACGAGGGCAGAAATACAATGACTTGGTTCCAAAAGCATATACTCCTACTCGACGGTAAATTTTAGCATGTCACATTTCCTCCTTTCTCTTACCATGATTCCACTTTGTTGCATCTTTTGACATTGTTAATTGGATCGGCTCCAGAAATTAACCAACCGGTCGGGTGGGCATAATCAAACCTGCATGATCGATGAAGAATATATTCCCCACGACCACCCTCCTGCACCGCAACCACCAATCTAGACGTACGATATCGATCGAGTACGTGCGATATATGGCGCATCTTGATTCACCACCAGTCACTTTCACACGTGCGAGAGTGCAAAGCCGATCACGCCTACGTACGTGTAGCGCCGACGACAATCGTCTGTCTGATTGCGTGCCAATCCTCTCATCAACTCAAGTACAGTGTCGTAATTCGTTGCTAGTAGTACTAAGAAACTGTAGTTATTCCTGTCACGCCGCCGTGCGTAGCTGGCAACAGAGGGGTCGCCGTTCCGCCGGAGAGCGAGCTAGCTCCGGTGGGTGGGGAGTGGTTGGAGTTGGCCGGAAAACACGAGACACCCATGCATGCAGCCCCACGCGTGCAATCGACGGGTGGATCCTTCCTCCTCCGACCTTTTCGCCGGATCCGGCCCCGTCGCCGTCGCCAATAATCCTCCCCGTACCTTTCCTAGCCGTGGTTGTTGAGACCTCGAACCGGGCTCTAGAAGTATGCGCAACAAGAGTGACTTTAATTACTCCATTTTCTTGTCTTCACGTACACATGTGCGCCCTTGTTGTTGATGTATATAAGCACACCGTATCTCCTTCTGCCATGGATCGTTGTGCTGCCTGCTGAGCTGAGCTGAGCTGAGCTGCTCCTGCTGCTGTACTGTGTACTGTGCAGTCGGCCGGCGGAGAGCCAGCGGGTGTCACCGGAGTCGAAGGTCAGGATGGAGGAGGGCCTTCCCCCGGGGTTCCGGTTCCACCCTACCGACGAGGAGCTCATCACTTACTACCTCAGCCGCAAGGTCTCCGACTTCTCCTTCGCCACCCGCGCCATCGCCGACGTCGATCTCAACAAGTGCGAGCCATGGGACCTTCCAAGTAAGTGCTAGTTCCAGTTCCTGCTATTCCCGTTGCACATTCACTCGTACCATAAGGAAGAATAAAAACTGATTTGAATTTGTGCAATGCGCCAATTAGTCACCTATATAATTTTTGGTGCTCGTTCCTGGAATTTTTTTTTTTTGGCCATTCACTCTTGTGTGGAAATTAAGCCGGAACTAGTGCCAATTGCTTTTCAACCATCTTGTTTACTTGTGGCTTCCGTCTTTTTTTCTCGATTTGGTGAGACTTCTAATGCCTTGACCTAGTTGATGACATGCACATATTCAGGCCGTCACTATTATGTACGCACTACTCTAGATTTACATGGTAGTTACTTAAGCGTACTAAAACTTAGTCGTCCTTGTCAATGTCAAGTTGGCATACACCGGCCCATACGACCTACGTACATTGGTTGACAATTGATGGATGTACGTGCACTAAAAAATATTGATGGATGTACGTCTGCAGGCAAAGCTAGCATGGGGGAGAAAGAGTGGTACTTCTTCAGCATGCGCGACCGGAAATACCCGACCGGCATCCGCACGAATCGCGCCACCGAATCCGGCTACTGGAAGACCACCGGCAAGGACAAGGAGATCTTCCACGGCGGCAGGCTCGTCGGCATGAAGAAAACCCTAGTCTTCTACGGAGGCAGGGCTCCCAAGGGCGAGAAGACCAGCTGGGTCATGCACGAGTACAGGATCCAGAACAAGTTCCCATACAAACCCAACAAGGTATACATAGGCCAAGTAACTGCAACTTGTTATAAAAATTGTTGCAACCAATATTCTAAGTTTGAACTAGATTGTTACTAATATGGTTGCGTGAAATGTTCCTTTGTCTTTGGTTTTCGAAGGAGGAATGGGTGGTGTGCAGGGTGTTCAAGAAGAGTCAGATAGTGAAGATGAGGCACCCACAGGACAGCCCTGACATGGACTCCCCATGCAACGACGCCCACGCCTCCTTCGGCGAGCTCGGGGAGATCGACGTCTCCTCCATGCTCGGCAGCTTCGCTCCGGCCGGCGCGAACGCTTCCGGCGATAACTTCGGCCACCGGATCGACATGGGCGCGTACATGAACTGGCTGGCGGCGGCAAACCAGGGCGCGGCCGCCATGCTCCCCTGGGCTGCTGCGGCGGCGCCGGGGCTGCTCGGCACCGTTTTCTCAGCGAACCCCGCCATGCACAAGGCGCTGGCGCCGTTCGCCGGGTGCAGCCAGCTGCCGAGAGACGTCGGCGGTGATGCCTTGTTCGGGAACGCCATGGCGAAGGTGGACATGGAGTGCGAGCAGCCGCCGCAGCTGGAAATGCACGAGTCCACATGGAGAACCTTCTGATCAGTTCATCAGTTCATCGCCTGAATAACAAGGAAAAGTAATACTGTTATATAACCCTACAAAAATTGTGGTCGTAAATTATCTAAGATACATTTGTAGTTAAAAATGGGACAATCCCATGGGTCAGAATCAATTAAAAGTTTAACTAGACAAGTTCGTGGGTTCGGTTGATATATGTCTCTTAAGCTGTACCAAACATTGTATGTTTGTCCATCTGTTATGAAATGAAGAAAGGAAGTGTCTTTTTCACCGACAGTAACATTACTTAACATGAGGCTCACGCTACACGTTGGCCGGCTGATATTTGTGAAGATTGTGCAGGTCGACAACCGTTCGATCTCTTTTTTGGAGCAACTGGATGACATCATATCATTGTCATTGCAACATGGACGACATTGCGCTCAGCCATTGCAACGCAGACAATGTTGCGGTCTCTCATCACAACACATGCAACATTGTGGTCCCTCATTGCAACACGGACGACGTTGTGGTCCCCTTGCAGCCCTCGGCACTGCGCCGTCGGACTTCATCACAGCATTGCCGACATTGCAGAAGACGCCATACAACAACACCGACATTGTAGTCGCCCCGTACAACAACACCGAGATTGTAGTCATCGCCACCTTAACATCACCCTCATTGCAGTTGGCATTGCCCTTTTTCGCCGATGACTACCTCAGCAGCAGGTATGTTGTGACCCCGACAAGCTCGCAACACTTGAGTCGCCCACCATCGGAGTGCCAACGACCTCTCTACAACAGCGGGTATGGTGCGACCCCAGCGAGCTCGCAACACCAGTGCGCCACATCACAGCAATGGTGTTGTTGTGACCTGCAAGCTTGGAGCACCGATGACCTCCTATGCACCAGCGGTTTTGTTATGACCCCAGTGAGCTCATAGCACAGTCGTCGCCCGCCGTCATAGTGACCTCCTCTACTAGCAGCAGTCACCGACCTAGCGCAATGGTCATCCCCTTGTGGCATCACTCCCCGGCTTGTAGCAGCATCCGCATGGACAGAAAGTACACGGAAAAGCGCCACCTGGCAGCACTGGCAGAGAGCTTGTAGCAGCTCTTGTGAGTAGTGGCGGCTCGCATCACCTTTGCCATTGCCAGCCACATCTGTCACCCTCCAGCCACAGTGGTTGTTTCACTCGCAACAGTGCACGAAGGAAGAGAGAGAGGAGAGGCTTTCGGGAAGTAAGGACTCACCAGGGAAAGGGGAGAGAGAAAAGCAGAGTTGTGGAGGGGATTAATTGGAGGTAGTAGAGGATTCGGTCGACGACAGCTAGAGGACCATCCAATGATGTAGAACTTGTCGATGTGCACTCTCGCGATGGTCATCCAGTTAATTGCCTCCGCCGAGGGCAGCTTAGCTTGCTCCAATATCACGTCGTCAAGATCTTCCTCACTAAGACCCAATTCCCTCATCATGGCCACGACATGTCCTAGATCATCGCGACTCTAATGCGCCATGACGCACTTGCGTGCCAAGATCGTTCACCAGGCAAGAAACCCTAATCTGTTCAACGCCATAAGAACCAGGGCCAAGATCGGGTACTGTTGTCGAGGACACCCCTTGACGAGTCAGAACCGAGGCTTGATGGAGAAACAGGGGCCCGGAGAGGAAAGCTTAACGTCGGTATAGGCGCCGCCAAGAGAAAACATAAACCCTAGTGAGAGGGAAAAAACTTTTGCCAATGGGACCAAAGTGTTCGTGTGTTCTGAGACTAAACAGTCGTTCGCCCGTGGTGCTTAATAAATGGACTGGCCCATGTCATATTCAGTTATTTTTATTTCATTATTTCTTTTCTATATAACTTTTATTTATACTTTAGTACTTGAAAATATTTAAAAAATTAAAAGACGCCCATCATGTGTCTAAAAAGTGTTCACGCCGTTTTAAAATAAATATTTGTGCAATAGTTTCAAAATTCACATAGTAGCCAAAAAATGAGCATCACATTTAAAAATATCCGAACATTAAATAATTATGCTCCTGACATTATAAAAATATTAATACAATGTAAAGAAATCCAAGTAATTTAGGAAAAATGTTTTATACCATTCACAAAACGTTTTTGACATTCAAAAAACTGCTCATCCTTTCAAAATATGTTCGTAAGATTTATTTTTTAATATTTCTGGTATTCGTTGTACACCAGTGCGCCACATCACAGCAATGGTGTTGTTGTGACCTGCAAGCTTGGAGCACCGATGACCTCCTATGCACCAGCGGTTTTGTTATGACCCCAGTGAGCTCGTAGCACAGTCGTCGCCCGCCGTCATAGTGACCTCCTCTACTAGCAGCAGTCACCGACCTAGCGCAATGGTCATCCCCTTGTGGCATCACTCCCCGGCTTGTAGCAGCATCCGCATGGACAGAAAGTGCACGGAAAAGCGCCACCTGGCAGCACTGGCAGAGAGCTTGTAGCAGCTCTTGTGAGTAGTGGCGGCTCGCATCACCTTTGCCATTGCCAGCCACATCTGTCACCCTCCAGCCACAGTGGTTGTTTCACTCGCAACAGTGCACGAAGGAAGAGAGAGAGGAGAGGCTTTCGGGGAGTAAGGACTCACCAGGGAAAGGGGAGAGAGAAAAGCAGAGTTGTGGAGGGGATTGATTGGAGGTAGTAGAGGATTCGGTCGACGACAGCTAGAGGACCATCCAATGATGTAGAACTTGTCGATGTGCACTCTCGCGATGGTCATCCAGTTAATTGCCTCCGCCGAGGGCAGCTTAGCTTGCTCCAATATCACGTCGTCAAGATCTTCCTCACTAAGACCCAATTCCCTCATCATGGCCACGACATGTCCTAGATCATCGCGACTCCAATGCGCCATGACGCACTTGCGTGCCAAGATCGTTCACCGGGCAAGAAACCCTAATCTGTTCAACGCCATAAGAACCATGGCCAAGATCGGGTACTGTTGTCGAGGACACCCCTTGACGAGTCAGAACCGAGGCTTGATGGAGAAACAGGGGCCCGGAGAGGAAAGCTTAACGTCGGTATAGGCGCCGCCAAGAGAAATCATAAACCCTAGTGAGAGGGAAAAAACTTTTGCCAATGGGACCAAAGTGTTCGTGTGTTCTGAGGCTAAACAGTCGTTCGCCCGTGGTGCTTAATAAATGGACTGGCCCATGTCATGTTCAGTTATTTTTATTTCATTATTTCTTTTCTATAAAACTTTTATTTATACTTTAGTACTTGAAAATATTTAAAAAATTAAAAGACGCCCTGTTGGGGAACGTAGTAATTTCAAAAAAATTCCTACGCACACGCAAGATCATGGTGATGCATAGCAACGAGAGGGGAGAGTGTTGTCTACGTACCCTCGTAGACCGAAGCGGAAGCGATCACAACGTAGAGGAAGTAGTCGTACGTTCTCCTCACGATCCAACCGATCCTAGCGCCGTTACTCCGGCGCCTCCGAGTTCTTGACACACGTACAGCTCGGTAACGCTCCTCGGGCTCCGATCCAGCAGAGCTTCGGGGAGAGAGAGTTCCGTCAGCACGACGGCGTGGTGACGATCTTGATGTTCTACCGATGCAGGGCTTCGCCTAAGCACCGCTACGATATGACCGAGGTGGATTATGGTGGAGGGGGGCACCGCACACGGCTAAGGAACGATCTCAAGGATCAACTTGTGTGTCCATGGGGTGCCCCCTGCCCCCGTATATAAAGGAGGGAGGGAGGAGCAAGCCGGCCTAGGGAGGAGGCACGCCATAGGGGAGTGGTGGGAGTAGGATTCCCCCTTTCCTAGTCCAACTAGGGATCCTTCCATGTATTAGGAGTAGGAGACTAGGAAGGGGAAGAGAGAAGGGAAGGAAGGAGGGTGCGGCCCTCCCCAGCCCACCCGGACTAGGGCAGGGGGCCTGCCTGCCTGCCCTAGGCAGCCCTCTCCCTTTCCCGCAGGGCCCAATAAGGCCCAATACTTCTCCTCGGCGAATTCCCGTAACTCTCCGGTACTCCGATAAATACCCGAATCACTCGGAACCTTTCCGAACTCCGAATATAGTCGTCCAATATATCGATCTTTACGTCTCGACCATTTCGAGACTCCTCATCTTGTCCCCGATCTCATCCGGGACTCCGAACTCCTTCGGTACATCAAAACTCATAAACTCATAATATAACTATCATCGAAACCTTAAGCGTGCGGACCCTACGGTTCGAGAACAATGTAGACATGACCGAGACACGCCTCGGTCAATAACCAATAGCGGGACCTGGATGCCCATATTGGTTCCTACATATTCTACGAAGATCTTTATCGGTCAGACCGCATAACAACATACGTTGTTCCCTTTGTCATCGGTATGTTACTTGCTCGAGATTTGATCGTCGGTATCCAATACCTAGTTCAATCTCGTTACCGGCAAGTCTCTTTACTCGTTCCGTAATACATCATCTCACAACTAACTCATTAGTTGCAATGCTTGCAAGGCTTAAGTGATGTGCATTACCGAGAGGGCCTAGAGATACCTCTCCGACATTCGGAGTGACAAATCCTAATCTCAAAATACGCCAACCCAACAAGTACCTTTGGAGACACCTGTAGAGCACCTTTATGATCACCCAGTTATGTTGTGACGTTTGGTAGCACACAAAGTGTTCCTCCGGTAAACGGGAGTTGCATAATCTCATAGTCATAGGAACATGTATAAGTCATGAAGGAAGCAATAGCAACATACTAAACGATCGTGTGCTAAGCTAACGGAATGGGTCATGTCAATCAGATCATTCAACTAATGATGTGACCTTGTTAATCAAATAACAACTCCTTGTTCATGGTTAGGAAACATAACCATCTTTGATTAACAAGCTAGTCAAGTAGAGGCATACTAGTGACACTCTGTTTGTCTATATATTCACACATGTATTATGTTTCCGGTTAATACAATTCTAGCATGAATAATAAACATTTATCATGATATGAGGAAATAAATAATAACTTTATTATTGACTCTAGGGCATATTTCCTTCAGTCTCCCACTTGCACTAGAGTCAATAATCTAGATCACATCACCATGTGATTAACATCGATAGTTCACATCATCATGTGATTAACACCCATAGTTCACATTGCCATGTGACCAACACCCAAAGGGTTTACTAGATTCAGTAATCTAGTTCACATCGCTATGTGATTAACACCCAAGAGTACTAAGGTGTGATCATGTTTTGCTTGTGAGAGAGTCTTAGTCAACGGGTCTTTCACATTCAGATCCGTTATGTATTTTGCAATTTTTCTATGTCTACAATGCTCTGCACGAAGCTACTCTAGCTAATTGCTCCCACTTTCAATATGTATCTAGATCGAGACTTAGAGTCATTCAGATCAGTGCCAAAACTTGCATCGACGTAACCCTTTACGACGAACCTTTTGTCACTTCCATAATCGAGAAACATATCCTTATTCCACTAAGGATAATTTTGACCGCTGTCCAGTGATCTACTCCTAGATCACTATTGTACTCCTTGCCAAACTCAAAGGCAGGGTATACAATAGATCTGGTACACAGATGGCATACTTTGTAGAACCTATGGCCAAGGCATAGGGAATGACTTTCATTCTCTTTCTATCTTCTGCCGTGGTCGGGTTTTGAGTCTTACTCAATTTCACACCTTGTAACACAGGCAAGAACTCTTTCTTTGACTGTTCCATTTTGAACTACTTCAAAATCTTGTCAAGGTATGTACTCATTGAAAAAACTTATCAAGCGTCTTGAACTATCTCTATAGATCTTGATGCTCAATATGTAAGCAGCTTTACCGAGGTCTTTCTTTGAAAAACTCCTTTTAAACACTCCTTTATGCTTTGCAGAATAATTCTACATTATTTCCGATCTACAATATGTCATTCACATATACTTATCAGAAATGCTGTAGTGCTCCCACTCACTTTCTAGTAAATACAGGCTTCACTGCAAGTCTGTATAAACTATATGCTTTGATCAACTTATCAAAGCGTATATTCCAACTCCGAGATGCTTGCACCAGTCCATAGATGCACATTTCGTTAACACCTTTAGGATCGACAAAACTTTTTGGTTGCATCACATACAACTCTTCTTTAATAACTCCATTAAGGAATGCAGTTTTGTTTATCCATTTGCCAAATTTCATAAAATGCGGCAATTGCTAACATGATTCGGACAGACTTTTAAGCATCGATACGAGTGAGAAAATCTCATTGTATTCAACATCTTGAACTTTGTCAAAAACCTTTTTCGACAAGTCTAGCTTTGTAGATAGTAATACTACTATCAGCGTCCGTCTTCCTCTTGAAGATCCATTTATTTTCTATGGCTTGCCGATCATCGGGCAACTCCACCAAAGTCCACACTTTGTTCTCATACATGGATCTCATCTCAGATTTCATGGCCTCAAGCCATTTCGTGGAATCTGGGCTCATCATCGCTTCCTCATAGTTCGTAGGTTCGTCATGGTCAAGTAACATGACCTCCAGAATGGGATTACCGTACCACTCTGGTGCAGATCTCACTCTGGTTTACCTACGAGATTCGGTAGTAACTTGATCTGAAGTTACATGATCATCATCATTAGCTTCCTCACTAATTGGTGTAGTAGTCACAGAACAGATTTACGTGATGAACTACTTTCAATAAGGGAGAAGGTACAATTACCTCATCAAGTTCTACTTTCCTCCCACTCACTTCTTTCGAGAGAAACTCCTTCTCTAGAAAGGATCCATTTATTAGCAACGAATGTTTTGCCTTCGGATCTGTGATAGAAGGTGTACCCAACAATTTCCTTTGGGTATTCTATGAAGACGCACTTCTCCGATTTGGGTTTGAGCTTATCAGGATGAAACTTTTTCACATAAGCATCGCAACCCCAAACTTTAAGAAACGACAACTTTGGTTTCTTGCTAAACCACAATTCATATAGTGTCGTCTCAACGGATTTAGATGGTGCCCTATTTAACGTGAATGCAGTTGTCTCTAATGCATGATCCCAAAACGATATTGGTAAATCGGTAAGAAACATCATAGATTGTACTATATCCAATAAAGTACGGTTATGACGTTCGGACACACCATTATGATGTGGTGTTCCAGGTGGCATGAATTTGTGAAACTATTCCACATTGTTTTAATTGAAGACCAAACTCAGAACTCAAATATTTGTCTCCGCGATCGATCGTAGAAACCTTATTTTCTTGTCACGATGATTTTTCCACTTCACTCTGAAATTCTTTGAACCTTTCAACTATTTCAGACTTATGTTTCATCAAGTAGATATACCCATATCTGCTCAAATCATTCGTGAAGGTCGAAAATAATGATACCCGCCATGAGCCTTAACACTCATTGGATCGCATACATCAAGATGTATTATTTCCAATAAGTCGGTTGCTCGCTCCATTGTTCAAGAACGGAGTCTTAGTCATCTTGCCCATGAGGCATGGTTCATAAGCATCAAGTGATTCATAATCAAGTGATTCCAAAATCCCATCAAGATGGAGTTTCTTCATGTGCTTTACACCAATATGACCTAAACGGCAGTGCCACAAATAAGTTGCACTATCATTATTAACTTTGCATCTTTTGGTTTCAATATTATGAATATGTGTATCACTACGATCGAGATCCAATGAACCATTTTCATTGGGTGTGTAACCATATAAGGTTTTATTCATGTAAACAGAATAACAATTTATTCTCTTACTTAAATGAATAACCGTATTGCAAAAAAACACGATCAAATCATATTCATGCTCAACACAAACACCAAATAACATTTATTTAGGTTCAACACTAATCCCGAAAGTATAGGGAGTGTGCGATGATGATCATATCAATCTTGAAACTACTTTCAACACACATCGTCACTTCACCCTTAACTAGTTTCTGTTTATTCTGCAACTCCCATTTCGAGTTACTACTCTTAGCAACTAAACCAGTACCAAATACCGAGGGGTTGCTATAAACACTAGTAAAGTACACATCAATAACATGTATATCAAATATACTTTTGTTTACTTTGCCATCCTTCTTATCCGCCAAATACTTGGGGTAGTTCTGCTCAGTGACCAGTCCCTTTGCAGTAGAAGCACTTAGTCTCGTGCTTAGGTCCATACTTGGGCTTCTTCACTTGAGCGGCAACTTGCTTGCCGTTCTTCTTGAAGTTCCTTCTATCCCTTTGCCCTTTTCTTGAAACTAGTGGTCTTGTTAACCATCAACACTTGATGTTCTTTCTTGATTTCTACCTTCATCGATTTCATCATCATGAAAAACTCGGAATAATTTTCATCATCCCTTGCATACTATAGTTCATCACGAAGTTCTACTAACTTGGTGATGGTGACTAGAGAATTCATCAAACACTATCTTATCTCGGAAGATTAACTCCCACTTGATTCAAGCGATTGTAGTACCTGCATAATCTGAGCACATGCTCACTAGTTGAGCGATTCTCCTCCATCTTTTAGCTATAGAACTTGTTGGAGACTTCATATCTCTCAACTCGGTATTTGCTTGAAATATTAACTTCAATTCCGGAACATCTCATATGGTCCATGATGTTCAAAACATCTTTGAAGTCCCGATTCTAAGCCATAAAGCATGGTGCACAAAACTATCAAGTAGTCATCATATTGAGCTAGCCAAACGCTCATAACGCCTCGCATCCGCTCCCGCAATAGGTCTGTCACCTAGCGGTGCATCAAGGACATAATTCTTCTGCAGCAAAGAATGAGGATAAACCTCGGATCACGGATCCAATCCGCATCATTGCTACTTACATTTTTCAACACAATTTTCTAGGAACATATTAAAATAAACATATGAAAGCAATAACGCAAGCTATTGATCTTACAACATAATTTGCAAAATACTACCAGGACTAAGTTCATGATAAATTTAAGTTCAATTAATCATATTACTTAAGAACTCCCACTTAGACAGACATCTCTCTAGTCATCTAAGTGATCACGTGATCCAAATCAACTAAACCATGACCGATCATCACGTGAGATGGAGTAGTTTTCAATGGTGAACATCACTATGTTTATCATATCTACTATATGATTCACGCTCGACCTTTCGGTCTCCGTGCTCCGAGGCCATATCTGCATATGCTAGGCTCGTCAAGTTTAACTCGAGTATTCGCGTGTGCAAAACTGGCTTGCACCCGTTGTAGATGGACGTGAGCTTATCACACCCGATCATCACGTGGTGTCTAGGCACGATTTAACTTTGGCAACGGTGCATACTCGGGAGAACACTACTTGATAATTTTAGTGAGAGATCATCTTAAAATGCTACCGTCAATCAAAGCAAGATAAGATGCATAAAGGATAAACATCACATGCAATCAATATAAGTGATATGATATGGCCATCATCTTCTTGTGCTTATGATCTCCATCTCCGAAGCACCATCATGATCACCATCGTCACCAGCGCGACACCTTGATCTCCATCATAGCATCGTTGTTGTTTACGCCATCTATTGCTTCTACGACTATCGCTATCGCTTAGTGATAAAGTAAAGCAATTACATGGCGTTTGCATTTCATACAATAAAGCGACAACCATATGGCTCCTACCAGTTGCCGATAACTTCGGTTACAAAACATGATCATCTCATACAATAAAATATAGCATCATGTCTTGGCCATATCACATCACAACATGCCCTGCAAAAACAAGTTAGACGTCCTCTACTTTGTTGTTGCAAGTTTTACGTTGCTGCTACGGGCTTAAGCAAGAACCAATCTCACCTCGCATCAAAACCACAACGATAGTTTGTCAAGTTGATGCTGTTTTAACCTTCGCAAGGACCGGCGTAGCCACACTCGTTCAACTAAAGTTGGGAAACCGACACCCACTAGTCACCGTGTGCAAAGCACGGCGGTAAAACCAGTCTCGCGTAAGCGTCTGGCGTAATGTCGGTCCGGCCGCTTCATCCAACAATACCGCCGAACCAAAGTATGACATGCTGGTAAGCAGTATGACTTATATCGCCCACAACTCACTTGTGTTCTACTCGTGCATAAAACATCAAACCATAAAAACCTGGCTCTGATACCACTGTTGGGGAACGTAGTAATTTAAAAAAAATTCCTACGCACACGCAAGATCATGGTGATGCATAGCAATGAGAGGGGAGAGTGTTGTCTACGTACCCTCGTAGACCGAAGCGGAAGCGATCACAACGTAGAGGAAGTAGTCGTACGTTCTCCTCACGATCCAACCGATCCTAGCGCCGTTACTCCGGCGCCTCCGAGTTCTTGACACACGTACAGCTCGGTGACGCTCCTCGGGCTCCGATCCAGCGAGCTTCGGGAGAGAGAGTTCCGTCAAGACGACGGCGTGGTGACGATCTTGATGTTCTACTGACGCAGGGCTTCGCCTAAGCACCGCTACGATATGACCGAGGTGGATTATGGTGGAGGGGGAACCGCACACGGCTAAGGAACGATCTCAAGGATCAACTTGTGTGTCCATGGGGTGCCCCCTACCCCCGTATATAAAGGAGGGAGGGAGGAGGAGGCCGGCCTAGGGAGGAGGCGCGCCATAGGGGAGTCCTACTCCCACCGGAGTAGGATTCCCCTTCCTAGTCCAACTAGGGATCCTTCCATGTATTAGGAGTAGGAGACTAGGAAGGGAAGAGAGAAGGAAGGAAGGAGGGGTGCGGCCTCCCCCAGCCCAATTCGGACTAGGGCAAGGAGGGCGCGCCCTGCCCTAGGCAGCCCTCTCCCTTTCCCAGGCCCAATAAGGTCCAATACTTCTCCCGGCGAATTCCGTAACTCTCCGTACTCGATAAATACCCGAATCACTCGGAACCTTTCCGAACTCCGAATATAGTCGTCCAATATATCGATCTTTACGTCTCGACCATTTCGAGACTCCTCGTCATGTCCACGATCTCATCCGGGACTCCGAACTCCTTCGGTACATCAAAACTCATAAACTCATAATATAACTGTCATCGAAACCTTAAGCGTGCGGACCCTACGGTTCGAGAACAATGTAGACATGACCGAGACACGTCTCCGGTCAATAACCAATAGCGGGACCTGGATGCCCATATTGGTTCCTACATATTCTACGAAGATCTTTATCGGTCAGACCGCATAACAACATACGTTGTTCCCTTTGTCATCGGTATGTTACTTGCTCGAGATTCAATCGTCGGTATCCAATACCTAGTTCAATCTCGTTACCGGCAAGTCTCTTTACTCGTTCCGTAATACATCATCTCACAACTAACTCATTAGTTGCAATGCTTGCAAGGCTTAAGTGATGTGCATTACCGAGAGGGCCTAGAGATACCTCTCCGACATTCGGAGTGACAAATCCTAATCTCGAAATACGCCAACCCAACAAGTACCTTTGGAGACACCTGTAGAGCACCTTTATGATCACCCAGTTACGTTGTGACGTTTGGTAGCACACAAAGTGTTCCTCCGGTAAACGGTAGTTGCATAATCTCATAGTCATTGGAACATGTATAAGTCATGAAGGAAGCAATAGCAACATACTAAACGATCGTGTGCTAAGCTAACGGAATGGGTCAAGTCAATCAGATCATTCAACTAATGATGTGACCTTGTTAATCAAATAACAACTCCTTGTTCATGGTTAGGAAACATAACCATCTTTGATTAACAAGCTAGTCAAGTAGAGGCATACTAGTGACACTCTGTTTGTCTATATATTCACACATGTATTATGTTTCCGGTTAATACAATTCTAGCATGAATAATAAACACTTATCATGATATGAGGAAATAAATAATAACTTTATTATTGCCTCTAGGGCATATTTCCTTCACGCCCATCATGTGTCTAAAAAGTGTTCACGCCGTTTTAAAATAAATATTTGTGCAATAGTTTCAAAATTCACATAGTAGCCAAAAAATGAGCATCACATTTAAAAATATCCGATCATTAAATAATTATGCTCCTGACATTATAAAAATATTAATACAATGTAAAGAAATCCAAGTAATTTAGGAAAAATGTTTTATACCATTCACAAAACGTTTTTGACATTCAAAAAATTGCTCATCCTTTCAAAATATGTTCGTAAGATTTATTTTTAATATTTCGGTATTCGTTGTACACCAAAGTCGCCACACATCACAAGAATGGTGTTGTTGTGACTGCAAGCTTGGAGCACCGATGACCTCCTATGCACCAGCGGTTTTGTTATGACCCCAGTGAGCTCGTAGCACAGTCGTCGCCCGCCGTCATAGTGACCTCCTCTACTAGCAGCAGTCACCGACCTAGCGCAATGGTCATCCCCTTGTGGCATCACTCCCCGGCTTGTAGCAGCATCCGCATGGACAGAAAGTGCACGGAAAAGCGCCACCTGGCAGCACTGGCAGAGAGCTTGTAGCAGCTCTTGTGAGTAGTGGCGGCCCGCATCACCTTTGCCATTGCCAGCCACATCTGTCACCCTCCAGCCACAGTGGTTGTTTCACTCGCAACAGTGCACGAAGGAAGAGAGAGAGGAGAGGCTTTCGGGGAGTAAGGACTCACCAGGGAAAGGGGAGAGAGAAAAGCAGAGTTGTGGAGGGGATTGATTGGAGGTAGTAGAGGATTCGGTCGACGACAGCTAGAGGACCATCCAATGATGTAGAACTTGTCGATGTGCACTCTCGCGATGGACATCCAGTTAATTGCCTCCGCCGAGGGCAGCTTAGCTTGCTCCAATATCACGTCGTCAAGATCTTCCTCACTAAGACCCAATTCCCTCATCATGGCCACGACATGTCCTAGATCATCGCGACTCCAATGCGCCATGACGCACTTGCGTGCCAAGATCGTTCACCGGGCAAGAAACCCTAATCTGTTCAACGCCATAAGAACCATGGCCAAGATCGGGTACTGTTGTCGAGGACACCCCTTGACGAGTCAGAACCGAGGCTTGATGGAGAAACAGGGGCCCGGAGAGGAAAGCTTAACGTCGGTATAGGCGCCGCCAAGAGAAAACATAAACCCTAGTGAGAGGTAAAAAACTTTTGCCAATGGGACCAAAGTGTTCGTGTGTTCTGAGGCTAAACAGTCGTTCGCCCGTGGTGCTTAATAAATGGACTGGCCCATGTCATGTTCAGTTATTTTTATTTCATTATTTCTTTTCTATAAAACTTTTATTTATACTTTAGTACTTGAAAATATTTAAAAAATTAAAAGACGCCCATCATGTGTCTAAAAAGTGTTCACGCCGTTTTAAAATAAATATTTGTGCAATAGTTTCAAAATTCACATAGTAGCCAAAAAATGAGCATCACATTTAAAAATATCCGATCATTAAATAATTATGCTCCTGACATTATAAAAATATTAATACAATGTAAAGAAATCCAAGTAATTTAGGAAAAATGTTTTATACCATTCACAAAACGTTTTTGACATTCAAAAAATTGCTCATCCTTTCAAAATATGTTCGTAAGATTTATTTTTTAATATTTCTGGTATTCGTTGTACACCAGTGCGCCACATCACAGCAATGGTGTTGTTGTGACCTGCAAGCTTGGAGCACCGATGACCTCCTATGCACCAGCGGTTTTGTTATGACCCCAGTGAGCTCGTAGCACAGTCGTCGCCCGCCATCATAGTGACCTCCTCTACTAGCAACAGTCACCGACCTAGCGCAATGGTCATCCCCTTGTGGCATCACTCCCGGCTTGTAGCAAGATCCGCATGGACGAAAGTGCACGGAAAAGCGCCACTGGCAAGACTGCAGAGAGCTTGTAGCAGCTCTTGTGAGTAGTGGCGGCTCGCATCACCTTTGCCATTGCCACCACATCTCACCCTCCACCCACGATGGTTGTTTCACTCAACAAAGGCACGAAGGAAGAGAGAGAGAGAGGCTTTGGGGTAAGGACTCACCAGGAAAGGGAGAGAGAAAAGCGAGTTGTGGAGGGATTGATTGGAGGTAGTAGAGGATTCGATCGACGACAGCTAGAGGACCATCCAATGATGTAGAACTTGTCGATGTGCACTCTCGCGATGGTCATCCGATTAATTGCCTCCGCCGAGGGCGCAGCTTGCTCCAATATCACGTCGTCAAGATCTTCCTCACTAAGACCCAATTCCTCATCATGGCCACGACATGTCCTAGATCATCGCGACTCAATGCGCCATGACGCACTTGCGTGCCAAGATCGTTCACCGGCAAGAAACCCTAACTGCTCAACGCCATAAGAACCATGGCCAAGATCGGCATCTTGTTGTCGAGACACCCTTGACGAGTCGAACCGAGGCTTGATGGAGAAACAGGGCCCGGAGAGGAAAGCTTAACGTCGGTATAGGCGCCGCCAAGAGAAAACATAAACCCTAGTGAGAGGGAAAAAAACTTTTGCCAATGGGACCAAAGTGTTCGTGTGTTCTGAGACTAAACAGTCGTTCGCCCGTGGTGCTTAATAAATGGACTGGCCCATGTCATGTTCAGTTATTTTTATTTCATTATTTCTTTTCTATATAACTTTTATTTATACTTAGTACTTGAAAATATTTAAAAAATTAAAAGACGCCCATCATGTGTCTAAAAAGTGTTCACGCCGTTTTAAAATAAATATTTGTGCAATAGTTTCAAAATTCACATAGTAGCCAAAAAATGAGCATCACATTTAAAAATATCCGAACATTAAATAATTATGCTCCTGACATTATAAAAATATTAATACAATGTAAAGAAATCCAAGTAATTTAGGAAAAATGTTTTATACCATTCACAAAACGTTTTTGACATTCAAAAAATTGCTCATGCCTTTCAAAATATGTTCGTAAGATTTATTTTTTAATATTTATATAGTGTCGAGTTATGTTTTTGACATTGAACAATTTTGTCATATGCGCTGAAAAACCATTTAAATACCTATTGAACATTTTTTATGTACACTGAACAATTTAAAATTGTGAACAAAATTTGAAAACTATGAACACGTTTTGAAATCACGAACAAAAAACGAAAAATACATTAAAAAATTTAAAATTCCATGAACTTTTTAAAATGTGAACAATTATTGAGAACATGAACAAAAATTTATATATGACGAGCGATTTTCAAATATACACTGAACATTTTTTTGATATAAGATGAGCAAATTTTATACATTGAACATTTTTGTAATATAATCTGAACAATTTTTAACTACACATTGAACAATTTTGTGATATGCGCTGAAAAACCATTTAGATACCCATTGAACATTTCTTTATGTACGCTGAACAATTTAAAATTCTGAACAAAATTAGAAAACTATGAGCACGTTTTTGAAATCATGAACAAAAAACGAAATACATTAAAAAAATAAAATTCCATGAACTTTTTTCAAATTTGATGAATTTTTGCAAAATGGATGAACTTTTTTTAAAAATCTATGAACTATTTTTAAAATTTGATGAACTTTTCAAAATTTGACGAACTTTTTCCAAAATTGACGAATTTTTTTCAAATTCGATGAACCTTTTTCGAAATTGATGAACTATTTTTTAAATTTCGTAAACAAATTCAAAATCTGATGAATTCTATTTTATAAAAAAAACAACTTTTCCAAATTGTTTTCAAATAATTCGCAAATCTAATAAATAGCGCTGACGCATTGGTCTTAAATAGCTCGCGCGTTCCTTGTAGTCGCTGGTGCTCAGAGGTTGTAGTGGTTAGCAAAGCGGTACTCGGGTTGTAGCCGGAAGGCGTGAGTTCGAGTGGCTTTATCTGCTCTTTTTGTGTGTATTTTCGCGAGTCCTTTTTTTCCTTCTACTGTGCGAGGTGGGCCGGCCCATGGGGTGCGGAGCCGCGAGCGCCAGCTGCCTGAACCGGCGCTTAAGGAGCCGGTTAGGAGCTCCCGCAGGCATGGCTATATCTCGCTCGCTCTAAGACAGTAGATGGCATCACCTCATGCAGCCGGTTATTGGCCTGGCCTAGTAATTTTTGTCAGGACAATGTTATGTACGTTTCCAATTTATTTTATTTATCTTTTGAATTTTTAGTTCAATTATCCTGATTAAAACAAATAAATGTTAATGCAGTGTACAAATAATTGTTAGCGCAGTTTCAAAAATTATTCATACCGTTAATAAATTGTAACAAAACAATATTAATGTGCTTCTAGAAAATTAGTAAATGCGCACGTGCAATGCACATTAATATTAGAAAGGAAATTACTTACATGTTTATATTTGTACGATGTCAATTAAAAATTAATTATGTGATGTCCACAAAAGTAGATTTTCTGTATGATATTAATTGCAAGCTAAACAGGTTGAGCGCTCACCCTTGGAGCAAACTAGGTCGTTTCATTGACATAGTTTGATGGTGGAGATTATCCTTTGGGTCTTTCTATAGATGTACATGACATTGTAAAAAAATGTTAATCATGTATTTAAAAATATTAAACATGTTTAAAACATATTCCTGATGTATACGACAAATGTACATCATGTATGAAGAAAACTATATATTAAAACATATATGAAAAAATTAGTCACATATTTGATAAATGTTACCATGTATAATTAAAGTGTAAAACGTACATGAAAAAATACACATCAAACCATATATTAAAAAAATGTTAATTATGTATTTGAACAATGATAAACATTATAACAAAATATTCTTGATGTATACGAAAAATGTATACATATGCGTAAAGAAAGTAGACATTAAAATATAAATTGAAATGAGTGTTAGTCATGTATTGAAAAATGCTAAATATGCGTAAAGAAAGTGTTAATGATGTATACGAATGTACAACATACATGAATAAAATAGACATCAAAACATATATTCAAAAATTAAAATTAAATTTTATATTTGAAAAAAAATAACTTTTATAGGTAAATATTGTTGATGTACACACAAAAATATAACATTAATATATACAAAAAGGTATAACATCTATGAACAAGTAGACATTATAAATTGAAATAAATGCTAATCATGTGGTTTAAAAATATTAAATTTGTTTAAAGAATATGTTAATGATTTATACGAAAATGCAAAACACACATTAATAAAATAGACATTAAAAGACATATTTTAAAAATGTTGATTATATATTTGAAAAATGTTTAACATATATATATGACTGTTAAGGATGTATAAAAAAATTTATTACGTTTTATGGAAAAAGTAGACATTTAAACATAAATATAAAAATATTATAATCTATTTAAAAATGTTAAGCATGTATATAAATATGTCCTTAATGTATACGAAAAACGTACACTATGTGTGAAAAAAAGTAGATGCCTGTTGAAGAAAAGGAGGAAATAAAAAATGATGCAATAAATAAAAAAATAATGAAAACCGGTTAGAAAACACCAAAAAGGAAAAGAGAAAAAACCAAAAAACAAGAAAAAAACCCAAAAGAAACCAAAAAAAAACCTAACACTACTTTGTTGAAGTGGCCCGCTAGTTCCCGCCCATAGACGATTCCTAATAGGAATCGATGTCGGCGAGACATCGTATTTGTGGAGTTAGACACTATTTAGAAGTCACCTTTGCCCAATGGGCCAATGGAATATTGGGTAATTTATGGCCTATTGTCTTCTATTCTCCCCCTAATTCATGCCTACTACAATACCATTTCTCTTAAAGTGTTGTTCTAAACCCAAGCTCATGTGAGCTCGGATGAACAGTAAAATAAATAAATAAATGATTTTTTGTGAAACATTTACAAAATGGTTTTTGGGCTAGCAAATTTCATCACCATATGACATTCATCGAAATCATGGCAAAAAAATCGATGCACCAACATGCGTTTGAAAATAACATTTTGGCGCGTCATTTTTTTGCCACAATTTCCGCGGATGTCATATTATAACGAAATTTTACAAGCCAACAAACATTTTGTTAATGTTTCACACAAAGAAAAACAGAATTTTTTGAATTTATTTCCCATTTTTCTATTGAATTTACTATTCACCCGAGCTCATATGAGCTCGGGACTAGAATAGACGCATCCATCATTTCTCCCTGTTTCTTTGGCCTTATATTAAAAACAAAGGTTGCCAAGTAAAATAATTCCATTATAGTGAGTTAGATAACACACACAATCCATTTTAATTTTTAGGTGTGATCGATTAATAGTTCATATCATAAAAAATATCTCCGTGTTCCATGTGTCATCGTCTCATCAGATAGTTTTTCCGGCACATAACTCCATATGTCTTTGTGGTTGTATATAAAAAAGATCAAGACACCCTGCACAACACAACTTCAACGTTCATCCAACTTCATCCGAATTCGAGCCAGTACTCCGTCGCTAAGATCCACCGGCTGACCAGCTTCGATCATCGAGCGCTAGCCTTTAGAGGGTGCGGTAGAAAATCCTAACAAAGCCCGGTGGTGTGTATTGTGTACATGTTCGGATCATACGTTCGGTACAAAAGCCTAACATAAGAACGATCGCGGTCCCAAGCACGGACGACCAAGAAAGCATGATGACGCCTAGGAAGCATGTAACCTCAAAGCCCGAACACCGGCCCGAACAAAACGAGAACAAAAGCACGGCGTACAAAACAAGGATGCAAGCCCAAGAAAAGAAAAGGATTTGCTAGATAAACCTAGTTAAATATGAAGTTCGGGAGCTAATAAAAAACAAGATAACCATCAGCAGTCAGGCTGAGGAATAGACGATTCTATATGCTAGAGTTCATGGATGCACTCTAACTGAAAAAAGAGATCATGAACTAATAAGGAATTACTCGCTCCATCATGAATTAATTAAAAGTTCTAGCCAAAAAAATAAAGCTTAAAAAAGTCTATAGATAAATGTATCGGCATCTACAACACCAACTTAGTCTCCCCCACATATGAGAAAACACCAACTAAGTCGAGTGCGGCGTTTCGGTGCCCGGGTGCATCTGCACCCGTTCAAAAAAAAATCATAAAAAATTCAAAAAATTCCGAAAAAAAATTGAGGTGGTGGACAATTTGATGCGTGAGGTGCCCCCTAATTTTCAAAACATTTGGACTTATGTGCAGCTCTCAGCAAAAAAGACAAATCAGACCAAAACAGTATATGAACAGTATACATTTTTACAGACCTCCGATTTGTCCTTTTTGCTGAGAGCTGCACATAAGTCCAAATGTTTTGAAATTTGGGGCGCACCTCACGCATCAAATTGTCCACCACCCCAAATTTTTTTTGGAATGTTTTGAATTTTTTTTAGTATTTATTTTGAATATTTTTTTGTGAGCGCAGGTGCAGATGAGCTCGGGCTCATATTTGGATTTTCGTATGTCTCATTAGATTCATCATAAAAGTATAAATTCATGCTAAGTTATATGGTTCTGAGTACTTATTTTGGATCTCAGGGAGTAACATTTAGGCTTTACATGCATAGGGAATAGTAATGAAGTGGTCATTTTCGCTTGACCATTAATTAAGCACTTACACAACACACACTTGATTAACATAATTGAACACAAAAAAGTACTCTACTTAACATTTACAATTATACCTTTTATCACTATTATTATCTTCCTTGCTTTGGATGTTGACTGCTCTTATTCAGAGGCGGACCACGAAAAAAATTTAAGGTGTGGCGAAGTCTCACTAAGATTTATTTTTATACGAATCAAAGAGTTAATACACACTAACAAGTAACAACACTGACTAACAATACACACTACGAACGAATAACCAAATACAATGGAAATGTAGACATGTCTCAATAGGAAAACAACCTAAAACATACCGATAATGAAGCTTTTAATGGCGTGTAGAAGACCCGGCAATGGCAGTGCCCTACCTTCCTTCTGAAAATCTTCCTTAATTTTATCAAGATCAATACTTTTGAAGATCGCTCGCTCAATGTAACACACCATCAAGTCATTAAGCCAGCCATCAGACATCTTGCTGCGCAACTCAGTCTTGATGATTTTCATTGATGAGAAGGCTCTTTCAACTGTTGCCGTCGCTACCGGTAGTAGCAATGCCAACTTAATGAGGCGATAAACAGCAGGAAACATGACATGCCTTTCAAGTTCAACCATCTTTTTAGCTAGGCTTGCAATATCATGACAAGCTCTAAATTCTTCAATTCTTCTCATATGGATAATGAATAGCTCGAGGTTATCAACTATATGTTCACGTTCATAATCTGAGAAATCCTCACAATAAATCTCTGTAATTCTAGCAAGCTTATTCACATTGAACCTAGAAAAGGAGTTTCTTGGGTCAAGACAAGAGAAGTTCTGGAGCAGCTCTGAAGATACCTCATTGAAACGATGATCAAACTCTGTGGTGATGGAGTCTATGGCAGCATAGAAGGTGTCCACACGAAAAAAATGATCAGCTGTGACATTGTTTCGTCCACCTTTTCTTGATTTTCCCCACTTTGTAAACATGTCATCCATATTTGGTATTGGAATGTCGTTTTTGGTGCAAAAGGCTTTGACATCTTCCAAGAGTGGCTCCCAACCATCATTTCTCCAATTGATCAAACGTGTTCTCACATCCGTAACCAATGACATTGCCTGAAATGAGACAATTACAATTTTAGATGCATGTATGTTTTCTTGACCAAAATATATCAAGCAGAGTAGATACATATAACATGATCGATCACATACCTGAACAACATTTTGATCCTTCTTTTGCAATAGAAGAGACAAATCATTTGTCATACGGAATGTTGCAACCGCATTTTAAAATCATCACATGCTGTTTTTGAAATATTGTGGATGCTACATGGCCCACCAACATGTTTACGGAATGCTGCAACCGCATTTTTCCAACACTCAAAACCCAATTTGGAGAAAACATCATGCCCAAATTTATCATCCATTCGGTCATGCTTAAAAAGATAACAACAGAAGCAATATGCCTTATGCTTATCCACACTATATTCCAACCACTCAAAATCCTTATACCATTGTGGCCGGAAGCATCTTCCATCTCTATTTGGGAGGAAAGTGCAACTAGTTGGTTGAGTTGCACCCATTCGGATATAAGCAAATCTAACATCATCTCTAATGTTGGGGGCAAAACTATCAAGTGGAATGCGAAGGCCTGGATCACCATTTATGTAATCCTTACTAAAAATAGTTATACCTTCAACCCCGTGAACTTCAACATTCTCTTCCACTATAGCTTCGACGGAATCTGTAGTTTGTTCTTCCACTTGTTTGGTTGGCATCAAATTTTCATGCTCTTCTTCCATGGAAGTCACTTGATCTTGATGATTGACATTTGTTGAAATATTGACACTTTCGCGGGTGCTTGGATTTGTTTTTGAGCTTCTTCCACTTCCAAGCACTTCAAAATACTTTTTCAAATCTGCAATGAGAAGATTAATATATCACTAAAACATGGTTGAATTTAAGGCTTCAAGCTACTGTTCAAAATTGCTACAAAATTTCAGAAAAAAGAGATATTACCTCTTCCTCTTTTCTTTGGATTTACTAGTCCCTTTCCCTTTCCTTCCATCTTCTAGCAATCTAGACAAAAATGAGCCGGTTGGGCATCTTATTAGGTCTAAACAATTACTATCTTCTAGCAATCTAAACAATTGACACTTTGACAAAACAAAAAAGCCACTGCCATCAAAGATTCAAAGTTCAGACTTCAGAGTTTGGTCATGGGCAGAGCCGCAGAGGAGTGGACATGGGGATTACCTGCTGGAGCCGCTGGAGTCGCCGCCGCACCGCTGGAGTCGCCGCCGGAGCTGCTGCTGAAGCCGCCGCCGGAGCCGCCGCTTGCTGCTGCCGTCGCTTGCTGCGCCACTAGAGCCGCCGCCCCCAGCCTTCCGCGGTTCCGCTACCCGCGCCCGCTTGGTCCTCGCGCCAGGTAAGCCGTCGCCGCCGGCCCGCCGCGCTAGCTAGGTTTGGGTCTTGGGCAGGGACAGAGTGGGCAGGGATGGAGCGTGGACTGCGTGGTCGCGGCTGGGTCGTTGGTTTTCTTTTTTTAGGTGGGTGGGACCAGAGGGGACGTGGGGTCGTGGGCAGAGGGCGCTGGAGCCGCCGGCTGCATTCGAGGGCTCGAGGCCACCGCTGGCTGCCTGGCTCCTGCGAGCGGAGATAGAGAGCGGCCGAGTGATAGATACATACGTATAATTTTTTTTGCCAATAATCAAGGTATGGCAGGCGCCATACCTCGCCCACCGGAGCGCTCCGCCAGTGCTCTTATTGATGCACTTTACCACCTTAAGAAAAACATTGGTGCACTTTACTTGCACTTAATTCTAGAGAGAGTACATATGTACAAGCTTAGTCTCCTATTTTAGCGACAAGAAAGCATGCACCATGATGCACCATATATACGAATCAAGGGGCATTCACATAAAATAAACCACTGTCAAGTAGTAGTTAAACACGACGAACGGTTGGTCATGCATATCTATCGCCGAGAGTTCTTTTACACAGTCACTCTTATCTTCAGTTCATTTTTCATTGCGCTTTTACCAAGAGGGCGACAAGAGCACTTGTCACTGCCATTTTTCTAACACCCTTTTGCGGCTGCTCCTCGCTCGAGTAAATGACACGAATTCAGTGCTAAATTAAACTATGAAGCCAGTCAAATACGTTAGCTCAACTGGTCACATTCTTGTCTCCCGTCAATTGACAAATCCAAACCGAGTGATCCACGTTGCATGGCTAGTCGAGAATAGTAATAAAAATAGAGATTTGTACATGTCATGAAATATATGGCCTCTCGTTGCCAAATCTATGACGGAGTTAACTAAAGAGTGGTGTTATTAATTAGATGTCGATGTGCACGATCTCGCTTTGATCTTATCTTGCGCGGCCGGCATAAAGTATGTTGTAGCATCAATCCAGAATAACTGTTTGAGAGATTTTCAGAACGAAGGGCTATGTATGATGATTAGCTGGGGATAAAGGTAGCGTGAATTTGCGCTTTAGACCTACCTCGTATATATATGTTCAATAATTTTATATGGCCGGCGGGGTGGGCATGTGTGTTAGTATCAGAGTGGGGCGGTCCGTGCCATGGCCAGACTGCCACCGAAGGAGGAGAAAGAGGACAACTCCGGCGATGAGCAGATCCGGCTCGATCCCTACTGCGTCTTCGACCGGTACTTCCGCGACAAAGACGACAAGGGTAAGGGCAGCCGTGCATGATCTTCTCCACCATAGCCAAACATGCCAAATTTTGATAGTCTGATGGCATGCTTAGTGATGTAGTAGACGGACGATGTGCGTAAAATATATCGACGTAGTTGCATGAGTTTGTATGGATTTGGTATGGTAATTGAGGTGTCCGTTGTGAGAAAGAATATTTGAGGCTTGACCGGTCAGTATCCACAGCCGCGCCCGGACGCGTCCGGGGGTTTGATGGGTGGATTCGCCAAGTCCGACTACTTCAAAAAAAGAAAAACAAGTGGGAGAGAAACAAAGAACATCAAGGAACATGGTGCGAAATTTATACATTCTCCATGAAAGCTCAGAGAACATGTCACTTCATATTAAGGTTTATTAGGAAGGCAGAGTCTATTATTTTGGCAAGACCTTACTCCCTGCCTTCGACGAGGCACTGGCAACCGGCGATACCGCGCGGCCATCCTCGACGTCCCCTTCTCGAGCTCGAGGGAGTTGCAAAATCAACCGTCGTGATCAGTTCTACTTTCAGGCGGCCCGAGATATTTATGTGGAGTTGATGCATGATTGCCAACAAATAATAGAGTTGATGCATGCATGTGCACAGAAACCTTTCGCGACCAGCATGCAACGGTGGCGCGTGAAACGTTGACATGCGCGCACCACCGTACTCAATGGCATTTGCACGTACGCTCCATGTCCGGCCATTGCCCATACCACATAAACTTGGACGATAGCGTGGTAACCTGGGGTAGTGGCTGCACGAAACTAAGCCACGGACCAATCGGCTAACGGATCGAGAAAAAAAGAGCACAGATCATGCTCCATGGATGCAACGTGGCAGGACCCAGGAGCGCACGTAAAAGTCGAGCCAACTGCCAACGTCGGGCGACGCCTCGACGTGGACGTTACGTAACGGTGATGGGCCAGGTGTCCCCGCCTCCGCGGTAGAGCTGAGCCGTCGCGCCGGAACTGGAAGTAGGTCACGGGCGAGACCGCGAGACAGACAGATCATGGAAGTTGATGGGATGGACGATAGTGCCGGCCGGTGTAACCCAAAGCTGATGGATGGAATAGAACGTGTGATGATGGATAGATGCGGCCTGCTTGCTTGCTGGACTCTCGACACCGGTGCTGGCTAGCCTATGAGGACTAGTAGGAAGTGGCTCTTGTTTGGGCTCTCGTGAGTCGACTTTATCTAACCAAAGCTGGACGACCTGATTGTGTCAAGGGTCTTCTTTTCTTGCTAAAAAACAGTTTTGCTAGAACTCATCTAGATGAGAAATAATTTGGTCTCATTCACCTTTTATAGCCATTGAATGTGATGCTATAAGATGCGTGTGTGCTGACGTGGATTGTATCTGTTCTTGTTTTCAAAGTGAATGAGACCAAATTATATCTCATCTAGATGAGTTCTAGGTACTCCCGCTAAAAAATGGTAACGAGAAAACTAGTACTATGAGGGAAGCGGCGTCCATTGCAGAGAAAAAGTAAAAATGTAAAAAATGTAAAAAAAAAAGACTGCTTAATTAGTCTCATAATCTGGCGACATAGAAGTGCGTCGCGTCACTCATCATATATGTGCATACAATCACAGTGGCTTATACTAATACTCCCTCTTTTCTTAAAAGAATATACTTCTAATTTTGGTGGAAGTCAAACTTTTTTAACTTTGAGCGTATTCATATAATAATACATCAACATTTATCTCATCAAATTAGTAGCATTAGATTCATGATAAAATATATTTTTATCATGTGTCTACTCCCTCCGTCTCAGTTTACAAGTCCTACGCGTATACCTAGGTTGCCAATTTTATCACCTTGATATGAACTATAGAACACAAAAATTATATCTTTTGAAAATAGAACATCTAAAGTTTATATTGATATATTTTTTGTAATATATAACTTTTATTATGTTGGTCGAATTGACGACCTAGGGGTACGCGCACGCCTTGTAAACTGATAGAGAGGTAGTATTCTGTTTCACAAACATTGATATATTTTTGCATAAAATCGGTCATACTTCGAGATAATTTGATTCTCTAACAAAGTTGAGGGCCTGTTTGGTTTTAATAAGTCACCCGACTTATAAGTCAGGTGACTTAAAACCAGTGACTTATAAGTCATGCCCGTTTGGTTGTCACCTGACTTATAAGTCACCTGACACACCTACCCACACCAATAAACATCATGCAGATGGTAGGACCCATGCAAAAGGGGGTGACTTATAAGTTTTAAGTTGGGGTGGAGCAACTTATGACTTATAAGTTGGGGTGACTTATAAATCGGGTCTGTTTGGCAAAATAAGTCACTTTTTTCACTTTTCGACTTATAAGTTGGTGCTTATTTGGAACCAAACAGGGCCTGAAAGCACACACTTTCAAGGACGGAGGAAGTATTTACCATTGTGTCAAGTACTACGGGCATGCATATCTTATCCAGTTTACTTCTAGATTGCCGCTTTAATCTTTATGAGATCTTTACTAGTAGGCACACGCCAACCCACATGGCCAAGGCCAAAGGGTCAATGCCAGCGCCATTTTAGTAAAAACTTGAGTTGATTATGGTCTTGTCCCCCATTAATTGACAAGTACTAATCAAATCGAAGGATCCACGTCGCCGCAAAGGCTACCGCCAAATCGCAAGTTCGTATCAAGAAAACAGAGATGTGGCATGTGTGTGCATGTCACGGGATATATGGCTTACGTCGCGAGATCTATGAATGGAGATAGTCAGTGAATGGAGTGTAAACTAACGAGTGATGGTACTAGCTGGCGATCTGCTAGATCGCTTTTTTGGATCGTACATATGCGGCGTGGTTTTAAATATGTTATCACATGAATCAGACGTCACTGTGGTGCAAGTTTTTCTTTGAAAAAATGCAGTGCTAGCTGTGATTAGCTCGGGATAAGGATCAAAGGATCACGTAGCTAGAAATCGAGTGTAACTTTCGAAAGAAAAAACAAAACTTGAAATCGAACGTGGAAGTCCTATATTCAGATAGTTATAACAGAGCGTGCGTAGGTTTGATGCGCTTTAGACCTACCTTGGCTGCGTTCATTGTACACGACCCATCTCCTTCTCTCCTTTTGATTAGCTTAGTTAATTAATATATGTGTCGTTAGGCGCCCGGTAATCGCGTAGCATTTCGCAGTTGATCAGCTTTGGTCAACACGTTTTGTATCTAGTGCATTTTAGTTAGTGGGAAAGGTTAACGGATGAGAGCGAGAGGGGGGTCTAGAAGCATTTCCGAACTAGGTTTAGAACCCCAATAATCCTGCATGCATGTGATGTGCGAGCTCACTCGCTTCTGCTTACTGCCGTGCAACGTTGGCGCGTTAGACGATGACTTGCATACGCTAATACACTGCGTATGAGCTACTAATAGCTGACAACGTGTTGGGCTGTGGGAGATGCATGTATGCACCAGAGGAAGGGAAACACAAAACAAGCACACATTTGCGCGACGGACGCAACGCGGCGGGTGCACGTAAGGTGACGGATGAAAGCAGACCTACCAACGGCGCGCGACGACGCCTCGACGTCGACCCTGCCTACTATATGCGCGCGGCGACGGGCCAGGTGTCCCCATTTGCTGCAGGGTACGAGCCGTCTCGCCAAAACGGGAAATTTGGTCACGAGCCGAGACTGAGACAGATGACACAGAGTAGTGACGAGCTGGGATAGCTAGGTAGGATCGATATATTGGTTGTTATTTCCGCCCTCGGGATCGATTGCTTTTGCGTCGAGCTAGGCAGTTATTTACACAGGCTAGGCAGTTTGCGTAGGCTTCAGAATACGCAGAACGGCGCCACCCAGCTGAGCATGTGGACGCTGCGAAACGTATCCGGGCCACAGACTGCACGTACTCCCTCCATTCCCTTATACAAGGCCACAAACTCATATTACAGGTACCAAGATAAAATTTAATGACTCCTTTGCAAGTCAACTTTTCTTTTAGTTAACCGGAATCATTAATACACCACAAGCATGCAACGAATGAATGGGAAGGAAGTGGTGGAGTGTTATTATGACTACATGCATGTAAGTATTAAAAAGTTGCTAGTACGAGAAAACATCATTAAATTTTGCCTCGATTACTGTTGGCGGCCTTGTATTGATGCAAAATGTATTTTTGATAGTGGCCTTGTATAAGGGAATGGAGGGAGTACGTTGCACCCGGGCTAACGATATTTTTGGTCGGCCTCGACCGGCACATGCAGGTGAGCCACGGGTTTCGCCGATGCCCTGCCTCACGGATCCGGCGGTCCGCGCGGGCTCAAAGGAAAACGAAAGTGCTGTTGCGATCCCTCCACATAAGCCCTGCGTCCCCATACTGTCATCATTTATGGCAAAATTAGTTTGCTGTTTTATGAATTTGTATCTGACGAACAAGGTCAGAGACTCTCTTAGAACGATTTTTATTTTATTCTATTCGATCAATATATGTAAAAACATATTAACGTATATCATGACCAACCAGTGAAATATATCAAGTTGTTTATGTTATATTGTAAATAAGTTAAATATTTGCAAATGAACCAGGAACACTCTTCCAACTGAAAATATGCCTACTTGTGTTTCTACGTTCTCGGGCGCGTTTCGCAGGTGCATCCCTTCCGGTCTATAGAGCTTATCTCAAATTTTTCATTTTTTCTATTTTATAAATCTCAATTTTATTGCCTCCATTCACATGTTCAGATTTTGATGTGCATTAAATTATAGCATACCACCTGACATATGTTGTAAGCAATCCAAATAATTCAAAAAAAAATCATTGCATGTGAGGATTAAGAGAAACTCACCAATGCATGTAAATTTCTTTTGATCATTTATTGATCACGCATGCATGTATTGCAATTAATACATTGTTAAACACATTTTTTGAGGGAAAATGGCCCATTAATGGATTACTTTTGCAGACTACCAAAATTATTCCATCACTCATAAGCTATCTTTTTTGGTGAGATTTTTGAATTGAGCCCTATAAATCCGAAGGGAGTGTTTAGATCTTTTTATTGAAAACCATGTGAGGTTCAAGTTATAGACAAATTGTTTTCAAGGACATAAATTCATAGATCAATCAATCAATCATGTTTCGCTAATAAACGGAGAAGGAAACCATGGCCTTGTGGTCTAATTTTCTTTATATACAATTATAACAATTTAAAAGATATGTGTTTGTGAAAACCAAATGATCTACTCCCTCTGATCCAAACAAGGTGTCATGGTTTTATGGCATCTCCAACGCCGACTCGTGGACCGGGGGTAAGTCCGCGGACATGGATTAGAAATTCGTGCAAACCGGCTGATAGCCATCAAAGTTCGGAAAGAAAATAGTACAAATCATCCATATATAGCATGCAAATAAGTCTAGCACAACAATGTCTCAAATTCAATGTCCAACAAGTTTATTGATGGATCATGTCGTCCCACACATACTGCCCCTTCAGCTTCATCCAACAGTGTGTGTACGTAAATGACCGCCATCGAGGTCGTCGGCAGGGTGGCGGAGTGTACCTGGGTACAAACGGCTCTAGGATGGACAACACCGTCAAAAAAGTGAGCGGGCGCGTTGGTGCTGGTTCTGAACATCCGACAATGCCTATGTGGCGGCTGGAGAGGTATACGACGGCGGCGGAGGTCGAGGATGCGGATGTGAAGCAAGGGGCAGAAGTGGCGGAATGGAAGAAAATGCGACCGGGAGGGGGGATTTAGTGGGACTGGGATGTCGGAGTCCGACGTGGTTGCTATCTGGACTCCCACAACACCCCATGTCTCTACTTTGCGGGACAAAGTGTGTCCGGACCGGCGAGCGGACCGATACAAGCCCGTGTCAGAGGCTTCCGCGGTGCAGACATATGCGAGCGGTTTGAGGGTCAGCGTTGGAGATACCCTTAGTTCTGAACTAAAGCCACGTGACTTTGGTCAATTTATCAATTAGCCCAATCTATAATTGATAAGCGGGTAGCTCTCTCAAAAAACAATCAACAACTCAAAAAAAAAGGACTCGCAATATTTCTTCCCACTTGTTTTGTATTTTCTTCTGATATAAACTTACTCGGATGTCACATGATTTTAGTTTTCTTATACAATATATAATTGGGGAACTTACTTTTTTTGCGAATATAACTAAATATTTTCTTGTTAGGGTTAGGAGTATCACATTGCTAGTGGAGAAAAAAAATCTGGCCAAGTTGAACTTTTAATATGTTACAAACTGGCTAGGCATGTACAACGATGTCCAAATGGGACATTGCTTAGTGCTCAACAACTTGCTTAAAAGTAGCGCGTGCTTTTAAAAAATTCCTCGCAAACAAAGCAAAGCGTGCGATTCTTGCTGTTTTATTGTGTCGCGATAGTATGAAACGACTTTGCACATGTTGAATTCTTTTTTCTTTTTTTGCGAGTGTGCACATGTTGAATTCGTTACGGAAACCTCGGTCCCGGAAGCAACTCGCAGACGCCGTCTTGCTGACACGTACGTACGGCCCGGCATGGTCCATGGCGGAGGCGCCAACCACACGCTTGTATTAACGGAGACGAGACGCGGGCCTTTCCGCCGTCCGCTCAGCCGATTTTGCCCGTTCCGAGAAGGAGAAGAGCATGCACCACTTGTACACCCCAATTGCCTAATAAAGGCTAAATATGCATGTGCTGTTTCCCCTCTTTTTATCGCCCTGAACTGCCCAGCACAAAGTCAGAAACAAAAGAATACTCGTACAGTTCCTGCTCCGCCCACCAAATTGGTCAAGGACAGGTACGATCGATATGGGTGGCTCGATCCAACACTCAAACCAGCACGCCAGATGAGATCTCCCGTATGGAAATAGTGTCGATACATACAGTTTTTTCAGTGGAGTGTCAACACATACAGTTGAGTATGGACCGCGTGCAATACTAGTGATCTCACGTACGAGCCTGACCATTAGCATCGCAAGAGAATGGTCGATATATAGTTTTCTTTATCCAATTGACCAATACGTACTAGTAGTGAGATTTTCTTTAGAAAAAATTGAACCAGCGTTCGCCGCGTAGTCGCGTACCCATTGTTGGGTGATCAGACAGCAGCCGCCGAGTCCCACACCCATTCCCTTCCCAATAATGAATAAATGAACTAAACCGACAAAATCAAGAAAGCAGAACCCTCCTTTAAACGGAAGGAAATAATCAATCAAATCGGAACGCTTGATCCGGATCCACCTGTCGGAACGTCGTGGCTCCCACGGCATAGCTCTCGTTTCTGTCTCTCAGCGTCTCCACGGGATATATATACCGCCGTTGCTCGACTCCCTCTTCTCCAACCTCGCAAGCTTCTTCTCCTCCTCCCTTTCGGTCTCGGCTTTCCTCCCGACGCAGGTCATTCCATATTCGGATCCCGTTCCCCGCCTCTAAAAGGACCCCGCCGCCCGCGCAGAAAGAGTAAACCCAGCAGCTGATCGATCGTCTGCTCTGTGAATTGTGGCATCCATCCATGGGTAACCACCAGAAGCTCCTCAACTTCCTCCGGCCGGACCCCGCGGTGGCCGCATGCTCGCCGAGGTCCTTCTCCTCCTCCTCCGCCTCCGTGTCGGACGATGACGGGTACAGCTGCTCGTCCTACCCCACCACGGACGGGGACGCCTCGCCGTCGCGCTACGGCGGCTCCTCGACCCCGCCCACGCCCAAGTCGCCGTGGGCGCACCTCCCGGGCCTCGGCGCCGGGGGTGCCGTTGCCGAACCGGGGGCGACGGGCCTCATCGCATCGCTGGTCAAGGAGGACGGACACGTCTACTCGCTGGCGGCGACCGGGGACGTTCTTTACACCGGCACCGACTCCCGGAACGTGCGCGTCTGGCGGGACCAGCGCGAGCTCGCCGGGTTCAGGACCGCCAGCGGCCTCGTCAAGGCCATCGTCGTCGCGGACGACGGGCGCATCTTCACCGGCCACCAGGACGGCAAGGTGCGCGTGTGGCGCGCCGACGCGGACAACCCCGCCGTGCACCGCCAGGTGGGCTCGCTCCCGAAGCTCAAGGACTACCTCAAGAGCGCCGTCAACCCCACCAGCTACGTCGAGACGCAGCGCAAGGGGCGCCAACGCGCGGTGTGGCTTCGGCACTCCGACGCCGTGTCCTCCCTCAGCCTCGACGAGGGCGCCGGGCTGCTCTACTCGGCCTCGTGGGACAGGACTTTCAAGGTATGGCGCGTGTCGGACTCCAAGTGCCTCGAGTCCGTCAGCGCGCACGACGACGCCGTCAACACCGTGGCCGCCGCCGGGTTCGACAGCGTCGTGTTCACCGGATCGGCCGACGGCACCGTCAAGGTGTGGCGGCGGGAGATGGCTGCGAAGAGCGACGCCACGAAGCATGTCCTGGATAAGGTGCTCAGGAAGGGCGAGGGCGCGGTCACCGCCATCGCCGTGTCGCCCGAGGACCGCGTCGTCTACGTGGGCTCGTCGGACGGGCTGGTCACCTACTGGTACTGGGTCGACGGCGAGGCGAGATACGGCGGCGTGCTCAAGGGCCACAAGATGGCGGTGATGTGCCTTGCGGTGGCCGGCAACGTCGTCGTGAGCGGCTCGGCCGACCGGACCCTCTGCGTGTGGCGTCGCGACGGGGCGGAGCACGTCAGTCTGACCGTGCTGACCGGACACACCGGACCTGTGAAGTGCGTCGCCATGGACGAGGAGGCGGCCGCCGGTTCGGGCGGGGATCGGCGGTTCGTGGTGTACAGCGGGAGCCTCGACGGGTCGGTCAAGGTCTGGCGCCTGTCGGACGCACAAGCACCACAAGGCGCGCCGGCGCCGGTGACGGAGCGTGCAGCAGCAGCAGCGTCGCAGGCGTGGAGTGGCCGGCCGGCCCCGGCGCCGTACCTGACGACGGCGGAGCTGAAGCGCGTGGCAGCAGCGTGAGGGCGAAGCAACCGTGCTCGTACGTGCGCACATCGAAGGGAACAATGTGGTGGCCACACGTGTACTCGGGCAGATCGTACTAGAGAGTGTACATATACGTAGGACCAGTACGAGTTGTGCGTGTATTTTGAGGTGGGAAATCAGATTGTCAATTGTGTGGTGGTGGCCGAAATCTGGTCCGTGCAGTTGACGGGGAGAAATGGGCGGTGGGTTGACAGTGAGAGGTCACGGGCCACGTCAAATTCGGTTGACAGGAGAGGGAAAATGGTTTTGTGGGTGATTTTGTTTGCACCCATTGCGATGGATTTCGTGCAACAAGGTGTGCATTAAATGATTGTTAACTTGTACTTTGTCCTATATTACAAAACAGTTTTAGATGTTTTTTAAGAATATCACATCTAATCTTTCACAAATAACGCAGCAATAATAAAAAAAAAGAACAATAAAAAATAAACCACAAATATAGTGGACATCAGGTTAGATGTGACATAACTATGTCACATCTAGGTGTGTCCTAAACAGAATGTGTTTAAATAGTACATTTGTATTTATATAAATTTAAGACAAGTAAGACGGAGGGAGTACATGTGTCTTGGCATCTTGAATCGCACCGATGATACTTCTATCAACCGGGTGGTAGAAACAAACGTCGCATAAATGAGATGAGAGGGTCGTCGCTTTCATTTGTTTCACTTTCGAGTATGCTCACCCGGCTCCCGTGGAACAGGGATTCCCGTGGCAGCCGAGGATGCCCTCTGTAGCAGTGCAGATCGACATGGGAGCCGACCAACGGGTGCCGGCGGGGCATCGTGCGAGCCACATCCGTCCTTTTCAGAGAAGACTCCGTCCGTCCGGTGGTTCACATGGATGTGAGCTTGAGGGCCGGGGGTGTATCACGCCAAATATCCTGCGGGAGAAATGGCTAGCATGAACGCTTCCAAAGTTCCAAGCCCACCACGTCGAGGATAGGATGTGTCCGCAGTCCGAGCCCAGCAAGTGACAAACGTGCACGTAAATTCTGCCTGGGAGAGGGTCCACTGAGAGTCTGAAACTATGGAAGTCGAAAGAGTAGCGGCAGTAGCACACACATGACACATCCTCAAGTTTGAACCAAGATGCACGTCGAGTAGCGAATAATGCCTTTGGAGCACGGGAACATTGAGCCGGGGTTTTTGAAGTCAAAAAAATGGATGCCTAGGGCATGCTCAAGGCAGACACGTAAATCTCCCGTAACAGTTTGAACCGCGTGGTCCGGACAGCGGAAGCCATCCAACACGGTCCTGTATCGGTCCACGGGGTGGTCCGGACGCGGTTTCTCCCTAAAACGAAGACAAAGTGGCGGAGGTTTGCGGGAGTCCGGACACGCAAAACGCAAGAATCAGACACCCCAGGCCCACCCAAAACCCTTCCCGGACCCGGGACTCCATCCTCCCCATTTTTTCTCCTTCTTTCTTTCTCTCTTGCCGTCGCCGCCGCTCGATCACCCCGGCCACCACGCCACATTCCTGCCGGAAATCTACGTCTCCGTCACCTCTGGCGATCCAGCAGGGCTCCTTGTCGTTTCTCCGCCGTCTCCGTTCAACGCCCTGTCCTCCGACCGCCCCGCTAGGTACCATCCTCTACCATGCCCGACAACAGTTTGATGAATCGTCGGAGCTGAAAACAGTTGTCCCTTCTTGTTTGTAGCAATGAATTCCGATTTAAAGTACATATACGAGCAGTATGTTGAGTCCTCCGACGGCTCGTCAGACTAGGAGGAGTACTCTGATGAGATGGCGATGATGCAGGCGGTCCTTGAAGACGTGGAGCGTGCGGAGGAGCATGTTTGTCAATTTCAAGCGCTCGATCAAGGGTTATCGAGTGCTCAAGCGCAACAGGGCGCACATGCATTTCACGCTGATGGCCAACTACTTTGCCCTCGATGCACTCTTCGCTGACCATTTTGCCAGTGTTTTCGGATGCGCAAGACCGTCTTCGATCGTTTGTACATGGCGTCCGGTCCTACGACGACTACTTCATCCTAAAAAAGGACGTCGTGGGAACGATTGGCTTTTCTGGTTATCAAAAGTGCACGGCCGCACTAAAGATGCTAGCATATGGCACGACCGCTGATTCATGGAACGAGTACCTACGGATGTCTCAAAGCACTCTTGTATACTATACAACTTATTCTTGCAGACTCGTGTTGGCCTTCATGCGCAGAGTTTTGTTGGAGAGTAGCAATTTTCCCTCAAGTGGATGACCTAAGATATATCAATCTGTGGGATGCGTAGGATGAAGACGGTCTCTCTCAAACAACTCTGGAATCAAATAGAAGAAATCTCTTGTGTCACCAATACATCCAATACAATGATAAATTGTATACGTGCACTAGTTCGGCGAAGAGATGGTCATACAACTGTAGTATGAATAGTAGATATAGATTTTTGTAATCTGAAAATGAAAAATAGAAAGGTAGCAAGTGATACGTCCATTTTGCATCAAGCTTTTATATCGATATTTATTGCATTATGGGCTGTTATTACACATTATGTCACAATATTTATGGCTATTCTCTCTTATTTTACAAGGTTTATCATGAAGAGGAGAATCTTGGCAATGGGATTCAATTTGAAAAGGAGCAAATATTGGAAATCTATTTTGCACAACTCCAAAAGTTCTGAAACTCCACGAAAGTTATTTTTGGAATTAATAAGAATTATTGAGCAAAGAAAGTACCAGAGGGGGCCCACACCCTGGCCACGAGGGTTCCCCCCCTACTGGGCGCGCCCCCTGTCTCGTGGGCCCCCTGGTGGCCCTCCGGTGCCCATCTTCTACTATATGAAGGCTTTTACCCTGGAAAAAATCATAAGCAAGCTTACGAGACGAAACTCCGCCGCCACGAGGCGGAACCTTGGCGGAACCAATCTAGGGCTCCGGCGGAGCTGTTCTGCCGGGGAAACTTCCCTCCAGAAGGGGGAAATCATCACCATCATCGTCACCAACGATCCTCTCATCGGGAGGGGTCAATCTCCATCAACATCTTCACCAGCACCATCTCCTCTCAAAACCCTAGTTCATCTCTTGTATCCAATCTTGTATCAAAACCACAAATTGGTACCTGTGGGTTGCTAGTAGTGTTGATTACTCCTTGTAGTTGATGCTAATTGGTTTACATGGTGGAAGATCACATGTTCAGATCCTTAATGCATATTAATACTCCTCTGATCATGAACATGAATATGCTTTGTGAGTAGTTACGTTTGTTCCCGAGGACATGGGTGAAGTCTTGCTATTAGTAGTCATGTGAATTTGGTATTCGTTCGATATTTTGACGAGATATATGTTGTCTCTCCTCTAGTGGTGTTATGTGAACGTCGACTACATGACACTTCTCCATTATTTGGGCTTAGAGGAGGGCATTGGGAAGTAATAAGTAGATGATGGGTTGCTAGAGTGACAGAAGCTTAAACCCTAGTTTATGCGTTGCTTCGTAAGGGGCTGATTTGGGTCCACTACTTTCATGCTATGGTTAGGATTACCTTAATACTTCTTTTGTAGTTGCGGATGCTTGCAATAGGGGTTAATCATAAGTAGGATGCTTGTCCAAGAAAGGGCAGTACCCAAGCACCGGTCCACCCACATATCAAATTATCAAAGTAACGAGCGTGAATCATATGAGCGTGATGAAAACTAGCTTGACGATAATTCCCATGTGTCCTCGGGAGCGCTTTTCTCATTATAAAAAATTGTCTAGGCTTGTCCTTTCCTACAAAAAGTATTGGGCCACCTTGCTGCACCTTATTTACTTTCATTGCTTGTTACTCTTTACAAATTATCTTATCACAAAATTATCTGTTACCTACAATTTCAGTGCTTGCACAGAATACCTTACTGAAAACCGCTTGTCATTTCCTTCTGCTCCTTGTTGGGTTCGACACTCTTACTTATCGAAAGGACTAAGATTGATCCCCTATACTTGTGGGTCATCAAGACTCTTTTCTGGCACCGTTGCCGGGGAGTGAAGCGCCTTTGGTGAGTGGAACTTGGTAAGGAAACATTTATATAGTGTGTTGAAATTTTCTGTCACTTGTTACTATGAAAACTAATCCTTTGAGGGGCTCGTTCGGGGCATCTTCGCCCCGACCAGCAGAGCAACGAGTTGCTCCTCAACCCACTGAACCTACTGATTTTTTTACTTTGAGATTCCTTCGGGTATGATAGAGAAACTGCTAGCTAATCCCTTTGCAGGAGATGGAACATTGCATCCCGATTTACACCTTATCTATGTGGATGAAGTTTCTGGATTACTTAAGCTTTCAGGTATTCCCGATGATGTTGTTAAGAGGAAGGTCTTGCCTTTATCTTTGAAGGGAGATGCATTGACATGGTATAGGCTATGTGATGATACAGGATCTTGGAACTATAAACGATTGAAATTGGAATTTCACCAGAAGTTCTATCCTATGCATCTTGTTCATCGTGATTGTAATTATATAGATAATTTTTGGCCTCGCGAAGGAGAAAGTACCGCTCAAGCTTGGGGGAGGCTTAAGTCAATGTTATATTCATGCCCCAATCATGAGCTCTCAAGAGATATGATTATTCAAAAAATTTATGCTCGGCTTTCTCTCAATGATCGCACCATGCTTGATACTTCCTGTGCTAGTTCTTATATGCTGAAGACTACTGAATTCAAATGGGATTTACTGGAAAGAATTAAATGCAACTCTGAAGATTGGGGTTCCGACGATGGTAAGGAGTCAGGTATGACACCTAAGTTTGATTGTGTTAAATCTTTTATGGATAATGATGCTTTTCGTGGATTTAGCGCTAAATATGGACTTGACTCTGAGATAGTAGCTTCTTTCTGTGAATCTTTTGCTACTCACGTTGACCTCCCTAAGGAGAAGTGGTTTAGATACAATCCTCCCTCCGAAGTAAAAGTAGTTGCACCTATTACAGTTGAAGAAAAATTATCACTTATAATGATCCTATTGTTCCTACTACTTATGTTGAGAAACCACCTTTTCCTGTTAAAATAAAGGATCATGCTAAAGCTTCAATTGTGGTTCGTAAGAGTAATACTAGAACATATACACCTCCTGAGCAAATTAAAGTTGAACCTAGTATTGCTATGGTTAAAGATCTCTTGGTTGACAATATAGATGGGCATGTTATTTACTTCTGTGAGGAAGCTGCTAATATTGCTAAACCCGATGCTAAGATACATATACCTGTTGTAGGCATGCCTGTTATTTCTGTTAAAATAGGAGATCATTGTTATCATGGCTTATGTGATATGGGTGCTAGTGCTAGTGCAATACCTTTTTCCTTATATGAAGAAATTATGCATGATATTGCACCCGCTGAGTTAGAAGATATTGATGTTACAATTAAGCTTGCCAATAGAGACACTATTACACCATTTGGGATTGTTAGAGATGTTGAAGTCTTGTGTGGGAATGTTAAATACCCTGCTGATTTTCTTGTTATTGGTTCCCCACAAGATAGCTTTTGTCCCATTATATTTGGTAGACCCTTCTTGAATACTGTTAATGCTAGGATTGATTGCAAAAAGGATGTTGTTACAATTGGCTTGGGGGATATGATGTTGGAAATATGCCCTAGAGGCAATAATAAAAGTATTATTATATTTCCTTGTTCATGATAATTGTCTTTTATTCATGCTATAACTGTATTATCCGGAAATCGTAATACACGTGTGAATACATAGACCATAATATGTCCCTAGTGAGCCTCTAGTTGACTAGCTCGTTGTGATCAACAGATAGTCATGGTTTCCTGGCTATGGACATTGGATGTCGTTGATAACGAGATCACATCATTAGGAGAATGATGTGATGGACAAGACCCAATCCTAAGCATAGCACAAAGATCGTGTAGTTCGTTTGCTAGAGCTTTTCCAATGTCAAGTATCTCTTCCTTAGACCATGAGATCGTGTAACTCCCGGATACCGTAGGAGTGCTTTGGGTGTATCAAACGTCACAACGTAACTGGGTGACTATAAAGGTGCATTACAGGTATCTCCGAAAGTGTCTTTTGGGTTGACACGGATCGAGACTGGGATTTGTCACTCCGTGTAAATGGAGAGGTATCTCTGGGCCCACTCGGTAGGACATCATCATAATGTGCACAGTGTGACCAAGGGGTTGATCACGGGATGATGTGTTACGGAACGAGTAAAGAGACTTGCCGGTAACGAGATTGAACAAGGTATCGGTATACCGACGATCGAATCTCGGGCAAGTAAAATACCGCTAGACAAAGGGAATTGTATACGGGATCGACTGAGTCCTTGACATCGTGGTTCATCCGATGAGATCATTGTGGAACATGTGGGAGCCAACATGGGTATCCAGATCCTGCTGTTGGTTATTGACCGGAGAACGTCTCGGTCATGTCTACATGTCTCCCGAACCCGTAGGGTCTACACACTTAAGGTTCGATGACGCTAGGGTTATAAAGGAAGCTTGTATGTGGTTACCGAATGTTGTTCGAGTCCGGATGAGATCCCGGACGTCACGAGGAGTTCGGAATGGTCCGGAGGTAAAGATTTATATATGGAAGTCCTATTTTGGCCACCGGAAAATGTTCGGGATTTTTCGGTATTGTACCGGAAGGTTCTAGAAGGTTCGGAGTGGGGCCCACCTGCATGGGGGACCCACATGAACGTGGGTAGTGGGGGCAAGGCCCCACACCCCTGGTCAAGCGCACCAAGATCCCCCTTAGAAGGAATAAGATCATATCCCAAGGATAAGATCAAGATCCCTAAAAAGGGGGGATAGCAATCGGTGGGGAAGGAAATGATGGGATTTCTTTCCTCCCACCTTGGCCAACGCCCCAATGGACTTGTAGGGCAAGAAACCAGCCCCTCCACCCCTATATATAGTGGGGAGGCGCATGGGAGCTAAACACGAAGTTCTGGCGCAGCCCTCCCCCTCTCCCAAGTCTTCCTCCTCTCCCGCGGTGCTTGGCGAAGCCCTGCAGGATTGCCACGCTCCTCCACCACCACCACGCCGTCGTGCTGCTGCTGGATGGAGTCTTCCCCAACCTCTCCCTCTCTCCTTGCTGGATCAAGGCATGGGAGACGTCCACCGGCCGTCACGTGTGTTGAGCGCGAGGTGCCGTCCGTTCGCACTAGGATCTCCGGTGATTTGGATCACGACAGTCGACTCCTTCAACCCGTTCTCTTGAGCGCTTCGCTTAGCGATCTACAAGGGTATGTAGATGCACTCTCCTTCCCTTGTTGCTGGTTTCTCCATAGATAGATCTTGGTGACACGTGGGATAATTTTGAATTTCTGCTCGTTCCCCAACAAAGGGCATCATGAGCTAGGTCTATTGCGTAGATTCTTTGCACGAGTAGAACACAAAGTAGTTGTGGGCGTTGATTTTGTTCAATATGCTTACCGTTACTAGTCCAATCTTGTTTCGACGGTATTGTCGGATGAAGCGGCCCGGACCGACCTTACACGTACTCTTACGTGAGACAGGTTCCACCGATTGACATGCACTTCGTGCATAAGGTGGCTAGCGGGTGCCAGTCTCTCCCACTTTAGTCGGAACGGATTCGATGAAAAGGGTCCTTATGAAGGGTAAATAGCAATTGGCATATCACGTTGTTGTTTTGCGTAGGTAAGAAACGTTCTTGCTAGAAACCCATAGCAGCCACGTAAAACATGCAACAACAATTAGAGGACATCTAACTTGTTTTTGCAGGGTATGCTATGTGATGTGATATGGCCAAGAAGAATGTGATGAATGATATGTGATGTATGAGATTGATCGTGTTCTTGTAATAGGAATCACGACTTGCATGTCGATGAGTATGACAACCGGCAGGAGCCATAGGAGTTGTCTTAATTTATTGTATGACCTGCGTGTCATTGAACAACGCCATGTAATTACTTTACTTTATTGCTAACCGGTAGCCATAGTAGTAGAAGTAATAGTTGGCGAGACAACTTCATGAAGACACGTTGATGGAGATCATGATGATGGAGATCATGGTGTCATGCGGTGACGATGATGATCATGGAGCCTCAAGATGGAGATCAAAGGAGCAAAATGATATTGGCCATATCATGTCACTATTTGATTGCATGTGATGCTTATCATGTTTATGCATCTTGTTTACTTAGGACGACGGTAGTAAATAAGATGATCCTTACAAAATTTCAAGAAGTGTTCTCCCCACGTGCACCGTTTCTCACAGTTAAATCGCTTCTAAGCACCACGTGATGATCGGGTGTGATGGATTCTTATGTTCACATACAACGGGTGTAAGACAGTTTTACACAAATAAAACACTTAGGGTTAACTTGACGAGCCTAGCATGTACGGACATGGCCTCGGAACACGGAGACCGAAAGGTCGAGCATGAGTCGATAGTAGATACGATCAACATGAAGATGTTCACCGATGATGACTAGTCCGTCTCACGTGATGATCGGACACGGCCTAGTTGACTTGGATCATGTAATCACTTAGATGACCGAGGGATGTCTATCTCGAGTGGGAGTTCATAAGATGAACTTAATTATCCCGAACATAGTCAAAAGATCTTTGCAAATTATGTCGTAAGCTCGCGCTTTAGTTCCACTGTTTAGATATGTTCCTAGAGAAAATATAGTTGAAAGTTGTGATGGCGATTATGCGGACGAGAAAGCTCATGTCCTTAATGCACCGCTCAGTGTGCTAAACCCCAAACGTCGTTTGTGGATGTTGCGAACATCAGACATACACGTTTTGATAACTACGTGATAGTTCAGTTAAATGGTTTAGAGTTGAGGCACCCAAGACGTTTTCAAAACGTCGCGGAACATATGAGATGTTTTCGAGGGATGAAATTGGGATTTCATGCTCGTGCCCACGTCAAGAGCTATGAGACCTCCGACGATTTTCTTAGCCTACAAACTAAGGGAGAAAAGCTCAATCGTTGAGCTTGTGCTCAGATTGTCTGAGTGCAACAATCACTAGAATCGAGTGGGAGTTGATCTTCCAGATGAGATAGTGATGTTTCTCCAAAGTCATTGCCACCAAGCTGCTAGAGCTTCGTGATGAGCTATAACATATCAGGGATAGATATGATGATCCTTGAGGTATTCGCAATGTTTGACACCGTGAAAGTAGAAATCAAGAAGGAGCATCAATTGTTGATGGTTGGTGAAACCACTAGTTTCAAGAAGGGCAAGGGCAAGAAGGGATACTTCATGAAACGGCAAATCAGCTGCTGCTCTAGTGAAGAAACCCAAGGTTGAACCCAAACCCGAGACTAAGTGCTTCGTAATAAGGGAAGAACCACTAGAGCGGAATTACCCTAGATACTTGGTAGATGAGAAGGTCGGCAAGGTCGATAGAAGTATATTGGATATACATTATGTTAATGTGTACTTTACTGGTACTCCTAGTAGCACCAGGGTATTAGATACCGGTTCGGTTGCTAAGTGTTAGTAACTCGAAATAAAAGCTACGGAATAAACGGAGACTAGCTAAAGGTGAGCTGACGATATGTGTTGGAAGTATTTCCAAGTTTGATGTGATCAAACATCGCACGCTCCCTCTACCATCAAGATTAGTATTAAACCTGAATAATTGTCATTTGGTGTTTGCGTTGAGCATAGACATGATTGGATTATGTCTATCGCAATATGGTTATTCATTTAAGGAGAATAATGGTTACTCTGTTTATTTGAATAATACCTTCAATGGTCTTGCACCTGAAACGAATGGTTTATTGAATCCCGATCGTAGTGATACACATTTTCATGCCAAAAAGATATAAGATAGTAATGATAGTACCACTTACTTGTGGCACTGCCATGTAAGTCATATTGGTGGAAAACGCATGAAGAAGCTCCATGTTGATGGATCTTTGGACTCACTCGTTTTAAGTTTGAGACATGCGAACCATGTCTATTGGTGTATACGTATGAAGAAACTCCATGCAGATGGATCGTTTGGACTCACTTGATTTTGAATCACTTGAGATATGCAAATCATACCACATGGGCAAGATGACTAAAAAGCCTCGTTTTTCAAGAAATGGAACAAGATAGCAACTTGTTGGAAGTAACACATTTTGATGTGTGCAGTCCAATGAGTCTTTGAGGCATCTGATGAATATCGTTATGTTCTTACTTCACAGATGATTCGAGTAAGATGTAGAGTATATTTACTTGATGAAACACAAGTCTGAATTATTGAATGGTTCAAGTAATTTCAGAGTGAAGTTGAAGATCATCGTGACAAGAGGATGAAATATCTATTATATGATCATAGAGATGAGTATCTGAGTTACGAGCTTTGGCACGCAATTAAGACATTGTGGAAATTGTTTCACAATTAATACCGCCTGGAACACCATAGTTTGATGGTGTGTCCGAACATCGTGGTTGCACCCTATTGGATATGGTGCGTACCATGATGTCTCTTATCGAATTACCACTATCGTTTGTGGGTTAGGCATTAGAGACAACCACATTCACTTTAAATAGGGTACCACGTAATTCCGTTGAGATGACACCGTATGAACTATGGTTTAGAGAAACCTAAGCTGTCATTTCTTAAAGGTTGGGGCTGCGACGCTTATGTGAAAAAGTTTCAGGTTGATAAGCTCGAACCCAAAACGGATAAAATGCATCTTCATAGGACACCCAAAACAGTTGGGTATACCTCCTAATTCAGATCCGAAAGCAATGGGGATTGTTTCTTGAATCGGGTCCTTTCTCGAGGAAAAGTTTGTCTCAAAAAGTTGAGTGGGAGGATGGTGGAGACTTGATATGGTTATTGAACCGTCACTACAACTAGTGTGTGGAAGGGCACAGGAAGTTGTTCCTGTGGTTCCTACACCAATTGAAGTAGAAGCTTATGATAGTGATCATGAAACTTCGGATCAAGTCACTACCGTACCTCGTAGGGTGACAAGGATGCGTCTTGCTTGAGTGGTGCGAGAATCCTGTCGTGAAGGTCATGTTGCTAGACAACAATGATCCTACGAGCTATGGAGAAGCGATGGTGGGCCCAAATTCCGACAAATGGTTATAAGCCATGAAACCCGAGATAGGATCCATGTATCAGAACAAAGCATGGACTTTGGTGGACTTGTCCGATGATCGGCAAGCCATTGAGATAAATGGATCTTTAAGAAGAAGACGGACGTGGACGGTGATCTCACCGTCTATGAAGCTCGACTTGTGGCGAAGAGTTTTTTCACAAGTTCAAGGAGTTGACTACGATGAGATTTTCTCATCCGTAGCGATGCTTAAGTCCGTCGGAATCATGTTAGCATTAGCTGTATTTATGAAATCTGGCAGATGGATGTCCAAACGAGTTTCCTTACCAGTCTTCGTAAGGAAAGGTTGTATGTGATACAATCCGAAAGTTTTGTCGATCCTAAGGATGCTAAAAGGTACGCTGGCTCCAGCGATCCTTCTAAGGACTGGAGTAAGCATCTCGGAGTTGGAATACGTACTTTGATAAGATGATCAAAGATTTTGGGTTTATACAAAAGTTTATGAGAAACTTGTATTTCCAAAGAAGTGAGTGGGAGTACTATAGAATTTCTGATGAGTATATGTTATTGACATATTGTTGATCGAAATGATGTAGAATTCTGGAAAGCATATAGGGTTATTTGAAAAGTGTTTTCAATGGAAAACCTGGATTAGGCTACTTGAGCAATAAGCATCAAGATCTATAAGATAGATCAAAATGCTTAATAGTACTTTCAAATGAGCACGTATTTTGACATGATCTTGAAGGTGTTCAAGATGGATCGACCAAAGAAGGAGTTCTTGCCTAAGATGTAAGGTATGAAGTTAAGACTTAAAGGCTCGACCACGGCAGAATAGAGAGAAAGGACGAAGGTCGTCCCTATACTTCAGACGTAGGCTCTATAGTATGCTATGTTGTGTACCGCACCGGAAGTGTGCCTTGCCATGAGTCAGTCAAGGGGTACAAGAATGATCCAGGAATGGATCATTGGACAGCGGTCAAAATTTTCCTTGGAGTAAATAAGGACATGTTTCTCGACTATGGAGGTGATAAAGAGTTCGGCGTAAAGGGTTACGTCGATGCAAGCTTTAACACCTATCCGAGTGACTCTGAGTAGCAAACCGGATACGTATAGTGGAGCAACCATTTAGAATAGCTCCAAGTGGAGCATGGAAACAGCATTTACAATATGACCTAGAAATTTGCAAAGCACACACGGATCTGAAAGGTTCAGACCCGTTGACTAAAACCTCTCTCACAAGCAAAACATGATCAAACCCTAGAACTCATTTGATGATGTTGGTCACATGGCGATGTGACCTATCAATGTTAATCACATGGCGATGTGAACTAGATTATTGACTCTAGTGCAAGTGGGAGACTGTTGGAAATATGCCCTAGAGGCAATAATAAAAGTATTATTATATTTCCTTGTTCATGATAATTGTCTTTTATTCATGCTATAACTGTATTATCCGGAAATCGTAATACACGTGTGAATACATAGACCATAATATGTCCCTAGTGAGCCTCTAGTTGACTAGCTCGTTGTGATCAGCAGATAGTCATGGTTTCTGACTATGGACATTGGATGTCGTTGATAACGAGATCACATCATTAGGAGAATGATGTGATGGACAAGACCCAATCCTAAGCATAGCACAAAGATCGTGTAGTTCGTTTGCTAGAGCTTTTCCAATGTCAAGTATCTCTTCCTTAGACCATGAGATCGTGTAACTCCGGATACCGTAGGAGTGCTTTGGGTGTATCAAACGTCACAACGAATCGGGTGACTATAAAGGTGCATTACGGTATCTCCGAAAGTGTCTTTTGGGTTGACACGGATCGAGATCGGGATTTGTCACTCCGTGTAAATGGAGAGGTATCTCTGGGCCCACTCGGTAGGACATCATCATAATGTGCACAAGGTGACCAAGGGGTTGATCACGGGATGATGTGTTACGGAACGAGTAAAGAGATTTGCGATAACGAGATTGAACAAGGTATCGGTATACCGACGATCGAATCTCGGGCAAGTAAAATACCGCTAGACAAAGGGAATTGTATACGGATCGACCGAGTCCTTGACATCGTGGTTCATCCGATGAGATCATTGTGGAACATGTGGGAGCCAACATGGGTATCCAGATCCGCTGTTGGTTATTGACCGGAGAACGTCTCGGTCATGTCTACATGTCTCCCGAACCCGTAGGGTCTACACACTAAGGTTCGATGGCGCTAGGGTTATAAAGGAAGCTTGTATGTGGTTACGAATGTTGTTCGAGTCCGGATGAGATCCCGGACGTCACGAGGAGTTCGGAATGGTCCGGAGGTAAAGATTTATATATGGAAGTCCTATTTTGGCCACCGGAAAATGTTCGGATTTTTCGGTATTGTACCGGAAGGTTCTAGAAGGTTCGGAGTGGGGCCCACCTGCATGGGGGACCCACATGAACGTGGGTAGTGGGGGCAAGGCCCCACACCCCTGGTCAAGCGCACCAAGATCCCCCTTAGAAGGAATAAGATCATATCCCAAGGATAAGATCAAGATCCCTAAAAAGGGGGGATAGCAATCGGTGGGGAAGGAAATGATGGGATTTCTTTCCTCCCACCTTAGCCAACGCCCCAATGGACTTGTAGGGCAAGAAACCAGCCCCTCCACCCCTATATATAGTGGGGAGGCGCATGGGAGCTAAACACGAAGTTCTGGCGCAGCCCTCCCCCTCTCCCAAGTCTTCCTCCTCTCCCGCGGTGATTGGCGAAGCCCTGCAGGATTGCCACGCTCCTCCACCACCACCACGCCGTCGTGCTGCTGCTGGATGGAGTCTTCCTCAACCTCTCCCTCTCTCCTTGCTGGATCAAGGCATGGGAGGCGTCACCGGCCGTCGCGTGTGTTGAGCGCGGAGGTGCCGTCCGTTCGGCACTAGGATCTCCGGTGATTTGGATCACGACAGTCGACTCCTTCAACCCCGTTCTCTTGAGCGCTTCGCTTAGCGATCTACAAGGGTATGTAGATGCACTCTCCTTCCCCTTGTTGCTGGTTTCTCCATAGATAGATCTTGGTGACACGTAGGATAATTTTGAATTTCTGCTACGTTCCCCAACATATGAAACATGAGTTTAATTTTGTTAAGTTCCGTAGACAACCCCATGATAAAGAATTGCCTAGTAAGGATGAGATTATTGGTCTTGCTTCTATTGCCGTGCCTCCTACTGATCTGTTAGAACAATATTTGCTAGACCATGAAAATGATATGTTTATGAATGAAAGAAGGGAATAGATGAAGTATTCCTTCAACAGGGTCATATTCTGAAACACAACTTGCCTGTTGAAATCCTAGGGGTTCCCCCGACACCCAAGGGTGATCCCGTGTTTGAGCTTAAACCATTACCTGATAATCTTAAATACGCTTATCTTGATGAAAAGAAGATATATCCTGTTATTATTAGTGCTAACCTTTCAGAGCAAGAAGTGGAAAGATTATTGAAAACTCTGAAGAAGCACCGTGCTGCTATTGGATATACTCTGGATGATCTTAAGGGCATTAGTCCCACTCTGTGCCAACATAAAATTAAATTGGACGAAGGTTCCAAACCAGAGACCATCAACGACGGCTAAACCCGAAGATGAAAGAAGTGGTAAGAAAGGAGATACTAAAGCTCCTTGAGGCAGGTATAATTTATCCCATTGCTGATAGTGATTGGGTAAGTCCTGTCCATTGCGTCCCTAAGAAGGGAGGTATTACTGTTGTTCCTAATGATAAAGATGAATTCATCCCGCAAAGAATTATTATAGGTTATAGGATGGTAATTTATTTTCGTAAATTAAATAAAGCTACTAAGAAAGATCATTACCCTTTACCCTTTATTGATCAAATGCTAGAAAGACTATCCAAACATACACATTTCTGCTTTCTAGATGGTTATTCTGGTTTCTCTCAAATGCATGTGTCACCGGACGATCAATCAAAAACTACTTTTACTTGCCCTTTCGGTACTTTTGCTTATAGACGTATGCCTTTTGGTTTATGTAATGCACCTGTTACCTTTCAAAGATGCATGATGGCTATATTCTCTGACTTTTGAGAAAAGATTTGTGAGGTATTCATTGATGATTTCTCCGTTTATGGATCCTCTTTTGATGATTGCTTGAGCAACCTTGATCGAGTTTTGCAGAGATGTGACGACACTAGTCTTGTCTTGAATTGGGAAAAGTGTCACTTTATGGTTGATGAAGGCATTGTCTTGGGGCATAAGATTTTCGAAAGAGGTATTGAAGTTGATAAAGCTAAAGTTGATGCTATCGAAAAGATGCCATGTCCCAAGGACATAAAAGGTATAAGAAGTTTCCTTGGTCATGCCAGTTTTTATAGAAGGTTCATTAAGGACTTTTCTAAAATCTCTAGGCCTCTGACTAATTTATTGCAAAAATATATTCCTTTTGTGTTTGATGATGATTGTGTAGAAGCATTTAAAATACTTAAGAAAGCTTTGATCACTGCACCTATTGTTCAGCCACCTGATTGGAATTTACCCTTTGAAATTATGTGTGATGCTAGTGATTATGTTGTAGGTGTTGTTCTAGGGCAAAGAGTTGATAAGAAATTAAATGTTATCCAGTATGCTAGTAAAACTCTTGATACTGCCCAGAGAAATTATGCTACTACTGAAAATGAATTCTTAGTAGTTGTATTTGCTTGTGATAAGTGATAACCCACAAGTGTAGGGGATCGCAACAGCTTTCGAGGGTAGAGTATTCAACCCAAATTTATTGATTCACACAAGGGGAGCCAAAGAATATTCTTAAGTATTAGCAGTTGAGTTGTCAATTCAACCACACCTGGATAACTTACTATCTGCAGCAAAGTATTTAGTAGCAAAGTAGTATGATAGTAATGGTAACAGTGGCAAAAGTAAAGATAGCAGTTTTGTAATAGTTGTAACAGTAGCAACAGAAAAGTAAATAAGCGAAGCACAATATGTGAAAAGCTCGTAGGCATTGGATCAGTGATAGATGATTATGTCGGATGCGATTCTTCATGTAATAGCTATAACATAGGGTGACACAGAACTAGCTCCAATTCATCAATGTAATGTAGGCACGTATTCCGAATATAGTCATACGTGCTTATGGAAAAGAACTTGCCTTACATTTTTTGTCCTACCCTCCCGTGGCAGCGGGGTCCTAGTGGAACTAAGGGATATTGAGGTCTCCTTTTAATAGAGAACCGGAACAAAGCATTAGCACATAGTGAATACATGAACTCCTCAAACTATGGTCATCACCGAGAAGTATCCCGATTATTGTCACTTCGGGGTTGTCAGATCATAAAACATAATTGGTGAGGATAGACTTGCAAGATAGGATCAAGAACTCACATATATTCATGAAAACATAATAGGTTCAGATCTGAAATCATGGCACTCGGGCCCTAGTGACAAGCATTAAGCATAGCAAAGTCATAGCAACGTCAATCTCAGAACATAGTGGATACTAGGGATCAAACCCTAACAAAACTAACTTGATTACATGGTAAATCTCACCCAACCCATCACCGTCCAGCAAGCCTACGATGAAATTACTCACGCACGGCGGTGAGCATCATGAAATTGGTGATGGAGGATGGTTGATGATGACGACGGCGACGAATCCCCCTCTCCGGAGCCCCGAACGGACTCCAGATCAGCCCTCCCGAGAGAGATTAGGGCTTGGCAGCGGCTCCATATCGTAATACACGATGAAACTTTCTCTCTGATTTTTTTCTCCGTGAAACGGAATATATGGAGTTGGAGTTGAGGTCGGTGGAGCGTCAGGGGGGCCACGAGACAGGGGGGCGCGCCCAGGGGGAGGGCACCCCCCACCCTCGTGGACACGGTGTGGGCCCCTGGCCTTGATTTTTTCGCCAATATCTTTTATATTTTCCAAAACTTATCTTCATGGATTTTCAGGTCATTCCAAGAACTTTTTTTCTGCACAATAAAAAAGGGCCATTTGCATTTCTGTCCCTAACTCAAACCACCTAATCAGATATACCCCTAATTTGAAAGCCTGCTCAAAAATGCCCCTCCGCCGTTATGTGCACTTATAGAAATGCCCTTCCGCTCCGTTACCGTCCGGTCAAAGGCCTTTGACCGTCAACGGGACGTTTTCTGGACATTTCTACCCTTCCTCCATGTGTCACTTACGCGTGGGACCCACATAAAGAAAAATAAAAAGAAAAAGCTCTCTGTCGTCTCACTTACACATGGGACTGAAAAGAAAAAAATATCAATTTCACATGGTGCCCACATGTCATTGTTTTATTGTTTTCTGAAATGGTACTCACTTATTTATTTTAGGGGTGGGCCCACCTCTCATCTACACGATGGAGCTTGAACTCTGGCGAGCACGGGCGCTCCGGGGTTGGCTCGGGATTGCGCGGGAGCACGCTAGGGCGAGCAGTGAACGGTCCTAGAGCAAGGCAGGGTCACGGGGTGGTCCGCAAGGGCACTGGGAGCTTGTAGAGCAGTCGGGGAAGCTCTCCGGCGACGAGGTCCCGTGGCAACGGCAGAAGGCGCTAGGCACGGGCAAGCTACAGAGGGGGAGGGGACTAAAGAACGTGAGCAAACACATAAGTGGCTCACTTATTTGATGAAGGCATGATCCAGGAGGCTTGGGATTCACCAGAGCGACGACCTCGTCGTCCACGGCGGACGGCGGAGCGAGGTGACGCTGACACGATGGCTCAGGAATGAAGGGCTCCGCAGCGAGGGGTCCACAGGGTCTAGAAGCACCAGATGTCAACGAGGCAACCAAGATAGAGCATAGGGAAGGCGTAGCAGAGGAGATCGAGGCGGGGCAAAGCATCACCAGAGGGGGAGAAGATGACATCAACCACACTGATTTGAGGCGTTATACTTCAATTAATTCGGTGTGGAAGTCGAGGATGAATAGGCGGATCCCTTGGACAAGGGTACAGGTCGTGGGGTTCCCGTTGGCCGCCTGTATGACGAACAGCATCGGGGCGGACGGCCATGATTCCCGCAGACCACGTCTTTGTCACGTGGCAGAGAGAAATGAGGGTGCTGTGAAGTGGACGGATCGAGGAGGTCATAAGCGGCCGGAGCCGTGCAGCACCTCACCCCGGCGAGGCTGCTACTAGTTGCGTGCGCCCCCGCTAGAGTTGAGAGAGAGACAGGAAATGTTATTTTAGGGTGGGTTCTACATGTAGGTGAGACAGGCAGAGAGAGGAGAGATAGAGCATTTTCTTTTTATTTTTGTTTGAGTGGGTCCCACACGTAAGTGACACATGGAGGGAGGGGTAGAAATGTCTAGAAAATGTCCCGTTAATGGTCAAAGGCCTTTGACCGGACGGTAATGGAGCGGAAGGGCATTTCTATAATGCACATAACGGTGGAGGGGCATTTTTGAGCAGGCTTTCGAATTAGGGGTATATCTGATTAGGTGGTTCGAGTTAGGGACACAGATGTAAAAGACCCAATAAAAAACATCATGGCAGTTCTGCTGAAAACAGCGTCAGTCCGGGTTAGTTTCATTCAAATCATGCAAGTTAGAGTCCAAAACAAGGGCAAAAGTGTTTGGAAAAGTAGATACGTTGGAGACGTATCAACTTCCCCAAGCTTAAACCTTTGCTTGTCCTCAAGCAATTCAGTTGATAAACTGAAAGTGATAAAGAAAAACTTTTACAAACTCTATTTGCTCTTGTTGTTGTAAATATGTAAAGCCAGCATTCAAGTTTTTAGCAAGCATTATGAACTAACCATACTCACAATAACACTTAGGTCTCACAATTACTCATATCAATGGCATAATCAGCTAGCGAGCGATAATAATAAAACTCGAATGACAACACTTTCTCAAAACAATCATAATATGATATAACAAAATGGTACCTCGCTAGCCCTTTCTGAGACCGCAAAACATAAATGCAGAGCACCTTTAAAGATCAAGGACTGACTAAACATTGTAATTCATGGTAAAAGAGATCCAGTCAAGTCATACCCAATATAAACCAATAGTAATGAATGCAAATGACAGTGTGCTCTCCAGCGGGTGCTTTTTTTAATAAGAGGGATGATGACTCAACATAAAAGTAAATAGATAGGCCCTTCGCAGAGGGAAAGCAGAGATTTGTAGAGGTGCGAGAGCTCGATTTTAAAATAGAGATTGAATAACATTTTGAGCGGCATACTTTCACTGTCAGCGCAACAACTATGAGATGGCAACAACTATCGGCGGTTCCCAAACGGAATGGTAAAAGTTTATACTCCCCCACCACCAACAAGCATCAATCCATGGCTTGCTTGAAACAACGAGTGCCTCCAACTAACAATAGCCCTAGGGGAGTTTTATTTAATTATTTTGATTTGCTTTGATCTTTTTGGATCATGGGACTGGGCATCCCGGTTACCGGACCTTTCTCGTGAATGACGAGCGGAGTCCAGTCCTCTTGAGAATAAGCCACCTAGCATGGAAGATACGAACAGCCCCAGCTGAAACATGAGCTGCTCGAGCATACAAAACATAATTTCATTTGAAGGTTTGGAGTTTGGCACATACAAATTTACTTGGAACGGCAGGTAGATACCGCAAATAGGAAGGTATGGTGGACTCATATGGAATAACTTTGGAGTTTAAGGAGTTTGGATGCACAAGCAGTATTCCCGCTTAGTACAAGTGAAGGCTAGCAAAAGACTGGGAAGCGACCAACTAAGAGAGCGACAATAGTCATGAACATGCATTAAAATTAATTCACACCGAGTACAAGCATGAGTAGGATATAATCTACCATGAACATAAATATCGTGAAGGCTATGTTGATTTGTTTCAACTACATGCGTGAACATGTGCCAAGTCGAGTCACTCAATTCATTCAAAGGAGGATACCATCCCATCATACCACATCACAAACATTTTAATAGCATGTTGGCACGCAAGGTAAATCATTATAACTCATAGCTAATCAAGCATGGCACAAGCAACTATAATCTCTAAATGTCATTGCAAATATGTTTACTTCATAATAAGCTGAATCAGGAACGATGAACTCATCATATTTACAAAAACAAAAGAGGTCGAGTTCATACCAGCTTTTCTCATCTCAATCAGTCCATCATATATCGTCATTAATGCATTTCACTTGCACGACCGAACGATGTGTATAATAATAATAATAGTGCACGTGCATTGGACTAAGCTGGAATCTGCAAGCATTCAATTCAAGAGAGAAGACAAAGTAATATGGGCTCTAAGTTAAATAAATAATCATGCACATGAGAGCCACTAAACATTTTCAATATGGTCTTCTACTCTCGACCCCCAAAGGAAAGAAAATAAAATAAAACTATTTACACGGGAAAGCTCCAACAAGCAAGAAGAAGAACGAGAAATCTTTTTGGGTTTTCATTTTAATTACTACTACAAGCATGGAAATTAAACTAACTATTTTTTTGTTTTTTCTCAAGGTTTATCAAACACACAAGAAGAAGGCTAGAAAATGAATATTAAACTAGTATGGATAATACAATGAAAGAGTATGAGCACCGACAACTAGAAAAGTGTGTGAACATGAATGTAAAGTCGGTGAGAAATACGTACTCCCCCAAGCTTAGGCTTTTGGCCTAAGTTGGTTTACTGCCAAGGACCGCGGCTACTCTCCCCGGTGTACTGAAGAGTGTAATCAGGATACCACTGGCTGGCCGTCTCCTTCGGATCCTACTGGTAAGATGATGAATGATAAGGGTCCAATGAAGGTTCCGGTTCAGGCTTAGGTTCTGGAGTGGACACTTGGCCTCGATGATCATACACTGCTTCTGGCGTGATAAGATAATTGACTGCAGTCAAATCAAACAACAGAGGCGCAGGCAGAATAATAGTCTCATTGTGTTTCTTATTAAATCTCAGGTTATACAGAAGCATCTTATCTTTGTTGTCAACAATAAACTATTGCGCTACCATGCTCCTGTAATCGAAAATGTAAGGAGGCAAAATTGTCTCCTCTTTCTCATGGTGCCTAATAGGTATCTCAAAATTTTTAGCAAGACGTGCAGCATAGATACCTCCAAAGATGGGGCCCTTTGTACGTTCAGGCTTAGCCGTTTAGCAATAACGGCACCCATACTAAAACTATTATCACCAAACAAGGCATGGTGAATAATAATGATATCAGGGACACTGAAGTTTCCACTATTTCCACGACCAATTAAGCATCTACTAGCAAATATGGCAAAGTAGCGTAAAACAGGAAAGTGTGTGCTAGAGATTCTCGCAACGGAACCCTTCTTTGGATCCCCTACAGTAATGGTGTTGACAAAGCCATCCACATCTTTACGATGTGGTTCATCTAATTTACCCTCAAAGGGTATTTTACATACCGCGCAAAAATTACATAAAGACATTTCCCTGAATTCATCATATAAATGAAATGATACTGAAGGTAGTGACTTCTTAGGATAATAATAGAAGTTTTACACGAAAGTATTGGTGAGTAAGAGATACTGATCGATCTAGTCGTGGAGGAAATCGGTGAGGCCTGCATTCTTGATCAAAGAATAAAAGTCTTCATAAATCTCGGCTTCTCTCAAGAAATTGTCACAGGGCCATTCACACAGCCGTACTTCCGCTATGCGAGGAAGATTATACTTGGCCTTTTCCTTGTCTTTAGCTTTGAGCCTTGGCTAGAAGAGCCCCTAAAAAATCTCCTTAACATTTTCTGAAAATTTCTGAAATTTTAGTAACTTCAAAATAAAAGTGAATTAAACTAAACAAGATTGTTAGCAACTACTCCTACAAGTGCCTAGAGCCCATATCATGCATTAGAATTACTTGGGACCTCATAAATTTAACATGCAAGCTCAAGAACAGGGTCACCTATGCAACAAAAATTTGCAATGAATAAAGCACTAGAACAAAAACTAATTGGACCAATGGAGGAGTCACATACCAAGAAACAATTGCCCAAAGCAGTTTTGTGAATGGAGCTTTGAGCAAGGAGATCGAAAATCGCAGCAAAATAAGCTAGAACTCATGCTTGAGCTGGATGGGGATTTTTTTGGGAAGAAGATGGAGCGTGTGGGTGCAGGAATAAGTGGAGGGGGCCCACCGTGGGCCCACGATACAGGGGGGCGCGCCCTCCACCCTCGTGGCCTGGTGCTTGCCCCTCCTGCAGTGTTTTCAGTGCCTAAAATCCTCAAATATTCCATAAAAATCATACTAAATTTGCAGGGCATTCTGAGCACTTTTATTTTCGGGATATTTTTTATTGCACGAATAATTCAGAAAACAGACAGATAATACTATTTTTGCTTTATTTATTTTAAATAACAGAAAGTAAAAAGAGGGTACAGAAGGTTGTGCCTTCTAGTTTCATCCATCTCATGATCATCAAAATGAATCCACTAACAAGGTTGATCAAGTCTTGTTAACGAACTCGTTCCGAATAACACGGAACCGGAGAAATTTCGAATAACACTAGATTACCTCAACGGGGATATGAACATCCCCAATAATAAGAATATCATATTTTTTCTTGACAGTAGGAAGAGGAAATTCAAAACCTCCAATAATAATAGTTGGAACTTTTCCAACAGAATTGATGCTATGAACTTGAGATTGTTTCCTCGGAAAGTGTACCGTATGCTCATTACCATTAACATGAAAAGTGACATTGCCTTTGTTGCAATCAATAACAGCCCCTACAGTATTCAAAAAGGGTCTACCCAGGATAATCGACATACTATCGACCTCGGGAATATCAAGAATAACAAAGTCCGTTAAGATAGTGACATTTGCAACCACAACAGGCACATCCTCACAAGTACCGACATGTATCACTAAAAAAATACACTTCCGTGATGATACGTGTTTGTCACAGTAGGTCGCGTTTTTTGTCATGCATGTACATCCATGACGATTTTATGACAGAATCAAGATAGTCATACCTGTGCTGTCATAGAAGTGTTCCATGACATTACCAAAATTATCATCACGGAAGTGTTCACTTCCATGATGATAAATTGCGCGTCACAGAAGTGCTTTCGTCAAGGGTGACCGACCCATGGCATCCACCGTAACAGAACGCCGTTAAGCTATCGAGTCGGGTTTTGGATCCGATAAGCCGTTAACAGCCCCGACCAATGGGGATTTTCCACGTGTAAAATCATCATTGGATGGAGGAAACACGTGTCGGCTCATCATTGGGACAGATGTCATCCACTCATTGTGCAGAAGGCGCCTATGATATGTCGGCACGTGGCATGGCCCAACAGAGGCCCATTCCTGTGAAAAGGACGACTCGTTGGACTTGGTCAAAAGGTGGCGGGCCGACCCATGGAAAGCCTGTTAACGGCCTGTTCGCATATAGCCCATTTACAGCCCGCTAACCCAAGGCCTGTTACGCCCTATCCAAATTAGGCCCAGTAGCGTCATCTGGGCCATCTAATATGATTCTAGCCTGTTTTCACTTCTGGCCCATGTATGGCCTATGATGTCTTTCGGCCCATATGAGGCCCTTTGTAACTCTTGGCCCATTAATGGCCCGCGGTGAAACTGGCCCGTATAGAACAGTGTATCACTTTACACCCATTAATGGCCCGTGGTGAAACTGGCCCGTAATGAATAGTGTATCACTTTATACCCATTAACGGCCCGTTATTCCGTTGGGCCGTTTCCAGCCCATGTTATCTTTCGGCCTTCTAAGAGCCCATTTATTCTTGGGCTCATTTCCAGCATTCGTTTACTTACGACCAGTTACTATCATTTTCTTCTTGTGGGCCAAATTCAGCCCGTGGTTACAGTCGGCCCGTTTGTGGTCCGTTAATACGTTGGACCGTTTTCATAGCGTCATCAAATATAGCCTATTAAGGATGGCCCATTATGGTCGGCCCATGAACGGACGATTCCAACTCTAGCCCGTTTACGGCCATAATGCGACCTGTTATTGGCCCATGTTTGGCCAATCAATCATAAGGCCCGTATAAGGCCCATTGATGATACGGCCTGTAGAAGGCCCATTGTTTCTACGGCCCGTAGAAGGCCCATTGTTTCTACGACCCGTAGAAGGCCCACCGTTTCTACGCCCCGTAGAAGTCCCAATATTTCTACGGCCCGTAGGAGGCCCAGTGTCACTACAGTAAATATTAGCCCATGGTTATTGTGGCCTAGTTTTCAAAAATAGGTTATTGCCGCCAGTAGCAAACCGCGGAAAAAGAACTGCAATGACTATAAGCAAACAAATAAACAAGACAACAAGGAAATAAATAAGTAAGCAACTTACGCTAGGCTATCACGGCTATCAGACATATTACATCCACTGGGCATCAAAGTTCGTGACCAGTGCAAATAAACGCGCCGACAAAGAATATACAAAACTGAGAGCACTTCAGAAGGCACTAGGCCTGGCCAGGTCGCCCCCCCCCCAAAAAGCTGAAGAAGCTGAGTAGACCTCAGTTGTGTCAACGATAGATGCATCAACACTAGATTTATGGCATGATGGTGCGCACGGTAGTCCTCTGACATCTTCATTGCATCTTTGACTTCAAGTCGGAGCTGAGCTGAAGCAAGCCTTTCCGCTTTAAGTTGAGATCAAGAAGTCGAATCGATCGAGGCAAATGCCACAGAGGTTGTCTCACACCTTTGGTGAGTAGCTTCAACTCACTGTCTTCATCAAGACAGGACCTTGGGGTCATCTCGCTATCCTCAAGATGGTTTGGCTCACTATCTTCCCTAAAGTTCTGCTGGCGTAAGAGATATGACTCGAAAGAGAAACAAGGAGACACGTAATGTTTTCACAATTATATAAGCAAATAAATGGATCATTACGCATAAGGAACATGTTTTTACAACTACAATTTGAAATCGGTAGTTGTTGCAAACATCAATCAGATGTAAACAAAAAGCAAACAGCGATGGAGGAAATGATGCCTATCCAAATCTATACTAGAACAAAGTTTGAAGGCTTGAGAAGGATGAACTTACATTACATGTTAACACAGGCTGGACAAAGCCCTTCTCCATGTTGATGGAAGGATAATTCAATAAATTCCCCAAATAAAATTCGTTATAAGCGTTGCCATTATTCTACATTTTGCAAAGAGTAAATATAGATCAAATAATATTGGAAGAAACAGAGGATAATGAAGCTCAGGAGAAGATTGATGATACATAATCAAATAGCAATTAATAAAGTACAGCGTTACAAGGCAAAAGGGAGAGAGGTACTGACAAGAGCAATGCAGAGCCCAATATTGTTTTGAGATCGTATGATCCTTTGAGCAAGGAGATTCATCTGAAATTAGTTTTCATACAAGAGAGAAGGTAAGGCACAAGCAGAAATTTAGGAGTTCAAATTTTGAATTGATATCATAGACAGTACCTGACGCTGGGCTCCCAGCAGTTCTAATAGGGGTTTAGCCCTTTGGAATAGGGGTAAAGTGTGGTACAGTTGGGCTGTGTTTTCTGTGGCTGCTGATCTATCTGATTTAACAGGTATCACTACCTTTTCCAAATACCTAGTTTGTACTCCTTGAGGATCTGCACTCACCCTCTTCCTTTTGGACATCTATTACGAAATAACAACATTTGACTGGAAAAACATAGTCTGACGACACAAGGAATAGGTACAGAAAATGGATAGGTATGGCATATACTCATATATGATGCTTAAACTAAGCAGATGGTGTAACAATGTAGAAGTAATGCAAGAGGTCAGATGCAAAATATGTGCGACCAATACAACTTTGCAAAGTTAGAGCAAGCACCTTGATGGGTGAATAAGATAGGCCATCCTCCACCATGCCAAGTTTGTTAGCCAGTGGATCGTTCCGCAATATTCCGCTCGTGCGCCCATTCTCATATTCATTTTGATAATGTTCAATATCTGACATGCATGAAAACATAAAAACAAGTGAGATTTTCTTTGTAATGCAGAAGTGATTCTAATCCAATACTGCCTCCCTGTAAACCCCTTTGTGCTATCTCTGCAATTCTTTTAAGAGATGCCATGCATGCTGTAATTTGTTGTGTGCATTAATATAATGTGGCCTACTACTCAAAATATGAGAGCTCCAGAAGTGATGACACTTCGCAGATGACAACTTCAACATATAGTAAAGAAGAACAAGTCGACCTGACCTGGCAGATTCAAAATATACTAAGGGAGAACAACTCGACCTGACCAGTCGACCGCAAGAGAAGAGTATCATCTTAAAGAAGAGCAGAAGAGCAAGCAGATTGAAGATATTACAAGTCTTTCAATACAATGTCGATTGGCCACCCATGATGAACCAGAGCACACAGAGAAATACTATTCTTTCCGGTCTCTCCATATGTGGCTCACATGCATTTCGAAACTAAAGTAGGAACATTTAGCTAACCAATTAAACATCTCTTAGTTTTACTAATATCAGCAATAATATCAGATATGAATTTGTACAACTAAGCTTGTTTAGCTCGATGGGTGGAGCAATGCTATTACGACACGAACCACGTAGGCTAATTGTGGTCATCATAAAATGGGGAAACCATAAGCATCATGAGACAGTGTTGACCGTGGCAGTGGGACGGCAGATCTGAAGCTGCAAACCATGCAAAGGGTAGTTAGCAACCTATGTTTGCTTTGAAATAACAACTAAGATTTGGTATGGACAAGAAAGTACGGTCAACAAGTGACAAAGAAATGCAACTATGCTGTCTCTCTATATGTCGCGACATGCATTTGGAAACTCAAGTGGGACCTTTAGCTAACCAATTAAATGTGTCGATTAACTAATATCAGTATCATATCATATTTGAACAAATAAGCTTTCGAATTCTGAGTGTTGTGTTGTTTATCTTGAAGGGCGGAGTAATGCTAGTACGACAGAAAGCACCTACGCAGATCATAGTAGAGTAGATAAAAGGGGAAAACCCTAAGCATCAAGAGAAAAATCAGGAAAGTGGAACTAGCTGGACCAGTGGGTGGCACACATGCTTTTCGAAACGAATATAGGAACATTAGGTGACCAATTAAACATTCTCTATTTTAGTGATATGAGCATCATATCAGATTCGTATTTCAACACGTAAGCTTTGGGTTGAGGTCTTGAGGAGCAGTGCTAGCACGACACGAAGCACCTACGATGATGGTAGTGAATATAAAGGGGGGAAAACATAAGCTTTACGAGTATAGTGCCCGTGCCATGGCGGATCTGAAGGTGCAAACCGGACAAAGCTACTTCGCAACCAATGTTTGCTTTCAACTAGCCACTATGATTTGGTACGAACAAGAAAAGTACAGTAAAAAAATTACGATCTATTTTCCGGGTGAGATCAATAACTTAAGAACATATGGAAGAGTACCACCTCTCTTGCAATGCCGTGTAGGCCTATGCTGATACATTGAGGGTGCTGCGGGTGCGATGGCTGTTGGCGGCGGGGAAGAAGACTTTAGACGGCAGACGGCCGGGCCGGGGGATATATAATGTTGCCGTGGACGAGGCGGTCGTAGCAGCGGCAACAGCAAGGTGGACAACATCGCCGATGAAGCGAGAGGAGGCGATGAAAGGATCCTGGTCCAGTTTCGCGGATGAGAGACGTCCATCTCTTGCAGTGGACGACGGGGTAGGGGTAGCGGCTCCAGTAAGGTGGAGGATGGGGTGGCGGACGGAGGAGGCTGGCCGTAGTGCGGAGGTTTTCGTGCCGCCGACGGTGTATGAATCGGGAAATGGAGGGCAGGGGGGATCTCAAACTTTGGGACGCGCTTCTCTGAAATGTGGGAAAGTTACGAACTTATCCCCCGTTTAAAATTTTGGACATCGCGTTGGTTGGGGATAGGACGGTAATCTCGCATCTCCCAAATATTTGCCGGTAACTATTTCGGGCGAGGAGAGGGTGTTTTGCCACCTTGTTGGCGCCACGGTGTATGAGCAGGGCTGACAGGTAGGGTGGTTGTGTCACATCTGAGGGAAGTTACACATCTGCCCCTATTTAAAATATTAGCCTACATCAATTTCGGACGAGAAGAGTTTGTTTTGCCGCCCACCGTGTATGAATGGGGAAATGGAGGAAGAGACACATGTCTTTCGGACGAGCTTGAATCAAATGTGTTTTGCCGCCCACGTTTGGCGCCCACCATGTCTGAATGGGCTCAAAGGCCGTCGTGTCACGCCTGATTGAAGTTACTAGTCTACCCCTATCGACAGTAGTGTAAATCCGGTCGATAAGGATGTCAAGTGTCAGGGGTAGGCAGTAATTTCCATCTCGCAAACACTTGCTTCGGGCAGCCCACAAATTATAGTGAGTGTTTAGCCGCTTCGTTCAAAACTTGGGAGAATTAGCATTCACGTTTGCCCTGGGCCCTGGCAAACTAAATTCAAATCCAATTTGTATTCGATTACGAATATCCATAGATAATTCTACGTTTTGTTATTTATTTCTTCAAAACCACAACAAAGATTTATTCCACCTTTATATATGATTATGATTTAGAAATGCCGTGATCTTCGAATTCAGTACATTGGATACACTCTGAGTCAAACAGTTATTTCATCCAATACAATATGCTCACACGAAAAACAGTTCACCTTATGTCAATCATACAAGTACTAAGGATTACCTCGCCTAAAATATTCGGATCCTTACAACACATGGACAACATAGGGGGTCTTGTAACATAATCCATTCAGAGACATGACACAACATGCAAGTACAATAATCTAATGACAATTTCAATTGGTATCTAAAGAAGAACCGGGATTACCTTGGGCTTCAGATAGCAGAAACAGCAGGACCTCCTCCGTCTTCAAATGCAACATTCTTACTTCCTCCAATTCTTGGGTTGCTTGCATAATGTGTGCTGCTAATTCCGTAATTTCCAGCCTCAAGATAAAGTTTACCTCATTCATGGCAGCCACACCATCTCTTTCTGCCTCTAGTAGAGCCTCAAGCACTATAATATCTGTGCTCAGACTGCTCTCCGGTGGTGTTGCCTCTGAACTGCTAGCATCTGGTAACATGGATGGCGCACTGCTTCCACAAATAGATTTTGGGGTTGTACATTGTGTCCTAGTGTGAACGACATCCTGAAAGGTTTCCACTGGACATAAGTAAGAGATAGTTATTGTATGAGGCAGTAAGCTTACATGGTAAAGGACGGACGAATTATTGTCGAGCATGGCAAACTATATTTAAATGGTTCGAAGCAGCATCAGCCGAAAAGAAATTAAAATGGTAAGATCAAACTAGGGATGTAAGTGGCAAATAAACGACATCTGCCAGTCCCATCTAGTTAGATTTTGCTACCTCCCTAGTTCATTTTCCTCAAAAAACAAAAACTCTTTTGAACTATCATACCACTAGTGGACTTTAATCAGGATTAAACGGGACCCAGTTGAAAGGGAGTGTACCACCGCTATATTGAAGTTGCCAAGGCATCTAAGCAGTTGAAATAATCTGAGAAAGCACTTAACAGTGTGGCCTCATATAAACTACGAAGTCAGTCTTGTGATGAAGTTGAGAGGAAAAGTTAAGGACTCAAATGAAATAGGCATGCATTTCTTTACGATAGTATAGCAGGCACTGCTGACATATTGGCCAACTCAGGTATAGCGTAACAACAAAAAAGCATTCGAATCATGCAATACAACAAAGCAGACAACTGAACTATTTGTAATTCAGTAGGATTACAGGTTGAGGGCACAAGCCAAGAAAGCAGCCACTCGCATTACATTTCACATGTACTAAAACACACTGGCTTACCATATGTTGCTGTGAAGCCTCGTTGCTGTTGCAATGTTCTTTGAAGATATCGTCAGCATCCCGTGGTTGCAAATATAGTTGTTGTAGTTTATTCTGCACCCTCTATTTAGGTAAAATTAATTTTAATCGCACGCACTGGTCCAAATTGATCATCAATGGTTCATCTAAACTAATGAAAGAAGGGTGTGTGTGCATACACGACAATATATCTGCTTCCCTCTATTTTTATGCTTGTTCGAGGTGCCAGCCCCAAAAGAACAAATAGTTTGCTTGATGGGGTTGGCAGCTCCATAATTAACAGAAGCATCAAATTAGTCATGCAACTTGGGAAGATCAAGAACACACAAACAAGTAATGAATAGAGGCTCGGAGCAGTGATGTAATAGCTAGCATGAGAAAATGTAGGGTAAAATGAACAAAAAGCAGCGGAACCACATGCTAGTTTGCTGATGTGTAATTAAGCATAGAGAACATTAAGCAGTCTGATGGAACCAAAATAGATGACTCAACTTTGTACTAACTTCAGTACAAAGTTAGTACAAAGTTGGGTCATCTATTTTGGAACGGAGGGAGTACTTAGGACAAAACTAAAGCATATTAACTATATGTGCAATGGTATGTAATTTAGCACATGTAACACGTTCACTTCCAGAAGTATGGCCCTATAGGTGCAAGCAGAATAACGCGTCTCATGAAAAACTGAATGATGCCCTGAAGAAATTCAAAGGTGCGGTGCTTATGCTAGGAAAGTGAACGTAGGCGCCGGCCGTTGGATAATAGTACCTGATTCTCGGCGGCGTATGGGTATCGTTAGCATACTTGATAGCTAAGGATCGTTGATGGTGCTCGTGTTGTGGTTGAGTTTGGGCCGGCTGTCGCCATCGCTGAAGCTGCTCTGGTGCTACGGTTGCGGCACATGTCGACATACAAGAAAGCTCATCTGTGGAAAGTGAATAGTTGCACGATAAAGAGAAAAACCTAAGGAGTACAAATCGAAATAACGTGATGAGTCTGCGGCGTCGGTAAAGTAGGGCCGGTGGAGTTGAATATGGCGTCCGTGGAGCGGGTCGGTCAATGGGCGAAGGCTTGGTAGCGCGTTATCTGATGCTTTCGGTGAGGCAGATCTGTTGCGGCGAACGAGGGCTTGTATGAAGGGCCAGCGAAGGGGCGGACGAGGGAGTCAGTGAAGGGCCTACACTGTGGTAGACGAGGGTGCTGATTAAGCAGATCCGGTGTGGTGGACCATGATGGCAGTCAAGGAGATCTGGAGCGGTGGACAAGCCAGTCGCTGAAGCGGCTCCGCTGAAGTGGTGAGTTGGCAGCTGGGGGTTCCAAGGTGTGGAAGGTAGATCCGGCGGGGTGTGAGGTCCACCACTACGGCGGAGGACTAGATTTGGTGGCTTGCCGTGGTTGGGGGGTCGGGGAGGGGAAGGGGAGGGGCTCTGGGAAGAATGTTGGGGGCAAAGAGGGGAAAACAATGGAGTTACCAAAGCAGCCCTTTTCCGTTCATGTGGCAGGGGTAAAACAGGAATATCGCAGGGCTAAACTTTCGGGCGCGTGATATTTCGATGTGAGCGGGAAGTTTGAAAGCTTTACGCGCCTAAAATTATAAGTATTCTGCTCTCGTACGACCGACTATGATATCATGGCCAACAATTTGTTTGTTTTGCATGCAAAAAAATGTGCAAGTTTTGAAAATCAGTGTCTCCAACTCGAAACTTAGATTGTCCATTCAATTCAAATATGGATCATTGAGCTACTACAAGAAAATACCATCATACGGCCCAATTCAAATGAAATTCCAAATGTGTTTATCCTAAATATGATGACAAAAGCAAAAATGTGTATGTGTATTAATAAAGTGGATGATTATAAAGTTTGAACATGCCCGTATGTGTATATCTCTAGGTTTGATATATGAATTTGAAATCACGAAATCCCGGCTTAAAAAATGTACCTCCGTTTAAATGAATTACAAAAGCTAATGATGGAGTTGAATTCCAAAATTCCAATCTTAGGTTTGTAATTCTGGTACATCAAGGTATATCACACATGTTCAAAAGTATCGTTATCTCATAGTCCAAACTGTGAAACAAATTGATCAACCATGAGTGCACAATATCTCAATTACGCTAAAGTCCCGCAAATATGGACACCTCACTCTTTATCTGAAGCCAACCCCCCTCGCCCTCACCACCACGCACACACACACACACATAGAGAAGTTGTTCTCTCCCCCAAACACCAACACACGAGCACATTAACACCCCTCTCTCTTGTAAAGTCTGGACCCCAATATAGGTCTCTATCTCTTTGTCTCTCGGGCGTGCACACATCTCTTCCCTCACTCTCTAGGTCTCCCGCTATCTCTCTTACCCAAGCACACGCACTATGTAGATTGTATATTTCGCATACACACAAAAAGTCACCCCCAAATGTCTATCTCCCTAGTTATGTGGTTCTCGCGCACTCACCTCTCACACCACCCCCATTGCAAACAAGCACAGTTTGTCTCCTGGTGCACCACTCTCCTCTTTCTATCTCTCCCACATGCGGACCCGCCCCAGCTCTTTCCCTGTATACATATATGTCGTGACTCTTTCCATAGCTCCCTAATGTATCATCGTTCTCAATTTCGCACATTGTTCTCTACACCATCTATTCTAGATCTCTCATGAAGTCCCTATCACACACATGATGACTCGCTTCCCTTGCGTCTCCGTACATAGGCCAATTTCAGACAACATCAACATTGTCTCCCTATCTATACGCCATTTATGGACACAAACGACCCCTCTCGCCCCCTCTCCTCCTCTCTCTCTCTCTCTCTCCGTCGCTAGCTCTCTCTCTCTCTCTCTCTCTCCGTCGCTAGCTCTCTCTCTCTCTCTCTCTCGCTCTCACACCCCTCTCCCACACACACACTCGATGTCTCTTCCAAATAGTCTACTCCCCCCGCCCGCACCCGTGCTATCCTGCTACTACACATGTCACACCATTCCCCCTTCCCTTATACTAGGTTTACATCATCAGTGGTCTCTCTACTCCACATACACACACTCCCTCTCACACACAAAACGCGTGCACAAACACACCCAGACACGCACAGACACCCATTTATCTGGATCATCATCTCTCGCTATGTCCGCATGTGTATCTCACACACTCACTCTCTAATTATGTATATGTGTCTCCACGTTACACAACACAAAGCCCCATGTACATGTCTCTCTCTATCCTCCACAAAAATAGACACAAAGAATCTGTTATCATTGCCACAGTCTCTAACATATCACACACGCACTCTCTCTCTCTCTCTCTCTCTCTCTCTCTCTCTCTCTCTCTCTCTCGCAAACACGCTCAACAAGGGTTTCCCCGTGAATAGCTAACCGTCTATTCATCAACAGTCGTGGCAGTACGGCGAACACGAGACGTGAAAAAGAATAAATCTACAAGTGCTTAGACCACCTAGTATGACTACTAGGACTAGAGCAAGCCAAAAAGTGCGCCGCCGTCACCCCCTCCTTATCGGCGACGGGAAAAATCTTTGTTTTACACAGTCGAGAAGTCATTGTGCTAAGGCCCCACATGCCGAGGTGTTGAATAGAATGTAGATGCTAGTTTACGGAAGCAAGTATCGATAATACGTTTGTATCTCCATACTTATATTTCTTCTCTTATAAAAACCGAGTTGGTGATGATGGTACGTGTGCCATCTTGCAATATAGACCGTCCGATCTATATCTGACGGATGGAAATTAAACTAAAAGATACCTGCACCCCTCTCCACATTTGCAGACAAGGCCTCCCCTCGTTCATCCTTATCTCCAACAAACCTCACTATTGAGCAATTAATAAAGGAAGCCTCTGGAACAAACTGGCCTGGTGGCCGTTGCTGGCGTCGTCAATCCCCATGCCTCCGCTCAGTCTGACCACCAATCACCACCACACCCCACTCCTCTTCACCTTATCTCGTATTTCTCGAGATATCATTAGTTTTTACACATGGGATTACTCCCGCAAGGGTCAATCACAACAAGTGTTTTATAAAAACAATGCATCTTGATGTTCCATGCAATGCACGAATCTTGCTAGTACTCCTACACAAGACTAAGTTGGTGATGATGGTGTGTCTGTGATCCGTCGTTTCTGACCATTAGATCTACATCTAACAACTGTGAGGTAAGTTGTTGCCTTTTCTCACCAACATCCCACTTGTCTACCAATTTACAGAAAACCCCATAATTAGTATCTTAAAACCAACCACATGCCTCCCTGACCTTACCAAAACAGCCCAAGGAATATATTCTAATTGAAATATAATATATCTCTAGTGACATATGTATATCAAATTAGAGTGTTTTGTATCAAGTTTGTGAATAAGTATTATTCTAATTATGATTCGTTGCAATGCACATGAAAATTTCTAGTATTTCCAAACATGCATTTTTTCCTAGTATTCCATAGTTTCGAGTTTTCCATCAAGATATTAGACAATCATGGTTGATATTTACTTTCAATCATGTACACATATGCACTATGTAACTAGCCTTGCTTATTGGCTTCCAAAGCTTAACTTTCACTCCTACTTACAATACGTAGAGTATTTAACAAAAACTACCACTTTCAACCAGCCCTAGGAAGAATCTATTGTACAAAAAATAGCAAAAACATACCCAAAAATTCTTAATCCGCGCCAAAAACTACTACCTAGTACTCCTACCGATTAGGTTCGTCTAAACCCATTTATGACAGGGTTGGCCCATACGTCCGTGCTAACGAGGTAGCTTAAACCAACACATTTTGTTTGACCGTCGACACGAGGGACCCACATCTGACCTTCTATCTTGCTATCCCCCCTCAAATCATTATTTTTCCTGAACATTACTTCAAACAGTACTGATGCGTGTTCGTCGGTGGCGCCGGTGATGAGCGAGTTGGCCGCCGCTCCGCCGACGGGCAGACGCCGCTTGGCTTCCTGCAGGTTGGCGAGCTAGCCCGAGCGTGACTAACGAGCGAGCAAGCCGCCATGCTGGCCTTCGCTTGAGCCAGATGGCTGGCCTTAGCGCGGCGCGCGCGAGCAAGCCGCCGCGCTGCCGTGCCAATCTAGCTAGCAAACCTTGTAGACAGGCAGCTGGACGAAGCTATCTTGGCTAGCTAGCGGCCGCGAGCGCCGAATGCATCCGGGCTGCCGCAACATGGTCTCCGCACCGCCGGCGGTTTTGACCTTGCCTTCTACTGCGGCGCTAGCTGCGTCCCATGGCCGAGGATGACTAGGTGGACGGGCCGGAGGTAGGAGATCACTCGGGGTTTTTGTGCAGACTGACATGTAGGTCCCACAATTCATAACGCCCGGTCGAATAGAAGGCGTGGGAGACATGGGCCCGGTCAGAGGTTCGAGTTAGATTCTAACCCTGAACTAACTCTAACTAATGTGGTGTTTGGATGGCAGGGTTAGATTGATAACAAATGTATCCAAACAGGGCCATGGGTTGAAACGTGCCTATAACAACACTTTGTAGAGTAGTCGTTTCTTGGTAGGGTTGGTTGGTAAGATCATGTACATTGGTTGATAAGGTAGTCTTATCTTAAGTCTGCCACGTATGTAAGTGGTAGTAGTTTCTTGGCATTTTAGTGGTTTCTTGCATTATTAGGGGTTTCTTGTAAGGAACAATGTACGTACCACTAGCGACAAAAGGCGATTCTAGGTTGTGTTGTACTCCAACAAGTACTACTAGTGGTCGCGGGAGTGTATACCTCATTTTGTGGGTTCGATCCCGGCCGAACGCACGGCGACCTTTTTTTAAAATAGTACTACTACACTGCGCTGCGAGCCAATATTTTACATGGGTAGTTTGAGTTTTGAAGTCAAACGAACGTGCGGCCCCACAATCTGGGTGCACTGGATAGGCTAGCCACGTGAACGGGTTTTCCTTCCCAGCATCCCGTGGCTCGCGTGCTCGCCCTGGCCGCACCTCTCATGCAGCTTCCTCATCAGCTAGTAGCATATTTAAACTAGCGCCTCCCAATTAAGCCCGAGGAGCCGAAAAAGCCTGGCAGGGCATTGGGAACTACGCAATATGGCTCTGTACGTAAAGTGCTCTACTACTACTCTCTAGCTTGTGGCATTGCATGCATGGACTTCACTCCATTATCGGCTCTACTATAAAAGAAATTCCTCTTGATGTGTTTTTTTGAAACGGAGGCAAAAGCTTTCTTCATCTCATTCATAAAGAAGGAACTACTAGCAAAGTTCGACGAGATCCATTACACCTCCACAAATGGAAGCGAAAAGCCTAGTCTCGCCGTATCAAATAACTCAAATGTTCTGCCCCTGTAGTAACCGTCACTGATAAATAGGCTACTAGTGTGTGCGTGAGAGGAGCGGCTGAGTAGGCCAGCTACATGAGAGGAGCGGCTGAATAGAGCACCGAGAGTACCCACTAGGCCACTACGCAGGTGTACTTTCCCTGCATTGATAGTACAACGATGGTTCTAGAAACGATGAGTACCCTCCACTTCCAACTGTAGCTCCTTGGCCCTGAGATTCAAGAGTTCAAAACTGGTGCACTATACTAGACTAGACTAGAAGTACAGTACATCACACTACTAGTTGAGAAAAGGTAGTACTAGTACTGCTACATTATGAGTACGTACTCCTCCGTTACATAATGTAAGATGTCTTTTGACACTAGTTGGCGTGTACAAAAAAGGGCAAAAACATACCCAAAATTTCTTAATCCACGCCAAAAACTACTACCTAGTGCCAAAAATTTCTTACTAGTGCTATTATTTACAGTATAATGCAATCCCATAACGTTCCATAATGCTAGTACTAGTAGTAAATAATAGCCTCACCCCTTCACCGAGAGCGATCTACGATTAGAAGGGCGAGGCCCTGCGATTACTACGCTCTTATCTCCTCCTCGCCAGTTCCCCTCCCCTCGAAGAGAAGGCAGTTCGTCTCTACTCCCATGGATTCGCCAGGCAGTTCTCCTCCTCGTTGGGGCAGGGAGACCTTGGACGACGATCCTCTGGGAGAAATCGCACGCCGCTCCGACGTCCTCACCGCCGCAAGACTTGGTGCTTCCTGCACCAACTTTTTCAAGACACTTCTTAAACAGGCTTGGGAAAAGGCCATGCTTGTTGGTCTTCCATGCATCCTCGAGGAGAAGGTTCTTCTATGGGATAATCCTTCGAACAGTCTACCGCTCCCTGGCCATGGTTGCACGTTGACTCCGCTAGAGTTGTCGACGTTGAGAGGTAGTCGGATTTTGTCCGATGAGCAGGTCAGTAATGGAGTTTGATCATGTAGTACTTAGTTATTCCAGTTCCATCCCGTAATTTCTCGGCTGCCCACCGTCTTATATATAGGTCTGGGTCGGTGCCTGAGGGATTCCTGGATTAGGGGGTATCCGGACAGCCGGACTATATACATCGTCCGGACTATTGAAGCGTGAAGATACAAGACTCAAGACTTCGTCCCGTGTCCGGATGGGATTCTCCTTGGCGTGGAAGGCAAGCTTGGTGATCCGGATGATATATTTCCTTCCTTGTAACCGACTCCGTGTAAACCCTAGCCCTCTCCGGTGTCTATATAAACCGGAGAGGTTGGTCCTTAGAAGGCCGATCACAATTACAATCATACCATCATAGGCTAGCTCTTAGGGTTTAGCCTCTACGATCTTGTGGTAGATCTACTCTTGTACTACTCGTATCTTCAATATTAATCAAGCAGGAAGTAGGGTTTTACCTCCATCGAGAGGGCCCGAACCTGGGTAAACATTGTGTCCCTTGCTTCCTATTACCATCAGCCTAGACGCACAGATCGGGACCCCCTACCCAAGATCCGCCGGTTTTGACACCGACATTGGTGCTTTCATTGAGAGTTCCTCTGTGTTGTCGCTGCAGGGCTTGATGGCGCCTTCAATCGTCAACAACACAGTCCAGGGGGGACTTTTCTCCCCGGACAGATCTTCGTGTTCGGCGGCTTCGTACTACGGGCCAATTCGCTTGGCCATCTGGAGCAGATCGATAGCTACGCCCCCGGCCACCAGGTCAGGTTCGAAAATTTGAACTACACGACGGATATTCGCGGAGACTTGATCCTCGACGGATTTGGGCCTGCGCCAGGAGCACCGAACAGTTACGATGGGCACGGCTTAGACCTGCTGTCGGACGATGCTCGGGATATCACCCCTGCAGTAGCCCCGGATCTAAATCCGGAGCAGGTTGCATTGCCGAAGGACGGAGGGATGGACCCCGCCCCGTAGGTCGCACACTCATCGGCAGTGGAGCCGAACACATGTCTCACCTTTGCGGAAGCCTGTAACCTCGGGGCCCCGGACTCGCATCCGGTTGTTGGTTCCGGTCCGCACACCCTCGAGCCAGCCGAGCGAGGTTGGGCTCCGGTAATGGAGTTTACCATGGCGGATATCTTCCAGCACTCGCCCTTTGGCGACATGCTGAACTCATTAAAGTCTCTCTCTTTGTCAGGAGGCTCTGGGACGAACTATGTACGACTTGGGTGGGAAGCAGGCGACGAAGGAATTCCCTGCCCACCCACCACCCACTTCATTGCCACGGTTGATGATTTAACCGGCGTGCTTGACTTCGACTCCGAAGACATCGACGGTATGGACGACTATGCAGGAGAATCACAGGAGCCACCGCTCACAGGACGGTGGACGGCCACCTCCTCATACGATATATACATGGTGGACACTCCGAAGGAAACCAATGGCGACGAGGCAATGAAGGATAACCCCTCAGGGAGAAAAGCAAAGCATGGGCGTCGTCGGCACCGCTCCAAGCCCCGCCACAACAATACCGGCCCCGGAGATGAAATCAATCCGGATGGCGCTAAAGAGGAATACAACCCTGACCAGCCCGCCTTCGAGCAGGCCGAACAGGAAGATGAGCAGGTCAGCCTAGACGAACAGGCGACCGACGGATATCCGGAGGAGGATAACTATATGCCCCCCTCCGAAGATGAGATTAGCCTCGGGGACGACGAGTTCGGCGTGCCTGAGGATCCCGTGGAGCAGGAGCGCTTCAAGCGTCGGCTTATTGCCACTGCGAGGAGCCTGAAGAAGAAGCAGCAGCAACTCTAGGCTGATCAAGACCTGCTCATAGATAGATGGACTGAAGTCCTGGTAGCCGAGGAATACGGACTCGAGCGCCAAACGGCTCACTGGCCACCCCATGGCCGGGATAAAACGGGATATCAGCCCGAATACCAGCCCGCACCCCCACGCCAATACACTACGGCTTGGGGTAACACACAAGACCTCCAGGATATTCTAGAAAACAAAGCAGGACAGCCAAGATCAATCTACGGATCACGGGGGCATGCCCTAGCGTGCGACGATGACCGTCACGCCGGATACACCATCAACAAGTCCGGCCGGGCCGAACACAGCAACCCAGACCAATTCGAACTGCGTGGCCACATAGCCCGGCACAGAGGCACCGCACACCCTCTCTGCTTCACTGACGAAGTGATGGATAATTCCCAGAAGGGTTTAAACCTTTAAACATCAAATCATACGATGGCACAACAGACCCCGCAGTATGGATAGAAGATTTCCTTCTCCACATTCACATGGCCCGCGGAGACGATCTACACCCCATCAAGTATCTTCCCCTTAAACTCAAAGGACCAGCCCGGCACTGGCTAAACAGCCTGCCTGCAAATTCCATTGGCAGTTGGGAAAACCTGGAAGACGCATTCCTCGACAACTTCCAGGGCACATATGTGCGACCACCGGACGCTGACGACCTGAGCCACATTACTCAACAGCTCGGAGAGTCAGCCAGGAAATTCTGGACACGGTTCCTAACTAAAAAGAACCAAATAGTCGACTGTCCGGACGCTGAAGCCTTGGCGGCTTTTAAGCATAATATCCGTGATGAGTGGCTCGCTCGACACCTCGGCCAGGAAAAACCCAAGTCCATGGCAGCTCTCACAACACTAATGACACGCTTTTGCGCGGGCGAGGACAGCTGGTTGGCTCGCAGCGGCACCACGCCACATTCCGGCACTTCGGATGTCCCCGACAATAACGGCAAGCCACGGCGCAATAGACATAAGCGACGGAACAATGGCCACAACACTAAAGACACGGCAGTAAACGCCGGATTTAGCGGATCCAAGTCCGGTCAGCGGAAGAAGCCGTTCAAAAGAAACAATCAGGTACCATCCAGTCTGGACCTTATACTGCAGCGCTCGTGCCAAATTCATGGCACCCCGGACAAGCCAGCCAACCACACCAATAGAGACTGCTGGGTATTCAAACAGGCCGGCAAAATAAACGCCGAAAACAAGGACAAGGGGCTGCACAACGACGATGATGAAGAGCCCCGGCGTCCGAACAAGGGGGGACAGAAGAAATTTCCCCCCAGGTGAAAACGGTCAACATGATCTACGCCACTCACATCCCCAAGCGGGAATGGAAGCGGGCAGTATGGGACGTCTACGCGATGGAGCCAGTCGGCCCCCAAGTTCAACCCATGGTCAGCTTGCCCGATCACCTTTGATCGTAGGGATCATCCTACTAGCATCCATCACGGCAGCTCAGCCGCATTGGTCCTAGACCCAATCATCGACGGATTCCACCTCACGCGAGTCCTTATGGACGGCGGCAGCAACCTGAACCTACTTTATCAGGACACAGTGCGCAAAATGGGCATTGACCCTTCAAGGATCAAGCCCACCAAAACCACCTTTAAAGGTGTAATCCCTAGAGTGGAGGCCCATTGTATGGGCTCTATAACATTGGAAGTGGTCTTCGGAACTCCGGATAACTTCTGAAGCGAAGAATTAATCTTCGATATTGTCCCTTTCTGCAGTGGTTACCATGCACTGCTCGGACGAACCGCATTCGCTAGATTCAATGCGGTACCGCACTATGCATACCTCAAGCTCAAGATGCCAGACCCGCGCGGGGTCATAACAGTCAACGGAAACATGGACCGCTCTCTGCGTACAGAAGAGCATATTGCAGCCCTCGTGGCAGAAGTACAATGCGGCCTCCTCCGGCAAACCACCAATCTGGCGACAACAACATCAAGCACCATCAAGCGAGTCCGGAGCACCCCGCAACAGGATCATCAGGCACGCCAAGAGCTCAATTAGTAGTCCGACCTCTGCTCAAGCCCCATTAAAGCAGCATTCATGCCACGCGTACACAATTACGCACTCCAAATACCATGGGCACAGGCGGAGGCGCATCAGTGACTCAGTCAACATTGTAGTATCACTGCAACATACCTTCATAATCTTTCCCTTTTACCTTTCAGGACATCGCTTTAGTGCAGCCTCCTCAGAAGAGCCGGATTGCCGGACTTACATAGGAGAGAAAACCAAGGAGGCAAGAGGCGTTGCGCACAGAAGGAAATACCCAGGTGGAATCTATTTATGATCGTTATACCTGTTTTATCTATCTATACGCGGCCTGCCGCTGGATAGGACATGTCAAATAGTACTATTTATCTCCGCTTAATGCATCCATTGTAAACATACGCTTAAACGTATTATTCATCAATGGGAGATCATATATAGCGTCAGCTTGTTATTCTTATTTGAGCATTTTTCTCACAAATGTTTATTTGATATTGCATCCGTACACCTTGGTACGTTCAATTTGCCAGGGGCTTCTTATGGCGCCCCATAATACGGCAAGACAAGTCCAAACACTTTCAACAGTGCGGCACCCCGAACTTATAGCACTATATGCATCGGCTCCGAATCATGTCTTGGGTCTACAGTTGGGTTAGCCCGGCTCCCTTGTTTTGGTACCTTACGTTCCGTTATATCGGCTAAGGTAGCGCAGGGAGAACTACTGCGATTGTGTCCTGGTTCTTTCGGACGAGCACCTCAATAGAGAAAGCTGAAAACTGACCGGCATGATGTGGCGAGAGCTGGTCGCTGTTCGAGAGGTCTTAAAATCCTTAAAGATTTTTCCGTTTTAGGCGATAAATCGGCTTCGTCCGATCTAGGCGTATATAGCGCCCCAATTCAGCCTTCCGGATTCTAGGGGCTTCGCCGAAATTTAAAATTGTAGACTTCTATGGCTAAGTGAAAGTTATAAAGTCGCATAGTCCGATTGCCTTGTTCGCTGCACCGGACACCTCCTTAAGGGACCAAACAGTTGGATAAAGAGTGTCCGGGTTTTCCATGAACACCCTAGTACTAGTTATGTGGGGGCGGAAGCCGACGACTGGCCTACTTTCAGAATTTTATAAACAGCCGCACAGAAGGTATTATTTTAAATCAAACAGTGCTACATAGCTCAAGTAAATTCGTCTTTAAATTACAACATCAACAGAGGTACATTTAGTCAAAGATCTTATCCTTGGCACACTCATCGGCCACGAGACGAGCACCCTTCATAACGCCATCATAGTACTTCTCAGGATGGCGATGCTCCTTGCCCTCTAGCGGACCGTCCTTCACCAGCTTCTCAGCATTCAGCTTGCCCCAGTGCACCTTCGCGCGGGTAAAGGCCCGACGGGCACCCTCAATGCAAACAGATCGCTTGATGACTTCAAGCCGCGGATAGGCATTCACCATCTACTTGATCAGGCCGAAGTAGCTAGTGGGCAGGGGCTCACCGAGCCTGGCGGACTATGAAATCTTTCATAGCCACTTGGCCGCCACAGTGGAGTTCGACCAACTGTTTGATTGGTCACTCGAGGCATTGGGTGTTCGCCCCATCTTTGGGACGAAACAACTTCTCCGTTGAGCTCCCACTTGGGCACGGTAGAACTCCACGGCATCTGATACGCTGCATGGCAGATCTACGAATGCCCCTGGAGAGCTCCGAATTCGAGTAAGTAAAAGAAACGCCTCCTCCACATGTTTGATTTGCATAAAGAATTTCTTACCCGCCGCTATCTTTTTGGCCTCCTGAATTTCCTGCCGTGCCTTCTCGGCTTCGGCCTTGGCGTCTTTCATACTCACAAGGGCCTTCTCAAGCTCGGCCTCTTTCATCTTCAGATCATGCTCCATGGACTCGTACTTCTTGCCGAGGTCCCGAAGCTCTTGCTGTACCTCGCCCACTCTAGCACTTTGCTTTTCGCGCTCCTTGCATTCCAAGGCCGCCTTGTCTTCAGCCTCGGATAGCGCTTTCTTCAGGGACACCACTTCGGCAGTGGCCCCTGTTATACAGTCACGACGCTTTGTGAGGTCAAGCTCTCCCTGTGCCTGCTCCAGGTCCCGCTTTAGTTCAGCAACCTCGGCTGTGCGGGTAGCAGCGGCAAGCAGCACAGCCTGCTATTCACATAAATACTCATTATTAGACTCCCGCGGATTATCATTGACCCTCCATTTGGCTTTTCTTTCCGAACACCAAACAGAGTATCAGAGGCTACTACCTATCGGGTGGTAATTTCACACATTTTTATTACTTACCTCAAAGCCTTTTAGGAGGCTGGTGCAAGCTTCGGTTAGTCCGCTCTTGACGAACGAAATCTTCTAAATCACCGCACTCACAAGAGTACGGTGCTCTTCACCATGGAAGCGCCACGAAGCGCTTCCAGCAGACTATCCGATGCCTCGGGCATGACGGAAGTCATCAGCACGGACGGCTCGCTCTCCCTAGCGAGGTGCCGCCTGCCTGCATCCGGAGCCATTGAAGGCTCCGACACAGTATCCGGATGAGAGTCCGGCTTGCTGCGGCTCTCGTCGGTACGATCCACGGGGATCTTGAACCCCGCGTGTCCAACATCTGGAATCCCGCCTTGGGGCGTCACCAGGGTCACCTCCCCCCGCTCTAGGAGCCTTCGAGACAACACCTCCATGTCATTCGCGGGCTGAGGAGTAGTGGCCGTTGGGAGCGAGTTCATCTCTGAATCGCTCAGGGACCCGGAAGAAGATACCTCGGGATTAGCCCTGGCCGGACTGCATATATGTTCGGCGTTATAAAAAAAGGCTATGAAGCAATGTTATGATGAAGTGCAGATACTTACGATCGCGCTGGGGGCTTCCCCCTGGGCAGCCACCCCTCCTCGCTGAGAGCGGTCGTGGTGGAGTAGTCCGGAAGGGACACCTTTCCCTTCTTGGACGTCCCAGCCTCCCCCTCTGGGGCGGCTTTCCTCCTTTTCTCCTCCCAAGTGCGGGGAGGTAGAGTTTCTTCTTGCTTCCGCCCGCCTCCGCGGGAGGAATCTGTCTCGTCGTCGTCAGACGACGTGGGTATGACGGCGTTGCGCCGGGGGCCTTTTCCGGCCCCCTGGTCTACCTCCCCAGGCCCCTCATCCTTTTTAGATGGGGCGTCTTCTTCTTCTTCCTCCTCCCCTTCGTGGGAGGAGTGTGCCTCGTCATCTTCGGACGAGGCTTCCGGCACAACCTTACGCCTGAGACCCTTTCGGATCCCCGGGGCCTTCTTTTCAGCCTTCTTCTCCGGCACCTTGTAAGGCGCCGGGACCAGCATCTCCGTCAAGAGAGCATCAGCTGGGCCTTACAGCAGCGTGAGCCGACGGTCAATCTGCCCATTGTCTCCACATAATCCTGAACAAATATGCGCAATTACTTAAGACTCCCCATGAATATATTGGGAAGAACAGAATCCGGTGGTAGCCTGAAAACTCACCTTACTAGGAGGCCGCGCGGCGTGGAGCCCATGGTCCTCAAATGCGGGACAAGGTACTCCGGAGGCCTTGAACAACGCCTTCCACGCGTCTTTGTGCTTCATGCCGTAGAGCCTCTGAAGCGTTTGGTGTTCGGCCAGTACGAACTCCCACAGATTGAATGCCCGCCTTTGCCATGGCAGAACCCGGCGAACGAGCATGACCTAGATCACGTTGACAAGCTTGATGTTCTTGTCCTTCATGCTCTTGATGCAGGTTTGGAGTCCGGTCAGCTCTGTAGGTTCGCCCCAGGCCAGGCCCTTCTTTTCCTAGGAGGTGAGCCGCATGGGGGCTCCGAATCAGAACTCGGGGGCCGCCGCCTAGTTGGCGCCGCGCGGCTCGGTGATGTAGAACCACTCCGATTGCCACCCTTTTACGGTCTCCTCAAATGAGCCGTCCAGCCAGGTGACATGAGGCATCTTGCCCACCATGGCCCCTCCGCACTCCGCTTGCGGGCCGCTTACAATCTTCGGCTTCACACAGAAGATTTGCAGCCTCAGGCCGAAGTGAGGCCGGATGCAGAGGAAGGCCTCACATACGACGATGAACGCCGAGATGTTGAGGACGAAATTTGGGGCTAGATCATGGAAATCTAGCCCGTAGTAGAACATGAGCCCGCGGACGAAGGGATGAAGCGGAAATCCCAGTCCACGGACGAAGTGGGCAACAAACACAACCCTCTCGTGGGGTCCTGGGGTCGGAGTGACCTGCCCGACGTCTGGTAGCCGGTGCGCTATGTCTACGGCCAAGTATCCGGCCGCCCGAAGATTTGTGATATGCTTCTTCTTGACGGTGGAAGCCACCCACTTGCCTCCTGGTCCGGACATGTTTAGCTGTGCGGAGAAGACTTGGGCTTGGGCGCTGGAGCTCGAAGGGGCAAGAGTGGGCAAAGGAGGAAGAAGGTGTGGGTAAAAATGGGCACTCTTATCCCTTTATAGAGACGACGAAAGCGATGCGCCTCCCCACTTGCCCGTTGGGAATCGCCTGCTTCCCAAGCGCCACGATTGATGGCGTGGTGGGATTACCCATACCCGTATTGATGAGAATCCCATGATAAGGGGACATGATCTCTGCATTGACAAGACGTGTCGAGGAAACCGCCTCGCAATATGCACTGTGGCTGGTTGTAGGAAAACGGTTCGAATAATGACCCGACCGTAATGACACGTCGCGTTGTCTAAAAAGTTGTCAGCAAATTGCATTTGTGAAATATCATTCTCTCTACGGTGGCATGTGAAGATCATTTTGTGGATCCGGACACAATTCAAGTGTTCGATAATTACTTTGGAGTATTCGGAGAAGGAACCCGCCCTGCAATGCCGAAGACAAGACTACGCGCCGGACTCATCATCATTGAAGCCTGGTTCAGGGGCTATTGAGGGAGTCCTAGATTAGGGTGTATCCAGACAGCCGGACTATATACATTGTCCGGACTATTGAAGCGTGAAGATACAAGACTCAAGACTTCGTCCCATGTCCGGATGGGATTCTCCTTGGCATGGAAGGCAGGCTTGGCGATCTGGATGTTATATTTCCTTCCTTGTAACCGACTCCGTGTAAACCCTAGCCCTCTCCGGTGTCTATATAAACCAGAGAGGTTTGTCCTTAGAAGGCCTACCACAATTACAATCATACCAGCATAGGCTAGGTCTTAGGGTTTAGCCTCTACGATCTTGTGGTAGATCTACTCTTGTACTACTCGTATCTTCAATATTAATCAAGAAGGAAGTAGGGTTTTACCTCCATCAAGAGGGCCCGAACCTGGGTAAACATTGTGTCCCTTGCTTCCTGTTACCATCAGCCTAGACGCACAGATCGGGACGCCCTACCCGAGATCCGCCGGTTTTGACACCGACAATGCCAACAAAGATTGGCTTGCATACCTCCGGCCGGATACCACCATCATTTTGCACAACATCCACAGCAGTGCGGCCGTTCCGGTAGACCCCTTCTCCACCATTGGGATCGGCCTTCCGGACTGGCTGGGCTTGAATACGTATGATGATGCCTACATGAGGTTGAAGAAGATAGCGATTGCAGACCCGCCGACAAAGCAATGCGGCTACGACGATTACTATCTCATTGCAGTGTTCGACATAAGGATTGCCATCAATGCAAGAGACAGTAACGGTAGAGGCTGGCGCATGTTGGCGGCGGCAGATTTGTACCCCTACACGTTCGAGGCCGCATCTTCGCGGTGACAAGCCAGGGGACTTGTTTCATCTGGTTGCCATCCTACGATACGGGAGATTACAAACGGAATGCACAAACCATCATTTGCATCCCTAACGGTACTCCATTTTTTTGCAGGGACCAGTCATCCCCCGATCAAAATAAGATCACCGATCCTGGATGTGCATTTGCATCCGCGATTCGGTCTAACCTGGAACCTTGTAGCTGACTTTGGCATATTGGGATCAACTATCTTAGCAGTCGTTACCCATGGTACCACTGATGTGCAACATGGTCACACAATCTACCACGATCGGACCGTCACCATCTATCCAGGTATTCCATTTTTTAACCCTCTCGCCTTCTCTTTCATTGTTGTACTAGTAGTATACTTAGTAGTAGTACTAGTAGGAGTACTTTTTACCTTGGAGGACGCGTATAGCTAGCTAGGCCATTGATCACTTGAACCCACTAGCTGCCACCATTTTTGTTTTTCCATGTCTTACTATCTCATCCATGTAGCCAAAAGTGGCTATATATAATAAGCCAGTTATTTTACTTCCTCTATACCAGAGTAGTACTATTTGCTGCACAGTATTACTGACCGCCATATTTGAGCACACCATTATTATGCACGGACCTTGACTATGTACGTCACCATGTGTCCAGATCTGGGATGCCGCGTGTACCAGATGAATGGCGCCGAGTTCGACCCCCGTGATGCTACGTGGGTGCCGAGAAACACTCTTGGAGAGTACTCGCTTTTCATCGGGGACAGCTACCCCGTTGTGAAGCGGATGCCACCTTCCGTGCACGACACGGAAGGCCTGCCGTTCATGAAGCATGGTTGTGTCTTCAGTGCGCTCCGCCAGATGAATGACATGCTGGGACATGCTATCCCTGATTTATGCCGCTTCAGCTTGGATGAGTCTCCATCGTGTGGAACCGGACTAGAAAGCTGCGACAATGATTCTCGTTGCCCACTCCTATGGATCGTGCCATCCATGAAGAACACCTGGGACTGGAACCTGGAGGAGGACATGTAGCCCATCTATAACGTGTAAGTGGAGTATGGTAATTGTGAACGGTAGCGTTGTGAATATATGTAGACTAGTCGTGCACAAATTTATCACATGAATTGGAGATGAACTTGTGTGGCATACTGGCATTTGTCCTTTAGAATTTATTACTAGTAAATGTGTTATGTGTACGTGCAACTTGTGTGGTTATTGCACAGACTCCAACACGCTCTTTGAGAAAGAAAGGTGGCACAACTTTGGATATACATGACGTGGCGGCATCATACAGTAGCATCGTTCGCTATAGTTGTAGTACACTCCTACTAGGACAACAACTCCTATAAAACCTTGCGCTTGGCTCTTTGCCTCTTCGGGAGGTTCAACAGTTCGTACTCGTGTGAACCTTGCACTTGGCTCTTCGCCTCTTGGAAGGTCAACAATGATGATACTACAATAAAATATGCTTCGGCAATCGACACCGATTGAACTGCTGCCGTCCACCGTGAGGTGAGGCGAGGCGAGGGAGAGGAGAGGAGAGGATAACGAGAGGAGAGGACGCCTGATTCGAACCCTCTCCTCGTCTTTGCGAACCACAGGGCGCGGGCGAGGGAGAGGCGTAGTAAGAAAGCTTCTCCTCGTTCGGCGAGTTGACGAGACACATCAAAGCAGTACTAGTACTAGTAGTCCATACTGCGTCCTTTCCGATTAATATGGCTTAATTTGAAACGAGAAAAATACACTGGCGGTCAACGTATGTAACAATACACTCTTTACGGTCACTATATATAGTTTTGCAGTGATTACACGATCACTAGCTCATCGTAGAGCACCGTATTGCACCCTACTGACCAGCCACATAGTCGACATGGCACTTTGTTGACTGGTTCAATTGTCACCTGGTTTCTGGGTCCCACTGTCAGTTGGCAGAGCAAAGAAATCAGTTAAACAAAACTTTACGCAGGCACGACACGAGTCCAACCCTTGCGCGCGAACCACCCTGGCTGTGTATGTGAGTGCATGCACGTGTACTACCTCGGTCTTCTAACAAAGAGTGTACATCGGCTATAAAACAAAGAGTGTAGTACATGATGTACATCTACACTTCCAATGCATTTAGCCTTTAATCAAAATCGATATTGATTGACTAATGCACCAACTTGTGTTGTAGGTATAGGCTACATGTCTATCCTTAATGACAGCATGCAATGGCCTTCATTTAATCTTCTTCTCTCAATGGTCCCATGCACACATAAGTCTACTACTTTCGGGCGTTAATTATGCCCTGGTCAATGTGTAAATCTCAAAATGTACAGTCTTTCATGGACGTAGGGAGTAGGTTGAGCACTTGAGCGTGAGCGTGTGTGGTGCGTTGTGTGCTGTGTGCCGCATGGGTGCGTGAGTGTTGTGTGCGTCCATGTGTACGTGTGAGTGTTGCATGTTGCATGCATGCATGCATGGGGCTTACTCCCTCCCATTGACATGTTCATATTTCAAGCTTCCTCTGTTCCCTCCATATGGTGATACTCCCTCTGTTAAAAACCTCCCTCTGTTCCCAAATACGGAGTATTTGTCTTTCTATAGATTTCAACAAGTGACTAGGTACGGAGCAAAATGAGTGAAGTGAGCGTAGATGCATAGGGATACTGTAGAAAGGAAGTCCTCGCGATCCATTATTCCCCATCTCGGTCAGAGAGAACTATTCAACTAGTCTTCACAGTGAAGTGACAATACACGCTGCAGCAGATGGGACATGTAATTAATAAGATGAACCAGTGTGTTGGTGTTACTAAATCAGCCTTACCCAGTACTGCCATCATGTTTGTCAGTAGAGCACACTTCCACAAATACGCCTACGCACCTCTGTCCTCCATTAACTGACATATGGGCCCTCTTGTGGTAGACCCACATGTCATCGGTGTAACTATTTACACTCCGAAGGACGGTATATCCTGGTAGTAGTACTAGTAGAATTGAGATTTAATGCACTTTCTTCCCCGTCTTCCACTCTTCTTCCTCCTCTCTTCCCCATCGCCGGTCGCACACCATTTACCCCCGCTCACTGCTCGCCCGCCCGCGCCATCTTCCTTGGTAGCTCGCGCGTACCATATCCCCCACGCTCACTGCTCGGCCACACAAGGAGAAGCTTCTTCGCTCGCCCGCCCGAATCCACTTCCCCGCTGGCTCGGAGGCACCGAAAACCCCAATGGCCGAACCGACTGACACGCAGAGCCGCGATTGGAATTCCCTTCTCGATGTTCTCTTAGAGCAGATCTGTAGTCGTATGGACCTACTCAGCACCATCCGTCTGGCCGAATGCTCGGTGTCTTTGTACCGTCTACTCGTCTGCAACCGACCGTCTCTTTTCAAGACACCCTGCTTGCTGATGCCCGATCCTCGCAGGTGGCCCAGACAATGACTTGACGATCCTACGAAGGTTGCCATGGTGGCCCTCGACATGCTACCACTACCCGTCCACCTGTCCTTCATGCGCGACCACTACTGGGCGGGCATGAAGGCCAACTGGATCATCCTCATCCACCACTCCAGTAGTCCGTGGCGTCTCGTGGATATCTACACCCAGCGAGAGATCACCCTTCCATCGTTGGATACTGCCGCCATCGAGCCTCGCAGCCCGCCGGACACTCCTGCCTACTACGCACGAGACGCGTCAAGCTTTTGGCTCGACCTCTGTTTGCAGAAAGTTGTAATCTGCGAAGTGCCCACACCATCAGAAGACTACATGGATTACAAGCTCATTGCCTTGTTCAACATGGGATTAGTCTATCTGGAATCCAGCCGCCATACATGGTTATGGCTCATCATCAATCCTGTTGAGGCAACCTTTCTGTCTGATGCTATAATGCATGATGGCATCGTTTATGCGGTCGACGCACAGATTGGCTGCCTATACTGGTGGAATATATCGTCATGTAATTGTTCTATCTCATCTCATCTTTACCTTATGAATACGACTGCCTGTTCATTTGTTACAAATTTAGAATACATAGCATGTCTATAACCACATCATTGCTATATGTCCCTCTCATTTCCTAGATTTTTATGACCACACATGTTATTGTTAGAGTTGAAATGAGAACAATTGGCACCTAATGATTGTTAGAATACATATTATGGGCATGACATCATGATTGCTATATGTTACTCTCGTTTACAAGATTTTTATAACAACACATGTTATTGCTTAGAGTTGATATGAGAACAGTAGTAGTAAGTGCTATGGTAGAATTTGAGTAAGTATTTGTCATAGCTGTTTTCCTCTCATTGTTACATGATGTTTGAACCATGACATATTGCTAGAATATGAAATCCATTGGCTTATTTTTTAACTTAGGGTATGATTATGACCACGACATTGCAATTCTCTGTCTATGATATGTGTCACTGTTATAATAATCTTAATTCCACACATACTTTGAACATGATTGTTTATTTTTGTCCTTTTGGTCTCCAATTTGAATTGTTGCAGCAGACGCAAATGCGCTGGCCTTCATGATTCCAGGACCTGGAATCATACCAGCCGATGGGTGGTGGTTTATCGCTCATTCAGCTGACGGCGGTCATTTGATGCTCATTCACACATACCAAATTAACCAAACCATTACATCAAACCACATGCAGTACAATGCGTGGGGCGTTCGTGACATTGATGGCTATGGCTGCTTCGTGTTCAAGAAGGATCCCAACTCCGTTGGGCGAGGCGTATTCAACTGGAGGCGGGTTTACAGCCTCAGCAACCACTCCTTATTCCTCGGGCTCAATTATCCGATCATCGAACCTATCATCGATCATATCACCGGTGATGATTATCGTGCTATGCAACTTCCATTCGCGATGGGGGACTGTGTTTACACAACATACCATGGGTTTCATGAATCACCATATCCAGAGATTCGTCGACACAGCTTGTTGCTAGATAATCTTCAGTGTGTGAAAGGCATCAAGCTTCCATGCGATGGATGGCTTTTGCAAACCCGACATGCAGCGATGTGGCTCATGCCAATAGCAAATATGCACAACTTGATTCGTGCTGATATCTAGACTGAGCCATGTATTCTGCTGCTGTAGCACGACCCTCTTTTGTTGGATATTATGTACTGTTGTTAGTTTGAAGCGATAGTCTGGTTTGAAGGATAGATACCTTCCTGGGATCAAGTGCATCCTAACTCACCTGCGTAGGATGTACTGATAATGATGATGGAGATGCTGTGCAGAAGCCATATATATATATATATCAGTTAGGCTTCAAGTGCGTACTTGTTAGTTAAACCTATGTATAAATTGTGACACTAAATACGACTAGTAAGTAGTACAATAGCAGTACTAGTATACGTCGGTCAAATTATTCATCATGTCCACACATTGAATTGACGTGACAACACACTGCGCTTGAGGTGACACAAGAATCCCGGCGGCGTGTAGGGGATCGCAACAGCTTTCGAGGGTAGAGTATTCAACCCAAATTTATTGATTCGACACAAGGTGAGCCAAAGAATATTCTTAAGTATTAGCAGTTGAGTTGTCAATTCAACCACACCTGGATAACTTAGTATCTGTAGCAAAGTATTTAGTAGCAAAGTAGTATGATAGTAATGGTAACAGTGGCAAAAGTAAAGATAGCAGTTTTGTAATAGTTGTAACAGCAGCAACGGAAAAGTAAATAAGCGAAGCACAAGATGTGAAAAGCTCGTAGGCATTGGGTCAGTGATGGATAATTATGTCAGATGCGATTCCTCATGTAATAGCTATAACATAGGGTGACACAGGACTAGCTCCAGTTCATCAATGTAATGTAGGCATGTATTCCGAATATAGTCATACGTGCTTATGGAAAAGAACTTGCATGACATCTTTTGTCCTACCCTCCCGTGGCAGCGGGGTCCTAGTGGAAAATAAGGGATATTAAGGCCTCCTTTTAATAGAGTACCGAGCATTAGCACATAGTGAATACATGAACTCCTCAAACTATGGTCATCACCGAGAAGTATCCCGATTATTGTCACTTCGGGGTTGTCGGATCAAAACACATAATAGGTGACTATAGACTTGCAAGATAGGATCAATAACTCACATATATTCATGAAAAGATAATAGGTTCTGATCTGAAATCACGGCACTCGGGCCCTAGTGACAAGCATTAAGCATAGCAAAGTCATAGCAACATCAATCTCAGAACATAGTGGATACTAGGGATCAAACCCTAACAAAACTAACTTGATTACATGGTAAATCTCATCCAACCCATCACCGTCCAGCAAGCCTACGATGGAATTACTCACGCACGGTGGTGAACATCATGAAATTGGTGATGGAGGATGGTTGATGATGACGACGGCGACGAATCCCCCTCTCCGGAGCCCCGAACGGACTCGAGATCAGCCCTCCCGAGAGAGATTACGGCTTGGTGGCGTCTCCGTGTCGTAAAACACGATGAAACTTTCTCTTTGATTTTTTTCTCCACGAAACGGAATATATGGAGTTCGAGTTGAGGTCGCTGGAGCGTCAGGGGCCCACGAGACAGGGAGGCGCGCCCAGGGGGGAGGGCGTGCCCCCACCCTCGTGGACAAGGTGTGCCCCCTGGCCTTGATTCTTTCGCTAGTATTTTTTATATTTTCCAAAACTTATCTCCGTGGATTTTCAGGTCATTTTGAGAACTTTTGTTTTCTGCACAATAAACAACACCATGGCAGTTCTGCTGAAAACAGCATCAGTCGGGTTAGTTTCATTCAAATCATGCAAGTTAGAGTCCAAAACAAGGGCAAAAGTGTTTGGAAAAGTAGATACGTTAGAGCAGATCTCAAAGACAGGACTGGGTACGTGCGGGAACACTATTCACACCATTATCGATATCTAGTCACACAACTAATACACATGCATATTGATCTCCTTCTTAACAGTTCAGAGAGGTGCGGGAGCAACTCCTACCAGCGGACCGCATACTAGCACTTCAAGAGGAAATAGCGGGATTTTTGCTCGACCAAGTCATAGATCCCAAAGGAGAATACTATTACATGTAGGAGAAATTGTGTGTGTGTGTGTGTATATATATATACATGTGTATGTGTGAATAATTAATGATGTTGGTTGTGAGACATTCGATGATATATATATATATATATATATATATATATGGTTCTACGTACGAGAAAATCTATTTATATATATGCATAACGTGTACAATTTGTTGTATCATAAAATACCAGCAAACAAAAAAGAATTAAATGGAAAACACAAAATTAATGGAAAATAAAAAATAAAACCAACCCCTCCCCCCCCCCAAACATTTAGTACCGGTTGGTGTTACCAACCGGTACTAATGGCCTACCAGCACCCGGGCCTGGCTCGTGCCACGTGGTGGCACTTTAGCGTCGGTTCGTGCTTAACTGGTAGTAAAGGGGGGGGCTTTAGTCTCCACTCTTTAGTGCCGGTTGTAGAACCGGCACTAAAGGCCCTTACGAGCCGGCGCTAAAGCCTGGTTCTGCACTAGTGAAGTGTCACTCCGAACCATATGGAGGACACCACGCTGGAGATAGAACTGCACATAGTATTGCAATCCGGTTTTTATTGGCCTACTCTCTTCAAACATGCCCGTAAGTTTGTCTTGTCATGTGATGAATGTCAAAGAATTGGTAGTATTAGTAGACGTCAAGAAATGCCTATGAATTATTCTCTTGTTGTGGAACCATTTGATGTTTGGGGCTTTGATTATATGGGACCTTTTCCTGCTTCTAATGGATATACACATATTTTAGTTGTTGTTGATTACGTTACTAAGTGGGTAGAAGCTATTCCAACTAGTAGTTGTGATCATAACACCTCTATTAAGATGCTTAAAGAAGTTATTTTTCCAAGGTTTGGAGTCCCTAAATACTTAATGACTCATGGTGGTTCACATTTTATTCATGGTGCTTTCCGTAAAATGCTTGCTAAGTATGATGTTAATCATAGAATTGCATCTCCTTATCACCCACAGTCTAGTGGCCAACTAGAGTTGAGTAATAGAGAGCTCAAATTAATTTTGCAAAAGACTGTCAATAGATCTGGAAAGAATTGGTCCAAGAAACTTGATGATGCATTGTGGGCCTATAGAACTACATATAAAAATCCTATGGGTATGTCTCCGTATAAGATGGTATATGGGAAATCATGTCACTTACCTCTCGAACTTGAACATAAGGCATATTGGGCTATTAAAGAGCTCAACTATGACTTCAAACTTGCCGGTGAGAAGAGGTTATTTGACATTAGCTCACTTGATGAATGGAAAACCCAAGCCTATGAGAATGCCAAGCTGTTTAAAGAAAAAGTTAAAAGATGGCATGACAAAAGGATACAAAAGCGTGAGTTTAACGTAGGTGATTATGTGTTGCTATTCAACTCTCATTTAAGATTTTTTTTGCAGGAAAACTTCTCTCTAAATGGGAAGGTCCTTACATTATCGAGGAGGTCTATCGTTCCGGTGCCATAAAAATCAACAACTTCGAAGGCACAAATCCGAAGGTGGTGAACGGTCAAAGAATCAAACATTATATCTCAGGTAATCCTATAAATGTTGAAACTGATATTATTGAAATCATAACCCCGGAGGAATACATAAGGGACACTTTCCAGAACGTTTCAGACTCCGAAAAGGAATAGGTATGTGGTACGGTAAGTAAACCGACTCCAAAACAGTTCTAATGGCAATTTCTCTATGTTTTGGAATATTTAAGAATTTAGGAAAGCAAGAAGTAATCTGGGAAGGACACGAGGCCTCCACGAGGGTGGAGGGCGCGCCCACCCTTACTGGACGTGCCCCCCTGCCTCGTGGGCACCTCGTGTGCTCTCCGGACTCCGTTTTTTTGCACGTTACTTCTTTTGGTCGGTAAAAATTCATTATATAATCTCCCGAAGGTTTTGACCACCGTATCATGCAAAAATCTTCTGTCTTTGTTTCAAGCTGTTTCTACCGCAGATTAGAGCAATATGTCGTCCCAGCATTCGGAAGGAGAAAGCTATGTGGCTGGTTACCTTGCAGACCCTAAAGTCTACGGGGACTTTGATCATTGTGGCTGGACCACTGAGGAGGAAGAAGACTACAAGCCTAAGGGAAAGGAGGAGACGAGCTGAGACGAAGACAAAGTCCCGTTACCTCAACCTGGGGACATGCGTGTGGAGTTTAAAAAGTCAAGCCTCCCTGACAGGGCAAAGAAGCCCAAGATCGAGTTTATCCCTTTTCGTCTCTTGCAGGAAAACAAACAGGAACTATGTAAAAGGATATTAAGCCTTGAGCGGGAGATCGATGATCTAAGGGAGAAACATTCTATTCTCAAGCGCAAATTAAGGAACAACCCTACATCATCAACAACTCCTTCTTCACCACCTCCGAGGACATAATCACATGGGTATGACCACTCCCCTTGGCAACTGCCAAGCTTGGGGGAGGTGCCCCGGTATCGTAACACCATCACACTCCTATCTTTACCATTTTACTTAGTTCGATCCTTTTAGTAATATCTTGATCTAGTAGATTGAAGTTTTGGTATGAATTAGTTTTGAGTTTTGCTTTGTGATTCTTTATGTACTCGAGTCTGTGAGCTATCTATAATAAAGATTAGTGTTGAGTCAAGGGATTTGCTATCCTGCTATGATCTTGAGAATTTAGAAAGAATAAAAGAGTTCATATTGATCTTATGGATAGTAATGACTTCACATACAAAGAGTATGAGGCATAAAAGTTGTTGAGAGTTGACAAACATAGTTTTGGTCATCGTTGCAATTAATAGGAAGTAATAAAGAAAGAGAGGTTCTCACATATAAATATACTATCTTGGACATCTTTTATAATTGTGAGCACTCATTTAAGTATGACATGCTAAAGAGTTGATGTTGGACAAGGAAGACAGCGTAATGGGTTATGTTTTCTCACATCTCAGTTAAAGTATATTGTCATGGATCATCCAACATGTTGAGCTTGCCTTTCCCCCTCATGCTAGCCAAATTCCTTGCACCAAGTAGAGATACTACTTGTGCTTCCAAATATCCTTAAACCCAGTTTTTGCCATGAGAGTCCACCATACCTACCTATGGATTGAGTAAGATCCTTCAAGTAAGTTGTCATGTTGCAAGCAATAAAAATTGCTCTCTAAATATGTATGACTTATTAGTGCCGAGAAAATAAGCTTTATACAATCATGTGATATGGAAGTAATAAAAGCGACGGACTGCATAATAAAGGTTCATACCACAAGTGGCACTATAAAGTGACGTTCTTTTGCACTAAGATTCTGTGCATCCAACCCTAAAAGCACATGACAACTTCTGCTTCCCTCTGTGAAGGGCCTATCCTTTACTTTATCTCTTTTACTTTATACAAGAGTCAAGGTGATTTTCACCTTTCCCTTTTTCATTTTATCCTTTGGCAAGCACCTCGTGTTGGAAAGATCATGATATATATATATATATATATATATATATATATATATATATATATCCAATTGGATGTAAGTTAGCATGAACTATTATTGTTGAGATCACCCAAAGGTGAATACGTTGGGAGGCGAAATTATAAGCCCCTATCTTTCTCAGTGTCCGATTAAAACTCCATAACCATAAGTATTGCATGAGTGTTAGCAATTGTAGAAGACTATATGATAGTTGAGTATGTGGACTTGTTGAAAAGCTCTATTCTTGACTCTTTCCAATGTTATGATAAATTGCAATTGCTTCAATGACTAAGATTTTAGTTTATTAGTTCTCAATGAAGTTTATGATCCATTCTTGAAATTGTGAATAGATTGTTACTTGAGCATAAGAAATCATATGACAAAGTCTATATATGTTGCTGTTATAAGAATGATCATGATGCTCTCATGTCCGTATTTTATTTTTATCGACACCTCTATCTCTAAACATGTGGACATATTTTTCGATATCGGCTTCCGCTTTAGGACAAGCGAGGTCTAAGCTTGGGGGAGTTGATACGTCCATTTTGCATCATGCTTTTATATCAATATCTATTGCATTATGGGCTGTTATTACACGTTATGTCACAATACTTATGTCTATTCTCTCTTATTTTACAAGGTTTATCATGAAGAGAGAGAATGCCGGCAGCTGGGATTCTGGGATGGAAAAGGAGCAAATGTTGGAAACATATTCTACTCAGCTCCAAAAGTAATGAAACTCTACGAAAGTCATTTTTGGAATTAATAAGAATTATTGAGCGAAGAAAGTACGAGAGGGGGCCCACACCCTGGCCACGAGGGTGGGGGCGCGCCCCCTGTCTCGTGGGCCCTCTGGTGGCCCTCAGGTACCCATCTTCTGCTATATGAAGTCTTTTACCTTGAAAAAAATCATAAGCAAGCTCACGGGATGAAACTCCGCCGCCACGAGGCGGAACCTTAGCGGAACCAATCTAGGGCTCCGGCGAAGCTGTTCTGCCGGGGAAACTTCCCTGTGGGAGGGGGAAATCATCACCAGTGTCATCACCAACGATCCTCTCATCGGGAGGGGGTCAATCTCCAACAACATCTTCACCAGCACCATCTCCTCTCAAAACCCTAGTTCATCTCTTGTATCCAATCTTGTATCAAAACCACAAATTGGTACCTGTGGGTTGCTAGTAGTGTTGATTACTCCTTGTAGTTGATGCTAATTGGTTTACTTGGTGTAAGATCATATGTTCAGATCCTTAATGCATATTAATACTCCTCTGATCATGAACATGAATATGCTTTGTGAGTAGCTACGTTTGTTCCTAAGGACATGGGTGAAGTCTTGCTATTAGTAGTCATGTGAATTTGGTATTCGTTCAATATTTTGATGAGATGTATGTTGTCTCTCCTCTAGAGGTGTTATGTGAACGTTGACTACATGACACTTCACCATTATTTGGGCCTAGAGGAAGGCATTGGGAAGTAATAAGTAGATTATGGGTTGCTAGAATGCCAGAAGCTTAAACCCTAGTTTATGCGTTGCTTCGTGAGGGGCTGATTTGGATCCATATGTCTCATGCTATGGTTAGGTTTACCTTAATACTTCTTTTGTAGTTGCGGATGCTTGCAATAGGGGTTAATCATAAGTGAGATGCTTGTCCAAGAAAGGCGTTACCCAAGCACCGGTCCACCCACATATCAAATTATCAAAATAACGAACGCGAATCATATGGCGTGATTAAAACTAACAGCGATAATTCCCTGTGTCCTCGGGGTGCTTTTCTCATTATAAGAATTTGTCCAGGATTGTCCTTTGCTACAAAAAGGATTGGGCCACCTTGCTGCACTTTATTTACTTTCATTGCTTGTTACTCGTTACAAATTATCTTATCACAAAACTATCTGTTACCTACAATTTCAGTGCTTGCAGAGAATACCTTACTGAAACCGCTTGTCATTTCCTTCTGCTCCTCGTTAGGTTCGACACTCTTACTTATCGAAAGGACTACGATAGATCCCTTATACTTGTGGGTCATCAGTAAACCCAAGTAACGTTCGGTAAATGCTTCGACAAAAATTCCTAGTGCATGTTTAATCTCTGTCCTTAGCAGTGGTAATGCATTAGGACTGAAATAAACTACACTCTTGTCCCGGTTTACTGCCTGTCCAGAGCAGGCAGCATATATCCTGAGGGTATCATTCAATCTATTTGCACTTTCCACCTTTGCTTTCATAAAGATCAAGTTGTCGTCCGCAAAGAGCAAATGATTAACCCAAGGCGAGTGAACACTCACCCTAACACCTCGATCAATATATGCACCACCATAATAGTTCATTAAGGATGTGAGGCCCTCTACACATATAAGAAAGAGAAAGGGGGATGCTGGATCCCCTTGTCGCAACCCTCTGGAGGGTGTGAAAAACGGCAAAAGGGAACCGTTTACCTTGACTGTGAATCTGACAAAGGTGACACACTTCATAATGAGACGCACGAACTTGTCACAGAATCCCAATTTGACCAACATCGCCTCCAAATAATGCCATTCAACACGATCGTAAGCTTTCAACATGTCGAGTTTGACAGCACAAGAGGCTTGTTTACATCGCTTCTTTTTCTTCATTGCATGTACACTTTCATAAGCTACCAGGACGTTGTCAGTGATCAACCGCCCGGGCACAAAAGCACTTTGTTCCTCCCCAATTATCTCATCCATCAGCCCGCGTAACCTATTAGTGATCAACTTCGCTGCAATTTTGTACAGGACCGGGCAAAGAGAAATTGGTCGGTATTGAGATATCTTCTGGGGGTTCCGTACCTTGGGAATGAGAGTAATGGTTGTATCATTAAGGCCCAACGGCAGCTCCCCCATTCAGAAAATCGAGCACGGCCGCCTTAACATCACCGCCTAGGACCTCCCAATGTCGCTGGAAGAAACCATCAATAAAACCGTCCACACCTGGCGCTTTAGACGACGCCATCTGGAAAAGAGCATTGTGTACCTCCTCCGCCGTGAAATCCTTCTCAAGTAAACCGTTCATAGCGTCATTAACACATGGCGGAACAAATTGCAACAGATCTGACATATCATTATATCCCTGGGACTGATAGAGGTTCTGATAAAAATCCATAACCTCGGCCTCCACCTCATCAGGATCATCACAGATCGAGCCATCAGCTCTCTCCAAGGAGACAATTCTATTGCTACGACTACGTTGCGCTGCCTGAGATTGATAGTACTTTGTGTTTCGGTCTCCTTTGCGCAGCCAGTTAACTCTTGATCTTTGTTTCATCCACACCTCTTCTTGCCTTAAAATTTCTTCCAGTTGAGCCGCCACCCTGAGTTCTTCCGTGTTCGCCCCCCGTCCCAATGGAGGCTGCTCGCAGTCGCTCCAACTATTTCTGAAGCTTCTTTACCTTTTGGGCAATATTTCCAAACTCGCGGTCACCCCATGACCCGAGTCCACTTTGGACAGTTGTAAGTGCATGCACCACACCCTCCAAACCCTCTCAGCCAGACTCGGATTGCCATATTTTTTCACAAGAGAATCGTAATCACTATGAGTCTGCCAAACATTTTCGTACCGAAGTGGGCCAGGGAAGAAACGCTGGCTGGGTCGGCGTTTCTCTGTTCACCGGAAACGCCGCGGTCCCTGGCGTTGCTAAAAGGGTCAAAACGTGAAATACTTTCACATCAGGTTCATTTTGCGGCTAAAAAGCCTGACAAGGTCAAAACAGTGATTTCGTCCGCACACCTACTGGCCGTCACCTTACTAATTCGTCAGCAACGTACTCCTCTACTTTTTTTATTTCTTTTGCGGAAAAACGTACTCCTCTACTTTTTTTTATTTCTTTTGCGGAAAAACGTACTCCTCTACTTATTCCGTCGTCGTATGGATCTGTCAAATTGTCTAATGGCCATTTCCCGTTTCGGTGCAACGGCTAAGGTGCACCTGGCCCGTCGCCGTTCATATACCTACGTCTACGTGGCAGAGACCGGTTGGTTGATTGGTTTGAGGACGTCGCAAAAAGAAAAAGACCAGGTCGGTCGCCACGTTGCATTTGTTTCGTGCTTCAACTTTTCACGTCCCAAGCGGCATGGGGCGCTCACCTACTGTACTAGCTATGGGCACCACCGTTGCATGGATCGCGTCCTCCATTTTTTGAATTATTAATCAAAGCGTCGGCTGTGCCGGAATGGTGGATTCTTTTTCATCTTCTTATATAGATGTTGAACCTTTTAGGTCTGTCCATGTCCCCATCCGTAATGCTTCTAGAGATCTCACTCATGATCCTTTCTATATTTATAAGTTGATCTCACTCACGACCTGCTTAGTCAATATTTAAGGGCACGTACCCCTGTTGAACAGTTGCCTAATTTAAGGGTTGGCTCCCTCGACCCTTTTTGTGTCATTCTAGAAGGATCGCCGTAGGACATGGGCATGCCGCATGAGTTCTAACTTCCAAGTTCCAACTCAACTTCCTCTCTCCGAAAACTTCCAACGCAAATGTACGCACGATATTCCTTTTTTTCCTCGCTTTTAATCAGTGGGGGCACTAGAGACGATCGGCTGCCAAAGCTGCCTTGATTACCGCCAGCCTACCACCAAGGTAATTAGTTAATTAAGACGCTAATCAAAAACCAAAAGGGGAGAAAACGATGGAAGCCGCGCGTGCTTAAAATCGATCATGTCCAACATATCCGAGGTAGGTCTAAAGCGCTGGAGTGAAAACTATCCTGGCTAATTTAGGAATGCATTCAGTTTAAAACACTCAAACCATGTCCAATTGTTTAAACCTGGCGGTGATCGAGGTATGATATCAGTAAGATCGTTCAAATCGCCAGCTAATAGCACCAGTGGTTAGTTTTACTCTCCGGTCGTCGATCTCGTGACATAAGCTCATATATTCCGTGACACGCACCACTAATTTCATTACTACTATGTGCAAGTAGCCTTGCAACGTGGACTGATCGACTTGGATTTGTCAATTGACGGGAGACAAGGATGTGACCAGTTGAGCTAACACTTTGACTGGATTCGTTGTTTAATTTCACACAGAATTCGTGTCAATTGCTCGGACGTGGAGCAGCCGCAAAAGGGCGCTAGGAAATGGCAATGGAAAGCACTCTTGTCGCCCTCTAGGTAAAGCACAATGAAAAAGTGAATTGGGGATCCACAATACAACGTCAATATAGGTAAAGTACTCTTGGTCGATAGATACGCATGACCGGCCGTATGTCGTGTTTAATTAGTACTGGACGGTGTGGTTATTATATGTGACTGCCCTTGGATTCGTATATATGGTGCGTCTTGGTGCACATCGACACCTAATAACGCGTAAACAAGCCTCCGCACTCATAGCCTTTTTCTATAAATTTTCCAAACCTCGACACGCATTACTTTATTCGACTCGAAACTACTTTAAACCCATCTCGACATAGAAGAGAGCCGCTAACTAGATTCTTGTTCATAGTAGGAACAAGCCGCATGTTCCTTAGTTGCACGATCTTTTCCAAAGTAAACTTCAGATCCACCGCGCCAATGTGATGAACAGAAGCATGTGATCCATTCCCCATTAGGACGGAAGAATCCCTCGCAACCTGATAAGAAGTAAACAAAGATACGTCAGCACATACATGAACGTTAGCACCCAAATCAATCCACCATAAAGATGATTAAAATACTGAAACCACAACATGTAAATTGCCATACCCATCAGTATTGCTAGCTGTCACCATGGTGAAAATCTTGGAGCTCGTATTCCCTCAGCGGTCTGCACATTCTGGGCATTCCTTGGAAAAGTGTCCGGGCTTCCCGCACGCGTAGCACTCTAGCTCACCCTTGTTAAACTTCTTCTTCTTGGAGGTAGTAATCTTGGTAGGCTTGTTGAAAACAGGTTTGTTCTTCCCTTTGTTCTTGTTTTGTGGGTACCTCTGCACCATATTGGTGGTAGGCCGAATCTCACCTCATTTCTCAGTAGTGTCTTTAGCCCGAGCTTTTTCTTCAACATCAAGAGATGCAATCCGATTTTTTAACTGATATCTCCTATCTCTTATGTTTCAGAATTGTGGCGAAATTCCTCCATGAAGGAGGCAGCTTTGCATTCATGCACCCAGCCACGAATTTGTCGGGTAGACACACTTAAGGAGTTCAAGTTCCTTCACAATGCACCGTATCTCATGAGCTTGTTCAACCACAGAACGGTTATTCACCATCTTGTGGTCATGAAAACTCTTCACGATGTACAATTCACTGCATGCATCTGTTGCACGAATTTAGCATTCAGTACATCCCGCAGAGTCTATCCGTCATCTATGTGCATTTACACATTACACAGACGGTCAGCAAGGACACTCAGAATGCATCCCACAAACATAGTATTGGCTTTCTGGAATTTTCTTTGATCTTCGTCGGACATTCCCTTTGGAATACCAACACTAACGTGGAAAACTTTCAGAGCAGTAAGCCAGAGCGTGGTCTTCACCTGCCACCTCTTGAAGTGCACACCGGTAAACTTATCCGGCCTCAGTGCATCAGCAAATCCAGCCATAGTTAACTCAGGAAATTACCTACAATTAGGTTTTTGGATTGTTGAAAAATTAGGCAAGTTCATGATTAATTCCAGTAAATAATTCATGACTAGAACATATACTAGCATGCAACAATCTAGCAAACTAGAAGAACAACAAAACATGCAGGACAACAGCGCACACGAAACAACAACTGTTGAGAAAGACATGAACAGATGATGTTGGACGTATTGTTCGTTAGCTGTTGTGGGTGCGACGGTGTTGATGACGATGTTGGCGACGACCTGCTGCTGACGGCGATAGATACGACGATGAGTAGCACCACTCGACTTGACAGAATACGACCCATGATGACGAACCTGAGCAGTCACGCAAAGCGCTTCCCAAAAACCTAATTCGTCCTCTCCCGGTGCAGGATCACAAGGACGAACGGTTCCGAAGACCTGCTCTCCCACATGCCGATGCACGCTGACGTTTGGCATGGAGTAGACTACGATGGCGGTGCAAGTTGCGAGATGAGGCTAAACCCTAGGTGTTTTTTGTGTGTCTTTGGCCGCAATTGGTAGCATTATATATATTAGGACCAGAGGCGGTATTGTGCCGCAATCATGATCCCAAACCGACTTGGTTTCTAAGTCGTATACTTACCGGACAAGAAATCATTAACTTGTCTGCCAAGACATAAAAAATAAAACGGCAAAAGGAAGTCGCGCCCCTGCAAGGCAACAGACCAGATTTCGTAAGACCATTCACACGCATGTCGCATGCACGCGCCGCCTCGCCTCGCCACGGCCAGGCGAGGTGAGCGAGCGCGCGCGTGGTCTTCCCTTTCTTTTCTCAACACGCCATTTAGAGTGGTGGAGAGAACCCACTATATAAAGAGGTCCAACTCTTCTTCAACTTTCAGGGTGGGACTAAACTTTAGTACCACCACTTGCCATTTTACACATGGGCCACTATTTGAGATTCAAAAATTGTTGTGGGCCTAGCCCATTAATTCTAACACCATCCACATAAAAACTTCGACCGTGGGAGGCATTTTGGTTTTTTCACATAAAGTTATGTGGGTATATCAGCCTATTTGGGTTTTTTCACATAAAGTTATGTGGGTATATCACCCTATTTTCAACCAAGTCTTCTATTGTTCTGGGTTTTTATTTAGGGTCCATCTAATGGTGTCTCTCTTCTCAGTCAACTCCATATGAGCACATCCCTTTTTGATGCGAGTCCATAGTTCCAGAGAGTCACCATATGAAGTTCTTTTAAAAAGGACATAATCCAGTCCTTTCTTGTACCCAAGGGCACCCAACAGCTTAAGGTTTCTTGTGTCTCCCTCCGCCATTGGTGCTGGTCTACCTTGTCTCCTACGGTCTTAGGGCCATGCAAGCATGGTGGATCTCATCCCTTACCGACAGGAGGGCTCCGTTTGAGGTGCTTTTTTGAGTTTTGTTAGGGTTTGTGTCATGCTTAGAGAGATGAGACAACAGCGCCTCTCTGAAGATGAAATAAGATTCCCCCCGCGTATCCCGCATCCCAGTGATGCTTCCAGCATCATAACGGGGCGTGTTGAGGTTTATCTTTGGCAGATCTCATGGGATTCGGTCGGCGTTTCTCTTCGGTGGATCCACGTGGTCCGGTCTTCGCCCGCCTTTGCTCGTGTGTCTACAGAACAAACCGAATGCCTAGCATTCTAACAGCCCTTGGATTGGATCCCATGCACCCGTTAGATAAGCAACCTCCTTCTGTTGAGTGTTCCCAAAACTAAAACTAATTAATGGCGATTAGATGTGATTCCGCCACTGAATTTTAGCAAGTTGATTAGTAGTCCTTTCAACGTAGGTCCCTCTAGTACCTTGCTTCCATATAAATCGGTGCTTCTTACACATAATAACTTCCTACAATCACGCTTATAATTTAAATTCCTTTTAATTTACACGCTTTTTTGTACCATCTTCTTTTCCGGGAACTTCCACCAAACAAAAATTGTTTGTGGTGCTACTAAATTGCTTCCTGTGCTAGTGCTTCTGTCCAACAAAAAAAATGGGAGTGCCTAGAACTCATGTAGATGAGATATAATTTGGTTTCATTCACTTTGAAAACCAAAACAGATACAACCCACGTCAGCACACACGCATCTTATAGCATCACATCCAATGGCTATAAAAGGTGAATAAGACCAAATTATATCTCATCTAGATGAGTTCTAGCAAAACTAGAAAAAGAATCCAACATAGTGTTTCCAATGTGCCAAAAAATATTTACATTGCTTAGAAAATTTGCTTCCAATACAACTAATGTTTGCCTCAATGTAAGAATTATTTTTTGACGTGGGAGGCAATATTTGCTTCCCTTGGGAGAAAACTTATTTCTAGGCACCACAAACAATGCTTCATTTTTATTTCATATTTATTTCCATCATATGGAATTGATGCTTCCAGCAATACAAATTACAAACTATGATTTCTAATCCATAGCAAAGTTTTGTCCAAACATTGTCAAGTGATGTGCTTCCTTTATTTTTTTTGCATATAGTTTTGTATGTCATGCTTGTAATTTTTTTGTTTACTAGCAATTTCATAGCAGTTGTGGTTCCATCCCCGTCTCTCTTTGCTCTGCTTCATCCACCATTTCCGACCTAGCCTTGATGGAATCCATTATTTCACTCGGAAGTCAGCAGGTGATGCTGTCGTCGAGGCACGAGAGTGGGTGGGGAGCAGCGAGGATGGCACCAGGGAGGGTCAACACTCTTAACCCGTGGTAGCCGAGGGCGCATCTTGCTAGTTTGCTTCCAAGCCAATGACGAGAACACCAACCACTGAGATTGTCGATCTCATTCCACATGTCGTTCCACCATCGACAACCACCGCATGCTCACGATCTACAAAACATTTTCTCCCGCTCCCGTCGACCTTGCGGAACTTCAGGAAGCATGAGTTGTTGGATTTGACTACAAATAGGAAGCACGGAAATGAAGCAACCTGAAACATTGTAGAAGCACACGTGTTATACATATGAAGCAAATTGTTGAAGAAATACAACTATGATACTTATGAAGCAAACTAATTAAACATATGAAGCATGAAATTTTGGATGCATCATATAGTGCAAATCCAACATAATTTGCATAGTGGAAGCATAGGTTTTAAGAAGTGCGAATAACAGAAGATTTCTACATGGTCATTCAGACTCAAATCATGAAGATAGCCATTATGTCCACAATATATTTGAAGTTTAGGAAGCATGAGGGCGCAGAATGAAGCATGGAAACGAAGCAAAACTGAACACACAGAATTGCAAGGCTCCTCACAGAATATATACAAACTGAGGATGCAAAAGTAAGACATGTATGCAGCATGTTGTATTGACTGACGATCTACCTTTCATCCTGGCGAAGAAGGGACGCCGGAGCCAACCACCGGCAACATCAACCTCCTCTGCAGCATTGGCACGACGCACCTCCTCGATAGAACAAAAAAGGCTGACATGAATTAGAACATACATGGGGAAGGAAGCTACGGGCACATATAAAAGAGCTATGAAGCATGAAGTCTGAAGCCAAAATCTGTTGCTACCACAAGTCCACAACATATATGTGACATACTGGAAGCATCCTGTTGAAAATAGCACATCTATTTTCAAGATTTAGGTGCTGCAATTTGTAATGTACATATTAATATCATCAACCTAATTGGAGTTATGTGAGCTTACATGAACTAAAGTTGTGGACAGACACAAAATTATCACACGTCCATTTGAATAAAAGTACACTACAATTCAAACATGTCGAAACATTACAGAAACCTGGTGCTTGTAGTATCTGTACTTTGATACAGCAAAGACATCAAAGGCTCAATTAAGTTGAAGATGAAAGTCATGGTGGTAGAGTCGTACACAGCTGGTGCCTCTAGGGATGGCAGTTTTGCCCATGGGTATGGATACCCGCGGGTACCCTACCCGAAAATAATATGCATGGGTGAGAGTTGGCAAGATTTTGTACCCATGGGTAATTGGTATCCATACCCGGAAAATATATGGATAGGGCACGGGTATGAAATTGCGCCCATGGATAACCCATTGGATACCCAAAAGTATTAATAAATGAAAATAACTGCTATGACATGTGGAATCAGCATCAAACTCCTTTGGCCCAACCCTAAATTCCTTATTCCCTAAACTAGCCATAGCTCTATAGGACCGCAATCGCTAGCTCACCACTCCTCTGACGTCCTATATGACTCATCGAAACAATGAAATCATGACTCATCACCACCAGATTCTTGTACAACTCTCGATCATGCGATCCCTAGTTTTGATTCCCGCCTCCCACAACATCGGAACTCCACCAATTGTTGCTCTTACTCCAATGTTGTGTCCAAGATGTCAACCACCAGAGGATGTTGCATCATTGCTAGACTGCTTGCCCAATATTATTTTAATTTTGGGCTCATTTATCTACCTTTTCAAAATGTAAATGCTATATATTCTACCCACTGGATACCCATTGGGTAAAGGATACCCAATGGGTATGGGTATGGGTGTCAATTTGTGCCCACGGGTTTTGAAATGAGTCGGTATAGAAAGTTTTTGTGGGTATAGGTTTGGGCAGAAGGAGGTTCTACCCACCCATACCCTACCCATTGTCATCCCTAGGTGCCTCCAAGATGACCTGGTCGATCCTCTCGGCAACCTAGTGAGGCAAATAACATGGTACAGATGGCATGCACGGCCACCTGATGTTGGGCTGGCGCATCAGAGGTCACGCGGGGGGCATAGGGGTTGGTGCAGGCGCTGTGGTGGATGATTTACTCGGAGATGTAGTTCTGGCGCCGCTGTCGGATAGGACATAGGTGTTGGGGAACGTAGTAATTTCAAAAAAATTCCTACGCACACGCAAGATCATGGTGATGCATAGCAACGAGAGGGAGAGTGTTGTCTCGTGCCCTCGTGAGACCGAAGCGAAGCGATCTGGCGTAGAGGAAGTAGTCGTCGTTCTCCTCGCGATCAACCGATCCCAGCGCCGTTACTCCGGCGCCTCCGAGTTCTTGACACACGTACAGCTCGGTGGCGCTCCTCGGGCTCCAATCCAGCAGAGCTTGGGAGGAGAGTTCCATCAAGACGACGGCATGGTGGCGATCTTGATGTTCTCTTGACGCAGGCTTCGCCTAAGCACCGCTTCTGATATGACCGAGGTGGATTGTGGTGGAGGGGGCACCGCACACGGCTAAGAGCGATCTCAAGGATCAACTTGTGTGTTCTAGGGTGCCCCTGCCCCGTATATAAAGGAGCAAGGGGAGGGCGGCCGGCCCTAGGAGGCGCGCCAAGGGAGGGAGTCCTCCTCCTAGTGGGAGTAGGACTCCCTTTCCTAGTCCAACTAGGAAGGAGGAAGGGGAAGGAAGGAGAGGAGAGGAGAGGGAAAGGGGCGCGCCCTTCCTTGTCCTATTCGGACTCCCACAGGGGCGCGCCACCTCTGGTGCGGCCCTCTCTCTCCCTCTTGGCCCACTAAGGCCCATAACTTCCCGGGGGTTCGGTAACCCTCCGGCACTCCGATTTTCTCCGGAAACTTCCGAACCTTTCCGGTGTCCGAATATAGCCGTCAATATATCAATCTTTATGTCTCGACCATTTCGAGACTCCTCGTCATGTCCGTGATCATATCCGGGACTCGAACTTCTTCGGTACATCAAAATACACAAACTCATAATATAACCGTCATCGAAACCTTAAGCGTGCGGACCCTACGGTTCGAGAACAATGTAGACATGACCGAGACACGTCTCGGTCAATAACCAATAGCGGGACCTGGATGCCCATATTGGCTCCTACATATTATCTGAAGATCTCTATCGGTCGGACCGCATAACAACATACGTTGTTCCTTTGTCATCGGTATGTTACTTGCCCGAGATTCGATCGTCGGTATCCAATACCTAGTTCAATCTCGTTACCGCAAGTCTCTTTACTCGATCGTAATACATCATCTCATAGCTAACTCATTAGTTGTAATGCTTGCAAGGCTTAAGTGATGTGTATTACCGAGAGGGCCAGAGATACCTCTCCGACTATCGGAGTGACAAAACCTAATCTCGAAATCGCCAACCCAACATCGCCTTTGGAGACACTGTAGTACTCCTTTATAATCACCCGATTCGTTGTGACGTTTGGTAGCACCAAAGTGTTCCTCCGTAAACAGGAGTTGCATAATCTCATAGTTATAGGAACATGTATAAGTCATGGATAAAAGCGATAGCGACATACTAAGCGATCGTGTGCTAAGCTAATGGAATGGGTCATGTCAATCGGATCATTCACCTAATGATGTGACCTTGTTAATCAAATAACAACCCTTTGTTCATGGTTAGGAAACATAACCATCTTTGATTAACAAGCTAGTCTAGTAGAGGCATACTAGTGACACTCTGTTTGTCTATGCATTCACACATGTATTATGTTTCCGGTTAATACAATTCTAGCATGAATGATAAACATTTATCATGAAATAAGGAAATAAATAATAACTTTATTATTGCCTCTAGGGCATATTTCCTTCAATAGGAACAGTGTTCCGGTGGATCACGAGGACGGAGGTGAGGTCCGACGGGGAAAGCCGGAGGAACAGGGGACACGGAGAGAGATGGACGGGGGCGAGGGATTAGGGGGCAGTTATGGTAACGTGGCTCCAAGAAAATTAGGTGGTTAGCAGCGGGGTAAGGCTCAGCCGTGGGATTAAACAAGCATCAACGGAGCACGAGTTGTCTGAGGATTGATTTGTATCAGACGTATGATATCATGGCTGTGTTCGGTTTCTCTCTGCTCCGTTAACACTGCTCCCGGAGCGGACCGTCCTTTAGCTTAATTAGGTGGAGCTGCCAAAACCCAACTCCCCAACTCCACCGAGCGGAGAAGTTCCGAACAGGGCCCAAGTGTTTCCCAACAAGTAATCGAGTCCTTTCTCAAGTTGTAAAGCCTAGGCAAATTTTCACTTAATGCTTCCAATCCACCCATCTTCCCATAACCGACTCACAGGTCTGCTCTAAATAAGCAAAAGAAAGAGAATTTGTACACCATCATCATGTGCTAGACCCTTGGATAACACTTGTGTCGAATCCTCAGCAGGAGACACGTCGAACGACCACGCACACCCTACTAGCCCTCTCCTTCACTAATACGTCAGCGGTCAGCATTAGATCTATATAGAGAGATCACTTGTACAAGTACACCTATTCTTTCGTCGCAAAATAGTAATGATTATTTGTTCTACCATCCATCTGTCCAATTGTCTGATGGCCATTTCCCATTTTGGTGCAACGGCTAAGCGCACCTGGCCCGTCGCCGTTTCATATACTCCGTATACGTCTACGTGACGATAGTTTAGTTGGTAGAGACCAGTTGGTTGATTGGTTTCAGGACGCTTTCAAAGCCGGATCGGCCGCCACGTTGCATTAGTTTCGTGCTTCAACGTTTCACGTCCCAAGCGGCATGGGGCACTCACCTACTAGTAGTCCTGGCCATGGGAAGCCCGGCCCGAAAAAGCCCAGCCCGGCCCGGCCCGACGCTGCCTCCGGTCCGGGCTCGGGCCTAGTTTTTGAGCCCGAAGGCCGGGCCAGGCCGGGCCCGGGCCCGTCGTTTTTGCCATTTTCTGAAGGTCGGGCCGGGCCGGCCCGAAGCCCGATGGGCTTTTACGTGCTCGGGCCGGGCTCAGCCTCAGAAACACAGGCCCAATGGTTGGGCCGGGCCCGGGCCTGAGTTTTTTGTGTCGGGCTTGGCTAGGCCCGGCCCGAAGCCCGGCCCGGCCCGAGGTTTGGCCAGGTATACCTACTAGCTATGGGCACCACCCTTTGCATGGATCGCGTCCTCCATTTTTTGAATTATTAATCAAAGCGTTGGCTTCGGAATGCTAGATTTTTTTTCTTCTTCTTCTTATATCTAGATGTTGAAGCTTTTAGGTCTGTTCATGTCCCCATCCATAATGCTTGTAGATCTCACTCATGATCCTTTTTTTATGCAAAAGTTGATCTCACTCACGATGTTCTTAGTCAATATTTAAGGGTACGTACCCCTGTTGGAACAGTTGCCTAATTTAAGGGTGGCCATGTGGTCCTTTTTGTTTCATTCTAGAAGGATTGTTGTAGGACACGGACATGGGTTCCAACTTCCAAGTTCCAACCCAACTTCCTCTCTCAGAAAACTTCCAACCCAAAAGTGCACACGGTATTTTTTTTTTCCTCACGCATATTGCTTTTAACCAGTGTAGTGCACGTAGCCACTGGTCGGGCAACAAGTGCGCACTCAGTTTGCACTAGAGACGAATACGTGTTGAAGAAAATATGATCAGCTGCCAAAGTTGCCTTGATTACCGCGGGCCTACCACCAAGTTAATTAGTTATTTCGCTAATCAAAAACCAAAAGGTGAGAAAACGATGGGAGCTGCGCGTGCTTAACATCGATCTTGTCCAACATATCCGAGGTAGGCCTAAAGCGCTGGAGTGAAAACTATCCTGGCTAATTTAGAAATGCATTCAGTTTAAAACACTCAAACCCTGTCCAATTGTTTAAACCCGGCGGTGATCGAGGTATGATATCAGTAAGATCATTCAGATCGCCAGCTAATAGCACCAGTAGTTAGTTTACTCTTCGATTGTTGATCTCGCGACGTAAGCTCATATATTCCATGACACGCACCACTAATTTTATTACTACTACTTGTGAGTAGCTTTGCAACGTGGATCGATCGACTTGGATTTGTCAATTGACGGGAGACAAGAACGTGACCAGTTGAGCTAACGCGTCTGACTGGGTTTGTAGTTTATTTCGCACTGAATTCGTGTCAATTGCTCGGACGTGGAGCAGCCGCAAAAGTGCACTAGGAAATGGCAATGGAAAGCACTCTTGTCGCCCTCTAGGTAAAGCGCAATGAAAAAGTGAATTGCGGATCCGATCCATAGAGTAGAATGACAATATAGGTAAAGTACTCTTGGTCGATAGATACGCATGACCGGCCGTACGTCGTGTTTAATTACTACTCGACAGTGTGGTTATTATATGTGACTGCCCTTGGATTCGTATATATGGTGCGTCATGGTGCACATCGACCATACTTTTGTTTACTCTATCTATATCTACATTTCGTGACATGTACGGATCCATATTTTTGTTAATATTTGCGAGTAGGTTTGCAACGTGGATTGCTCGATTTGGACTTTCAGTTAACAGGAGACAAGAACATGATCAATCGAGCAGCTGGTATCCGTGATAAGATCTACCACTTGACCGTGCTCTCGATGAAGGCACTGTACTCGTGTCATTTGCTTGGGACGCGAAGCCGCCGCAAAACTGCGGAATGGTGTTAGAAAAATGAGTGGGCCGAGTTTTCAAAAGAGCTACTCCCTTCTCCGCCACAAAATAAGCTCCTTGTTGGAAATATGAGCAATTTACTGAATGATTAAGAGAAATACTAGATAAAGCATGACTTGCATAGCAGTGACAAAACAAGCCATGCGATTTGACAAAGAGAAGGTAAATAATATCTGCATATATGAGCTAGAACCGATCATCTCTAGAGCAGACAGTAGATCAAGATGCATATATGAAGTAGAGCCTAACATGTCTAGGTCAAACACTAGAACAAGAAACTGTTGCAGGACTTCTAACAGGAAAAATAAGAACACGTAAGGGACAGCAGCAGGAGAAGAGGCATTGGACTTGGGGTCGGTGTCCTTCATGTCGTCGAGGAGGTTGTCGGCGTCGAGGAAGTAGTCGTCGGAGTCCGGGGCGTCCGTGACGAAGAAGTCAGTAGTCACGCAGAGCGCTCCCCAAAAACCTTATCACTCTTCTCCCGTACAGGACTCAAAAGGTGCGGTTTCGGAGGCCTACTGTCCCGACCTGCGGTGCACGCCGCAAACCGGGATGGAGAAGATCGTAGTAGCAGCGCAGTGCTTAGGAACCGGTGGCGAGAGGAAGAAATAGTTCTAGCGCGTCTCTCTGAGAGGAGCGACCTCTCTTTTATAGGCGCAAGAGGAGGAGGCGAGAGGCTGCGCCGGGAGCTGAAGGGAACAAGGGAGACGAAACGAACAGGCAGTAGCCGAAGGGTGCAGCGTTCGTATTCAATATCCACTACCGCAAAAACTTTTCAGCTTCCGAGTGACCTTTCGTATACCCGTAATGCGTGGAAAAAAATTAGACATCGGTTCGGCTCATTCCCGCAACCCGCGGCGCGGCGGCGGAGGAGGAGCACGTGTGGATGTCCCTCTTGTTCTCATGCTCATACAAGTGGGGAAAGAACCTCCCTTATAAAGAGGTCCAACTCCCTCTAAACTAGCCGTGTGTGACTAAACTTTAGTTCCACTTTTTGCCTTGCACGAATGGGCTGCATGGGCCTCTAGGATTTATTAGGAATTTCTGAAACTGCTATTGGGCTATGCCCAAATAGACAAAATTCCAGCATTTCTCCTTCGAAGCTAGGGGTGCAGAGCGGCGTCCCGCGAAGTCCGGCAAAAGTGCCCAGCTAGGACAAATTACTTTATACGCACTTTGATCCAGCTAAAACAGTTTTTTCTTGTTTTCAAGGAAGTGGGGCGGATCGAGCGCCGCCCTGCATCTCTATTCGAAGTTACTCCCTTTGATCCAAAATAAGTATCGTGGTTTTAATTTAGATTGGAGTAGTAGATGCTCCAATGTATTCCTTTCTGAAGCTGCACTGAATTTGGCAGTTTTGATGTTATACATAATGTGTACTGAATTTTTCATATGTGCCTTCTTTTCTTCAGTTTTGCATTTTTTTCACAGAATCTAGTGCAATGCGGTTTGGATATGGATCCTTGATGTTGTGTAATGTTATCCCTCCATGTGAACATTGATTCCTTTTTTAATGGGAGGTGTGAATCGGTTGCAGAAAATTTGTGGATATCTATGGGACAATGAGACAACTTTTCAGAAAACAAAGCTTCTAAACGTGTATGCAGTTCTGAGCTCCTTTCCTCTGTTAAAAGTGACAAATACAATGCATATTTGCCTGAATACTTTACGACAGCACTTTGACAAAATGATACAACGCGTGGAATATATAAAACCAAAAGGGCAAACAACAAGTTAACTACTTCATCTTGTGAAGACATGTTTCGGGCATATCCAGGTTGCATAATGGACATCTTGCACAGTTTCAGTTTGGAGAAATATGCCGTTAGACATGTCTCTCCAAACATAATGTGGAAGCAATCAAAAGAATCACAGTATCCAGATACAATTCAAGCAAAACATAGGCACAAAGCCTTTTGAAATTCATGCAATGCATGAACTTCTGGCGAGTGAATTGCAAAAACCACCACATTTGGGGCATCATTTGCAGGAAAACACCAAGTCACTAATTTTTTGCAAAAATCACCGCGGATTCGGTAAACACTTTGCAAATAGCACTGATCAGGTGATTTGGCTCATTTGATCACTTTCTGACAAGTGGGACCAGATTGTAAGGAGCTGGCTGGGCAAAGTTTCGACACACAAACCCCTGAATTGTAAAAAGAAAAAGCAATCAGGCCCTCTTGCCCCCCTGCCTCGATCCCGTCTGGATCGGGAGAGGCCCCGAGCTGCCCAACCCCCGCGCCACTCCGGCGACCTCGCCGCAGCGCCACGCGACCCCGCCACCGTGTCGGCCAACCCCAAGCCGCTACGACCGCGGCCCCACCCCTCGCACCGACCGGCGCCAAGCGGCTACGACCCCGGCCCCTGCCCCGCGCGGGCCGGCCCCAAGCTGCTACGATCGACCCCGGCCCCGCTCCTCTCTTGGGTAGCAAGCACGGCGGCCCCAAGCCGCACGGCGATGCACCCATGCCTCCCTTTCTCCTTCCTCCCTCATCTCTCTTTCCCCAGCCGGCGGCGTGCAGCCCCGAAGCATGCAGCGGCGGTAGCGCAGAACACCAGAGCAAGCAGCGAAGCACAGCACGAGCACAAGCAGCAGCAGCGGCGCGGCTGCGTGCAGCACAGACGCATCACCGGAGCAAGCAGCGACCAACGACGGTGAGCTCCTCCGCTGCTTGTGCGTGGCGTGGATAGCAGCGCATGAGCGCGAGGCCATGGCCGAGCAACCGCCCGGTTCCAACCACGCGGCGGCACACGGGCCCAACCCGGCCGACACCGTCGAGGAGCTCTCCGGAGGGACCTCCTCCACTGCGCGGCCGTCTGCGCCGACGAGATCGGCCTCGCCGGCACCGTGGACGGCGAGCACCAAGTCGCTCCTGGCAGTGCAAAAGAGGGGTTGATTGCTTTTTCTTTTTAGATCTAAGAGTGTGTATGTAAATGTTATGCCAAGTCAGCTCCTTACAATCTGATCCCACTTGTCAGAAAGTGATCAAATGAGCCAAATCACCTGATCAGCGTGATTTGCAAAATGTTTACTGAATCCGCGGTAATTTTTGCAAAAAAATAGTGACATCGTGGTTTTCCGCAAACGATGCCCCAAATGTGGTGGTTTTTTGCAATTCACTCAACTTCTGTCACTGTGCCAAAATATGCATTGATCGGTGAAGCTTCAACACCAGGTTGTCTCTTATTACTTGACTGGATTTTCAACTTTGCCACCTGACCTCTGTGTCTCAGTGTAAATGACAATATAGCATGCGTGTGCGCTCAACCAGAACAGCAAGAAGCAAAACCATGGCACATGTGATGGGATTCATCTTAATGCGGTTGGTATGTGATGGGATTCATGTAATAGGATAGGCATCTAGTTTATCTATCTACTTATAGCCAGCCGGTTGTTGCATCTTGTCTTGGCTAGTCGATGTTTCTAGCCTTTATGGCTCTGTGTGAGATTTCTTTGTTTTTATTTTTGTTTGGAGACCTTGGAACCATGTTGACACTGTTTTTGTGGTTAATAAGATGGCTGTATGCATCATTCTGATGCAGAGGCCGGGGAGTCCCCCTTTTCGGAAAAAAAAAACGTGATCTGTTTGTCCAAGACCCAAGAAATTAACAAACACAACCATGGAAGCCTGGAGAGAATATCCCATGGAAACCAAGTTTCAAAGAAAACTTCATGGAAACCACGTTTGAAAGTTTCCAAAAAATATGAAAAAAATATAGGATGCTAAGAGATTGATGATTTATTGCCATGCGAAATTTCAAGTATATATACTGACATTCACTGTTAAATGGTAATGTTTTTGAGATATGAAAAAACAAATTCAACAATGAATACTCACATTCACTGTTTGACACAATTTAATGCTTATAATTTATACCATGCAAATGGTAATGTTTTTGAACTTGGGAATTTCACTTGTTAATTAAACATCACACTCTTAAGATCCTTTTTTTTTAGATTTCCTAAAACTTCAAAATATTGTTTCTACGTGGTTTTCATCGATTTTCACAGAAACTTGATTTCCATGTGATTCTCTCTGGAGATCTGAAGGCCTTTGCTTTAGCGCATGGCAGAGCCACCATTCTTACGGCCTGTTCGTTTTCTCTCCGCTCCCGTGACTCAGCTCCCGGAGCGGAGCAGGTTGCTGCAGATTCTTACGGAGCAGCTCAAACCGAGCTCCGCAGCTCTGCGGAGTGGAGCGGAGTGGAGAGATTCCAAACAGGGCGTTAGAGTGGGTTAGCGGACAAGGGCGGTGGCATCATCTACCCGCCGTGGTAACAGCCGATGTCTCTCCGAAGATGGATACATCCTTGTGGTGATGGGAACGGGCCGGGTTGAGTTATTCTCTAGAGACTATGAACAAGGAGATTTGAGGACTTCTCTATTAGAATTTCAACAAATACATGAGCCTTCGGTAAAACTTGCTTAAGTGGCTGGGGTGCCATACTGCCATCCCATTTCTGATATACTCCCTCCGTTCAGAATTACTTGTCGCGGAAATGGATGTATCTAGACGTATTTTTGTTCTAGATACATCCATTTCCGAGACAAGTAATTCCGAATGAAGGGAGTAGTATGTCTGTTTGCGATCCAACATTCGAGAAATGAAGTTTCCAGATTTTCACCAAAAGTGTTTTCACGCCGCCATCGAACAAAAGACCTACTCCCCGCTCCATACCGGGTCTACAATTTCTGAGTACCAAAGATTGCTTGATTACATCACCCATTGGTTACATTTTTTTCTTGAAGACTGGAATTAGGGAGCACCCATCGGTAACTTAATTTAAACCCATTTGATCTTCCTAACAGTTTACCCTTTAAAGAACATGGCAAACAAAACTTGTAGCGTGGTAAATTTACTTTTACAGCCATGGTAAGTTTACTTTTATAGCAATGGCAGTTTTTACCTTCTTTTTTTGTAACGCATTTTTTTTTTGAATAGTTTGAATTGCTTACCATATGTATCACATGATTTTTGCAACGCAATTTAACCTTTTCAAATTTGCCATGGCAATTTTCCCTTAATTATCATGGCAAATTTACTTTTGCATACATGGTAATTTTATATTTTACAGAAATGTCAATGTAAGCTTTTTTTGGCATCACAAATTTATCTTTTCAATTTGCTATGGAAAATTTAACTTAATTGCCATGCCAAAGTAATTTCCGGGCCCGCGGACACGTCCGGATGCATTTGCAGGCGTTTGAGGGGCATGATTTGCCAAGTCCGACTGTAGGTGGGCTAAGTGGTAAAAAATGGAGCCTTCCCTAGCGAGGAGGCCTTCACCAAGAGGGGTCCAAAATGGCTCCTGACTGCTGAACCTGCTGCTGGAAGATTGCACTAGAGATGCTAGGGATCAACTCCTTCTCATTCTTTGGCGATCACGGCACCCTCCGCATCCTTCACCACAAGGGATGGGGCACACGACGATCCCTGCTCTGTTTCCTCCTTGCAGAACTGTGGCCAGCACATTGTTTCCATGCGCGCGCGTACCATTGCTTCGACCTCACGCAGCTGCCACGCGCACGCGCTTCAGCTCCGGCGTATGGCACGGCGCCCACGCTTCGGCGTACGGCGCCGGAGCCGGCCGGCCCTCCCACACCTGCGACGGCTGCGCCGGTGCTGCTGCTGCTGTGCGCTCCGTCACCGGCGCTGTCGTGGCCGGCACTGCTTCCGCGTCCGACAGGCGCCACACCTTGACCGACCCGTCCAGGCTCCCGCTGTACACCACGAACCGCCGATCACCGCCCGAACCAGCGGCCGCGGCCTCCTCGTCCATGGCGACGCACTTCACGGGCCCTGTGTGTCCGGCCAGAACGGCGAGTCCCACGTGCTCTGCCCCGTCGCGGCGCCACACGCAGAGAGTCCGGTCGGCCGAGCCGCTGACGATGACGTTGCCGGCCACAGCCAGGCACATCACCGCCATCTTGTGGCCCTTGAGCACGCCGCCGTATCTCGCCTCGCCGTCGACCCAGTGCCAGTAGGTGACCAGCCCGTCCGACGAGCCCACGTACACGACGCGGTCCTCGGGCGACACGGCGATGGCGGTGACCGCGCCCTCGCCCTTCCTGAGCACCTTCTCCAGGACATGCCTCGCGGCCATCTCCCGCCGCCACACCTTGACGGTGCCGTCGGCCGATCCGGTGAACACGACGCTGTCGAACCCGGCGGCGGCCACGGTGTTGACGGCGTCGTCGTGCGCACTAACGGACTCGAGGCACTTGGAGTCCGACATGCGCCACACCTTGAAGGTCCTGTCCCACGAGGCCGAGTAGAGCAGCCCGGCGCCCTCGTCGAGGCTGAGGGAGGACACGGCGTCCGAGTGCCGAAGCCACACCGCACGTTGGCGCCCCCGGCGCTGCGTCTCGACGTAGCTGGTGGGGTTGACGGCGCTCTTGAGGTAGTCCTTGAGCTTCGGGAGCGAGCCCACCTGGCGGGGCACGGCTGGGTTGTCCGCGTCGGCGCGCCACACGCGCACCTTGCCGTCCTGGTGGCCGGTGAAGATGCGCCCGTCGTCGGCGACGACGATGGCCTTGACGAGGCCGCTGGCGGTCCTGAACCCGGCGAGCTCGCGCTGGTCCCGCCACACGCGCACGTTCGGAGAGTCGGTGCCGGTGTAAAGAACGTCCCCGGTCGCCGCCAGCGAGTAGACGTGCCCGTCCTCCTTGACCAGCGACGCGATGAGTCCCGTTGCCCCCGGTTCAACATCGGCACCCCCGGCGCCGAGGCCCGGGAGGTGCGCCCAAGGCGACTTGGGCGTGGGCGGGGTGGAGGAGCCGCCGTAGCGCGACGGCGAGGCGTCCCCGTCCGTGGTGGGGTAGGACGAGCAGCTATACCCATCGTCATCTGACACGGACGCGGAAGAGGAGGAGAAGGACCTCGGCGAGCAGGCAGCCACCGCAGGGTCCGGCCGGAGGAAGTTGAGGAGCTTCTGGTGGTTACCCATGGATCGATGTCACAATTCACAGAGCAGACGTTCGATCAGCTGATGATTTGTGCTGCGCCGAAAGGAAAGCCGAGGCCGAAAGGGAAGAGGAGAAGAAGCTTGCGAGGTTGGAGAAGAGGGAGGCGAGCAGCATATATATCGCGTGGAGACGCTGAGAGACGGAAACGAGAGCTATGCCGTGGGAGCCACGACGTCCCGACAGGTGGGTCTGATTTGATTGATTATTTCCTTCTCTTCCATTTAAAGGAGGGTTCCGCTTTCTTGATTTTGTCGGTTTTACTACTAGAATGTTTTTTAAATTTTGCGTATTCATCATTGGGAATGGGCCTTGACTCGGCGGTTGCTGCCTGATCACCGAACGTGGGCACGCGGCGGCCGCTGCTACCTTTCCAGGACTATTGTGGCATTCATCATTGGTTTCTTTCGTCACTTCGATTTATGCTAGAGAAATATCTCACTGCTGCACCATTCCGTTGGATTAATTAAATAAAAAGGAGCGACCATTCCGTTGCGATGCGATGCGAATGGCCAGGCCCAGACGCGATCGAACATTCCAGATCACTTGCATTGCACGGCAGCGATCTTTCCGTACTCAAACGCATCCACGCTTATTCAAAATTACTACCATGCAAAAGATGCAGTGGAACCAAAGATTAACCATACCATGCAGCGGAGCAGGAACAGTACAAGTATTCTTTTGTTTCTGATGACTTTGTGCTGGGCAGTTCAGGGCGATAAAAAGAGAAAGAAAAAACAAAAGCACATGCATCTTTAGGCTTTATTAGGCAATTGGGGTGTACAAGTGGTGCATGCTCTTCTCGGACCGGGCAAAATCGGCCGATGGGACGGCGGAAAGGCCCTCGGCTCGCCTCCGTTAATACGTACAAGGACGGCGTGTGGTACGTTGCTTCCGGGACCAAGGTTTCCATAACGATTTGAACATGTGGGTTGTGGATGGGTCGCATGTGCGTGCTCATTTCATACTACCACATCAATAAAGCAGCAAGAATCACACGCTTTGCTTTGTTTACGAGGGTACGAACCCTGAATAAACTCGTTTATAGAGCAAAAAGTGCCATTAGTTTAGTTTAACATTTGAGAAGCACGCGCTACTTTTAAGCAAGTTGTTGAGCACTGATCAATCCATGTCCCATCTGGACATCGTTGTACATGCCTTGCCTGTTTGGAACATATAAAAAGTTCAATCTGCCCAGAATTTTATCTCCACCAGCAACGGGCGTACCCCTAAATCCTAATCATTGACCATAGTTAATTTTGCTAATTTTAGCCCTAGCAAAAAGAATATTAAGTTACACACGCAGAAAAAGGTTATTAATCGTGAAAAACACCATAAAATCATGTGACGTCCAATAAGTTTATGAGGAAAGACCCACAAGAACACGTGGTTAGAGCATCTCTAGCAGTCCCCGTAAAAGTCGGGCCGGGAAAATGCGTTTAGAGTTCGCTGCAGATCAGATTTGCGAGGTGAATTCATGCGCGGCGGGAGAAACTTGCAGCAACATTCATCATACATAGTTGACCATCATACTACATCATAGATAGTTGTTCATCGTACAACATCATAGTACTACATTGGGGGGGGGGGGATTTGCGGGCCGTGCAGCATACCCGAGTCTAGGCTACCAAAATCGACGGGTGCGGCCGCGACGACGCGGCGGATGAGCCGGAGGAGCTCAGTCCTCGTCGGAGTCGAGGTCGATCCAGACCTTGGCATGCTCAGCGTTCATAACCCGCGGGTCCGCCTCTTTGGACGTGTGTGCCTGCGACGCCCTGCTCGAGAAAGATCTATGGGCCAGGAAGGGTCGCTGGGGCTTTATTTAGGCTCGCCGGCGGTGAGAAATTGGGGCGGAGGGGGAGGGGAATTGCGGCGGAGTGGCTGTGGATAGGGTTTGACCCGTATCCGAGCGGTGGAGAGGATCTTTTTTCGGGCCACGGTAAACTTTATACGGGCGTTTGAGATTCGTTTGAGGCACCCGTCTGGGTCGAACCCTAGCTACCTAGCCTGTGTAAATATGCTCCCTTTTTTCTTAAATAAAAAAGAAACCCTTCTGTTGCTCTCTTGTAGTGGTTGGCATAGAAACACATCGATCAAACATCTCAACTTCATTTCATCAGCAACATATATATATATATGTGCAATAACTTCTGCTAGACATCATTGTTGCTTTCGTCAGCCACAGCAGCCGTATGGATCAGGGCTCCTGTAGTAATACGTACTCATGTTGAAAGGTAGACGATCATCTCTCGTTAGGCTCGATCGATGGGAGTATGTGTCGTTTCTCTAATTTGCTTGTACGCCATATATATATTGGAGTAAGAAAGTAGATATACGGTCGACGATCTTGCTAGCTCGACGCAAAAGCAATCGATCACGAGGGCGGAAAAAACAACCAATATATCGATCCTACCTACTAGCTATCCCAGCTCGCAACTACTCTGTGTCATCTGTCTCAGTCTCGGCTCGTGACCAATTTCCCGTTTTGGCGCGACGGCTCGGACCCCTGCAGCAAATGGGGACACCTGGCCCGTCGCCGCGCGCATATAGTAGGCAACGTCGACGTCGAGGCGTCGTCGCGCGCCGTTGGTACGTCTGCTTTTATCCGTCGCCTTACGTGCACCCGCCACGTTGCGTCCGTCTCGCCATTGTGTGATTGTTTTGTGCTTCCCTTCCTCTGGTGCATGCATGCATCTCCCACAGGCCAACACGTTGTCAGCTATTAGTAGCTCATACGCAGTGTATTAGCGTATGCAAGTCATCGTCTAACGCGCCAGCGTTGCACGGCAGTAAGCAGAAGCGAGTGAGCTTGCACATCACATGCATGCATGCAGGATTGGGGTTCTAAACCTAGCTCGGAAATGCTTCTACACTCCTCTCTCGCTCTCATCCGTTAACCTTTCCCACTAACTGAAATGCACTAGACACAAAACGTGTCGAACAAAGCTGATCATCAAAAAGAAAGAAGGAGATGGGTCGTGTACAATGAACGAAGCCAAGGTAGGTCTAAAGCGCATCAAACCTACGTACGCTCTGTTATACTTAATTAACTATCTGAATATAGGACTTCCACGTTCGATTTCAAGTTTTTTTTAAAAAAAACTTTTGAGAGTTACACTCGATTTCTAGCTAGGTGATCCATTGGTCCTTATCCCGATCGAGCTATATAATCACTGCAATTCATTTTCAAAGAAAACTCGCACCACTGTGACGTCTGATTCTGGTGATAACTTATTTAAAACCACGCAGCATATATACGATCCAAAAAGCGATCTAGCAGATCGCCAGCGAGTGCCATCACTCGTTAGTTTACTCTCCATTCACTGACTGTCTCCATTCATAGATGTCGCGACGTAAGCCGTATATCTCGTGACATGCACACACATGCCACATCTCTATTTTCTTGTTACGAACTTACGATTTGGCGGGAGCTTTGCGACGACGTGGATCGTTCGATTAGTACTTGTCAATTAACGGGGGACAAGACCATAATCAACTCAAGTTTGTACTAAAATGGCACCGGCATTGGACCTTTGGCCTTGCCTAGTATACTACAGAGACCAACTGGGTGAAGTAGTCGATAAGACATGCATGGCCGGCATAGTACTTGACACAATGGTATATTTATAGGCCACTGCGATTGTATATACACACATACATGGTGAGTGACGCAACGCACTTCTTTGTCGCCGGATTAGGAGACTAATTAAGCAGCGTTTTTCTTTTCTTTTTGTCGTTGTCAATTACCCGGTCTAGTCTCACTCTGCCATGTTACCATTTCTGAGTAAGAAAGAAAACGAGACCCTTGACACAATCAGGTCGTCCAGCTTTGGTTAGATAAAGTGGAATCACGAGAGCCCAAACAAGAGCCACTCCTCCTCGTCCTCAATCCTCATAGCCTAGCCAGCACCGGTGTCGAGCGTCCAGCAAGCAAGCAGGCCATGCGTGCCACTACTATCCATCACACCTTCTATTCCGTCCATCAGCTTTGGGTTACACCACTCACCAGTCTATCTATCCCATCAGCTTCCATTATCTGTCTCGTTCGCCCGTGACCTACTTCCAGTTCCGGCGGGACGGCTCAGCTCTCCCGCGGAAGCGGGGACACCTGGCCCATCACCGTTGCATAACGTCGGCGTCGAGCCGTCGTCCGATCGGCGGGTGGCAGTTGGGTCGACTTTTACGCGCGCTCCTGCCACGTTGCATCCATGGAGCATCATCTGTGCTTTCTTTTTCTCGATCCGTTAGCCGATTGGTCCGTGGCTTGATTTGGTGCAGTCGCTACCCAGGTTACCACGCTATCGTCCAAGTTTATGTGGTATGGGCAATGGCCGGGAATGGAGCATACGTGCAAATGCCGTTGAGCACGGCGGTGGGCGCATGTCAACATTTCACGCGCCACCGTTGCATGCTGGTCGCGAAAGGTTTGTGTGCACATGCAAGCATCAGCTCTATTATTTGTTCGCAATCATACAGCTAGTGATTCTCCTCTGGCGCCCTCAGAGCATCTACGGTCGGACTGGGCAAATTCGGCCCTCTATATGTTCATGGACGGGCACGTCCGCGGACACATCCGGACGGGCCCATATATTTCGCTTCCGGCATCTACATATCTCAAATTCGGGCTCTTAAATTCATGCAAATCCATGCACGTCGATTATACAAGCCATTGTCGCACGTAAATAACAAATGTTGGTACCGAACATAAGTAGTGTTTACATAAAATTTATTTGAAGTGCACAAGATCATTGTGGGTTTACATATGCTCCACAAGATCATTGAGTAGTTGTGTGTGCGCCTGATAATCTCAAAGATTCTGATGCATCTGCAAAACGTTCATAAGCTGAGTTGTATCTTGATCTTCCATGATTGCAACTTGTTCTCCTAGTGCTTCAAAATCATTGGTTTGGGGAGTAAATAGCAAAAAGCTACTAGTTTACAGGTTAGGGTTCCAAAAAACTACCACTTTTTTAATTTTCTCAGAAAGCTACCAAACGCGCGGTCGGCTGTTTCAAAAAACCCAAACCCGCGGTGACTAGCGATTTAACCGTTTTCGACGGCCGGGCCCATCTGTCATTACGTGGCAGCAGCGCTCACGCAGCGGCCGTTCCACGGCCGTTAAGCGCCGACCGACGCGGTCGGAAGCGGGGTAAATATACCCGCTCGGTCGGTCGGCTCTTCTCGCTCGCTCACTCACTCTCTCGTTGCTCGCTCTCTCCCCTGCTCTCATTCCCCTGCTCCAGTACGAGCTCGCCGCCGCGCGCCGTCTTCGAGGCCGGTGGCCGTCGACCTCCTTGCCGCAATGCCTTCTGGAACAGCGGAAACCAGCTCGGAGGAGGAGTGCGAGGCTGTCAGCATGGACATGGGACTTATGGTAAGTTCTTTGCCACCTAGGGTTAGGGTTAGGGTAGGCTACGGCCATGGATGTTGCTTAGTCTAGTGTTGTTGTTGTGTGTGTGATACTGTGCTTGATTTGTGAGGGTGCGGTTTGATTGTAGGATTCAGGTAACCTAGGGTTCATCTCTCATACAATGTTAGGGTTCATGCTAATTTGGGGATTTAATGAGCGATTGCAAGTTGAATCTGGTATTGAGTGGAGATTGAAACCAGTTTTTGTTGGTTATTATGGTTGCGGGAGGAACCAGACACCTTTATGGAGCCCTTTTACGTGGCCAACTTGAGCTTGCTCATCCCAAGTGCATTCTGCACCAACCGAGGCCTATTAAGCGTGTTGCTTTTGAAGGGCGATGTGAGGAGGCGTTCTATGGCTGCCCAGTCCAGGTTAGATGCCAATTAAGTTTTCGCTATGGATGTTCGGTCATGTTTGATATGATGCAACAGTTTGTTTGATATGTATGATGCAGCAGTTTGTTTGATATGACAGACACATATGTATTTTGCCACTTTGAAAACTTACTAATGGCATTGTAATAACTTTTCACATTTACAAATGCAGGAAAATGGTGTGAATTGTGGTGTTGTAGAGTGGGTTGATGGGCCTTGGCCACCTGTTCTTCAGAGATGTTTGTGCAAGCTATGGGAGATGTTCCATGAGCAGAACTTTGGAAGGGTACATGACAAGGATAAGTTTGAGCAGGAGTTGGCCAGGCTTAAGAGTGAACATGAAAGGGAGTTGGCCAAGCTGAGGACTGAAAATGACAAGCTTTGCATTGAGTACACCAAGCTTGTTGATGATGTATCCAAGATGTTTGATTGGCAGGATGGTAGGGTGGACAAGAAACAAGTGGAGGAGGAAGAACTTGAGAAGAAGAAGAAGGAGCTAGAGGAGAAAGCCATGTTGGAGGTGCAGATGGAAAATCTCAAACTTGCAAAAGAGCAGAGGTGCATTTTACAGAGCCAAGCTGATATCATCAAGAACACTAGGAAGGCTATGAAGGATGTTCAAGTTGACAGAGATGTTCTTAAGAAGGAGAAGGCAATGCTTGAGCTTCTTGTTCTTTGAGATGTTGAATGAAGGGTATGGCAGCAAGGAGAAGTTAGAGCAAATCAAGGCCATCCTTGAGACTTGAACTTGCTGCGATATGTTGGTGAAGTAAGTACATCCAAAGGCCTTTATATAAGGATGTGGGCCTGGCATGATTTCAAGTAATTATGGGTGTACATTTTGGGGGTATGTGAAGTTTAACTTAGTGTGTAAGAACCTTATTTCCTATGTTGTTAAGTTGTAATGGATCTCCTATGGTATTAAGTGTTGTAATGGATCTCCTATGGTATTAAGTAGTGGAAATGGATCTCCTATGCTATTAAGTAGTGGAAATGGATCTCCTATGCTATTAAGTGTTCAACTTGATCTTATATCTTTTATATGTTATTTGTTATCTTCATATATTATTTCTGTGGGTAATTGGGCTTAGTGGCCCACTACTCTCTGACCAAATGCAACCCTAGGCCTACTAACCCCAATCCACCATCCACCTCTCAATATAAACCCCTCCCCACGCCCACCCTTTCCCAGTGACTCCACCAGCCGCCACCCAAAAGAAAACCTATAGATGGATCCTGACATGGGAGATGTCACAGAGGAAGAGGGGGAGGCTGTGGAGGTACGGACAGCAGCAGCAGCACAGAGGAGGAGGAGGAGGCGCAGGCAGAGGGCACTAGAGGCGGCCCAGGATGAGCAACAACAGGAGTTCAACCGCCAACTCTCCAACAAGGTACTGGAGAAGTGCAATGATGAAGAACTAGAGCTGGTTTTCACTGGTGGCAGGGGAAGGTCATTCATGGAGATCATTAGGTGGGCAAGGATGAGGGCAGTCATGGCTCCTCATCCAGCAACTAGGACCAAGTGGGTCCGTTTCTTTGAGCGCTATGACTGATATGTCAATCTAGCTATCTATCTTGCTATCTATCTTTCTATCTGTAAGTCAATTTGAGAGAGAATTGTAGTAGCATTTGTGAGATTTGGATGTAATCTATCTATCTATCTATGAGATTTGGATGTAATCTATCTATCTATCTATGAGATTTGGATGTAAGCTATCTATCTATCTATGAGATTTGGATGTTTCTATCTGTAAGGTGTATATCAAGTGTTGAATCCACATATAGATAAAAGTTGCAGATGAATTGAAGTTGCAAACAAGTGCAGAATCCACATACAGTACCATATTACAAAGAGTACTCCAAAGAGTGCAGTATCAAGTACTTAGTGAGGCAATGTTATTACAAACCAAATCAAACAGCATGAAGCACTTGGAGTTCAACAACTACAGCTAGTTGCCACTTGCATAAAAGTAATCTTTCAGCCTATTTGATGGCTTCGACCCTCTTTGACCCATCATGCACAAAGACTTGTAGCAGCTCTATTGGCGGCGACTGTCTAGGAGCAATGAAAGATCGATGCCGCTCTATTGGCGATGGCGACTGGTGTTCTTTCTTTGGAGAAGACCTTGATGACCTGGTGTTCTTTCTTTGGAGAAGACCTTGATCCATTGCCATTGACAGTTGTGTTCTTCTTCTTGGCGGTGCTACTCTTTGTTGCGAGAAGATGTGTTGGTCCCGCTCTTCTTGAGAGGTGGTGGTCTTTGTTGATGTAGCTGGTGCTGCCCTCTTCCTTGACCTAGAAGCTATGCATGTTGACTCATTTATTCTTTGGAGGAGGAGTTGGTGCAGGTGCAGAGGTAGCAGGTACCCTTGGTGGCCTTTGTGCGATTGCAGCCAATGAAGATCCAGCCTCGAGTAGTTTGTTCTATTTTCCTACACAACAATATTAGTTAGAAGTATTTTCCTACAAGCAAACAGTAGCCAATGAAGATCCAGCCTTGGCAAGAGCAATGCAATGTAAGTAACCATGGAATCAATGGACATACGATGCTTGTTCAACCTCATTTGGAACTTAGGTTTCAAAGGACACCACAATTGTTGATCCTGTGCCCTTGCATCTTGCGATTCTTTGCATGTGACTGTACCAATCCTAGAAGTGTCTTTTTAGTGGCACCTCAAATGTGCCTTTCCTCCTGGCGGTTTGTTTCTTACCTTTCTTTTCTCTAAAAACAGGGGAGAAATATCATGCCCATTTGTATGAGGCCAATGGTCGGGGCTGCACAGGAATATTATGTGCTTATATGTTTCACAATACATGGGTTTCTTGAAGAAAGAAGACACATAGTCTTGAGGATGTATCTTCACTTTACGCATTGCAGCAATGGCATGACTGCATAGGATAGCTGTCATGTCCCACCTCCTCGATCCACAGGTCTCATTGTTCAAATTAACACAATATGTGTTTTCAGAGCTACTTGTGACTGCCATATCCCCTGCCCCGCCATGTATGCTTCACAATATTTAGCCCACTTCTTCCCTCTTCTAAAATCTCTGAATAAGTAGGTGTGATTTCCCATCCGCATCCCTCTGTCTTCTCTCGATCTTCGAAACTTAATCATTAGCTTTGTTCTTATGCCCTCTAACATAGTCCCGATTGGCTTGTTCCTAACATCCAATATCATTCTATTGAAAACTTCACTAAGGTTGTTTACTACTGGTCAGTTTTGCACACAGTGTCCATTTTATACCTAGCCCAGGTATGGTGCAGTATCTGGGACAACCACTTCCAAGCTTCTAAACTTTCTTTTTCAAATTCTCCATGCCTAAATCATGTCCATGTTTGGTAAAGGAATAGGCAGCTGATCTAAATGTTTCTTAAGTTCCTCTCCTCTGAAACCAGCAGATGAAAATTGGCATAAATATGTCTAAGACAAAACCTTTGTGGAGAGTCGGGAATACATCATTTATTGCATTCAACAATCCTGTTCAATATAAGGTAATCTTAAGTGCTACTCATGTCTTGAATAAAATTTTAGTCATTGCAAATGTAAAGGCAATCAAAGACTAGGTTGAGCAGTACCTTACACTGTCGACATAATTGTGTATTTGCCAAACTTATTGCAGTTCAATGACTATTCTCAATTGTGTGAGAAACCATGTCCAACTGTCATCTCTTCCTTATCAACAACACCAAAAGCTATTGGGAAGATGTTATTGTTGCCATCCCTCCTGTAGCTGCCAATATCTGATGACCAGTGCTTAGCTTGATGAAGCAACCATCCGGACACTGCTAACATGATAACATGAGTGCCTAAGTACACCAATGTTTAAAAACATATAAATTTCTGAATACTTACCTATAAATTGCTGCATCCATTCAGAAAACCCTCCTTGCATGCAAACAAGCGATAAAACATATAGTGAAACCTTGGGGTAGGAGCTGGGTTAAGTGGGTCCTCATGTGTTGTTACTATGCACCTCTTGCCGGGGTTAGTATCTAGCACACACTGCAGTAGTCCCTGATTCTGTGATCTTTGGGTTTGTGATCTCCTTGCACAACCTCAACAGCTTGCTTCCTTGCCCTATATGCCAAGCTTTTAGGCACATGCACACCAAACTTCTTCTTTGTGTATGACATAATTGTGTCAACACCAGCTCCAGGGTTGGATCTGACTGTATCCTCACAAACCTTAGCAACCCAATTGACTGTCACTTTTGTGTTCTCTCCACTTGCTCCACAAGTGTGATCCAGTTCATCTTCTTGATCTTGAAAGTTGCCTCATGAGCTATCTTGGAGGCAACTATGTAAAACTGACATCCATGTTTTCTCTCAGAGCACCAAGCAATAACCCTACTTGGTTCATTTCTATGATACTCAAAATTCCTAAGAGTCCTCACATGAAAATTTCTAAGTGCTTCTCTGAACTCAACTACATTTTCAAAGCACAAATGCATTGCAAACTGCTCATGTGCATCGTGCCTTGATGGATCATACCATATCCTCTCCTTCTTCTCGCTTCTTCCCACTTTTCCTTCCAGATGGCAGCCTTGGTGCATCATCTTCATCACTTATGCCAAAATCACACGGAAAACAGTACTCATCGACTTCAGGACATAATCTTCAAACTTGATGTGCTCAGGCTCACTTTGTGAGACTTCTTTGGTTGGGCGGAGTTTTCTAACCGGCTTAAGCTTTTTGGCTGCATTTGTAGTTCTGATGCAGGATCACTTGTGCCAGGATCCTCTACTTGTTCATCTTGAAACAACTGGTTCTTCCTCCCAAAACTCGAAGGTTACGAGTTAGTTGCCTGAAGTGCTCTGCGATGTCGATGCCTCATCTTCACCCCTGCACCAAGCTTTGTAAGAAATCTTCTCCCCTCTGTAATCACCCTAAAGAACTCAAAATCTGAAGATGATTTGTCATCTTCATCTTCATCTTCTTCCTCTGGAACATCTTGTTCTTCTTCATCTCTTGCTACTTCTACATCTTCTTCTTCCACAACTTTTTTCCCCTTGTTAAAATTGCTGCTTTGATGTGTGTTTATGTAGGGATCATCGGGGCAGTGGTGAACACCTTCTTGTGAAACTCTGTAAACAACAGGTTCACCAACATGATCAATGGGGATCTGTTCCTCATCTGCTGGGCTTGGATCGAGAGCTTTTACGACATCGATGTTCAATTACCTTATTATCAACAAACAAGTCAAGCATTTCCTCTAATGCCTCCTCACTATCCAGGGCCTCCACCCTCCACCCTTTCCTCTTCCTTTACATAACTTAGAAATGCATCCATTCCATAGCCTTCCAACTCAACCAATGCTAATATGGTCGGATAAGCGATATCGAGGACCTGTAAGTGCATCTAGTGCCCTTAGTGATTTTGGTGTATTGAAGACTTATAGGTTAAGTGGCGATGCGTTTGTGAGTGTACACAGTCAATAAGTCTATGAGGAGTTTGATATTTACTGAGAAAGTCGACCCTAAAATGAAGTTCTTCAATGAAGACTTTGATATTCGAAGACTTTACGAAGACTTTGAAAGTGAAGAAATTGGTGTGACCATGAAGACTTGATATTCATTTGAGGAATATGAAGCGTGAAGACTTTTGTTTTCGTAGTTTCATTTTCTCTTTCTTGAGTCATAGGAAACACCGTCTTTGTTAAAGGGGTCGAGGAAATACTAAGGAAAAATTTCCATGTGATGCTCAACTCAAAATCCTACACCTACCAATCCCTTGAGTGAAGCCATTGGAAATCTCATACTGATTCAGTCAAATTCTTGATGTGAGACGCAGTTCCTCACAGTCATCGATGACTTTGTTCGATCGAGGAGTTAGGAATTCGCCAGGCGAATTGCCTACACATGAGGAACATGATAGCCCCGAGGACTTTGAAAGTCAAATTTCCGACCGTTCTTTGTCTTGCTTGGCGGACCAAAATATCTTATCCACCTAACGGTCATATCATTGAAGGGCATTTATGTCTTATCATGTCGGGCTGCTCCTAGGCTATAAATAGCCGCCCCTACAACCACTAGTTGGTTGGCTGCTCGAGAGAACTTGACACTTGTCATTTGAGAGCAACCCATCCTCCGAGGACTTTGGCGAAAATCATCAAGTGAGGAAAATCCCAAAACCAAACCCACAAAACCCCAAGTGATTGAGCATCATCAAGAAATTGATCTGCGTGGATCCGGCGCTTGTTACCTTTGAAGATCATGCTTCTTCCAGACGGTTAGGCGTCAAGGTCTAGAGCATCCAAGAGGAATTGTGGATCGCCGGTGACCGAGTATGTGAAGGTTTGGAAGTCACTGAAGACTTACCACGAGTGATTGGACGAGGCATCGTGGTCTTAGTTCAAGGAGAATACGGTGAGGATGGGTGTCTGAGTTGCGGCTCGAGATCGGGTGTCCGGATCGTGTGTCCTCGAGTTTAAATACTCGGCCGCTCCAACCAGACGTATAACCGAGACAGCAGTTGGAACTGGTTTATCAAATCATTGTTTTCACCAACCGACCGGTTCTATTTTCTCAACTCATCCATTTCCTCATTCTGTAGTATGTTGTTCATATCGTGCTTGAAGACTTTGGTGAAGACTTTCACAAATTCCTCGCCCAATTTCTTGATCTGTTTGTCTTCATCTTGTTATCCTGTGTTTACGCTTCACGTACTCTGTTCTAGTCTTCATTTCATCATCTTGACTATGCGAGTATTCTGCCATGTTTACCTCTGAGTACATATTCCGCTGCAAATAGTTCTTCGCTAGGGAATTTCCTCACCGGCAAATTCCTCAGTGAAGAATTTCATAAAAATCGCCTATTCACCCCGCCCCCTCTAGTCGATATAACACACTTTCAATTGGTATCAGAGCAAGGTACTCCCTTGTTCTGTGTGATTTTGGTTTAACCACCTGGATTTCTAGTTATGTCGACCGCAGGTATGATCAAGGTCTCGGCTGGGTGTCCTACCTTTGATGGAACGGACTACCCCTACTGGAAGAACAAGATGCGGATGCATCTTGAGGCAATTGATAATGATCTACGGTATGTTGTGGAAAATGGTGTCCCCATCCTTTGAAACACTGACCGCTACTGATGTGAAGAGATTCAAACAACTCGACTCTCAAGCGAAGAATATCATCTGTGGCCATCTGAGCAAAGGACAATATGGAAGAGTGAGTGCTTTGGAAACTGCCAAGCTTATCTGGGATAGGCTGTCCAAAGTAAATGAAGGAGTCTCAACTCAGCGTGACTCTTGAGTTGATGTTCTTCGGAATCTCTTCAACCGCTTCAAAAGACTCGACAACGAAAATGTCCAACAAACCTTCGATCGCCTCACTGACATCTCAAATGAGCTTCAAGCTCTCGGTGCCACTGACATCACTGACCATGAAGTAGTGAAGAAACTGCTAAGATCGCTTGATTCCTCATTTGATACTCCGGACCGATGATACAAGAGCGTCTTGACTACAAGTCACTTGATCCTGCCGATATCCTCGAAGGCTTAACACTCACGAGTTCGACTTGCTGAAAAGAGAGATCTCTATGGCTCAAACTATGGCAAACCATGTGCCTCAAGGCTAAGGTTGTGTCGACTCAATGTGAGGATTACGGTAGTAGCCTTGGCGATCTGAAGAAGCGGGCAGATCTAGCTCGCTTGTGAAGAAATTCCAGAAGTTCACAAGACATGGTCGCTTTGGAAAATCCTCAAGAGGAAATGATTCTTCATCCAGTGACTACAAGAGAAGACTTTGCCACAAATGCAAGAAGCCTGGTCACTATATTCAAGATTGTCCTCAGTGGGAAAAGGAAATGAAGAATAAGAAATACAAGGACTACAGTTCTGATGAAATGAATAAGAAGAAGAAATCATTAAAATCTTCGTCTTCAAAACCATCAAAGTCTTCATCTCACAAGAAGGGCAGCTCCAAGAAAGCTCGGGCATTCATTGGCAAGGAAATGGACTCTGAAGCTGAATCTGAGGAAAATGAAGAAGAGGAGGAGTCTGAAGAATCTGAGTGCAGTGTGGCGAGTCGGCGTTACTCTTTGCTTTCGTCAGCAAGTCCATCTTCAACACTGAAGAAACTGATTCCACCAACAAGCCTGATGAAGATAATGATGGCTACACTCCCACCTATTGCTTCATGGCAAAAGCAGCTAAGGTACTCAAATACAACTCCTCTGATTCTAGTGAAAATGAATCTAATGAGGATCTTAAGCCTAGCTACTCCAAACTTGCTAAAATTGCTGTGAAACAACAACGGGCTCTTGAAAAGGTTCAAAACATGCTAGATAAAAGTGATGATATGTTGGGTGAAGAAATGGATCGCACTAAAGCCCTGACTGAAAATCTTCAAAGACTTCAGTCTAAGTATGATAACCTTCAAGGTCATCATAACTCTCTCTTGTCTGATCATGAGAAACTTTCTTATGAATTTCTTCAAGAAAAGCAAGACAATGAGAAGCTTTCTCTTGAAGCTATTCAAAGAAAGGCAGATCTTGAAAAGCTAAGAGTATGTTATGAAGATCTTGAAGGAGCGCGATTCATTACTAGCTCAACAAATCAGCGCTTCTCGTGAAGAATTTGTTCCTCCATGCTTAAAGTGCATTGAGCGTGAATCGCTAATTCTTCACCGAATGTTCAAATGCTTCAAATATTACAAATTCTTCATCCGCCTCTGCTATCACTAATTCCTCATCGAGGACTTTGCTAGTATCACTTGACAATGCAGGGGTGAAGGAATTGTACATGATGACATGTACAAAAGCCTCAAAGGGCATCGAGACACTTTGTGATGTGCTCAAAAGCAGATCCTCAACGAAACCCTAGGAAAGAGGGTATTGCCTTTGAGAGGAAACTGAATGCCGATGGAACATATTGGAAACCTGAGCAGTATCCCAAAACCTCATGGGTTGCTGCAAAGGGACCTCGAGTTGATCCATCTAACTTATCTGGCTTCATATGTGAATCTCCTCATTCTTCTGATGAGTCATTTGACTCTAACTATAAACTGTTCAAAAATCAGAATGGTGAAGTATTTGCTAGATATGTTGGCACTAACTGCAGGAACTGTTCCCCTATGAAGAAAATCTGGGTTCCCAAAAGCTGTGTTGAAAGTCTTCAGGTGAATGTCCTCATGACACCACCTGTGAAGAAACGGAACCCCAGATCAAATTCTTCATATGGACCAAACTCTTCATATGGATCCAAGTCCTCATATGGACCAAATTCTTCATGAGGATCAAATTCCTCAACTGGATCAAAGTCCTCATATGATTATCACCATGCTAACAAATCTGTCTCGCAGGGTAAAGCTAAAGGCTATGAATATGTGCATTATTCTTCAAACCATTATGTTCATAAGTCCTCGAAGAATTACTCTGCTTATTCATATGCTTACCCTAACCCCTCCTATGCTAAGCGAAATGGTTTGGCATCTTTGCCACCTTTCTCACATGGTGCTCGCGCAGGATGATGAACTCTTTGCCACCCCTCCGGATGTGGGTGGTGAAGAAAAGAACTAATCTTTTCTGCAGGTCAGTCTCCGGGCGTGCTCGAGCGTCTGAAGAATTTCTTGGGGACGACAAAATGCTCGAAAGGGCGCAGCGAATCATGATGAAATGAACTTTCATTTCACACGTCCTCATCTTGCTATATCATTTCTTCGCTGATGAAATTCATCGATAAACTTGATATCATATTCTTCATCGATGAAGCATATGAGATTGTAAGTTACACTAATTCATCTGCAGGATGATCAACCCAAAACCACCGAATGGGTCCTCGATAGTGGATGTACAAATCACATGACTGGTGACAAGAATCTATTGATGGATGCTCCTTTATCACCGTCACCATCAAGCATATCATATTTGCTTGACAAAGGCAAAAGTCGGTATTGGGTCTTGGTAAGGTTGCTATCTCTAAGGATAAGCACATGGACAAAGTCATGCTTGTTGAATCCTTAGGATACAATCTCATGTCGATCTCAATGCTTTGTGATCTTGATATGGTTGTTGTCTTTGGCAAATATCGCTGTGTTTTGATTATGGAAGTGACAATTCCAAAGTCTTGAAGGCTTTAGGAGAGGAGATCGTATATTGTTGATTTCTCTCTGGACCACAACCAGCCATGTGTCTACTTGCAAAAGCTTGGAAGGCTGGCTATGGCATCGACGACTTGGTCATGCGGGCATGAGGAATTTGAACACGCTTGCGAAGAAGAAGCATGTCATTGGCATTGAGAATGTCAAATTCCTCAAGGATCACTTATGCGGAGCATGTGAAGCGGAAAAATGACCAAGGCCAAGCATCCAAAAGACTATCATGACCACTACCCGTCCATTGAATTGCTTCACATGGACCTCTTCGACCTAATCATTATTCAGCGGTCACAAATGATGCATCTCTATATGGTTTTGTCATTGTTGATGATTATTCTCGATATACATGGGTACACATTGTTACTTACAAACATGAAGTGCGGAAGTCTTCAAGCGATTTTCCTCGAGGGCTTCAACCAACTTTGTTGTGAAGATCAAGCATATCGAAGTGACAATGGGCCGAGTTCAAGAATTCTGGTCTTGATGCCTATCTTGATGAACTTGGTATTACTCATGAATTATCTGCTCCTTATACTCCTCGGCAGAATGGCGTCGTGGGCGCAAGAACGTAACTCTTGTTGAGATGGCTCGCACTATGCTTGATGAATACAAAACGCCTCGGCGTTTACGGATTGATGCAATTGACCTTTGCCTGCCACATCATCAACAGAGTATACCTTCACAAATTCTTCAAGAAGACGCCTATGAACTCCTCACTAACAAGAAACCTAATGTGAGTTATTTCAAAGTCTTGATGCTAAATGTTGGATTAGAGATCCTCACCACAACTCTAAATTTGCACGAAAGCACATGAAGGCTTTATGCTTGGTTACGGAAAGGACTCGCACACCTCTGAGTCTTCAACATTGTTCTTCACAAGATTGTCGACACCTTTGTAGATGTGCGGTTCGATGAAACTAATGGCTCGCAAAGAGCACCTACCTACATGTTAGATGAACCAGCACCCGAGGATGCTATCAAGCTCAAGGCAACCGAGGATGTCATTCCTCTTCAAGAATCTGGTGAAGAATTCATTCTGTTCGTGAAGAACGTCGAGTGATGCACTGAAGAACATGATGAGGAAATTGGTCTTTGAAGAAAATGCTGATCAAAATCCTCGGCGACAACCAACTCATCCACGCGTTGCAAAAGAAGTGCAAGTGGAGAAGATCATCGATGACATCAGCGACCAGTCCTCTCACCGCTCAAAAGCCTCACACTTATCTAACTTTTGTGGGCACTATGCTTTTGTCTCTATCTCGAGCCCACTAAGGTAGATGAAGCATTTCGAGCCGGAGTGGATTCAGGCTATGCAAGAAGAATTACATCGATTCGAGCTGAACAATGTCCAGGAATTGGTAAATCGCCCAGATCCTCGCAAGCATAATATCATTGGCACAAAGTGGATCTACCGCAACAAGCAAGATGAAAATGGCCTTGTGGTGAGGAATAAGGCACAACTAGTAGCTCAAGGCTACACACAGGTTGAAGGAATTGATTTCGATGAAACTTTTGCACCTGTTGCTAGACTTGAAGCTATTCGCATTTTACTTGCCTATGCTAACTATAGGATCGGAAGTATGTCTAGAGGGGGGGTGATTAGACTACTTGACAACTTAAAAATTTTGCCTTTTGATTGGAGTAGTTTTTTAGCAAGTTTACAATGATAACCAAGTCAAGTATCACCCTACACATGCAATTCTAGAGTTATGGCAGCGGAAAGTAAATTGCATGTATAGTAAATGAGAGGAGGAGAAGAGCAAACATAATGGAACACGGAGATTTTTTCACGTGGTTCCGATAGGTGGTGCTATCGTCAATCCACGTTGATGGAGACTTCAACCCACGGAGGGTAACGGCCTGCGAGTCCACGGAGGGCTCCACCCACGAAGGGTCCACGAAGAAGCAACCTTGTCTATGCCATCATGGCTTACGCCCACGGAGGACTAGCCTTACTCGGGTAGATCTTCACGAGTAGGCGATCTCCTTGCCCTTACAAACTCCTTGGTTCAACTCCACATCATGACGGAGGCTCCCAAGCGACACCTAACCAATCTAGGAGGCACCACCCTCCAAAAGGTAATAGATGGGGTTGGTGATGATGAACTCCTTGCTCTTGTGCTTCAAATGATAATCTCCCCAACACTCAACTCTCCTCACCGATTTGGCTGTGGTGGAGGAAGGGATTGAGTGGAAAGCAACTTGGAAAGACTAGAAATCAAGTGTCATATGGTGGGAGTGGAGCAACTTGATCTCAACACAAGGGTAGGTAGTTTTCTTCTCGAAATGTAAGGTAGGAGTGGTAGTTCTTTCGATGGCTCTCTCCACGAATGAAGAGGAGGTGGAGGGTATTTATAGCCTCCACACAAAATCCAACCGTTACACACATTTGACCAATCTCGGTCGGACCGAAGTTGACAACTCGGTCGGACCGAAAGTTCAAATCTTGTGAGCGTTGGGATTTTCAGTGGGACCGAAAATACAATCTCGGTTAGACCGATTCTTCCAAAGTCTAGGGTTTGCCAATCTCGGTGGGACCGACTTTCTCATCTCGGTGACACCGATTTGAGTCTGAAGGTTTCTGAAGCTTGGCAACACCAATTCGAATGACCGAGTTTGGAATCGGAAAATCCGAGATTCTTAGGGTTTGGCTATATGGTGAGGTGGTTCATCTCGGTGTGGTGAGTTTGGAATCGGTGGGACCGAGATTACTTATGGGTTTATGTTGGAATGAAAGATTGCTGATTGTTTGAGAGATAAATCACTAAGCACTTTAGAGCAACCAGATCATCATCATAACCTCACCCCTTTTAATAGTATTGGCTTTCCTATGGACTCAATGTGATCTTGGATCACTAAACCAAAAATGGAGTCTTGAGCTTTTGCCAATGTTTTCCTTAGCATTTTGAGGGGTCCACATCATCGGTCATTGCCATTCCCATATCAACGAACTTTCTGAAATATTCTCAAGAAATGATTAGTTCAATGATATATATGTTGTTATTAATTACCAAAACCACCGGGATTAGTTGCACTTTCAATCTCCCCTTTTGGTAATTGATGACAACATATAGATCAAAGCTTCGACAAATGATATAATCAATGAATAACATCGTCGCTTTGAGAAGTATGTGATAAGCAAGAGCTCCCCCTAAATTTGTGCATTATTTAAGATTTGCGTTTGAATGCAAATGCACAATCGATTAGGATCATGGGTTACTCTTCCATGTCACATACATCTTGGTGGAGCGCACAAAATGATAAGAATGAATAGCATGCACCCAATCACCAAGACATGAGTAAATGATCATACAAGATATGAATGGAATATGATAAGCATTAAGCACACATTAAGCACAGTATGATCAAGCACTCATCAAGATAGAAACAAGCGTAGTATCAAGCACACGAAGTATCTCAAAGAACTCAAAAATATCTCAAGGAAAACCGCAAACGAAAGAGCAAAAACGAGCACTCTCTCTCTCGAAGCCCTATGATCTATACAATTTCTCCCCCTTTGGCAACAAGTTACCAAAAGTTCGAAGGTATAGAGCTAATCGTCACTCGGGACTCTGCGGGCGGCTCTGTCTGCGTCGATGGAGTGGAGATGGCTGCATCTGCAAAGCTTCTTTGAAGTCTGTGGAGCTGGAGGAGTGGATCTTGGAGCTGGTCTTTGGGCCGAGCGGAGCTGTAGGAGGTCTTGATGTAGTAGCCACAGGATCGACCTTTGGAATAGCAGCTGATCTGGGCTTTGTGGGCACTGCAGCGGGCTGCTCATAGTCATCCTGGACCATGTCACCTTCCATCTCCTTCATGAGTTCTGCCTTCTCCCTCTTGGCTTCCTCGATATCGCATCAAGCTTGTTGACGGTGACACTTCACACTTGATCGACAGCGTCGAGCATGGAACTTATCCTCAACGATCCTCTCAAGGCTCTCCGAGATTGCACTATGCTGGCGGCGTAGCTCAATTCTCTGAGTGGCTTCAAGAAGTTGTTCTGCAACGCTCTTGGGCTTTGCTTGCTTCCTTCTCGGCTTTAGCTTGTTTAGCGACTTCGGACTTAGCATGTCCTTCTACAGATGTGGGAGCATTCTCGGTCATCACAACCTCGTTGTCCTCATGTTCAGCTGCGGTGGCAAGTGGGGTCTATCCAATGGTAGGTGTCCGTGCCAAACTTGGCATTGATGAGCATCTGAATATGCGGAGCAAACCCACACGACCTCTTACGGTCATTCTTTGTCCTCTTGATAGTCTCAACTATCGGGTCCATCACCTTAAAAGGTGTCTTCGATCTAGAATGTGCAGCATGTTGATAGAGTACCCTCTTATCATGCGGTGGTCCCGACTTAGGCATCAATGTATGCCTCGTAATGGTGTTGGTGGTTGGGAGACCTGCCTGAAGGTAGTAGACTGATCCAAGCTTCCATATCTCTACATCCTTCTCATCAACCTCATTATACATGTTCTTCATAGACTCGTGATTTTTCTTCGGAATACCATACACGTCAATATCATCTTCCCTTGAAACTGGTGCGTTCAGCAATGCTCTCCATTCCTCAACGGAGAATGGAATCTACGCCTCTACATCATCCATACAATCCTCGCCATCTGGATAGAAGTGTGCGGTGGCATAGAATCGCATGATCATCTCATCGTTCCAGCGGTCAATTTCTGACCAACGAAATCTGCAATCCCACAAGCAGTGAAGCTTTCATGCACATGTGGGAAAAAGTCTCTGTGCTCTTCACTATCGATGTACTCCCAGTCAACGTATCTGGTGTCAGCAACAATTGGCTTCTTGTCCATGAGTCTTGTCTCATAAAAGTCTTGTTGCTCTCTTGTGTGGAATCTTGGGTCAATCTTGTTCTTCTCCTGGCCGGCATATGGATCTGTTTGCCTCCATAGCTCGAGACCTTTATCCTTTCTCTCCTTCATATTTTCAGCTCGAGGATGAGCTTCATTATGAACTGGCGGTTTACATCGAGCTTGAGCAAAACATGAGCCTCATCATCGATTCTGCGGGTGGCACATTGTCCTTCTTCTTTTCTCAAGCGGTATGTTCCTCACAGTTTTCTTGGGCTTGGCAGCTGGTTTGGCTTGGGCTGCCTTTCTTTGGGAGTGAAGGCTTAGCTTTTGTAGGTGCTCCTGCCCTGATGGCATCTCCCATCAACTTCTGCTTCTGAGGAGGCTGAGGTGCTTCCTCGTCAGAATCATCATCATCAGCAGCAGTCTCTTCATGAACTTTCCTCTTCCTCTTGGAAGTCTTCTTGACCTTGCTGGAGGTTTCTTCCATGCTGAGCTTCTGTGCAACAGAGGATTTCTTCACCTTGCTTGTGCCTTTCTTTGAATCTTTCCCTTGATAGCTCTTTGCAACCACTTGCCTTTTAGGCTTTGAGGTTATTTCCTCATCAGCAACAAAATCTGAATCTTCCTCATCTGAATTTCTCTTCCTCCTGGCCCTGGTAGCAGCTGCAGGCAGTCCACTTGGAGTGCTTCTCTCTCCATCATCTGAAAAGCTGCTTGATTACGGACTTGTAGCTGCCTCTGGAATCTCAACGGCATCTCGGACCTGTTACATTGTCACTTCCTTCGACATGTCGACAACTTTGTGAAAAGAATAGGTATAGGCGAGAATAGAAGAGTTATCACAAACTGCAGAGGATTTTGCAAAAAGAATGAGTTCAAACTTTAGTTTTAGGTTTTCACAGAATACATGTCGGTCTGACCGAGTCTATCAATTCGGTGAAACCGAAATGCCTAAACAGACCACATACCCCACTTTCGGTTGGACCGAAATGGGTTTCGGTCTGGCCGAGACGATTAGGGTTTCACTAAATCTTCATTTCGGTCTTACCGATTTGCACAACTTCGGTTTCACCGAAAAGTGCGGTCTGTGGCCAGAGGCCAAATCGGTCGATCCGAAAATGCGAATCGGTCACACCGAGATGTGTTCGTGAAACCTAACCCTAAAATTTTCACTCGAAATTTGTTCTATGACCTAAACGGCTGGATAGGGAGATCTCAATCTTGGCAAGAAACATGGCAACGCCTATCGTGCATGGAATCAGCGATTGGAACACGAGAGGATGAAACTCACCCAATGCGGTGGAGCTTCACTCACGGCGGCAGCAGTGCGGTGCGAAGGACCGTTGACGGCGATGGAGACCAGCGGCGGGGCGCCTGACGACGGCGGAGACGATCCGGAGACCAAGGCGGCGGCAGCTAAGGGTTTGAGGCGAAGCGTTTGAAGAAGTAATCAGCGCTCGTCCTCGAGTATATATACCCTTCCGGTGTCGGTGGGACCGAGTTTAAAACTTCGGTGGGACCGAGATGGTTAGCTGCGTGCGATTACACACTTGTCACGCCGAAATTGGAAACTTCGGTTTCAGCGAGGTGAAAACCTAGATCAATCAAGTGATTTGATGCATCCGATTTGAGTATATCGGTTTGACCGAAAGTACTTAGAAGGTTTTGGAAGTTAGGCTTTTGACGGATCGGTGGCTCCGAGTGCTCCTCACTCGGTGCGTCGAAAAAGTCTTGTTCAAAGTTTGTGATATAAGCATGAATAGAGTTTGAGACAAGAAAGCATAGATAGCTAGGGAGGAACTTAGGCATTCTTGTCCATCCATTTGGTCAAAAAGAAAATATCCAAAAGACCAAAGCAACAAATGGATGTCCTCGAATGGATAAAATCATGCATCCAACATGCTCACACAATAAGATAGCAAATGAAATATGTGTCAAACATGCACAAACAAAGCACTAACAGTTGGCACACAATTTGGCGATGACTAGGTCATCTATATATGAGTATATTGACTTAGGAGTCAAATGAGAACATTTGATCATAGGTCATACTCATCGTTTAAGCACAAGTGGGGTTACCACTTTTCCATAAAGCATTAATGTGTTCACATCATTAGAAGATGCTTTAGCTCATTTCTTTAGAGCAAAGCTCCCCCTTGATGTGAGAACCCCTTTTAAAGGGTCAAACTAACCTTGGGTTGTCGTTGAAGACTTCATGTAGATGTTGAAGATGTGGATGCTCAATGTTGATGAAGATCATCAAGAGTTGGGAGCAATCCTTTGGATTCGGGCACTTTCAATACCTACATGGGTTAGTCCCACAAGGAACAAACAAGAATATCCATGGACATAGATTGAAGTTCACAATAGATGATGTCCATGAAAGCAATGATTACCTTGTCCCTTGACTTACCAACATGAGGGTTTGTGACTCCATAAACTAGTGCAAGATGTGGAAGTTGATTGCACAAGTCCTTGCCAAAATGAATATGAGTGAAGTATATTGGCGGAGTCACCCTCAAGAACTCTCTAGTTCTTCTTCTTCGGGATCCACATCATCTTGATGGGAATCCTTGGGGTAGTAGTTGAGCTTGTTGAAGTAGAACTTGAAGTTGCCTTGGGAACCCACTTGACCATGGCCTTGGGTGCTTCAATGAATGCATCAATCTCCTCTTGAAGCTTGTCCTTGCCTTTTAGCTTGTGGTCTTGTGGTGGAAGGTCATCTTGAGCTTGTTCCTCATTGGAAGAAGTAGGATCATACTTCTCTTCTTGAGAAATAAACTTTGGAGTGGGATATTGACCTTCTTCCCATTCAACACCCTCGGCGTTGAACTTTCGCTCAAAACCAATTCCTTGATTCTTCCGTGTCTTCCTTGTTTGCGAACAATTTCCTCAAAGCTCTTGCTTCCGCAAGACTCTTGTAGACACCTTTCTCTATAATCCCTTTCAATAGACTATTTTCTTGCTCAAGTGAAACTTGGCTTGAAACATTGTTAGTGGAATCAAGAGAATTACTAGAAGTAACAACATTTGATTTAACATAATTATTGTTACTACTAGATGAAGAATTTTTCTTATGCTTGTCATGCTTAGTTTTGATAGGTGGCAAGAAATTAGACAAGAGAAGTCGTTTGGCAAGATATGAAGAACTCTTCTTTGAAGATCGTCATTGATAGCTTTTAGAAACTCATGTTCTTGCTCTAGATTGAGCTTCTCGAGCGTAGCTTCTCATGAGATCTTAGGAGCTCTCTATGATCTTCTTGAGTTGTTTCATGAGCTAACTTAAGAGTGTTTAGTTCTTTAGTTAGGCGCTCAATCTCCTTCATAGCATTGTCATTCGACTCATCTCGACTATAAAGACTACTAGCATGTTCATCATTACTAAGCTCACTAGATTTATCATGTAAGAGCTCATCTTCACCAAGCAAGTCATCCTCATCACTATCAAAGTCAATAAACTCAGGATGTGATACCTTGGGGCCTTTTGCCATGAAGCATCTTCCAATTCCCTCATTTGGTGAATCAAATATGTCGTAGGAGTTGAAGTTGGAGGATACGAGAGCAAGACCGCAACACCTTCATCTTGGTGTATTCGGAGTTGGAGTGATAGCTTCTTTGGAGTGATTGTCGAGTCGGGCCGAAATCCATTCACCAACATGAGCTTGATGTTTTCTTCTTGTGTAGCTCCTTGATGACTTGTCTTTCCTTTCCGAATCCTTGCTTCTCCGAGAGGATCTTCGTTCATAACGATCATCTCTACTCCTTCTCTCTTTTAGGCTGACTCTTCTCTTGAGCTTCTTCTTCTTGGAGATTCTTCTCTTCTCTTGTGAGGAGTCGAACACTCATTTGAGTAGTGTCGGGTCTTCCACAATTATAGCAGATTTCGATCACGACTAGAGGATCTCCTTTCATCATATGATCTAGACTTTGAGCTTCTTTCCTTGCTTCTACTCTTGTAGAATTTGTTGAAATTCTTCACCATTAGGCTTATCTCTTCATTGGAAACTAGCTTGTCACTTGAGGATGTGGGAGCTTCAAGCTGTAGCTTTATAAGCACCACTTGACTTGTTGTGAAGCTCTTCCTTATCTTTAAGTGTCATCTCATGAGCAACAATCCTTCCAATGACTTGGTAGGCTTGAGATCTTTGTAGTTTGGCATCATTTGGATCAAAGTGCACACGGTGTCATACTTTCCATCCAAAGCTCGAGAATCTTCTTGATGATGAATCGATCGGTCATTTCTTCGCTTCCTAAGCCTGCCATCTCATTGGTGATGAGAGCAAGCCTAGAGTACATTTCAGCGACTCCTTCACCTTCCTTCATCTTGAACTTGTCAAGTGACCTTGAAGAACATCTAGCTTTGATTCCTTCACGGACTCGGTACCTTCGTGCATTTCGACCAAAGTATCCCAAATCTCTTTTGCATTCTCAAGGCGGCTGATCTTGTTGAACTCCTCGGGACACAAAGCATTGAAGAGAATGTCACAAGCTTGAGCATTGTTACGTAACATCCGCAACTCATCTGCGGTAGCTTCACGATCCGAACTTTTCCTTCTTGAAGAACTCACCTTGCAAGCCAACACAAATAATGCCCCATGCGGCGGGGTTATGTCCAAGAATATGCATTTTCATTTTATGCTTCCAACTAGCAAAGTTTGAACCATCAAAGTAAGGACCTCTCTGAAAATTACCCTCACTAGGCGCCATACTCTCCTAGGTTGTGAAACCAAGCTTATGGAGTCAATGCAATGAAACCAATCCAATGGAGACCAAAGCTCTGATACCACTTGTAGGATCGGAAGTATGTCTAGAGGGGGGGTGATTAGACTACTTGACAACTTAAAAATTTTGCCTTTTGATTGGAGTAGTTTCTTAGCAAGTTTACAATGATAACCAAGTCAAGTATCACCCTACACATGCAATTCTAGAGTTATGGCAGCGGAAAGTAAATTGCATGTATAGTAAATGAGAGGAGGAGAAGAGCAAACGCAATGGAGACACGGAGATTTTTTTCACGTGGTTCCGATAGGTGGTGCTATCGTCAATCCACGTTGATGGAGACTTCAACCCACAGAGGGTAACGGCTGCGCGAGTCCACGGAGGGCTCCAGCCACGAAGGGTCCACGAAGAAGCAACCTTGTCTATGCCATCATGGCTTACGCCCACGGAGGACTAGCCTTACTCGGGGTAGATCTTCACGAAGTAGGCGATCTCCTTGCCCTTACAAACTCCTTGGTTCAACTCCACATCATGACGGAGGCTCCCAAGCGACACCTAACCAATCTAGGAGGCACCACCCTCCAAAAGGTAATAGATGGGGTTGGTGATGATGAACTCCTTGCTCTTGTGCTTCAAATGATAATCTCCCCAACACTCAACTCTCCTCACCGATTTGGCTGTGGTGGAGGAAGGGATTGAGTGGAAAGCAACTTGGAAAGACTAGAAATCAAGTGTCATATGGTGGGAGTGGAGCAACTTGATCTCAACACAAGGGTAGGTAGTTTTCTTCTCGAAATGTAAGGTAGGAGTGGTAGTTCTTTCGATGGCTCTCTCCACGAATGAAGAGGAGGTGGAGGGTATTTATAGCCTCCACACAAAATCCAACCGTTACACACATTTGACCAATCTCGGTCGGACCGAAGTTGACAACTCGGTCGGACCGAAAGTTCAAATCTTGTGAGCGTTGGGATTTTCGGTGGGACCGAAAATACAATCTCGGTTAGACCGATTCTTCCAAAGTCTAGGGTTTGCCAATCTCGGTGGGACCGACTTTCTCATCTCGGTGACACCGATTTGAGTCTGAAGGTTTCTGAAGCTTGGCAACACCAATTTCGAATGACCGAGTTTGGAATCGGAAAATCCGAGATTCTTAGGGTTTGGCTATATGGTGAGGTGGTTCATCTCGGTGTGGTGAGTTTGGAATCGGTGGGACCGAGATTACTTATGGGTTTATGTTGGAATGAAAGATTGCTGATTGTTTGAGAGATAAATCACTAAGCACTTTAGAGCAACCAGATCATCATCATAACCTCACCCCTTTTAATAGTATTGGCTTTCCTATGGACTCAATGTGATCTTGGATCACTAAACCAAAAATGGAGTCTTGAGCTTTTGCCAATGTTTTCCTTAGCATTTTGAGGGTCCACATCATCAGTCATTGCCATTCCCATATCAACGAACTTTCTGAAATATTCTCAAGAAATGATTAGTTCAATGATATATATGTTGTTATTAATTACCAAAACCACCTGGGGATTAGTTGCACTTTCACTAACCATCATGATATCATCTTATATCAAATGGATGTGAAAAGTGCATTCCTCAATGGTAAGCTTGAGGAAGAAGTATATGTTGCTCAACCCCCAGGTTTTGAAGATCCCAAGAATCCTGACAAAGTCTTCAGACTAAATAAGGCCCTCTATGGCCTCAAGCAAGCCCCTCGGGCGTGGTATGACACACTGAAGGAATTCTTCGTGAATAATGGCTTCACACCCGGTTCACTCGACCCTACTCTATTTACTAAATCATATGATGGTGAACTGTTTGTGTGCCAAATATATGTTGATGATATTATCTTTGGCTGTACTAACCAACGATATAGTGATGAATTTGCCTATATGATGAGTGAAGAATATCAAATGTCTATGATGGGAGAGTTGAAATTCTTCTTAGGTCTTCAAATTAAATCAAGCGCAATGGCATATTCATATCTCAGGAGAAATACCTCAAAGATGTACTGAGGAAATTCGGCATGAAAGATTGCAAAGGCGTCAAAATTCCTATGCCCACAAATGGCCATCTATGCACTGATGAAAATGGTGTTGATTCGATCACAAGGTATACCGCTCCATGATTGGTTCTTTATTGTACTTATGTGCATCTAGGCCAGATATTATGCTTAGTGTTTGCATGTGTGCCCGATTTCAAGCTGCACCAAAGGAATCACACCATAAGTCATGAAGCATATTCTTCGATATCTAGCTCACACACCAACACTAGGATTATGGTACCCCAAGGGCTCTGCTTTTGATCTCATTGGATATTACGACTCGACTATCTTTGGTGATCGTGTGGGCGGCAAGTCAACATCCGCACGTGTCATTTCCTCGGACGATCTTTGGTCTATTGGTCCTCGAAGAAATAGAACTGTGTATCACTTCTCTCTTCTGAAGTGAATACATTGCTTCTTTGGGTCATCTTTGTGCTCAAGCGCTTTGGATGAAGCAAACCCTCAAGGACTATGGCGTCAGCGTGAAGAATGTGCCTCTCCTCTGCGACAACGAGTGCCATCAAGATTGCTCACAACCAGTTCAGCACTTTCGAAGACTAAGCACATCCAGATTCGTCATCATTTTCTTCGTGATCATGTGTTGAAGGCGATATCTCCATCGAGCATGTGAAGATCAAGAACAGTTGGCTGATATCTTCACCAAGCCCTTGGATGAGAAAAGATTTAGCAAGTTGCGGTGTGAGCTAAATATCTTAGAATCTTGAATGTTCTTTGAAAGGACACATATCCTAACACTTATGCATAATTGATGACTTAGATGTGCAACACATGAAGAAACGTTGTTCCTCAATCAATGAAGAATAACACTCTAAGTGTGAAGAAATCAATGAAGAATTTGATTCTCGAACCCTCGAAAATTGTGCGCGATGTGCGAAATCATCATTCTTATCTGATGAAATACGCCACCACAAAAGTTGAAAATCTTCAATCTGAGTTTTCCTCATTTTGAAATTCCTCGACTTTTCAAATTCTTCAACTTTGCAAAATCTTGATATTTCCGTCGTCTTTCTTCATTGACTATATATATATGAGTTTATGTCCTCTCTGACATTCACTTATTGCTAATTCTTCAAGTTGCGATTTTTGCTAAGTGAATGTGATCGGACCCTTCCCTCTATGCTATACTCAATCCAATCTATTCACAAATTCTTCATGTGCGTTACGATTGAAACTGCGTTCAAAGTCTTCACCGGTCCTTGACAATGAAGAAATTGCGAATCGAAACTTTTAAACTAATCTTATCCAAGTTTTCGTTTTACCGCTCAAACCGTTCCGCATCCCACGATGTATTATTTTAATCACCCACGATCTTACGATCTCATCTGCACGATGCGTGGGTGACACACGTCGCGTGAAGGAGAAAGGGCAGGGGCATGTTCGTCCAAAATCTTCGGGCGAACAGTTTTTCACCGTGGCTATAAATACCCCTTTACCCTCCTCACTTCATTTACTCCACTCGATCGCTGTCCCTCGCTCGAGCTCTCCTCAAACCCTAGCGCCGCCGCTACTCCATCGACGCTGGTGAGGAAAAGCTTCACTGCCTCGACCTCATCGCCGTCGTACTCGCGCCGGTCGCGGAAATCCTCACTCCGCCGCCGCCGTAGCTGTCTCCCTCTGCCAAGTTAGGGCGTGGGAGATATAACGTGATGAACTTCTCTACAGTTCATCTCTGTTCGTCGTGTTCTTCAGCTCGGGTAATTAAAAGTCACTTTTATTACTCGCATTGATTCTCAAATCTTTCTGAAAATCTTCAAAGTTGTTTTTACTCTTCAGAATCTTCACATATGAACACCTCACACACTGTATGTTCTTGATTTATCTCCCTAAGCATTCACTTCTTCAAGATTCCTCAATTGTGCGGATTTTCAATCTGTACAACTCGAACCCGAGACGAAGCGCTTAGTGAAATTCCTCAAGGCTCAATGGTCAAATTCCTCAAAACTTGCTTCTTTTGAAAAATCTTACGAGAACATATGACCTCTCCAAATTCCTCGCACCTACACTCTGTTCACAGTACTCATGTCCGCCGCTGAATCACTAGGTTCTCATCAACTTAACTCATTTGCAGCGTTCCTCGAAGAAAAACTGCATACTTCTTGAGTGCTCTATTGTTCAAATTCCTCACCAAGAAAATGGCGAAGGCAAGAGACCTCGAAGGGAGGAAATAAACCGAAGTCATGACTGCTTTTGAAATTCTGAGGAAATATACAACGACTCATCGCTTTGATGAATCCAAGTTTGGCAAGGAAACCAAGAACCAGCGCAAAGTGCGATCTGAGAGGATAGAAAGGAGATGGGCACGAGAATGGCGAGAATACCGCTATGTCACTCCCAAGTACATGAGGAAATTCGCTCTAAATCCTCCATGCCCAAGAGCTCCTCCGCTTTGGCCAAGTTCTTGATCCCACCAACATCAAGCGTGGTGAGGACTTTCTGAAGAATGGTCCAGCGCCAAGCCAAATTGGCAAGACAGGCCAAGGAGGCGGTGAGGAAATTCAATGAGGATCTCTTGCTGCTGCTGCTTGAGCCCTCGGTCAAGCCGAGAAATCAATGCCAAAGAAGCCTGCACGCAAGCCAAGTGCTTCACCGTCAGCGCCCTCACGGCCCAGTTCCTCAGTCGCACCCTCACGGCAAATTCCTCAGACTGCTGCTGCTCATTCAAAATCCTCAGCAGCTCCCTCCAAGTCCTCAACACCTGTGCATCTTGCTACTTGTCAAAGGACTCAAGGTTTCTCCATTGCTTCTGGTGTTTCAGCAAGTTCCTCAGCTGCACCAATGTCCTCAACAGGCCCCACTCTGCTGAAGACAAAAGCAACAGCTGGACGCGGTCCTCGGCCAAGTCCAAAGAAGAAACAGGTTGCCTTCAACGTTCCCTCTGACGATGAAGCCTCTGATGAAGAACTTGAAGAAATCATCAGAGACAGACTGACCAAGGCCGCTAGAGCCAAAAGAACAAGTGTGCCTCTGCTTTTGGATCCGAAGAAGATCCTTGACTTCATTGACCTGTGGCATCAGGATCCACATACTCCTCTTCCGGATCTGCCACTGACTCCTGGTCAAAGTCATATGCTGAGCCATTTCATCTCTGAAGAGAAATGGAAATTTGAAAAGGCTCGTGAATTGAAAAGAGCAAAAGCCGAAAGGAGAAGCTTCGAGGAAAAACATCATCAACTTGACTCTGAAGAACTTCTTAAAGCTCAATCAAATCCAAGCACTCGGCAAGGATTTTGATGCTTACAATCTTGTTGGCAAGGAGCCAAGGTGAGATTTGTCACTCGACGAAGAAAATGTCAATCATTGCAGCTTCATCGCAACAAGAAAATCCTCAGTGAAGAAATTGCTCACCTTTGAAGAACATGCCAAGACTGCTGATGACTTTCAGCGTCTTGATGAAAACACAAGTTCGGAGCTGATGACTCCATTCCAACTGCTGAAGAAATTCCCGGGCATCCACTAGTGGTGCGCTGAAGAATCTGAAGGAAGCAGGCAATTGCACTGGATTCTGAAGAAAAAGCTACCACAATCCTCGGCTCCTCCTGCGCCAACACCAACTCCAATTCTTCCTTCGCCTATGAAGTGAAGAAGACAAAACTCTGAATCAGCTGCGGTGAAGAAAAGGAAGGCATCACCAAGGCGTCAAATTCTTGGTTGTGAAGAAAATGAAGCCAATGACCAGCTCGATTGAAAATCCTATCGATGCCATTCCCATTTCCTCCATGTCATCCAAGGAAATTGTTCCTTTTGGAGAAGAATACACGATCCCAAGCGGATCGGATGAAGAAAATCAATCATTGCTACTTGAACAGCTTGATGAAGAAATTGAAGTGGAAGCTTTCCTTCAACTCTGTTGCTTCCTCACCCATGCCTCGGTTCACGGTGAAGAGGCGGTGTTGAGAAATTGAAAAGAAGATGAAGACGTGGATATTGGGTGCACTACACCTGTGATGAACGATGACTTTTGGGAAAGTCAGCACCCCAATACTCCTCTCTTCACTCCGCTTCAACAAGTCCCTCAGTCCCCGGCTACAACTGTTCAAATGGGCTCTGAAGAAACTCATCCCACATCATCTATCAACGAAGAGATTCCAGCCACTAGCGCTGAAGAACTCACTGCTGATCCTCAAGTTGCACAAGGAGAGGAAACAGAAATTCCTCAGCCCGAAGAACCTGAAATTGCGATTCCTGAGGTTGTGCTGCAAATCACAGATATTCCTCTGCCCAAGCCAACGAGTCCGTTTTCGAGCAAGCAAAAGTTCAAGGCTGAAGATTTCTTTTCTGAGCATGTGTTCTTCACTGCTTACAATCCTTATGACTCTGCTCGAATGAGGAAAAGACGCTTCTGGACTCCAACACAAGCAAATTTCTATTCCTCAGTGCTATTTGACAAGGACAAGATCTTCGACCATGAGCATATTCCTCATGTGGATATGGAATCACTACCATGCTTCGAGCCAGTACTCCGTGTTCTTCACGATGCAGGGCTGTTGAATTTCTGCACTGACATATGTGACTGGAATGAAGAACTCATTCTTCAGTTCTATGCCACCCTGCACATCACCGGAGATCTTTGAAGACATCAACTCATGGGTTCGGATTGGATGGTGAGAATACTCACTACAAGGCACCAACAACTGAATTGCTTCGTGTCCTTCCTCTTGATCCTCCCCATGAATCTGCTCGTTGCCTTTACAATGACCGTGAACTGTCTGATCACTTTATGCAAGTGCTTATGAAGCCATTGAAGCCTGGCCAAGCCCCTCGAACCAAATTCCTCGTCAAGGATTTGTTGTATGTGCCTCGGACTGTGTATAGAATCTTGACGAAGACAATGAGTCCAATCAAAGGCCACGACTCAAATGAAGAAGATGTCGTTGGGATCATGAAGAACTTGCTTTTCAATATCATTCATGGCGTTCCTGTCAACTTCCATGATTTCTTCATGAGGACTCTGGCCAACGTTGCAATGTCACCTTTTGAGCTGAAGCCATATGCGCCTTGGATCATGAGATTCATAAGGGCAAGATCTTCACCAACTACAAAGTGACACATCAACCATGGCAGCTTCCTGCTGCCCATTGAAGTCCTCAGCGACCAATTTCATCATCGATGACAAGGGCAAGGCAGCAATCGTAATTGATGAAGGCACTCATCCATTGGATGGTCGATTTAGCAAGGCTGCATCTTACTCCACCAATGATGATTACGCAGCGCATGATACCGCCGCAAATACCTCAACCAAGCAACAGCCTCAAGCAATCGCACCGTGGTGATGATGATCGTGAGTTACTCCTCGGTCTTCGTCGGAAGGTTGATCGCAATCGAAATGGGTGAAGCGCCAATTTGCTGCAATTCTTCACAATATGACCTCAATGCATAATGCGGTGAAGAAAAACCATGCTACCTTCATGAAACCCTCAACCGCACTTGGGCTGTTACGAATCATGTCTATTCCACGGAAGAATCAAGACTATGGGTCTTGAGGAAGCTTATATTGGTCTGCACCACCTCGAAGAAATTCAAGAGAGTCAAAGTTCTGATTTGGTGGCTAGCTCTTATTCTTCATCGCTAAACAGATGAATATGAAGATTTGGGCGACAACTGCGGCGAGCCCTACTTCTACAACCAACCCCGACGACGCTGGCGCTCCTCCATCAACTTGAATATCTTGAGGCGTTAGTCCTCGGTTTGATCCTTTTGGTCATTTGATGACAAAGGGGGAGAAATTTGAGTTAGTCTTCAAGCGGGTTTATACTATGGGCGTTTTTATTAAGTTACAACTCTCGTTCTTCCGAAACTTTTATTGGATCGAGTTGTAATCTTAAATCCGATGGTGCCCTGATACTTTTGATCGTGCTTCTGATGCTCTGATTTTGATACGTGCTATGCTCTGATGCTTTTGAAGCACTAAGTTCTGAATGTGATATTTGAGCTCTGATACTCATGATGTGATATTCCGCATGCTCATTCCTAGTCAATACTATTGCATGCATGCTGAATCTCATCAGGCACCATATTTCATCATGCATTTCAAATTCTTCATAATATATATCAAATGCGTGTATGAATTACAAGATATAGGGGGAGATCTCCATGATTCAAATCTTCAAATGTGCATTGCCTCAAAAGCAAATTCCTCATTATGCACATACTCAGGGGGAGTTCTTCTATATCTTGCAATCAAATTCCTCAATATCAGTATTTACACTTCATATGTTTATCCCCGTTGAAAACTTAACCTATGTTGTCATCAATCACCAAAAAGGGGGAGATTGTAAGTGCATCTAGTGCCCTTAGTGATTTTGGTGTATTGAAGACTTATAGGTTAAATAACCGATGCGTTGTGAGTGTACACAGGTCTATAAGTCTATGAGGAGTTTGATATTTACTGAGAAAGTCGACCCTAAAATGAAGTTCTTCAATTGAAGACTTTGATATTCGAAGACTTTACGAAGACTTTGAAAGTGAAGAAATTGGTGTGACCATGAAGACTTGATATTCATTCGAGGAATATGAGCGTGAAGACTTTTGTTTTCATAGTTTCATTGTCTCTTTCTTGAGTCATAGGAAACACCGTCTTTGTTAAAGGGGTCGAGGAAATACTAAGGAAAAATTTCCATGTGATGCTCAACTCAAAATCCTACACCTACCAATCCTTGAGTGAAGCCATTGGAAATCTCATACGATTCAGTCAAATTCTTGATGTGAGACGCAGTTCTTACAGTCATGATGACTTTGCTCGATCGAGAGTTAGGAATTCGCCATCTTGAATTGCCTACACAAATGAGAACATGATAGCCCCGAGGACTTTGAAAGTCAAATTTCCGACCGTTCTTTGTCTTTGGCGGGCGGACCAAAATATCTTATCCACCTAACGGTCATATCATTGAAGGGCATTTATGTCTTATCATGTCGGGCTGCTCCCTAGGCTATAAATAGCCGCCCCTACAACCACTAGTTGGTTGGCTGCTCCGAGAGAACTTGACACTTGTCATTTGAGAGCAACCCATCCTCCGAGGACTTTGGCGAAAATCATCAAGTGAGGAAAATCCCAAAACCAAACCCACAAAACCCCAAGTGATTGAGCATCATCAAGAAATTGATCTGCGTGGATCCGGCGCTTGTTACCTTTGAAGACTGTGCTTCTTCCAGACGGTTAGGCGTCAAGGTCTAGAGCATCAAGAGGAATTGTGGATCGCCGAGTGACCGAGTCTGTGAAGGTTTGGAAGTCACTGAAGACTTACCACGAGTGATTGGGCGAGGCCTCGTGGTCTTAGTTCAAGGAGAATACGGTGAGGACTGGGTGTCTGAGTTGCGGCTCGAGATCGGGTGTCCGGATCGTGTGTCCTCGAGTTTAAATACTCGGCCGCTCCAACTAGGCGTATAACCGAGACAACAGTTGGAACTGGTTTACCAAATCATTGTCTTCACCAACCGATCGGTTCTATTTCCTCAACTCATCCATTTCCTCATTACATGTTGTATGTTGTTCATATCGTGCTTGAAGACTTTGACTGAAGACTTTCACAAATTCCTCAGTTCAATTTCTTCAGTCTGTTTGTCTTCATCTTGTTATCCTGTGTTTACGCTTCCTGTACTCTGTTCTAGTCTTCATTTCATCATGCTGACTATGCGAGTATTCTGCCATGTTTACCTCTGAGTACATATTCCGCTGCAAATAGTTCTTCGCTAGGGAATTTCCTCACCGGCAAATTCCTCAGTGAAGAATTTCATAAAAATCGCCTATTCACCCCCCTCTAGTCGATATAACACACTTTCAAGGACACTGAATACTTTTTCTCCATATTATATATTCCTTGAAAATGTAGCCTCAAGTCCCAACTCTCATCATCTAAGCTGTAGGATTAAATTGACAAACAATTATTTTTTAAGTGAATGCACTGAACATTACTGACCAAAATGAATGTTCTTCTAATTACACTTTCTTCTACACTAACTTAACCAAATGCACTTTCTTCTACACTAACTTAACCAATAAAATACAGTAGCACTTTCTTCTAATTTGAACAAAAGCACCATTCAGCGGTGATTACCTCACTCCACCAAAGGACGACGCCCAATGGTGGCCTTTCTTTGGATCAGCGTGGATGCGCTTCGCCACTACCTGCCGCGCGGACTTCGGATCTGAGCTCGCGGATCCACATGAGCATGGGCGGTGATGGCTGCTGCGACCCTTTGTCTTGGGAAGCTCGAGCTGCCTAGCCATTTGTCCACCTCGAGGTCCACCGCCCTCCTCGCCAGGCCGCCTTGGCTCAATCCTCGCCGCCGCCGACGAGATTTGGCTCGCCGCCGCCATCGCCCACCTAGGTCATCTGCGGGGAGAGGAGGGGAGAGGAGGGGAGAGAGAACCGGACGCGTCGGCTACTTTGGTTCCGACCGGACGCGTCGGCGCTAACGGCCGTGAACGGCCGCGCCGTGAGCGCTCGCTGCCACGTGGGCTGACAGATGGGCCCGGGCCGTCAGAAAAACGGTTAAATCGCTAGTCACCGCGGGTTTGGGTTTTTTGAAACAGCCGACCGCGCGTTTGGTAGCTTTCTGAGAAAATTAAAAAAGTGGTAGTTTTTTGGAACCCTAACCTGTAAACTAGTAGCTTTATGCTATTTACTCTTGGTTTGGGCTACACCATCACCCTCATCCTCATCCTCGACAATCGTATTGTGCAAAATAACACAACATGTCATGAGCTGCCACAAAGTTTCTGATTCCCGCATCATTGCAGCCTCACGAATAATTCCCCAACGAGCTTGAAGCACACAAAATGCCGTCTCCACATCCATCCTAGCCGCTTCCTGCATTGTAGCAAAGTGGCTCTGTTTATTGCCATGTGGTTCGGATATGGTCTTCACAAACGCCACCCACTGAGGATAGATGTCATCGGCAAGATAGTATCCCATGTTGTAATCTCGGTCGTTGAAGGTGTAGTTGCACAGCGATGATTCCCCATAGCAAAGCCTCCTTGACACCAGAGATTGTAGAAGCACGTTGATGTCGTTGTGAGAACCCGACATTCCAAAGAAAGCATGCCAAATCCATAAGGCATGTGATGCCACCACTTCTACTATGATGGTGGCCTCTTTGGTGTGACCTTGATACATTCCCCGCAAACCTTTGGGGTAGTTCTTCCATTGCCAATGCATACAATCAATTGATCCGAGCATCCCTAGAAACCCCCTGGCCTCCCCCAATAGCCAAGAACTTCTCTATGTCCGGCGCATTTAATTCCCTAAGATACTCAGGTCCAAATACCTCCGCCACGACGCAAGCAAACTTTACAGTAGTCTTCCGGCATGTGCAATCCCTCATCCTTACCATCTCACCAACGACATCTACAGTAGTATCAAGTGCAAGCATCCTGAGAGCAGTCGTGCACTTCTGCTTGGCAGAGAAAGAGAGTTGACCGCAGCAATCCCTTGTGAGCTTGAAGTAGTCATCGTGTGCCTCCACTCCCTCCACAATGCGCAAAAACAATGGTTTCTTCATGCGAAAACGGCGATGAAACCATGGATCATTCAGGAAAGTAGGCTTTGGAGCAAAGTAGTCCCTCTGCAGTAGTCGAGCTCCGATTGATCACTCTTCTCCCTTTGATTGAGCCCTTGAAGTTGAGAATATGCTCTATTTGCCGGTCCATTTCCTCTTGTATGCTTGTGATCATGATCATGTCCACTTCTTCGTCCGAACCCGAGGAATCAAAGAACCTTGAATCATTTGATCAAGCTCCGTCGGTCCATACTCCTCGTCCGAGAAGCATCAGAATCCATTGTTTTCCCTAATAAAATCACAACAAATCTAGTCAGGCAATGTGTCGAACACATCAAGTTCAAGGCATAGCCAGAGAGTTTCTGGGCGTACCGCAGTGGCATCTGGGCTGGCAAAGACGCCCCCACGGCGAGGACAGGAGAGGGGACTGCTGTGTCGGAGCTGGCGGCGCAGAGGCTAGCTAGGAACGACTGCGGAGCTGCGAGACGGACGACCCAGTGGAGAAAGAAGAGAGGAGACAACAAATGGATCCGACAGTTCTAGGGATGGATTTGGTGCAAATTGTGGTAGGGTCAGGTTGTCGGGTCCAGCGTGGCGGACATGCCCGGGTGCCCTCATATCCAGCCCATATTTGGGCTGGATATGAGGGCTGTCGGTTAGCCGGGGCGTTTGAGGTGCCCATCTGTCCTCGAAATTTTGTGACCGGTCAATGACCGGGCGGGCCGCCCGGGTGTTTAAGACCGGTTTGGGACGCCCGGATGTAGATGCTCTCACATAAATAATATTAAAATTGTCTCGGTTCTTTTGTCTTTCGCATTTGCTATATCTTGGGGTCGGCTGGAAGTAAAATTTGTGTAGATTGATTTTGCAACTGGGAGGGCAAAGCCGAAGGGGATGTCGAGGATGGTTGCGGTATCGCCGGTTGCTAGTACCTAGTCGAAGGCGGTGAGAAAAGGTCTTGCAAAAATAATAGACTCAGCTCTCCTAATAAACTTTAATATGAAGTAATGTGATATGCTCTCTGAGCTTTTATGGAGAATGTACATATTTCACAACATCTTCCTTGATAGAAATGATATTCTTTGTTTCTCTCCCACTTGTTTGTTTTTATGGCAATAAGCAATGTTTCTTTTGTTGGCCACACAACTATATTAAAGAAAAAACCATTACGAGATGTGTTTTACCCTCGATCACGAAGACATCTGCTTTTATCCAGATGCTAGGCGAGAAAATGACAATCATTTCTATTCCGTAGTAAAAATTTCAAGATTCCTTCCGCATCTAGTGGCAAGAAATATTGATGAATCAATTATGCATTCACCTTGTCACCTACGTCAGTTCTACGGACCCCCGCCCTACAAGCGTGATGAGTCTCGGGCTGTGTTGCAGAGCTTCCACGAGTTAAGCCCGACGCTCATTGACTTCTGCTCACCGACGATCCTGCAGCGCCCTCTATTGTCAGCCTTGCCGCGACGTCCGCCTGGGTTCGATGCCTCCCCCACGCCACCCTTGGTTTGTGCTGGAGAGCTGCAGCACACGCCCTCTCCTGCCCGGCTGCTAGATGATGGCCTGCCGGCCTGTTTGAAGGGGCCGGTGGTGCCTCGCGATGTTGTTGTGCCTCTGGAGCTGCTCTTTCCCGCGCGTCAGCCTGCTCTGTTGCCCTCACCGCTGCCTGCCTCACCTAGGAAGCCGGCCTCCACCCCACCCAGGCCGCCTGCGGCCAGACGGAAGACGCTGGCAGGGGTCAGAATTTCCTCTAAGGGCATTCTGTCGCTGCAAAGGACTAGGCCTTCTTCTGGAGCTGTTTTGGCTGCTCCTGTGGCTAAGGTGGCTGAGCGCCTTGTTTGTCGCAGCTTTGGCATCACCAAGGATGGAGCTGATGTTACTGAGGCCACTCTGGCTCAATTCACGGAGAAATTCAAGGAGCAACTATCCCCGGAAATTATAACAGCAATGAGAGATTTCTTCAAGCTTGATGATAGTGCTACTAAGGAGGCAGAAGATGCCCTGCTTGCCCATGGGGGTGCTGGCGCTATGGACCTGGCAGTGGACCAGGATGGAGCGGGGTCGCGGCTGGCAATCGATTGAGTTGTTCATGTGTGTGTTGCTGTAGGGCTAGTTTAGTTCCATGTTAGTGCTATTTACTGCTGTTGACCTGGGGTATGCCCCAGCTTGTATCCGGGTGTGTGTTGGTGCTAATGTTGGCCATGGGCCTTGTATCAGGGTAAAAGCATCAGACTTTAGGTGTGGTTGTTGAAAAATTATGTTTGTGCCGTGGATGGCCTTTGGTCATATGCGAGGGTTGACTTTGTGTTCCCATGTTAATGCAACCCGTCAACACTTTGAGCTGGAACTTCCGCGGATTAAATTATCCGGACCGGCGGGCCACAACCAAGGCATCTCTTGACAACACCTCTTGCCACCTTGTTTCCCTCCAGGAGACGAAGCTTGCTTCGGTTGATCAGTTCATTACTGCCTCCCTCGGTGGTTGATACGTCTCCAACATATCTATAATTTTTTATTGTTCCATGCTATTATATTACCCCTTTTGGATGTTTATGTGCTTTATTTTACACATTTATATCATTTTTGGGACTAACCTACTAACCGGAGGCCCAGCCCATATTGCTGTTTTTTTGCCTATTTCAGTATTTCGAAGAAAAGGAATATCAAACGGAGTCCAAACGGAATGAAACCTTCGGGAGCATGATTTTTGGAACGAACGTGATCCGGAGAGCTTGGAGTGCAAGTCAAGAAGCAGCCGAGGGCTCCACGAGATAGGAGGCCCCCCTTTAGGGCGCGCCCCCTGTCTCATGGGCCCCTCGGGCGGCCACCGACGTACTTCTTCCTCCTATATATACCTACGTACCCCGAAAACATCTAGGGGCACTACGAAACACAATTTCCACCGTCGTAACCTTCTGTATCCGCGAGATCTCATCTTGGAGCCTTCGCTGGTACTCTGCCGGAGGGGGAATCAACCACGGAGGGCTTCTACATCAACATCCTTGCCCCTCGAATGAGTTTTGAGTAGTTTACCACAGACCTACGGGTCCATAGTTATTAGCTAGATGGCTTCTTCTCTCTTTTTGGATCTCAATACAATGTTCTCCCCCTCTCTTGTGGAGATCTATTCAATGTAAACTCTTTTTGCGGTGTGTTTGTCGAGATCCGATGAATTGTGGGTTTATGATCAAGTTTATCTATGAATAATATTTTAATCCTCTCTGAATTCTTTTATGTATGATTGAGTTATCTTTGCAAGTCTCTTCGAATTATCAGTTTGGTTTGGCCTACTAGATTGGTCTTTCTTGCCATGGGAGAAGTGCTTAGCTTCGGGTTCAATCTTGCGGTGTCCTTACCCAAAGGATGTAAAGGGTTGCAAGGCACGTATTGTATTGTTGCCATCGAGGATAACAAGATGGGGTTTATATCATATTGCATGAGTTTATCCCTCTATATCATGTCATCTTGCTTAATGCGTTACTTTGTTCTTATGAACTTAATACTCTAGATGCAGGCAGGAGTCGGTCGATGTGTGGAGTAATAGTAGTAGATGCAGGCAGGAGTCGGTCTACTTGTTATGGATGTGATGCCTATATACATGATCATGCCTAGATAATCTCATAACTATGCGCTTTTCTATCAATTGCTCGACAGTAATTTGTTCACCCACCATAATACTTATGCTATCTTGAGAGATGCCTCTAGTGAAACCTATGGCCCCCGGGTCTATCTCTTATGATATTTGCTTTCAATCTACCTTTATTTGCATCTATATTACAAAATACCAAAAATATATTTATCTTATCATACTATCTTTATTCGCAAGTGGCCGTGAAGGGATTGACAACCCCTTTATTGCGTTGGTTGCGAGTTCTCAGTTTGTTTGTGTAGGTACGTGGGACTTTTGAGGAGCCTCCTACTAGATTGATACCTTGGTTATCAAAACTGAGGGAAATACTTACGCTACACTTGCTGCATCATCCTCTCCTCTTCGAGGAAAACCAACGCAAGCTCAAGACGTAGCAAGAAGGATTTCTGGCGTCGTTGCCGGGGAGGTCTTCGCTCAAGTCAAGACATACCAAGTACCCATCACAAACCCATCTCCCTCGTATTTACATTATTTGCCATTTGCCTCTCGTTTTCCTCTCCCCCACTTCACTCTTGCCGTTTTATTCGCCCTCTCTTTCCCAATCTCCTCCTCTCTTTTCGCTTGCCTTTTTCTGCTTGCTTGTGTGTTGGATTGCTTGTTGCCATGGCGCAAGATAATACCAAATTGCGTGATTTCTCGAATACCAATAATAATGATTTCCTTAGTACTCTGATTGCTCCTCTTAATGATGTTGAGTCTTGTGAAATCAATACTGCTTTGCTGAATCTTGTTATGAAAGATCAATTTGCCGGCCTTCCTAGTGAAGATGCCGCTACTCATCTAAACAACTTTGTTGATTTGTGTGATATTCAAAAGAAGAAAGATACGGATAACAATATTGTCAAATTGAAGTTATTTCTGTTTTCACTTAGAGATCATGCTAAAGTTTGGTTTTCGTCTTTGCCTAAAAATAGTATTTGATTCTTGGAACAAGTTCAAAGATGCTTTTATCTCTAAGTATTTTCCTCCCGCTAAGATTATTACTCTTAGGAACGATATTATGAATTTTAAACAACTTGATCATGAGCATGTTGCCCAATCTTGGGAAAGAATGAAATTGATGCTTCGCAATTGCCCTACTCATGGTTTGAATTTATGGATGATCATACAAAGAATTTATGCTGGTTTGAACTTTGCTTCTAGAAATCTCTAGATTCGGCCGCGGGAGGCACGTTTATGGAAATCACGTTAGGAGATGCTACAAAACTACTTGATAATATTATGGCTAATTATTCTCAATGGCACACCGAAAGATCTTCTAGTAAAAAAGTGCATGCTATAGAAGAAATCAATGTTTTGAGTGGAAAGATGGATGAACTTATGAAATTGTTTGCTACTAAAAATACTCCTCTTGATCCCAATGATATGCCTTTGTCTTCTTTGATTGAGAATAATAATGAATCTATGGATTTGAATTTTGTTGGTAGGAATAGTTTTGGAAACAATGCTTATAGAGGAAACTTTAATGCTAGACCATTCCCTAGTAATTCCTCTAATAATTATGGAAATTCCTACAATAATTCTTATGGTAATTTTAATAAGATGCCCTCTGATTTTGAGAATAGTGTGAAAGAATTTATGATTTCTCAAAAGAATTTTAATGCTTTGCTTGAAGAAAAATTGCTCAAAGTTGATGATTTGGCTAGGAACGTTGATAGACTTTCGCTTGATGTTGATGGTCTTAAACTTAGATCTTCTCCTCCTAAGCATGATATCAATGAGTCCCTCAAAGTAATGAGAATTTACATTGATGAGTGTAAGGAAAGAACCGCTAGATTGCGTGCTAAAAGAGATAGCTTTATAAAAGCGTGTTCTTCTAGTTTCCGTGAAAATAATGATGAGGATCTTAAGGTTATTGATGCGTCTCCTATTAGATCTATGTTTTGCAATATGAATTTTGATGATTATGGGACTGATGATGAGTCAACTTTGCCTAGAAGGCGTCCCAAGAATTCGGAATCTTTAGATCTTGATGCTAAATTTGGTAAAAGTAAGATTGGAGAATCCTCAACTTCTAATAATATTGAACCTTCTATCTCGGATTTCAAGGAATTTGATTATGATAATTGCTCTTTAAAAGGTTGTATTTCCTTGTTGCAATCCGTTGTTAATTCTCCTCATGCTTATAGTCAAAATAAATCTTTTATCAAACATATCGTTGATGCCTTGATACAATCTTATGATGAAAACCTTAATTTGGAAGTTTCTGTACCTAGAAAACTTAATGATGAGTGGGAACCTACTATAAAGATTAGAATTAAAGATTATGAGCTTTTTGCTTTGTGTGATTGGGTGCTAGTGTTTCCACGATTCCGAAAACTTTATGTGATATTCTAGGTTTCCATGATCTTGATGATTGCTCTTTAAATTTGCACCTTGTGGATTCCACCATTAAAAAGCCAATGAGAAGGATCAATGATGTTCTTATTGTTGCAAATAGAAATTTGGTGCCCGTAGATTTTATCGTTCTTGATATAGATTGCAATCTTTCTTGCCCTATTATTCTTGGTAGACCTTTCCTTAGAACGATTGGTGCGATTATTGATATGAAGGAAGGGAATATTAGATTCCAATTTCCCTTAAAGAAAGGCATGGAGCACTTTCCAAGAAATAAAGTCAAATTACCTTATGAATTTATCATGCGGGCTACTTATGAATTTAGTGCCAAAGATGGCACTCGTTAGATCTATCTTTAATTTTATGCTTAGCTAGGGCGTTAAACGATAGCGCTAGTTGGGAGGCAACCCAATTTTCTTTATGTTTTTTGTTTTTGCTCCTGTTTAGTAATAAATCTTGCATATACCTTCTGTTTAGATGTGTTTTTATCTTTTAATTAGTGTTTGTGCCAAGTAGAATCTATAGGATAAGCTACGATGATAGTTGATTTGATTCTGCTGAAAAACAGAAACTTTGCGTGCACGTATACAATTTTGTTAAATCACAGGAACGTTCTTTTGCGTTCATTCTTTTTGCTGATGTTCAGTAAAGAAATTTGCCAGGACTTCCTATTTTGGTAGGATTTTTAGGGTTCCAGAAGTTTGCGTTAGTTACAGATTGCTACAGACTGTTCTGTTTTTGACAGATTCTGTTTTTCGTGTCTTGTTTGCTTCTTTCAATGCATATATGGCTAGTAAATTAGTTTATGAACCATAAGGAAGTTGGAATACAGTAGGTTTAATGCCAAAATAAATAAAGAATGAGTTCATTGCAGTACCTTATGTGGTGTTTTTGTTTTCTTTCACTAACGGAGCTTATAAGATTTCCTGTTGAGTTTTGTGTTGTGAAGTTTTCAAGTTTTGGGTAAAGCTTTTATGGACTATGGAATAAAGGGTGGCAAGAGCCTAAGCTTGGGGATGCCCATGGCACCCCAAGATATTCAATAATAGCCAAAAGCCTAAGCTTGGGTATGCTCCGGGAAGGCATCCCCTCTTTCGTCTTCGTTCATTGGTAACTTTACTTGGAGCTATATTTTTATTCCCCACATGATATGTGTTTTGCTTGGAGTGTCGTGTATTATATTAGTCCTTGCCTTTTAGTTTACCACAATCATCCTTGCTGTACATACCTATTGGGAGAAGCGTATTTGATTAGAATTTGCTAGAATACTCTATGTGCTTAACTTATATCTTTTGAGCTTGATAGTTTTTGCTCTAGTGCTTCACTTATATCTTTTAGAGCACGGTGGTGTCTTAATTTTGAAGAAATTGCTAGTCTCTCATGCTTCACTTATATCTTTTTGAGAGTCTTTTAGAAAAGTATGGTATTTGCTATGGTCATAAAGTTGGTCCTAGAATGGTAGGCATCCAAGTTGGGTATAATAAAAACTATCATAGGAAATGAATTGGATGCTATGATCAATTTGATACTTGATAATTGTTTTGAGATATGGAGGTAGTGATATTAAAGTCATGCTAGTTGGGTGATTATGAATTTAAAGAATGCTTGTGTTCAAGTTAGCAAGTCCCGTAGCATGCACATATGGTTAAAGTTGTGTAACAAATTTGAAACATGAAGTGTACCTGGCTTGTGCATCCTTATGAGTGGCGGTCGGGGACGAGCGATGGTCTTTTCCTACCAATTTATCCCCCTAGGAGCATGCGCGTAGTACTTGATTTTTGATGACTTCTAAAATTTTGCAATAAGTATATGAGTTCTTTTTTTACTAATGTTGAGTCCATGGATTATACGCACTTTTACCTTTCCGCCTTTGCTAGCCTCTTCGGTACCGTGCATTGCCCTTTCTCACCTTGAGAGTTGGTGCAAACTTCGCCGGTGCATCCAAACCCCGTGATACGATACGCTCTACCACACATAAACCTCCTTATATCTTCCTCAAAATAGCCACCATACCTACCTATTATGGCATTTCCATAGCCATTCCGAGATATATTGCCATGCAACTTTCCACCGTTCCGTTCATCATCATCTTGACATACTTTACTTTTGTCATATTGCCATTGCATGATCATGTAGTTGACATCGTATTTGTGGCAAATCCACCATGCATTATTTTTCATACATGTCACTCTTGATTCATTGCACCATCCCGGTACACCGCTGGAGGCATTCATATAGAGTCATATCTTGTTCTAGTTTCGAGTTATAATTCTCATGTTGTAATCAATAGAAGTGTGATGATCATCATTATTAGAACATTTCCCAAAAAAAGGCCAAAAGAAAAAAAAAAGGCCCAAAAAAAGAAAAAGAAAAAAATAAAAAATAAAAAATATAAATAAAAAGGGCAATGTTACTATCTCTTTTTCCACACTTGTGCTTCAAAGTAGCACCTTGTTCTTCATGTAGTGAGTCTCATATATTGTGCTTCAAAGTAGCACCATGTTTTTCATGTAGTGAGTCTCATAAGTTGTCCTTTTCATACTAGTGGGAATTTTTCATTATAGAACTTGGCTTGTATATTCCTATGATGGGCTTCCTCAAATGCCCTAGGTCTTCGTGAGCAAGCAAGTTGGATGCACACCCACTAGTTTTCTTTTGTTGAGCATTCATTTATAGCTCTAGTGCATCCGTTGCATGGTAATCCCTACTCCTCATGTTGACATCAACTGATGGGCATCTCCATAGCCCGTTGATTATCCTCATCAATGTGAGACTTTCTCTTTTTTTTGTCTTCTCCACACAATCCCCATCATCATATTCTATTCCACCCATAGTGCTATATCCATGGCTCACGCTCATGTATTGCGTGAAGGTTGAAAAAGTTTGAGATTATTTAAGTATGAAACAATTGCTTGGCTTGTCATCAGGGGTATAGAAGTTGGAAACATCTTTGTATGACGAAAATGAAGCATAGCCTAACTATATGATTTTGTAGGGATGAACTTTCTTTTGCCATGTTATTTTGAGAAGACATGATTACTTTGATTAGTATGCTTGAAGTGTTACTATTTTTTTATCAATATGAACTTTTATTTTGTATTCATTTGGATCTGAATATTCATGCCACAATAAAGAAAATTACATTATGAATTATGCTATGTAGCATTCCACATCAAAAATTCTCTTTTTATCATTTACCTACTCGAGGACGAGCAGGAATTAAGCTTGGGGATGCTTGATACGTCTCCAACGTATCTATAATTTTTTATTGTTCCATGCTATTATATTACCCCTTTTGGATGTTTATGGGCTTTATTTTACACATTTATATCATTTTGGGACTAACCTACTAACCGGAGGCCCAGCCCATATTGCTGTTTTTTTGCCTATTTCAAGATTTCAAGAAAAGGAATATCAAACGGAGTCCAAACGGAATGAAACCTTTGGGAGCGTGATTTTTGGAACGAACGTGATCCGGAGAGCTTGGAGTGCAAGTCAAGAAGCAACCGAGGGCTCCACGAGATAGGAGCCCCCCATAGGGCGCGCCCCCTGTCTCATGGGCCCCTCGGGCGGTCACCGATGTACTTCTTCCTCCTATATATACCTATGTATCCCGAAAACATACAGGGGCACAACGAAACACAATTTCCACCGCCGTAACCTTCTGTATCCGCGAGATCTCATCTTGGAGCCTTCGCCGGTACTCTGTCGGAGGGGGAATCAACCACGGAGGGCTTCTACATCAACATCCTTGCCCCTCCAATGAGTTGTGAGTAGTTTACCATAGACCTACGGGTCCATAGTTATTAGCTAGATGGCTTCTTCTCTCTTTTTGGATCTCAATACAATGTTCTCCCCCTCTCTTGTGGAGATCTATTCGATGTAAACTCTTTTTGCGGTGTGTTTGTCGAGATCCGATGAATTGTGGGTTTATGATCAAATTTATCTATGAATAATATTTGGATCCTCTCTGAATTCTTTTATGTATGATTGAGTTATCTTTGCAAGTCTCTTCGAATTATCAGTTTGGTTTGGCCTACTAGATTGGTCTTTCTTGCCATGGGAGAAGTGCTTAGCTTTGGGTTCAATCTTGCGGTGTCCTTACCCAAAGGATGTAAAGGGTTGCAAGGCACGTATTGTATTGTTGCCATCGAGGATAACAAGATGGGTTTATATCATATTGCATGAGTTTATCCCTCTACATCATGTCATCTTGCTTAATGCGTTACTCTGTTCTTATGAACTTAATACTCTAGATGCAGGCAGGAGTCGGTCGATGTGTGGAGTAATAGTAGTAGATGCAGGCAGGAGTCGGACTACTTGTTATGGACGTGATGCCTATATACATGATCATGCCTAGGTAATCTCATAACTATGCGCTTTTCTATCAATTGTTCGACAGTAATTTGTTCACCCACCGTAATACTTATGCTATCTTGAGAGAAGCCTCTAGTGAAACCTATGGCCCCCGGGTCTATCTCTTATCATATTTGCTTTCAATCTACTTTTATTTGCATCTTTACTTTTTGCATCTATCTTATAAAATACCAAAAATATATTTATCTTATCATACTATCTTTATTAGATCTCACTTTCGCAAGTGACCGTGAAGGGATTGACAACCCCTTTATTGCGTTGGTTGCAAGTTCTCATTTTGTTTATGTAGGTGCGTGGGACTTTTGAGGAGCCTCCTACTGGATTGATACCTTGGTTCTCAAAACTGAGGGAAATACTTACGCTACACTTGCTGCATCACCCTCTCCTCTTCGAGGAAAACCAACGCAAGCTCAAGACGTAGCAGTGGTATACGCCTCCCTGGCTTCGCACAGGGCCGGCTATCGGCACCAGAGGAGGCATCCTCATGCTGTGGGATGAAAACCTCCTTGACGTGACCAACGTAGTCGCTTTGACCTACGGCCTTTCGGCGATGGTGCGTATCTGTGCGTCTGACGTGTGCTTCAAGGCGACTTCGGTCTATGGACCTACCGACTCATCTTGCAAAGATGCATTCTTCGCCAAGTTGATCAGTCAAAAGCCTTTGTTAGGAGTGGCCTGGCTTGATTTGGGTGATTTCAACCAAATCTACCGAGCCAGGGATAAGAACAAAAGAAACGTCAATCAAAGTAGAATTACCCGCTTCCGTGCCGCTCTGCAATCCTGTAAGCTTAAGGAGATCCACCTTCAAAATCGCCGTTTCACTTGGAGCAATGAGAGGGCCAACCCAACTTTGTGCAAGCTTGATTCCTTTTTCTGCAATGCTGATTGGGATACAACCTTTAATTCCCACATGCTTCATGCCTTGTCTTCGCCCCATTCGGACCACTATCCTCTCCTTCTCGCCGATGACAAGGGTCCCAAGAGACCGCGGACTTCCAGATTTGAGAACTTCTGGGCTTCCCGATAACCCACAAGTGTAGGTGAAGGAAATATGCCCTAGAGGCAATAATAAAGTTATTATTTATTTCCTCATATCATGATAAATGTTTATTATTCATGCTAGAATTGTATGAACCGGAAACATGATACATGTGTGAATACATAGACAAACATATAGTCACTAGTATGCCTCCACTTGACTAGCTCATTAATCAAAGATGGTTATGTTTCCTAACCATAGACATGTGTTGTCATTTGATTAATGAGATCACATCATTAGGAGAATGAGGTGATTGACATGACCCATCCCGTTAGCTTAGCACTTGATCGTTTAGTATTCTGCTATTGCTTCCTTCATGACTTATACATGTTCCTGTAACTGTGAGAATTGTGTAACTCCCTTTTACCGGAGGAACACTTTGGGTACTACCAAACGTCACAACGTAACTGGGTGATTATAAAGGAGTACTACAGGTGTCTCCGAAGGTACATGTTGAGTTAGCATAATTCGAGATTAGGTTTTGTCACTCCGATTGTCGGAGAGGTATCTCTGGGCCCTCTCGGTAATGCTCATCACCTAAGCCTTGCAAGCATGTAACTAATGAGTTAGTTATAAGATGAAGTATTACAGAACGAGTAAAGAGACTTGTCGGTAACGAGATTGAACTAAGTATTGGATACCGACGATCGAATCTCGGACAAGTAACATACCGATGACAAAGGGAACAACGTATGTTGTTATGCGGTTTGACCGATAAAGATCTTCGTAGAATATGTAGGAACCAATATGGGCATCCAGGTCCCGCTATTGGTTATTGACCGAAGATGTGTCTCACCATGTCTACATCGTTCTCGAACCGTAGGGTCCGCACGCTTAAGGTTTCGATGACAATTATATTATGAGTTTATGTATTTTGATGTACGAAGTTTGTTCGAGTCCGGATATGATCACGGACATGACGAGGAGTCTCGAAATGGTCGAGACATAAAGATTGATATATTGACGGATATATTTGGACACCGGAAAGGTTCCGGAGAAGTTTGGAGCTCCGGAGGTTACTGGAACCCCGGGAGGTATATGGGCCTTATTGGGCCCATGTAGGAAGAAGGAGAAGGAGCAAGGGAGGCGCGCCCAAGCCCAATCCGACTGGGGAGGGGGCCGCCCCCTTCCTTTCTCCTTCCCCTCTTCCTAATATTACTACTAGTACTACTTCCTAATACTAGTACTCTTTCCTTCCCCCTCCAAATAAGATAAGGAAAAAGGGGGGAAACCTACTTGGAGTAGGTTTCCCCTCCCCATGGCGCGCCCCCCCTTGGGGCCGGCCACCTCCTCCCTCCCTCCTTTATATACGGGGGTAGGGGGCACCCTAGAACACACAAGTTGATCATTGATCGTTCCTTAGCCGTGTGCGGTGCCCCCCTCCATGATATTCCACCTCGATCATATTGTAGCGGTGCTTAGGCGAAGCCCTGCGACAGGAGAACATCAAGATCGTCACCACGCCGTCGTGCTGACGGAACTCCCCCTCGGAACCTCTACTGGATTGGAGATCGAGGGTGCGTCATCGAGCTGTACGTGTGTCAAGAACTCGGAGGTGCCGGAGTAACGGTGCTTGGATCGGTCGGACCGGAGGACGTACGACTACTTCCTCTACGTTGCGTCAATGCTTCCGCTTCGGTCTACGAGGGTACGTAGACAACACTCTCCCCTCGTTGCTATATCATCACCATGATCTTGCGTGTGCGTAGGAAAATTTTGAAATTACTACGTTCCCCAACAGTAGGGGATAATTGTAGCCTCTTTCGATAAGTAAGAGTGTCGAACACAACGAGGAGCTAAAGGTAGAACAAATATTCTCTCAAGTCCTATCTGCCACTGATACGACTCTACGCATGCTTAGTGTTCGCTTTACCTAGAACAAGTACGAAACTAGAAGTACTTTGTAGGTGTTGTTGAATAGGTTTGCAAGATAATAAAGAGCACGTAAATAAAAAAGTAGGGGATGTTTAGATAAAAAAGCAATAAAGTAAATATAACGAGTGTGGAAAAGTGGTGGTAGGAGTTGCGGAATTGTCCCTAAGCAATTGACTACTTTACTAGACCGGTAGCAAGTTTTATGTGGGAGAGGCATAAGCTAAAATACTTTCTCTTCTTGGATCATATGCACTTATGATTGGAACTCTAGCAAGCATCCGCAACTACTAAAGATCATTAAGGTAAAACCCAACCATAGCATTAACATATCAAGTCCCCTTTATCCCATACGCCACAACCCCCTTACTCGGGTTTATGCTTCTGTCACTATAGCAACCCACTATATGCGAATCATGAACGTATTGCAACACCCTACAGCGGGAATCCCTCACGCTTGCACGACACGGAGAGCACAATAGGGCAGCAACATAACCACAAGCAAATTAAACCAATCATAGCAATTCATCAATCACCGATAGGACAACAAAAATCTACTCAGACATCATAGGATGGCAACACATCATTGGATAATAATATGAAGCATAAAGCACCATGTTCAAGTAGAGGGTACAGCGGGTTGCGGGAGAGTGGACCGCTGAATATAGATGGGGGAAGGTGATGGAGATATTGGTGAACATGACGGCGGTGTTGGTGAAGATCGCGGTGATGATGATGGCCCACCGCGGCGTTCCGGCGCCACCGGAAGCAAGGGGGAGAGAGCCCCCCTTCTTCTTCTTCTTCTTCCTTGACCTTCTCCCTAGATGGGAGAAGGGTTTCCCCACTGGTCCTTGGCTTCCATGGCATGGGAGGGGCGAGAGACCCTCCGGGATTGGATTTGTCTCTCTGTCTCTCTGTTTTTGCGTTCCCTGATTCTGCCCTGGCACCGTTTCTTTTATATCCAGAGATCCGTAACTCCGATTGGATTGAAACCTTCGCCCAGATATTTTTCCAAAAATTAGCTTTCTTGCGGCCAAAGAAGAGCAGCAACCGCCTTACGAGGGCCCCACGAGGGTCAGGGGCGCGCCTAGGGTAGGCAGGCACGCCCCCTTGCCTCGTGGCCACCTCGGGCACCGTCTCGCATTGATTTTACTTCCCAAAAATCATAAATATTCCAAAATAATTCTCCGTCTGATTTATCCCGTTTTTACTCCGTTTGATATGGGGTTTCTGTGAAACATAAAACATGCAACAACAGGAACTGGCACTGGGCACTGGATCAATATGTTAGTCCCAAAAATAGTATAAAAAGTTGCCAAAAGTATATGAAAGTTGAATAATATTGGCATGGAACAATCAAAAAATATAGATACGACGGAGACGTATCACTTCCATGCCGGGTTTTGCTGAGATCGCGCGCAAGGCATGGGACGAGCATGTGGCCCACTCTGAGCCTTTTCTGGTCCTGCATCACAAGCTCAAGAAAACTGCGCTTCGTCTCACCGAATGGAGGAAGAAGATGTTCTCCAAGGCCAAAATCCAGCTTCATGCGGCCTTGCTCATCATCATTCGTCTTGACATTTCCCAGGAGGAGAGGCCCCTATCTAATGAGGAGCTTGATTTGCGTTCACGGCTGAAGAGGAGGGTAATCTCCTTGGCGGTCCTCGAGAGGGCTCGAAAGAGCCAATGCGCTAGAATTGCAAACCTCAAGGATGGTGACGCCAACACAAAATTCTTCCACCGCCGTATCAATGCTAGAAGAAGAAAAAACCACATCTACAGGATCAAGCATGACCTTGGATGGGTAACTGAGCATGTGGCAAAGGAGAAAATCGTCCATGACCACTTCTCCACGGTCATGGGAAGGGGGGGCCTGAGCGCAACGATTTCTGCTGGGATGACCTTCACCTCGAGCAGCATGACTTGCAGGACCTTGATGCTCCCATCACTGAGGAGAAGGTGTGGGCGGCCATCAAGGAGATTCCGGCCGATAAATCTCCTGGGCCAGACGGCTTCACCGGATTATTCTTCAAGAAATGTTGGGGGTTCATTAAGCCTGACATCATGAGGGTCATCCAAAACTTCGACTCTCTTCACACTGCCAATCTATAGTGGGTGAACTCTGCCAATGTTGTGCTTTTGCCAAAGAAGGATGGTGCAGAGGAGATAGATGACTACAGGCCTATTAGTCTCATCCATGCTATAGCCAAAATCATCGCCAAGGTCCTCTCCTTGTAGCTTGCTCCTCGCATGGATGGCCTCGTCTCCAATGCTCAGAGTGCTTTCATAAAAAAGAGGAGTATCCACGACAACTTTATGTACGTGCGGAACATGGCTCGTCGGCTCCACAAGTGCAAGACCCCCGCCCTCCTCTTCAAGCTTGACATTAGAAAGACTTTTGACTCTGTCAAATGGGAATACATTCTGGGCCTCTTGCAGCGCTTGGGCTTCCCAAGCAAATTCAGGGCCTGGATTACCGCGTTGCTCTCCTCGGCTTCCTATCCTTCTCAACGGGATTCCAGGCCCTCCCATCAGGCACGGCCAAAGGCTTTGGCAAGGGGACCCAATCTCGCCGCTCCTATTTGTCCTCGCGATTGACCCGCTTCATCGAATCCTTGATCTTGCAACAAACTGAGGCCTTCTCCGCAAGCTTCGTTGTCGTGGCGCCATGGTGCGAACTTCTTTATATGCGGATGATGCAGTTGTTTTCCTGGCTCCGATCAAGAGGGACATCGAGAACTTCTCTGCTATCTTAAGGAGTTTTCGCGAGGTCACGGGCCTCCACACCAACTTCCACAAAATTCTGTTGTGCCCATTCGCTGCAACCAACTTGACTTGGACCATATCCTTCATGGCATGCCGGCTCCAAGAGCTTCTTTCCCTGTCAAATATTTGGGCCTCCCACTCTCGGTCTGGTAGCTTAGGAAAGTGGATTTCCAATATCCTGAAGACAAAGTGGCTGGAAAGTTGGTCACTTGGGAGGGCCAAAATATTACCACCATCGGACGTACAACTCTGGTCAAGTCGGTTGTCTCCTCCTAGGCGGTGTACTCCATCACACCTCTCGTTGTGCCGCCGAGCACTTTACGAAACCTCAACAAGATTGAGCGAGCGTTTCTGTGGTCTGGCTCGGATAAGATGACGGGTGCCAAATGCAAGGTCAACTGGGAGGTGGTATGTCGTCCTCGCGAGTATGGTGGCCTTGGGTTACTAAACACTGACAAGTTCGCCCATGCCTTGACACTGAGATGGCCATGGTTTGAATGGAAGGAGCCCAGCAAGCTTTGGGTGGGGCTTGGTAACCCATGCTCAGAGGAGGACCTGAATTTTTTCTATGCCTCAACCACGATTACTGTTGGAAATGGTGCCAAAACGCCTTTTTGGGACTCTCCTTGGCTGCTTGGGCGCAAACCCAAGGACATTGCCCCGCTAATCTTCGATGCCTCCAGGAGAAAGAATTGGAAGGTGCGTGAGGCCCTTAAAGGGAATGCATGGATCCTGAAGATCAAGATTGACACGCCCGTCACTGCTGCCCACGTTCACGAGTTATTCTCTCTTTGGATGCTCGTGAATGAGGTCGACCTTGACGAGCATGCCGAGGATGATATCACCTGGAAGCACTCCAGCGACGGGATTTACTCGGCATCCTCTGCCTAAAAGGCTCAATTCCTTGGGTTGATTCTCTCCCCTATGGATTTCATGGTGTGGAAAGCTTGGGCTCCACCCAAAGTTAAATTCTTCTCCTGGCTGGCTCTACAAGACCGGATTTGGACTGCAGATAGATTGGCCAGGTGTGGTTGGCCCAACTGCGGCCTTTGCCAACTTTGCAAAAGGGAGCAAGAGTCTGGCGTCCATCTTTTCTTCAAGTGCCCCTACACTCTTAGGCTTTGGAGGATGCTCATTGACAAGTTGGGACTTGTGCACATGGCTCGGTGAAGGAGTGGTGGGAGAAGCGAACCAACTTGCAGAATTCTAATAGACGATCAATGGCCTCTCTCACTATGCTTGTCTCCTGGTCCGTTTGGAACGAGAGGAATGCCAGAGTCTTCCGCCACAAGAGTGCTCCACCGACCATCCTTCTTCAAATGGTCCTCGATGAGGCAAAGCTTTGGGTCACTGCGGGTGCTAGAAAGCTAGGGGACATTATATTGCGAGAATAATTGTCATGCCGTGTGTTCGGCTCTTATAACAACTCTATCTTCTCCTTATTTAATATATGGGGCAAATCTTTTGCCTCCGTTTCAAAAAAAGTTGACAAACACTTGATCCAACAAGAGTGAGGATTAGGTAGTCGTCGTGCGTGGACTGGCGGATGCACATCGTGTGGTGCAGGGCTAAGCTCTCAATCTAGATGCAAGGATGTACACATTAGTGTAATCAGCTGGCGCGACCCATAAAAAATGAATGTGATTTAGAGGCTGTTTGGTTGGAGACTTATTGGTGCCAAGCCACACTTGCAGCACGCCACAGAGTGTGGCGTTGAAAACGAGCGCCACAGAGTGTGGCGAGAAATCAACTGCAAAAGACAATGCGCGTGTGTGGCGAGCCTAACTTTAGGAGGCAACCAAACAGCGGTTTAGCGAGTTGTGGCACGCCGCACCTTTGGCGTGGCAATGTGCGGCCGGCAACCAAACAGTCCCTTAATGCATGTCCCATATTGTGTGTCTGGCTCCTGGCACCAAAGTTGATGTGTCAGTTTCAAAAAAAAATTGAGGTGTCAGGATCTGGTACATGCATGACTAATTGAGTTTGGCGGGCAGCCGTCCGATGGTGCAGTGTTTGATGGACGGTGGATGCCCATGTGGTATAGTATCACGGTGGCTACCAGCTGTTTTTGAATCCAACAATTCATACATACATTTAATCTTGCTTCCCTCTCGAGGACTAGTTGGTCTTAGAGAAAATCACATGGTATTTGGAAATTAACTAATAAAGAGTGGAAATGTATCAAAGATCGATTCGAAGCAAACTAAGCTGCTGGAAGGGTAAGCTTATGTCATATGGAGGGCAGCTAGTGTTGATTAATTCAGTACTGGCCAGTATGTCGATGTTCCTTCTATCTTTCTTTGAAATACCTAAAGGGGTACGAAAGAGACTAGACTTCTATCAATCTCAATTTTTCTGGCAGTCAGACAAGGTTAAGATAAAATATTACTTGGCAAGATGGGATATAATTTGTCGACCCAAAGACCAGGGGGGTCTCGGGATTGAGAACCTCTAGATTAAAAACAAGTGCATGTTGAGCAAATAACTGTATAGGTTATCTCAGGAATCGGATGGCATGTGGGCACAAATTCTACAGAATAAATACCTACACTCTGAACCTCTAGCTCAGGTTACCGTAAGACCGAATGATTCACCATTTTGGAAGGGGCTCATGAGAACGAAAGAGAATTTCTTCCATAGGGTGAGTTTCGTTGTCGGGGACGGAACGACAACAAGGTTTTGGGAGGATACTTGGTTAGGCGAGACGTTGTTAGCCCTGCAGTATCCTACCTTGTATAATATTGTGCAACGTAAGGAGGATTATGTGGCAACAATATTACAGACGGTGCCTTTGAATATGCAGTTTCTGAGGGCTTTAGTACGGGAACGATGGAACTCATGGTTGCACTTGGTGCGGAGGTTAATGGACATTCAACTCTCAGACCAAGCAGACGCCGTGAAATGGAAGCTAACAATGAATGGAGCGTTTTCAGTTAAATATATGTACTTAGACCTTATTAATTCTGGCCCAGTCCCAAGATCGATACACATTTGGAAAGCAAAGGTTCCCTTGCGCATTAAAATTTTCGTGTGGTTTGTCCACAAGCAGGTGATTCTTACCAAAGATAACTTACTAAAGCGACGATGGGTCAGAAGTCCATGATGTTGTTTTTGTGTTCACGGCGAAACAATCCAACATTTACTTATTGATTGTCCTCTAGCGAAGTTACTTTGGCAATCTATACATATAGCCTTTAACATCACGCCGCCACATAGCATAGATGCGTTGTTTAGGACGTGGCTAAATGGGATACAACCTGAGGTTGCGTCAAGTATTTGGATTGGAATATGCGCACTTCTTTGGGCTATATGGAACTGCAGGAATAATATGATTTTTAACAAATTACATATTTTTAAACTTCTTGGAGGTTATTTTCAGAGCTACGACATGGGTCCGTACGTGGTTGCTACTCACTCCTATGGGCTCCAGGGAGCATTTGGCTACTAGATGCAATTGATGGAAGATGGTAGCACGGGATATCTTCAGCGGTTTGGATGGCGGTCGCATAATGGGATAGGTTCTTAATGTACTTTCGTCCAGCCGGTTATGGCTATGATTTATTTTCTTAGCTTTTTTTCGTTTGTGCTCCCTTTGTGAGTTGTACTCTGGATTCCAGACTTTGTGTTTTGCTGAACTTGTTTAATAATATGGCCGCATGCATCTTTCAGATGCAGAGGCCGGGGGATAACCTCCTTTTCAAAAAAAAAATCAGTGTCCACACTCTGATATTGGCACCCATGCCCACCCACCAGATTAGGCCCATCAAATTCACATTCAATAATATGCCACATCGAAGAACCATAGCCGGTAAACATAGTGTCATACAATGCACATTTTAGGAAATACTTTGCTCTATGAACTTTGCCCACTAGTCTACCAAGGTTCTGAAGTAATCACCACACTTGACGCACAAGGAAGGTCTGGCTAAACAAGATATTGGAATCCAGTCCCCCTCTATTCCTTGGATTTAACAAATTGTCACAAGAAATTAGTGAGTCTTACTTTCCCACTCTCCAACCGCCAAAAAAACTGATTAAACACATTGAACTATCATCTCACAACTTAAAGCACTTCCATGACATATATTGGCAAAGCTTGTGCAGTTGATTTGATCATTACATCTTTCCCGCTGACAGATAAATAGTTGTCTCCCCAACGCATTGTCTTTTACAAGCTTCTCTTATAGAGTTTTAATTTTTTTTCCTTACTCATCCATCCCTGTAGTGTTGGAAGACCGAGATATTTTGCATTAACAACTTGCAAGATGAATAGTAATGAACAAAACACTATAACACTTTCAAGGATTTACCAACTGGACAGTGGGGCAGTAATTGTCTCGTAAGATGTCGATAGGTGCACACTTAGGCCCCAATTAAAATAAAGGGCAATAATAGGAGTTTTGAAGAATAAGATCCTCATACGAGTTTTTCCTTTGGTACCGTTTGGAACATAGCTATTGCTAGCCTACATTCCTTTGAAATTCCTACGCAATGAGCTATTTCAAAAGACTTTTGGAGGAATATTTCTTCCCTTTGTGTATACAATTCTCATATTTTTCCTATGTGGCATCCAAATGATAATTTTACAGTTTTCTTGTGGTTTTAGTTTCATAGAAATCTAAAACACATGGCATCTTAATTTATATATTTTTCGTTTCCAACATTTTGAACTCTTGTGTTCCAGAGAGGGCCTTGCCAAAATATTGATTGAACAAAGGACCCAGTGGCGGATCCATGATTTGAGGTTACCTAGGGCGGACTTTTAGAGAAAATAAAAAATTGAAGCCACAATGCAATCAAAGAAGTCAATCAACAAAAATTATTGGTATAGTATGCATTCATGTAATAAACTAACAAAATTAATGGTTCAAAATAGTTTTGTCTCAAGAACTACGTGAAAAGTATACAAAGCAACGAAAAATTCATACAAGTTCTAACTTGGACTCCTGCTTGGTGAATCTTCCATTCCTTATTCCAAAATAAATGTTGAATCTTAAAGTCCATTAGGTGCCTAAACATGTAAAAATAGATTAATATAAACTTAGCATAATATGACACTGGTTCAAAAAAAGACATGTATTTACCACTAATGTTCCACTCTTTATTCTAAATAAATGTATAATCTTCAAGTCCATTAGGTACGAAACATGTAAAAACACAGATTAATATAAAACTTAGCATAATATGGTTCAAACAAAAAATAAGGCATGTATTTACCGCTAAGTTGTAGTTATACATGGAGATTTGGTAGATGCCCTCTACGATTCAATGAAAATTTTCCATGTTCTTCTAATCTACAATCCTAGCAAATATATCTCGATGGAACAAAACCAGGAACGGGTCGACTCCCTTCTCCCTCTCTGTCCAGCACCATCAATTGGAGACGGACTAGGGGAACGTCGCGGCAAAGCGGCAGGGGAAGGCACCACATCAAGGCAGGAAGGCAACAGTGGATGGCGGCATGATGCACGCAGATGCATTGTGGCTGCAGTTTTCATTGACAGGATCACAGGAATTGGGAACGTCAAGATACAGGAAATAACAGGCTCACATGATGGACTGCTGGCTGAACGGTTCAATGTGGCCTTTCTTACTACCCTAGACCATATATAAATGGGAGCACCTAGAACTCATCTAGATGAGATATAATTTGGTCTCATTCACTTTGAAAATAAGAACAGAAACAACCCACGTCAGCACACACGCATCTTATAGCATCACATCTAATGGCTATAAAAGGTGAATGAGACCAAATTATATCTCATCTAGATGAGTTCTAGCAAAACTGATTTATATACAGTTTTGCTAGAACTCATCTAGATGAGATATATAAATAGCCTTTTGTTTCAAAACTCTCTCAAACATTCCTCAAAAAAAAAAACTCTCTCAAACGTTTAATCTGAATTCATGCTAGTATAACATACTTTATGTCGGCCACGCAAGATAAGATCAAAGCGAGATCATGCATATCGACAACTAGTTAATAACACCACCCTTTAGTTTACTCCATTCCTAGATCTCGCAATGAGAGGCCATATATTTCGTGACATGTACATATCCTATTTTTATTACTATAGATTTGCAACGTGGAGCGCTCGGTTTGGATTTGTCAATTGATGGGAGACAGGAACGTGACAAATTGAGCTAACTTATTTGAGTGGGTTTGTAGTTTAACTTGACACTGAATTTGTGTCATCCGCTCTGGCGTGGAGAAGCCGGAAAAGGGTGTTAGAAAAATGGCAGTGGCAAATGCTCTTGTCACCCTCTTGGTAAAAGCGCAATGAAAAGTGAACTGAAGATAAGCATTACTGTGTAAAGAACTCCCGGTCGATAGATATGCACGACCAACCATTCATCGTGTTTAACTACTACTTGACAGTTGTTTATTTTATGTATGCCCATTGATTCGTATATGTGGTGCGTCATGGTGCATGCTCTCTTGTCGACAAAATAGGAGACTAAGCTTGTACATCTGTACTCTCCCCATAATTAAGTGCAAGTAAAGTGCATCAATGTTTTTCTTAAGGTGGTAAAGTGCATCAATAAGAGCAGTCAACATCCAAAGTAAGAAAGCTTTTAATCGTTACAAAAAAAAAGTGTATTCGTAAATGTCAAGGAGGCCACTTTTCTGTGTTCAATTATGTTAACCAAGCGCGTGACGTGTAAGGGCTAAGCACAAAATGACCACTTCAATACTATTCCCTAAGCATGTAAAAGCCGAAACATTACTTATTGCGCTAGAACCGTATAACAATTGTTCTATGGTATTTTTCCAAAAATATGTATAAAAGGAGTATGTATACAAGGAGAATAGAAGAACCAAGAAAATAAAGTCTAGCTAAACAAGAAAGCAAACAGAAGGCTATGCAATTGATTCGGCATGCCTTTTTCGAGTATTATATATAATGGCACAACTCACGACTGAAAAACATAACTACGGTCGGTTTTGTGTGTATATAACCTTTTAGGTCTGTCCATGTCCCCGTCCGTAATAATCTCACTCATGAACTTCTTTTAGTTAGTTGATCTCCCCCGTGATCTGCTTCGTCAATATTTAAGGGTACCCTGTTGAAAACAGTTGCCTAATTTAAGGGTTGCTATGGCCATGAGCTCCTTTTGTTTCATTCTAGAAGGATCGTCAACTCATCGTAGGACATGAACATGGGTTCAACTTCCAACCCAATTCCTCTCCTCTCAGAAAACTTCCAACTCGGGTCACCAAGTAAAAGGTACACACAATATTCCTTATTCCCCCCTCATCTACTGTTTTTAACCAGTGCGGTGTATGTGCCCACTGGTCTGGCAACAAGTGCGCACTCAGTTTGCACTAGAGACGAATACGTGTTGAACACAACATGATCAGCTACCAAAGTTACCTTGATTACCGCGGACCTACCACCAAGTTAATTAGGTATGATAATCAAATACAAAAAGGGGAGAGAAAGATGGATGTTGCGCGTGCTTAAAATCGATCATGCATGTCTAACTTTTTTTGCGGGAATGTCAACATATCCGAGGTAGGTCTAAAGCGCTTGTGTGTGATTATCATACTATCTAATTCATCCTCAGCTAATCATATAAGATGCAATTTGCTTTAAAAGTACTCAAACCATGTCCAGTTGTTTAAACCCTGGGGGATCAATATGATAGTATCAGTAGATAATTCAGATCGCCAGCTAATATCACCCATGGTTAGTTTACTATTTGGTCTAGATCTCTCGACGTAAGCTCATATACTGTGTGACATGTAAAGTTGTACGTGTCCGTAATTTTGTTACTATTTGTGAGTAGCTCTGCAACGTGGATCGCTCGATTTGGATTTGTCAATTGACGGGGGACAGGAATCAAGATTCAGCTGGCATCGAGCTAACGCTTTTGACTGGGTTCGTAGTTTAATTGCGGGGCGAATTCGTGTCATTTGCTCCGGCTTGGAGCAGCCGCAAAAGGGCGTTAGAAAATGGAACTCTTGCCGCCCTCTAAGGTAAAGCGCAAAAAAAAGTGAATTGGGGTGCATAATAGTGACAGTACGTAAAAAAAGTGCTCTCGGCTGATAGATACACATGACCGGCTGTACTTCGTGTTTAATTCTACTTCCTCCGTTCTAAAATAGATGACTCGGCTTTGTACTAAGTACTCGATACTGTGGTTTGTTATATACGAATGCCCTTGGATTCGTGTGGATTAGTGCTACCAGGCGAGGTCACAATCCAAACACGTACACCAAAACTAGCCTGGCCGGGTAAGAAAAGACCAACATCTCAGGCCCAAGCCAGGCACTAGTTTTCCTCAGGCACGATGTTGAGGATACGAACCAAACTAGCCCTTGGTGCGTCATGGTGCACACATTACCTTACTCTTGTCCGTTCTAGACCTCGTGACTGATCGAGCCCATATATTTCTGACATGTACGGAATCCCTACGAGTAGCTTTGCAACGTGGCTCGCTCCGTATTCAAAAGATAAGGCATTTTTTGGGCTAGTTTAGTCTAAAAATGTTTTATATTTTGGTAAAGAGGTAAGTACAATTTGACAGTGCTTTTGACGGACACGCGTAGTTTAATGCTTATTTGCATGGGCACGGAGCCGCCGCGGAACTGCATAATGGTGTTACTAGAAAAATCGACAGGGCCGGGTTCTCTTGTCGCCCTCTAGATGGTAGTCAAGCGGCAATTCAAAAATGATTTGGTCATACTAGTAAAAGGGCACGTGTGTTGTAACGAGAGAAAAAAAATTCATAATCTTCAATGGACATGATCACATTTTGCTGCATCATCGAGATACACTATCACTCTTAATTTTGTGAAATCATGAAAAAAATAAACTCATGAACATTTTTCAAATTCTGAACACTTTTAAAAAAATTCGAACATTTTCAAAAATAAAGAACATTTTTAACTCATGAACAGTTTATAAAATTTGCAAACATTTTTAAAATAATTTTCTTGAATCAATGAACATTTTTTTGTAAATTGGTGGAACAATTTTTGAAATTCATGAATATTTTTTTATTTGACGAACATTTTTGAAATGCATGATCATTTTATGATGAATAAACTATTTTGTAAGTCACAAACAGTTTTTGAATTTTTGAATATTTTTCCATTGATGAACATTTTTTGAATTGGCAAAAAAAATCAATTTCATTAACATTTTCTAATACACGAACACTGAATATTTTTTTGAAATGTGTGATCATTTTCTGAATCGGCAAACATTTTATGGATGAATAAACTATTTTATAAGTCACGAACTGTTTTTGAATTTTTTGGATATTTTTTCATTCATGAACATTTTTTAGTTAGCGAGTATAGGAGGTCCTCACTGTATGGGCCGGCCCAGGTGGGGGATTCCCCTGTGTAAAACGTTTTTTTATCACTTATAGGTGACATTGGTGGGTAATATTTTGCAACTTTAGGGACAATTAACGTGACGTACCGCAAGAAGCAATAGACTCTTTATTATTAGGTATATAAAAGAGACTGTACGTCATCGTGTTTAACTAGTACAATACTCTAGTCGACGGTGGTCTATTATATGTGCATTCTCTTCTCTTGTCGCCAACTAATTAAGGTTATACGCGCAGTGCACATCTACTCGCCTAGCTAGCATAAGGAAGTGCACTTTGTAGTCTGGAGACTAAGGTTATATGCCTCAAATTGGTTGAGGCTTTAAAATGGCAGGGGCTAACTCTTATGCTGCTGTGGTGAGAAAGTCCATCCAAGTGAAAGAATTGGTGGGTCTGTTTGGTGACAAAGAAGATCATGCAGTTGAGTATAGTGTTCAATCACCTGATTCTGCTTTTAAGCATTGTGGTGAAGTGGTTCCCACACCTCCTCTCTTATCTGAGAATGCTCTCAGATTCAGTGTGAGGACAATGTAAACCAATTTGGAGAAGATATAGGACAAAGCCATGACTGCCAGCAAGAAGAGAGACCTGGAAGGTACTATCTCATCATCCAATTCCTTTGTTGTCCTTTCTAATAATGATTTGATGCTTAGGGATAGTAAGATGGGGGTGATTATTCCTGACTTAAATTTTTCTAAAATTTATATTCTTAGAGAACTTGGGAAAACTAGATGCAATGCCCCTGAAGATAAAATTCCTTCTGGTGCTACTATGTTTATTACCAATGAAAAAGGGGATGAGACTCCTCTTAATATAAAATGGGGGGACGTCCATGTTGAGGATGATATCTCTGATTTTACTGCAGTTGGGTCGAAAAAGAGAAGTGCTAGAAAAGTACAACACAATGTTACTAGACCTAAAACAAGAAGCCAAAAAAATCTAGTGGAGCCCACCATGGGAGCTGGTAATGATGCTAAATCTTCTAGCAGGGTGACCGGGGGGAGAAATAAAAAAACACTTTTAAAGTGAATGGACTTTTCTGGAATTGCAGGGGAGCAGGAAAAAGGAATAACTTCCTACTTCTCTGATCTCATCAAAGATCATTCCCTTCATTTTTTTATGCCTACAAGAAACTATGAAAAAGGATTTTTTTTTTTCTTCTAGTTTCTTGAGAAAAATTGACATTGATGATGTGTTTGAGTGGAACTGGATTACCTCGGTTGGTAAAGTTGGTGGTATACTCTTGGGGCTTGATTAACACGATGTGTTTGAGAGAGATTCATACGGAGGGGGGAATGTACACCTAGTCAAATAATCTCACTCTAGAGAAACTAGATAGGATTTTGATGAGTTTTGACTTGGAGGACTAGATAGGTGGTCGTCTCAGACTCAAGCGACTACAGTTGGTTTTCCCTTGACTCGCTTTTTCCCTTTCCCTTTTACTTTTGGACACTTTTGGTTTGGTTGTATTTCCGTTATTTTGTAACGGAAAGGGGATTAGCACGGTTCAAAAAAAATACTACCTCCGTTCCTTTATGAAAGGCGTATTTGGTTTTTTGAAAGTCACACGAGTGCATATTTGACCAAGTTTTTTGAGAAATATATGAATATCGATAGTACCAAATTTATATCATTCGATCCATCATGAAAAGTAGTTTCAGATTTTATATATTAGGTATTGCAGATGTTGATATTTTATTCTATAATTTGGTCAAACATTGTAATTTTTTTTCTTTTTCGAAAAGGGGGATACCCCGGCCTCTGCATCAGCATGATGCATACGGCCCTCTTATTAACAAAATAAAGTAGTATCAACAAGGTTCCAAAGGTCCTGAAAAATGAAAAAAGAAGCAAAACGAGCTCACACAGAGCCCGGATAAGCTAGATACATCAAACTAGCCACATCAAAGTGCCACAACCGGCTGGGCAAACTAGATAGGAATACTAAATACCTATCCTATTACATGACCGCCATCCAAACCGGTTGAAGATATCCCGAGCTACCATCTCCCAGCGGACGCACCCAAGAACCAAATGTTCCTGGCCTCCGTGCTGGGTGAGTAGCGACCACGAACGAATGAGAGCCGTAGTCCGAATAAAACCTGCAAAAATGTATACATGATGTTACATTAAAGACCAAATCGTTTCTGCAGTTCGAGATGGTCCACACAAAAAGCACAAACCCCACCCGAATATGTCTCCCTAGGTTTGGCTCAATCCCATTAAGCCATGTCCCAAATAAAGTAGTAACAGAATTCGGTGGTTTGATGTTAAAAGCAATGTGGACCGTCTGCCATAGAACCTTTGCAAGCGGACAATCAAAAAAGAGATGTTTGATAGACTCATCCCGATCACAGAAACTACACCTAGTAGGTCATGTCCAATTGCGCTTCTTCAAGTTGTCCTTAGTTAAAATTACTTGTTTATGAACAAACCACATAAACACTTTTATTTTCAAAGGAACTTTGACATCCCAAACATGTTTGGACGTGGGAATGGAGCTCGAATTAATAACATCAATATACATTGATTTAACCGTGAAGCCTCCAGACTTAGTCAACTTCGGTATAATTCACCGGTTGTTGAGACAACTGGATATCCATCGACCTTCTAACTAGATGGAGCCATTGTTCCCAACGATTGCCCGCTAGCACTCGTCTGAACTGAATATTAAGGGGATAGATTGGAAAACCGAAGCAATGACCACCTCCTTTCGTTGAACAATACGATACAAGGAGGGATATTGGATGGCCATGTACGTCACCAAGCCAAGTGTCCTCCCGAAAACGCGTGCTCGAGCCGTTTCCTACAACAAACTTTGTCCTATTAACGAAAACCTGCTTGACCCTCATGAGCCCCTTCCGTAAAGGCGAGTCGATCGGCCTTCTGAGACTTGCGACAAAGTTTTTGATGGAGGTACTTGCCAAGGATCTGTGCCCTCACAGCATCCGTCTCCGACGAGAGCTTCCACAGCCACTTGCTAAGAAGGCATTTGTTCTTAATTTCTAGATTCTCAATACCTAGACCCCCTTGGTCCTTCGGTCTACAAATAATGTCCCACTTAGCAAGTCTATATTTTCTTTTCAGCTCATCACCCTGCCAGAAGAACCGCGATCTATAGAAGTCCAGTCTCTTCCTGACTCCAACTGGTACCTCAAAGAACGAAAGAAGAAACATCGGCAAACTTGTGAGCACCGAATTAATTAGGATTAACCGGCCTCCATAAGATAAGAGCTTGCCCTTCCAGCAGCTCAGTTTCTTCTCAAAACGGTCTTCAATGCACTTCCATTCTCTATTCGTTAGCCTACGATGGTGGATAGGGATCCCTAAGTACGAGAAAGGTAACTGTCCCAACTCACACCCAAACAATTGTTTGTAGGCTTCCTGCTCATCTTTGGCCCTACCAAAGCAGAACAACTCACTCTTATGAAAGTTGATCTTCAGCCCAGTCAATTGTTCGAATAGGCATAACACCAGCTTCATATTCCTAGCCTTACAGACGTCATGCTCCATAAAGATGATCGTATCATCAGCGTATTGTAGGATAGAAATGCCTCCATCAACCAGATGAGGCACCAATCCACCTACTTGACCATTTTCCTTAGCCCGTCCTATCAGAATTGCCAACATATCTACCACAATGTTAAACAAGATAGGGGACATTGGGTCTCCTTGTTGTAAGCCTTTGTGAGTCTGAAAGTAATGACCTATATCATCATTAACTTTAATTCCCACACTACCTTTTTGCGTAAATGATTGCGCCTGCCTTCGCCAGGCTTCATCAAACCCTTTCATACGCAAAGATTGTTGGAGAAATGGCCACTTTATCTTATCATACGCTTTCTCGAAATCCACTTTAAAAATCACTCCATCCAATTTTTTGGAGTGGATTTCATGTAGCGTTTCATGCAAAACTACCACCCCTTCTAGAATGTTTTTGTCTGGCATGAACGCGGTTTGGGATTGATGCACCACAGAATGCGCAATCTGTGTGAGCCTGTTGGTCCCGACCTTTGTGAAAATTTTGAAACTAACATTTAGGAGACAGATCGGCCTGAATTGCTCAATTCTTACCGCATCCGTCTTCTTAGGTAGTAATGTGATAGTCCCAAAATTCAGGTGGAATAATTGAAGCTGTCCAGAGAAAAGATCGTGAAACATAGGTAGTAAATCCCCTTAATAATGTGCCAAGACTTCTTATAAAACTCGGCCGAAACCATCCCACCAGGAGCCTTATTATTTTTCATTTGAGTAATTGCCTCAAGAACCTCCTTCTCCGAGAACGGGCAAGCGAATATCATTATCGGCAATTAAAGTGAGGTATATCCTCGATCATGGACTCATCAAGTGACACCGTATTCTCCTCTGTGGACCAAATAACTGCTTATAATACTCAGTGATATAAGTTTTCAGGTTATCCTGACCTAAAATTGTACCCTCGTCCTGCTCAAGCTGAAAGATTCGCTTCTTTCTGTGCTTGCCATTAGCAATTAAATGAAAGAACTGAGTATTCGCGTCCCCCTGGACCACTTTACGAACCTTAGCACGTAAAGCCCACTTCAGTTCTTCTTCACGGAGAAGTTCTTTCAACCGCTTTTCCGCCTCATTTTTGACGTGAAGCTCTGCGGGGACTAAAATATTAGACTCGGCTTTTACGTCCAAGTCATGAACAAGAGAAAGGAGTCTATCCTTTTCAATCATATACGCACCACTAAGATGCTTAGCCCAACCCCTCAAGAAGCTTCTCAAATTCCTAATCTTATTCTGCCAAAAATCAATACACCTTATATTTTGGAATGGAGGGAGTAAAATTTTGGTTGTGGCAAGGATCATATTGATCAGACAGGGAACCAAATCTTGTGACATTTGCCCTTGACAAAGTTGTGCTCAGTCTGCTCTCAGTTTCAGGGCTCGTGGGAAATAAAACTGCATCCCAATCTTTCACCAACAGCTACCACTGAATTGGAGAACTTGAGAGAGCTACGTGAGAATGTTCAAGCCCCCTCTGTGACTGGCACAGATGGCAGGATGGATGTTTTTTCAGGCAAACTAGCTAGCTACTACCAGCAGTTACTACAGCCTCCTTACTTTCAGAGGAATTGTTTGGGAACCAGCTGAACTTATTTGCGCTACAAGCCTACAATCATCCCCCAAAAAACTAGAGTGTATTTTGGCCGAGGCTGCCAAAATACATGCCGAGGCTGGCTGCATGTGAGGGTATACATGGTCAAGAAGCCGAATGGGGTCTGCAGCTTGTATTCAGTTCTCAATCTTGTTGTTCTTCTGTTTTGATCTTGCTTTTCATCTTCTTCTTTTTTCCTATTTTGATTGGTGGACTGCCTTTGCCAACATCCTTTGTAAATTGTAATCGAACAATCCTCAAGACTTTGGTCTTGTTTTGGAATATATTACGTACTCCCTCCGTCGCATAATATAAAAGCGTTTTTTACACTAGGGTATAAGGTAGACTGCGGCCTACCTTCTTATTTATCCAAAAAAAAAAACTAAGTGGCTGAGCTAGCAATCATGCAGTTAGGGACAGAAACGTAAATTCAGAGAGGAAAACTGCCACTAGCCCTAGATTCCAAAAGCTCGTTTCTTCTGTATATAAAAGGCTCCAGATCTGCATCTGCCAGTCAGCTTCTCCCTCTGTCTTCACTTCTCTGCTGGTTAGTTTCGAAAAAAAAACTTCTCTGCTGGTTATTCTTCTTTGCTTCTTCCTCCTCTTGCCATCTCAATCTTTTTCTCGCCGAATTTCTGCTTCCCCTTGCTCCCCGTCTTTGATTTCTTTGCCAAGAGCTTTCAAGTATAGTATAGTAGAGATTTTCTGTATCGTGCTCGTGTTGTAAAAGGGCAATCGTTTTTCTTCCAGTTTTCCAATGGAATTACTCTTATGTTTTTGCTTAAGATGACCGAGGGAGCCATGCAGCAGTGATAGACAAAAATGACTCGTAATATCATGAGGTTTGTTCTGTAACAAACAAACAAACCATGATTACTTTCAAGCACTGTTGAGCTGCATCTCCATCGCTTCACATTTGGAGTTTTTACGTCAGATTCTTATTTTTATCGTTCCAATTTGCGTCGTCTTTTTAATTCGATGAATAAAAGCACCGCATCTCAATATGTACAAATCCATCTCTAGTTTAGTTTTGTGGACCTAGTACTACTACAGTTTGCTAGTTTTGCGGGGGCGCCGTTGCATCCCTATCAATGTGACCGATCTGTTTCTGTGATTGGTATCTCGCTCAGTCATGGGGCCAATCTGTTTTTTTTGCCGCAAATAGGCAGTTTTCACATATATCAGCCTGATCCAGATGAACAAAGCCGAATGCGGAATTTTAGCAAAATGAAACGTTCGGTTCCTAGTCTGCGCGCGCGCACACATTGGAAATTCACAGCAATAAGATGGGGCATGAACAAGAAACCTTTCATCGTTTAGATGATCATGCACACAATTCCCAGACTTGTTACATTCATATTCCTTTGCGCCAACAGGAGCTGGTTTGCGACAGACAACAACAGCTCACATCCATTTCTATACACACACATACAATTTGACAAGGAAAACATACATGTAGAACCCACCCTAAAAAGGCCTAGACAAAGGTGAACCTGCAAAATCCAATAGAATGAATTGAATATAGATATAAGCTACAGCACTGTGAAAATGATACATGGCGCTGAACTCATTGTGTTTAGAAGCTAGCAAGGGTGTCCCTCATCTCGGCAACCGGCATTATAGGCTCGTTTCCGTAGATCCGTGTCACCATCTGGACAAAGCTCTCGTACTTGTCCAGAAACTCTTTCTGCAAACGTCAAGCAGGGATCGTTAAATTAACGTGTGATCTTGCTACTCTAGAAAATTATAAACCAACCATGACTTCAAACAAGCAAATGTAAATCGATAAGAGTGATTAGGCCGCTTACCTTGCATTTGTCCCATAGCGAGGGAAACAATTCATCAGAAGTCAATGTCTTCTGCAATCTTCTGTACATGGCACCAATTGACTTGTCAATCTGCATAGTTCCGAAATTTCATGAGTTCACTTTTACACCAGCATCTTGAACAAAACAAAATGCTATGGGCCTCTGATCATTATCTCAAAACTAAAGATGGCATGGCGAATGTGCACTGTGATCCATATGAAGCCATGTTGAGACAACATTCAAAAATGGCATGCACTAAGTGCATACAAAATGAGTTGGACCCTGGAGTCATGAAACAATTTGTGTCTACTTACCCCAGATAAACTTGATTTCAGCACCCTCCTTAGATCAGTTTTTGACAACCCAAGCTGAAAAGGTATCTGAGGAGAAATCATAAAAATTAGTCGTTACTGAAAATGACAGGGATATTGGATATCAAATAATTGCCACTTGACAGAATGTAGTACACGCATGTGAATAACTAGAACATGTAATGATACCCGCTGCCTTTGTTTTCTTCTACTGAACCCATAACAACAAAATGGTGCAAGATTTTTTTTTAAATAAATTTATAAATGTAAAAAATAATGTTTCAAATTTTGTAACTAATTTTTGTAGAGCATAAGAAAAAGCCAGATTTTGCCAGTTTTTACAAAAAAAGTTCAATTCAGTATTGCTAGCAAGGACTAGAAACCAAACCATAGAGGTTAGTACAACACCTCAAAGTCTAAAACAGATACTATGTGTAAAGTTAGCTCACCTCCTCAGCAGCTATTGTGTATGTCAATTCATCGACTTTTCGAGAAAACTGAAACAGCCTCTCGAATTGCTGCCATAAGCCAAAGCAAGAAAGATCTCAGATTTCTGAAAGGAAGAAACATATCCACAGCAAGTAGAAACCAACTACATTTACATACAAGATAAATGAGTGAGCTGATATGGCGAGTGCAAGCTTGTTCATAGGATTCGCTAGCCTGGTGGTAGAACTTTGCAAGAGTCGGCACAACATTAGCCAAGTCATAAAGACTGCATAAAACAATGTATATTGTTAGTCTCCTAGACCAATCTATGCATTAAAAAATGACAAAGTAACAATGCGACAAGTCAAATATATGATGCTAAGAAGAATTACTAAGATTTAAGAGACAAGGAAAAATAACCTGTTTTGGAAAGCAGCATAATTCTCGATCAGTACAATATCCGCAGTTTTAGGATCACTTTGTGCAATTTTCTCCAAAGTTGTGAACATTGTGCTAACCTATTCCAGAGTACAAGGAGCAGTTTGTTCAGAGAGAAGGTTAAAGAAAGATCAACGGCGTAGTTAAAATGTATATTTATCGAAGGAAGTAAAACTTGTCAGCTACAAAAGATGCGTACAAACTGGTGATGTGCATAAAAGCAAAATAAGACTAACATATTAGTTCAGTCAATAAGTCACAAATTTATAGTTACATATGGAATACCAAAAGGCAAACAGGTGCAAGATTGGAAGGCAGTTGTACTCACTAGCTTTGTGTATGCTTTATCAATCAAATCTCTAGATTGCCCTTGAATATATTGCTCCATCCGTGATGCAAGGACAGCAAATCTAAATAAAGTGATGAGCATAAAACGATCAGATCGTAAATTGTTTATATTTGCAAACACCATGGTAGATACAAAACAGACACTAAAATCATCATATGCAGAACATCAGCACAAGTGCACATTGAGTGTTACTTCTTAACAGCTCTAATATAGAAACATAGTCAATGGTGCACCATGAGTTATTAATAGAAGAACATGCTACTTTATAACTTATCACGGATAAACACTGTCAAGGCTGAAAAACCAGTGGAAACTTGCTCATTATCACTGTTCTTGAAACTCTAGTAGCGGAACTGCATTTCGGCCCCCTAATGGGTTTTGGTCGATTAATGACACCATTAGTCCCTATGCTAGTTGGAAATAGTGACCCCTAAAGTGAAAAGAAAAGACAAGTCTTGGTTGTAAATTTTTATAGGCTTTTAGTGGATCAACTTTCCACATCGAGACTAGAGGACAATGGTACTGTCAAGAAGGGCACTTGCACTTAATCTAGAGATGATCACATTGCCAAATCTGCAATCATTACCTAAAGCTTTCCATAGAAAAACTCTCAATTCTAGACATCTCCAGAACTACCCCTTAAGTAGCATTAAATAATAGCACAATGCTGCAAGGGATGAGGAATGTATATGCATTTTTTTAAATGCCAATTCATTAAGTACCTTGGGATGTAGGCTAGAATTCCCGTTTGACGCACATTTCTTTCATTACGCTCAATTTGATGGCAAGCTTCATCGATGAACTGGAATCAGATTAGAACCAAAAGATATAAGTGAGAGGTAGATAACAAGTGAATCTCTTCTAGATAGCTAACATGCAGCTTTTCAGCCTCAATAGGAGCACTAACCCTGCTAAACTGTACTGATATTCTTGACTCCAGGTCATCAAGTAGTTTGCGAACAAAGCCTGCAGCATCAGCTTTCTGACCAGAAAGGTAACGTTCTGTAATACCATGCATCGAAATGCAACGCAAGGGATCAATCTTGTAGGCCCAATCTACAACTGCATAAAAGTCTTCCTGAAAGTGATGGGAATAAAAGTGCATTCTTCGATCAATAAAAGGAGGGTGTGATACTTCATAACCAGTTGGTTATGTCAAAATGATTGTACATTTGACTTCCATAATAGAGCTAACCCCTTTTGGTCATATAAAACTGATTCTTCTTTTATTGGTTCTGTGTCAACATATACTGAAATGTACCTGGATTCCGTCGAGCAGTTCTTGAAGAGCATCATTCAACGTACCCAACTCCACAGACGTATTATCTGGAAAAAGAATCATAATAGATTACACATAGGGCTATTTGAGAGAAAATTCGCATACATTCCTCTCAACAAGATAACAGTACCTGGTTTGATATCATTGCCATCCGGATCCATAAGACTCAGGTCATCATCATCTGGGTCATTTGCTCCAGATCTACGCTTGTTAACGTTCGGAGCACCAGCTGGAACAAGTGCAGGTACTTCAAAGCACATAAAATGTGCAAAAAAGGAACTCTGCAAATGTAATTAGTTGTCTGTAAAGATAAACAAGTATAATAAGAGTTGCATCCATGGAAAATAAGTATAACCTCATCCACAAGCAGCGGGATAAATATTGTAAGCATCTTTGAGTATGCATCAGATACTGTTGAAGTATCAGCACTGCTGCCATTCTGGCCACCACTATTAGAACCTTCAAGCCAAACAGCTGGATTTTTTGGTGCTTTCGTACTTGCACGGAGTTCATTTGCAAATTCACGTGCCTGAGTCAAATTACATGAAAAAAATAATATAAATTATACAGCTCATGAAATACAAGAGCTTAACTCGTATTAAAAAGTCAAGCATAACTGAGAGCGAATAGATTAAACCTAAGTACAGCAGTATCATTATATCATATCATTCCCAAGTTTGCCATTAACTTAATGTTTTTGAACACCAAATGTAAGATCAGAGAATAACATGAGCATGTCAAAACTAAACAAATATGAAGGATGTAAAAGCGCATAGGTAGCAATATCAAACAACGTAATTTAATTATCTTTGTCCTGACCTCTCGACGAAGTAGTAAATTAAGAGAATGACAGTATGCCTTCCTTAAGGGGCCTAAACAGCTCTTGTCCAGACTCTGCACACAAATGAGCAACCATAGGTGTAAAAATGGGAATGATGCCAATATGTAATAATCTGACATATTAGGAATAAAAATTAAGAGTATTATGACCTTTAAGTGCTGAAGAAGTCGAGCATAGGTCCTGCATTTGTACCTTAGGTCTGCATGATCAGGCCGCTTCAATTGCCCTCGCTACTTTCAGTTCAAAAAGAATTATCTAAGTCATCTCATCCCAAAAAGTGGAAAATATAATAAACTACTGCAAACAATGAGACTATCACTAAACCTGAGAAAAGTAGCTTTTGTCGCTTATCATAAAGTCCACCAAGCTAGAGAAGTAGTTCCTCAAGAACTCTGATGCTCGTCGAACAAAAGTTATTTTCAGCTTCTCCAGTTCTGCTCTTTTTTCCCTAACCTGGTAGAATGAAGTTACTTCTTTTCTGGCTCGGAGTTGCAGAATAATGACTGAACTTAAAGCAATCACAAGCAGAACTTATAATTGTGTCTGTTTCTGAATTATTAGGCCCCAGTGACTCAATCTATCAACCGTATGCTGAAACAAAACATTTAGTAGCAGAAGCTTCTACCAGTTTGTTCATTTACCAATATAACCAATTCAAATTGCAGCCACGGTTTATTCAATGATCAGGTTGCCCCTACTACATTGTTAAGATGATAAAAAAATATACATGTATGGATCTGTTATAAAACTATGAGTTGATGTTCTAATAACCGAAACAAGAGTTCATAAGATAGCTTACAGCCCGCATATTAACATAGGATGGGTCCAAATTTGGCACTTCAAGGCAGCGAATAGCCCCAGTCAACCATTCACAAGCCTCAACATTTTTCAGCATACGTGACTCTTCAAATGAACCTCCAGTTAATGATGCTGCAAACTGCATTGCATTTCAATAAAGCAACACAGTATTAGGGATCACTAATTCACTATGGGAGATGAATATCCTTTGTGTCTGAACCATACCTCCTGCGGAATTCGCAACCGTTCAAGCAATTTCTCCAGCTCTTCAACTAGTCCTTTATTATTTACAGATTGCATCTCCAAGCCATTGTTACGTGATTCGATCTGCGAAATATGAGCATAATAAGGACTATCGTCAAAGAAAGTTGTGCTCTCCACATTTTGCGGGAGCATAAGATGAAACTGATTACAAGTATCCCGGTGTCATACCCAAGAAAGAATCCTACCGAGACTGAAACTGATTACAAGTGGCCAGTTACGGCCAGTAACAGGATCAATTGGTACAATCAAAGCAGTTAAAGCAGCTCATATATTTCAACAGGTTACTGCCAGTTGTGATTTGTGAGTATAATAAGGTTGCTACTATCCTTCAAAAAAAATCGGTTGATACTAATATTTTGGGTAGATCACATTTCAGTGTCGTAAGTTCCATGGACAAGAAACAATCTGGTGCTATGGGCGTGTGGCAAGCCCGCAGCAGCAATAAATAGCACGAGCTCAGCATGGGTTTATGTAGCAGCCTCATTCATGTGCATTAAGAAAGGCACACATGTGAGTCCGCTGCCTCATAGTGGGCTTGTGTATTCTGCCTTATATGTGTCCTCGGAAAGTGCCATAGGAAAGGGATTAAATTAAGTGCACAAATGCCTGGCTGTCTGTGGCATATGGTTGGTCTTTGCATCTGTAAGAACATGATTCAAATTATAAAGAGTACCATTCAGTTAGGAAGCTCAGGTTTCTGGTTCCGTTAGGAGTCAAGTTGTGATCGTGGATCGAGTCAATCATATATATAAAGGGCTACCGTGTAAGCCTTTCAATCAAGCAATGAAATTAGGCAGTTTCAGGGCATATTATAGTCTGGTACAGTGCTAAGTATGCCTTGAGATGATTTAATGCCCAAACCATGTTGGTCTCGTACTAGTTCCAACAGGTAACTAAAAAACATACTCCAGCTAGTGCTAGTAGCCACTAAAAAGCATACTCCAGCAAACCAATTTTATTTCATAGAGTCAAACTATAAGGGCTACAATTTTGAACTCAGAAAACTAATATAGCAGTTGTGAAACATGTCGATTGGATGGATTTGAAAAAAAAAATCAGTTCCAAAAGACATCTAAAGCTTATCAAATAGTAGATTTTTAAGCATACCGACGAAATATCTTCTCTCATATGCCTCAGCTTCAGATTGAAAATTCGCAACCACTCATCCATATCATCTATGGTTGCACTAGCAGCATCAATACCCTGCAAAACCTACAAATCCAAGCAGTGGCCAGTCAATGGACTAAAATAGTGTGACAAAAGAATCAACTCATGATTTTAACAATAAAAGTGGCATGCAGGCAGCAACGCGGTTTGATGTCATGCAAAATCCATTAGCATTGCATAGAAATTTGATACAGAAAAATGAAAGATATACCTCCTCTATTAAAGGCTCACTTTCCAGCAACTGATAGACATTAGCTGCTTCCAAAGCAACAAGCTCCTGCTTCAATCTCTCCGAGAAAGCATCGGCTTCACCAATGCCCATAACATACCTGCATTATCTACATTTGTCAAATATCTGCTGACAACAAGTATGCCAGGAATGCTAGGTTGAAAACAAGCAACAGAACAAAAAAAAATACCACTAACAGAACAGAAATCAATTAGTAGATATGCAGCTTTAAAGAGCATAAATTAAGCTGACGAGAAAATATTGCTAAAAGAAGTAATAAAGCAAGAAATAGCTAGTAATATGGCCGTTTCTTACGTGTCAAGAAGTGCCTCCATGTCCTCCTCCTCGTCCTTTGCTTGAGACACAAGATCATTTTCAACAGTAACTTTTGCCGTTACTTTCCTCTCGGTCTGAGTAGCAACAGATGTTTCTTGCCCTTCTTGGTTGTTATTCTCTTGGTTATCCAGTGTCAATGTATTTTCCTAAGAAGAGATAATTACAAAATATCAAGCCAACGGGCAATTGGAGTCACTTAATCTGTATATAAACCTATCAGACGCTTGTAGAAAAAATTAGTCCACTTGTAGTATTTTAGTTAAGAGACATAGAGAGGGTGTGGGTATGGGGAAGGTAAAAGCAGGTCTTGGTAATGGGAGACAAAGTTTCCATATGCACCTTTGCCCAGAGAGCTAACTCCACAATATCAATTCCAACAACTTTTGGAAGATAACTAAGTATCTCCTTGCAGATGTTCAAGATACAAAAAAGTAGACGATTCCTGCAAAATAAATGAACAAACAATTGTTAAAAGTCTCCTAGGTCACCACATCAATGTGATCTGCCTTAACTTTACCATCCAAACGGATCCGTGTTAGTCTGTTACATTTAGTTTTTTTGCAATACATATACATAGAACTAGTTTGCTACTCCAGATCTGCTAAAGGACTGGGTAGCTTCAAAATATTGTTTCTGGTTAATCTCCCGTTTTTTAGTTAAAAGGCAGTGCTCCAGGCATTTTCTTAAAACATGGGCCCAGGCCAAAGCAATACAACACAGCGAGAACGAAATGCAAAAAATCTTTTGAAGAACTCAACATGACAATAGAAAGCAAAGCAGCCACTACATGTACAGTTAAGTTTTCTTGTACATATGTTGGGCAAATACAGCGCAGAAAATGTACAAAAAGTTTTTGGAAAAAAAAATTCAAAGGAGAGTAGACAGCATGTAAGAGAACATTATTACTCCCTTCATCCACATATATAGGGCCTAATACGTTTTTTGAGGTAACCTTTGACCATGGGTTAGCACAATAGTATATGGCATGCATGTTACACAAAGCATACCATCGAATTCGTATGTGAAAGGAGTTTCTAATGATATAATTTTTGTATCATATATCTCATATACTAATAATATTATCATTGGTCAAAGGCTACCTCGAAAAATGTATTAGGCCCTATATATATGGATGGAGGGAGTATCATTTTCCTAAATGTGTAGACTTCAAAAAAGTGTAAAAAAGGAAGGAAAACAGGCTAACCAAAAGTAGCTGATCTAACACCACAAAGCAGACTTTCTAGGGAACAACCTGTCATCAATGTTTCGCATGGTCCATTGTGGAGGAGCAACAGTCTGACTCCTAAGATTATCAAACCCCTGCAGTGCAGTTTATTAAATGGTTAGAAGTGAATATAACAAATAGCTTCTTTAACTGCTTCACAGAAGAAGAATGCAAGGGGAACTATACCAGAACAAATGTGCAACCACTAGGGTCACTTGAAATAACCTCAACCTTTGTAAGATGTTTCAACTTGTAAAGTTTAGCTGGCTGAAACAAAAGGATCAGGTTAAGTTTCTAATAGGAGACTGAAAAGCAGAGGAAAAGTACCACAGAACGTAGTGAAAATCCTTTATCTGATCGGTTGACGGTGCATATAAAATTCAGATAGTGGGGATGTTATGCAGACATGATGATTCATGAGGTAGACATCGAAATATAGAAGTGCATATGCAGCATTAGCCAATAAAACTACACAAATCCAAACAGTTTTTTCATCCGGTTGACAACAGCATATCTACGTAGGTGAAAGCTTTAACACAATTAATGCCACTAGACAAGCCAATGCTGCAACTCCTGTTACAAACTGGAGAAGTATTAACTGGGAAGATTTTACAGTATATAGGAAACAAACCTCGAGTACTGCCCCTGATGAATATTTCAATACTCGGAGAAAAGCTTTATCTGGCTCGCCTTTTGACGAATGTTTAGCTGCATGAATTAATACTGTTAGCACATGCTGCAACATCTTGTATAATAGAACAGTTATTGTCTAATAGTTTCATAGCACAGAACAATTGAGCCATAATCCATTGTCATCCAAGCTACAGCAGGTAAATAAAAATATTAACCAATCTTTACCACTAAAGAAGCTACCGATGTATCTTTGTGTACATATTGTTTGGATGGACAACAGTGACTGAAGTACAACTATAGTTGACTAGTTTTTTTTGCGGGAAAAGCTTTATCTGGCTCGCCTTTTGACGAATGTTTAGCTGCATGAATGAATACTGTTAGCACATGCTGCAACATCTTGTATAATAGAACAGTTATTGTCTAATAGTTTCATAGCACAGAACAATTGAGCCATAATCCATTGTGATGTATCTTTGTGTACATATCATTTGGGTGGACAACAGTGATTGAAGTACAACTATAGTTGACTAGTTTTTTTTTTGCGGGAAAACTTTCGATCTATTCATCTTCAATCAAGACAGTACAACGTGTTGAAATATATTGCCCGCCTCTCTCCGTCAGTTCGAACTTTTGGATGAGTTGGCTGGAGCATGAATTCGATATGGTATCAGAGCCAGGAGGTCTTGAGTTCAAGACCCTGCCAACGCAGTATTAAAACAAAAGATTCTGCGGCCTACATCGATCCCACGTCTAAGGACTAAATAAGCCTAGACGTGAGGGTGAGTGTTGAAATATATTGCCCGCCTATCTCCATCAGTTCGGACTTTTGGATGGGTTGGCTGGAGCATGAATTCAATACAACGAACACCAAAAGTAATAAAAAATTACATCCAGATCTATAGACCCCCTAGCTATGACTACAAGCACTGAAGCGAGCCTAAGGCGCGCCTCCGTTATCTACCCTCCCTCGCCAGAACCGGGCAAAACTTGTTGTAGTACAGTTGGGAAGTCGTCGTGCTAAGGCCCCATAGGACCAGCGCACCAAAACAGCAACCGCCGCCATTGAAGAGTAGCATAGATCTGAAGGATCCAACCAGAAGACACACGCACGTAGACGAACTACGACCAGATCCTAGCAAATCCACCAAGGACAGATCCGCCGGAGACACACCCCCACATGCCCACCGACGATGGTAGACGCACCACCGGGACGGGGGCTAGGCGGGGAGAACCTTATTCCATCTTCAGGCAGCCGCCGCCGTCACGTATTCCTAAGCAGGACACAAACCCTAACAAAACTCAAAGGAACGTCTACAAACGAAGCCCTCCTGCCGGCAGGGGTCGACTGCTCCGCCATGGCCCTGAGGCCACCAAAGACGAGGCGGACCGGCGCCGGTGCCGGCGGGAGGCAGAGGAATCCTAGGCTTTTTTGGGACTCTCGAGTTTGTTATTGCTGTTGAAGTACATTGCCCGCCTCTCTTCATCAGTTTGGACTTTTGGAGCAACTGGCTGGTGCATAAATTCAATAATTGCTTTCTCTATGGCGTCTTGAAGACGAATATATCCGACTATAATTGACTGTAGTTAATCTGTTAGATTATGTTCTTCAATCGATCCAATTAATCAGTGTTGCAGTGAACATCTCCTTGCATCAACAATTGAGTAGGAAGAAAGGGCGTAGTGCACCAAACAGAAACTGGACCAATCCAAAGAAAATTTGAGCACTCATAGTGCGCTTCAAACAAAAAAGAAGAAGACACTACCACTGGGATCAGAGCCATCTAGATCATCTTCTCCCTTCAAACAGTTACATATAAGAAATTCCTGTCTAGGCTATGGATTTACATATTGGAATTGACAATCCCAAAATAAAATTTTGTCAATCCAGCAAGCATAAATGTAAACTCTACTAGCAATCCTACACGCAGCCCAGCAATCTCTGCTAAAATATCAACACATAAACTATGTGAGGAAACATATCTCGTCTCCTTGAGTTACATGCACAAATTTTCAAGGCCTGCTTGGGAACGCCCTATGTTAGCGTTCATCCATGGGAAAACTACGGATGGTTGAAAGAGACTGCATGGCTAACCTGAACTAGAGAGCTCCTGGGTCGATTAAGTGCATCCACGGGGAGAAAATAAGTACTCCCTCCGTCAAAAACACTCTTATATTATGGGACGGAGGGAGTACCTCCTAAGTTATGGCAGTCTCTCTCCAACAGTGCGACACATGAAGTGCACAAGGCCAACTTGATGACAAATCAACAAATTTACTGATGCCATCCAATCCCAGTCATGCATCCTAAGACCAGCGATGGCATGCACTACTCCAATGCCAGGGTCTCACACAAATTTCTTGTTTTGCTTTGTTTCGTGGCGTTATGAACTGATACACTTTATCGTTGTGGGTTTGGTCCAATATAAAACTTCTCTGTTGGATTGCTTCCATGGATTGACTTAGAAGTTTTCTTGTGAATTTTCAGTTTGACCTCTCCCATTTACTTAGTTTTCATTCATGACCATTCTGTTCCTTCTTACTGCACACTGCAAATGATTGAGATTTTTGCAAGTTGAGTGCAAAACTTGCTTATTTCTGTTGCAGGGCAGGCAGCAGCCATTGTTCATGAGGGAACACAGTGGGATGGGATCAGATGGCCTTGGATGAATCTGTGTACTGATTAACTCTTGAGGCTTGTGCACCTGACAGGCTGCACCCTACAATGATGGCCCTCATGAGTTGTGAATGCTCATTGTCATCTCTGATCAACCGCATCAACTCCAACAAACTGCAGTTCACAAGGACATATCCTATCAGCTCCAGCACCTAGCTCGGTAAACTCTAGCTATAGCTCACCTGCTCCATCGCTAAGTTTTGCAAACGATCCATGTATTAGGTCTCCAGGTGCCATATTTGCACTTCACTGATCTCAGCTCTGCATGGTGAGAGCTCTAGCTGACAAGTGACCGTATTTATGCACCCTGGATGGATCCGGCTAGTGAATTTAGGCTACTTTCAGCATCAGCTGCAGCTCCAGCTTCCGATTTTATTTTTTTAAATTGTGCACCCTTGCAGCATGTAATGATGTTTTGTTTCAGGCTTGCAGTGCCACATGCAAGAAAGATCACTAATTTTGGACATTCAGAGCTAACCGCGTGAAATAAGCAAAAAAATGGATCTGCCGATTCGGCTAAAAACCAGCGAACGTGTAGTAACCTAGTCAACCAAAGCAACCCAGCTAAGAACATTAGTTGGATCCAAGCTACCGAGATCCCAACTCTCTCATGCCGAACCATAACAACGGTCTCATGGGTCGTCAGTGGAGAAGAAAATTCGGCTGCAGACAACTTCCTGGCTGAAGCAGCAGGGCTCTCCAGTCAACAAAACCAGCACCGGAATAGCCGCCAGGAGCCTGGAGGCTGCCCCAACCAGGTCAAACCCTCGCCGCAGCAGCACGGAAGAAGCAAAATCGAAGCAGCGATATATGGTAAGCTGCACGGCAGCCGCTACCACGCGGGAGGAGAGGGGGGAAGGGAGAGGGAGGAGGAAGCACTGACTGGTGAGCGCGAGGACGCGGGGCTTGGCGAGGCGGCCGAGCTTCTCGAAGATGCCGCGGCCCTTGGCGACGCGGATGGAGAAGGACACCTCCTCGCCGCGCGCGCCGGAGGCCGCCACGGCGGCCGCGCATGCCCGGCGCAGCTCCGCGTCGTCCGCGCTGGACTTGGCCATTCGCGCGCCCCTCGCCGGCCCCTGGCTCCCGGCGATCTGAGAGGGGGAGGGGGAGGGGAGGCGTGACGCGGTGGTGGTGGGGGAGGGGGAGGGGGGGAGGTGGGTGAGCACCGTGCTGCTGCCTGCGCTGCGCTGCGCTGGTGTCGCCTCGGATTATTTGTGAATAATCATTTTCCTGGCCAGTTGTTTTGGGTTTTACGGTTTACTACATTTGGCTTTGGACAGGATTGGAGCGGGCGAGGCGGGTCGGAATTGGGCTTGGTTGGTTTAGTTGATGACTTGGTGGGACTTGCGGCGGAACCGGGAAGCCCCACGCTGGGTCTCCCTCCGGTGGCACCAGGGCTCGAGGCGAAACAGGAGTTAAGGGCAACTCCTACAAGCCAACGCACTTTGTTCACGCACTCTTGTTTGGTCTAAACGGATGAAAAGAGCGCCCAACGCGCCAACGCAAACGGATGCCCGACCGTTTTTCATCCGTCCGTCCGTGACTTACTTTCAGCCTAAATTTGAATCTGGTTTGGGTCGCCCGCCCTTGTCCCTTTGACCGCCCGTCGGTTGCACATCATCCATTCTCCCTCTTCCCCATCCACACCCGAGACATTCGACCACCCTGCCGCCGCCCACTTCCGGCCGGTTGGAAGATGCCCGCATCCACACACTTTTCCCACCTCTACACCGCATCCGATGTCCGCTCTTATCGACACTGGTGGCCTCTTTTCGCCGCCGTCGTAGCACCTCCATGGCCAAGCCACCCCCTCGCCTCCGTCGCCGCCAGCCTCCCTCCAAGCCTGCCGGCCCTCGCTCCACAGTCCCCAGTGACCACATCGCTAGGCAGCAGCCGAGGTTTAGGGGATCGATCGTGGACTATGCTCCGGCGTTGAATTGCAACACACAGAGCTGTCATTGCCTACTCTTCGCCGATTACTTTCAGTGCACGGCCCCACTCTTCAATCCCAGGCTTTTCCAGCGCCGCTTCTGGATGGCGAGACATGTGCAACTGTATTCAGGAGGGGAGTGATGGCGTATGATGATTATTTCGTATGCAAGGAGAATGCCCCTTGAAAAGGTTGGCCTCTCCTCATATCAGAATTGCATTGCAGCTATTCGGATGCTTGCATACGGCATTCCCAGTAATCTTGTTGATGAGTATGTCCGCATGAGTGATTCCACATGCCTTACATTATTGTACAAGTTCTACAAGAATGTGGTAACAGTGTTTGGCCCAGAGTACCTGAGAGAGCCAAATGTTGCGGTCATAGCCCGATTATTACCAATCAATTGATTACTTCCTTTGGTGATCCAAAAATGCAGTAGAAAGAATTCTCGTCTTTTTCCCTAAAGGTGACCCTGAGTTATCGAATCCACAAGAGAACAGTGCCCTTTAAGCTAAGGTCTCAAACAAGCTTTTGCTAGAGAATTAATTCCAGCTTTTGACCGGATCATAAATCAAGCAGACACCGAAAACGCTTATCATAAAAATAGGCATGGGTACGAGGACTTATGCTTACAGCCATATATTTGTGTCGGGACCAAACATGGTATTAATTTGTGCTCTGAAAGTTATCCATCAAGATGTGATTGTCACGTATCGAAGTAGGAGATGTGTCCAAATTACGTCTTGACCGTCACGTGTCCTGCATCAAGAGTTAGTTGTCCAACCGAAGGCCCTATACATCGGGCGGGCTGCCCCGATAACTAAGATTGCAATAATCAGACAAAAGCATTAGGGGTTTAATGACTAGACATCTTGAATTCCCAGGGATAGGGTCCGTGTTACCGTACTAAACCTTTATGTCACTGGTGTTCAGAATAACACTTCATGGTCTCCCTGTCCTTAGCCTCTTCGTGACTCGTTCTTCATGATCCTGGGTGCCAGCAGGGATAAAGAACGTGAACGAGACAACTACGAAACAATTTTATGTTACACATGCGAGACGTTAATTCAAAGTATTTCCATTGATCCCTCCAAACAAATAAATCGGGTTGCAAGGTTCTTGCCTCAACTCATAACCTTATAGAACTACTCACACATGAAGATCAGATCACACGAGGAACACATCAAAGAACACATCATGGAGATTGATTAATTGATAATACTCCCTCCGTTCCATAATGTAGTGCATATAGATTTTCTGCAAAAGTAAACTTTAAATGTTTTTACCAAGTTTAAATAGAAAACTATTTATATCTACAACACCAAATTTATACAATATGAAAGTATGTCTTGTGAAGTATCTAATGATATGCATTTGGTATTCTAGATGTATATTTTTTCTCTATAAACTTGGTCAAAGTTAATAAGGTTCGACTTCTCAAAATATCTATCCGCACTACATTGTGGAACGGAGGGAGTATGTCTTACAATGGATGTCATGTGTGATACATGATTACAAGTATGACTAGATTGCTGGGAACTATGGTGGTGGTGAAGGTTGTGGCTATGGAGATAGGAAATGGCGGCGGCTAGGGTTGATGTAGATGGCTATGGTGGTGATGACGAAGATTGGCTTGTTCTACGATGTTTTGTAGCTCATTTGGCGTCGGCCCCTTTATAAAGGTTGTTCAGGTGGACGGGACGCCTCGGTTTCTGTGCCATACGACCGCTTCATATGAGCGGTCGTATATGTTAGAAATATGCCCTAGAGGCAATACTATTGTATTATTTGAAGGAAATATGCCCTAGAGGCAATAATAAAGTTATTATTTATTTCCTTATATCATGATAAATGTTTATTATTCATGCTAGAATCGTATTAACCGGAAACATGATACATGTGTGAATACATAGATAAACTTAATGTCACTAGTATGCCTCTACTTGACTAGCTCATTAATCAAAGATGGTTATGTTTCCTAACCATAGACATGAGTTGTCATTTGATTAACGGGATCACATCATTAGGAGAATGATGTGATTGACATGAACCATTCCGTTAGCTTAGCACTTGATCGTTTAGTATGTTGTTGTTCCTTTCTTCATGACTTATACATGTTCCTTCAACTATGAGATTATGCAACTCCCGTTTATCGGAGGAACACTTTGTGTGCTACCAAACGTCACAACGTAACTGGGTGATTATAAAGGAGCTCTATGAACTGTGGTTTGGCAAGAAACCAAAGTTGTCGTTTCTTAAAGTTTGGGGTTGCGATGCTTATGTGAAGAAACTTCAACCAGATAAGCTCGAACCCAAATCGGAGAAATGTGTCTTCATAGGATACCCAAAAGAGACTATTGGGTACACCTTCTATCACAGATCTGAAGGCAAGACTTTTGTTGCTAAATCCGGATCCTTTCTAAAAAAAGAGTTTCTCTCGAAAGAAGTGAGTGGGAGGAAAGTAGAACTTGATGAGGTAACTATACCTGCTCCCTTATTGGAAAGTAGTTCATCATAGAAACCAGTTCCTGTGACAACTACACCAATCAGTGAGGAAGCTTATGATATTGATCATGAAACTTCAAATCAAGTTACTATAGAACCTCGTAGGTCATCTAGAGTAAGATCCGCTCTAGAGTGGTACGGTAATCCTATTCTGGAAGTCATGTTACTTGACCATGGCGAACCCATGAACTATGAGGAAGCGATGATGAGCCCAGATTCCGCTAAATGGCTTGAGGCCATGAAATCTGAGATGGGATCCATGTATGAGAACAAAGTATGGACTTTGGTTGACTTGCCCGATGATCGGCAAGCCATCGAGAATAAATGGATCTTCAAGAAGAAGACTGACGCTGATGGTAATGTAACTATCTACAAAGCTCGACTTGTTGCGAAAGGTTTTTGACAAGTTCAAGGAGTTGACTACGATGAGACTTTCTCACCCGTAGCGATGCTTAAGTCTGTCCGAATCATGTTAGCAATTGCCGCATTTTATGATTAAGAAATATGGCAAATGGATGTCAAACCGCATTCTGAATGGATTTACGGAAGAAGAGTTGTATATGATGCAACCGAAGGTTTTGTCAATCCAAAAGGTGCTAACAAAGTGTGCAAGCTCCAGCGATCCATTTATGGACTGGTGAAAGCCTCTCGCAGTTGGAATAAATGCTTTGATAGTGTGATCAAAGCATATAGTTTTATACAGACTTTTGGAGAAGCCTGTATTTACTAGAAAGTGAGTGGAAGCTCTGTAGCATTTTTGATATTATATGTAGACGACATATTGTTAATTGAAAATGATATAGAATTTCTGGATAGCATAAAGGGATACTTGAATAAAAGGTTTTCGATGAAAGACCTCGGTGAAGCTGCTTACATATTGGGCATCAAGATCTATAGAGATAGATCAAGACGCTTAATTGGACTTTCACAAAGCACATACCTTGATAAAGTTTTGAAAAAGTTCAAAATGGATCGAGCAAAGAAATGGTTCTTGCACGTAGACATAAGGTGTGAAGTTGAGTCAGACTCAATGCCCGACCAAAGCAGAAGATAAAGAGAAAATGAAAGATGTTCCCTATGCTTCAGCCATAGGCTCTATCATGTATGCAATACTATGTACCAGACCTGATGTATGCTTGGCAATAAGTTTAACAGGGAGGTACCAAAGTTATCCAGGAGTGGATCACTGGACAGCGGTCAAGAACATCCTAAAATACTTGAAAAGGACTAAGGATATGTTTCTCGTATATGGAGGTGACAAAGAGCTAGTCGTAAATGGTTACGTCGATGCAAGCTTTGACACTGATCCGGACGATTCTAAATCGCAAACCGGATACATGTTTATATTAAACGGTGGAGCTGTCAGTTGGTGCAGTTCTAAACAAAGCGTCGTGGCGGGATCTACATGCGAAGCGGAGTACATAGCTGCTTCGGAAGCAGCAAATGAAGGAGTCTGGATGAAGGAGTTCATTTCCGATCTAGGTGTTATACCTAGTGCATCGGGACCAATGTCTTATGTGACAATACTGGTGCAATTGCCTTGGCAAAGGAATCCAGATTTCACAAGAGGACCAAGCACATCAAGAGACGCTTCAATTCCATCCGGGACCAAGTCCAGGTGGGAGACATGGAGATTTGCAAGATACATACAGATCTGAATGTTACAGACCCGTCGACTAAGCCTCTTCCACGAGCAAAACATGATCAGCACCAAGACTTCAGGGGTGTTAGAATCATTACTGTGTAATCTAGATTATTGACTATAGTGCAAGTGGGAGACTGAAGGAAATATGCCCTAGAGGCAATAATAAAGTTATTATTTATTTCCTTATATCATGATAAATGTTTATTATTCATGCTAGAATTGTATTAACCGGAAACATGATACATGTGTGAATACATAGACAAACTTAATGTCACTAGTATGCCTCTACTTGACTAGCTCATTAATCAAAGATGGTTATATTTCCTAACCATAGACATGAGTTGTCATTTGATTAACGGGATCACATCATTAGGAGAATGATGTGAGAATGATGTGATTGACATGACCCATTCCGTTAGCTTAGCACTTGATCGTTTAGTATGTTGTTGTTGCTTTCTTCATGACTTATACATGTTCCTTCAACTATGAGATTATGCAACTCCCGTTTACCGGAGGAACACTTTGTGTGCTACCAAATGTCACAACGTAACTGGGTGATTATAAAGGAGCTCTACAGATGTCTCCAAAGGTACACGTTGAGTTGGCGTATTTTGAGATTAGGTTTTGTCACTCCGATTGTCGGAGAGGTATCTCTGGCCCCTCTCGGTAATGCACATCACTATAAGCCTTGCAAGCAATGTAACTAATGAGTTGGTTACGGAATGATGCATTACATAACGAGTAAAGAGACTTGCCGGTAACGAGATTGAACTAGGTATTGAGATACCGACGATCGAATCTCGGACAAGTAACATATCGATGACAAAGGGAACAACGTATGTTGTTGTGCGGTTTGACCGATAAAGATCTTCGTAGAATATGTAGGAGCTAATATGAGCATCCAGGTTCCACTATTGGTTATTGACCGGAAACGTGTCTCGGTCATGTCTACATAGTTCTCGAACCCGTAGGGTCCGCACGCTTAAGGTTTCGATGACAGTTATATTATGAGGTTATGATTTTTGATGTACCGAAGGTTGTTCGGAGTCCCGGATGTGATCACGGACATGACGAGGAGTCTCGAAATGGTCAAGACATAAAGATCGATATATTGGATGACTATATTTGGACACCGGAAAGGTTCCGGTGAGATTGGGACAATACCGGAGCTCCGGGAGGTTATCGGAACCCCCCGGGAGGTATATGGGCCTTATTGGGCCTTAGTGGAAAGGAGGGGAAAGGAGCAAGGGAGGGGGCGCGCCCCCCAAGCCCAATCCGAATTGGGAAGGGGGCCAGCCCCCCCTTTCCTTCCTCCCTCCTTCCTCTTCCTTCCCTCTCCCTCTCCTAATAGGAAAGGGAGGAGTCCTACTCCCGGTGGGAGTTGGACTCCCCCCTAGGGCGCGCCACCCCCCTTGGTCGGCCCCCTCCTCCACTCCTTTATATACGGGGGAGTGGGGCACCCCATAGACACAACAGTTGATCTCTTGATCTCTTAGCCATGTGCGGTGCCCTCTCCACCATAGTCCCCCTTGATAATATTGTAGCGGTGCTTAGGCGAAGCCCTGCGACGGTAGAACATCAAGATCATCACCACGCCGTCGTGCTGACGAAACTCTCCCTCGACACTCGGTGGGATCGGAGTTCGAGGGATATTATCGAGCTGAACGTGTGCTAGAACTCGGAGGTGCCGTAGTTTCGGTGCTTGATCGGTCGAGCCGCGAAGACGTACGACTACATCAACCACGTTGTTCCAACGCTTTCGCTTTCGGTCTACGAGGGTACGTGGACAACACTCTCCCCTCTCATTGCTATGCATCACCATGATCTTGCGTGTGCGTAGGATTTTTTTTGAAATTACTGCGTTCCCCAACATTATTATATTTACATATTCATAAATAAGAGTTTATATTCTGTGTTATAACTGTTGTGATCCTGGAATGTGTGATTCAGTGAAAACTCATATGCACATGTGGAATGATAGACGGTAAAATAAGATTCCTAGTCGCACCTCTAAGACTAGCTCAAATGTTGTTGGTGATTATGTTTTCTGAATCTTAGGACATCGTTAAGTGTAACGATAGTCCTAAAACAACTTTAAGAATATGTCGTTGGAAGAACGATCGTATTGAATCGACCCAAACTTGTTTGTTATACTTTGAGATACAATCGTCAGCAGTCAATTGTTATAACACGGAGTGTTAACATGTGATTTAGTTTCTTAGACCGTGAGAGTATCGTAGTCACTTCTTACCGTACGATGAACTTTGTGGTTGCTCAAACGTCATATGTAATACGATGATCATAACAACAACTTACTGGTTCATCAGAAAGATTGACAAGGGTCTAAATAGCTCAAGAGTGGGATTTGCTCCTTCGATGATGGAGAGATATTCTTAGAGCCCTCTTGGTGTGAAGGCATCCATCATCGTCTGGCCAGACAGATGTGACTAGGTCACGAGGATGCCATAACATGCCAAAGAGAAAGAAGAACAAAACCGGTAACGAGGAGACCGGTACAGTGAGCATGTGTATGACTCAAGAGGATGCCGATATATATCTCACGTCGGGTTTTGTAAAGTATTGCGAAGTAAAGGGAATAGCACATGATAACCAAAGGTTCACTCGAATGTCATTCATGTACTATACGTCTCCAACGTATCTATAATTTTTTATTGTTCTATGCTATTATAGTATCAACTTTGAATGTTTTATATGCAATTATATGCCATTATATATCATTTTTGGAACTAACCTATTAACCCAGTGCCCAGTGCCAATTGCTGTTTTTTGCTTGTTTTTGTCTTTTCAGAAAACCATTATCAAAAAGAGTCCAAACGAGAAAACACTTTGGATTAATTTTTTCTGGACCAGAAGAGACCCACGAAACTTCGGGAGAAGACCAGAGGAGCCACGAGGGAGCCATAAGCTCGGAGGGCGCGCCCTGGGGGGTAGGGCGCGCCTCCCAGGATTGTGGGCCCCTCGTAGCCCTCCTGACCTAATTCCAGCGCTATAAATTCTCAAATATTCCTAATATACCAGAGGGATAGAAGAGAAAACCTTTCCACCGCCGCAAGCCTCTGTTCTTTCGTGATCCCATCTGGATGCCTTTTCCGGTACTCTGTCAAAAGGGGAATCGATCGCGGAGGGCTTCTTCATCAACCTCGCTGCCCCTCTGATGATGTGTGAGTGGTTTATCACAGACTTACGGGTCCATAGCTAGTAGCTAGATGGCTTCTTCTCTCTTTTTGATCTTCAATACCATGTTCTCCTCGATGTTCTTAGAGTTCTATCCGATGTAATCTTCTTTTGCGGTATGTTTGTTGGGATCCGATGAATTATGAGTTTATGATTAGATTATTCATGAGAAATATTTGAATCTTCTCTGAACTCTTTTATGCATGATTATTATAGCTTTGTATTTCTCTCCAATCTATCGATTTGATTTGGCCAACTAGATTGGTTTACCTTGCAATGAGAGAGGTGCTTTGTGATGGGTTCAATATTAAGGTGCTTAATCCCAGTGATAGAAAGGGACATGACACGTATTTGTATTGTTGCCATTAAGGATAAAAAGGGGGTTTAATCATATTGCTTGAGTTTACTTTATCTATATCATGTCATCTTGCTTAAGGCGTTACTCTGTTTCATAATTAATATCCTAGATGCATGCTGGATAGTGGTCGATGAGTGGAGTAATAGTAGTAGATGCAGGCAGGAGTCGGTCTATTTGTCTCGGACGTGATGCCTATATACATGATCATTGCCATGAATCTATGATAATTATTTTCTTTTCTATCAATTGCCCAACAGTAATTTGTTTACCCACCGTATGCTATGTGTTCGAGAGAGAAGTCTATAGTGAAAACTATGGCCCCCAGGTCTACTTTTATCATATATTAAAACCAAAAATACTTTGCTGCAATTTATTTACTTTTATTTTATTTAGTATTTTAGTTTATCTATCTATTACTTTCAGAATTGATCCTAGTAAATAACCGCTAAGAGGATTGACAACCCTCTTATTTGCGTTGGGTGCAAGTGTTTGCTTTTGTGTGTGCGGGTGCGTCTAACGGGATTTTACGTGGTTCTCTTACTGAATTGATGACCTTAGTTCTTAACTGAGGGAAATACTTATCTCTACAATACTGCATCATCTTCTCCTCTTCGGAGAAATACCAACGCAATCTACAAGTAGCAGGAAGAATTTCTGACGCCGTTGCCGGGGAGACATCATCAAAATTACCAAGTACCTTCTCACAAACTATCATCCACTTGCATTTATTTCATTTGCCTTTTTATTTACATTTGCCTCACATTTTCATCTCCCCCGCTTCTAAATTTTTTACAAAAGCACAAAAATATTTTCATTTGCTTGTTTGCTAGTTTGCTTGCTTTGCTTGAAATCGTTATCATGTCTAAACTTGAGAAAGTTGTGGTCGAAAGTGCTAGCAAGGATAGTGGTAGTGAATCTCTTGGGGAGAAAACTCACCCTTTTGATCTTAATCATGACCCTACTGAGATTGATCCCCCCACTAATTTTAAGACTAAAGTTTATCATATGGGAAGTGGTAATATTATCGGGAAGAACATTTTTCAAGAATTCTTTAATTGCGCGAGAGTTATACCAATAATTAGTGGGTCTATTCTTGATAAAACAAATTTTTATGTGGATGCTATTGACATGCTTGTGGTTAAATTAGAAAGAATTTTTTTACATCTCCACCCTGCCTTACAAAAGCTATTTTATGAGCTTCCCAACATCCATGATCCTAGGGCTAAGAAAATTGCCACTATAATCCTTATGCATGAATTTGATTATATAATCTGAGAAGATAGGGATATTTTTCCTTTTATAAAATTGATTTTGAGAATCCTCCTATAGAGGAAATTCTTCATGATAAAGATACTATTCGTAGGTTGGAATCTAAAGATTACTTTCCTTATGGTGAGAATATTAGAAGGAGAGTTCCATATGCCAAAATAATTAAAACTATGTACCATCATGCTTGTGATAAATTTGAGTGGGTTACTAAAGGAATTGATGAGGGATTTAGTGAAAAATGGTTTGAGGGTACGGCTAGAGATCCTATTGATGATGAGATACGTGTTTTGTATGAGGATGTTTATGGTGATGATCCTGAGTTTGAAGTTATGAATGTTAAAGTTACCAATCAAAGCCCCTTCAATTACCTAAGCTCACCTATTAGAAAAGAAGAGCATGAGAATAGAGAATTAATGAGAAAAGTTTTGGAAGATTTAATAAAAGAGGACTTGGGGATGAAGGATGACAACACTTGAAACTATGCATTATGCCTAGCTAGGGGCATAAAACAATAGCGCTTGTTGGGAGGCAACCCAATGAATAAAATAATTTTTGTTTTACCTTCTATTTTTGTGTGTTTACACAATTATAGCCTCTGTTATGATTGTGTTTTTATCTTTTAATCAGTGTTTGTGCCAAGTAATGCCTTTGGGGTGATTTGAAAGATACTATGATTGATGTTGTTGGAAAACAGAAACTTTTGTGTCCAGTGCTGGAATTTTGAATTTTTTTTGGAGCATGATAAAATTCTGAATTTTTTACATAGTATTGATACAAATTTCCCACATTGTCCTATTTTTTCAGAATTTTTGGAGTTACAGAAGTTTGGCTTTTAAATAGATCTTTACAGACTGTTTTGTTTTAGACAGATTCTATTTTTGTTGCATAGTTTGCTTATTTTGATGAATCTATGGATCGTATCGGGGGGTATGAGTCATGGAGAAGTTGGAGTACAGTAGCATTATGCCAATATTAAATATGAATCAATTTACTACAGTGCTTAGAGTTTAAGATTTATTTGTTATACTAATGGATCTCACGAGGTTTCTGTTGAGTTTTGTGTGCTGAAGTTTTCAAATTTTGGGTGTGATCATGATGGATAAAGGAATAAAAAGTGGCAAGAGCCTAACTTGTGGATGCCTAAGGCACCCCAAGGTAATATTCAAGGAAGACTCAAGCATCTAAGCTTGGGGATGCCCTGAATGGCATCCCCTCTTTATACAATCTATCGGTGACTCACTTGGAGCTATATTTTTATTCATCACATGATATGTGTTTTACTTGGAGCGTCTTGTGATTTAGTTTGTCACAATCATCTTTGCTGAACACACATTTTTTAAAGGGACACACATTATTCGTGATTTGTTAGAATACTCTATGTGCTTCATTATATCTTTTGAGCTAGGCAGTTGATCTAGTGCTTCATTTATATCTTTTAGAGCATGGCGGTGGTTATATTTTAAAGAAATAGTTGCACTCTTATGCTTCACTTATATCTTTTTGAGAGTCTAATGAATAGCAATGGTAATATGCACGGGTTATAAATTTGGTCCTAATATGATAGGTATTCAAGAGTGATATAATAAAAACTTTCATGTAGATCACTGAATATGATAAGTTTGATTCCTTGCAATAGTTTGCGATATTAAGATGGTAATATGTGGGAGGTACTAGTAGATAATTGTGGTTTAGTAAGAATATTCACGTTAAGTTTTGTGATTCCCAAAGCATGCACGTATGATCTGTCGTTATGCTAAGAAGTTGGAGCATGATTTATTCTTGATTATCTACCTTATGAGTGACGGTCGGGGACGAGCGATGGTATTTTCCTACCAATCTATCCCCCTAGGGGCATGCGTAGTAGTACTATGCTTCGAGGGCTAATAAACTTTCACAATAAGTATGTGAGTTCTTTATGACTAATGTGAGTCCATGGATTATACACACTCTCATCTTTCCGCAATTTGCTAGCCTCTTCGGTACCGCGCATTGCCCTTTCTCACATTGAGAGTTGGTGCAAGCTTCACCGGTGCATCCAAACCCCGTGATATGATATGCTCTATCACACATACGTCTCTTTATATCTTCCTCAAAATAGCCACCATACCTACCTATCATGGCATTTCCATAGTCATTCCGAGATATATTGCCATGCAACTTCCACCGTTCCATTTTGTGTGACACACATTGTCATTGTCATATTGCTTTGCATGATCATATAGGTGACATAGTATTTGTGGCTCAGACACAGTTCATTATTTTTTATACATCTTACGGTAGTATCATTGCATATCCTGATACACCGCTAGAGGCATTCATATAGTCATATTTTTGTTCTAGTTTTGAGCAGTAAGTAAATAGAAGTATGATGATCATCATTATTAGAGCATTGTCCCAGTGAGGAAATTAAAAAAAAAAGGCCAAAAAGAGCCCACGAAAAAAATTAGAGAAAAAGAGAGAAGGGGCAGTGTTACTATCCTTTTCCATACTTGTGCTTCAAAGTAGCACCATGTTTTTCATATAGAGAGTCTCCTATTTTGTCACTTTCATATACTAGTGGGAATTTTTCATTATAGAACTTGGCTTGTATATACCAATGATGTGATTCCTCAAATGCCCGAGGTCTTCATGAGCAAGCAAGTTGGATGCACACCCACTTAGTTTTCATGTTGAGCTTTCATACACTTATAGCTCTTAGTACATCCGTTGCATGGCAATCCCTACTCCTCGCGTTGACACCAATTGATGGGCATCTCCATAGCCCGTTGATTAGCCTCGTCGATGTGATACTATCTTCTTATTTTTGACTTCCCCTTATTAATCTCTACCACCATACTCTATTCCACCCATAGTGTTATATCCATGGCTTGCGCTCATGTATTGCGTGGGGGTTGAAAAAGCTGAAGCGCGTTAAAAAGTATGAACCAATTGCTCGGCTTGTCATCGGAGTAGTGCATGATAAATAGTTTGTGTTAAGAAGATGGAGCATGACAGGAGTTTATGATTTTATAGGGATAACTTTCTTTAGCATTTTTATTTTGAAAGACATGATTGTTTATTAGTATACCTGAGTATTGATGTCTTTATATCAAACTATAGACTATTGCTTTGAATCATTCAGATCTTATTATTCATACTGTAAGAGAGATTACATGATGAAACATGATAAGTAGCATTCTGATACGTCTCACCCAGTGTCTAGTGCCAATTGTTGTTTTTGCTTGTTTTTGGCTTTTCAGAGAAACAGTACCAAATGAAGTCCAAATGCCATGAAATTTTTTCGAGATTTTTTTTGAACAAAAGAAACACTGAAATCTTTGGGAGGAGGCCAGAAGCCTCATGGAGGCTTCACAAGGCACCAGGGCACGCCCTAGAGGGGGCGTGCCGTGCTGCCTTGTGGAGCCCACGTGACTCCGTTTGACCTAATTCCATTTCTATAAATTCATAAATATTGGGAAACCCCTAGAGAGCCAGAAGAAAAAAAATCTTTCCGCACCGCAAGCCTCTGTTCTTCCGTGAACCCATCTGGAGGCCTTTTCCGATACTTTGCCAGAGGGGGAATCGATCACGGAGGGCTTCCACATCAACCTTGCTGCCCTTCCGATGATGTGTGAGTAGTTTACCATAGACCTACAGGCCCATAGCTAGTAGCTAGATGGCTTCTTCTCTCTCTTTGGTCTTCAATACAATGTTCTCCTCGATGTTCTTGGAGTTCTATCCGATGTAATCTTCTTTTGCGGTGTGTTTGTTGGGATCCGATGAATTGTGAGTTTATGATCAGATTATTCATGAGAAATATTTGAGTCTTCTCTGAACTCTTTTATGCATGATCGTTATAGCTTTGTATCTCTCTCCGATCTATCGATTTGGTTTGGCCTACTAGATTGATTTATCTTATAATGGGAGAGGTGCTTTGTGATGGGTACAATATTGCGATGCTCAATCCCAGTGACAGAGAGGGACATGACACATATTTGTATTGTTGTCATTAAGGATAAAAAGATGGGGTTTATTCATATTGCTTGAATTTGCTTCTCTATATCATGTCATCTTGCTTAAGGCCTTACTCTGTTTCATACTTAATACCCTAGATGCATGCTAGATAGCGGTTGATGGGTGGAGTAATAGTAATAGATGCAGGCAGGAGTCAGTCTACTTGTCTCGGACATGATGGCTATATATACGATCATTGCCTTGAATCCATCATAATTATTTGCTTTTCTATCAATTGTCCAACAGTAATTTATTTACCCACCGTATGTTTATGTGCTCAAGAGAGAAGTCTCTAGTGAAAACTATGGACCCCGGGTCTATCTTTATCATATAAAAAACCTAAAAAATACCTTGCGGCAATTTATTTACTTTTATTTTAATTGGTATTTTAGTTTATCTATTTACCTCGATAAGATTTAATCCTTGCAATTAACCGCTAAGGGGATTGACAATCCTCTTATTTGCGTTGGGTGCAAGTGTTTGTTTTTCTGTGTGCAGGTGCGCTTAATGGAGTTTTGCTTGGTTCTCCTACTGGATTGATAACCTTAGTTCTTAACGGAGGGAAATACTTATCTCTACTGTACTGCATCATCATCTCCTCTTCGGGGAAATACCAACGCAGACTACAAGTAGCAGGAAGAATTTCTGGCACCGTTGCCGGGGAGACATCATCAAAATTACCAAGTACCTTCGCACAAATTATCATTCACTTGCATTTATTTTATTTGCATTTGCCTCTCATTTTCATCTCTCCCACTTCTATTTTTTTTTTACAAAAACACAAAAATATTTTTATTTGCTTGTTTGCTTGCATGCTTGCTTTTATTGTCTTCATGTCAAACACTCAAGAACAGAAAGTAAAACAAAAATTTAAGATACTATGGATCACCTTAAGGTTTTCTACTTGGATCATCTTCGATCCATTTGTGCTCGTGTTGAAACCCCAATTAGTTTAGTTGAGGGAAAATCATTAGATGAGCATGTTCATTTTGCGCGTGACCATTTGTCTCAAAAAAGGAGACTCTTATGGAATCAAATAAATTGTTTGGTATGCTATGCTTCGAATCTATGTGAAATTTATGATTTTACTTGTTGCTCTAAGAACCCTAAAAAACACCTTCCCTACCTATGTGAGTTTAATGATAATGAAATCTTATCTTCTTATGCCAAGGGTGCTTATAGTTACTATGATATCAAACAAAATTGAAGAATTTATTGCTTTTAAGGGTGCTTATGAAGTTGCTTATTTAATTGAAAAGTATGATATTACTCTCTACATATTTGAAAATTTTGACATACTTAAATATTGCTATGAAAACTATGCTCCTAATGCCTATGTTAGTGAATTCATTGGGAGAATGTGTGCTGCTTTGGAAGAGAATAATGATATGCATGAATCCATAGATAATTGTGATTTCGTTGATTCAATTGAAATATCCCCTCTTGATGAATGTGATGCTTGCTATTCTTATGGCCATGATGCCAATATTAATGATACTTATAGAGATGAACTTGCTATAGTTCCTTGTGTTAAAAATGAAATTATTGCTATAGCACCCATACTTGATAGCTCCTTGAATAAAAAGCATGATTGCAATGATGTTATTATAAATTCTATTAATGTAAATTGTGCTAATGATATGAAAACTACAAGCTTGGGGATGAAATTTTTGTTATGTGCACTACTTATTGCAATGATCATGATTGGGGTGATGATGCTTCTTATGATCTTGAAAATTTATTTAAGCCTCATGATGAATATGTTACTGATAATAAAATTTGCAATACTATTAAAAGTGGGTTTGAAAGAGCATCAACTTTAGGTAATAATGATCCCACTACTTTGGAGAGTGTTCAATCTTATGAAATTTTTGATAAAAGTGGGCTTGGAGAGGTCATGACTTTAGTTGATGTTAATCCCACTATCTTGGAAGATTATAAAACTTTTATGCATGTGGATCGTGAAGAGAATATTTTATATGATAGTTATATTGTTGAATTTAACTATGATCCTACATGTAATTATTATGAGAGAGGAAAATATGGTTGTAGAAATTTTCATGTTACTCAATTACCTCTCTTGAAGTTCAAATTGTTAATGCTCCATTCTTCGTCCTTGCATATGCTAGAGATTGCTTGTTTTAATAATTTGTTCTACTATAAAATGCCTATACATAGGAAGTATGTTAGACTTAAGTGTGTTTTTCATATACTTCATGATCCTATCTTTGTGTTTCTATTATTATCTTTCATGAGAGCATCATTGAAATCTCAAGCCTATCTTAATGGCTATAAAGAAAGAGCTTGTTAGGAGAAAACCCAATGAATAAAATAAGTTTTTGAGTATTCACATTATTATAGCTTCTGTTTTGATTGTGTTTTTATGTTTTAATTAGTGTTTGTGCCAACTAATGCCTTTGGGATGATTCGGAAGATAGTATAAGTGATGTTATTTGGAAAACAGAAAGTTTTGCGTCCAGTGCTGGAATTTTAATTCTGTATTGGTGCATCAGTAAAATCTAATTTTTTTACACAATATTGGTACATGAATTTCCCACATTGTCCTAAGTTTTCAGAATTTTTGGAGTTACATATTTATGGCTCTTAAATAGATCTTTACAGACTATTTTGTTTTAGACAGATTCAATTTTTGTTGCACAGTTTGCTTATTTTGATGAATCTATGGATAATAACCGGGGTGGGGGGGGGTATGAGTCATGGAGAAGTTGGAGTACAGTAGCATCATGCTAATATTAAATATGAATCAATTTACTACAATAACTAAAGTTTAAGATTTGTTTGTTATACTAACAGATCTCACGAGGTTTCTGTTGAGTTTTGTGTGCTGAACTTTTCAAGTTTTGGGTGAGACTACGATGGATAAAGGAATAAGGAGCGGCAAGAGCCTAAGCTTGGGGATGCCCAAGGCACCCCCAAGGTGATATTCAAGGAAGACTCAAGCATCTAAGCTTGGGGATGCCCCGAAAGGCATCACCTCTTTCGTCTACAATCTATCGGTAACTCACTTGGAGCTATATTTTTATTCATCACATGATATGTGTTTTACTTGGAGTGTCTTGTGAAATAGTTTGCTTGCTTTTGTTTGCTTTTTAGTTTGTCACAATCATCTTTGCTAAACACACCTTTTTCAGAGGGACACGCATTATTAGTGATTTGTCAGAATACTCTATGTGCTTCGCTTATATCTTTTGAGCTAGGCAGTTGCTCTAGTGCTTCACTTATATCTGTTAGAGCACGGCGGTGGTTATATTTTAAAGAAATAGTTGCACTCGCATGCTTCACTTATATATTTTTGAGAGTCTCATGATAGCAATGGTAATATGCACGGGTTATGAATTTGGTCCTGATATGATAGGTATTCAAGAGGGATATAATAAAAACTTTCATGTAGATCACGGAATGTGATAAATTTGATTCCTTGCAATAGTTTTATGATATTAAGATGGTAATATGTGGGAGGTATTAGTAGATAATTATGGTTTAGTAAGAATAATTGTGTTAAGGTTTGTGATTCCCGAAGCATGCACGTATGATCTATCATTATGCTATGAAGTTGGAGCATGATTTATTATTCGATTGTCTTCCCTTGCGTGGCAGTCGGGGGCGCACGATGGTTAACTCCTACCAACCTCCCCCCTAGGGGCATGCGTAGTCATATTTTGTTTCGAGGGCTAATAGACTTTCGTAATAAGTATGTGAGTTCTTTATGACTAATGTGTGTCCATGGATTATATGCACTCTCACCTTTCCGCAATTTGCTAGCCTCTTCGGTATCGTGCATTGCCCTTTCTCACATCGACAGTTGGTGCAAACTTCATCGGTGCATCCAAACTCCATGATATGATGCGCTCTATCACACATAAGCCTCCTTATATCTTCCTCAAAACAGCCACCATACCTACCTATCATCGCATTTCCGTAGCCATTCCGAGATATATTGCCATGAAACTTCCACCGGTCCATTTTTATGACATACATCATCATTGTCATATTGCTTTGCATGATCATATAGCTTACATAGTATTCGTGGCTCAGCCACCGTTCATCATTGTTATACATGTTACGCTAGCATCATTGCACATCCTGGTACACTGCCAGAGGCATTCATATAGAGTCATATTTTTGTTCTAGTATTGAGTTGTAAGTAAATAGAGGTGTGATGTTCATCATTATTAGAGCATTGTCCTAGTGAGGAAAGGATGATGGAGACCATGATTCCCCCACAAGTTGGGATGAGACTCTGGACGAAAAAATAGAAAAAAATAAGAAGAAATGTGAAAAAAAAGAAAAAAAGAAAGAAGAAAAAAGGGAAAAAATAAATGAGAGAAAAAGAGAGAAGGGGCAATGTTACTATCCTTTTCCACACTTGTGCTTCAGAGTAGCACCATGTTTTTCATAGAGTCTCCTATTTCATCACTTTCATATACTAGTGGGAATTTTTCATTATAGAACTTGGCTTGTATATTCCGATGACGGGCTTCCTCAAATGCCCGAGGTCTTCATGAGCAAGGAAGTTGGATGCACACCCACTTATTTTTCATATTGAGCTTTCATACACTTATAGCTCTTAGTGCATCCGTTGCATCGCAATCCCTACTCCTCGCATTGATATCAATTGATGGGCATCTCCATAGCCCGTTGATTAGCCTCATTGATGTGAGACTTTCTCCATTTTTTTGACTTCTCTTATTTATCTCTACCACCATGCTCTATTCCAGCCATAGTGCTATATCCATGGCTTGCGCTCATGTATTGAGTGGGAGTTGAAAAAGCTGAAGCACATTAAAAAGTATGAACCAATTGCTTGGCTAAAACCGGGGTAGTACATGATAAATACTTTGTGTGAAGAAGATGGAGCATGACAGGATTGTATGATTTTGTAGGGATAACGTTCTTTAGCATTTTTGTTTTGAAAGACATGATTGTTTATTAGTATGCCTGAGTATTGATATATTTATACCAAATTATAGACTATTGCTTTGAATCATCTGGATCATATTATTCATACCGTAAGAGAGAGATTACATGATGAAACATGATAGGTAGCATTCCACATCAATTTTTTTTTGTTTTTATCATTTACCTACTCGAGGACGAGTAGGAATTAAGCTTGGGGATGCTTGATACGTCTCCAACGTATCTATAATTTTTTATTGTTCCATGCTATTATAGTATCAATCTTGGATGTTTTATATGCAATTATATATTATTTTTTTGGACTAACCTATTAACCCAATGCCCAATGCTAGTTGCTGTTTTTTGCTTGTTTTTAGCTTTTCAGAGAAACAGTACCAAATGAAGTCCAAATGCCATGAAACTTTTTGGATATTTTTTTCTGGACAAAAGAAACACTGGAAGCTTCGGGAGGGGGACACAAGCCTCACGGAGGCTTCACAAGGCACCAGGGAGCGCCCTAGGGGGGCGCGCTGTGCTGCCTTGTGGGGCCCATGAGACTCCGTTTGACCTAATTCCACTTCTATAAATTCATAAATATTAGGAAACCCCCAGAGAGCCAGAAGAAAAAATCTTTCTGCCGCCACAAGCCTCTGTTCTTCCGTGATCCCATTTGGAGGCCTTTTTCGGTACTCTGCCGGAGGGGGAATTGATCACGGAGGGCTTCCACATCAACCTTGCTACCCTTTTGATGATGTGTGAGTAGTTTACCACAAACCTACGAGTCCATATCTAGTAGCTAGATGGCTTCTTCTCTCTCTTTGATCTTCCATACAATGTTCTCCTCGATGTTCTTGGAGTTCTATCCGATGTAATCTTCTTTTGCGGTATGTTTGTTGGGATCTGATGAATTGTGAGTTTATGATCAGATTAATCATGAGAAATATTTGAGTCTTCTCTGAACTCTTTTATGCATGATTGTTATAGCGTTGTATTTCTCTCCGATCTATCGATTGGTTTGGCCTACTAGATTAATTTATCTTGCAATGAGAGAGGTGCTTTGTGATGGGTTCAATCTTGCGGTGCTCAATCCCAGTGACAGAAAGGGACATGACATGTATTTGTATTGTTGCATTGCCATTAAGGATAAAAAGATGGTGTTTATTCACATTGCTTGAATTTGCTTCTCTACATCATGTCATCTTGCTTAAGGCGTTACTCTGTTTCATACTTAATACCCTAGATGCGTGCTGGATATCGATTGATGGGTGGAGTAATAGAAATAGACGCAGGCAGGAGTCGGTCTACTTGTCTCAGACGTGATGCCTATATACATGATCATTGCCATGAATCTGTCATAATTATTTGCTTTTCTATCAATTACCCAACAATAATTTGTTTACCCACTGTATGTTTATGTTCTCAAGAGAGAAGCCTCTAGTGAAAACTATGGTCCCCGAGTCTATCTTTATCATATAAAAAGCCTAAAAATACCTTGCTATAATTTATTTACTTTTATTTTAATTAGTATTTTAGTTTATCTATTTACCTCAATAAGATTTAATCCTTGCAATTAACCGCTAAGGGGATTGATAACCCTCTTATTTGCGTTGGGTGCCAGTGTTTGCTTTTTTCTGTGTGCAGGTGCGCTTAACAGAATTTTGTTTGGTTCTCCTACTGGATTGATAACCTTGGTTCCTAACTGAGGGAAATACTTATCTCTACTGTACTGCATCATCCTCTCCTCTTCGGGGTAATACCAACGTAGACTACAAGTAGCACATTCCACATAAAAAATTCTGCTTTTATCATTTACCTACTCGAGGACGAGCAGGAATTAAGCTTGGAGGATGCTTGATACGTCTCCGACGTATCTATAATTTTTTATTGTTCCATGCTATTATAGTATCAATCTTGGATGTTTTATATGTAATTATATGCCATTATATATCATTTTTTGGGACTGACCTATTAACCTAGTGCCCAGTGCCAGTTGTTGTTTTCTTGCTTGTTTTTGTCTTTTCAGAAAATCATTATAAAAAAGAGTCCAAACGAGAAAAAACTTTGGATTAATTTTTTCTGGACCAGAAGAGACCCATGAAGCTTCGGGAGAAGACCAGAGGAGCCACGAGGGAGCCACAAGCTCGGAGGGCGTGCCCTAGGGGGTAGGGTGTGCCCCCAGGCTTGTGGGCCCCTCGTAGCCCCTCTTGAGCTAATTCCAGCACTGTAAACTCCCAAATATTCCCAATATACCATAGGGATAGAAGATAAAAACTTTCTGGCACCTTAAGACTATGTTCTTCTCTCAGCCAAAACTCAGACCCATTGGTCTTGCTCTCTGCTCACACCACTAATCAAACACCTTGCTGCTAATTTAGGTTTGAGCTCAGCCCAGTCCCCTCTTGATCTTCTTCCATTGTCTTCTTCCTAGCAGCTACCGGGGGAGTGCCCAACCAGACAGATATGCTTGGGCCACCTAGAACGCATGGTAACACCACGGTCACGCGGTGACCACGTGGTCTGGCTTGCCAAAAGCATGCTCTGGGCACTAGGGCCCTCGGCCATTGCCCAAATGTCATGGTCTTGCCACTGCGGCATGTCCATAGCATCGCTCACACTCCCCTTCGTCCACGCGACCCCTCTGAACCCCTCTCCCACTTCTCCTTCCTCCCCGGCGTGCCACATCGCACCACGTGCCCGCGGCCGTCATCGTGTGTGACAACCCCGGCTTAATCGTGCACTAACCATACATGCAAATGCACACGATCAAGCCTAAGGACTCACTTGAAGATATCACAACACAACTCTAAAACATAAATAAAGTCATACAAGCTTTATATTACAAGCCAGGGCCTTGAGGGCTCGAATACATAAGCTCGATGGCATACAAGCGTCAGCGGAAGCATCAGAGTCTGGGTACAGACTAATACATAGAGAGACAGATAAGCCTTTAGAAGGCGAGGTAAAATAAAAGCTACGATCGAAAGGCGAAGGCCTCCTGCCCTGGACCCTCCGATCCTACTCCTGGTCGTCAGTCGGCTCCTCGTAGTAGTACTCGCTGGGAGGGTAGTAATAGTAGCCGTAGTCGTCGATGGGGGCAGCAGTCTCAGGGGCTCCATCGTCTATCGGCATTGAATGAATATGGGGAAAAAGAAAGTAAAGCAAACGTGAGTACTTATCCGAAGTACTCAACAAGCAAGGATCTACACTACATATCCAACATTTTCAAGGAAGGGCTGAAAATGTGGACTGGGCTGCAGAAATGCCAGAATAGAGGGGGAAGCCTAGTCCTATCGAAGACTAGCATCTTCAGCATCTTCAATCTTGCCGCATAGAAGAGAGTAGGGTAACATAATGTAAAGTAGTAGTAGTATCATCAACCTCGGCCTGAGATCCTTTCTCGACTCCCTGCGAGAAAGTAATCCTAGAGCCATACTATCCAGTTATCATCTCAGTCATGTTCTAGTTGTACCGATCGGGATACAACTCCGAGTGTCCGTTACTGTAGTACAGGCTATCGATAGAAGTTTCTACCCTGGAGGGGTGCACCAATTTACCCACCACGCTTGCTTAACTCCGGCCGGACACACTTTTCTGGGTCATGCCCGGCCTCGGCCAAACAATACGCCGCAACCTAACCAAATACTTAATGAGAGGTCAGCATGCCGGACTAACCTATGCCCCCAGGGGTCTTGGGCCATCGCCCCGGGAACTCCTGCACGTTGCGTCAGGCGGCCGAGAGCAGACCTAGCAACCCCTTATACAAGTGCGACTGCGTTCTCAGTCCAACTCGGCGCGCGCCGCTCAGTCGCTAACGTCAATTAAGCTCCGACTAAAGTTTACGACGCAGAACGCCCATACTATGCCCACGTGATGGTTAGTGCTATCGGGCCAAAGGCCCCTCGGATCAAATATCCAAACCGCTCGTGGATTAGGAGCGCGCGGTAACGAGTAGAGACTCACAATCGATGTGACCCCGTCGCCCCGTCTCAAGGACTTGTGGTAAGGGCTAAGAATGCCCGGCCACGCCTCGTAATTATCTCGCGGGCACCGATGTCTACTACACAACCTTCTTCTTGTAGACGTTGTTGGGCCTCCAAGTGCAGAGGTTTGTAGGACAATAGCAAATTTCCCTCAAGTGGATGACCTAAGGTTTATCAATCCGTGGGAGGCGTAGGATGAAGATGGTCTCTCTCAAGCAACCCTACAACCAAATAACAAAGAGTCTCTTGTGTCCCCAACACAACCAATACAATGGCAAATTGTATAGGTGCACTAGTTCGGCGAAGAGATGGTGATACAAGTGCAATATGGATAGTAGATATAGGTATTTGTAATCTGAAAATATAAAAACAGCAAGGTAACTAATGATAAAAGTGAGCGTAAACGGTATTGCAATGGTAGGAAACAAGGCATAGGGTTCATACTTTCACTAGTGCAAGTTCTCTCAACAATAATAACATAATTGGATCATATAACTATCCCTCAACATGCAACAAAGAGTCACTCCAACGCCACTAATAGCGGAGAACAAACGAAGAGATTATGGTACGGTACGAAACCACCTCAAAGTTATTCTTTTGGGTCGATCTATTCAAGAGTTCGTACTAGAATAACACCTTAAGACACAAATCAACCCAAACCCTAATGTCATCTAGATACTCCATTGTCACCTCAAGTATCCGTGGGCATGATTATACGATATGCATCACACAATCTCAGATTCATCTATCCAACCAACACAAAGTACTTCAAAGAGTGCCCCAAAGTTTCTACCGGAGAGTCAAGACGAAAATGTGTGCCAACCATTATGCATAGGTTCATGGGCAGAACCCGCAAGTTGATCACCAAAACATACATCAAGTGGATCACGTGATATCCCATTGTCACCACGGATAAACACGGCAAGACATACATCAAGTGTTCTCAAATCCTTAAAGACTCAATCCGACAAGATAACTTGAAGAGGAAAACTCAATTCATCACAAGAGAGTAGAGGGGGAGAAACATCATAAGATCCAACTATAATAGCAAAGCTCGCGATACATCAAGATCGTGCCATAGAGAGAACACGAGAGAGAGAGAGAGAGAGAGAGAGATAAAACACATAGCTACTGGTACATACCCTCAGCCCCGAGGGTGAACTACTCCCTCCTCGTCATGGAGAGCGTTGGGATGATGAAGATGGCCACCGGTGATGGATTCCCCCTCCGGCACGGTGCCGGAATGGGCTCCCGAGAGGTTTTTGGTGGCTACAGAGGCTTGCTACGACGGAACCCCCGATATATTTTCGTCTTTGATGGTTTTAGGGTATATGGGAATATATAGGCGAAAGAAGTCGGGCGGGGGAGCCTCGAGGGGCCCACGAGACAGGGGGCGAGCCCAGAGGGGGTGGGCGCGCCCCCACCCTCGTGGCCACCTCGAAGCTTCCTTTACTTCAACTCCAAGTCTCCTGGATTACGTTCGTTCCAAAAATCACGCTCCCGAAGGTTTCATTCCGTTTGGACTCCGTTTGATATTCCTTTTCTTCGAAACACTGAAATAGGCAAGAAAACAACAATATGGGCTGGGCCTCCGGTTAATAGGTTAGTCCCAAAAGTAATATAGAAGTGTATAATAAAGCCCGTAATCATTCAAAACAGATAAAAGTAGCATGAATTCTTCGTAAATTATAGATACGTTGGAGACGTATCAGCATCCCCAAGCTTAATTCCTATTCTTTCTCGAGTTGGTAAATGATAAAAGAAAGAATGTATGAAGTGTGAATGCTAGAAGGTGCACAAGTTTGATCAATGATAATTTCAATCACCTTTTCTAGCATGATTATATGTCATAACAGTAGTTCATCTCATAAAACTTCTCAAGATCAAGTAACAAGCTATTCACATGTTAAAGCATAGACCATAAACTTTCTTGAAAACTAGCAAACTTCATTCTTAGTCAGCAAACAATTATAGTTCATCTTATTTTCAGGAAGGGTCTATGTCAGAGCTTTGATTTAGAAAACTCCACATACTCAACTATCATATAGTCTTCTACAATTGCTAACACTCACGCGATACTTATGGTTATGGAGTTTTAATCGGACACTAAGAAAGATAGGGGCTTATAGTGTTGCCTCCCAACGTATTCACCATTGGGTGATGTCAACAATAATAGTTCATGCTAACTTACATCCAATTGGATATATATATATATCAGGATCTTTCCACCACGAGGTGCTTGCCAAAGGATAAAATGAAAAAGGGAAAGGTGAAGATCACCTTGACTCTTGCATAAAGTAAAAGACATAAAGTAAAAGATAGGCCCTTCGCAGAGGGAAGCAGAGGTTGTCATGCGCTTTTATGGTTGGATGCACAAAATCTTAATGCAAAAGAACGTCACTTTATATTGCCACTTGTATATGGACCTTTATTATGCAGTCTGTCGCTTTTATTGCTTCCATAACAAGATCGTATAAAGCTTATTTTCTTCACACTAATAGATCATACATATTTAGAGAGCAATTTTTATTGCATGCACCGATGACAACTTACTTGAAGGATCTTACTCAATCCATAGGTAGGTATGGTGGACTCTCATGGCAAAACTGGGTTTAAGGATATTTGGAAGCACAAGTAGTATCTCTACTTAGTGCGAGGAATTTTGTATAGCATGAGGGGGAAAGGCAAGCTCAACATGTTTGAATGATCCATGACAATATACTTTAACTGAGATGTGAGAAAACATAACCCATTACGTTGTCTTCCTTGTCCAACATCAACTCTTTAGCATGTCATACTTAATGAGTTCTCACAATTATAAAATATGTCTAAGATAGTATATTTGTGTGTGAAATCTCTCTTCCTTCAATATTCTTTCATGAATTGTTCAAATGACCAATACAATGCTTGCTAACCTTCAATAAATTTACAACCTCTACTTCTTAGATGTGAAGTCATTACTCCCCATGGGATAAGCAAATGAAACATATAAAATTTCAGATTTATGACAATCAACTCATTCAACCATTTACTCAAAGGATATAAGTGAAGCACACGAGTAAATGACAAACTACTCCAAAAAGATATAAGTGAAGATTAATGAGTAGCTAAATAATTATGTAGCTATATGAAGACTCTCTCTCATTAAAGAATTTCAGATCTTGGTATTTTATTCAAACAGCAAGCAAAGCAAAATAAAATGACATTGCAAGGATAGCACAACTCATGTGAAGAAGCAAAAACTTAGGTTCAACCGATACTAACCGATAGTTGTTGAAGAAGAAAGGCGGGATGCCTAACGGGGCATCCCCAAGCTTGGATGCTTGATACTTCTTGAAATATTATCTTGGGGTGCCTTTGGCATCCCCAAGCTTGACTTTTGTGTCTCCTTAATTCCTCTCATATCATGGTTTCTCTTTTTATCAAAAGCTTCATCCACACCAAACTCAACAAGAACTCGTGAGATAGGTTAGTATAAACCAGTGCAAAACCTTATCATTTTCTACTGTAACAAATCACTAAAATTATTATTCAACATTGCATACTAAATGTCTCTGCATATTTAATACTCCTATCCTCAAATAGAATCATTAAACAAGCAAACATATGCAAACAATGCAAACATAACAGCAATCTGCCAAAACAGTATAGTCTGTAAAGAATGCAAGAGTATCAATACTTCCCTAACTCCACAAATTATGAGAAAAATACTTATCTGTAGAATATTTATCAGATCTCATTATGCAAAAAGTTTCAACATTATATCATTCTCTGAATTTTCTAGGGAATGTTTGCAACAGCGGTAAACTTTCTGTTTTCAAACAGCAACATGTATGCTAGCAAAATAAGCATGGTAAAGGCTATCCTTGACATTTTTATTGAAAATAAAGATGCAAAATATTATTCTAAATAACACCAAGCAAATACTAACAAAAGAAAATGACGCTCCAAGCAGAACACATATCATGTGGTGAATAAAAATATAGCTCCAAGTAAAGTTACCGATGAACGAAGACGAAAGAGGGGATGCCATCCGGGGCATCCCCAAGCTTAAGCTCTTGGTCATCCTTGAATATTACCTTGGGGTGCCTTGGGCATCCCCAAGCTTAGGCTCTTGCCATTCCTTATTCCATAGTCCATCGACTCTTTACGCAAAACTTGAAAACTTCACAACACAAAACTCAACAGAAAACTCGTAAGCTCCGTTAGTATAAGAAAATAAAACCATGTACTGTAATGAACTCATTCTAAATTCATATTGGTGTAATATCTACTGTACTCTAACTTATATATGGTTCATACCCTCCGATACTACTCACAGATTCATCAAAATAAGCAAACAACACATAGAAAACAGAATCTGTCAAAAACAGAACAGTCTGTAGTAATCTGTATCAAACTTATACTTATGGAACTCTAAAAATCCTACCAAATTAGGAAGTCCTAAGTAATTTGTGTACCAATCCAGAGCAAAAAAAATCATATCATAAGAACGTTTCTGTGAATTATCAAAACTAATTTACTGGATGCAAAAGTTTTTGATTCTCAGCAGGATCAACACAACTATCACCGTAAGCTATCCTAAAGGTCTTACTTGGCACTTTATTGAAACAAAAGCTATAAAACATGATTACTACAGTAGAATAACCATGTGGACACATAAAAACATTAAGGGTAAATATTGGGTTGTCTCCCAACAAGCGCTTTTCTTTAACGCCTTTCTAGCTAGGCATGATGATGACAATGATGCTCACATAAAAGATAAGAATTGAAACATAATGGGAGCATCATGAAGCATATGACTAGCACATTTAAGCCTAACCCACTTCCTATGCATAGGGATTTTGTGAGCAAACAAATTATGGGAACAATAATCAACTAGCATAGGAAGGCAAAAGAAGCATAGCTTCAAGATTTTCAACACATAGAGAGGAAACTTGACGTTATTGCAATTCCTACAAGGATAAGTTCCTCCCTCATAATAATTTTCAGTAGCATCATGAATGAATTTAACAATATAACCAGCACCTAAAGCATTATTTTCATGATCTACAAGCATAGAATTTTTACTACTCTCCACATAAGCAAAATTCTTCTCATTCGGAATAGTGGGAATATCATAAGAGACTTGAATACTATAAATTGTTTCCACATTAAAAGAGTAATGTTCAGAAAAAGGGTAATCATAATCATGACAAGTTTTATAAATATAATCATCACTACTTTTTATAGCATAAGTTTCATCACAATAATCATCATAAGTAGCAACTTTGTTCTCATCATAATCGATTGAAACCTCTTCCAAGATAGTGGAATCATCACTAAATAAAGTTGACACTCTTCCAAATCCACTTTCATATTCATCACAATAAGATTCGAGATACTCCAAAATAGTGGGATCACTACTTCCTAAAGTTGACACTCTTCCAAACCCACTTTCATCAATATAATCATCATAGGTAAGAGGCATGCTATCATCATAACAACTTTGCATATCAAAACTTGGGATGCTAAAAATATCATCTTCATTAAACATAGTATCCCCAAGATTGGGACAGACATTAGTTTCAGCAAATATATTCTCAAATATGTCATTCTCATCAAACATAGCTTCCCCAAGTGTAACGCCCCGGATTCGATGCGCCAGGTGTCTGCCAGTTATTCGCCGTTGTTGCCATGTCATGTGCTTGCGTGTTGCATTTTGCCATGTCATCTTCTGCGTTTCATCTGCATGTTTTTTTTCAAAACTTGCATCCGGTCGGGTTCCACCGGTTCTCTCCGTTGTCCGTTCCGAGTCCGACACTCTCACACGTGCCCGCGGCACCTCCGAAATATTATTTTATAAGTGGCTGAAAATGTTCTCGGAATGGGGTGATACTTGGCGTGCGGTCTTATTATAGTGTAGACAGAGCGCCTGTCAAGTTTCGTCGCATTCGGAGCTCGTTTGATAGCCCTACCGTTAAACTTATAGCGGTACCGTTGTCGGTACCTTCGTCGGACGTTTCGGTCTCCGGAACAGTCGCCGGGCCTCACTTCTCTTCTCTCCTCTTAGCCCGAGGCCTCTCTTCACAGCCCACTAACCCCTCCTAGGCCCAGCCTACCTCCGCTCGCGTCTGAAACCGCCCGATCGAGATCTAACGGCTCGAAACGGTCCCAAACCCACCAAAACCTAGCCCCTACCCTATTAAGCACACCCACATGCCATTTTGGCCTTCTCCTTCCTCCTCCTCGAAATCCACGCCCCCAATCATCAACCAGCCACCCCCCACCTCCTCTCCTCGAATTCCGGCATCGGCCAACCCCTCCAATGCCACTTGGCGCGTTCCCATTCGCCGGTCGTCATCCGCGCCAAGACCCTCCACTCCCGCCGCCACGCCGCCTGGCCTCCCTCCGCTGCGCTGGCTCTGGGTCTGCCAGACCAGATCAGGCCCTAGGAAGCCCACCCGAGCCCAACCGTCGACCCCGCACCCCTCGCTCGTCTCCCGCAATGCATCCCGCTCGATCCCATCTGGATCGGGAGGACACCCGCGCCACCGCCCGCTCGGCATAGGCACGCCGCCGTCGAGGTTCCCCGTCGCCCCAGATGAGTGTCACCGCCGACCCTCGATCTACCTGTTTCCCCTTGCCCCTCCCTCGCCGCGTTCCCGCCCCGCGCTCGCCAGAGAACCGCGCCGCTGTCCCGCGCCATCAGCCTCATCCCGCGTTGGGAGGACGACGCCCTCGCCCCCTGGGCCTCCTCCTGTCGCATGGGCCTCGTGGACCACGGCCTCGACCCACTGCGTGGCCCAGCTCGCCGGCCAACTGCTTTGGGCCAAGCCTATGGTGAGCAACCCTTGCCCTCCACCCTGAGCACACTTTAGCTATCCAGCGCTCACATTTTTTTCCTGAAAACTGCTGTCCCTGAAATTCATCTTTCTGGTGCATACTTTGACCTGCCATAACTTGTTGTATACCGCTCTGTTTCGTGCGTGTAATATGTCAAATTGTTCCTCTCGACGAGTACTTCATTTCATTCCATTGCATCATGTTCATTTGAGTCCATCTTGATGCCTGAATCATCGTTGCAAGAGTGCATGTTGCTATTAATCTGCTGAAACTCTTATAACATGCTCATTTGTCGTTTTTGCCATGTTTGATGTGTGCATCCTATGAGCATGAGCTCTACATGTGTTTTGTACTATGTCATGCCATCTTTACAGTGGTGCCATCCATGTATTTTTGTGAGTTGTGTACTGAGTGCATCAAGCTTGTTAAGTAGGGTACTTGTTGTTGCTGATTTGCTTGTCTGAATCTGTTATTTTGTGATGCTATGTAAACCTGCTGCTACAAGTCATTCTATGCTTAATCTGGAGATGTTCACTAAGGATGATTTGTTATACATGTCATGCTCTATCCATTCATGCCCCTGGTTGTATTTATAGCCTGTTGTAGCTTGTTGTAATCTTGCTCCAAAGTTGCTAAATAATGTTGCTGTCAGCCTGTTGAACATTAAGTTCAATGTTGCCATGATTGTTTCTAGTGATCCATGCACCCTATGAACTTGCTCTTGCCATGCTTAGCTTCATAAACATGTCTTCTTACTGTTGGTTGCCTTGCCATGCCATGTATTGCTCTGTGGTGAGTGGTTGAAGCTCACCAACATGTCTACTTATTGTTGTTCCTGGCATGTATGAATCTGTCATATAACTTGCCATGTTTACATGGGTGCCATCATATCTTCTTATCCTTTTTGGCTCATGGTTAGTAAGGGACTTTTGTTCTATGTATTTAGTAGTAGCATGCCATCTCTTTGGTTGCGATGATAAGTTCCTGTAGCATGTTGTTTGATAGCTCTAAACATTGCAACCTGATGTTATTTCTGCCAATTTCGTAAACTGTTATTATTTGCAATCTTGCCATGTCCTTTTGAGCATAATCTATTGATTTCTGGAGATAGCTCAGTGTTCATGTTTTGTGATGCTTTACCTGTACTTCATGTCCATGCCTTTTGTTTTCATATTGTGGTACTGTAGCATGTTGTTTTGATGCTTGCAATATGCCTAGTTGCTGTTATGGGCAGATTGTTGTTATGTCTTGTATAGAGTGTATGTGTTGAACCGTTGCTCCGTTTTGATTGTGCTCTATATGAAACTTGCTTGATTTTGCATGTAGTTTCATATTATCATGTTGCATCCTTGTTTTGAGGTGTTTGCTTGATGTTTGTATGCTTTTTGCATCAATGACATGCTTAACTTGTTTTGCTCATATCTTCTAGGCCGTAGCTCCGAACTAAATGAACTTTATATGTAACTTGACTACAATCTCGTGTAGATCATCTTGGTGCATCTTAACTTGCTGTTTAACAACTTGAATATAAGGTTTATTCAGTTCTGGACCAACTTTGAAATTTGCATATGAGGACGTACCGGAATTGTTATATGTTGTTTCCGGCCTCATTTAAACTTGCATTGATGTGTGGTTCTTGTTTGCATCATCTCTTACCATGAGTACACTACTAGGAAAAGGGCTATAGATAGGATTGATTCTAATGGCGCACCGTGGAGGCAGTGCGCCACTACTATATACTAATGGCGCACTGTTCGATCGCCATTAGTGTGGAAGACACTAATGGCGCACCGTGGGCAGGTGCGCCACTAGTATGAATTTTTTTTCCATTTTCCCATACATACTAATGGCGCATGAGGTCTACAATGCGCCATTACTATATATAACTACTAATGGCGCACCAAGCGTGCAAAGCGCCATTACTGTAAATTTTGTTTTATTCTTTTTTTGCAAAACTACTAATGGCGCACCGTCTGGCGATGCGCCATTAGTAATCAGGGTTACTAATGGCGATCGCCAGACGGTGCGCCATTAGTAACCTGGGACCAACAAGATATTTTGGACAGCCCACACCTACCCACTCACTTTCCCCACTTCATTCCATCCACCTCCTTCTCCAAGATTTCGGCCATCTCCTCCTCCTCACCTCATTTCCACCATAGATTCAACAAAATTAAGTGGTGAAATTACCTTTTTTTGATAGGTAAGTAAGGGAAAGCTATCTTCATGATATAGATCTACTTTTTTTTTCTCCCTAGCTCGCTTCAACAGCGTGCACATGCACTTTTTGTGGCCTAGCTAGATCTATGTATGTTTGTGGTGTTGCAAGTGTTTGTGGTGTTGCATATATGTTTGTGTTTGAAGGTACCGGTATTTGAAATATGCGATAGTTGCCAATATTTTGCCGAATGTTTTGATTCATTTCCGCTTTAAATGAGAATTTTGGCACTATGCATTCTCTTTGGTCCTATTTTTAGGAAGGTCATGCCAAATTTTTCTTGGTTCTAACATATCGTTTTGCTCTACCCATGACAGCGACCATGGTCCGCATGATGACCGAAGGCATCGTGAATAGGTTTTTGAGCTCATGCCAAGGCCAAGATGCTTCAAAAGAACGAGACGGAGATAAGATGTCCATGTTGAAGATGCAAGTCAAGAGCCTTATTGCGGACCCGGATTCCGGCAGGTGCGGGACCACCGCTCTTGCGTGGTTTCATGGATGGCTATCGGTGGCAAGGTGATGAAGATGACTATCAAGTCGCCCATGGCGGGGCCGGCAAGAAATGAGGAAGGGCAACAAGACAAGTACCACCGCGGCGAGGGCGGGCGAGAAGACGAAGAATCTCCAGACATGATCACGACGGTGATGTTTGTACCGATCATCATGTAGAAGATGTCGACATGATGATGAGGAAGATCAAGACGAAGGACATGATCATGAAGATGAAGATGCCGGAGCGGATAACGATGGAGGCTGAGTGCAGGACCCTCATATTCAAGAGTCGCTTCTCAAGCGGACGGATAACGCAAGAGCCGCCGCCGAGAGAAAGCTAAGCTGGATCAACTGGAGATAGACGCGGTTACTCCATTGTATGAAGGATGCAGGCCCGAGGATACCAGCGTGAAAGTAACGCTCATGGCTCGAGATGAAGGTAAAACACAAAATGACCGACGATGCTTCGACGAGAACATGTCATTACGCACGAACGTCTTCCCAAGGGGAACAAGTGCCCGACCAGTTTCGAGGAGGCGAAGAAAATCGTGTGTCCTCTGGATTTACCGCACGTGAAATACCATGTGTGCATGAACAATTGCATCATTTATCGGACGAGCACGCGAGTCTACCATATGTCCGGTGTCGGCGTCACTCGATACAAGAAGAGGAAGAAAGCTCCTCGAAAATCGGTGTGGTACTTTCCGATCACTCGCGTCTGCAGCGGTATTTCGCGGACCCTAAGGTAGCAAAGCTCCTGCGTTGGCACGCGGATAGGGAGGAGAAGAAGCGAGAAGATGACGCAAATGATCCGGAGATAGATAAAAAGACAAGATGCCGAGTCACCCTAAGGATGCGAGCGGTGGCAAGCGTTGAACTTCAAGACCTGAATTTGGGAAGGATCCAAGGAACATCGTCTTTGGGCGCGAGCACCGATGGAGTCAATCCGCTTGGCAGCCGTAAAAGCACACATAGCACCGGCCTGTGTTTGTGTGGATGTACAACCTTCCCCACAGTTGTGCATGAAGAGGAAGTACATTCACATGAGTATGCTAATTGAAGGGCCAAAACAACTAGGGAATGACATCAATCAGATCTGGGGCTCAAGGAGGAGCTAGACACGCTATGGAAAACGCCACCAATACGTGGGGCGCCGCAGAAAGAATATTTCCCTATGAGAGCCGCCGCTCACGACGGTGCACGGCTATCTCGATTACGGATATCTCGCGGGCGGGTAGTCCACGGATTTTCCGGATGCGTAAGGTGCATGGATGACACAACGATCGCCAGACTAGATAGAGATCCGGGTCTTGAAAACCGTGTTCATGGGACATCGAAGGTGGCTTCGCGACAATGACCCGTGGAGGAAACGCAAGGATCTGTTCGATGGTGAAACCGAACCCAAAACGCCTGTGTACGAGGAGTGGCGAGGAAATAGACAAGCTGTTGAAAAATTGGAAAGACGCCCACCGCCGAAAGATGCGAAGGCGCCAGAGCAGCTGCTGAAGGTATGGAAAACGAGGTCTGTTTTACGGGACTTGCCGTCTCGAAGATCCACCGTGTGCCTCACAGCCTTGATGTCATGCATATCACGAAGAACGTGTGCGAGAGTCTGCTTGGTACCTGCTCAACATGCCGAGAGGACCAAAGATGGGCCGAAAGCAAGGGCGGACTTGAAATCAATGGGCATCGGCAGAGCTTCACGCTAATGATGATGATGATGATGATGATGAGGCGAAGCAGACACGGAAAGTCGTCGCAAAAGGCAAAAGGCCAAGAAGACCGAAATGACTAGCCTCCCGCGTGCTTCACTCTAAGTCGAGGAGATCGAGCAGTTTTCACCGCCTCCTAGGAGTAAAACTTCCTTCGGTTACGCTGGGAAGATAAGCGAGATACCTAGACCCAGTTAAGCGAAGTTCAGCAGATGAAGTCTCACGACCGCCACGTCTTGATGACGCAGATACTTCCATTGCAATCCGTGGGATCATGGACGCGCACGTCCGTGAAACGCTATTTGGCCTGTGCAACTTTTTCAACGCCATCTCTAAGTCGATTGGCGTGAGGCAACTCGAAGGCTACAGAAGAGATCGTGGTGATACTATGCGAGCTTGAGATGTACTTCCGCCCGCATTCTTCGACGTTATGGTGCATCTGCTGGTCCATATAGTGGAGGATATCATCCAACTCGGGCCGACGTTCTCCTGCACAAAGATGATGCCGCTCGAAAGGATGAATGGTGTCATCAAAGGATACGTTCGCAACATGTCACGCCCGAGGGAAGCATAGCGGGGCTTTTCGATCAAGAGTGCATCTCCCATCGCATCGCAATTATCTAGGCATCGAGAACCCGCTGGTCTGCCTCGTCAGCAGCACCTCGGCAGGCTCGCCGGATGGGGTCACCATGAGGGTCGCCGCGAATTGCATGTCGACTTCGAGGGTCGACTCACGACTTTGAAAGAGCAAACCTAGTCGCTACAACACATAGACGTGGTCGATCCTTGGGTGGTAGAGCACAAAACCTTTATTAAGAAGACGACAATGACCGAGGCCAACAGAGGACGGATGGAGATATACTCAAAGAGCACAACTCATGTTTCACGCGTTGGTTCAAGCGAAGCTTCGTCAGTACCCTTTACATGAGGATTCTTCCGCGGAAGAACAACTCATATTCGCCTTGTCACGTAGCGCCGAGCACAACCTCGATGACCTATGAGGCGCATTTATATCAACGGATACACATTCTACACCGAGGACAAGGACATGAAGAGCGATGGTTATCGAACTCCGGGTAACAATGGAATCCTACACCGTAACGACAAGGACAGATACTACGGAAGGATCGAGGAGATCTGGGAGCTGAGCTACGCCGAGAGAAGGTCCCGATGTTCCGTGTCGATGGGCCAAAACGTCATAAAAGAAGACCGTATTTCACCACCATGGTTATACCCGGCCAAATCAAGACCGCGGTATAAACGCCACCGCGAAAAATGAGCCATGGGTACGGCTTCCCAAGTGGACCAATGCTTCTTCATTACCGACCCGCCAAAGCCCAACCGTGTTGTCGTGAGGAGAGGCAAAAGGAAGATCATCGGAATGGATGGAGTAGCCAATGAGCAAGACTTCGACAAGCACGGCGACCAAGATCGAACATGACGACGACGATGAAGTAGCAAAGACACACCACAAGAAGAAGCAGACCACCCTACCTAAAGGACGTCTGCTCCACGTAAGAACTCCGCTTGCGAAAAAGAAGGGCAAGAAGATTGTGAACAGATAGCTAGCTAAGACCGATTGTATTTAAATCGTAGTCTTCATTTCTCGATTGTATTTCATGGGCACTTTTGATATCATGAATATTTTTAAATTTCATGGGCACTTTTTGAATTCATGAGGACACTTGATCTCGATTCCCTCCATCTCGATCTCGACCCCCTCCATCTCGATCGCACTCAAGACCTCCCCGCTAGCTCCACCCATCGCAACCTCCCGCTCCACCGCGAGCACCGCCCGCCTCAAGACTGCACTTTTTGAACATATTTTTAGTTTTTTTACTATTTTTATAAAAAATATTACATCTATTATAATTTAAACAAGTTTGAACATATTTAAACACAAATAAATATAAAAACAACATTTAAAATGCATAAAAATATTATGTTATGATTTAAACAAGTTTGAACATATTTAAACACAAATAAATATAAAACACCATTTAAAATGCATAAAAAATATTGGGGATCACAGGAATCGAACCCAGACCTCCTAGTGTGTGTGCTGCGCGTCTTGACCACCGGGCTAGTGGGTGGGTTCATTATAGATAGGGTTGGGCTGTAGATATGGCTACTAGGCTAGGTTGAAACAAAATTCTAATGGCGCACCGAGGGGTGGTGCGCCATTAGAACAGTCGTACTTATGGCGCACCGGCCTGTGGTGCGCCATTAGAATGCTTCCCTCCACCTATTCCCTCCGCCTCTCTCCTCCTCGCCAGATCCCCCACTCGACCTAACTTTGCCCCCGCGCCGTCGCCGTCCCCCTCACCGCCCCCCTCGCCTCCTTCGCCATCCCCGAGCCGAGCACCGCCTCCCACACCGTCCCCGAGCCGAGTGCCCTCGACGTCCTCCCGCCCAAGCGCCCCCCTCCCCAGCGGCCTCGCCAAGCCCTCGGCGTCTCAGACGCCAGAGGACCGCCACCGCTCGACGCCTCGACCACGGCAGCCTGCCTAGGAGGATCGCCACCGCTCGACGCTTGACCAAGCCGCCTCGACTAGCTCCGGCTGCCCTGAGTCGGCCTCGACCTCCCAAGTGAGCACCCGAGCCGCTTCCCCCTCTTCCCCCTCTTTATTTCCTTCTGATGTGTTCTAGGGTTGGGGGTTGGAGAAATTTGGACAAGGAAAGGGGGTTACTCCTAGGTATCTACAAATGAGTAGATGAGTAGATGAATAAAACATTATTGGCAAGTGCAGTCTTGTTACTCCTAGGTATCTACAAATGAGTAGATGAATATTTGTTACCAGGAGGGGTTACAATATCTTTCAAACTGATGTTGTTCTCATGATCATGCTTTCTAATGGTTTGATATCACCCAAAGTTTGGCATGGAAACTACAGAGTACTAGCATACTGACTAAACTATCCACTTGCTATGCTTAGCTGCTCTATTGTCTGAATCGTGACACTTTGCCTGCTGAAACTTGCCTATCACACTGTCATTGATTGATCAACTAAAAACACAAATATTTGTAGTTTTTGCTCATCATAATGCAACTAAGCATACTAGTCTCAACTAAGCATACTAGTTTTTGTAGTGAGACAAGAAGATAGTGAGACAAGAAGAAGGAAACTTCCCAGATTATGTAGAAAGAAAATACTTGGTTTGACAGCAAGTACCATGACATGAATCAAAAACATATACTGTGGGAAAAATAAAATGGCGAAATCTGGAGGTTCTGGTTTGTCAGATTCCACCAGCTTGGGTTGGTGAATGTGGATGATTTTTTATCCTGTGAACTCATTGTATTGCTACAAGAATTTGGTATCATCATGGTGTAATTTTGTTAACATTCGGTTTTGTTAGATAGTGGCTACACTAATCTAGAGTGATACAATTTTCCTTCCCATTTGGTATCATCATGTTCAAGGTATATCTGCTTATAACATCATGTGGAATTTTTAAGTCTGCTTACAGCTCTAGTACACTTCTCTTACACTTCTCGAGGACTTGTATTCGCTATTGTTGTGTTGTTGTTCCTATATTGTAATTGCTTCAAATAAGACACTACCATGGCTTAATGTTTACAATAGCTGTTTTCTTTGTGTCCAATAGTCAGCGATATTTTTTTCTTGAGGTAACTAGTCAAATGTTCAAAGTGTGTATGTCCGAACTTGAATGTTGTAATGCTGTTTTCTTGAGGCTACCGTCAAAAATTTAGCTATTGTCTTGCAAAGATGATGATCATCTTGCTAGTTTGTGGGTTTTGTCTCGACCATTGTGTCGTGATGAATTTGCAGTACCCGAGAGGCCCTTGAGTTTGCCGGAATGTCGATTAACTTCCGTTCCGCAATTCGGTACTCCATATGTCCTATTTTCAGCAAAGGTCATGCTGAAATTTTCCGTGAATTTTAGCATGACTTTGCTAAAAATAGGACATATGGGGTACTTATGACTAATGCATGGGCAGGGCTATCTTAGTACTTAGTTAAGTAGGATCAACTGCCTCGCCATTCTTGCTGCATTAAATCATAGGTGGCAATAGAGCCAAGTGATTAGGCCCAACTTAGAATTATCCTTAGCATCGATAAACCCTAGATGATAAACCCAACATAGGTGGCAATAGAGCCAAGTGATTAGGCCCAACCTAGGGTGCCTCGGCATCGATAAACCCTAAATGATGAAAACTTAACTTGGCTGCCCCGGATGCCTCGGTGTCGATGAGAACCTAAATGATGAAAGCTTAGGCTTTTAGGGTGCCTCGGTGTCGACAAACCCTAAATCATGAGACCATGATCTTGTTCCTTGACAATAACCATCTTTTTGACCAAACTTTTTTCCTATTTAGAGAGAAACATGGCCCACAACGATGAGGCCGGTGGTTTGGGCGGCAAGCAATTCTGGGAGCTGTCCCAAGAGATGGAGGAACAACCTCATCGCTATGATGATGCCGCGGAAGACACCGATCCTGATTACACAACCCCTAGTGGCGTCGGGGATGACACCACTGATGGTGCCGCCGAGGATGCCACCACTGATGATGGCGTCGCACACACAGATGGTGGCGGCGCACACACAGATGGCAGCCAACCGAAGAAGCAAAGGAAGGACCGGCGCCCGAATGTGCCGCACCGTCAAGGAGGAATTCACTCAAGTGGACTCCAACGGGAATCCAACGGAGCCCAAACATATAGTCAAGAGGTACGCGGTTCAGCTCGGGTGCATTCTCCGGAACACCGTCTCGATCAACACCGAGAACCTTAGGCATAAGGACCGAGGGAATTTGCGCAGCCTCCTCTTCACGAAGCTGCACGAATGATACAAGTTCCCCGCCGAATTTGAAAACACACGCCTCTCGTGGAATAGAGTGAACAATGCCGCCTCACGAAGATGAGCACGGCCCTGCCTACTTGGAGAAGCGCGTGAAGAGAATGATTGATAAAGGTGATAGTTATGACAAGATCAAGGCGAAATATCATTTGATGAGCGAAGATGAGTACAAGGAGTTCAAGATCAAGTGCGAGCCCCGCAAGCTCGAATCAAGTCGGGGGGAAAGAAATGCGGAGTTGAACTTAGGGAACACAAACTCGGTCCCGCGGTTATAGAGTGGCGGAGCCTATATGGGACAAGGAGGACGCGAGCGTGCCAAGCAAGGCCTACCGCCCGCTTCGAGAAATACAGCGGTGACAAGCGCATCAGAACTATGTCGGGGCCCGGTACAAGGAGGACCCGATAACAAAGGAGCTTACCACGGATCCGAAGATCGTGGCGCTTGAGCTTGTTCTCGTAAGGAATACACCCCGCGTAATTAGCTCCATATGGTTGCACTCTAATTAATCCCCAATATTTCTAAATGGCTCATGTTCCTTTCGCAGACAATGAAAGCGAGAGCGGGTCGTCTAAGAGCTCCCTTTCGACACCCCTTTAAATAGGGCGCTGAACGTAATGAAAAAGAAGGATAAGCTCGATAAGCCGACGTCACCGGTCGTGTGGCGGCAAAGACTTGTCCACAAAATGGGGTCATACTATACCGCTGGTGTGCGGAAGGAGAAAAGGCCAGCTCGGAAAGCCGACGCGCGAGGTTGAAGCACTCAAGGCACAAGTGGCGCGGATTCCGAGCTTGTCCAAGAGCAAGTGGAACAACAATCGGGAACAAAGCTCGAAGCCATGGTGCCTACGTTGATTCATGGGCTGACGACGTGGATTGCGGGCGGCCAAAAGGGGCCTCCCCCGGTTCCCAGCTTCACGGCCAGCAACTCGCACAGCGCGGCGGCGGCACCATTGGTGTCTCCGGCGGCGGCGCCATTGGTGTCTCCGGCGGCGGCGCCATTGGTGTCTCCGGCGGAGGCGGTATTCGTGTCTCCGGCACCGGCACGGGTATTGGAGCTTAATGCACCCGGGTGTACGCCGACCGGCACCTCGCCAGAAGCGCCCCTCCGCCATTACGCCCGCCGTTGGCGGTGCCTCGACATTAGCCGAGCTCGACGGCATCACGGTAACTAAGCCTCTCGGTGATGACTTCATCTCCTTGCCTTTGATCGGGCATCCTCGACGCCCTACACATGTTTTCGCAGGCACCGCCGACGTTCCTTGCACTCTTCGCACTTCGCGGCGCCGAGTTGGTCGATGTCGCCAAGGGCGAAATCGTTCAACCGGCAACCCCATGTTCCACGATAATCCGATGCCAACCGTAATGTATAGGGTTGAAGTGGTCCGGTGCCGCCAGCTGCGACGAGCTGTTACCTCGATTCGACCACTGGGGCCGACGAAGAAGATGAGATGACCCTCGGCACTCGCAGAATCGCCCCTGCTATGGCGAAGAGCCAGATTCATTTGGGGCGGGGACACCACCCCACGCATAAGACCGCCACCGTGTGTGGCGCCAAGCCATGGCAAGAACGCCGCACGCTACCGACCTGCCGGACATCCCTATGGCACAGATCCGGACAGCCCTATGGCACAGATCCGGACGGCGGCGACAACGACGACGGTACATTTACCAAAGTTGACAAGTACTTTGCGAACATGGGTACGCCGACCAGTTCTGCGGGCCTCTTTCTCAAGAACCCAGCCAAGACCACCGCGATCTAGCTGGTATGGCGGAGAAATCCAATTGCAACAACCGCCGCCCTGGCGTTCGCTTCTCGTGACACGCCCAGCCTCCCGTCTTCACCGAGCCTCGAGATAGCCGAGGCGCGAATATTATCAGCCCCAACACGCTGAAGAAGGCGGTCTCGTGAGCGTAACTCGGTCCCATTACAGAGATCAAGAAGAAGGGCCGAAACGAAAGACTAACAAGGGCGCCGGTGCGAGCCAGCCAAGCACGAAGTTCGATCCGTCCTCGGGGCGGGCCACCTTCACCTAAGGATATCTCGAGGAGGGTGCATGTGGCGGGTAGGGCGATGCTACCACCAAATATGCTGAATGCCGCAACCGGTGCTATGCGGAGTCTGCGCACGACGTTGTTCTGATTTTGGAGAAGCGGCGTCTCGAGAGAAGGATGTGGCATACCCGTTTTCGTGGCCAAGGTGCCGAGAGCAAGGGCTTTGTGGATGGCGACATCGGGGTATGATCGTCCTGCGGTTTGATGACATCTTTGCTATGTTTAACCTTCATCCGTTGCACTACACCTTCGTTCGGCTGTTTTTGCGAGCATGCAGATGCGGATCATTAGAGACAATACCGGACATCGTGATAGTCGACCCCTTCTACATGCGTGCCAAGCACTTGAGCAGCGCTGGGACCGCCAAGTTGCGAGTTCACACCTCGAAGGCGCTATTCGCAAACGCAGATAAGGATAACTTCCTTGTGCCTTACTTTCCGAGTAAGTCATCCCTTAACCGCCCGTAACATATGATTTCTTAGATTTCGATCGTTTTTTTTTCTAACATTCCGTGTTACGTGCGGTGACACAGATTGCACACTCATCCTCTTAAGCCCGAAATATTCCATGGCCACGATTTCAATTCAACCGTAACTCCATGATAGACTACACAAATGTGAAGAAAGTTCTTGATGATGTTCTCCCGCCACGCCAAATCTGGAGGCACCTTCACCAGACGGTTCGTAAATACGGCAAGCACATCTTCTCACACAATACAAAGTTCTGCTGCGTCAAGCAGCCCGCTTTGTGATCGAAGGATGCCTACTATGCCCTCCATCACATGCGGCGATCGTAAGGACCATCATCACCTTCGCTACCAGATAATCTCAAAGATTGGGCGCGCGAGCTTGTCGGCAGTCCAGACGCGGACCTCGGACAAGAATTCTTCGCATCCAATCGGAGTTTGCGGACATCATCCATCAAGATGTCCTTCATACGTCGGGCAGTTCTTCCTCGAAATCAACCGTCCAACAAAGAGATAGATGGAATGCTACAAATGCAGGTGACAACGATCATGATTTCATGACCATCGCGACAGACGGCGGCTTCATCCACGCTCTGTCCGATGAGTCGAGTCGAAAGTAGTGATGTGTACTTCAAACATTGATTGGCTCATGTTGTAATTAAACTTTTAATGAATTCAGTATGTCTCTTTGGTTTGGACGGTTGTTCAACTTAGATGTAATCGATGCTATTTATTACTAGGACCATGAATCGTGCTATTAATGTCTTGCTTTTCTCTTCCGATCCTTTTGTTGCATACTTACACATTGCTTATGTATTGTCTGTTGTTTGGCTTGTGCATAGAGATGCCGTCGTATGTCGTGGTACAAGGGTAAGGTTCCTGAGTCTATGATGACGGGAGGAGTGTCGGAGACAGGTTCACCGCTTCAGCGGTAATAGTTACAAAGGGTACACCACTAGGGCGGAGGCCGAATCTAGATACGCCCGCTATCTAGCGGAGAGAGAGGAGGGAGCGTGGAGGAACCGGATGAAGACCGGTTTGATCGCGATGATGCTCATCGTGATGACCACAGCTCTCTTCTATGTGATGGTAGTTTAGATGATCGATATCGACTTGTAATGTGAAGGCAAACTCGATACTCGCGGTCTTGAGACTTGTAATGTTTTATCTTTGTCCGGTCTTTTGAATCCGGAGACTAATATGATGAATTGTATTCGGAGACTAATCTTCTATTGTATTTGATGAATCAGATGTTGTTGTGTGCTACTGTCTATATTCTATGCAATAATATATTTTGTAACCTGTGCAAAAATCAGAAAAGCAAAATAAAATAAAATAAAACCTAATATTCATACTAATGGCGCACCACAAAAGACACTAATGGCGCACTGTGATCATCACACTAATGGCGCATTAGCAGCTGATGCGCCATTAGAATGCCATAGCACATTTGTACATATGGCCCCGGGAGGCATTCTAATGGCGCCTTGCAGTTATACTAATGGCGCACTAGGTGGTGCGCCATTAGAACACCAGATACTAATGGCGCACCGGCAGTGCGCCATTAGAATTTAATTCTAATGGTGTGATGCCAGTGGCACACCAGTAGTGCGCCATTAGAAGGCAAAACTAGTGCGCCACTAGCATGCCTTTTCCTAGTAGTGGTAGCTCCATGTAGCTTTGCCATGCATCATGCTTGTTGTGCATCATGTCTTGTTCATGTGTGGTGTGTTTACTATGTTGTGTGCTTCTTCTCGATGGTTCCTGTTCCGTTGCGATCGTGAGGATTCGTTCGTCTACGCTTGGTTCATCTTCGTGGCTTCATCTTCTTCATGGACTCGTTCTTCTTCCTTGCGGGATTTCAGGCAAGATGACCGCTACCCTGGATCTCACTACTATCATTGCTATGCTAGTGTAACGCCCTCGATGCGGCTATATCTCCCACGTGTCGAAGCACGACTTAGAGGCATAACCGCATTGAAAGCAATGTCGCAAGTGAGGTAATCTTCGCACAACCCATGTAATACATAAGGGAAATAGATACATAGTTGGCTTACAATCGCCACTTCACACAAATACATGAATAAAGCATTACATCATCCAGATACAATCAAGGTCCGCCACGGAACCAAAATAAAAGAAGAACCCCAAATGCACAAAGGTCCCCGATCGACCCCAACTGGGCTCCACTCTCGATCAACTAGAACGAAACAACACAAAGGGCAAGATCTTCATCGAGCTCCTCCTTGAGCTTGGTTGCGCCACCGCTTTCGGGTAACATAGGCACCGCAAACTGGTTTTGAAGTATCCGTGAGCCACAAGGACTCAAAGAATCCCATTACCATGGGTATCAAGACTAGCAAAGCTTAATGGGTAAGGAAGGGGTAAAGTGGTGAGGTTGCGGCGGCGCTAAGCATATATGGTGGCTAACATAAGCAAATGAGAGCGAGAAGAGAAACAAAGGAACGGTCGTCAACTAGCAATGATCAAGAGGTGATCCTGAACACCTACTTACGCCAAACATAACACGAAACCGTGTTCACTTCCGGACTCACGAGAAGAGACCATCACGGCTACACACTCGGTTGATGCGTTTTAATTCGGATCAAGTGTCAAGTTATCTACAACCGGACATTAACAAATTCCCATCGCCACATAACGCGGCATGGCTCTCAAAAGTTTATACCTGCAGGGTGTCCCAACTTAGCCCATTACAAGCTCTCGCGATCAACGAAGAATAGACCTTCTCCCAGAAGACCCGATCGGTCTCGGAATCCCGGTTTACAAGACATTTCGACAATGGTAAAACAAGACCAGCAAAGCCGCCCGATCGCCGACAATCCCGATTGAGCTGCACATATCTCGTTCTCGAGGCAACACCGGATGAGACATCCTCTGAGTAAAACCAGACCTCGAGTTGCCCGAGGGGCCCCGATCTACTCGGTTCGGACCAATACTTAGACAAGCATTGGCCCGCGGGGGGGCTAAAATAAAGATGACCCTCGAGAGAGCGACTCCCAAGGGAAAAGTATAGGTGGTGGTGAGACAAATGGTAAAACCAAGGTTGGGCCTTGCTGGACAAGTTTTATTCAAAGCGAACTGTCAGGGGGGGTCCCATAAATCACCCGACCGTGTTAGGAACGCAAAAACCGGGAACATTACACCGGTATGACGGAAACTAGGGCGGCAAGAGTGGAACAAAACACCAGGCATAAGGCCGAGCCTTCCACCCTTTACCAGGTATATAGATGCATTAATAATATAAGAGATATTGTGATATCCCAACAAAACCCTGACCACCATGGAGAAATCTTCAACTTCACCTGCAACTAGCAATGCTATAAGAGGGGCTGAGCAAAGCGGTAACATAGCCAAACAATGGTTTGCATAGGAAAGGTGTCAAAGGTTAGAGGTTCATGGCAATATGGGATGGCTTGATAAACAGTAATAGGTAGCGCGAGATAGCGATAGAACGAAGCAACTAGCATAGCAATGGTAGTAGTGAGATCCGAGGTAGCGGTCATCTTGCCCGAAATCCCGCTAGGAAGAAGAACGAGTCCATGAAGAAGATGAAGCCACGAAGATTTAACCACACGTGAGCGAACTAATCCTCACGATCGCAACGAAACAGAACTAACAAGAAGAAGCACACAACAGAGGTAAACACACCACACATGAACAAGGCATGATGCACAACAAGCATGATGCATGACCAAGCTACATGAAGCTACTCATGGCAAGAGATGATGCAAACAAGAACAACACATCAAGGCAAGTTTAAATGAGGCCGGGAACAACATATAACAATTCCGGTAAGTCCTCATATGCAAATTTCGAAATTGGTCCAGAACTGAATAAACCTTATGTTCAAGTTGTTAAACAGCAAGTTAAGATGTACCAAGATAATCTACACGAAATTCTAGTCAAGTTACATATAAAGTTCATTAGATTCGGAGCTACGGTCTAGAAGATATGAGCAAAACAAGTTAAACATGGCATTGATGCAAAATGCACCCAAACATCAAGCAAACACACCAAAACAAGGATGCAACATGGTAATATGAAACTACATGCAAAAACAAGCAAGTTCATATAGATCACACTCAAAACGGAGCAACGGTTCAACACATGCACACTATACAAGTCATAGCAACAGTCTGTCCATAACAGCAACTAGGCATCTTACAAGCATCAAAACAACATGCTACAGCACCCCAACATAATAACAAAAGGCATGGGCATGAAGTACATGTAAAGCATAACAAAACATGAACACTAAGCTATCTCCAGAAATCACTAGAACATGCTCAAAAACACATGGAGATATTGCAAATAATAACATTTCAGACTTATCAGAAATAACATCAAGGTTGCAATGTTTAGAGCTATCAAACAACATGTTACAGAACTTAACATGGCAAACAAAGGCATGGCATGAATCTACTAATGGCATAGATCGAAAGTCCCTTATCGACCATGAGCCAAAAGGCATAGAAAATATGATGGCACCCATGTAAACATGGCAAGTTATATTACAGATTCATACATGGCAGGAACAACAATAAGTAGGCATGTTTGTGAGCATGAACCACTCACCACAGAGCAATACATGGCATGGCAAGGCAACCAACAGTAAGAAGGCATGTTTATGAAGCTAAGCATGGAAAGAGCAAGTTCATAGGATGCATGGATCACTAGGAAAACACATGGGAACAAGTGAACTTAATGTTAACAGGCTGACAGCAACATTTTCAAGCAACTTTAGCGCAAGATATGAACATGTTCCAGCAGGCTATAATTGCAACCAAGGGCATGAATGGATAGAGCAAGACATTTAGATCAAAATATGTTTATAGGACATCTCCATATTATGCACACAATGACTTGTAGAAGCTTGTTAACATAGCAACAAAATATAACAGAATCTGTCAGGAAAACAGCAACAACAACTACCCTACTTAGCAAGCTTCAAACACTCAGCACACAACTCACAAAAATACATGGCTGGCACCCCTATAAAGATGGCATGGCATAGATCAACATTCATGTAGGGCTCAACCTCATAGGATGCACACATCAATCATGGCAAAAATGATAAATGAGCAAGTTATAACAGTTTCAGCAGATCAACATCAACATGCACTCTTCCAACAGCATTTCGGGCATCAAGATGAGCTCAAATGAAAATGATGCAATGGAATGAAATGATCTACTCGTCGAGGCGAACAATTTGACATATTATAGGCACGAAACGGAGCTACGGATGCAGAGATGTGATGACATGAACATGGCATGTTTATGCAATAAAATCTGGGACTTAGTGAAACGGGGGCAACCTCGTTTCTGCACGGATTACGATGTTCGCCGGAGCGGTCACCGGAGTCGACGGAGATGGCCGGAGAGGCGTTGGGGAGGCGGATCCGGACCGGATCTGGGCGCTCCTCGCCGAATCCGGCCGGATCCCGGCGGAGGGAGGCGGAGGGCGCGCGCTCGACGGAGGCCGGGCGCGGGCGCTGGGCGAGGGCGGCACCGGCGACGACCGGCGCGGATTGCTTGCGAAGGCGGCGGCGGCGGCTGGTGCTCCACGGCGACGGGAAACCGGAGGCAGCATGGGCGGCGGATCCGGCGCGGGGGCGCGCCGAGGCTGGAGTCTACGGCGGCGGGCGGCAAAACACGCGGGCGCGCGCGCGCCAAGCGGCGGGGTCGCCAGCGAGGCGGCGGCGAGGGCAGCGGCGAGCGGCGGCGGCGGGTCGCCGGGCGCCGGGCGGCGAGCGAGCGAGCGGGCGCCGAGGGCATGCGGTCGGGCCGCGGGCCAGCCTGATCGGCGGCGGGCGAGGGGCTCGCCAGCATGGGACAGTGGCAGGCACGGAGTGGACAGAGCGCGGCGGCTGGACGTGTTCGGCTCCGTCCGGACATGTCCGGCGGCGGAGAGGGAGCGGGGCTAGGGTTTCGGGGGGAAATAGATCCGAAAATGGAGAGGGGGAGACGTTTATATAGGTAGAGGGAGCTAGGAGAGTCCAAATGAGGTGCGGTTTTCGGCCACGCTATCGTGATCGAACGACCGAGAGCATGGAGGGGAGTTAGATGGGTTTGGGCCACTTTGGAAGGGGTGTTGGGCTGCAACTCAAAGAGGGCTTTACGGTTACCCGGTTAACCGTTGGAGTATCAAACGAACTCCAAATGGCACGAAACTTGACAGGCGGTCTACCGGTGCTATACCAAGGCCGCTTGGCAAACCTCGGGCCATTCCGAGAAAGTTTAATACCTGCACACGAAAAGAGGGAAGAGGGGGACGCCGGATGACATAGGAGCGCCGGATTGCAAAACGGACAACAGGGAAAATGCTCGGATGCATGAGACGAACACGTATGCCAATGCGATGCACATGATGACATGATATGGAATGCAGATGATGACATGGCAAAATGCAACACGTAAGCAAATGACATGGCAACAACGGCGAATAACTGGCGGACACCTGGCGCATCGGATCCGGGGCGTTACAACACTCCACCACTACGAGAGGATCTCGTCCCGAGATCTAGGATGGCACCGGAGGGAAAACGGAAGAGGAAGAGAAGAGGTAAAACTAAGTTGCTTCTTTGGCCAATGAGTGAAACCACCAACCATGAGAGGTTGAGCAATTTAAAAGAAAGAGTACAACAGAGATGAACTAGATTGCAAACAATCCGTTAGAAAAGAGGAACAAGGAACATTACGAGGACTTGAAGGTTGCAAAGACATGAATCAAAAGTTTCACAAACGAAAAGAATATGACCACCTCGGTATAATGAGATAGCCAAGGAACAAGGATGACAGAATTTGGACAGCACTCCGGTAGAAAAGAGAAGAAAACTTGATAAGATGAAAAGAACTTGAAGAGATGACACAACACTCCGGTTAAATGGATAAGCACGAAAAACATGATCCTCACAATTCGAGATGATGAGTGAAAAGAGCAACATCACAATGCCTCCGGAAGAAAGAATAGAAGATAGATCATTGGAATAACAGAATGGAGAAGAAAATGACATCTTCTGCCACATTTGAATTTGGAAAGCATCCTTGCAAGAAGGTTAGAATAGAGTTGTTGGAAGACCAACAACGAAAAGAACAAGCTTGTTGTGGGCATATGGAACACATCTAAAAATTATGGGGTGACAACTGGCCACTAATGGAAATCATTGATTTGATTGAGAGCACCAAAGAGATGAAAAACTTCTTCACCGAGAGGATAGGAGAAAACTCGGATCATTGATATGCACCACAAATAGCAACATTCCTTAGGGAAGGCTTTTAGGTGAAACCTATACCAAGATAACTCCAACGAAGAGATTGATGGATTTAACAATAACTCATTCTTAACAACATGTGAATCATGGAACATGAACTCAAATTATCAAGAATGACATAATACCACCTCCAAAATATGGTAGAAAGAATTGCACTCCGGATTACCCTATGAAGAAAGCCTGAGCTCCTTAGGAAAGAATCTCGATGAAAACTTTGAGAAGGAATTAAATCCTTGATGAACCACCATGTAGAGCCTCCATGAAGAACTCCGGTAATAAAAGGATGATAAAAAGAAAGAGAACTTGAAAACACAAGGTGAAGCCTTGCGATGATTTAGATGGAGCTTCGCGACAAGATCATGCGGAAAAGTTGGAACTACGGAAAAGAAAAGAATTGAATCACCTCAAGGAAATAAGAATAAGATTTATTGTATGCTTATCCTTCATCAAATTTAATTGATGACAAGCAACGGATTTGGCATACTACTTATTCCCGTAGAAAGGATTAAAAGAGATATATCGAAACTTGAGAAGGTCTTCAACGAACCACCGGTAGGATTGGAACAACAAATGAATTGATATGATAACAAAGAAAGAGAACTCTTGAACGAACCACCATAAGAATTCGAAAATCGAATGACGAGGGAGAATGAATCACCGGGAAGAATTAGAAGAACCAATATGCTAGAGGGGATTTAGATGCAAAAGAACAGGAGGAACTCGAGCTGATTAAAGAGCATATGATCGAAGTGCCGGGATAAATAGAGAACGATAACAAGAATGATGCCTCCGGTAAAAAGAAACAGAAATCAACTCCTGACATACTCCGGATGGTTAAGAAAGAATATCTGACAAACGGGATAATATGAGAGGATAACATGAAGCTAGAACCATGAATCTTCGGGAGAACGGACAAGATTTAGAGGAAAAACTCTTCTTCGGTCTTCAAAATTCGAGAATGACGACGAGAAACACCACCATGAATTGTTGAGATACTCCAGGAGAATTAAAAGAGGAAAGGTTGAGCCAAAGATAAAAATAATTTGAAAACAATCTTGGAGAAAAGCATTTGACTGATGATAACTCATTCTTACGTCAAACTTGGAGAAGAATTTAGGATAGCTCTGGGAAAATAGAAGAGTCAGGTAAGATCCTGGGAAAAGACCTGTGGGTTAGGGCCCACTCAAAAGAACACCATTGGAAATGATTTTAAAGAGAAATTGCACCGGTTGAATTAAATGGCTTGAATGAGATAACAACCTCGAAATATCTTGAAGGGATTGAGAATGGAAACACAAGTCTTGTGAGATATCTTCAGCACTCCAGAACAAATGAATAGGAAGAAGTTTATGATTAAGAGGTGCATCGGTATGAGAAAGCATTAGAAACGAGGAAAGGAATATGATGAATATCGAAAGCTTGAATAGGATCCACCGGAGAAGAAACAACAATGAAGGATGATGAACTTGAAACTGTCGAGCATCTTCATGGGAAATCACCGGATAAGAACATTGATTGAAAAGAATGAAGAGACTTCACGTGAATAAATGGATACTTGATTAAGAAATCTGTGTCCTTGAAGAAAAGGGGTGGGAGGGTGGGAAAAAACAAAGACAACTTGGGATGAACAAAACAAACACCGTTGAGAAAACTTAGAAATGATCTTGCGGATGGGGAGAATGATCGGATCCACTTGAAGAGAAGCACACCAGTTGGAAAGGAGTTGACATGACAAAATCAATGATCAAAAGGATTAGTATTCACATAGCAATATGAGAACACCGTTTAGGAAAGGTATGGATTCAACATTTGACTTCGAAGCAACTCGAATACCACAAATAAAGCAAAACAAAGGATTTGGCTTGCAGAATAAGCCAGAACAAACATATGATAGAGGTTTCGTCCGAAGTTTTCGTGGTGGGGCCTACACGGGCTCGATTGTACAGCACCATCATGTACAAGGCAGTGCACATGACATACGAAGTGTCCCCGAGTCGGCATAGCCAAGGACTCTTTAAGACACAATGAGACCACTGTAAAACCAACCGTGAATAGGCGGACCACTAGACGTCGAACCCCAATTTCATATCATACATCGTCGGAAAGATATTCTAGGAGCTACTTGAATTCCCACCTATGAAACTCCGAAATTTTCGGTTATGCAATCAGGTGTTGGGGATACAGGAAGCATAATATCGACCCAAAACTAGCAAATCCTACATCCAAATTGTATCCATCCTTCAACACATAACCAAGAAACCTTCGAAATCATCTACCTCAACCTTGAAAAGCATCCGTTATCGAGTCATGGCAATACTCGTACTCACCTCGATCTTTGGGTTATCGGGTTATCTCACCAACAAGCTGTATAAAAGAGATTTTAGATGTCGGCGTGCTAAACTCGGTATTCCGAATCGCAACGATAAAATTATGGCGACAACACCTCGAGCTCAACTCCCGGGACACTTCCACTAAACCCCTGACAGGAGGCACCAAGACAATATTCTCATCATAAAACCATCGGAACGATTCCAAAATACCCGCGTGATCCTAAAAACAATTTAGTGAAATTTGAGAAGAGAAGAGTCAAAACTCTACGTCAGGATGCCTTACCAGAATGATGAAGAGACTGGGGAGTAAAAAGAATTCCTAACTCTCCGATATATATAATCCTAAATGACTCAAAACATTTTTCTAGACACAACTCGGCCGCTAAAAACGATCAAGCAGTGGGGCTCCTAAGGTCGGGGAAGGCTCTGATACCAACTTGTAACGCCCTCGACGCGGCTATATCTCCCACGTGTCGAAGCATGACTTAGAGGCATAACCGCATTGAACGCAATGTCGCAAGTGAGGTAATCTTCGCACAACCCATGTAATACATAAGGGAAAGAGATACATAGTTGGCTTACAATCGCCACTTCACACAAATACATGAATAAAGCATTACATCATCCAGATACAATGAAGGTCCGACTCGGAACCAAAATAAAAGAAGAACCCCAAATGCACAAAGGTCCCCGATCGACCCCAACCGGGCTCCACTCTCGATCAACGAGAATGAAACAACACAAAGGGCAAGATCTTCATCGAGCTCCTCCTTGAGGTTGGTTGAGTCACCTGCTCGGTAACATAGGCACTTGCAAACTGGTTTTGGAAGTATCTGGTGAGCCACGAGGACTCAACAATCCCATTACCATGGGTATCAAGACTAGCAAAGCTTAATGGGTAAGGAAGGGGTAAAGTGGTGAGGTTTCAAAGACGGCTAAGCATATATGGTGGCTAACATACGCAAATGAGGCGAGAAGAGAAACAAAGGAACGGTCGTCAACTAGCAATGATCAAGAGGTGATCACGAACACCTACTTCGTCAAACATAACATAGAAACCGTGTTCACTTCCGGACTCCGCCAAGAAGAGACCATCACGACTCTGAGACTCGGTTGATGCGTTTTAATTCGGATCAAGTGTCAAGTTATCTACAACCGACATTAACAAATTCCCATCGCCACATAACCGCGGGCACGGCTCTCGAAAGTTTATACCTGCAGGGTGTCCCAACTTAGCCCAAGACAAGCTCTCGCGATCAACGAAGAATAGACCTTCTCCAAGGAAGACCCGATCGATCTCGGAATCCGGTTTACAAGACATTTCAACAATGGTAAAACAAGACCAGCAAAGCCGCCCGATCGCCGACAATCCCGATAGGAGCTGCACATATCTCGTTCTTAGGGCAACACCGGATGAGACATCCTACGAGTAAAACCAGACCTCGAGTTGCCCCGAGGGGGCCCCATAGTCTACTCGGTTCGGACCAACACTTAGACAAGCATTGGCCCGGGGGCTAAAATAAAGAGGACCCTCGAGAGAGCGACTCCCAAGGGAAAAGTATAGGTGGTGGTGAGACAAATGGTAAAACCAAGGTTGGGCCTTGCTGGACAAGTTTTATTCAAAGCGAACTGTCAGGGGGGTCCCATAAATCACCCAACCGCGTTAGGAGCATAAAATCAGGAACATAACACCGGTATGACGGAAACTAGGGCGGCAAGAGTGGAACAAAACACCAGGCATAAGGCCGAGCCTTCCACCCTTTACCAGGTATATAGATGCATTAATAATATAAGAGATATTGTGATATCCCAACAAAACCCTGACCACCATGGAGAAATCTTCAACTTCACCTGCAACTAGCAATGCTATAAGAGGGGCTGAGCAAAGCGGTAACATAGCCAAACAATGGTTTGCATAGGAAAGGTGTCGAAGGTTAGAGGTTCATGGCAATATGGGATGGCTTGATAAACAGGTAATAGGTAGCGCAGCATAGCGATAGAACGAAGCAACTAGCATAGCAATGGTAGTAGTGAGATCGGGTAGCGGTCATCTTGCACGAAATCCCGCTAGGAAGAAGAACGAGTCCATGAAGAAGATGAAGCCACGAAGACGAACCACACGTGAGCGAGCGAATCCTCACGATCGCAACGAAACCGAACTAACAAGAAGAAGCACACAACATAGGTAAACACACCACACATGAACAAGGCATGATGCACAACAAGCATGATGCATGACCAAGCTACATGAAGCTACTCATGGCAAGAGATGATGCAAACAAGAACAACACATCAAGGCAAGTATAAATGAGGCCGAACAACATATAACAATTCGGTAAGTCCTCATATGCAAATTTCGAAATTGGTCCAGAACTGAATAAACCTTATGTTCAAGTTGTTAAACAGCAAGTTAAGATGTACCAAGATAATCTACACGAAATTCTAGTCAAGTTACATATAAAGTTCATTAGATTCGGAGCTACGGTCTAGAAGATATGAGCAAAACAAGTTAAACATGGCATTGATGCAAAATGCACCCAAACATCAAGCAAACACACCAAAACAAGGATGCAACATGGTAATATGAAACTACATGCAAAAACAAGCAAGTTCATATAGATCACACTCAAAATGGAGCAACGGTTCAACACATGCACACTATACAAGTCATAGCAACAGTCTGTCCATAACAGCAACTAGGCATCTTACAAGCATCAAAACAACATGCTACAGCACCCCAACATAATAACAAAAGGCATGGGCATGAAGTACATGTAAAGCATAACAAAACATGAACACTAAGCTATCTCCAGAAATCACTAGAACATGCTCAAAAACACATGGAGATATTGCAAATAATAACAGTTTCAGACTTATCAGGAAATAACATCAAGTTGCAATGTTTAGAGCTATCAAACAACATGTTACAGGAACTTAACATGGCAAACAAAGGCATGGCATGAATCTACTAATGGCATAGATCGAAAGTCCCTTACTGACCATGAGCCAAAAAGGCATAGAAAATATGATGGCACCCATGTAAACATGGCAAGTTATATTACAGATTCATACATGGCAGGAACAACAATAAGTAGGCATGTTTGTGAGCATGAACCACTCACCACAGAGCAATACATGCCATGGCAAGGCAACCAACAGTAAGAAGGCATGTTTATGAAGCTAAGCATGGAAAGAGCAAGTTCATAGGATGCATGGATCACTAGGAAAACACATGGGAACAAGTGAACTTAATGTTAACAGGCTGACAGCAACATTTTCAAGCAACTTTAGCGCAAGATATGAACATGTTCCAGCAGGCTATAATTGCAACCAAGGGCATGAATGGATAGAGCAAGACATTTAGATCAAAATATGTTTATAGGACATCTCCATATTATGCACACAATGACTTGTAGAAGCTTGTTAACATAGCAACAAAATATAACAGAATCTGTCAGGAAAACAGCAACAACAACTACCCTACTTAGCAAGCTTCAAACACTCAGCACACAACTCACAAAAATACATGGCTGGCACCCCTATAAAGATGGCATGGCATAGATCAACATTCATGTAGGGCTCAACCTCATAGGATGCACACATCAATCATGGCAAAAATGATAAATGAGCAAGTTATAACAGTTTCAGCAGATCAACATCAACATGCACTCTTCCAACAGCATTTCGGGCATCAAGATGAGCTCAAATGAAAATGATGCAATGGAATGAAATGATCTACTCGTCGAGGTGAACAATTTGACATATTATCGGCACGAAACGGAGCTACGGATGCAGAGATGTGATGGCATGAACATGGCATGTTTATGCAATAAAATCTGGGACTTGGTGAAACGGGGGCAACCTCGTTTCTGCACGGATTACGATGTTCGCCGGAGGGGTCACCGGAGTCGACGGAGATGGTCGGAGAGGCGTTGGGGAGGCGGATCCGGACGGATCTGGCGCTCTCGCGGATCCGCCGGATCCCGCGGAGGAGGCGGAGGGCGCGGCCCGGCGGAGGCCGGGCGCGGCGCTGGGTGGGGCGGCACCGGGCGCATCGGCGCGGCGCGCGCGGGGCGGCGGGCGGCGGCGGCGGCGTGCTCCATGCGACCGGAAACCGGAGGTAGCGCGGGCGGCGATCCGGCCGCGAGGGCGCGCCGAGGTCGAGGCTACCGGGCGGCGGGCGGCGAGGCACGCGTGCGGCGGCGCGAAGGGCATGGGTCACCGCGAGGCGGCGCGGCGGGCAGGCGACGGAGCGCGCGGCGGGTCGCCGGGCGCCGGGGGCGAAGCGAGCGGAGCTGGGGGGGGGCGCGCGGGGGCCGAGCAGGCCCGCGCGGTCGGCGGCGGTGGGCCTCGCCCGCGGGACAGGTGGCAGGACGGGAGTGGACAGGGCGCGGCGGCTGGACGTGTTCGGCTCCGTCCGGACATGTCCGGCGGCGGAGAGGGAGCGGGGCTAGGGTTTCGGGGGAAAATAGATCCGAAAATGGAGAGGGGAGACGTTTATATAGGTAGAGGAGCTAGGAGAGTCCAACGAGGTGCGGTTTTGCCACGCGATCGTGATCGAACGATCGAGAGCATGGAGGGAGTTAGATGGGTTTTGGGCCACTTTGGAAGGGTGTTGGGCTGCAACTCAAAGAGGGCTTTACTGGTTACCGGTTAACCGTTGGAGTATCAAACGAACTCCAAATGGCACGAAACTTGACAGCGGTCTACGGTGCTATACCAAGGCCGCTTGCAAACCTCGGCCATTCCGAGAAAGTTTAATACCCGCACACGAAAAGAGGGAAGAGGGGGACGCCGGATGACATAGGAGCGCCGGATTGCAAAACGGACAACGGGGAAAATGCTCGGATGCATGAGACGAACACGTATGCCAATGCGATGCACATGATGACATGATATGGAATGCAGATGATGACATGGCAAAATGCAACACGTAAGCAAATGACATGGCAACGACGGCGAATAACTGGCGGACACCTGGCACATCGGATCCGGGGCGTTACAGCTAAATGCTTCGTTCTATCACTTTGCTGTGCTTCCTATAACTTGTTCTTCAAGCCCCCCCAAATTGCCATGAACCTCTAACCTTTGACACCCTTCCTAGCAAACCGTTGCTTGGCTATGTTACTGCTTTGCTCAGCCCTTCTTATAGCGTTGTTAGTTGCAGGTGAAGTTGAAGATTGCTCCATGATGGACAGGATTATGTTGGGATATCACAGTATCTCTTATTTAATTAATGCATCTATATACTTGGTAAAGGGTGGAAGGCTCGGCCTTATGCCTGGTGTTTTGTTCCACTCTTGCCGCCCTAGTTTCCGTCATACCGGTGTTATGTTCTGGATTTTGCGTTCCTTACGCGGTCGGGTGATTTATGGGACCCCTTGACAGTTCGCTTTGAATAAAACTCCTCCAAAGAAGGCCCAACCTTGGTTTTACCATTTGCCTCACCTAGCCCTTTTTCCCTTGGGTTTCGAGCTGAGGTCATCTTTATTACCCCGGGCCGATGCTCGTCGCAAGTGTTGGTCCAACTCGTCGGCCGCCGGTGTACCAGGGCAACTCTGGGATGGCCTACCGGAAGTTTGGACAATCCGGTGTGCCCTGAGAACGAGATATGTGCAGCTGCTATCAGGATTTGTCGGCACATTCAGGCGGCTTTGCTGGTCTTGTTTTACCATTGTCGAAATGTCTTGTAAACCGGGATTCCGACTGATCGGGTTTTCTTGGGAGAAGGTATATCCTTCGTTGATCGCGAGAGCTTATCATGGGCTAAGTTGGGACACCCCTGCAGGGTATTATCTTTTGAAAACCGTGCATGCGGTTATGTGGCAGATGGGAATTTGTTAATGTCCGGTTGTAGATAACTTGACACCAGATCCGAATTAAAATGCATCAACTGCATGTGTAGCCGTGATGGTCTTTTCTCGGCGGAGTCCGGGAAGTGAACACGGTTTCTGTGTTATGTTTGACGTAAGTAGGAGTTCAGGATCACCTCTTGATCATTGCTAGTTGATGACCGTTCTATTGTTTCTCTTCTCGCTCTCATTTGTGTATGTTAGCCACCATATCATGCTTACTCGCTGCTGCAACCTCACCACTTTACCCCTTCTTTTCCCATTAAGCTTTGCTAGTCTTGATGCCCATGGTAATGGGATTGCTGAGTCCTCGTGGCTCACAGATTACTACAACAACAGTTGCAGGTACAGGTTTTGCGATGATGATGACGCGAGAGCGATGTTTGCTTGTTTTGGAGTTCTTCTTCTGCTCTTCTTCGATCAGGGGATAGGTTCTAGGTCGGCAGCCTGGGCTAGCAGGGTGGATGTCGTTTGAGTTTTTGTTTGTGTTTCATCCGTAGTTGGATGGAGCTCTTTTGTAAGATGATGTTGTATTTGTGTGGCATTGTATGCCTTCTGTATGTATCCCCATCTATTATGTAATGTTGATGTAATGATATCCACCTTGCAAAAGCGTTTCAATATGCGGGTCTATCCTTGGTGGGACCTTCGAGTTCCTTTTGGATAGGGTCGCATATTGGGCGTGACAAGTTGGTATCAGAGACTCGACCGACCCTAGGAGCCCCCCCTTGATTGATCGTGTAGTTTGGCCGTTGTTGAGTCTAGAAGAAAACTTTTTTTTTGGAGTCTAGTTATATCGGAGAGTAGGAATTCTTTTTACTCCTCAGCCCCTTCGTCACTCTGGTGAGGAATCTTGACGTAGGTGTTTTGAATTACTCCTCTTCCCGTTCAAATTTTTCTTTAGGATCACGTGGTTAGTTTCGTGAGTTGTCCATCCTCTTTTGTCCGGTGCATCTCTCGTCAAGTCGACTCGAACCTCTTTGTCTTTTGCGAGATCAATCCTCAGCCTCTTTTCAATCGACGTTGTTTTTCCCCATCCAAGGTTGTCCGTGTTTTTCTTTCCCACCCGCCCACCCTTCTTCTTCTCGGAGCCGGAGTCCGTAATCGAGTATCCATCCTACTCGTGTGAAGCCTTTGCATTCTTTCACCCGGTGTTTTCTCTTCAAGGTATTCGTCGGTTCCTCCTTCCAAGTTGCCTTTGTTTTCCCGCCCTCCCACCCTCTTCTTCCCGGAGTCTGAGTCTCTTTCCACCATCAATTTCATTCGTGCGGAGCCTCTTCAGTCTTTCGTCAAATGTTTCAACCGGTGAATTCTCGTTTTGTTCGACATTCTTCATCTCTTTTTCTTCTCCGGTGGGCTCAATTCAAGTTTTCCGGTTGATCATATTCTTTTCCTTGGATCAAGTGTTTTCCTTTGCTCGTTCGCCTCTCGCCAGTTTATCCTTCCGAAGTGCTCAAGACATCTCAGGAGATTTGTCTGTGTTTAAATTAATTCGAGGTTGTCACCTCATTCAAATATTTCAATCGTTCCGGTGCATCATCTACTTCTTCAACAATCCTTTCCAACGGTGTTTTCTTTTAGTGGACCCTAACCCACTGGTCTTTCCCAGGGTCTTACGTGACTCTTCTATTTTCCCGGAGTTATTCTCAAATCCTTTGCAAGCGTGACGTAAGAATGGAACACATCAGTCACATGTCTTCTCCAAGTTCGCTTTCTAAATCATTTCATTGTTGGCTCAACCCCCTTCGCTTTTCATTTCCCCGGAGTATCTCAGTAATTTTGGTGGTGTTTTCCATCGACATTTGAAGACCGAAGAAGATTTCTCTTAAATCTTGTCCGTCCCCTCGGAGATTTGCGGTCCTAGCTCGATGTTATGCTATCAAATTGTTTCAAGTCATGCAAATTCTTTTCATCCATCCGGAGCATTTCAGGAGTTGCTTTCTCTCTCGATCATCCGAAGGCCATCTTTTCGGAAGATTTATTCATTCTAGGTTTTTAGATTCGTTCTCCAATTATTCTATATCTGTGCCCTTTTCGTTCGTCTCAATATTCTTCCGGTGCTTCGTTCAAGTGTTCTTTAATCAGCTCATGATCTCTTTGTTCTTTTGCATCTAAATCCCCTCTAGCATATTGGTTCATCTAATTCTTCCCGGTGATTCATTCACTTTCATCAGTCATTTCCAAATTCTTACAGTGGTTCGTTCAAGATAATTTTCCTTGTTTATCATATTAATCCATTCGTTCTTTCCAATCCTACTGGTGGTTCATGAAGACCTTCTCAAGTTTGCGATATGTCACTTCTCAATTCTTTTTCAAGAAGAATAAGTAGTATGCAAAATCCATTGCTTGTCATCAATTTAATTTGACGAAGGATAAGCATACAATAAATCTTATTCTTATTTAATCCAAGTGATTAATCCCTTCCTTCAGAGTTTGTTCTTGAGGAATAAATTCTAGTTTCAAGTGTTTTCATCTTTTCTTTCCCGGATTTCAAAGCTTCCTCGGCCATCTCGTCGGAACCTCCATCGGAATCATCGCAATGCTCATCTTATTCTTTCATCCTTCATTCTATCTCATTGTCCTTTTGTTTACCGGAGTTCTTCATGGTGGTTCTTCATGATTTAATTCATTCTCCAAAGAGTTCATCAAGATTCTAATCGAAGGAACTCTAGTATCCTTGTTCTTGCTTTTCGAGGTGCAATTAATTCTCCGTATTCTTTTGAAGTGGAGTTTTGCATTTCTTCATTCTTCTCAGCTATCCAATCATTCCCATTTGTGGTCGGTGATCACCTCATAATTTTGAGATGTTATCCATAAGTCCACAACAAGCCTATTCTTTTCGTTGTTGATTTTCTCAACAACTCCATTCAATCCTTGCTTCTAAGTTCTTTTCATTCAACTCATTCAATTCTTCTGGAGGCATTGTAGTGGTCATCTCGTCAAGTTCCATCCCATCTTCTCAAGTTCATGATTCTATTCTTTCCATGTTCAGTCAGAGTTCTGCCTAAATCCTTTCAGTCTTATTCGTTTCTTATCTCGTTCTAACCAGAGTGGTTTCATAGTCTATCTGTTTCCGTGAGCTTTCGATTCTCGTCATTCTCGTCGTTCCTCTATTCTTCTCAAGTGCTCTCGATTCTTTGCTTCTTCTCTTGAGTTCTTGTTTCACCTCATCCCTTTTTCCCTTCCGTCTCGGTCCTAAGATCTCGGGACGAGATCTCTTGTTAGTGGAGGAGTGTTGTAACGCCCCGGATTCGATGCGCTAGGTGTCTGCCAGTTATTCGCCGTTGTTGCCATGTCATGTGCTTGTGTGTTGCATTTTGCCATGTCATCTTCTGCATTTCATCTGCATGTTTTTTTTTCAAAACATGCATCCGGTCGGGTTCCACCGGTTCTCTCCGTTGTCCGTTCCGAGTCTGACACTCTAACACGTGTCCGCGGCACCTCCAAAATATTATTTTATAAGTGGCCGAAAATGTTCTCGGAATGGGGTGATACTTGGCGTGCGGTCTTATTATAGTGTAGACAGAGCGCATGTCAAGTTTCGTCGCATTCGGAGCTCGTTTGATAGCCCTACCGTGAAACTTATAGCGGTACCGTTGCCGGTACCTTCGTCGGACGTTTCGATCTCCGGAATAGTCGCCGAGCCTCACTTCTCTTCTCTCCTCTCAGCCCGAGGCCTCTCTTCACAGCCCACTAACCCCTCCTAGGCCCATCCTACCTCCCCTCGCATCCGAAACCGCCCGATCGAGATCTAACGGCTCGAAACGGTCCCAAACCCACCAAACCCTAGCCCCTACCCCATTTAAGCACACCCACATGCCATTTTTGGCCTTCTCCTTCCTCCTCCTCGAAATCCGTGCCCCCAATCATCAACCAGCCACCCCCACCTCCTCTCCTCGAATTCCGGCGCCGGCCAACCCCTCCAGTGCCACTTGGCGCGTTCCCATTCGCCGGCCGTCATCCGCGCCGCCGCACCCCTCCACTCCCGCGTCGCCACGTCGCCCCCTGGCCTCCCTCCGTTGCCGCGAAGCCCGCGGGCCTGCCAGGACCCAGATCAGGCCCTGGGAAGCCCACCCGAGCCCAACCGTCAACCCTGCACCCCTCGCTCGTCTCCCGCAATGCATCCCGCTCGATCCCATCTGGATCGGGAGGACACCCGCGCCGCCGCCCGCTCGGCATCGGCACGCCGCCGTCGAGGTTCCCCGTCGCCCCAGATGAGTGTCACCGCTGCCCCTCCTTCTCCCTTCTCCACATCCGGCTCTCTTCCTCACCCTCTCTGCCCCGTAGGGACCCGTGCCGTCGTCACTGCCGGAGCTCACCGGAGACGTGGACGCCGGTGGATTCGTCCTCCGTTTGCCGCGCCGCCGACGGATCTGAGGAGCCCGACCCTCGATCTACCTATTTCCCCTTGCTCCTCTCTCGCCGCGTTCCCGCCCCGCGCTCGCCGGAGAACCACGCCACCGTCCCGCGCTGTCAGCCTCATCCCGCGTCGGGAGGACGACGCCCTCGCCCCCCTGGGCCTCCTCCTGTCGCATGGGCCTCGTGGACCACGGCCTCGACCCACTGCGTGGCCCAGCTCGCCAGCCAGCTGCTTTGGGCCAAGCCCATGGTGAGCAACCCTTGCCCTCCACCCTGAGCACACTTTAGCTATCGAGCGCTCACATATTTTTTTCCTGAAGACTGCAAAGTCCCTGAAATTCATCTTTCTGGTGCATACTTTGACCTGCCATAACTTGCTGTATACTACTCCGTTTTGTGCGTGTAATATGTCAAATTGTTCGTCTCGACGAGTTCTTCATTGCGTCATGTTCATTTGAGTCCATCTTGATGCTTGAATCATCGTTGCAAGAGTGCATGTTGCTGTTAATCTGCTGAAACTGTTATAACATGCTCATTTGTCATTTTTGCCATGTTTGATGTGTGCACCCTATGAGCATGAGCTCTACATGACTTTTGTACTATGTCATGCCATCTTTACAGTGGTGCCATCCACGTATTTTTGTGAGTTGTGTACTGAGTGCATCAAGCTTGTTAAGTAGGGTACTTGTTGTTGCTGATTTGCTTGTCTGAATCTGTTATTTCGTGATGCTATGTAAACCTGCTGCTACAAGTCATTCTATGCTTAATCTGGAGATGTTCACTAAGGATGATTTGTTATACATGTCATGCTCTATCCATTCATGCCCCTGGTTGTATTTATAGCCTGCTGTAGCTTGTTGTAATCTTGCTCCAAAGTTGCTAAATAATGTTGCTATCAGCCTGTTGAACATTAAGTTCAATGTTGCCATGATTGTTTCTAGTGATCCATGCACCTTATGAACTTGCTCTTGCCATGCTTAGCTTCATAAACATGTATTCTTACTATTGGTTGCCTTGCCATGCCATGTATTGCTCTGTGGTGAGTGGTTGAAGCTCACCAACATGTCTACTTATTGTTGTTCCTGGCATGTATGAATCTGTCATATAACTTGCCATGTTTACATGGGTGCCATCATATCTTCTGATCCTTTTTGGCTCATGGTTGTTTGCACACGAACACGTCACTGTGTACCTCCAACACCGAGGGTGATGCACCGCAGCTCACGTCGAAGGAGACCCGACCGGAAGCGCGGTACGCAGGCAATCCGGCGGGTGCTTTTGAGGACCCGAAACCCCACACGCCCGGGAGGGACCCCGTCTGGGCGTGCGGCGGCTATGGGCTGCCCTAGGTCGACCTGATCGCCCCTAGGGCCTCGAGGTTCGCCGCCCAGCAACAAGAAGAACAGACGAAGAACGAGGAGAAGAAGAACTAGGGTTAAGGAGAAAAGATAAAAGATAAAAAGTGGTAGATGATTTGTTCGATTGTGTGTTGTTCAATCGGCCGTCACCCCTTAGGTATATAAGAGGCGGCTGGACTTCCCGTGCTAGGAAAAGGCTTGGATTCACGTCCAAAACCCTAGCCAAATTCGGATTGGTTTTGCCCGAACTTTCCAAAACTGTTCGGTTTAAACTGGCTGCACCTTGCGGGTCTCTTTTGTGGTGGTAAACGATCTCGGATGGAAACAAGCCCAAAAGCAATCTTGACCGTTTCGACGAGACGAACAACTTTTATGTTGAACGTTTTTTGATCAGAGGTCATCTTGAGGGTCAAATCGGTCGCGCAAAACAGGCTATCCCTCGCGCTACCCATCAGACAGGGTGTCTGGTGGGGCGCGCCATTTTTTGCCTCCTGACAGGGCTGTATTCCGATGGCTCTAACTTTTGCACACGAACTCGGATTGGAACGATTTTTATATCAAAACCGATCGTTTCGACGAGACGAAGAACTTTTGTGTTGTAACTTTTTCCATCAGAGGCCATCTTGGGGGCGTAATCAGCCGAATACTGTTCTGAACACAAAATCTCAATATTTCGAATACAACTTCGGCCTTAGGGATGAGATCGGATGGCTATGACCCAAATATCAAAATTTCTCCTTTTGACGATATGAAACTTTCTCGCTTTGATCATTTTTCCATTTGAGACCTTCTTAATTACTTTTTGACCATGCCAAAATCTGGTGTCAACACATGCCCCCCTGTTTTTCGGTAAAACTTGTGTGCCGAAAAATAACTTGCATGAAGTTTGTTCTAAGAACGATGTCAACACTCCATCGGCCGTTTTGTACGTGCTTTGGACGATAAGTATATATCGGCCATTTAGATTAGCAACAAAAATGAAGCTAATCGAACATTTAATGATTTGGTAATACCCTTTCATGATGTAAGAAATTATATTGCATCCATGGGTCAAAATAATTCCACGGAGGGTAACCAGTCATACCTGAGGATGAATTCCATGGCATATGCATTAATGACATAGTTGAAGAATATGGATGTTGTTTGAACCGAAGATTCGATGTGCAAACCCTCGACTTGGTTGTTCAAGCTTGCACTCTTCTCTTTCTTCACCTTTGTCGCACTTATTGCAACGGAATCTTGCATATTATTCTTGTTTTAGTACTTCCTTTGGGAACCCATGCCATGTTCATCTTTTCAAGTTCTTGTGCACTAAGCTTTTGTACTTTCTTCTTTTGCCAATATGGTAAGCGAGTGGGCAACCCGGCTGCGATTTTCTTTGAAGTAATGGCAATTCTTGTTTTATCTTGGGCACTCTCAACTTCCTCCCTTCAGATTTGGCACTTGATTGACTCTCAACAATTGATTGCTTCATCTCATTGCCTTTAGTAGCCAATGTCAACATTTTAGTTGGCTCTTTTTCTTTTGAGATCAAATCTGAAGTAGCACTCTTCGACCATCTCTTTTAACGCTGTAAACTTGCTTGACCACCTCATTTCTATTCCTTGAGCACTGGACCGATTCCTTATGATCGAAACGGTCTTTAGCATGTGATTGTTCAAATGCTGATCTTCTCGGAGCTGCATAATATTGGTTAGATGGTCTAAAATAAGATGGAGAGTGTGCCCTCGTATCATACCTGTCCCATGATGGATATGGATCTATATGAGCATAGGGAGGCATCCACGGCATTGGCATTGGCGGCCCAAAATAAGGATATGAATATGTTGCATTGAAATTAGCACTTTGCCAATCTGATCCTCATATTTGCGCCTTGGGGGTGATCTTGGTTTCTTTGCATGATTTGGCCGATAAGTATTCTTCTCTTCACTCTTCTTTTGATATTTATCCAATAGTTCAAAGAAAGGTGATTTTTGATCTCTTACACTTGCGCTTATTTGACCTTTGTTTCCTTTGGTTGTGCTTGCACCAATCATTGGATTTGCTTGTTGCCCCCCAGTCATTGGCGTCTCCATTGTAGCTTCGATGGAATTCTCGCCCTCAAAATTATGTTCATTATGCTCTTCAACAACTTTTTTACTTGAAAGCTTGACCCCATCACATGCAGTTTTCACCTCCTATTTAAATGGATCGGCTTGAAGCAGCCGATGCAAAAACTTTCTGCCATCGAGACCAATCGGAATAGACTGGTCATCTCTTGGTGTCTCAACAAATTTCAATCGTCCTTTATCAATGGCCGATTTAACTATTTAATGAAACATATTGCAATCCTCAAAATTATGTTTGAGCGAATGATGCAACCTACAATACATTCGTCCTTGAATTGATGGCTTGACATGGTGATCAAGAATTCTTATGTAATTATTTTTCAGCAATAAATCAAATATTTGGTCACACATGCTTGAATTGAAGGTAAACTTCTTGCTTTCTAGCCGATCTTGTTTGTGTGAGCGACTTTGAAGATAAGCAAACGAATGGTTCAGATTTGGAATCTTCCTATTCGGCTATACATTGTGTTTTCCACTCTATCTCCGGTGTCTTTGGATAAGATATTATATTAGCATTGGATTTCTCAAAAGAAATTAACCTTGGCTTTAAACTTCTGATACGAAAATATTTAGAACACACATGTCTCAATTGAGACAAAGTGCAAGCCAAGTAAGAAATAAGCAAAGCTACCCAACTAGATATGAACTTTAGATAAAGCAACGGGGAAAGCTTTAGCCACAACAATAAGTCATTATCGGTCTTTATAAATGGTGCAATGGGTTGACCGATATAGTCTATAACAATTTTGTTGCTAACAAGTAAATTACCCTTCTTCATTGGTCTTTCAAAATTACTTATGAGAATTTTTCTTATAGAAGCATCGACAATAAAGTTGCGACCAAATCGGAAGATAGGCAAGTCACTTGCTAGACATACCTCTTCAATTACGTTGGGAGAGCATGATGGTTGTATCACTTGAATAATACTTTGTTCCACTTTTGAATGACTCTCCAATGCCTTGGCATCCTCTTTTTCTTTGATAGATTTGGTACACATACTATTTGATTCGGCTTTTTTAATAACCGAATTAACTTTGTTATCCGAATCACCACTCTTTCTTTCTTTGATTCGCAAGGTTGCTTGTTCTTGTCTAAATTCAGCAAACATTGCAGCTAGTCTATCTTTAAGCTTTTTTCGACCAATTTCAGCCCAATCTTCATCGGATTGCCCCCCAATACTTTGAGATGCTTTCGGCAATGGTGTGTTGCCGAAATTCTGTAATTGTGCAGGGGCAACATGATATGCTACGTTACTAGGTAAAGACACATGCGCTCTGGTAGAATTCTCACTTATTCGGCCATGAGCATAAAGGTCTTGAGCGAATCACGAATATCTACAATTGCGTATGGTGCCGAAAAATTCGTAGCATGAGGTGTGGCATATGATGTTTGAGGGTAATTGGCCGAATAACTAGTAGTATCATGGCCAATTCCCCTATCCACCGGCACGTTTGGATTAACATACTGCAAGTTATTTGCCGATGAATAAAAAGTTGAAACACTTTGTTGCATACTATGGGAAGTTCCTACATGGGGTGTCTCAACATGATTAACCGAACTCATCATGTTGTTCATCGGCATATAGATTTGTGGGGTTGCCGATGCATGGGAGTTGGGATACATATGTTGCATGTTGCTAAAATTATATGAAGTTGAAGCATGAAGATTATTCTGAATCGGCTGTTGCACATAATTAGATGCATGATTGATAAAACTAGGGCTAGCCGATACAATATGCTCATTAGACGATCTAGCAACAACATATGCATTATTTGCATCTACATAAGTGAATTGGGTATTCATGTTATCTTTGTAGATTGCAAACCCTAGATGACGATCTCTTCGTAGCAAGAACGGGCCGGAGACCGTTCAAAGCTTCGTCCCCAGCGGAGTCGCCAAAAAGTGTGTTCGCACACGAACACGTCACTGTGTACCTCCAACCCCGAGGGTGATGCACCGCAGCTCACGTCGAAGGAGACCCGACCGGAAGCGCGGTACGCAGGCAATCCGGCGGGTGCTTTTGAGGACCCGAAACCCAACACGCCCGGGAGGGACCCCGTCTGGGCGCGCGGCGGCTATGGGCTGCCCTAGGTCGACCTGATCGCCCCTAGGGCCTCGAGGTTCGCCGCCCAGAAAAAGAAGAACAGATTTAAGAACGAGGAGAAGAAGAACTAGGGTTAAGGAGAAAAGATAAAAGATAAAAAGTGGTAGATGATTTGTTCGATTGTGTGTTGTTCAATCGGCCATCACCCCTTAGGTATATAAGAGGCGGCTGGACTTCCCGTGCAAGGAAAAGGCTTGGATTCACGTCCAAAACCCTAGCCAAATTCGGATTGGTTTTGCCCGAACTTTCCAAAACTGTTCGATTTAAACTGGCTGCACCTTGCGGGGCTCTTTTGTGGTGGTAAACGATCTCGGATGGAAACGAGCCCAAAAGAAATCTTTACCGTTTCGACGAGACGAACAACTTTTGTGTTGAAGGTTTTTTGATCAGAGGTAATCTTGAGGGTCAAATCGGTCGCGCAAAACAGGCTATCCCTCGCGCTACCCATCAGACAGGGTGTCTGGTGGGGCGCGCCATTTTTTGCCTCGTGACAGGGCTGTATTCCGATGGCTCTAACTTTTGCATACAAACTCGGATTGGAACGATTTTTATATCAAAATCGATCGTTTCGACGAGACGAAGAACTTTTCTGTTGTAACTTTTTCCATCAGAGGCCATCTTGGGTGAGTAATCAGCCGAATACTGTTCTGAACACAAAATCTCAATATTTCGAATACAACTTCGGCCTTAGGGATGAGATCGGATGGCTATGACCCAAATATCAAAATTTCTCCTTTTGACGATATGAAACTTTCTCGCTTTGATCATTTTTCCATTTGAGACCTTCTTAATTACTTTTTGACCATGCCAAAATCTGGTGTCAACAATGGTCAGTAAGGGACTTTTGTTCTATGTATTTAGTAGTAGCATGCCATCTCTTTGGTTGCCATGATAAGTTCCTGTAGCATGTTGTTTGATAGCTCTAAACATTGCAACCTGATGTTATTTTTTCCAAGTTTGTAACTGTTATTATTTGCAATCTTGCCATGTCCTTTTGAGCATCATCTATTGATTTCTGGAGATAGCTCAGTGTTCATGTTTTGTGATGCTTTACCTGTACTTCATGTCCATGCCTTTTGTTTTCATATTGTGGTACTGTAGCATGTTGTTTTGATGCTTGCAATATGCCTAGTTGCTGTTATGGGTAGATTGTTGTTATGTCTTGTATAGAGTGTATGTGTTGAACCGTTGCTCCGTTTTGATTGTGCTCTATATGAAACTTGCTTGATTTCGCATGTAGTTTCATATTATCATGTTGCATCCTTGTTTTGAGGTGTTTGCTTGATGTTTGTATGCTTTTTGCATCAATGACATGCTTAACTTGTTTTGCTCATATCTTCTAGGCCATAGCTCCGAACTAAAAGAACTTTATATGTAACTTGACTACAATCTCGTGTAGATCATCTTGGTGCATCTTAACTTGCTGTTTAACAACTTGAATATAAGGTTTATTCAGTTCTGGACCAACTTTGAAATTTGCATATGAGGACGTACCAGAATTGTTATATGTTGTTTCCGGCCTCATTTAAACTTGCATTGATGTGTGGTTCTTGTTTGCATCATCTCTTACCATGAGTAGCTCCATGTAGCTTTGCCATGCATCATGCTTGTTGTGCATCATATCTTGTTCATGTGTGGTGTGTTTACTATGTTGTGTGCTTCTTCTCGATAGTTCCCATTCCATTGCGATCGTGAGGATTTGTTCATCTACTCTTGGTTCGCCTTCGTGGCTTCATCTTCTTCATGGACTCGTTCTTCTTTCTTGCGGGATTTCAGGCAAGATGACTGCTACCCTGGATCTCACTACTATCATTGCTATGCTAGTTGCTTCGTTCTATCGCTTTGCTGCGCTTCCTATAACTTGTTCTTCAAGCCTCCCCAAATTGCCATGAACCTCTAACCTTTGACACCCTTCCTAGCAAACCGTTGTTTGGCTATGTTACCGCTTTGCTCAGCCCCTCTTATCACATTGTTAGTTGCAGGTGAAGTTGAAGATTGCTCCATGATGGACAGGATTATGTTGGGATATCACAATATCTCTTATTTAATTAATGCATCTATATACTTGGTAAAGGGTGGAAGGCTCGGCCTTATTCCTGGTGTTTTGTTCCACTCTTGCCGCCCTAGTTTCCGTCATACCGGTGTTATGTTCCCGGATTTTGTGTTCCTTACGCGGCCGGGTGATTTATGGGACCCCCTTGACAGTTCCCTTTGAATAAAACTCCTCCAGCAAGGCCCAACCTTGGTTTTACCATTTGCCTCACCTAGCCCTTTTTCCCTTGGGTTTCCGGAGCCCGAGGGTCATCTTTATTTACCCCCCCCCCCCGGGCCAGTGCTCGTCGTGAGTGTTGGTCCAACTTTGTCGACCGCCGGGGCCACAAGGGGCAACTCTGGGATAGCCTACCGGAAGTTTGGACAATCCAGTGTGCCCTGAGAACGAGATATGTGCAGCTCCTATCAGGATTTGTCGGCACATTCGGGCGGCTTTGCTGGTCTTGTTTTACCATTGTCGAAATGTCTTGTAAACCGGGATTCCGAGTCTGATCGGTTTTCTGGGAGAAGGTATATCCTTCGTTGATCGCGAGAGCTTATCATGGGCTAAGTTGGGACACCCCTGCAGGGTATTATCTTTCGAAAGCCGTGCCCGCGGTTATGTGGCAGATGGGAATTTGTTAATGTCCGGTTGTAGATAACTTGACACCAGATCCAAATTTAAACGCATCAACCGCGTGTGAGCCGTGATGGTCTTTTCTCGGTGGAGTCCGGGAAGTGAACACGGTTTCTGTGTTATGTTTGATGTTAGTAGGAGTTCAGGATCACCTCTTGATCATTGCTAGTTGACGACCGTTCCATTGTTTCTCTTCTCGCTCTCATTTGCGTATGTTAGCCACCATATTATGCTTAGTCGCTGCTGCAACCTCACCACTTTACCCCTTCCTTTCCCATTAAGCTTTGCTAGTCTTGATACCCATGGTAATGGGATTGCTGAGTCCTCTTGGCTCACAGATTACTACAACAACAGTTGCAGGTACAGGTTTTGCGATGATCATGACGCGAGAGCGATGTTTGCTTGTTTTGGAGTTCTTCTTCTGCTCTTCTTCGATCAGGGGATAGGTTCCAGGTCGGCAACCTGGGCTAGCAGGGTGGATGTCGTTTGAGTTTCTGTTTGTGTTTCATCCGTAGTCGGATGGAGCTCTTTTGTAAGATGATGTTGTATTCGTGTGGCATTGTATGCCTTTTGTATGTATCCCCATCTATTATGTAATGTTGATGTAATGATATCCACCTTGCAAAAGCGTTTCAATATGCGGGTCTATCCTTGGTGGGACTGTCGGTGTCAAAACCGGCGGATCTCGGGTAGGGGGTCCCGAACTGTGCGTCTAGGCGGATGGTAACAGGGGACACGATGTTTTACCTGTGTTCGGCCCTCTTGATGGAGGTAAAACCCTACATCCCGCTTGATTAATATTGATGATATGGGTAGTACAAGAGTGGATCTACCACGAGATCAAGGAGGCTAAACCCTAAAGCTAGCCTATGGTATGATTGTTGTAATGTATGTTGTGTCCTACGGACTAAAGCCCTCTGGTTTATATAGACACCGAGGAGGCTAGGGTTACATAGAGTCGGTTACAATGGTAGGAGATCTACATATCCGTCTTGCCAAGCTTGCCTTCCACGCCAAGGAAAGTCCCATCCGGACACGGGCGGAGTCTTCAATCTTGTATCTTTGTAGTCTTGGAGTCCGCGGACGATGATAGTCCGGCTGTCCGGACACCCCTAGTCCAGACTCCTCAAGAGCCTCTCAACCAAAGCTTCAATGACGATAAGTCCGTAGCGCATTATGTTCGGCATTGCAAGGCGGTTCCTCCTTCGAATAATCCAGAGAAGATCATGAACACCAGGATAGTGTCCGGCTCTGCAAAATAAATTCCACATTCCACCGTAGAGAGAATAAAATGTACACAAGTCCAATCTGCTGACGTATTATGCGGCATGACATCACACCGCTACCAAGCCTTTACTTGAATCGTTTTTTATTATACCACCTCAGCACGTTTAGCGAAGCGGTTTCCTTGGCACGTCCTGTCGAAGCAGAGATCGTGTTCCCCTTATTCCGGGATTCTCATCAATACGGACGTGGGTAACCCAACCGCGCCATTGATGGTGGCGCTTGGGAGATAAGCGAGTTTTACCGGTGGGGGGGCGCATAGTCTTCGCCCGCCTATATATAAGGGATAAGGATTCACCTTTTCACCCACGCCTTCTTCCTCCTTTGCTTATCCACCTCCGCGCACTCAAGCTCCAACGCCCAAGCTTGCGCATCTCATCTTAACCTTCCCCGACCATGTCCGGAGGTGGAGGCAAATGGTTGGCTTCCACCGTCAAGGAGGAGCACATCACCAAGCTGCGCAACGCCGGATACCTTTCCGGCGATATCGCGCACCGGCTGCCCGACGAGGGGCATCTCATCCCTACCCCCGGGCCCCATGAGAGGGTCGTTTTCCTTCCCCACTTCCTCCGCGGACTGGGCTTTCCACTTCACCCCTTTGTCCGGGGGCTCATGTTCTACTACGACCTGGATTTCCACGATCTGGCGCCGAACTTCATCCTCAACATCTCGGCGTTCAATGTCGTGTGTGAGGCCCTCCTCTGCATCCGGCCCCACTTCGGCTTGTGGCTCAAGACCTTCAACGTCAAGCCGAAGGTAGTGAAGGGCATGCAGGCGGAGTGCGGAGGCGCCATGTTGGGCAAGATGCCCAACGTCCTCTGGTTCGAAGGGGCCTTCGTGGACTCCATCAAGGGGTGGTAATCGGGGTGGTTCTATATCACCGAGCCGCGCGACCCTACGTGGGCGGCGGCCCCCGAGTTTAGATCTGGTATCCCTACGCAGCTCACCTCCTGGAAAGAGAAGGGCTTGCTGTGGGGTAATCCGGCGAGCCGACGGACTCGAGCTCAGATCCGTAAGCCGGTGAACAAGAAGCTCAGGCTCGTTGACGTGGTCCAAGTCATGCTCGTCCGCCGGATCCTCCCATGCCAAGAACGGGCATTTAATCTGTGGGAGTTCGATCCGGAACAGCATCAGGTACTAAGCGGGCTCTTCGACACAATGTACGAAGGCGCCTGGAGGGTGCTGTTTAAGGGCGCCGAAGCCCCCGCATCCGCGACGGAAGATCGCGGATTTCACTCGCAGCATCCAGCTGACAAGGTAAGTGATTCTACCCCTTTACGGGACACTTGTTGTAAATAGATTGATTCTAAGAGGGTTTCAACCTCCCATTTCCTTTGACAGGAATGGATGAAGAAGGCCGAGCAGCTCATCTGCCCGGCTCCTATGCCAGAAGACCCAGTGGATGCCCGTCTAGCGGGGCTGCTGGTTCCGGCACCGCACGTGGTGCCGGAGAAGAAGGCCAAGAAGGTGGCCACGGGACTCGAAGAGTTCCGTAATCAGCGTCCGATGACGAGGCGGACTCTCCCGAAGATGAGGAGGAGGAAGAAGACTCTCTCGGAGGAGGAGAGAGGAAGAGGAAGGCTTCCCAGCAGGGGAGGCCAAGGGTCCAAGAGGGGGAGAACTATTCCTCCGGACAGCTCTGCCAACACCGACGTTGGCGACGAGGAGTGGCCTTCAAGGGCCAGGCCTCCGGCTAGATCGTAAGTATCCGGATTCCTGATATGCAATTTCTTTCGTGCCACATAGTGTCCTACTAATGCCGTATACTGCCCGCAGCCCGGCCGATGATGATCTCCCCGCTTCATCGAGCGGGTCGTTGGCCCCGTCGGATGTGGATTCACTTCCGACGCCTCTACCCCGCCGCCGACGAGGACGCCGAGGTGGGATCCCGAAAGGACCCATCAGAGGAGGCTCGGGCGCCGCAAGGCAGCCTCCGGACTTTGCGCCGACTCTATGTCGGAACTCGCAGTGGTTCCAGAGTCCGGCAGCCGGCCCCTTCGAAAGAAGGGCAAGATCGTGACACCGGCGGCCTCCTTCCAACCGGGGCGCGGACAATTCTTGGAGGCGCCAAGGGCGCTTCCATCGAGGAAGAACACCGCACTGTTATGAGTGCGGTGATTCAAGGTCCAGCTCGCCAAGAGCGGGCCGACTGGCATCAAGAGCCTTTTAACGAGCTTTGAGGTAAGAAGTTAAAATTGTGTAATGTAATACCGCAGGTTCGGTGTTCGGAAAGAAAAGCGGACCGAGGATCTAAAAGATATTCGCAGTTGCTAATAAATTATGTCAATATGGGTTTGCAGGCTGTCTGTTGCCGACCTCTGCCGCTTGATCATGGAGGTTGGTACATTAAAGCAGGATCTCGAGCGGTCCGAGCGAGAGCTCGCCATGCCAAGAGGCAGCTCGAGGACAAAGAAGGTGAGTAGCACCACTTTGAATTGTTACCTTCTGTAAAAGGATTTTGGTCGCAATAAAATTAACAAGGATAATATGGGTATTGCAGGGGCCACAAACGAGGTGGCAGCCACGAAGGAGGTCTGTGTCGTGGCGAACGCAGATCGCCGCAGAACGGGCAGAGCGAGAAAAGCAGGAGGCACAGGTGGCGGCAGTGCGGCAAGAGCTCCAGTCTCTCATGGAGAAGCATGAGAGCGTGGAGTGCGACTCCAAGACTCGAGAGTCCGAGCTTGCCTCGGCTCTCGAAAGTGCCAAGTCCACCAAGGCCGAGGCCCGTAAGGCCCTTCAGGAGGTTGAAGATGTGAAGAAGATAGCGGCGGGTAAGGCATTTTTCATGCAAAGCAAGCATGTTAATGTAAACTACCTGACACTTACCCGCATTCAGAGCTCTCCAGGGGCATTTGCAGACCTGCCGCATAGTGTGTCCAATGCCGCCGCATTCTACCGTGGCAAGGAGGGGAGCTCAATGGAGAAGGTCTTCTGGTCTCAGTACGCTGAGGCCGGCCATCCGGTGCCCCCAAGCGACCAGCTGAAGCAGCTGGTCGAACTCCACAAGGTAGCTGAGGAGGCCATGAAGGGCCTTATGGTCAAGCTGTGGCCTGGACAGGCCATGCCTGGGAGCTACTTCGGCCTCGTGCGGCGGCTGGTGGATGCGTGCCCCTGGGTGGAGGTTATCAAGCGCTCTGCCTGTATTGAGGGTGCTCGTCGGGCCCTTGCCCGCACAAAGGTGCACTGGGGCAGGCTGGATGCGGAGAGGCTTCTTACTGACCCGCCGCCACCGGGCAAGGAGTATCGTACGCCCGAAATGTATTATAAAACTGTCCTGAAGGGGGCCCGCGATATTGCGGATGAATGCCCAAGAGATGTAATTTTTTTGAGTAAACTCGCTATGTATTATCATGTGCGCTGAAACTTTGTTCATGTGCGCTTTAAGCAACGCTTGTTTAATTTAAAATATTACCTTCTGTGCAGCCGTTTATAAAATCTGAGAGATGGCAAGTCGTTGGCTTCAGCCCCCAAGCCGCAAGTGCTGGGGTGTTCGGGATAACTTGAGCACTCTTGTTCCCACTTTTGGGTCCATCTAGGGAGGCGCTCAACACAACGAACAAGGCAACCGGACTTATAATGCTTGAACACTCTCACTTAGCCATAGAATTCTATAATTTTAAATTTCGGCGAAGCCCCTAGTATTCGAAGACCGAATTGGGCGCTATCCACGCCTTCGCTTGACATTATCCTAACTTCGCTCGGCGGCGTGAGTCTTTAAGGACCGAAAAAACCTCTCGAGCAGCGACCGGTCTCTCGCCTTATCATGCCGGTCAGTTTTAGCTTTCTCCTCGAGGCACTCACCCGGCTCAACCGGGCGCAATCGCGTGGTTCTCCAGTGCCACCTTAGCCGACGGAACGGGCGTAAGGCACCAAAACATGGGAGCCGCAAACCCAACTATTGACCCAAGACATGATTCGAGCCGATTCATATAATGCTATAAGTTCGGGTGCCGCACTTGTGAAAGTGTTCGGACTCATCACACCATAATGTGGGGAACATAAGCCCTCGGTGTATTAGGCCAGATCAAAATATCTGGTGCAAGATGTCATGTAATGAACATATATATGTAATAACAGGCAAAAAAGTGCTGCATCATTTATTAAAGGAAATCTGCTATGAGTGCGGACTGATACAGATAGTGCGGTAAGAAAGGGTTTTGGACAAAGTAAACATGTCCCCCTCCAGGGATGGGCTACGGACTTTGTGTATATAATCAAATTTAATGCTCGTAATTGAGACCACCTGAGTGTTCGTCGCCGCATTTCTTACTCCCCGGCTGTTGCATCATGAGTTCGGCAGGTTCACCGCCGGACAGGGCCTCTGGCTAACGGAGTCCTGTGTATACAAAGAAGGAAAATAATAATAAGAAAGAGTGACACACTTGCGAGCCCCTGGTGTGGTCGAGCCGCACTCTGGGTCCATTGTGGTCGTGCCCCTTCCCCTGCGCCCATGGTATCTCCAAAGCGTAATGATGTACGCGGAGGGTTGTTCCTGCAATCATGCGAGAGCGAGGGTTAGGGCCGCATTGCTACGCGTGCTCGGATCGTGCCAGGTGGTCTTGGTTGGTGTTGTTTCGGGCACGTTTGGCTGTATCTGGCCGTTTAACAGCCAGACTCGAAAATTGCCTTAAAAGGCTGCTCTGTACTTCTGCGGCGAGAGCCGCTGTATGTTCCTTCGTTCGGAGGGAGCGTTCCGTATTTCCGTTGACCGTGATGACTCCACGAGGGCCTGGCATCTTGAGCTTGAGGTATGCATAATGCGGCACCGCGTTGAACTTTGCAAACGCGGTTCGTCCGAGCAGAGCGTGATAGCCGCCGTGAAATGGGACTATGTCAAGATTAACTCCTCGCCCGAAATTATCCGGGATCCTAAGACCACTTCGGTGTGGTGAGCTCAGATGACGCCTTTAAAGGTTGTCTTTGTAGGTTTAATCCTTGAGGGGTCTATGCCCATCTTGCGACCGTGTATCCCGATAAAGCGAGTTCAAAGCACTGCCGCCATCCATCAGGACTCTCGTGAGGTGAAATCCATCGACGATTGGGTCTAAAACCAATGCGGTGAATCCGCCGTGGCGGATGCTGGTCGGATGGTCTCTTCGATCGAAAGTGATCGGACAAGAGGACCATGGATTGAACTTCAGGGCGACTGGCTCCATCGCGTATACATCCCTTAGTGCACGCTTCCACTCCCTCTTGGGTATATGGGTTGCGTAGATCATGTTCACCGTCCGCACTTCTGGCGGGAAACCCTTCTGTCCTCTATTGTTCGGCGGTCGGGTCTCTTCCTCGTCATCGCTGTTTAGCCCCTTGTCGTTGTTTTCAGCAATTAACTTGCCTGCCTGCTTGAACACCCAGCAATCTCTGTTGGTGTGATTAGCTGGCTTTTCAGAAGTGCCATGTATCCGCATAAGCGGTCGAGTATTCGGTCCAAATTGGACGGACCGGAGTGGTTCTTTTGAATGGCTTCTTCCGTTGACCGGTTTAGAGCCTCGAATCCGGCGTTGACTGCCGATCCTCCTTATCATTGCCGCACGCGGCGCTTATTTTTGCTTCGACGCGACCGCCATTGTGGTCCTTAGTATCCGGACCGCGAATTTTACCGAGGTTGTTCTTTGCGAGCTAGCCAGCTATCCTCTCCGCAAAAGCGGGTCATTAATGATGTTAGGTCTGCCATGGATTTCGCTTTTCTGTCCCAGTGCGGGCTAGCCACTCGTCGCGGATGTTATGTTTGAAGGCTGCGAGGCCTCTGCATCCGGACGGTCGGCGATTTGGTTTTCTTTGTCAAGAACCGTGTCGTAATTGTCCGCCGATTCGTCTGCTCTCAATTATGTGGCTTAGGTCATCGGCGTCGGTGGCCGCATATACGTTCTCGAAGTTGTCGAGGAATGCGGCTTCGGTGTCTTCCCAACACCCAATTGACTCTGCGGGCAAGCTGTTAAGCCAATGCCGAGCTGGTCCTTTAAGCTTGGGAGATACTTGATGGCATGGAGATGTCGCCGGGCCATATGGATGTGAAGGAGATAATCTTGATCCAAACCGCGAGGTCTGTTGTTCCATCGTAGGATTCGATGTTTACGGGTTTAAACCCTTCGAGGATTTGATGATCCATTACTTCGTTAGTGAAGCATAAGCGGTGTGCGGCTCCTCTATATTGAGCAATATCACGGCGTAGCTCGGCGCAGTGTTGTCTGCTGTGTTCGCCCACCGGGTTATTGTATCCGGCGTGGCGGTATTAAATCGCCGGGTCGGGTGGGCGCCCACCTGATCCGTAGATGGATCTGGATTGCCTTGCTTTGTCCTCCAATACATCTCGCAAGTCCGGCGCGTTCCCTCTTGGCTTCGTACTTTTGGAGCCATGCCGGGGTACGGTCCTGGTGGAGGGCCTGGATGCCTCTCTGTCGCGACCACGGGGTGGTCGGTCGGCCATATCATGCGCTGGTGATGAAGGTATGTATGCTTCCTCCTCTAATCGGGGGAGCAACTTGCGTCTTGGGTAGCTTTTGGAGGGGCGTTCGAGTTTATACTCCTCGGCCGCGAGGACCTCGGTCCATCGATCGGCCAGCAGGTCCTGATCAGCTTGAAGCTGCTGCTACTTTTTCTTTAGGCTATTTGACGTGGCGATAAGCCTGCGTTTAAAATGCTCTTGTCCGATGGGATCCTCGGGCACGACGAATTCGTCGTCGTTGAGGCTTGCCTCGTCTTCGGAGGGAGGTATATAGTTATAGTCCTCGACCTCTTCATCTGCCGCCCTCTCATGAGGGCTTGCTTCTACATCCTCCCCGCTGAGTCTTGCCGGAGGGTTATCTTCGACACTCTCAGGGTGTTATTATCTCTGTGCGGAATCTCCATTCTTCTTTGTGGCGGGATTTAGAGCGGCGCCACGACGCCGGCGCTTGGGCTGTTTCTTTAAGAATCTGCCTCCATTGCTTCTTCGCCGTCCCCATCTTTTGGGGTGTCCACCATGTATATGTCGATGACGAGGTGGTCTTCGGTGCCTGTGAGGAGCTGGTTCTGTTCGTCTCCGGCATCGCCGCCCATAGCATCGATGTCTTCGAGTCGTAGTCTAGCATGTCGGTTAGATCGCCGACGGGGCTACAAAGTGGTGGTGGGTGGGCTCAATTTCTTCATCGTCCGTATCCCAACCATCTCGCCATAATCCGCCAGACTCTCCGGATACCGAGAGATGCTTTAGCGAATTTAGGATGTCGCCAAAGGGCGAGTGTTGGAAGATGTCCGCGGTGGTGAATTCCATAACCGGCGCCCAATCAGATTCGATTGGCAGGGGCGTGGGAGGTCCGAGTCCGCAAGGAGTCCGCACCTCGGAATCACGAGCTTTGCGAGGACAAGGTTAGTGTTCGCCCATCGCCAGAGAAGTTGCAGCCCCCGAGGCGGTGTCCAACCACCGGTCCTCGATCTGGGCGATCGGCTCCGTACTAAGGGCCGGAGCGGATCCTTGTGCGGCCACCGAAGCACTATTCGGTGGCAGAGCTAGATCATGCCCATCGCAATGCAAGCGCGGCTGGCGTGGCTCGAGCCCGTCGAAGATCAAGTCCCCGCGGATGTCGGCCGTGAAGTTTAGGCTTCCGAATATGACCTGATGGCCAGGGGCGTAGCTTTCGATCTGCTCCAGATGGTCAAGTGAATTAGCCCGCAGTGCGAAGCCGCCGAATACGAAGATCCGTCCGGGGAGAAAAGTCTCACCCTAGACAGCGTCGTTGATTGAAGATGACATCGAGCCTATCGGTGACGACACAGAGGAACTCTCAATGAAAGCACCAATGTCGGTGTCAAAACCGGCGGATCTCGGGTAGGGGGTCCCAAACTGTGCGTCTAGGCGGATGGTAACAGGAGACAAGGGACACGATGTTTTACCTGTGTTCGGGCCCTCTTGATGGAGGTAAAACCCTCGCCTTGCTTGATTAATATTGATGATATGGGTAGTACAAGAGCGGATCTACCACGAGATCAAGGAGGCTAAACCCTAAAGCTAGCCTATGGTATGATTGTTGTAATGTATGTTGTGTCCTACGGACTAAAGCCCTCTGGTTTATATAGACACCGGAGGAGGCTAGGGTTACACAGAGTCGGTTACAATGGTAGGAGATCTACATATCCGTACTGCCAAGCTTGCCTTCCACGCCAAGAAAAGTCCCATCCGGACACGGGACAGAGTCTTCAATCTTGTATCTTCGTAGTCTTGGAGTCTGGCGGACGATGATAGTCCGGCTGTCCGGACACCCCCTAGTCCAGGACTCCCTCATGGACCTTCGAGTTCCTTTTGGATAGGGTCGCATATTGGGCGTGATACCAAGCTTGGGCCTTTTCATATCATAAGCATAATCACTCTCATTATTAATAGTATGGATAGCACCAATAGTATAGCAATTATCATCATCACAATGAGTAGTAGGAGCAACATCATTTGGGAGGGATACCTTTCTACCTTTGTTGCTCCTTCTTTTCTTTTTCTTCTTAACATTATGTGTGGGTTCAACCTTCTTCTTTGAGCTCCTTATTAATGAGATTGGTTGAATAGAAAGCTCCTCCTCGTTACCTGATTCCTCATAAGAAATAATGGGAGGATATTAGGAGGTCTCTTCCCTTTCATTAGTATTCTCATCATCTTCTATTTGCTTTCTTTTCTTTAGGTGATTGGCAATATAAGGTTTTTCAATGCAATTCACCGCACAATACAAATAAATCTCCTCTAAATCAATATCAAGGAATGCTCAAGATTAAATTCTGGAATAAGCTTAGTTGCACGTTTCAATTCTTCATAACCCAAAAGCAAACTAAGTTCATTATGTTGTGCAAGGGAAATCAAGTCATCACAATTTTTGGACTCGATTCGATCATGAAATAATTTGCATCGGAGATTTAAATGACCATGTTCATTGCAAAGTTCACAAGTACGATAAATGAATTGTAAATTTTCAGCACTGGCATTTAGCCTTTCTTGCAACCATTTAGTTTCTAAATGCTTATGCCTCTTGCAATATCTATTTTCCCTATTTGGTGTGTACTTGCAAACCCAATCTACTCCAGAAAAATCGACATGCTTATAAGAGATATTTTCATCATAACTAGTGCAATCATCATTAGTACTATGGATATTCAAGGAGTTCATAATAACAATATTGCAATCATGCTCATCATTCAAAGATTTAGTATCAAGAATTTTATAGACTTCTTATTCTAGCACTTGAGCACAATTTGCCTTTTCATCATACTCACGAAAGATATTAAAAAGATGAAGCGTATGAGACAAACTCAACTCCATTTTTTTGTAGTTTTTTTTATAAACTAAACTAGTGATAAAACAAGAAACAAAAAGATTCGATTGCAAGATCTAAAGATATACCTTCAAGCACTCACCTCCCGCAACAAATACCGGAAAAAGAGCTTGATGTCTACTACACAACCTTCTTCTTGTAGACGTTGTTGGGCCTCCAAGTGCAGAGGTTTGTAGGACAAGAGCAAATTTCCCTCAAGTGGATGACCTAAGGTTTATCAATCCGTGGGAGGCGAGGGATGAAGATGGTCTCTCTCAAGCAACCCTGCAACCAAGTAACAAAGAGTCTCTTGTGTCCCCAACACACCCAATACAATGGCAAATTGTATAGGTGCACTAGTTCGGCGAAGAGATGGTGATACAAGTGCAATATGGATAGTAGATATAGGTATTTGTAATCTAAAAATATAGAAACAGCAAGGTAACTAATGATAAAAGTGAGCGTAAACGGTATTGCAATGATAGGAAACAAGGCATAGGTTCATACTTTCACTAGTGCAAGTTCTCTCAACAATAATAACATAATTGGATCATATAACTATCCCTCAACATGCAACAAAGAGTCACTCCAAAGCCACCAATAGCGGAGAACAAACTAAGAGATTATGGTAGGGTACAAAACCACCTCAAAGTTATTCTTTCGGGTCGATCTATTCAAGAGTTCGTACTATAATAACACCTTAAGAAACAAATCAACCAAAACACTAATGTCACCTAGATACTCCATTGTCACCTCAAGTATCCGTGGGCATGATTATACGATATGCATCACACAATCTCAGATTCATCTATCCAACCAACACAAAGTACTTCAAGGAGTGCCCCAAAGTTTCTACCGGAGAGTCAAGACGAAAATGTGTGCCAACCCTTATGCATAGGTTCATGGGCGGAACCCGCAAGTTGATCACCAAAACATACATCAAGTGGATCACGTGATATCCCATTGTCACCACAGATAAATACGGCAAGACATACATCAAGTGTTCTAAAATCCTTAAAGACTCAATCCGACAAGATAACTTCAAGAGGAAAACTCAATTCATCACAAGAGAGTAGAGGGGGAGAAACATCATAAGATCCAACTATAATAGCAAAGCTCGCGATACATCAAGATCGTGCCATAGAGAGAACACGAGAGAGAGAGAGAGAGAGAGAGAGAGAGAGAGAGAGAGAGAGAGATCAAACACATAGCTACTGGTACATACCCTCAGCCCCGAGGGTGAACTACTCCCTCCTCGTCATGGAGAGCGCCGGGATGATGAAGATGGCCATCGGTGATGGATTCCCCCTCCGGCAGGGTGCCGGAACAGGCTCCCGAGAGGTTTTTGGTGGCTACAGAGGCTTGCGGCAGCGGAACTCCCGATATATCTTTGTCTTCGATGTTTTTAGGGTATATGGGAATATATAGGCGAAAGAAGTCGGTCGGGGGAGCCTCGAGGTGCCCACGAGACAGGGGGCATGCCCAGAGGGGGTGGGCGCGCGCCCCCACCCTCGTGGCCACCTTGGAGCTTCCTTTACTTCAACTCCAAGTCTCCTGGATCACGTTCGTTCCAAAAATCATGCTCCCGAAGGTTTCATTCCGTTTGGACTCCGTTTGATATTCATTTTCTTCGAAACACTGAAATAGGCAGGAAAACAACAATATGGCTGGGCCTCCGGTTAATAGGTTAGTCCCAAAAGTAATATAAAAGTGTATAATAAAGCCTGTAATCATTCAAAACAGATAATATAATAGCATGAATGCTTCATAAATTATAGATACGTTGGAGACGTATCAGGCACCTCTCAGGTCAACCCGGCTCCACATCACTTCGCATATCAGCTCACGCGGGAACCCCTCAGGGCCGACCCATCTTTAGTATCATGGTTCAAGTCATGTCTCTGTATCCAAAGTAACTGTGTGTTCGACACCAAGGGAACCCTGAGGATTCACCCTCGACGGAATTCCACCTGATGTTGTCGTCAAGGTGAACGGAAGAGGATTCACCCTCGAAGTCCACACTTGAGAAGTTGCAAGACAGTGTTACTATCGGGGGGTGGTGTAGGAGGATTCACCCTCGCTTACCACGACTGAGGGAGTCCTGGACTAGGGGGTGTCCGGACAGCCGGACTATCATCGTCCGCCGGACTCCAAGACTATGAAGATACAAGATTGAAGACTTCGTCCCGTGTCCGGATGGGACTTTCCTTGGCGTGGAAGGCAAGCTTGGCAATACGGATATGTAGATCTCCTACCATTGTAACCGACTCTGTGTAACCCTAGCCCTCTCCGGTGTCTATATAAACCGGAGGGTTTTAGTCCGTAGGACAACAACCATTACAACAATCATACCATAGGCTAGCTTCTAGGGTTTAGCCTCCTTGATCTCGTTGTAGATCCACTCTTGTACTACCCATATGTCAGGACCCCGACTCAATGCCACATCGATCTAGCATGTAACACCTCATATCACTTTGCGGCCTCACGCACGGTATCCCCACGGGTGTCGCCTTACCTTTGCGGGACCGCTTATGCCTCTTGGCACACGATATGATAGTGTCGCTAGCATCCATATGATAAGGAGCCCGAGCTGACATGGCTAGTCGTAAACCCAAAGTGGCGCAAACTTACGAGGACAGCATCCATGACCCGAGATCGAACGTGTCGGTCATCGAAAGTGAATCCAGCTGTAGCACTGGGCTAGCAGACTCCGGTGAACCGGCTGTGGCGGGCTAACAGACTCGGTATTCATCGCGTGACATTTCCCCGAAGGGACAGACACAGGAACGAAGAAGGACACATGCCGGCCAGCCTAAGTGTTCCGGAGCAGTAGCAAGCTACCATGGCTCGGTGGAAACACTAGGAGACATTTCCCGATAAGAGAGGCTACTAAAGATAAACAACTAGATAGTCAGATCCCACACATACCAAGCATTGCAATAACATACACACAATATGCTCGATATGTGCAAATACAACATGGCATCACAACATGACTCTACGACTCAAGTATTTATTCATTAGGCTCCGAGGAGCGAGATATTACAAACATGGGTCTCATGACCCAACACTCAGAGCATACAAGTCAAAGCACAAGCGGAAGCTTAACATGTCTGAGTACAGACAACTATAAATGAAAAAGGCTTAGAAGCCTGACTATCTACTAGATCCTGCCGAGGGCACAAGATCGTAGCTGAGGTATCAAGCTAAACGTCGAAGTCCAAGCGGAACTACTAGCGAGACTGAAGTCTCTCTGCAAAAACATAAAATAGGCAAACGTGAGTACAAATGTACCCAGCAAGACTTACATCAGAACTAACTACATATGCATCATTATCAACAAAGAGGGTGGTGGAGTTTAACTACAGCAAGCCAGCTTTGACTCGGTGGCTATCCTGAAACTACGGCTGCAATGTAACTCTTTTGAGGTGGCGCACACGAGTCCACATATTCACCATATCAATACACCACTATGGATCCGCTCCCGTCTCCCTACGAGAACGCCATCCATAGCACTCATGCTTATCTTGCGTATTTTAGAGTAACCACTTTCACTTGTCTATGAACTATGCAAGGGGTCCAAGTTTCCATATCCGAGGAATCCGCTATTCAATAGATAATGATAACCCTGCAGGGTGTACTTCTTCACACACGCTCGCCACTTATCGCCTGTACACGCCATGTACCGCGGCAACCTTCAAGCGGAGGTCGGGCGAGGAGTCGGCCACGCCTACCTAAACACTCAAGTCTCTCGTCCAGTGTTTATCGCCTATTCGGGTTCCATCCGCAAGGAGATCCGCCGGGTGCCGCCACGGCCCCAAACGATGTGAGCAGGGTTCCCAAGCCCACCTCGACGGGTGGATGTACGCTGGTACACCGTGCACGGTGCCTAGTCTGTCCCAAGCCCACCTGCACGGGTGCCACTTGGTAGACTACTAACACTACCTACAAACACCGAAACTAGTTGCAACTCCCGGACAGAGAACAAGGGTGATTAAGAAGCCGAGAGGGGTCGAAAGCACGGAACCCAATGTGTGGTAGTAATCGGTCATGGATCACAAACACGTAACTCAGTTCCCGAGGACGGCTGCAATGAGACAACCCACCATGTACTCCTACATGGCCTCTCACCGCTACCTTTACCAAATCGTGTTCACACATTTAGCTCTCAACAAGAGGACATGTTCACACACCTCCGATTCATTCCCGATGAATCGACCGACTCAACTCTAAGCAATGGCAGGCATGACAAACAAGCATGAATGAGTAGGCACATCGGGCTCAAACAACTCCTACTCATGCTAGTGGGTTTCATCTATTTATCGTGGCAATGACAGTCATGCAGAGGATAAAGGGTTCACTACCGCTGCAAGTAATGAGATATGTCGTTGTTGTCCTAATGCAAGAAAAGAGAGCAGGAGCGAGAGAGTGGGATTGTATCGAATGAACAAGGAGTTTTGCTTGCACGGCACTTCAAGATAATATACTTCTTCATCGGTGTCATCGAACTCATCGTCAAACATCGTCTCACCGAGAGGGGACAGAATCTGCAACATAGAAGAAATACAATCAATGCAATGCACAATATGATGCATGCTCATGACATGGCAATATGCATGTGTTTTGGCTAATGCAAACTAGAACAGATTGAAATGAATCCATTTGAACCAAAGATTCAAATGCAAACCCATTATATGAAGTCATAAAGGTGCATTAACTTGTTTCATCTAAACAGCAGGGTTAAGTTGCTCTAACATGCATGAAACCAGTGCAGATGGATAGATTGGATTTTTCTGATCATTTTTCATATATAACTTGTTTGATTTGGAGCTACGGTTGAATTTATATGAATTTTGGAAGTTTAAATCATTTTATGGAATTTCCTGATTTATTTTAATTCCAGAAAATAGTTAATTGCGTCAGCACTACGTCATGCTTACGTCAGCAAGTCAACAACGCTGACCAGGGTCAAACCTGACGTGCGGGTCCCACTAGTCAGTGGCTAGACTAATTAACAGAATTTGTTAACGCTAAACTAATCCTAAACCTAGGTAATTAGAAGGGCCGCCCCACATGTCAATGACCCAGGAGGTCAAACCCCGGTCAATAAGGCCTAACACGCCGATGCTCGTCGCGGCGGCGATTTACAAAGATGGCGGGCAGCTTCGGAAATCGCCTACGTGGCTCGGTTTTGGACGCGGTTTGCGGCTACTGAAAGTCGAGTCTCGCGATCCAACGGAGGCAACAGCCGCGCCAGAGTGGACTAAATCGACGGCGGCGGCAACTTTTGCGGCGACCGGAGTTCGGTGCACGGCGGATTAGGCGATGCAGGGAACGGCAGGAGCCGCGGGTGGTCGCGGTCGACTCGTGGGAACGTGCTGAGCACGGCCGCGTGCTCGGTTGCAGCTCTAGGCAACGGTGGCTACGGCGGCGACATGGCGGCGGCGAAGAGCTCTCGGCCCGCGGATTCGATAAGCTACGCGATGCAAACGAGGCAGGGAGAGGGGAAAGATTCCGGTGCTCACGGTGGACTCGCGAGCAGGCTAGTGGGCTCGGGATGGCTTGGTGACGATTTAAACAACGACGGCGATCTCGGTGCCCGAGGAGGAAGACGAGGGCGGCGGCTCCACAGGGCGTCCGGCGTCTTGTGGCTTGGCGGAGACGAAGAAGAAGGCGCGGCGGTTCTTCTGGAGGCATCGGCGAGGCGAGGGGTGGCCGGTGGCCGCGGCGAACAGCGCCGGTGGCGGCAATTGCCGCGCCGGGCACGAGAGGTAGAGAGAGCAGAAGGGAGAGAGCTCGGGAGAGAGAGGGAGAGAGGCAGAGGTGCGTGTCGGCGCCCGGGGCATCGAATCGGCGCCGGGGAGGCGGCGGAAGGAGGAGGTGGCCGAGACGCGTGGCAGCGATGAGGGCACATGCCCGGCGTCCTTCTGTCCCAAGGAAAGGGACGACTGGCACGGCCAGGTGGACTGGGCCGTGCTGGGCCGGACCAGTGGCGCCAGGTAAGTCTCTTCTTCTATTTTCTATTTTTATTTCTGTTTTGTTTTCTTTGTTTATTTCTTTGCCACTGTTTTGAATTCAGAACAATTCAAACAATGCCAAAAACTCCTCTGAATATTTTTATTTTGCTAGATGGACTTTTCCAAAAGCTCATAAAATATTTCAGGGGTATTTGAAGTTATATTCTAATTATAAGAATATAATTCAAAATCAAATAGCTAATGATTTAAATTCAAATTCCCAAAATTAAGTCCATAAAATGTTCAATATTTTTGGTTGGGACCGTAACCCTTGCCAAAATATCAAACATTTAATAAGGGCATTTTGGAAACAATGAATGAGATTTTAGGGTTTTTGCCTTTCTTTTATTTAATTTTTGAGGCTTCCAAAATTCCTCAGTTCAACTTTCAGAAAATTAACATGATGCAAACAAGATGCAAACACTAGGCAGCACTAGAAGCTAGGGATGTGACAACTCGCCCCCACTAAACAAGAATCTCGTCCCGAGATTCAAGACGTGAGGTAAGAAGACAAGGGGGACTCTAAGTATCACAATCTTCATGATCCAACTGCCTTCTCGAGGTTGTTGATTTGTTGACTCAAATTGATCTTGACGTCTTCGCTTGCGAGGTCTTCGTCAAACATGATAATGACAGAAGGAGACTCTCTAGAAAACGATCTCCTTGAGGATCGAGTATTCAAGATCAACTCATGGAGTGAGAGGTAAGAACATCTCTGAAGCTAAGAGGCAAAACATGCATCGGGAGGGACGGAAGAAGCAATTTGATGAGGTTTCAAAGTAGCGAGGAAAATAATTGTCATGATACCACAACGAGACACCTTATGGAAGGAGACTCGTAGAAATATCCCTTTAAGTGGCAAAAAGAATTACATTTGATTTAGAGATCATTGAAACTCTTTATACCAGCCTAAGGTAATCACAATCGACCATTTGGCGGGGTTCAAAGAATGACATATCCGGAATCGAATGGATGATGTGGATTACCTTGTTGAAAACAACACAAGGGTTGATTCTAGTAATCGGGAGAAGCTCAACAAGAGAGAGTGAGTCCATCGTTGAAAGGGTTATAGCATAACCGAGGAAACCGAGAGCATTATGCAATTAATGCCGATAATAAAACCTAGAGCTTGCGTGCTCTCAAGAACTTGAGCATTTCCATTTTCATCAAGGTTTTACCAACATCCGTGTCAAGGGTGCCGACAACACAACATACTACCATGATGAATAGCGATGGACGATGCGTATGCAAAGGAGGATAACACTTTCTCGATTTCACCTTAGCGAGGCCAAGGGGACGAAATCGATGATCGACCGAGACATTTAGCACTCCGCTTCTAATGTTCTCCTTGATGTGCTAGCATAATCCATTCATAGATATGGTTTGATATCTAGAACATCAAGTAAAAGGTCGGACTTCGGAAACACAAAAATCATAAGGCATAGCTAGGGAGTAAATCCTACTAAGTCCTTATGGGAGGTGGCTAACTTCTTCAATCAAGATATTACAATAACAGGTCTTCCTACCGGGTGTGTTGGCCACTTACATCCACCTACCGGGTTACAGAGAGACCAAGATTATAATTTGGGAAATGTTCCAACCATCATATCTGCCGAGATTCAGATCTGGTTGGTGTCGAATAATCTAAACTCATCGAGTCTAGAAGGAAAATGAAAGTTTGCAACACAAACCGACGAGAAGACGCTATGTAGTTCTCGTGAAATGAACTACGATAGCAAGCTCCAAAACATGAGCCGTTCTCACTACAAACTGTGAACACGCTGTCCAAGACAAGCATGACCACATAGTAGTCTTATAATAAAACACTAGCGAGTTCCGTGGGGAACCATCATCGAGGATATCAAGTCCTTGCATAGGGTATACTCTTAAGAAGGAGCTTCTTCTCCTTGAACAAATCAATCAAGGCTTGGTGTGCTGCTGATCACATATGGAGTGGAGGTAATTAATCTACCAAACCATGGTATACTTTGCACATGTGTGACTAACTTGGGATGATTCCAAGGAAGCAACATTGACTTTATCAAATTCACGGCGGCAACTTGCACCAAATGCACATGAATTAGAGGAAGTCACTTCTTCCATCCATGCATATGCTTCATGAGCTAGCATGAAGTAATGCTTTCAAAAGTTTCCAACACTAACTTAATGTTCCACAAAATCATGGAGAAGATAAGGATGTTGTCGATGGGCTCAACAACAATTTATCCAGATTCCCATGGAGATGGAATTCCATAACTATGTGAGCAAGGAGATAGTATTGGTCAGACCCAAAAGACATAATGATGTATGCTCGAGGGAAATCCACGAGTAAGACAACATTACGAACATCGTTGGTTCTGATTTGATTTGAGAATAGCCCACACTCAAATCAAAGTTTTGGCAAGACAATAGCTCCAACAACTGGTCTCGAGGATCAATTGATGAAGATATCATATTTCTTCAACACACACAAGATATCCCTTAACACGAACTAAGTCAGACAAGCTTTTATCTTCCAACTCTCCAAGTTGTTGTTCAGCTTAGCCAACTAGCTCAGGGGTATCCAACACAGATTCTTGGAGAAGGGGTGGTTCACAAGAAACCAACTTGATCACGAGCTCAACATAGCGGTCAGGTGACAACCTGGTAATATTTCCGGAAGAAATACGGAAAATCACGAACCACCGGTATGTTACTAGGCTCGAGAGCAATCTTGCTTTTCAGAGCAAGATGATATGATCAAATAAGCAAGGGACCGAAAAATCCGAACTCATTGATCGAAGAGCGCACCAGAAATAAGGACTAGGTAGCACAATCAACCTTAGGGTGACGATTTAATAATCATCACGCTAAGAATGAGGCTATCGTCCATTTAACTACTAAGCAACGGAGTTGCTAGGAGTATAGATTTCACACATCACGATCACTTGTCGGTATTCCGGTTGCGACAACACGGGACCAAAGAATGAAAAATGATGGCAAGAAGTATCACTGCGTCAAGAATTCATGGGAGATGGCGTGCAATTCCCATGACATTCTTGATATAAAGATGGTAATACTCCGGGTAGAAATGTAACAAGAGTTGGGTAGACATTTTGATCTGCGAGATACAACTACTTTGACCCAATCCTGGATATGGATGAGGTACTGGAGTTTGTTTCTCCTAGTCATTCTGGAATGGAATGGCTCGATGGACCACAAGAATAATAGGCATCGATAACACGAATGCACGCCATAAACTTGACTATCAATTGATAGACGAGGGTCGGATAATTAAAGAGGGACAACCCAAGAGAACATATGATTTTCTGAGTTGTGGATGCATGGACTAGCATGTCGAACGAGTTCAACATATTTCTTCCAGATAACCCATGCAGAAAAGGTTGAACTGGCAGAGTCACAATAGAGAGAAGAACTCATCAAGAGCACTCTGGTTGTGATCTTTTGGTTCAAAGAACTTCGCCATAAACGGTTCATAGTATTTGAAGAAGGAAATACCACAAACCTCGAGGACTATCGCAAGGTTACTAATAACCTAAAGGAACTAGCAAACACTATCAACATGAGGTAAGTGGGGTGAATCTTGGGTCAAGAGCCCAGGAGTAGAATACCTACTACTAAGTGGCATCACGGGATGCTTTCTAGAATAAAGGCCAGAATCATCACATCGATACGATCATGGCTAGATTACTAGATGATCCCCTAAGACACCTAGGGTCATAGTAATAATTCCAACATATATGTCAAGGCAATAAATTACCTCAACGCACCGACTAGTGTGCTTATTCTGACCATAAAGGACACCGGGAACGGAAAGAAAGGATTTGCAAATGCATCGACTATTTAGAAACCTAGGATGACTCGACAAAGATAACGGCCGTAATGCTCAAAAATTTGGAGACATACAATGTAAATAGTGGCATAACCACTTAATATCACAATATCAAAGTTCTGAGACCAGCTATGAACATATGGAAGTAGTAAAAACTGAACTGAGATTTGAAACTAACAATTCTATAAGTCTATGGATTAGTAACACCTCATCCTAATAGATAGATGAGAAGGCCCGCCTTAATCCCGTAGAAGAGAAGAGGATGACTTCGGATCGAAGGCCATGAGGTATAAGGAGTAAAAAGAGCCTTACGCTCCATCCCACAATCAATTCCCTTATATAACTAAAGCATTTCTAGACTCAACTTGACCGGTTTGGCTTGGTAATCCTCACAGCAATCAAGCTCGATACCAAAGCTGTCAGACCCGACTCAATGCCACATCGATCTAGCATGTAACACCTCATATCACTTTGCGGCCTCACGCACGGTATCCCCACGGTGTCGCCTTACCTTTGCCGGGACCGCTTATGCCTTTTGGCACACGATATGATAGTGTCGCTAGCATCCATATGATAAGGAGCCCGAGCTGACATGGCTAGTCGTAAACCCAAAGTGGCGCAAACTTACAGGACAGCATCCATGACCCGAAGATCGAACGTGTCGGTCATCGCCGAGTGAATCCAGTCAGTAGCACCGGGCTAGCAGACTCGTGAACCGGTCAGAAGGGCTAACAGACTCCGGTATTCATCGCGACATTTCCCGGGATGCATACGAGAACGAAGAAGGACACATGCCGGCCAGCCTAAGTGTTCCGGAGCAAGAGTAAGCTACCATGGCTCGGTGGAAACACTAGGAGACATTTCCGATAAGAGAGGCTACTAAAGATAAACAACTAGATAGTCGATCCCACACATACCAAGCATTGCAATAACATACACACAATATGCTCGATATGTGCAAATACAACATGGCATCACAACATGACTCTACGACTCAAGTATTTATTCATTAGGCCCGAGGAGCGAGATATTACAAACATGGGTCTCATGACCCAACACTCGAGCATACAAGTCAAAGCACAAGCGAAGCTTAACATGTCCGAGTACGCATAACTATAAATGAAAAAGGCTTAGAAGCCCGACTATCTACTAGATCTGCCGAGGGCACAAGATCGTAGCTGAGGTATCAAGCTAAACGTCAAGTCCAAGCGAACTACTAGCGAGACCAAGTCTCTCTGCAAAAACATAAAATAGGCAAACGTGAGTACAAATGTACCCAGAAGACTTACATCGTAACTAACTACATATGCATCATTATCAACAAAGAGGGTGGTGGAGTTTAACTACACAAGCCAGCTTTGACTCGTGGCTATCCCGAAACTACGAACGCAATGTAACTCTTTTGAGGTGGCGCACACGAGTCCACATATTCACCATATCAATACACCACTATGGATCCGCCTCCCTGCTCCCTCACGAGAACGCCATCCATAGCACTCACGCTATCTTGCGTATTTTAGAGTAACCACTTTCACTTGTCTATGAACTATGCAAGGGGTCCAAGTTTCCATATCCGAGGAATCCGCTATTCAATAGATAATGATAACCCCGCAGGGTGTACTTCTTCACACACGCTCGCCACTTATCGCCTCAGACACGCCATGTACCGCGGCAACCTTCAAGCGAAGCCGGGCGAGGAGTCGGCCACGCCTACCTAAACACTCAAGTCTCTCGTCCGTGTTTATCGCCTATTCGGGTTCCATCCGCAAGGAGATCCGCCGGTGTCGCCACGGCCCCAAACGATGTGAGCAGGGTTCCCAAGCCCACCTCGACGGGTGGATGTACGCTGGTACACCGTACACGGTGCCTAGTCTCGTCCCAAGCCCACCTGCACGGGTGCCACTTGGTAGACTACTAACACTACCTACAAACACCGTAAACTAGTTGCAACTCCCGGACAGAGAACAAGGGTGATTAAGAAGCCGAGAGGGTCGAGTTACGAACCCAATGTGTGGTAGTAATCGGTCATGGATCACAAACACGTAACTCAGTTCTCGAGGACGGCTGCAATGAGACAACCCACCATGTACTCCTACATGGCCTCTCACCGCTACCTTTACCAAATCGTGTTCACACATTTAGCTCTCAACAAGAGGGACATGTTCACACACCTCCGATTCATTCCCGATGAATCGACCGACTCAACTCTAAGCAAGAGCAGGCATGACAAACAAGCATGAATGAGTAGGCACATCAGGGCTCAAACAACTCCTACTCATGCTAGTGGGTTTCATCTATTTATCGTGGCAATGACAGTCATGCAGAGGATAAAGGGGTTCACTACCGCTGCAAGTAACAGATATGTCGTTGTTGTCCTAATGCAGTAAAAGAGAGCAGGAGCGAGAGAGTGGGATTGTATCGGAATGAACAAGGGAGTTTTGCTTGCCTGGCACTTCTAAAGATAATATAGTTCTTCATCGGTGTCATCGAACTCATCATCGAAACATCGTCTACCGAGAGGGGACAGATACCGGCAACAGAGAAGAAATACAATCAATGCAATGCACAATATGATGCATGCTCATGACATGGCAATATGCATGTGTTTTGGCTAATGCAAACTAGAACAGATTGAAATGAATCCATTTGAACCAAAGATTCAAATGCAAGCCCATTATATGAAGTCATAAAGGTGCATTAACTTGTTTCATCTAAACAGCAGGGTTAAGTTGCTCTAACATGCATGAAACCAGTGCAGATGGATAGATTGGATTTTTCTGATCATTTTTCATATATAACTTGTTTGATTTGGAGCTACGGTTGAATTTATATGAATTTTGGAAGTTTAAATCATTTTCTGGAATTTCCTGATTTATTTTAATTCCAGAAAATAGTTAATTGCGTCAGCACTGCGTCATGCTTACATCAGCAAGTCAACAGCGCTGACCAGGGTCAAACCTGACGTGCGGGTCCCACTAGTCAGTGGCTAGACTAATTAACAGAATTTGTTAACGCTAAACTAATCCTAAACCTAGGTAATTAGAAGGGGCTGGGCCCACATGTCAATGACCGGTGGAGGTCAAACCCCGGTCAATAAAGGCCCTAACACGCCGATGCTCGTCGCGGCGCATTTACAAAGATGGCGGGCAGCTTCGAAATCGCCCACGTGGCTCGATTTTGGACGCGGTTTGCGGCTACGGAAAGCTGGGAGTCTCGCGCATCCAACGGAGGCAACAACTCGCGCCAGAGTGGACTAAATCGACGGCGGCGGCAACTTTTGCGGCGACCGGAGTTCGGTGCACGGCGGATTAGGCGATGCAGGGAACGGCAGGAGCCGCGGGTGGTCGCGGTCGACTCGTGGGAACGTGCTGAGCACGGCCGCGTGCTCGATTGCAGCTCTAGGCAACGGTGGCTACGGGCGGCGACATGGCGGCGGCGAAGAGCTCTCGGCTCCCATGATTCGATAGCTACGCGATGCAAACAAGGCAGGGGAGAGAGGGAAAGATTCCGTGCTCACGGTGGACTCGCAGAGCAGGCTAGTGGGCTCGGGATGGCTTGGTGACGATTTAAACAACGACGGCGATCTCGGTGCCCGAGGAGGAAGACGAGGGCGGCGGCGGCTCCACAGGCGTCCGCGCCTTGTGGCTTGGCGGAGACGAAGAAGAAGGCGCGCGGGTTCTTTCCGAGGCATCGGCGAGGCGAGGGTGGCTGTGGTCATGGGCGAACAGCGCCGTGGCGGCAATGGCCGCGCGGGCACGAGAGGGAGAGAGAGCAGAGAAGGGAGAGAGCTCGGGAGAGAGTGAGGGAGAGAGGCAGGGAGGTGCGTGTCGACGTCCAGGGCGTCCAGAACGACGTCGGGGAGGCGGCGGAAGGAGGAGGTGGCCGAGACGCGTGGCCGCGCGCGAGGGGCACATGCCCGGCGTCCTTCTGTCCCAAGGAAAGGGACGACTGGCACGGCCAGTGGATCGGGCCGTCTTGGCCGGACCAAAGGGCGCCTGTAAGTCTCTTCTTCTGCTTTTCTATTTTTATTTCTGTTTTGTTTTCTTTGTTTATTTCTTTGCAATCGCTTTTGAATTCGTAACAATTCAAACGATGCTAAAAACTCCTCTGAATATTTTTATTTTGCTAGATGGACTTTTCCAAAAGCTCATAAAATATTTCAGGGGTATTTGAAGTTATATTCTAATTATAAGAATATAATTCAAATTCAAATAGCTAATGATTTAAATTCAAATTCCCAAAATTAAGTCCATAAAAATGTTCAATATTTTTGGTTGGGACCAGAACCCTTGCCAAAATATCAAACATTTAATAAGGGCATTTTGGAAACAATGAATGAGATTTTAGGGTTTTTGCCTTTCTTTTATTTAATTTTTTAGGCTTCCAAAATTCCTCAGTTCAACTTTCAGAAAATTAACATGATGCAAACAAGATGCAAACACTAGGCAGCACTAGAAGCTAGGGATGTGACACCATATCATCAATATCAATCAAGCAGGAGTAGGGTTTTACCTCCATCGAGAGGGCCCGAACCTGGGTAAAAACATTGTGTCCCTTGTCTCCTGTTACCATCCACCTAGACGCACACTTCGGGACCCCCTACCCGAGATCCACCGGTTTTGACACCGACATTGGTGCTTTCATTGAGAGTTCCTCTGTGTCATCACCGATAGGCTTGATGGCTTCTTCAATCAACAACAACGCCGTCCAGGGTGAGACTTTTCTCCCCGGACAGATCTTCGTGTTCGGCGGCTTCGCACTGCAGGCCAATTCACGTGGCCATCTGGAGCAGATCGAAAGCTAGACCCCTGGCCATCATGTCAGGTTTGGAAGCCTAAACTTCACGGCTGACATCCGCGGCGACTTGATCTTCGATGGAGTCGAGCCACAGCCGAGCGTGTCGCACTGTCACGATGGGCATGATCTAGCTCTGCCACGGACAAGACTCGAGGTCAAGACATGAATCCGCTCCGACCCATAGTTCGGAGCCAATCGCGCAGATCGAGGACGGGTGGCTGGACACCGCCTCGGGGGCTGCAACTTCTATGGCGATAGAACTGAATATTGATCTTGTCCCTTATAAAGCTCGTGACTCCGAGGCGCCGACTTCGCCGACCAACCTCCTGTGCCCTCGCCAATCGAATCCGATTGGCGCCGATTATGGAGTTCACCGCGCGACATCTTTCAAAGACTCACCCTTTGGCGACATCCTGAATTCGCTAAAACATCTCTCGTTATCAGGAGAACCCTGGCCAGACTACGGTCAGGATGGTTGGGATGCGGACGACGAAGAAATTCAAAGCCCACCCACCACCCACTTCGTAGCCTCTGTCGATGATTTAACCGACATGCTAGACTATGACTCCGAAGACATCGACGGTATGGACGACGATGCCGGAGACGATCAAGAACCAGCGCCTACAGGGCACTGGAAGACCACCTCATCGTATGACATATACATGGTGGACACCCCAAAGGATGGGGACGGCGAAGAAGCAGCGAAGGCAGATTCCTCTAAGAAACAGCCCAAGCGCCAACGCCGCGCCGCCGCTCTAAATCCCGCCACAAGAAGAATGGAGATTCCGCACCGGAGATAATAACACCCCGTAGAGTGTCAAGACAACCCCTCTAGCACAATTCAGACAGAGGACGGGGAAGCCAGCCCTCGAGAGAGCGCGCAGATGAGGAGTTAGAGGATGACAATTACATGCCTCCTCCGGAGACGAGGCAAGCCTCAACGACGATTTAATTTGTCGTGCCCGAGGATCCCGTCGAACAAGAGCGCTTTAACGCAGCTAATGGCCACAAATAACAGCCTAAAGAAAAGCAGCAACAGCTTCAAGCCGATCAAGACCTCGCTGGCCGACAGATGGACCGAGGTCCTCGCGTCAAGAGTATGAACTCGAACGCCCTCAAAAGCTACCTAAAACGCAAGTTGCTCCCCGACTAGAGGAGGAAGCATACAAACCTTCATCACCCGTGCACAATACAGCAGACCGACCACCCCGTGGTCGCGACAGAGAGCATCTAGGCCCCCATCAGACCGCACTCGGCATCGATCGAAAAGCACGGGTTACGGGAATGCGCCGACTTATGGATATATTGGAGGACAAGGCAAGACAATCCAGATCCATATACGGATCACGGGTGCCCCACGACCCACTACGACTACCGTCGCGCCAGATATGAAAGAACTCGGCGGGCGAACACAGCAGCATAACGCCTCTTGAGCTGCGTCGTGATATTGCTCAATATAGAGGCACCGCACACCCACTATGGTTCACAGACGAAGTAATGGATCATCAAATCCCTGAAGGGTTTAAACCCGTGAACATTGAATCCTACGATGGCACAACAGACCCCGCGGTTTGGATCGAAGATTATCTCCTTCATATCCATATGGCGCCGGCGACGATCTCCACGCCATCAAGTATGTCCCACTCAAGCTTAAAGGACCAGCTCGGCATTGGCTTAACAGCTTGCCCGCTGTAGCGACCCGACCTCAGATGGTCAAGTCTCTGTGCTCAGGTGTCATCCCCGGATCAAGAATGTCGACACCACACAAGATTTCAAGGATTTATAACAGAGTAGCAATCACACACTTATTACATCGAATGTCTCGTAAGAGAACTTATTACAATAATATGGCTTAAGGCCATCTAATGCGATAACAATGAAGGCTTGGAAGATAAAGTGAGTCCATCAACTCCAACGGCATAATCGAGCTGCACGGCAACGACCTCACTAACCTTACTCCTCGCTGAAAAGTTCGCAACATAATACGTTGCAGCCCGAGAACGGGTCAAGACATGGAATATGCCGCAACGTAACACAAAAGAGCAATAATGTAATAATGCTACCACTACATGCATATTTGGCTGGTGGAAAGCTCTATGGTTACAATTTTGCAAAAAGCCAATTTTTCCCTACTACAAAGGAATCGATTTTAATTTAACTATCATGGTAGTTGAAACATCATTTCAGAAGGTAAACCCCAACTCAATGATCCCAATTAAAAGTAATTAACAACCCAGCAATATTAATTTAAGAGTGTTGAGATACATGCGAATACTCAAGTACTAGATACTCAGAATTGTCCATAACCGGGACACGGCTAACCATGATTAGATTGTACACTCTGCAGAGGTTTATGACTTTTCCCATAAGAAGACTCGATCGCCTCCGCTGATTCTCGCCCGCATGGTGTTTGAGAGACGGATGACCGAGACACGCCTTTCGTAAGCATTAAATCTCTACTCCGGGCAGACCATACCAAACCTACAAACCCACTACCTGCTGATCCACCTCTTCAAGAGCTTCACACAACTTACTCAAACTATGCTAGAGCCCATAATAGCTTGCGGCTGCACACAGAAGTTTCTAGCATGAATAGACTCAGTTCCCTTTGAGCTTGGGTGGCGGTCCATAGGAGAATCACACGGTAACCCCGGGATTTCCAAAAAATAAAACAGGCAATCACTAGTAACCCTAGGTGCCTCAATCCACCCAGATGTGTATTAAAGTTGCCACCTTAAGTAAACCATTAATTATCAATCTCACATCTGTCATGGATATCACTGAAACCCAATCCACGTCTACGAGCATAGCATGGCAATATAAGCAATACGTAGAAGTAACTCCCAAGGGTTTGATATGAAACAGGACAATAGGTTCTACCTCATCAACTACTTCCCAATACCCACATGTTAAAAGCATCCTAATCATGCAATGTTTGAGGATTGATTCTAATTTATAAAACTGGGTATGAAAAGAGTATGATCAATGTGTTACTTGCCTTGCTGACGATCCGGGTATCCTAGAGACTCGTAGTAACACGCTTCGCACTCCGGGAATTCTATCGCAAGCAAACAATAACATACATAAGCAACAATCAAAGATGCACAAGTAGAACTCCAAATAAAAGAGTTTGACCGGAGAGTTCAAGTTAAAAACTCCGGTTTGCAAGAAGAATCAAATCAAACAAAGCAACAAAACTCAAACGGCAAAAGAAACAACTTCGTTTTGCTATTCTGGATCTAGGTCAAATTTTACAGAAGAAAAATCTTGATTGAGTTGATTATTCGGAAAGAGGGTTTCGAGATGAAACTCCAGGCGCTTGAATCACCTGATTCCGACAAACGAGCGAAAAGATAAACAGGTTTGAAAATCGGATCAGAAATCTCGATCAGAATAATCACGGAATAACTCCGATAAAAGAAAAATGACGAACTGCTAAACGGACGAACGTTCGTTAGCAGAAACTAAACAGTGAACGCGTTCGTTAAAACGAACAGACGAACGGACGTTCGCTAAACAAATAAACCGGAAAAATAAAATAAACCGATCTAGAAAAAAATGATCTAGGGTTTTCAAAGAAAACCGAGGGGTTTATTTTAAAAAAACCGGCGGCGGGTCGGGTACCTCCGGTGGCTCGTCCGGCTGGGCGGCGACTCGGTGGGGCTTCGCGACGGCTGCGGGCTGCGCGCGGGCGGCGGCGGCGGCGGCGGCGACGGCAGCGGCTCATCACGGCGCGCATGTGGAGTGTGGCGGGGTGGTGTGGCGGCGGTGTGGCGGCGGGCGGCTTTATAGGGGCGGGCGGGCTGGGCTTGGGCGAGGGCGGGGTGGAGTCCGGCTCGACCCGCCTCGGCCCATCCATGCAGACGGCGCAAGATGTTGGAAGGCGGCGGCGGCTGGTTGGGCTGCTTGCTTTGGTTGGGCCTTGCCCGGTCGGTAGCGAGGTTAATTAATTAATTTTTTTAACATTCCGCCGAAGAAAAATACCTAGAAAAATAAATAAAAACCTAAAAATTCCAAAACAAGTTTTCTCCGTCTAAATAAAATATTTAGAACAAGATGAACTTTTCTTGGCCCCTAAAATGCAATTTTTAAAACATGCAACATTTTTCTAGGAGCAATAAAATCCCGAATAAATCAAATAAACTCCCAAAAATGATTTTAACATTTTTCCTCCGATATTTCAATTATTTTGGAGAAGTCATATTATCTCCCCTCATTTATTATTTTAAAATGAAATATTTTTCCGGAGAGAAAATAATTAAAATCATATCCTCGTCTTCACTATTTGATAAAAATTCAAATATGAAAATTAGAAAAACCCCAACTCTCTCCGAAGGTCCTTGAGTTGCTTAGGATTTCGAGGATTGCAAACGAAAAAGCAGTGAAATATGATATGCATGAATGATCTATGTATAAAATGCCAAATTGGAAATTTGGGATGTTACAAACCTACCCCCCTTAAGATGAATCTCGCCCTCGAGATTCGGGTTGGCTAGAAAATAGGTGCGGATGGTCCTTGCGAATATCCTCCTCTCGTTCCCAGGTGGCTTCCTCCTCAGAATGATGACTCCACTGAACTTTGCAAAACTTGATCACCTTGTTGCGAGTGACTCGGCTATCAAACTCAAGAATCTTAACGGCTTCTCCTCATAAGTCGATTATTATCCAACCGAATCGCCTCCAAAGGTATCAGATCATTCAACGGTATATCGCCATCTCAAAGATGGCACTTCTTCAGCTGTGATACGTGAAACACATTGTGAACGCCTGACAATCCTTCTGGTAACTCCAGCTTATAGGCAACTTCTCCCATCCATTCCAAAATACGATACGGTCCTACAAATCTCGGGGCTAACTTTCCCTTAACTCCAAATCGTTTTACTCCCCTCAAGGGTGATACTCGTAAGTAGGCTCTGTCTCCAACTTCATAAGTTACTTCCTTGCGTTTTGAGTCTGCGTAACTCTTTTGTCTGGACTGAGCAATTTTTAGTCTGTCTCTGATCAATTTAACCTTCTCCTCTGATTCCTTGATCAAATCTGGTCCAAACAACTGACGGTCTCCTACCTCGTCCCACATCAATGGTGTTCTACATCTGCGCCCATACAGAGCTTCAATGGTGCCATCTTCAAACCGGCTCGGTAATCTGTTATAAGAAAACACCACGTATGGCAAATTGTCATCCCAACTAGATCCATAATCTAGCGCACAGTGCTCTCAACATATCCTCCGAAATCTGATTGACTCTCTCTGTCGCCCATCTATCTCATGTGAAAAGTCTTCAACTCCAATCGGGTTCCCAAAGTCTGGTGTAACTGATGCCAAAACTTTGAAGTAAACTGGGTTCCTCTATCTGATACGCTACTCCTCAGAACTCCGTGCAAACATACGATCCTGTTCATATATATCTTGGCCAACTTCGCACTTGTATACGTTGTTTTCACCGGGATGAAATGAGCTACTTTAGTCAATCGATCCACAACTACCCATATAGAATCATATCCTGCCTTGGTTTTGGGTAATCCGGTAATAAAGTCCATACCAAGTTTATCCCACTTCCATTCGGGTACTGGCATAGGCTGTAACAGTACTGCTGGCTTCTGATGTTCTTCCTTCACTCTCTGACATACATCACAGACGGCTACATACTCGGCAATATCCTTCTTCATTCCAGTCCACCAGAAACGTTCCTTCAAGTCCAAATACATCTTAGTGTTTCCGGGGTGAATCGAGTATGGTGAGTCATGGGCCTCCTGAAGTATCAACTTCCTGATCTCCGAATTGTTGGGCACATAAATTCGGTCCTCAAACCACAAGGTATCGTGCTCATCTTCACGAAAACCTTTGGCTTTACCTTCGCCCATCCTCTCTCTTATCTCAGCAATCTCTTTGTCTTCCTTCTGAGCTTCTTGAATCTTGTCCAACAGCGTTGACTGAACTTCCATTGTTGCAAGAAAACCTCTTGGAACAATCTCCAATCGTAGTTCCATGATCTCTGCAGCCAACTCCTTTGGCATTCCCTTGCTCACAAGAACATTAGCATAACTCTTCCGGCTCAAAGCGTCTGCTACGACATTGGCTTTTCCTGGATGGTAGTGTAGCTTCATGTCGTAATCCTTTATAAGTTCCAACCATCTCCTCTGCCTGAGGTTCAACTCCTTTTGTGTGAAAATGTACTTCAAGCTCTTATGATCCGTGTACACATCACAACGGTTTCCAATAACATAATGTCTCCAGGTCTTTAGTGCATGCACCACGGCTGCTAACTCCAAATCATGCGTGGCATAGTTCAACTCGTGTGGCTTCAGTTGTCGTGAGGCATACGAAACAACCTTTCCTTCCCCGCATAAGCACACATCCAAGTCCCAAGCGAGAGGCGCCACAATACACTTGAAACTCCTTATGTATATCCGCAAGGTCAAGATCGGGCTGTAGTCAATCGCTCCTTCAGCTCTTGAAAACTTGTCTCGCACTCCTCCGTCCATTTGAACTTGGTTTCCTTCTTTAGCAATTCCGTCATTGGTTTAGCAATCTTGGAAAAATTCTCAGTGAATCTTCGATAGTATCCCGCTAGTCCAAGAAAACTACGGATCTCGCCAACTGAAGTGGGTGCCAACCATTTAGTGACCGACTGAACCTTACTGGGATCCACTGCTATACCCTCTCCTTATATAACAGGCCCCAGAAATCCAACTTCCTTCAACCAAAACTCACACTTGCTGAATTTGGCGTATAACTGGTGTTCCCTGAGTTTCTCGAGAACCAAACACAAGTGTTCCGCGTGCTCCTCTTCGTTCTTCGAGTATATCATAATGTCATCAATGAAGACCACAACAAACTTATCCAAATAGTCCATGAACACCTTGTTCATCAAACTCATGAAATAGGCAGGGGCGTTAGTCAGTCCAAATGACATGACCGTATACTCATATAATCCGTACCGAGTGGTAAATGTTGTCTTGGGTATATCCTTCTCTCGGATCTTCAACTGATGGTATCCCGATCGCAGATCAATCTTCGAAAACACCTTAGCTCCTTGTAACTGATCAAACAGATTGTTGATCATTGGTAAGGGATACTTGTTCTTTATCGTTACTTCATTTAGAGCTCGGTAGTCAACAACCATCCTTAGGGATTTATCATTCTTCTCCACCAAAAGTACTAGGGCTCCCCAAGGTGACGATTTTCTACGAATGTAACGTTTCTCCAATAACTCCTTAATCTGCTTCTTAATTTCCTCCAGATCATTTGTTGGCATCCGATAGGGTCTCTTAGATATCGGTCCTATTCCTGGCAAAAGCTCTATCAAAAACTCAATGTCTCTGTCCGGTGGCATACCAGGTAACTCTTCGGGGGAAAACATCCGGAAAATCCTTTACTACAGTGTATTTCCTCCCGCATAACTCCCGTGAGGGCGCTTATTGGCTCCTCCTAGGCACATGCCTAGATACATACTTAATCCTTTTCCCTCCGGTAGTAAGATAAATTGACTTACTAGCACACAATACTTCCTCCATACTTTGACTTCCAAACCATACCTAATATCACATCCAATCCTTGCGACTCCAAGGTAATTAGGTCGACGGAAATACATGCGTGCTAATAATTACAGTATCTCGGTGCACCATCTCGCTAGCCATGTACTCGATCCCAAGTAGCTCACTAAGAGGGTGTCCTAAGGGTTTGGGCTGGCAACTTAAACTTTTCCACAAATCCCTTGATATGTATGAATGCGATGCACCAAGATCAAAAAGAACAATAGCGTAAATGACCGAACCAAAACTTACCTATCACCGCGTCCGCCGCTTTTTCAACCTCCTCCACGTTAACGTGGTTCACTTGTCCTTTGTTGAATGGATTGGGCTCTTCCCTGCGCTCCCGTTTCCATTCCCGTTCTTTCCTTCAGAGCAGTCATTGGCGTAGTGCCCTGTCTTACCGCACTTGTAGCAAACTACTTGGCTTAAGTCTCTCTTTGCGGGTGTAGATGGGTTAGAGCGGTTCTGGTTATTTTTGGCTCCATTCCCATTCCCGTTCTTCGCACCATTATGGTTATGCGATCCTCCTCCAGCATGGTTATGTCCTCCCTGGTTATGAACAAGTCCTCCTGAGTTCGGGGTCAAACGAGGCTTCTGGTGAGCTCCTGAATTGTATTTTCCTTGTCCATACTTCCTCTTACGATTATCAATCTGCTGCTGCTTCCTTCAATCATCAGGGCCTTATCTACCAACTCCTGGTATTTGTTGAAGGTTGCTACCATCAACTGCATACTCATCTCATCATTCAGCCCTTCCATAAACTTCTCTTGCTTCGCGGCATCTGTGGCCACATCATCAGGGGCATAACGCGACAACTTGCTAAACTCATCCACGTACTGGCCAACAATACTATTCCCCTGGCGTAGGTTGTGAAACTCACGCTTCTTCATCTGCATAGCTCCAGTCGAGACATGGGCAGTGCAAAACGCCTGCTGAAACTGAGCCCATGTGATAGTGTCGATAGGATAGGTGGCTGTGAAATTCTCCCACCATGCTGCTGCAGGTCCATCCAGTTGGTGTGCGGCAAAACGCACTTTCTCAGCATCTGTGCATCCAGCGGTGGTTAACTCCCTTCCAATACGACGTAGCCAATCATCTGCTACTATTGGCTCGATGCTACTCGAGAACACCGGCGGTTGTAACCTTAGGAAACGGGCGAGGTTATCCACTAGCAGCGGGTTGTTGTTGTTGGTGGTTCTGAACTAACAACTGCATCAGGGCATTCTGCTGCTGGATCAACTGGGTGATCTCCGGTGGGAAAACAAACTCGGGGTCTCTCCTCGGAGGCATCTGAGGGGTTTAGATGGAAGAGATTTAGAATAGAAAAAGGTCTAGGGGAGAAACACTACCCATATGTATATGAGGCAAACACAAGCATTCATTCAATCAAACAAACAAGGGCATACAAAACGGTCTGGGACTATCGCAAAAGTGCTCACTACTACTAGTTACATGGGGGGAAATGCTATTATCATGTGGCGGTCATCTAGAAATTCTGATCGGTGGAAGACTCCATGATGTCTGCTCCAGCTTCATCTTCGTAATCATCATCACTTGAATCCGAGTCGGTGTCGTCGATGATGATGTAGTTGTCCGGACGTATGAGGTCTTCTTTCGGAACTGGTCCTCCCATAAAGATTCCGATCTTCTCCACTAGGTCGTCATTCTTCTCCAATAGCGTCTTGATTTCCTCCTCATATCCATCGCGTGTGGACTTAAGTTCTTCCTCCAGCTCGATGATCCTGGTCTTCGCCTTCTTCAACTCGATCATGTCTCACAAGACATCCGGTTCTCCGACGCCGAATGTGCTGGTTTTGCTCTGGATAAAGGCTGCGACAGATCTATCCTTCTTGGTGCTGATCATCTCCCATTGTTCATCTCGGCGCCCACATATTTGATAGGTGGTATCCTCAAGTTCCTTGTTGTATATTTCTCCAATGCGTCCCATGGTAATATGAGCTGCCATACTCTTGCCAAGGCTCCAAGTGGGTGCTTTGAAAGAAAACTCTATGGGTTTGGAATTTGGCGAGAACGTCCTTCCTGGAACTCGTACTTGAATCATCCAAATTCTTCTTCCGGTAGGGTGGCGTTGTTCGCTCCAAAGAAGCTTGGTATTCCAATATTCAAGTACCTAGTGACTTCCTTCAAGTGGCGCCCAAAAGGTGTGTCTTCATTCGGTCAGGCAAACTTGGTCTTCATCTCCTTCATCCTAAAGAGTGGAAAGAGAAGAGGAGTCGAAATGAGTAGAGAAGTGTGACCTATGGTTTATCTTAGCGGTCGTGTCCTACACTCAACGTGTGCTCGATACCATCTTGTAGCGACCGACCTCGATGGTAAAGTCTCGTGCTCGGTGTCATCCCCGGATCAAGAATGCCGACACCACACAAGATTTCAAGGATTTATAACAGAGTAGCAATCACACACTTATTACATCGAATGTCTCGAAAGAGAACTTATTACAATAATATGGCTTAAGGCCATCTAATGCGATAACAAATGAAGGCTTGGAAGATAAAGTGAGTCCATCAACTCCAACGGCATAACTGAGCTGCACGGCAACGAGCTACGAACCTTACTCCTCGTCTGAAAAGTCTGCAACATAATACGTTGCAGCCCGAGAATGGGTCAGCACATGGAATATGCTGGCAATGTAACACAAAAGAGCAATAATGGAATAATGCTACCACTACATGCATATTTGGCTGGTGGAAAGCTCTATGGTTACAATTTTGCAAAAAAGCCAAATTTTCCCTACTACAAAGGAATCGATTTTAATTTAACTATAATGGTAGTTGAAACATCATTTGAGAAGGTAAACCCCAACTCAATGATCCCAATTAAAAGTAATTAACAACCCAACAATATTAATTTAAGAGTGTTGAGATACATGCGAATACTCAAGTACTAGATAGTCAGAATTGTCCATAACCGGGGACACGGCTAACCATGATTAGATTGTACACTCAGAGAGGTTTATGACTTTTCCCAAGAAGACTCGATCGCCTCCGCTGATTCTCGCCCGCATGGTGCTTGAGAGACGGATGACCGAGACACACCCTTCGTACATTAACTCTCTACTCCGGCAGACCATACCAAACCTACAAACCCACTACCTGCCGATCCACCTCTTCAAGAGCTTCACGCAACTTATTCAAACTATGCTAGAGCCCATAATAGCTATGCTACACACGGAAGTTTCTAGCATGAATAGACTCGCCCCCTTTGAGCTTGGGTGGCGGTCCATAGGAGAATCACACGGTAACCTGTGGATTTCCAAAAAATAAAACAGGCAATCACTGGTAACCCCAGGTGCCTCAATCCACCCAGATGTGTATTAAAGTTGCCACCTTAAGTAAACCATTAATTATCAATCTCACATCTGTCATGGATATCACTCAAACCCAATCCACGTCTACGAGCATAGCATGGCAATATAAGCAATACGTAGAAGTAACTCCCAAGGGTTTGATATGAAATAGGACAATAGGTTCTACCTCATCAACTACTTCCCAATACCCACATGTTAAAAGCATCCTAATCATGCAATGTTTGAGGATTGATTCTAACGCATAAAACTGGGTATGAAAAGAGTATGATCAATGTGTTACTTGCCTTGCTGACGATCCGGGTATCCTAGAGACTCATAGTAACACGCTTCGCACTCCGGGAATTCTATCGCAAGCAAACAATAATATACATAAGCAACAAGCAAAGATGCACAAGTAGAACTCCAAATAAAAGAGTTTGACCGGAGAGTTCAAGTTAAGAACTCCGGTTTGCAAGAAGAATCAAATCAAACAAAGCAACGAAACTCAAACGGCAAAAGAAACAACTTCGTTTTGCTATTCTGGATCTAGGTCAAATTTTACAGAAGAAAAATCTTGTTTGAGTTGATTATTCGGAAAGAGGGTTTCGAGATGAAACTCCAGGCGCTTGAATCACCTGATTCCGACAAATGAGCAAAAAGATAAACAGGTTTGAAAATCGGATCAGAAATCGCGATCAAAATAATCGCGGAATAACTCCGATAAAAGAAAAACGACGAACTGCTAAACGGACGAACGTTCGTTAGCAGAAACTAAACAGTGAACGCGTTCGTTAAAACGAACGGAAGAACGGACATTCGCTAAACAAATAAACCGGGAAAATAAAATAAACCGATCTAGAAATAAAACAATCTAGGGTTTTCAAAGAAATCCGAGGGGTTTATTTTAAAAAAACCGGCGGCGGGTCGGGTACTCACGTGTCTCGTCTGCGGGCGGCGGCTCGGCGGGCTTCGGCGACAGGCAAATGGCTGCGGGTTGCGGCGAAGCGGCGACGGCGGCGACGCGGGCGACGGCAGCTCGGCCCAAGGCGGGCTGGGCGGCGGTGGTGTGGTGGCGGTGGTGGCGGCGGGCGGGCGGCTTTATAGAGGGCGAGGCGGGCTGCTGGCTTGGGCGAGGGGGCGCCCGGGGGTGGAGTCCGGCTCAGACCCGCCCTCGGCATCCGTGCAGCACCTGACGGCCATGGGAAGGCGGCGGTGGCTGGTCAATGGGCTGCTGGTTGGCCTTCGCCCGGTCGGCGCGAGGTTAATTAATTTTTAAAAAAAACATTCTGCCGAAGAAAAATTCCTAGAAAAATAAATAAAAACCTAAAAATTCCAAAACAAGTTTTCTCCGTCTAAATAAAATATTTAAAACAAGATGAACTTTTCTTGGCCCCTAAAATGCAATTTTTAAAACATGTAACATTTCTCTAGGAGCAATAAAATCCCGAATAAATCAAATAAAATCCCAAAAATGATTTTAACATTTTTCCTCCAATATTTCAATTATTTCGAAGAAGTCATATTATCTCCCCTCATTTATTATTTTAAAATGAAATATTTTTCCGAAGAGAAAATAATTAAAATCATATCCTCGTCTTCACTATTTGATAAAAATTCAAATATGAAAATTAGAAAACCCCAACTCTCTCCGAAGGTCCTTGAGTTGCTTAGGATTTCGAGGATTGCATGAATGATCTATGTATAACATGCCAAATTGGAAATTTGGGATGTTACACCCGCAGAGTCAATTGGGTGTTGGGAGGACCTGGAAGCCGCATTCCTCGACAACTTCCAGGGCACATATGTGCGACCACCAGACGCTGATGACCTAAGCCACATAATTCAGCAGCCAGATGAATCGCCGACAGATTCTCGACACGGTTCTTAACAAAGAAAAATCAAATCGCCGATCGTCCGGATGCAGAGGCCCTCGCAGCCTTCAAACATAACATCCGCGATGAGTGGCTGGCCCGGCACCTAGGACAGAAAAGTGGAATCCATGGCAGCCCTCACATCACTCATGACCCGCTTCAGGCGGGAGAGGACAGTAGCTAGCTCAAGAAGAACAACCTCAAAAAAATGCCGGCAGTCCGGATACTAAGGACCACAATGGCGGTCGCGTCGAAATAAAAACAAACACCGCGTTAACGGCGATAACAATGAGGATACGGCAGTCAATGCCTGTCGGTGTACTAAGGTAGGGGTACCTCAGTACCCCAACTTGTGCACGGGCGGTCGCAGCTCCCCGCGGCAGGGTTTACCACGTGCTCGCCGAAGACCTTCCTGCTCCATGTCAAACCATTCAAAAGACGAAGTATACAAGACAGAAGATTGAGACCCGCAAGCGAGCTTGCCGGAAGGCCGCTCTGTGTTCAAGGTTACATCACTCACGCAAGGCCCCGGCGAGAGGAGCTCGCCAGAAGACTAGAAGATTACATCATAGAAGACACGCCTCGCGCTTATATGAGTCCCGGCGAGGGCCCGGGAGCGACAAGTTACAGAGCCCGCAAGCTCCCTGCCCGGCAGAGTCAAGACCCCGCAAGGTGCTTGCCGGGAGAGTTGCGCTGTGCCCGCTCCCACTCATCAGCCCACGCCATACTGGGCCTTTCGAGGGACGCGTGGCGGGTGGTCAGGCAGCCCGGGGACACGGTGGCACTTCACGGTGGTGGATCCATCGCCGCAAGGCACGGAGACGCAAGGGCGGGAGCTTTTGGGGTCGACGGCGACGGGCATTAAATGCCCTTGTCCCCCACTGTCAAAGTAGGTAGCGACCACTGTTCACACACTGTAGCTTCACTATTCCCGCACTATTCCAACTACCACCTCTTTTACATTTTTACCCCTTTCTCCTACGTTGACACCTGTCGGTGACCCCTTGCACTATAAAAGGAGGCCCATGCACAACGTGGAGGGGGTTCGACTCATTCGACACTACAACTCACCTACGCTCTTGAGCAAGAACAGAATAGAAGCACAAAGCAGCAGTAGGAGTTTTATCTCTCCGGAGAGCTCCGAAGCTGGGTAAAAACCGCCCGCGTGCTCGCTACGATCTGCTCTCTGTGCTCCCTCCGCCTCGCATCAAGATGCATAAGGGCTCCGCCCCATAGGTGTTCGTGGCGGCAGATCTCCCCGACATCTTTGGCGCGCCGGTAGGGGCGCCGAGGTTGTGCGGACCTGATCCGCGCCCACGCTGGCGCCGTTCTTCATCAACCTCTCCAGCTTCATCAGCCAGCCTCATCAACAATTGCGCCATGGCCCCAAGAGGAAGGCTTGGCGGTTGCAGGTCCGCTCTGCGTTCATCCGCCGCCACCGAGCCAACGGTGGGCGGGGAGACGCCGTCGGAAGGGTGGTCGCCGCGAGGACGCCGCGCGCCACCGATCCAAAGACAGACGGATGACCGCCTCGGTCTCCGTGGACACGCCACGCCCATCTCAAAGACGCGATAACCCAGCAACGCCATACCACGGAGGTGGTATCCGCATGCCGGGCAAGGACACACCGAGGCCAGCGGGATGCTCCGACCACCGTCCGTGCACGAGCAAAGCGAAGGTGCCGGCAGACCTCCCCTCCTAACGCAGCTTAGAGTCCGAGCATATCCCGCCTCGCACCGCCGCTCGCCCTCCAAAGAAGGCCAAGTCCGCAAGGACAGCTCGTGCTCGCCCGCAGCGCACTCCGGAGCGCTGCGCTGCCGCCGAGGACGCGCTTATCGAGCTCGCCAAGCCCGCAAGGACAGCTCGTGCTCGCTCCGCAAGCGCATCTCTCCGGAGCGCTGCGCTGCCGTCGAGGACGCGCCATCGAGCTCCACCGGCAAGTGCGAGGAAGCAAGAAATAGAAAAGCTAAGTCGTCCGAGCTTTTGTGCAGAGCACTCCTTAGTTCCATGCTTTTCTATGTTATGTTCTCGTCGTTAGCCCTCTGACGCAAAACCTGTGGCGCAGAGGAGCCTACCTGCGGGTAGCCGCACCCTTATCTTGCTTTCGAGCACGCCAACGATTTAAGTGAGCTGCGACGAGTGTCGCGCTTTGCTTCGCTTTTCGAGCACGCCAACGATTTAAGTGAGCTGCGACAAGTGTCGCGCCCTTGTTTCGCTGAGTCCGCCAGCAAGCTAAGTGCGTTGCGACTAGCGGCAACAAGGTTGCTTGCCGGTAAGACCTTGGCCAGCCAGGCTGCTTGCTTCGAAGTTCAAGCGCTTTCGCGCAAGGGCACCTTGCCGCAAGTTCTCTAGAAGCGTGGGTAAAGCGCACAAAGGGTGTAACGTAGCAAGCCTCGCCAGTAAGATGCCCTTCGTATGAGAGACTTGTGCGCGGAGGAACCTACCATGGATAGCCGCACCCTTATCTTGTTTCCAGCACGCCAACGATTTAAGTGAGCTGCGAGAAGTGTCGCGCCTTGTTTCGCTTTTCGAGTCCGCCAACAAGCTAAGTGCGCTGCGACTAGTCATGCAAGGTTGCTTGCCGGAAAGACCTTGGCCAGCCAGGCGCTTCGAAGTTCAAGACTTTCGGCGCAAGGGCGAGGGCCCTTGCCGCAAGTTCCCTAGCAGCGAGAGTATAAACATACTGAAGGGCAAGGCACGGCATCGTATTGCAAAGTCGCACGTAAAGGATTTATATACATATACATGTAAATAATGAAGCTGTTGCAGATTTATCTCAGCTGTTTTCATGGCGAAATTACAGCAACAAGGAGAAACCAAGAGCACACCGGCGCTGGGTCCCGCAAGCCCGAGTTGCCGGGGCTGCGAGTATCGAGATTCATCTCCGGCAAGCCGTGGTTGCTGGGGCTGCGATATCGATAAGTTTTCATCCTCGTCATGCATCCTCTTATGGACCGGGAAAGCGGGGCTGCGTCTTTGAACGAAGCGTGTCTTGTAAAACCCGTGCGCGGAGGAGCTGTGTCGTGGCCCGGGCTTGCGCCCTTATCTTGTTTTCGAGCACGCCAACGATTTAAGTGAGCTGCGACAAGTGTCGCGCCTTTGTTTCGCTTTTCGAGCACGCCAACGATTTAAGTGAGCTGCGACAAGTGTCGCGCCTTTGGTTTGTTTCGAGTCCGCCAACAAACACAAGTGAGCTGCAATCGCCCGCAAGGTTGCTTGCGGGAGGCAACACCGCCAGCTGGCTGCTGATGTCCCGTTTCAAGAAGCGTGTTCGCTACCGCAAGCTCCCCGAAGCGCAGGATGGGAACATACAAGGCACGAAGTCAAGTAAAGACTCGGTCCGACAAGCGCCCCTCTTTTCATTAAAAACATCCTAGTTTAGTACAAGTCCATAGAGGATGAAAAACATGATAGAGAGGATTACATATTTTAAATGCAGCTAAGGCCCAAGGCTTACAAATTAGAAGATAAGATGCTCAGAATCCTCTCCTGCTTTCTCTGCTCAGAGTTCAGGAGGTAGGTCAGGAGGCCCCGCAAGAGAAGCTTGCCGAAGGGCGTAAGGGCGCCTAGGAGAGCTACGGGTGCCAGAAGACACCAAGAGAACTTCCCGGGGGCCGGAGCGACGGGTGAAGTGACCTCGCCCTGCACCACGATCACGGGGTGGATGCCCTAAAGACCGCCGCGCCGCCCACGCCTCCCACGATGCCGCAATCGACGCGGCTGCACGGGAGGGGATGCGGCAGATGCGAAGTGGATTCGAGGCCGCTGGCTGCGCGTGCCTGCAGCATCGCTTTTGGGCCCGCCCAACAGCGCTCGGCACCGTGTGGCCCAGCCCGGGGCTCTGTCGGTGTACTAAGGTAGGGGTACCAAGGTACCCCAACTTGTGCACGGGCGATCGCAGCTCCCCGCGGCAGGGTTTACCACGTGCTCGCCGAAGACCTTCCTGCTCCATGTCAAACCATTCAAAAGACGAAGTGTACAAGACAGAAGATCGAGACCCCGGCAAGCAGAGCTTGCCGGAAGGCCGCCTGTGTTCAAGGTTACATCACTCACGAGAGGCCCCGGCGAGAGGAGCTCGCCAGAAGACTAGAAGATTACATCATAGAAGACACGCCGGCGCTATATGAGTCCCGGCGAGGGCCCGGGAGCGACAAATTACTGAGCCCGCAAGCTCCGGGCCGGCAGAGTCAAGACCCGGCAAGGTGCTTGCCGGAGAGTTCTTGCCAGTGTGCCCGCTCCAGCTCATCAGCCCACGCGTCACGCCTGGGCCTTTCCAGGACGCGTGGCGGGTGGTCTGGCAGCTGGGGACACGGTGGCACTTCACGGTGGTGGATCCATCGCCGTGGCGACGGAGACGCAAGGGCGGAGCTTTTGGGGTCGGCGGCACGGGCATTAAATGCCCTTGTCCCCATCACAAAGTAGGTAGCGACCATCGCTCACACAATCGTAGCTTCACTGTTCCCTTTTCTATTCCAACTACCACCTCTTTTACATTTTTACCCCTTTCTCCTACGTTGACACCTGTCGGTGACCCCTTGCACTATAAAAGGAGGCCCATGCACAACGTGGAGGGGGTTCGACTCATTCGACACTACAACTCACCCACGCTCTTGAGCAAGAACAGAATAGAAGCACAAAGCAGCGAGAGGAGTTTTATCTCCTGAGAGCTCCGGTTGGGTAAAACCGCCTGCGTGCTCGCCACGATCTGCTCTCTGTGCTCCCTCCGCCTCGCATCGCATGCATAAGGGCTCCGGTCCCATAGGTGTTCGTGGCGGGCAGATCTCCCGACAACGCCGGATTCAGAGGCTCTAAACCCGTCAACTAAGAAGCCATTCAAAAGAACTACTCCGGTCCGTCCCAATTTGGACCAAATACTCGACCGCTTCTTGCCGATACATGGCACCCCTTAAGCAGATAACCACACCAACAGGATTGTTGGGTATTCAAGCAGTGCAAGTTAATTGTCAAAACAATGACAAGGGCTGCACAAAGAACGACGAGGAAGAGACCCGGCCGCCGAACAGCAGAGGACAGAAGGGTTTCCCCCCACAAGTGCGGACGGTAAATATGATATACGCAACCCACATACCCAAAAGGGAGCAGAAACATGCACTTCGGGACGTATATGCGATGGAGCCAGTCGCCCCGAAGTTCAATCCATGGTCCTCTTCTCCGATCACTTTCGATCGAAGGGACCACCCTACCAGTATCCGCCATGGCGGATTCGCCGCATTGGTTCTAGACCCAATCGTCGATGGCTTTCACCTCAGTAGAGTCCTCATGGACAGCGGCAGCAGCCTGGACCTGCTTTATCGATATCTGATGCGCCAAGATGGGCATAGACCCTCAAGGATTAAACCTACAAAGACGACCTTCAAAGGCGCTATACCGTGTCGAGGCCAATTGTACAGTGCTCGGTTCTGCTGGAAGTGGTCTTCGGATCCCGGATAATTTCCGGCGAGGAGTTAATCTTCGACATAGTCCCGCTCTGCGGTGGCTATCACGCCTGCTTCGGACGAATCGCGTTTGCAAAGTTCAACGCGTTCCGCATTATGCATACCTCAAGCTCAAGATGCCAGGCCCCGTGGAGTCATCACGATCAACGGAAATATCAACGCCCCTCCGAACGGAGGAACACACACTGCTCTCGCGTAAGTACGCAATAGCCTCTTAAGGCAATTTTCGAGTCCGCCGTTAAAGGACCGGACATGATTAAACGCTACCGAGCAACATACATCAAGACCACCGCACGCTCCGAGCATCGCCAGAGTAATGCGGCCCCAACCCCAGCCCTTGCATGATTGCAAGACAAACTCCCCACATACATCATTACGCCTGGAGATACCTTGGGCATAGGGGAGGCACGACCACGCGCAGCCCAGAGCGCGTTCAACCACACCAGGGCTCCTAAGTGTGTCGCTCTTTTCTTTTCCTTTTTTATCTACAGGACTCCGTTTATAAGAGGTCCCGTCCAGCAAGAGATCGGCCGAACTCACGATGCAACAGCCAGGGAGGAACAAGGGCTATGACGAACACTCAGGTGGTCTCCATTACGAGCATTAAATCTGTTTATTACACCATTCCGCAGCCCACCCCTGGAGGGGAACATGTTTAAAATAGTCCAAACCCTTGCTTTTCGCACCATTTGTATCGTTCTACACTCATAGCAGATTCCTTGAATAAACAATGCAGCACTTTTTGCCTATAATTGCATTACTTTTTTTACATATATGTTCATTAATGACATCTTGCACCTGACATTTTGGTACGGCCGAATACACCAGGGCTTATGTTCCCGCATTATGGTGTGATAAGTCCAACACTTTCACAAGTGCGGCACCCTGAACTTATAGCATTATATGCATCGGCTCCAATCATGTCTTGGGTCAATAGTTGGGTTTGCCTGCCCCATGTTTTGGTACCTTACGCCTTCTCGTTAAGGCTAAGGTAGCACTGGGAGAACCACCGCGATTGCGCCCCTTGGCTGAGCTGGGCGAGCGATGGAGAAACCTAAAACTGACTGTCATGATAAGGCGAGAGACTGGTCGCTGTTCGTGAGGTCTTTTCGAGTCCCTAAAGACTTACGCCGCTTAGAGTGAGGAACCGGGTAATGTCCGGCCCAGGCGTGGATAGCACCCCGAACTCGGTCTTCCGACACTAGGGGCTTCGCCAAAATTTAAAATTATAGAATTCTATGGCTAAGTGAGAGTGTTCAAGCATTATAAGTCCGGTTGCCTTGTTCGTTGTGTTGAGCGCCTCCCTAGATGGACCCAAAAATGGGAACAAGAGCGCTCAAGTTTATCCCGAACACCCCAAAGACTGTGGCATGGGGGTCAAGCCGACGACTTGCCATCTCTCGATTTGATATACTGATCGCATGTAAGGTAATATTTTAAATCAAATAAGCGTTGCTTAGCGCATGTGAACAATGTTTTCAGCGCATGTGATAACACATGGCTAACCTACTCAATAATTACATCTCTAGGGCACTCATCCACAATCTTATGGGCACCCTTCAGATAGTCTTATAGTACATCTCGGCGACGATACTCTTTGCCCGGCGCGGCGTCCCATCGAGAGCCTCTCTCGCATCCAGCCTGCCCCAATGCACCTTTTTATAGCAAGGGCCCGACGGCACCTTCAATGCAAAGCGGAGCGCTTGATGACCTCCACCCGTGGGCGCGTCCCACCACCGCCAGACGAGGCAAGTAGCTCCTGTGCATGGCCTCTCCAGCCACAAATGGACTATGAGGCCCTTCATGGCCTGCTCGGCTACCTTGTGGAGCTCGACCAGCCGCTTCACTGGTCGCTAGGGGCACCGGATGTCCGCCTCACAGATCGAGACCGTAAGACCTTCTTCATCGAGCTCCCCTCCTCAGCCCGGTAGAATGCAGCGGCATCGGACACGCTGCGAGGCAGATCTGCAAACGCCCCTGGAGAGCTCCGAATTCGGGTAAGTAACAGGTAATTTACATTCACATGCTTGCTTTGCATGAAAAATGCCTTACCCGCCGCTATCTTCTTTGTCGCCTCAATCTCCTGGAGGGCCTTATGGGCCTCGGCCTTAGCGGCTTTGGCACTTTCAAGAGCCGAGGCAAGCTCGGACTCTCGAGTCTTCGAGTCGCGCTCCAAACCCTCATGCTTCTCCATGAGAGCCTGGAGCTCTTGCCGCACCTCCGCCACCCGCGCCTCCTGCTTCTCCCGCTCCACCCGTTCCACGGCTGCATTGCATTCGGCCGCGGACACGGCCTCCTTCAGGGTCCCCACCTCGTTCGTGGCCCCTGCAGTACCCACGTTATCCTTGTTATTTCTATTGCAACCAAAATCCTTTTCTGTAAGGTACAAAATTCAAAGTGGTGTTCCTCACCTTCTTTGTCCTCGAGCTGCTTCTTGGCAAGGCCGAACTCTCGCTCGGACCGCTCGAGGTCCTGCTTCAAAGCACCAACCTCCGCAGTCAGTGTGGCAGAGGTCAGCAGCGCAGCCTGCAAACCCATATTGACATAATTTTTAGCACTCCTGCATATATCTTTTTTTTAGATCCTCAGTCCGGTTTTTCTTTCCGAACACCGAACCGAGCATCAGGGGCTACTGTCTATGCGGTATTACATTGCATATTTTAAAACTTCTTACCTCAAAACCTGTTAGGAGGCTGCTGCAGGTTTCGGTCAGCCCGCTCTTGGCGAGCTGAACCTTTTGAATCACCGCACTCATGATAGTGCGGTGTTCTTCCTCGATGGAAGCGCCATTAAGCGCCTCCAACAAGTTGTTCGGCGCCTCCGGTTGGACGGAGGCTGCCGGCGTCACGGTCTTGCCCTTCTTACGAAGGGGCTGCCTGCCGGACTTCGGAACCACTGCAGATTCCGGCATAGAGTCCGGCGCAAAGTCCGGGAGGTTGCCTTGCGGCACCTCTGGAGCCTCCTCCTGATGGGTCCCCTCCTTGGATCCCACCTCGACGTCGTCAGCATCACGAGGGGTGGAGGCGGTCAGAATGGAATCCACGTCCGATGGAGCCAAGGACCCGCTCGATGAAGCGGGAAGATCATTACCGGCCGGACTACAGGCAGTGTGCGGCATTAGAAGGACACTATGTGACACAAAAGATAAATTATGAATCATTCAGGAATCCGGATACTTACGATCTTGCCAGAGGCCTGACCCTTGAGGTGTTGGGGAACGTAGTAATTTCAAAAAATTTCCTACGCACACACAAGATCATGGTGATGTATAGCAACGAGAGGGGAGAGTGTTGTCTACATACCCTTGTAGACCCGAAGCGGAAGCGATCACAACGTAGAGGAAGTAGTCATACGCTCTCCTCGCGATCCGACCGATCCGGCGCCACACTCGGCGCCCCGAGTTCTTGACACACGACAGCTCGATGACGTCCCTCGTACTCGATCCAGCCGAGTGTCGAGGGAGAGTTTCACAAGACGACGGCGTGGGACGATCTTGATGTTTCACCGGCAGGCTTTCGCTTAAGCTTCATGACGGTATGACCGAGGTGGAATATGGTGGAGGGGGCACCGCACACGGCTAAGGAACAATCCGTAGATCAAACTTGTGTGTTCTAGAGTGCCCCCTGCCCCGTATATAAAGGAGGGAGGGGAGGTGCGGCCGCCCAAGGGGCGCCTGAGGAGTCCTACTCCCACCGGAGTAGGACTCCCCCTTCCTAGTTGGAATAGGATTGGGGAGGGAAAAGAGGAAAGGGGCGCCGCCCCCCCTCCTTGTCCTATTCGGACTGGGGGGGAGGGGGCGCGCGGCCACCCCTAGCCGGCCCCTCCTCTTCTCCCTTGAGGCCCACCGAGGCCCATTTACCCCGGGGTTCCAGTAACCTCCCTAGATTCAGTAAATTCTGCTTTCACCCTAACCATTCCAACTCCAAACATAGGCTTCCAATATATCAATCTTTATGTCTCGACCATTTCGAGACTCCTCGTCATGTCCGTGATCACATCCGGACTCAACTTCTTCGTACATCAAAATACATAAACTCATAATAACCGCCATCGAAACCTTAAGCGTGCAGGACCCTACGGTTCGAGAACAATGTAGACATGACCTAGAACTATTCTCGGTCAATAACCAACAGCGGACCTGGATGCCCATATTGGTTCCTACATATTCTACGAAGATCTTTATCGGTCGATCCGCATAACAACATACGTTGTTCCTTTGTCATCGGTATGTTACTTGCCCGAGATTCGATCGTCGGTATCCAATACCTAGTTCAATCTCGCTACCGCAAGTCTCTTTACTCGCTCCGTAATACATCATCTCACAGCTAACTTATTAGTTGTAATGCTTGCAAGGCTTCAAGGATGTGTATTACCGAGAGGGCCCAGAGATACCTCTCCGACAATCGGAGTGACAAAACCTAATCTCAAATACGCCAACCCAACATCCGCCTTTGGAGACACCTGTAGTACTCCTTTATAATCACCCGATTCGTTGCCAGGACGCTTTGGTAGCACCAAAGTGTTCCTCCGTAAACGGAGTTGCATAATCTCATAGTTACGTGAACATGTATATGTCATGGATAAAAGCAAGAGCAACATACTAAACGATCGTGTGCTAAGCTCATGGAATGGGTCATGTCAATCGATCATTCTACTAATGATGTGACCTTATTAATCAAATAACAACTCTTTGTTCATGGTTAGGAAACATAACCATCTTTGATTAACAAGCTAGTCTAGTAGAGGCATACTAGTGACATATTGTTTGTCTATGCATTCACACATGTATCATGTTTCCGGTTAATACAATTCTAGCATGAATGATAAACATTTATCATGAAATAAGGAAATAACTTTATTATTGCATCTAGGGCATATTTCCTTCAGTCTCCCACTTGCACTAGAGTCAATAATCTAGTTCACATCGCCATGCGATTGAACACCAATAATCATATCTGTATATGATTAACACCCATAGTTCACATCGTCATGTGACCAACACCCAAAGGGTTTACTAGAGTCAATAATCTAGTTCACATCGCTATGTGATTAACACCCAAAGAGTTCAAAGGTATGATCATGTTTTGTTCGTGAGAGAAGTTTAGTCAACGGATCTTTCACATTCAGATCCGTTATGTATTTTGCAATTTTCTATGTCTACAATGCTCTGCACGAAGCTACTCTAGCTAATTGCTCCCACTTTCAATATGTATCTAGATCGAGACTTAGAGTCATCCGATCGTGTCAAAACTTGCATCGACGTAACCCTTTACGCATTTAACCTTTTGTCACTTCCATAATCGAGAAACATATCCTTATTCTACTAAGGATAATTTTGACCGCTGTCCGATGATCTACTCCTAGATCACTATTGTACTCCTTGCCAAAATCAGTGCAGGGTATACAATAGATCCGTATACAAGATGGCATACTTTATAGAACCTATGGCCAAGGCATAGGGAATGACTTTCATTCTCTTTCTATCTTCTGCCGTGGTCGGGTTTTGAGTCTTACTCAATTTCACACCTTGTAACACGCCAAGAACTCTTTCTTTGATCGCTCCATTTTGAACTACTTCAAAATCTTGTCAAGGTATGCACTCATTGAAAAAAAACTTATCAAGCGCCTTGATCTATCTCTATAGATCTTAATGCTCAATATTCAAGCAGCTTCACCGAGGTCTTTCTTTGAAAAACTCCTTTCAAACACTCCTTTATGCTTTGCGAATAATTCTACATTATTTCCGATCAACAATATGTCATTCACATATACTTATCGAAATGTTGTAGTGCTCCCACTCACTTTCTTGTAAATACAGGCTTCACCGCAAGTCTCAGATAAAACTATATGCTTTGATCAACTTATCAAAGCGTGTATTCCAACTCCGAGATGCTTGCACCAGCCCATAGATGGATCGCCGGAGCTTGCACACTTTGTTAGCTCCTTTGGATCGAAAAAAACTTCGGTTGCATCATATACAACTCTTCCTCCGTAAAACCATTCAGAATGCAGTTTTACATCCATTTGCCAAATTTCATAAATTGTGGCAATTGCTAACATGATTCGGACAGACTTAAGCATCGCTACAGCTTGAGAAAATCTCATTGTAGTCAACATCTTGAACTTTGTCGAAAACCTTTTGCAACAAGTCGAGCTTTGTAGATAGTAACACTACTATCAACGTCCGCCTTCCTCTTGAAGATCCATTTATTTTCTATGGTTTGCCGATCATCGGCAAATCCATCAAAGTCCACACTTTGTTCTCATACATGGATCTCATCTCGATTTCATGGCCTCAAGCCATTTCATGAATCTGGGCTCATCATCACTTCTTCATAGTTCGTAGGTTCATCATGATCTAGTAGCATGATTTCCGAATAGGATTACCGCACCACTCAGTGCGGATTTTACTCGTTGATCTACGAGGTTCTCAGAGTAACTTGATCTCGAGTTTCATGATCAACATCATCAACTTCCTCACTACTTGGTGTAGATGTCTCGGAAACCGGTTTCTGCGACAAACTACTTTCAAGTAATGGAGAAGGTACAATTACCTTATCAACTTCTACTTTCCTCCCGCTCACTTCTTTCGAGAGAAACTCCTTCTCTAGAAAGGATCCATCTTAAGCAACGAATATCTTGCCTTCGGATCTGTGATAGAAGGTGTACCCAACAATTTCCTTTGGGTATTCTATGAAGACGACTTCTCCGATTTGGGTTCGAGCTTATCGGGATGAAACTTTTTCACATAAGCATCGCAGCCCCAAACTTTAAGAAACGACAACTTTGGTTTCTTGCTAAACCACAGCTTCATATAGTGTCGCCTCAACGGATTTAGATGGTGCCCTATTTAACGTGAATGCAGTTGTCTCTAATGCATGATCCCAAAACGATATTGGTAAATCGGTAAGAAACATCATAGATTGTACTATATCCAATAAAGTACGGTTATGACGTTCGGACACACCATTATGATGTGGTGTTCTGTGGCATGAATTTGTGAAACTATTCCACATTGTTTTAATTGAAGACCAAACTCAGAACTCAAATATTTGTCTCCGTGATCGATCACGAAACTTTATTTTCTTGTTACGATGATTTTTCCACTTTACTCTGAAATTCTTTGAACCTTTCAACTATTTCAGACTTATGTTTCATCAAGTAGATATACCCATATCTCGCTAAGTCATCTGTGAAGGTGAGAAAATAACGATATCCGCCACGAACCTCAACATTCATCGGACCACATACATTTGTATGTATGATTTCCAACAAATCTGTTGCTCTCTCCATAGTACCGAGAACGGGTTTTAGTCATCTTGCCCATGAGGCACGGTTCGCAGTGCCAAGTGATTCATAATCAAGTGACTCCAAAAGTCCATCAAGATGGAGTTTCTTCATGCGCTTTACACCGATATGACCTAAACGGCAATGCCACAAATAAGTTGCACTATCATTATCAACTCTGCATCTTTTGGTTTCAACATTATGAATATGTGTATCACTACTATCGAGATCCAATGAACCATTTTCATTGGGCGTAAACCATATAAGGTTTTATTCATGTAAATGTAACAACAGTTTATTCTCTTACTTAAATGAATAACCGCTTTGCAATAAACACGATCAAATCATATTCATGCTCAACGCAAACACCAAATAACATTTATTTAGGTTCAACACTAATCCCGAAAGTATAGGGAGTGTGCGATGATGATCATATCAATCTTGAAAACTATTTTCAACACACATCATCACTTCACCCTTAACTAGTTTCATTTATTCGCAACTCCTGCTTCGAGTTACTACTCTTAGCAACCGAACCAAGACCAAATACCGAGGGTTGCTATAAACACTAGTAAAGTACACATCAATAACATGTATATCAAATATACTTTTGTTTACTTTGCCATCCTTCTTATCCGCCAAATACTTGGGGTAGTTCTGCTCCAAAGGACCAGTCCTTTGCAAGAGAAGCACTTAGTCTCGTGCTTCGGTCCGCACTTGGGCTTCTTCACTTGAGTAGCAACTTGCTTGCCGCTCTTCTTGAAGTTCCCTTCTATCCCTTTGCCCTTTTCTTGAAACTAGTGGTCTTGTTAACCATCAACACTTGATGTTCTTTCTTGATTTCTACCTTCATCGATTTCATCATCATGAAAAACTCGGGAATCATTTTCATCATCCCTTGCATACTATAGTTCATCACGAAGTTCTACTAACTTGGTGATGGTGACTAGAGAATTCATCAATCACTATCTTATCCGGAAGATTAACTCCCACTTGATTCAAGCGATTGAAGTACCTGCATAATCTGAGCACATGCTCACTAGTTGAGCGATTCTCCTCCATCTTTTAGCTATAGAACTTGTTGAAGACTTCATATCTCTCAACTCGGTATTTGCTTGAAATATTCACTTCAATTCTGGAACATCTCATATGGTCCATGATGTTCAAAACATCTTTGAAGTCCCGATTCTAAGCCATAAAGCATGGTGCACAAAACTATCAAGTAGTCATCATATTGAGCTAGCCAAACGCTCATAACGCCCAGATCCGCTTCCCGCAATAAGTCCGCTACCTAGCGGTGCATCAAGGACATAATTCTTCTGCAAAGAATGAGGATAAACCTCGATCACGGATCCAATCCGCATCATTGCTACTAACATTTTTCAACGCAATTTTCTCTAGGAACATATTAAAATAAACATATGAAAGCAACAACTCGAGCTATTGATCTACAACATAATTTGCAAAATACTACCAGGACTAAGTTCATGATAAATTTAAGTTCAATTAATCATATTACTAAAGAACTCCCACTTAGATAGACATCCTCTAATCCTCTAAGTGATCACGTGATCCAAATTCAACTAAACCATAACCGATCATCACGTGAGATGGAGTAGTTTTCAATGGTGAACATCTTATGTTGATCATATCTACTATATGATTCACGCCGACCTTTCGGTCTCCGTGTTCGAGGCCATATCTCGCATATGCTGGGCTCGTCAAGTATAACCCGAGTATTCTCGTGTGCAAAACTGGCTTGCACCCGTTGTAGATGGACGTGAGAGCTTATCACACCGATCATCACATGGTGTCCGGGCACGACGAACTTTGGCAACGGTGCATACTCGGGAGAACACTTCTTGATAATTTAGTGAGAGATCATCTTATAATGCTACCGTCAATCAAAGCAAGATAAGATGCATAAAAGATAAACATCACATGCAAATCAATATAAGTGATATGATATGGTCATCATCATCTTGTGCTTCGTGATCTCCATCTCTGCAAAGACCACCATGATCACCATCGCCACCGCGCGCGACACCTTGATCTCCATCGTAGCATCGTTGTCGCCTCGCCAATCTTTTGCTTCTCGACTATCGCTACCGCTTAGTGATAAAGTAAAGCATTACTGAAGCGATTGCATTGCATACAATAAAGCGACAACCATATGGCTCCTGCGCCATTGCCGATAACTTCGTTACAAAACATGATCATCTCATACAATAAATTATAGCATCACGCCTTGACCATATCACATCACATCATGCCCTGCAAAAACAAGTTAGACGTCCTCTACTTTGTTGTTGCAAATTTTACGTGGTTGCTACGGGCTTAAGCAAGAACCAGCCTCACCTCGCATCAAAACCACAATGATACTTCAAATAGACTCCGTTTAACCTTCTCAAGGACCGGGCGTAGCCACACTCAGTTCAACTAAAGTGAGAGAGACAGCACCCACCACCACCTTTAAGCAACGAGTGCTCGTGGCGGTGAAACCAGTCTCGCGTAAGCGTCTGGCGTAATGTCGGTCAGGCCGCTTCATCTCACAATACCGCTGAACCAAAGTATGACATGCCGGTAGGTAGTATGACTTGTATCGCCCACAACTCACTTGTGTTCTACTCGTGCAAAACATCAAACCATAAAACCTAGGCTCGGATGCCATTGTTGGGGAACGTAGTAATTTCAAAAATTTCCTCGCACACACAAGATCATGGTGATGTATAGCAACGAGAGGGGAGAGTGTTGTCTACATACCCTTGTAGACCAAGCGGAAGCGATCACAACGTAGAGGAAGTAGTCGACGTTCTCCTCGCGATCCGACCGATCCGGCGCCAAGCACTCGGCGCCCAGAGTTCTTGACACACGTACAGCTCGATGACGTCCCTCAGACTCGATCCAGCCGAGTGTCGAGGAGAGTTTCACAAGACGACGGCGTGGTGACGATCTTGATGTTTCACCGCGCAGGCTTCGCCTAAGCTTCATGATGTATGACCGAGGTGGAATATGGTGGAGGGGGCACCGCACACGGCTAAGGAACGATCCGTAGATCAAACTTGTGTGTTCTAGAGTGCCCCCGTGCCCCCGTATATAAAGGAGGGAGGGGGGAGGTGCGGCCGGCCCAAGGGGGGCGCGCCGGAGGAGTCCTACTCCCACCGAGAGTAGGACTCCCCCCTTTCCTAGTTGGAATAGGATTGGGGGAAGGGAAAAGAGGAAAGGGGGGCGCCGCCCCCCCCCTCCTTGTCCTATTCGGACTGGGTGGGAGGGGGCGCGCAGCCACCCCTGGCCGGCCCCTCCTCTTCTCCCTCGAGGCCCACCGAGGCCCATTTACCCCGGGGTTCCAGTAACCTCCGGTACTCGGTAAATTCTGTTTTCACCCTAACCATTCGAACTCCAAACATAGGCTTCCAATATATCAATCTTTATGTCTAGACCATTTCGAGACTCCTCGTCATGTCCGTGATCACATCCGGACTCAACTTCTTCGTACATCAAAATACATAAACTCATAATAACCGCCATCGAAACCTTAAGCGTGCGGACCCTACGGTTCGAGAACAATGTAGACATGACCTAGAACTATTCTCGGTCAATAACCAACAGCGGGACCTGGATGCCCATATTGGTTCCTACATATTCTACGAAGATCTTTATCGGTCGACCGCATAACAACATACGTTGTTCCTTTGTCATCGGTATGTTACTTGCCCGAGATTCGATCGTCGGTATCCAATACCTAGTTCAATCTCGTTACGGCAAGTCTCTTTACTCGTTCCGTAATACATCATCTCACAGCTAACTTATTAGTTGTAATGCTTGCAAGGCTTGATGATGTGTATTACCGAGAGGGCCCAGAGATACCTCTCCGACAATCGGAGTGACAAAACCTAATCTCAAATACGCCAACCCAACATCGCCTTTGGAGACACTGTAGTACTCCTTTATAATCACCCGATTCGCCAGACGCTTGGTAGCACCAAAGTGTTCCTCCGTAAACGGAGTTGCATAATCTCATAGTTACAGGAACATGTATATGTCATGGATAAAAGCAGTAGCAACATACTAAACGATCGTGTGCTAAGCTCATGGAATGGGTCATGTCAATCAGATCATTCTACTAATGATGTGACCTTATTAATCAAATAACAACTCTTTGTTCATGGTTAGGAAACATAACCATCTTTGATTAACAAGCTAGTCTAGTAGAGGCATACTAGTGACATATTGTTTGTCTATGCATTCACACATGTATCATGTTTCCGGTTAATACAATTCTAGCATGAATGATAAACATTTATCATGAAATAAGGAAATAACTTTATTATTGCATCTAGGGCATATTTCCTTCATGAGGGCCACTCTTCGTCGCCAACGTTGGCGTTGGCGGAGCTGTCCGGGGGAAGGGTCCTTCCCCTCTTGGACCTTTCGGCCTCCCCCGTTGGGGAAGCCTTCCTTTTCCTCTCTTCCCCCTCCGGGGGAGAGTCCTCTTTCTCCTCCTCGTATTCGGGGGAGGAGTCCACCTCGGAGCCATCGGACGATGAGTCCGATATCACCTGGCGCCGGGAACTTCTTCGAGTTCCCGCGGCCTTCTTCTTGGCCTTCTTCTCCGGCACCACATAAAGTGCCGGGACTAGCAGCCCCGCTAAACGGGCGTTCGCTGGTTCTTCGGGAAGGGGAGCCGGACACTCTACCTGTTCGGACGTCCTCTGCCAGTCCTGTTAAAGGCATTGGGAGTTTTTAGATCCCACATAACATTTAATTGTGAAAGAAAATAAATGTCCCATAGAGGATAACAAAGCTTACCTCGCCGGCCGGGCGCTTGGTGTTGAATCTGCGGTCTTCCGTCGCGGACGCGGGGGCTTCTCCGCCCTTGAACAGCACCCTCCAGGCATCTTCGTACGTCGTGTCGAAGAGCCCGCTCAAGGTCCGGTGCTGTGCCGGATCGAACTCCCACAAATTAAAGGCCCATTGTTGGCAGGGAGAATCCGGCGGACGAGCATGACCTGGATCACATTGACAAGCCTAAGCTTCTTGTTCACCAAGGTTTGGAGACAGGACTGGAGTCCTGTCAGCTCCTCCGAACTGCCCCATAGCAAGCCCTTCTCTTTCCAGGAGGTGAGCTGCATCGGGATACCAGATCTAAACTCGGGGGTTGCCGCCCATTTTGGGTCACGCGGCTCGGTGATGTAGAACCACCCCGATTGCCACCCCTTGACGGACTCCACAAAGGCCCCTTCGAGCCAGATGACGTTGGGCATCTTGCCCAACATGGCGCCTCCGCACTCCGCTTGAACGCCCTTCACTACCTTCGGCTTGACGTTGAAGGTCTTGAGCCACAAGCCGAAGTGGGGCTGGATGCAGAGGAAGGCCTCGCACACGACGATAAACGCCAAGATGTTGAGGATGAAGTTTGGCGCCAGATCGTGGAAATCCAGGCCGTAATAGTACATGAGCCCCCGGACGAAGGGATGCAACGGGAAGCCCAGTCCGCGGAGGAAGTGGGGAAGGAATATGACCCTCTCATGGGGCCTGGGGGTGGGGATGAGCTGCCCCTCGTCGGGCAGCCGGTGCGCGATGTTGCCGGAAAGGTATCCGGCCGCGCTTTTTATGTGCTCCTCCGTAATGGAGGAAGCCAACCACTTGCCTCCCGCTCCGGACATGACTGGAGAAGGTTGAGACGAGATGTGCGGGCTTGGGCGCTGGAGCTCGAGTGCGTGGAGATGGATAAGCAAAGGAGGAAGAAGGTGTAGGTAAAAAGGTGGATCCTTATCCCCTTATATATGGGCAGACGAAGACTATGCGTCCCCACCGGCCTGGTGAAACTCGCTTATCTCCTAAGAGCCACCATCAATGGCGCGGTTGGGTTACCCACGTCCGTATTGATGAGAATCCCGGAATAAGGGGAACACGATCTCTGCTTCGACAAGGCGTGCCAAGGAAATTGCTTCGCTAAACGCGCTGAGGTGGTATAATAAAAAATAATTCAAGTAAAGCATGGTAGTGGTGTGACGTCATGCCACAAAATACGTCAGCAGATTGAACTTGTGTACATATTATTCTCTCTACGGTGGAATGTGGAATTTATTTTGCAGAGCGGAACACTATCCTGGTGTTCACAATCTTCTATGAATTATTCGGAGGAGGAACCCGCCTTGCAAGGCCGAACAATATGCGTTCCGGACTCATCGTCATTGAAGCCTTGGTTCAGGGCTACCGAGGAGTCCTGACTAGGGGGTGTCCGGACAGCCGGACTATCATCGTCGGCCGGACTCCAAGACTATGAAGAAACAAGATTGAAGACTTCGTCCCGTGTCCGGATTTGACTTTCCTTGGCGTGGAAGGCAAGCTTGGCGATACGGATATTTAGATCTCCTACCATTGTAACCAACTCTGTGTAACCCTAGCCCTCTCCGGTGTCTATATAAACCGGAGGGTTTTAGTCCGTAGGACAACAACCATTACAACAATCATACCATAGCTTCTAGGGTTTAGCCTCCTTGATCTCGTGGTAGATCCACTCTTGTACTACCCATATCATCAATATCAATCAAGCAGGAGTAGGGTTTTACCTCCATCGAGAGGGCCTGAACCTGGGTAAAAACATCGTGTCCCTTGTCTCCTGTTACCATCCGCCTAGACACACAGTTCGGGACCCCCTACCCGAGATCCGCCGGTTTTGACACTGACAATGACCGACTAGCTAACCTACAAGGTTAACATCAAACATGCTAAAGAGGAGTCGCCCTCGGCACGTGACGGTAACCCAGTAGTGTCGAGAAACTTAGGGGGAAGTGACGTGCGGTGCCCGGGTCTGATCTTCGATCTCGTTGAACGGGTCTTCTGAGAATCCAGCGGGGCAGTCGGGACAAGTGGGTCTCTAATCAGGCTCTACCCATCCTATGCTAAACAGTTTAGGATAATACGCAGGTATCAATAGTAGGGTACAATTAAACAGGCTATGCAACAGATATAGGACAGTAATAGCAGCAGTAACATCTAATGCAAGCATAAGAGGGAAGAGAGTAGGCGATATCGGAATGCTCAAAATGGGGGTGCTTGCCTGTCTGCTCAACGGCAAGGGCAAGGTCGTCAGCTGCGTCGTCTGGCTCCTGAGCAGCGTCGACCTCGGGAACTATGTCGGCGTCAGCGTCTACTGAGAGAGAAGAGGGGAGGAAACAAGTAAATATACAGCGATGATGCAAATCTGGGCATGCGATGACTACGATGCAGTTCAGGGTTGCCTAAAGATGCATCCGAGGCATTTTAGTTATTTTAGGGTCAGTGCGGGATTTAATTACCGGAGGGTGTGCACTATTCCTATACCGGAATCGGGCTCGGATTTACGAGTTCTTCTATGTAGGGGGGTTTGGCATCGAAACAGACGGCACGATTAGACTTGTCTTGCCGTTCTATGCCACTTTCATGTTTTAACTTTTTCGATCTGAGCTACGGTTTAAAAGATATGAATTTCTAAAGATTATTTGATTTTCTGGATTTATTTAAATTAACAGAAAAAGGAAATTATGATGTCAGTGTGATGTCATGCTGACATCAGCAAGTCAACGGACAACCGATCGAATCGACATGTGGGTCGATGGGACCCACATGTCGATGACGATAACTTAAATGTATGATTAGTTTAAATTAACAGAATAATTAGTGGGTGGGCCCCTGTAGTCAGTGAGTAATTAGATTAAATAATTTAGTTAACATTTTCTTTTTCTTTTAATTCATTTAATTAACGTGGGGCCACACGTCAGTGGAACAGGGCGCAGCCCCGTCAGCGTTAACAAGGTCAACGGACCAACTGGGGCCCGCGGGGCCCATAGTCAGTGGCACGGAGGCGGGCCCCACCCTTGCCATGTCGGCCGGCCGGCGGCTGAACATCGTCGAGCCCGAAAACGCGGCGGAGGCTCGGGACCTCGCCGAAAATCGCCTACGGGCCACCAAAAAGCTCGGGGCCTGGCGCGTTCGAACGAGGGGACCGTGTCGCTTCTCATGGTGGTGGTGGTTTTGCCGGAGCTGGCCGGAAACGGCATCGGTGTTGAGCGAAGGCGGTGGCGTATTCGGAGCTCGACGGGTTCGGCGATGCAGCGTGATTTGGAGCGAAAGGAGAGTCTGGGCAGGTGCGGCGCAGCGCGGTGAGCACAACGCGCTTGGCTCCGTGACCTTTTGGTCACTGGAGGCACACCGGCGACTAGCGCGGACGGAGGCGCAATCGGGCACACGTCAGGCTAGAGGCTAGAGGGCACGTGGAAGCGCGTGCGGGTACATGTTGGACTCGCACCAGCTCCAGGAGTGTCGGGGATATGCCCCGCGGCGTAAACCGGCCGGAAGGATAAACCGGCCGGACTTGGCGATTCACCAGCGACCTGCACAGACCAGACGGTTTACAACTCATTGGTAATCCGGCAGGCGGGCCAGAGGAGCAACAAGACCCGGTGGCCCAACGGGCGGTTCATGAAGGCCGGTTCAACTATGGTGGGCCGGTTTGAGAGGAAAGGAATATTTGCCTTACAAGGAGTTAAGACTAGGACTTGTATCCGGTTTGTATTAGAGATAGATTAGTCCTAATCCTAATAGGACTCCACATGTAAACCGCCCCTTCAACATATATAAGGAGGGGCAGGGCTCCCCAAAGAGGGAAAAGTTACAAGTTAGAAGCTACAAGCAAGAAGAAACAATCTTAGGGCTAGACACAAAGAGGAGAGCCGGTTTACGGCGACTCCCTCGTGATGATAATGAGACCTAGCCTCAAACAGCATGTAGGGCTATTACCGGATGATGTTTCCCGGGGCCCGAAGCTGTCTAAATCCCTGTCTTGTGTTGCGTCTCTCGATTCCGCTCAACCCCTCTCAAGCTACCACATAGATGCGTTGGCCTCGCGACTAAGTCCTGACACTAGGACATCTGACGTGTTAATTCCACGACAGTTGGCGCCCACCATGGGGCCCGCGCACGGTGGTGTTGAGTTTTTCGAGGGATCTCTCCTAGGGATCGAGGAGCTCGCAATTTTCCGGATAAGGAAGAGCCGGTTTGAAAAGATTTGGATCAGTTTCAAGTTCGTCGGTCAAAAGGAAGTAGGGTTACATCGCCCTCGTGTGGCTTATTCGCTGGATTTCAAGTCGCTGGGATCAATGGATGTTTCCGAGTCAACCTCACCGGCATCACGTGCCTCCAGTTCTAACCCGTACCCTGCCTTGCCGAATCACCCTTGCAGATGCAAGTCGCCGCAACCATCGCGGTTCCGCCATGGTCACCGCTTCGTCGAGTAACCTTGACTCGCCGAGTCATCGTCTCACAAAACTCCTCTGCCCCGGGTTCGCGTAAATATCAGCTTTTCAACTCAGTTTCAACTACAACGACCAGGAGGAGGACTCGGTTTTTTGCTTTGTTGGTTCACCGCGCCATCCTGCCTTAGTTTCTGCGGGCTTTTCACCTTGATTGCCGTCTCGGTCCCTACCAAATCGCCAACCCCCGCAGTGGCTTGCCGGTCCGGTGTCTCCTCAAGCCGTTGTTTGCTCTTAAGCCGCCCCGCAGGACTCACTTCGCGACCGGTGCCTCCGCCGCTTCTGCGGCCTCGTCAAGCCGTCCTGTTACCATCGACCATCGTGGTCTTGGCCCGCTTCAAATCACTGCCTCGCCTCACTGGGCCTCAAGCCGTGGTTCTGCCTCGGTCACGACTGACCACGAGTTGCTTGGCGTCGCCGCCGCCGCGTGACCGCCTCGAAACCGCCTGTTTATTTCGCTCGTCCGGCTGCCGGCGAGCCGACCCCTTGGTCATCACGCGACGAGTCGCCGTGGCTCTGCTCAAGTTGCCGCCAAGCCGCCTGGCTGCACTCGACATCGCGATGTCCAAACCGTGACCTCCGCTACGAGCCGCTTTGCTGCGACCAACTTTGTTGCGGCGAGCCAAATTGTCGCCGCATCACGCCGCTTCGTTTCAACCCGGCACTGCGCGTTTACTTCCTGCGTCTCTGATTTGCCGGCGCCTCCGCTCTGCCGCAGTTGTTACGCTTCAAGTTGCTATGTTTACGTGGCCTCAACTCGCCTCTGCTTGTCTCTAAACCGCCGTTTTGCTTCAGCCATCGGTATCTGCAGCTTCTTGGGCGATTGAGCTGTTGATACACCATTGCCAACACTATGGAAACGGAAAAGGTTGGGTCAAGAGTTAACTTTCTTTACAATGAAGACACCGACCTATGCACAAAAGGGTGAAGCTCTCACTTACGGAGGCAATTCAAGTCATTTTCTTGATGTCTGTCCAAATACATTCAAAGGGTCTTGCATTTATTCAAAGCTAAAAATTTGAAGACAAGGTGTATCGACAAGCTTCCCGAGGTTTTCAAGACATGCAATTTGTCTATGCTCAAGGATTTTAAAGTGTGGCACGATGTCGGTGCAATGATTACTCCAAGGAAAAAAAACAACCAAGCGGATCTCGCTTTTCCTCGATCAACCAAACCAGGCTCACGCACATGCGAGGGATGCCATGTTCTCACGTGAAGCCTACAAAAACAATGGGAAGACGCCTCTGCTCCTATGAGCCAACAACCAAAACTGTTACATGAAGAGGGACCAGATCGGTTTTACCTTGGAAAATTCATAAAGACCTCAAACACCAAGACAAAGGAACCAATCAATTCTTCTCAAAAAACAAAAGCAGCGCTATGCATTATCCAAATACCATTCAGTGTTCATCCGGCAAAAAATACCAGGTGTTATTTTTCCTATGTATTTTATCAGTACAATTTAATTCATCCGACAACAATTGCTTTGGCCTGTAATATTTTTATGTAGCACGGCTATTAAAAAAAGGGGGGTGGTATTACATCGCGGAGGCACGTTCGGCTGTGCCGCGCAGCTTCACGGACACGCGTATCGCGGTCCGGTTTACATCAATGCGTCGGCCGACTCACCCATCCACACCTCCTTACAACGCCACGGACAACTCGCATGTCTGCGCCAGCTTATAAACGTCACGGCCGACTCACCCGTCCGCACCGGTTTAGCACGCCACGGCCGGTTCGCCCGTGAGTGATTTCAACTTAACCTAGTGATCATCAACTTCATGGCGGATTATTTCTGGCCTGACACATCAGGTGATATCTATTTTAAATATATTTCATGGGCACATATTATTTTTGTCAAAGAGCAGTTTATCTTTGCCTTGGTCTGCAATATTGTTGATGCAGGACAATTGTTCACTACATCAAAACGACGTGGTTGACTCGCCTGCGCCGGTTTATAACACCACGGCCGGTTCATCTATCTGAGCGGCCTCTGATGCTGAGGTCGTCCTTTTCGTCCGCCTCTCGCGGCCTGGTTTACACCAACACACCGGGCCGCACCTGTTTGCATGAGTTGTTTACTGAGTATGAGCAAGTCACTATTTGGGAAGCCCGGTTTTCTTTCAAGCAAAATGGAGGCAAATTATCATATACTATCAACCGCTGTCTGCACTGGGTGGTTCAATGGGCAGGCGCACAAGTCGCCGCCACTGCAGTTTGGTTACCTTCAAATCGCTAGTTGGAAGGAACCATTGGCCGAGTTGCTGACACGGCTCATACGGGATCATTTATAACCCGCCGAAGTCACCTCAACCTTCTGTGGATTTACATCGTGCTATCAACACCAATGATATACAGGTTATGTCGGTTTATATCATGGTCAAATATGGAGAGTTTCGTTAACCCTCGAGTCACCTTGAGACTCGGGGCTACAATGACATGACTCAACAAATCTTGCCGCCAAGAAATTTAAGAACACCGGACGATGGAGGAAAGATAACCCGTCTAGGAGGCTATCATTATTTGAAGGCCGTCGAAAAATTTCCGCTTACAAAGTATATGACAATTACAACATCCCTACCAATGAAGAAGTTCCGGTCATCGAAAAGATTCGGTTTAAAATCCGGCTCAAGGGAAGCCAGTCTCATCAAGCTCTCAAATCCGTTTAAGAATTTCCAGTTCAAAAAGGAATTAACTTCTCGCAAGTTCGAGTTTAAAGACCGTCAGAAAATTTCCGGCTGAAAATGAAGATTCCGATTTAAAATCCGGGTCAAGGGAAAGATGTCTCCCACAAAGCTTTGAAGCTCTCAATATCCGGTTCAAGATCCCGGTTCAAGGAAAATTTATCTCTTGCAAAAAAGTTAAAAATTACCGAAGAGGACCTGCTGCCATGATGTGCGGTTCAAACATGGGTATCATGCCTTATTGGCCTAACATATTATTGATCAAATGGGGGCTTCTGCTTCATAAAGCGGGGTCTCTGTTCTTTTTTACATCATGCGTGGTTACACGGAGACTCTGTCTTAAAGCGGCCTCTGGTTTACCCCTTGAAATTTGCTTTTCATATCACTTGGGGCCTTGGTCGTATCCGAACCAATGCGACGCCTTTTGATAGGCGAAAGCCACCAGATCACTTGGGGACATGGTCAAGTCTGAACGAGTCATGCCTCTTGATTGGCCTAAGGCCACAAAATCACTTGGGGGCTTGGTCGAACCCGAACCATTGCCACGCCTTTTGATTGGCATATATGCCACGGTTTCATTTGGGGACCTGGCTGACTTGAACCATTGTCACTCCAATTGGGGGCTTGGTCTGTCCGACCATGGTAACACCATCGATCACTCAAGATAGCATGTTTTTTGCAAACGGTTTTATCATTGCCTTTGCTTGAAATTTTCTTTAATAAATATTTCTTCTTTGTTGCATTCTTAAACCGACAAGATTCGTGACCGGTTCGATTGTCAATTGACGGAACACGGTCAATTCTTAATCCGAGACTATTTGCGGTTTGATTTTTTTTGATTTTATGTTACCATCTTATTATGGAGTAAACCGTGTTCATTAACCGGTTTGACTTTCGATTACAAGTTGTCAAGACATGATCAAATCTTAATCCGGAGACTATCACCTGATCTGTTTGACTAGGAGTCGCCAAGATATATATGGTTAAACCGGTGTTTATCACAACCCGCATGCTTTTATCATAAACCGCATAGTATGAAAGGAGTTATCATTATTCAAGATTGGGGTTATCACCCTTACTACAAAAGTTGGTAAACCAATGATGTTATTCAATGTCACGGTATGATATATTTCATATTTGATTGTTCTTAAGTGCAGCCTTGGTTATAAACACAGGTTATATGTTGGGCATTATGATTCGTCCGTGATAAACCGCCAGGACACTTTAAACTTGTTGTATGCAGAAACAGGTTGAATAAAGCATGATGATAAATTATCCGGTGTTTATTAAACCGGCCTGGCTTTGGAATATAAGTTGCCAGTATATATTTGGATTGCGCCTTTGGAATCATGCGCTTATAAATCATTGGGTTATATTATTCAAATAGCCAAACTTGGTTGAATTTTCATTATGATATTGAATGAATAAGGTTTTCATACCGGATTATATTATCTTGAATAGCCAACATGGTTGGATTTTTATTATGGTTATTAATAACCGATATCATTGAGGTTTTCAAAGTCGCTTTAGCGCAATGGATATTATTTTATAAAAGGATATGATTTATTCTACAATGGAAGGAATAGTCCCAAGTCGCTGCAGGTTTACGACCCGGCACTTGGGGGCTACATTATTCAAACTGAGATTACATCAAATATGCAAGTCTCATGTCGCTGCAAGCATGCACCATGACACTTGGGGGCTAATGCAAAGTCATTTTTTGCTCATCCTATTGAAGACCCGACTCATCACATTACAATGAGCCGGCCCTTGGGGGCTGCCAATTGCTCCTGTCAACAATTCAAGGTACAAAAGCTTTTTATCCATTATATTGAAGGGTACATTGCTCAGTTGGTAAAGCACAAGGCTCTTAACTTTGTGGACGTGGATTCAAGCCCCATGATGGGGGTTACATCATATGATGTTATTTTCATTGAAGTATATATCAAGTCCCAGCTCAATATTATCTTACTGAGCCGACCCTTGGGGGCTACACCGTTGCTGTTCAAAGTTTACATGATTATATTTACGAAGTCCCTGCTCATTATTGCATAATGACCCGGCCCTTGGGGGCTACACTGGTTGAAGTTTTTATGAGTATAAGACAATTACAAGTCCTGTGTTGTCGCAAGGTGACAACCCGACACTTGGGGTTACATAATATGGAGTATTCAGTTTTTACTAAGTGACTGGGATGAACAACATGGATTTCTTCTTAAGTGGCAGTATTTATATTGAAGCAAGTCTTAAGCCATCACTTTGTTCTGCTCAAGACTTGGGGGCTACAGGTATTATATTATTATTGAAGAACTATTTTCAAATTCTCTGTTTTGAGCAAACCAGATTGACTCGGCGTCACCAATCATTACGACCCTGTGTCTGCAACCCGGCATTATCAATAATCATGAACCGGCATTGGCAACAATCATGACCCGGAATTATCAGTTTTTATAACCCGGCCATTTTGGTAATGTTAAATCGGCAAGTTTCTACATCTTCAAATCGGCTAAGTATCAGATGAATATTTCAAGACCAACATTTCTTAAACCGGCGCTTTGGAAGCCGACTCAAGTGGATTATTCTTCACAATATTTTTCTATAAGAAACCAACGTCAGCAGTTTGAGTATGAAGCTGGTTATTGACCCGGATCTTCTAGAAGGAGGAAATAACAAGGACTTAAGGAGGATCAGTGTCGGTCTACAGGAATTTTTAACCCGGAGCACAACCTTTCAAAATTGTTCTGGTGTTTATTTTGCAGCATAAGTTTACCATGGACAAATCCAAGCTAAACTTGGGGGCTAATGTCGGGGATATGCCCCGCGGCGTAAACCGGCCGGAAGGATAAACCGGCCGGACTTGGCGATTCACCGCGACTGCATGACTGCACGGTTTACAACTCATTGGTAATCCGGCAGGCGGGCCAGAGGAGCAACAAGACCCGGTGGCCCAACGAGCGGTTCATGAAGGCCGGTTCAACTATGGTGGGCCGGTTTGAGAGGAAAGGAATATTTGCCTTACAAGGAGTTAAGACTAGGACTTGTATCCGGTTTGTATTAGAGATAGATTAGTCCTAATCCTAATAGGACTCCACATGTAAACCACCCCTTCAACATATATAAGGAGGGGCAGGGCTCCCCAAAGAGGGACAAGTTACAAGTTAGAAGCTACAAGCAAGAAGAAACAATCTTAGAGCTAGACACAAAGAGGAGAGCCGGTTTACGGCGACTCCCTCGTGATGATAATGAGACCTAGCCTCAAACAACATGTAGGGCTATTACTGGATGATGTTTCCCGGGGCCCGAAGCTGTCTAAATCCCTGTCTTGTGTTGCGTCTCTCGATTCCGCTCAACCCCTCTCAAGCTACCACATAGATGCGTTGGCCTCGCGACTAAGTCCTGACACTAGTACATCTGACGTGTTAATTCCACGACAAGGAGCATGGTGCGCGACTTAGGCGAGTGTGCTAAAGGCCACAATGACGATGTCGAGCTCGTCGGCGGCGTTGAGCTACGACAACAACGGCTAGAGGCGCGACGAGGCGATGAAGGAAAAGGAGGAGGACAGTACGGAGCTCACCGAGAGGCTACGAAAAGCCCTTGGTGGCTTAGGACCAGCAGAGGGTGCCGGCGACGAAGAAGTGCGGCGGCGACCCGAGGTTGAAGACGAAGCTCAGGGACGAAACAGCGCTCCTCCGCTCCCTCCAGCTGGTCCGGTAGCTGCAGTCGACCACAACGCTTCTCCCAGGCGTACGCAGATGAGGCGGGGAGGCCGTTGGCCACGGCAACAGCGATTCACGGCGACGGTGGTGCTCGGCCACCGGATCTGAGGAGGGGAAGAGTGCTACCTCTTGAGCACTGCATTAGATTTCCCTGAAGAGGAGAGGATGATGCAGCAAAGTAGCGTAAGTATTTCCCTCAGTTTTTGAGAACCAAGGTATCAATCCAGTAGGAGACCACGCACAAGTCCCTCGTACCTACACAAAATGATAGCTACTCGCAACCAACGCGATTAGGGGTTGTCAATCCCTTCATGGTCACTTACGAGGGTGAGATCTGATAGAGATGATAAATAATATTTTTGGTATTTTTGATATAGAGATGCAAAGTGAAAAGTAAAAGGCAAAGTAAAAACAAAGCAAGTAATAAAGTGATGGAGATTGATATGATGAGAATAGACCCGGGGGCCATAGGTTTCACTAGTGGCTTCTCTCAAGAGCATAGATATTCTACGGTGGGTGAACAAATTACTGTTGAGCAATTGACAAAATTGAGCATAGTTATGAGTATATCTAGGTATGATCATGTATATAGGCATCACGTTCAAGACAAGTAGATCGAAACGATTCTGCATCTACTACTATTACTCCACTCATCGACCGCTATCCAGCATGCATCTAGAGTATTAAGTTAAAAACAGAGTAACACCTTAAGCAAGATGACATGATGTAGAGGATAAATTCATGCAATATGATAAAACCCCATCTTGTTATCCTCGATGGCGACAATACAATACGTGCCTTGCTGCCCTTACATCCTTTGGGAAAGGACACCGCAAGATTGAACCCAAAGCTAAACACTTCTCCCATTGCAAGAACTACCAATCTAGTAGGCCAAACCAAACGGATAATTCGAAGAGACTTGCAAAGATAACTCAATCATACATAAAAGAATTCAGAGAAGATTCAAATATTATTCATAGATAAGCTGGATCATAAACCCACAATTCATCGGTCTCAACAAACACACCGCAAAAAGAAGATTACATCAAATAGATCTCCACAAGAGAGGGGGAGAACATTGTATTGAGATCCAAAAAGAGAGAAGAAGCCATCTAGCTACTAGCTATGGACCCGAAGGTCTGAAGTAAACTACTCACACTTCATCGGAGGGGCTATGGTGTTGATGTAGAAGCCCTCCGTGGTGGATGCCCTCTCGGTGGAGCTCCTAACAGCCCCAAGATGGGATCTCATGGATCTGAGAAAGTTGCGATGGTGGAATTAGGTTTTTGGCTCCGTATTTGATCTGTCGGGGGTACGTAGGTATATATAGGAGGAAGGAGTACGTCGGTGGAGCAACAGGGGGCCCACGAGGTAGGGGGGCGTGCCCTAGGGGGGCACGCCCCCACCCTCGTGACCGACTCTGTTACTTCTTGGAGTAGGGTCCAAGTCTCCTGGATCACGTTTGGTGAGAAAATCACGTTCCCGAAGGTTTCATTCCGTTTTGACTCCGTTTGATATTTCGTTTCTTCAAAACACTGAAATAGGCAAAAAAACAACAATTTTGGGCTGGGCCTCCGGTTAATAGGTTAGTCCCAAAAATAATATAAAAGTGGAAAATAAAGCCCAATATAGTCCAAAATAGTAGATAAAGTAGCATGGAGCAATCAAAAATTATAGATACGTTGGAGATGTATCAGGCATCCCCAAGCTTAATTCCTGCTCGTCCTCGAGTAGGTAAATGATAAAAAGGAATTTTTGATGCGGAGTGATACTTTGGCATAATTTCAATGTAAATCTTCTTAATTGTGGCATGAATATTCAGATCCGAAAGATTCAAGACAAAAGTTCATATTGATATAAAAATAATAATACTTCAAGCATACTAATCAAAGCAATCATGTCTTCTCAAAATAGCATGGATAAAGAAAGTTATCCCTACAAAATCATATAGTCTGGCTGTTGCTCCATCTTCATCACACAAAGTATTTAATCATGCACAACCCCGATGACAAGCCAAGCAATTGTTTCATACTTTAGTAATCTCAAACTCTTTCAACTTTCACGCAATACATGAGCATGAGCCATGGACATAGCACTATAGGTGGAATAGAATGGTGGTTGTGGAGAAGACAAAAAGGAGAAGATAGTCTCACATCAACTAGGCGTATCAACGGGCTATGGAGATGCCCATCAATAGATATCAATGTGAGTGAGTAGGGATTGCCATGCAACGGACGCACTAGAGCTATAAGTATATGAAAGCTCAACAAAAGAAACTAAGTGGGTGTTCATCCAACTTGCTTGCTCACGAAGACCTAGGGCATTTTGAGGAAGCCCATCATTGGAATATACAAGCCAAGTTCTATAATGAAAAATTCCCACTAGTATATGAAAGTGACAACATATGAGACTCTCTATCATGAAGATCATGGTGCTACTTTGAAGCACAAGTGTGGTAAAAGGATAGTAGCATTGTCCCTTCTCTATTTTTCTCTATTTTTTTAATTTGGGCCTTTTCTCTTTTTTTATGGCCTCTTTTTATTTTTTATTTTTTTCGTCCGGAGTCTCCTCCCGACTTATGGGGGAATCATAGTCTCCATCATCCTTTCCTCACTGGGACATTGCTATAATAATGATGATCATTACACTTTTATTTTCTTACAACTCAACAATTACAACTCAATACATAGAACAAAATATGACTCTATATGAATGCCTCCGGCGGTATACCGGGATGTGCAATGACTCATGAGCGACATGTATGAAAGAATTATGAACGGTGGCTTTGCCACAAGTACAATGTCAACTACATGTTCATGCAAAAAGCAATATGACAAAAGTAATGTGTGTCATATGAACAGAACGGTGGAAAGTTGCATGGCAATATATCTCGGAATGGCTATGGTAATGCCATAATAGGTATGTATGGTGGCTGTTTTGAGGAAGCTATATGGTGGGTGTATGGTACCGGCGAAAGTTGCGCGGCACAAGAGAGGCTAGCAATAATGGAAGGGTGAAAGGGTGCGTATAATCCATGTACTCAACATTAATCAAAAGAACTCATGCACTTGTTGCAAAAATTTAGAAGTCATCAAAAACCAAATCACTACGTGCATGCTCCTAGGGGGATAGATTGGTAGGAAAAGACCATCGCTCGTCCCCGACCGCCACTCATAAGGAAGACAATCAATAAATAAAATTGTGCTCCAACTTCATCACAAAGCGGTTCACTATACGTGCATGCTACGGGAATCACAAACTTCAACACAAGCATTCTTTAAATTCATAATCACCCAACTAGCATCACTTTGATATTATCACCTCCATATGTCAAAATAATTATCAAGCATCAAACTTATCTTAGTATTCAACGCACTCAAAAGAAAGTTTCACATATCTTGAATACCAAGTATATTAACATTAAGCAAATTACCATGCTATTAACGACTCTCAAAATAATCTAAGTGAAGCATGAGAGATCAATAGTTTCTTTAAAACAAATCCACCACCGTGCTCTAAAAAATCTAAGTGAAGTACTAGAGCAAAAATTATCACGCTCAAAAGATATAAGTGAAGCACTATGTGTAAAACTATCAAGCTCAAAAGATATAAGTGAAGCACTATGAGCAAAACTATCAAGCTCAAAAGATATAAGTGAAGCACTATGAGCAAAACTATCAAGCTCAAAAGATATAAGTGAAGCACAAAGAGTATTCTAACAAATTCCAATTCATGTATGGTTCTCTCAAAAGGTGTGTACAGCAAGGATGATTTTGGTAAACTAACAAGCAAAGACACAAATGATACAAGACGCCCCAAGCAAAATGCATATCATGTGGTGAATAAAAATATAGTTCCAAGTAAATTACCGATGGAAGTAGAAGAAAGAGGGGATGCCTTCTGGGGCATCCCCAAGCTTTGACTTTTTGGTGTCCTTGGATTATCTTGGGGGTGCCATGGGCATCCCCAAGCTTAGGCTCTTGCCACTCCTTGTTCCATAATCCATCAAAAGAATTCACCCAAAACTTGAAAACTTCACAACACAAAACTCAATAGAAATCTCGTGAGCTCCGTTAGAGAGAGAAAACAAAAGACTACTTTAAGGTACTGTAATGAACTCATTCTTTATTTATATTGGTGTTAAACCTACTCTATTCCAACTTCTCTATGGATTATAAACTATTTTACTAGCCATAGATTCATCAAAATAAGCAAACAACACACGCAAAACAGAATCTGTCAAAACAGAACAGTCTGTAGTAATCTGTAACTAACGCAAACTTTTGGAACTCTAAAAATCCTAAAAAAATAGGTAGTCCTGGACAATTTGTCTATTGAACAGCATCAAAAAGAATCAACGCAAAAGCAAGTTTTTGTGATTTAACAAAATTATATTCGTGCGCGCAAAGTTTCTGTTTTTCAGCAGAATCAAATCAACTATCATCATAGGTTATCCTATAGGTTCTACTTGGCACAAACACTAATTAAAACATAAAACCACATATAAACAGAGGCTAGATGGATTATTTATTCCTAAACAGAAGCAAAAACAAAATACAAAAAATAAAATTGGGTTGCCTCCCAACAAGCGCATTCGTTTAACGCCCCTAGCTAGGCATAAAAGCAAGGATAGATCTAGGTAGTGCCATAGTAATAAGATAGATCGGTGAAACTCATTTCATATTCCCTACGTTCGGCAGCAAGTTTCCTTTGAGGCAAGAAAAAGTAATCAAAAGGGCTAAATTTAATAGGGCAAAAATCCCCAAGATCAATATTAGGAGGTATAGGTTCCTCTTTTGGCCCTTCCTAATGCACAACCAATTCATCATTATAAGCGTTCTTTTGACAGAACCTTGTTAGTCTATGAGTATCCTAACTCATTATTTCGAATATCCAAATCATCATTAAGTTCAGAGATTCTATCAATTAAAATGTTGGTTGGCACCTTTTTCCTAAGGTTTTCATTGAAAGCAACATAGTCAAGAGATTGAAAACGCATAATTTCTTCTTGATCAAAGAGGATAGATTCTATGGGAGGACGACCGGCGTCCACCCTATAATGCGCAAAGATTTCTTTGGCATCTTTTATTATAAATCTGAATTCATGAGCCAAAAATATAGTAGCAGCATTCTTAACAGAGGAGTGTTTGATATTAGAAAATTCTAGGAAAATCCTTTGTATAGAAGGGTGCATATGCATAAATTGCCTTTCAAGTTCAACGATAAGCATGGCAATGGCGTCTGCAAGACTACTAGTTCTATGAAGAATAGAACTGCCCATAGAGGGCAAAGCACCGGCACAAGTAAAGAAATCTTGAATAACTCCTTTTTCAATAATATTACCACTGCCGATTCGAAATATTTTTGTATGATAGGTAGGGGATTCTTCAGCAGGAGCTTCAGAATTTTCCATGATGTTATTATCGCCCATGTCGGCAATAATTTCCCCAATTTCAGACATAACGACAAGCAAGCAAACTAACACACGAGCAAAACAAACGGACGAGGAAAGGGCAAACGGGAAAGAGAGGAGGAGATTGGGAAAGAGAGGGCGAATAAAATGGCAAGGGTGAAGTGGGGGAGACGAAAACGAGAGGCAAAAAATGTAATGCGAGAGATAGGGATTGTGATGGGTACTTGGTATGGTTGACTTGCTCTTGCGTGAGCCTCCTCGGCAACGGCGCCAGAAATTCTTCTTGCTACCTCTTGAGCACTGCGTTGGACCCCGAAGAGGAGAGGATGATGCAGCAAAGTAGCGTAAGTATTTCCCTCAGTTTTTGAGAACCAAGGTATCAATCCCGTAGGAGACCACGCACAAGTCCCTCGTACCTACACAAAACGATAGCTACTCACAACCAACGCGATTAGGGGTTGTCAATCCCTTCACGGTCACTTACGAGGGTGAGATCTGATAGAGATGATAAATAATATTTTTGGTATTTTTGATATAGAGATGCAAAGTGAAAAGTAAAAGGCAAAGTAAAAACAAAGCAAGTAATAAAGTGATGGAGATTGATATGATGAGAATAGACCCGGGGGCCATAGGTTTCACTAGTGGCTTCTCTCAAGAGCATAGATATTCTACGGTGGATGAACAAATTACTGTTGAGCAATTGACAAAATTGAGCATAGTTATGAGTATATCTAGGTATGATCATGTATATAGGCATCACGTTCAAGACAAGTAGATCGAAACGATTCTGCATCTACTACTATTACTCCACTCATCGACCGCTATCCAGCATGCATCTAGAGTATTAAGTTAAAAACAGAGTAATGCCTTAAGCAAGATGACATGATGTAGAGGGATAAATTCATGCAATATGATTAAAAAAACCATTTTGTTATCCTCGATGGCAACAATACAATACGTGCCTTCTTGCTTATACATCCTTTGGGAAAGGACACATAAGATTGAACCCAAAGCTAAACACTTCTCCCATTGCAAGAACTACCAATCTAGTAGGCCAAACCAAACGGATAATTCAAAGAGACTTGCAAAGATAATTCAATCATACATAAAAGAATTCTGAGAAGATTCAAATATTATTCATAGATAAGCTGGATCATAAACCCACAATTCATCAGTCTCAACAAACACACCGCAAAAAGAAGATTACATCAAATAGATCTCCACAAGAGAGGGGGAGAACATTGTATTGAGATCCAAAAGAGAGAAGAAGCCATCTAGCTACTAGCTATGGACCGAAGGTCTGAAGTAAACTACTCACACTTCATCGGAGGGGCTATGGTGTTGATGTAAAGCCCTCCGTGGTGGATGCCCCCTCCGTGGAGCTCCTAATGTGCCCCAAGATGGGATCTCATGGATCTGAAAAGTTGCGATGGTGGAATTAGGTTTTGGCTCCGTATTTGATCTGTCGAGGGGCGTGGGTATATATAGGAGGAAGAATGCGTCGGTGGAGCAACAGGGGCCCACGAGGTAGGGGCGTGCCCTAGGGGGCACGCCCCACCTCGTGACCGACTCTGTTACTTCTTGGAGTAGGGTCCAAGTCTCTGGATCACGTTTGGTGAGAAAATCACGTTCGAAGGTTTCATTCCGTTTGACTCCGTTTGATATTTCGTTTCTTCAAAACACCGAAATAGGCAAAAAAACAACAATTCTGGGCTGGGCCTCCGGTTAATAGGTTAGTCCCAAAAATAATATAAAAGTGGAAAATAAAGCCCAATATAGTCCAAAATAGTAGATAAAGTAGCATGGAGCAATCAAAAATTATAGATATGTTGGAGACGTATCAAAGAGAGGCGAAGTGAGCGACATGAGAGGGGGAGAATGAGGCGGGGCCAGGGGAACGGCTTGGGTGTTGCCCTTATCCCCTCCGCCTCCTATTCCATCGGTGGAGCAGCGGCTGTCGGCGCGCGCGATCTTGGCCTTAGCGGCGGCGACAGGGTCAGATGGGCTGGCTCCAGGCACTGTGCACTAGTGGCAGTGCATAGTGGCCTTTTCCTTTTATTTTTCTGTTTTAATTGAGTAGCAGCAGAGTTGCATTATTTTTAGTCACCAAATGAGGTAGTAAAAATGTGAAACTGCGTCACATAATTACACTGCAATATCCAGCACTGTCACAAAAAGTTTGGGCATTTTTGGGACCCATTTGAATTTATGCAAAAATGATTTGGGTATTTTAAATGTTGAATTGGCTCTATTAAAATATTTAGGCCCTTCTGTGGTTGATGATGATGTTGTGTTCCTTAACAACAAATATTTTTAGATTATTTGCTAAAAGGTGAACATTTTTCCAACAAGGTTTGATCAACTTTAATTTGCACTTTTGAATTTGAGTTGATTTTCAGATTTGAATTTGAATTGGAACCTTAACCCATAGGACTTGGCACTACAAATGATCATGACTTGGTAAGATTAACAGAGTGTCATAGTGCTTATTACAAGGGGGTATTAGAAATTCTCCTCCTCTAAAAGAAATTCTCATCCCGAGAATTTAGGAGGAAGAAAGAAAGAGGTCGGGATATTCCTTTCGCAGATTATCCTCACGTTCCTATGTGGCTTCATCTTCAGTATGATTCGACCACTGCACTTTCAGGAACTTGATCGTCTTCTGACGAGTCCGACGTTCAGCTTCATCGAGGATGCGGATCCGATGCTCCTTATAAGATAAGTCATCTTGCAAATCGCGCATCTCGTGATCCACTACACGGTGCGGAGATTCCTTGCAGCATTTTCGAAGCTGCGACACGTGGAAGACATCATGGATATGGGAGAATTGCGGCGGCAACTCTAGTTTATATGCCACATGTCCACATCTAGCCACAATGCGGAAAGGACCAATATAGCGGGGAGCTAGCTTGCCCTTGATTCCGAAACGAAGAGTACCCTTCATAGGAGTGACTCGAAGATAAGCATGATCACGTGGCTGATAAGTCAGACCCCATCGTTTGCGATCATAGTTGCTCTTCTGGTGGTCTTGAGCCGCCTTGAGATTTTCCCGGACAATTCGGACTTGTTCCTTAGCATGTTGAATAATGTCGGGTCCCACGAGTGGTCGTTCCCCAGTTTCTGACCAGTTCAGAGGGATTCGACATTTACGTCCATAGAGAACTTCGAAGGGGGCCATTTTCAAGCTGGCTTGATAACTATTGTTATAAGAGAACTCGGCATATGGAAGAGATTCTTCCCACTTCTTACCGAATGATATAACACAAGCTCGAAGCATATCTTCAAGCACTTGGTTAACTCGCTCAACTTGGCCTTGGGACTAAGGATGATAAGCTGAACTCCATGTAATGTGAGTTCCCATAGCTTGTTGGAAACTTTCCCAAAACTTGGAAGTGAAGAGACCACAACGGTCTGAACTAATCTCCTTCGGAATACCATGGAGTGAAACAATTTTGGAGATGTAAAGCTCTGCTAACTGGCTAGCAGTGATAGTCTCCTTGACATGTAGAAAATGAGCAACCTTGGAGAGTTGGTCGACGACGACAAGAATGGCATCGTAACCCTTGTGAGACTTTGGAAGACCAGTTATGAAATCCATCTAGACTTTATCTCATTTCCATAGAGTAATAGGAAGCGGTTGCAGAAGTCCAGCAGGCTTGTGATGTTCTGCCTTGATGCAACGGCAAACGTCACACTCAGCAACATATCGCGCGATGTCTTGTTTCATTCTAGACCACCAGTACCTTTGCCGAAGATCATGATACATCTTAGTACTACCCGGATGGATAGAGAGCGGTGTATCATGTGCTTCCGTCATGACCTTATTAGTCATAAGTTTGAAGCGAGGTACTACAATGCGGTCCCGGAAGTACAATGTTCCATCTTCAGCAACTAAGAAATCCCGGTACTTCTCAAGGTGAAGCTCCTTCTTCATCAAATCAATTTCAGCGTCTTTGGCTTGCGCTTCTTTAACAGCCTTCTCAAGGTTCGGTTGTACCACAAGGTTATTAAGGGAACCCTGCGGAACAATTTGGGGGTTTAACTTGCTCAGTTCTTCACACAGACGAGCTTGAGCTCACTTAATCATGAGGTTATTACAATAGGACTTCCGGCTTAAAGCATCAGCCATCACATTAGCTTTGTCAGGGGTATATGAAATACCACAGTCATAGTCCGTAATGGTTTCTAACCATCGCTGCTGACGGAGGTTGAGATCCGGCTGAGTAAACAAGTACTTCAAGCTTTGGTGATCGGTATAAATCTCACACCAGTTACCCAGAAGGTAATGTCTCCACTGTTTCAAAGCATGGATCACAACAGCAAGTTCAAGATCATGTACTGGATAGTTTTCTTCATGCGGACGCAACTGTCACGAGGCATATGCAATCGCTTTTCGTTCTTGCATCAGGACACAACCTAAACCTTGACGTGAAGCGTCGCAGAAGATCACAAAGTCCTTGCGTGAATCTGGAGGAGCAAGCACTGGAGCAGAAGTAAGCTTGTCCTTGAGGGTCTGGAAACTTTCCTGACATTTATCTGTCCACTCAAACTTAACGCCTTTGTGAAGCAGATTAGTCAGGGGCTTTGCAATCTTGGAAAAATTCTCGACGAAGCATCGGCAATAGCTCGCTAGACCGAGGAAGCTTCAGACTTGCTTGGAATTCTTCGGAGGAGTCCAGTCAAGCCTAAACATGTTCCGGGTTAACGGCTATACCGTCCTTGGAAATCACATGTCCAAGGTAGGTCACTTCAGAAAGCCAGAATTCGCACCTGGAATACTTGGCATATAGCTTGTGTTCTTGAAGTCTCTCCAGAACAAGACGAAGATTTTCGGCATGTTCTTCCTTATTCTTCGAATAAACTAGAATATCATCCAGATATACCATGACAAACTTGTCAAGGTAATCCATGAAGATGTAGTTCATCAGATGTGAGAATGTGGATGGAGCATTATTGAGGCCAAAGGACATCACGGTGTACTCGTAGGAGCCATAACGAGTAACAAATGTAGTCTTGGGTATATCCTCCTCGCGGACACGGATTTGGCGATAACACAACCTCAAGTCGAGTTTAGAGAACACCGAAGATCCAGCGAGTTGATCATATAAGTCATTGATCCGAGGAAGCGGATATTTGTTCTGAATGGTTGCCTGGTTGATAGGATGGTAATCTTGAACCAACCTATTTGTACCATCTTTCTTCTTGACAAAGAGAGAAGGTGCTCCCCAGGGGAAGGAACTAGGGAAGATGAAACCCTTGCTAAGTGACTTGTCAATTTCTTCCTTAAGCTCAATAAGATGGTGCAGAGGCATCTTGTAAGGACGCTTCGCAATAGGAGTGGTGCCAGGCTTCAAGTCAATGACGAACTCGACAACCCTAGCAGGGGGTATCCCTGGATGTTCTTCTGGAAAAACATCCTGAAAGTCACATACGACCGGAATGTTTTTGATACCCTCCAGTGGAGAAGCGTTCAATGCACTCAAGGCATAAATTTGAGCCTTGGCATTCTGAGTGACGTGGGCATGATAATTCACCATCTCATCTGACGGGTGCAGAAGGTGTACAACTTTAGTTGCACAATTGATTGAGGCGTAGTGAGACGTCAACCAATCCATTCCCAGAATAAGATCAACACAAGAGTTGTTCAGGATAATGGGTAATGCACGAAACAATGGAAAGGAAAATGATTATCGGACTAATCAGATCAACGACAGGGAAATCGCACTGAAATCCAGCTCTCCGGGTGGATGGAATTTACGAGATCCTAAGTGTCGGTGTTAGTAATTTTGTAAAACCCGAATAGAAGAGAAGTTAGAGCCCCAGAGTAAAGGTCGAGAAGTAAAAGATCCTAATACCACCCAATTGGCGACGTGGGCCCGTAAGCCACACAGCCAAGTTAGTAAAACAAGTTTTTGACCTCTAGACTCAATTCGGCCAAGGAGTTGGAAAGGGGAATTCCTAAGAGCAGTCGGCTCTTATACCAACCTATGATGACCCCGGCTTAATCGTGCACTAACCATACACGCAAATGCACACGATCAAGCCTAAGGACTCACTTGAAGATATCACAACACAACTCTAAAACATAAATAAAGTCATACAAGCTTTATATTACAAGCCAGGGCCTCGAGGGCTCGAATACATAAGCTCGATGGCATACAAGCGTCAGCGGAAGCATCAGAGTCTGGGTACATACTAATACATAGAGAGACAGATAAGCCTTCAGAAGGCGGGGTAAAATAAAAGCTACGATCAAAAGGCAAAGGCCTCCTACCGTGGACCCTCTGATCCTACTCCTGGTCGTTAGTCGGCTCCTCGTAGTAGCACTCGCCGGGAGGTTAGTAGTAGTAGCCGTAGTCGTCGACGGGGGCAGCAGTCTCAGGGGCTTCGTCGTCTGTCGGCATTGAATGAATATGGGGAAAAAGAAAGTAAAGCAAATGTGAGTACTCATCCAAAGTACTCAGCAAGCAAGGATCTACACTACATATGCAACATTTTCAAGGAAGGGCTGAAAATGTGGACTAGGCTGCAGAAATGCCAGAATAAAGGGGGAAGCCTAGTCCTATCGAAGACTAGCATCTTCAACATCTTCAGTCTTGCCGCATAGAAGAGAGTAGGGTAACATAATGTAAAGTAGTAGTAGTATCATCAACCTCGGCCTGAGATCCTTTCTTGACTCCCTGCGAGAAAGTAATCCCAGAGCCATACTATCCAGTTATCATCTCAGTCATGTTCTAGTTGTACCGATCGGGATACAACTTCGAGTGTCTGTTACCGTAGGACAGGCTATCGATAGAAGTTTCTTCCCTGCAGGGCTGCACCAACTTACCCACCACGCTTGCTTAACTCCGGTCGGACACACTTTTCTGGGTCATGCCCGGCCTCGGCCAAACAATATGCAGCAACCTGACCAAATACTTAATGAGAGGTCAGCACGCCGGACTAACATATGCCCCCAGGGGTCTTGGTCCATCATCCCGGGAACTCCTGCATGTTGTGTCAGGCGGCCGAGAGCAGACCTAGCAACCCCTTATACAAGTGCGGTTGTGTTCCCAGTCCAACTCGGCGCGCACTGCTCAGTCGCTGACGTCAATTAAGCTCCGGCTAAAGTTTACGATGCAGAACGCCCATACTATGCCCACGTGATGGTTAGTGATATCGGGCCAGAGGCCCCTCGGATCAAATATCCAAACCGCTCACGGATTAGGAGCACGCCGTAACGAGCAGAGACTCACGATCAATGTGACCCCCGTCACCCCATCTTGAGGACTTGCGGCAAGGGCCAAGAATGCCTGACCACGCCTTGTAATTATCTCGCGGGCACCTCTCAGGTCAACCCAGCTCCACATCACTCCGCATATCATCTCGCGCGGGTACCCCTCAGGGCCGACCGTCTTTAGTATCATGGTTCAAGTCATGTCTCAGTATCCAAAGTAATTATAAGTCCGACACCAAGGGAACCCTGAGGATTCACCCTCGACGGAATTCCACCTGATGTTGTCGTCAAGGTGAATGGAAGAGGATTCACCCTCGAAGTCCACACTTGAGAAGTTGCAAGACGGCGTTACTATTGGGGGGTGGTGTAGGAGGATTCACCCTCGCTTACCACGACCGACTAGCTAACCTACAAGGTTAACATCAAACGTGCTAAATAGGAGTCACCCTCGGCACGTGACGGTAACCCAGTAGTGTCGAGCAACTTAGGGGGAAGTGATGTGCGGTGCCCGGGTCTGATCTTCGATCCTGTTGAACGGGTCTTCTAAGAATCCAGCGGGGCAGTCGGGACAAGTGGGTCTCTAATCAAGCTCTACCCATCCTATGGTAAACAATTTAGGATAATAGGCAGGTATCAATAGTAGGGTACAATTAAACAAGCTATGCAACAAATATAGGATAGTAATAGCAGCAATAACATCTAATGCAAGCATAAGAGGGAAGAGAGTAGGCGATATCGGAATGCTCAAAATGGGGGTGCTTTCCTGTCTGCTCGACGGCAAGGGCAAAGTCGTCAGCTGCATCGTCTCGCTCCTGAGCAGCATCGACCTCGGGACTACATTGACGTCGGCGTCTACCGAGAGAGAAGAGGGGGAGGAAACAAGTAAATATACATCGACGATGCAAATCTGGGCATGCGATGACTATGATGCAGTGCAGGGTTGCCTAAAGATGCATCCGAGGCATTTTAGTTATTTTAGGGTTAGTGCGGGATTTAATTACCGGACGGTGTGCACTATTCCTATACCGGAATCAGGCTCGGAGTTACGAGTTCTTCTATGTAGGGGGTTTCGACATCGAAACAAATGGCACGATCAGACTCGTCTCGCCGTTCTGAGCAACTTTCATGTTTTAACTTTTTCGATCTGAGCTACGGTTTAAAAGATATGAATTTCTAAAGATTATTTGATTTTTCTGGATTTATTTAAATTAACAGAAAAAGGGAATTATGATGTCAGCATGATGTCATGCTGACATCAGCAGGTCAACGGACAGCTGACCAGGTCAAATCTGACATGTGGGTCCAATGGGACCCACATGCCAGTGGCAGTGACTTAAACAAAATGGTTTGTTTAAATTAATAGAATAATTAGTGGGTGGGCCCCTATAGTCAATGAGTAATTAGATTAAATAATTTAGTTAACATTTTATTTTTCTTTTAATTCATTTACTTAATGCGGGGCCCACACGTCGATGAAACAGAGCAGCGTTACCCGTCGGCGTTAGACAGGTCAGCGGACCAACTAGACCCGCAGGCCCACAACGATGTACGGAGGCGAGCCCCACCCTTGCCACGTCGGCCGGCCAGCGGCTGAACGCCGGCGAGCCCGAAAATGTGGCGGAGGCTCGGGACCTCGCCAGAAATCGCCTACGGGCCACCAAAAAGCTCAGGGCCTGGCATGTTCGAACGAGGGGACCGTGCCGCTTCTCGTGGTGGTGGTGGTTTCGCCGGAGCTGGCCTGAAACGGCGTCGGCGTTGAGCGAAGGCGGCAGCGTATTCAGGAGCTCGACGGGTTCGGCAATGCAGCATGCTTCAGAGCAAAAGGAGAGGCTGGGCAGGTGCGGCGCAGCGCGGTGAGTACAGCGCGCTTGGCTTCGTGACCTTTTGGTCACCGGAGGCACACCGGCGACGAGCGCGGACGGAGGCGCAATCGGGCACACGTCGAGCTAGAGGCTAGAGGGCACGGGGAAGCGCGTGCGGGTGCGTGTTGGACTCGCACAAGCTCCAGGAGCACGCTGCACGACTCAGGCGAGCGTGCTAAAGGCCACACGCGACGGCGTTGAGCTCGTCGGCGGCGTCGAGCTACGGCAACAGCGGCAACTACGGCTAGAGGCACGACGAGGCGAGGAAGGAAGAGGAGGAGGACAGCGCGGAGCTCACCGAGCGGCTACGAAAATCCCTTGGTGGCTTAGGAGCAGCAGACGGTGCCGGCGACGAAGAAGTGCGGCGGCGACCCGAGGTTGAAGACGAAGCTCGGGGGCGAAGCAGCGCTCCTCCGCTCTCTCCAGCTGCTCCGGTAGCTGCAGTCGATCACGGCGCTTCTCCCATGCGTACGCAGACGAGGTGGGGAGGCCGTTGGCCACGGCAACGGCGATTCACGGCAACGGTGGCGCTCGGCCACCGGATCTGAGGAGGGGAAGAGAGGCAGAGCGAGCGATATGAGAGGGGGAGAATGAGGCGGGGCCAGGGGAATGGCTCGGGCGTTCCCCTTATCCCCTCCACCTCCTGTTCCGTCGGTGGAGCGGTGGCGTGTCGGCACGCGGACGGCATGCGTGAGCTCGGCCTCAGCGGCGGCGACATGCATAGGAGAGAGAAGGAGAAATGGGCTGGCTCCAGGCACTGTGCACTAGTAGCAGTGCATAGTGGCCTTTTCCTTTTATTTTTCTGTTTTAATTGAGCACCAGCAGAGTTGCATTATTTTTAGTCACCAAATGAGTTAGTAAAAATGTGAAACTAGGTCACATAATTACATTGCAATATCCAGCACTGTCACAAAAAGTTTGGGCATTTTTGGGACCCATTTGAATTTATGCAAAAATGATTTGGGCATTTTAAATGCTGAATTGGCTCTGTTAAAATACTTAGGCCCTTCTGTGGTTGATGATGATGTTGTGTTCCTTAACAGCAAATATTTTTTAGATTATTTGCTAAAAGGTGAACATTTTTCCAGCAGGGTTTGATCAACTTCAATTTGCACTTTTGAATTTGAGTTGATTTTCAGATTTGAATTTGAATTGGAACCTTAACCCATAGGACTTGGCACTGCAAATGATCATGACTTGGCAAGATTAATAGAGTGTCACGGTGCTTATTACAAGGGGGTGTTACATCGTGTTCCTTCTGTTTTCTTCCTCCTCGAGCTCTACCGAAGCCCCTTTGTAGCCTCTCCGTGTCGAGTGAACCCTCTGGCCCCCCTCCCCTATGCATGTCTCCCGAGCTACTGTGTGTTGGACAGTTCACCACCGTGGCCGCGCTAGCCCTCGCCATCGCCCCGGCTACATATAGCACTCTAGAGATCCATCGAGCTCACCCACATCCTCTTCGCTCTCAAAGAACCCCGCCCAGCCACTCAACCGAGCTCAAGGAGCTCCCCTGCCCTCCCTCTGGCCGCCATTGCTGCCTCGGCCTTCTCCTAATGATTTGAGCTTGCCCAAGCCCCTTCCCTCATCATTTCTTCACCGGTAGGATCCCAAGGACCACAAACCCTTCGCCACCCTTCCCCACGCCCGCCAGACCACCGTCACCTTGAGCCCAAGCTCGCCCGAGGCCGCCCTCCACCGCGGCCGAAGCTCCACTCATCTTCAAGCTCCCCGACGACCGTGTTGTGCACCAATGGGACCGCCTCGGCCTCCTGAGCACTCCGGTAGGTCGGGCACCTCGAATGGTGGCCGGTGTCGCCCAAAATCCTCGTCGGGGCCTGCCGGCCTCGCCTCTTCTCTGCGTCGATGGGAGGAAGAAGAAGGAAGCCAGGAGGAGAGAGAATATGGTGGGTCCCGCATGTCAGTGACACAAATATACCGGGCCCGTCAGCTTAAGTGGAGGCGTATTCTATGAAATACGTTTTCGTCTAAGGAAAGCGTATTCCGCTGCTTCTTCAGACAGAAAGGCGTTTTATCTATTCAAAAGCGTAATCTCAGAAATGTGCTTTCTGTTTTCAGCCCCGCCGGCCAAAACCTTTACATTGCGGACGTTCACTCCTTAGCAGCAGAAAAGCATATTTTTATTTGTTTTCTACCTAACGAACAAATGGTCGTATTTTTGCAACCGTAACTCTGATTCAGGTGATTCCAAAGCCCACATTCTCTGTTCGTCGAGCCAGTTCTGTTGGTATCATTTTCATGGTGTTGTCACATTCTAAAAATGACCATTTTGCCCTTGCCCTCTAATCAGCTCTGTCGGGAGAGAAACTTTTTCGGCGAATCTTTCCGCGAACTCATCACACTTCTTCCCGATGAATCCTTCATCCCCAGGCAAGCCACAACAGCCACTTGCATGATGGCCTTGCAATAGCCATGGATTCCGCTTGAATGTTTGAATAATTGTTTGTTCATTTAATTATTTTGTAAATGCTATGTATATGCTTGTGGATTCATGCTCATCCCTATGCCATGTTCATGTGCATCCATATATTTACTTGTTACTAGTATTATTCTCATGTTCCATTCTTGTATTCAGTTCATATGCTAGCAATCATGATATGCTCACATGAGTAGTTAGGGTTTATTATGCAAATACTTGTGATATTCATGATCATCTTTATGCCATGCTCATGTGCATCCCGTAGACTAAATGATTTATTGTTGTTGATGTTATGATAAATGGTTATATTGCACATCCATGCTTATGTTGACATCATGCTCATATGCACTATTCTTTCATCATGTTATTTTGTCATGGCTCAGCTCATCACCATTCAAGTTGAACCTGACATTAATTGAACTTGAACAAATCTGTTGGCTGAGTCATGGTGCCACCGAATCGAGCTCACCAGTGCAACCACACTTGCCTGGATGGGGAGGCCCTAATTTGTTATATTGTCATGCCTCTCGCCTATACCTCCAACAAGGGAAGGTTATGTGCGCGTGCTACCCTGATCAGGTAGGCGGCTATAACCTTGTGTACCCGGTTTTGGTATTGACCTCAGGTCCCCATTTGGGACGATTTTTGTTGGGCCACAATGGTGGCAGTGTGTCACTCAGTGACACAGGGTCACCCATGACATAGCCCAAAGGGGAGTTTGTCAGAGTTGCTGGTAGAGTGTCATGCAATAGATTGGTTTTGTCGGAATGTCATTGGTCCACCCGAATGGGAGAACGAGGCCATGATTTCCGTGGTGTGGGTACATTGTACTAACCTCTGCAAAGTGTATAATCTATCGATAGCCGCATCCTCAGTCATGGACATAGTTCGTAGTAGGTCACACTATGGGTCAACAGTAATAATAACATGGATAATAAACAACCCCGGTTCCATGAGAAAAGAAGTTGGATGATCTTTATGTGGTCATGCGATGATCACAGGTAGAGATCAAGCTCCATGTGGTCATGTGATAATCACAATGGTATAGTTGATACCGATCTTGGTCGTACCTGAGGTGATCGTGTGATGTTCACGATGGTAAGTTTGTTACATATGGTGGTTATGAGATAACTTCCGAGAAGAGTAAGTTGGTCCAAGGGACCTTAAACATCGACCCCCCTATCATGCTAGTGCTAGTATCATCATGTTCATATCTTGAGTAACATGTACATGCCATGCTCATTCTCGTGATTGTTCTAGTAATATCATGATCATCATTGATAATTAACCTGTAAATGCCATGTTGTTGTTTGTCTTGATTGCTTTGGTTGATGTGAGCTTGCGAGTACATTCAAAGTACTCACCTGGCATGTCATGCCAGATTGCAGGTAATGTCGTGATTGATTACTTGTTGAGGATCCTGAGTTTGTGAGCTAGGATGTGTCCCAGCAGAGTCCCTATGGAGTGGAGTTCATCACCATCGTTGTTGTTCCGCTGCTAGCATAGAGCTACCATAGCAGGCGTAGTGTCGTCGTGCCAATGCAATCCTTTGTATTACCCGAACCCTTGTACCCAAATTATTTGTAATAAAGAGCTGATTTATTCTATGCCAAGCAGTGCTGTATTCTAGAAGGCTTGATCTCTGGGCTAGAATACGGGGTGTTCCGGTTCCTCTGAGCCAGGGTGCCACATGCATATAACTAGCAGATAGGATCAAGAACTCAAATATATTGATGATAACATAAAGGGTTCAGATCTGAAATCATGGCACTCGGGCCCAAGTGACAAGCATTAAGCATAGCAAAGTCATAGCAACATCAATCTCAGAACATAGTGGATACTAGGGACCATGCCCTAATAAATTGACTTGATTACATGATAAATCTCATCCAACTTCATCACCGTCCAACAAGCCTACGAAGGAATTACTCACTCCTAGTGGTGAGCATCATGGAATTGTCGATGGGGAAGGATTGACGATGACGATGGCAATGAATCCCCCTCTTCGGAGCCCAGAACGGACTCCAAATCAGCCCTTCCGATGAAGAACAGGAGGTGGCGGCGGCTCCGTATCATAAAATGTGATGATTCTTTCTCTCCTATTTTTTCTCCGCGAGACGGAACTTATATGACCGGAGGTAGGGCAAACGGAGGCCTGAGGGGGCGCACCACCTAAGCTTGTGGCTCAGTGGTGCCCCCCCCCCTTCAGTAGATCTTTTCGCCAGTATTTTTTATATATTCCATAAAAATTATCCATAATTTTTTTGCCCAATATGAGAACTTTTATATCTACACAAAAACAACATCATGGTAGTTCTGCTGAAAACAACGCCAGTCCGGGTTAGTTTCATTAAAATCATGCAAATTAGAGTCTAAAACAAGAGCAAAATTGTTTGGAAAAGTCGATACATTGGACTCAAGCTTAACTCATTGCTTGTCCTCAAGCAATTCAGTTGACAAACTGAAAGTGATAAATAATGACTTTTACAAACTATTTTGTTTTGTTTTTGTATATAAGCTTAGCTATTAACCAATTTTTCAGCAAAGATCATAAGATAATCATGTGAATGATAACATTTAGATTTCATGTTTACTCATGACAATGGCATAATCATCTAGAGAGAAATAATAGCATATCTCAAATGCCAACAATTTGTCAAAACAATTATGATATAATATGATAACATGGTATCTCGCTAGCCCTTTCTGAGACCGCAAAACATAAACGCAGAGTGATACGTCTCCAACGTATCGATAATTTTTTATTGTTCCATGTTATTGTAGTATCAATCTTGGATGTATTATATGCAATTATATGTCATTTTATACCATTTTTGGGAACTAATCTATTAACCTAGTGCCTAGTGCCAGTTATTGTTTTTTGCTTGTTTTGGGTTTTTCAGAAAATCGGTAGCAAACGGAGTCCAAACGCTATGAAACTTTTTGATGACTTTTTTTGGACAAAAGAGACCCTAGAAGCTTTGGGAGGAGACCAGAAGACTCACGAGAAGGTGACAAGGCAACAGGGCGCGCCCAGGTGGGTGGTCGCGCCCTGTTACCTTATGGGCCCCACGTGGCTCCTTTTGACCTAATTCCACTTCATAAATTCTCAAATATTGGGAAACCAACAAAGAAGCACCTCGAATAACTTTTCCGTCGTCGCAAGCTTTTATTCTTCTGTGATCCCATCTGGAGGCCTTTTCCAGCATCCTGTCGGAGGGGGGAATCGATCATGGAGGGCTTCTACATCAACCTTGCTTCCCTACCAATGATGTGTGAGTAGCTTACCATAGACCTATGGGTCCATAGCTAGTAGCTAGATGGCTTCTTCTCTCTCTTTGATCTTCAATACAATGTTTTCCTCGATCTTCTTGGAGTTCTATTCGATGTAATCTTCTTTTGCGGTGTGTTTGTTGGGATCTGATGAATTGTGGGTTTATGATCAGATTATTCATGAGAAGTAATTGAATCTTTTCTAAACTTTATTATGCATGATTTTTATAGCTTTGTATTTCTCTCTGATCTGTCCATTTGGTTTGGCCAACTAGATTGATTTATCTTCAGTAGGAGAGATGTTTTATAATGGGTTCAATCTTGCGGTGCTCTATATCCCAGTGACAAAGTAGGGGACAAGACACGTATTTGTATTATTGCCATTAAGGGTAAAATAATGGGTTTATTCATATTGATTGGGTTTACTTTGTCTACATCATGTCATCTTGCTTAAGGCGTTACTCTGTTTTTATTAACTTAATACCCTAGATGCATGCTGGATAGCGGTTGAAGGGTGGAGTAATAGTAGTAGATGCAGGAAGGAGTTGGTCTACTTGTCTTGGACATGATGCCTATATACATGATCATTGCCTTGAATATTGTCATAACTACGCGTTGTTCTATCAATAGCCCAATAGTAATTTGTCTACCCACCGTATGCTATGTGTTTGAGAGAGAAGCCTCTAGTGAAAACTATGGCCCCCGGTGTTGGGGAACGTACTAATTTCAAAAAATTTCCTACGCACACGCAAGATCATGGTGATGCATAGCAACGAGAGGGAAGAGTGTCGTCTCACGCCCTCGTGAGACCGGCGGAAGCGATCTGGCGTAGAGGAAGTAGTCGTCGTTCTCCTCGCGATCCAACCGATCCCAAAGACCGTTACTCCGGCGCCTCGAAGTTCTTGACACACGTACAGCTCGGTGGCGCTCCTCGGGCTCCGATCCAGCAAAGCTCGGGAGAGAGAGTTCCGTCGAGACGACGGCGTGGTGATGATCTTGATGTTCTATCGACGCAGGCTTCGCCTAAGCACCGCTTCTGATATGACCGATGTGGATTATGGTGGAGGGGCACCGACACGGCTAAGGAACGATCTCAAGGATCAACTTGTGTGTCCATGGGGTGCCCCTGCCTCAGATATAAAGGAGGGAGGGAGGAGGAGGCCGGCCCTCTCTATGGCGCGCCATGGGAGTCCTACTCCCACCGGAGTAGGATTCCCCTTTCCTAGTCCAACTAGTAGTCCTTCCATGTATTAGGAGTAGGAGAGAAGGAAAGGGAAGAGAGAAGGAGAAGGAAGGAAGGCGCCCCTCCCTAGTCCAATTCGGACTAGACCAAGGGGGGCGGCGCCACCCTTTTGGCCCTTTTTCTTCTTTCCCGTATGGCCCATTAAGGCCCAATATGAATTCCGTAACTCTCGGTACTCAAAAATACCCGAATTACTCGGAACCTTTCCGAACTCGAATATAGTCGTCAATATATCGATCTTTACGTCTCGACCATTTCGAGACTCCTCGTCATGTCCCGATCTCATCCAGACTCCGAACTCCTTCGGTACATCAAAACTCATAAACTCATAATATAACCGCCATCGAAACCTTAAGCGTGCGGACCCTACGGTTCGAGAACAATGTAGACATGACCGAGACACGTCTCGGTCAATAACCAATAGCGGGACCTGGATGCCCATATTGGTGCCTACATATTCTACGAAGATCTTTATCGGTCGACCGCATAACAACATCGTTGTTCCCTTTGTCATCGGTATGTTACTTGCCCGAGATTCGATCGTCGGTATCCAATACCTAGTTCAATCTCGTTACTGGCAAGTCTCTTTACTCGTTCTGTAATACATCATCTCGCAACTAACTCATTAGCTGAAATGCTTGCAAGGCTTAAGTGATGTGTATTACCGAGAGGGCCCAGAGATACCTCTCCGACATTGGAGTGACAAATCCTAATCTCAAATATGCCAACCCAACAAGTACCTTTGGAGACACCAGAGAGCACCTTTATAATCATCCGATTCGTTGTGACGTTTGGTAGCACACAAAGTGTTCCTTCGTAAACGGAGTTGCATAATCTCATAGTTATAGGAACATGTATAAGTCATGAAGGAAGCAATAGCAACATACTAAGCGATCGTGTGCTAAGCTAACGGAATGGGTCATGTCAATCAGATCATTCAACTAATGATGTGACCTTGTTAATCAAATAACAACTCCTTGTTCATGGTTAGGAAACATAACCATCTTTGATTAACAAGCTAGTCAAGTAGAGGCATACTAGTGACACTCTGTTTGTCTATATATTCACACATGTATTATGTTTCCGGTTAATACAATTCTAGCATGAATAATAAACATTTATCATGATATGAGGAAATAAATAATAACTTTATTATTGCCTCTAGGGCATATTTCCTTCAGTCTCCCACTTGCACTAGAGTCAATAATCTAGATCACATCACCATGTGATTAACATCGATAGTTCACATCATCATGTGATTAACACCCATAGTTCATATCGCCATGTGACCAACACCCAAAGGGTTTACTAGATTCAGTAATCTAGTTCACATCGCTATGTGATTAACACCCAAAGAGTACTAAGGTGTGATCATGTTTTGCTTGTGAGAAAATCTTAGTCAACGGGTCTGTCACATTCAGAGCCGTATGTATTTTGCAAATATTCTATGTCTACAATGCTCTGCACGGAGCTACTCTAGCTAATTGCTCCCACTTTCAATATGTATCTAGATCAAGACTTAGAGCCATCCAGATCGGTGTCAAAACTTGCATCGACGTAACCCTTTACGACGAACCTTTTGTCACTTCCATAATCGAGAAACATATCCTTATTCCACTAAGGATAATTTTGACCGTTGTCCAGTGATCTACTCCTAGATCACTATTGTACTCCCTTGCCAAACTTAGTGCAGGGTATACAATAGATTTGGTACACAGCATGGCATACTTTATAGAACCTATGTCCAAGTCATAGGGAATGACTTTCACTCTCTTTCTATCTTCTGCCGTGGTCGGGTTTTGAGTCTTACTCAATTTCACACCTTGTAACACAGGCAAGAACTCTTTCTTTGACTGTTCCATTTTGAACTACTTCAAAATCTTGTCAAGGTATGTACTTATTGAAAAAAAAACTTTATCAAGCGTCTTGATCTATCTCTATAGATCTTAATGCTCAATATGTAAGCAGCTTCACCGAGGTCTTTCATTGAAAAACTCCTTTTAAACACTCCTTTATGCTTTGCAGAATAATTCTACATTATATCCGATCTACAATATGTCATTCACATATACTTATCAGAAATGCTGTAGTGCTCCCACTCACTTTCTAGTAAATACAGGCTTCACTGCAAGTCTCATAAACTATATGCTTTGATCAACTTATCAAAGCGTATATTCCAACTCCGAGATGCTTGCACCAATCCATAGATGCACATTTTGTCAACACCTTTAGGATCGACAAAACCTCTTGGTTGCATCACATACAACTCTTCTTTAATAACTCCATTAAGGAATGCAGTTTTGTTTATCCATTTGCCGATTTCATAAAATCGGCAATTGCTAACATGATTCGGACAGACTTTTAAGCATCGATACGAGTGAAAAAATCTCATTGTATTCAACATCTTGAACTTTGTCAAAAACCTTTTTCGACAAGTCTAGCTTTGTAGATAGTAACACTACTATCAACGTCCGTCTTCCTCTTGAAGATCCATTTATTTTCTATGGTTTGCCGATCATCGGGCAAATCCATCAAAGTCCATACTTTGTTCTCATACATGGATCATATCTCAAATTTCATGGCCTTAAACCATTTTGCGGAATCTGGGCTCATCATCGCTTCCTCATAGTTCGTAGGTTTGTCATGGTCAAGTAACACGACCTCCGAACAGGATTACCGTACCACTCAGTGCGGATCTCACTCTTTTACCTCGAGGTTCGGTAGTAACTTGATCTGAAGTTACATGATCATCATCATTAGCTTCCTCACTAATTGGTATAGTAGTCACAAGAACAGATTTACGTGATGAACTACTTTCAATAAGGGAACAGTACTGATTACCTCATCAAGTTCTACTTTTCTCCCACTCACTTCTTTCGAGAGAAACTCCTTCTCTAGAAAGGATCCATTTATTAGCAACGAATGTTTTGCCTTCGGATCTGTGATAGAAGGTGTACCCAAAAATTTCCTTTGGGTATTCTATGAAGACGCACTTCTCCGATTTGGGTTTGAGCTTATTAGGATGAAACTTTTTCACATAAGCATCGCAGCCCCAAACTTTAAGAAACGACAACTTTGGTTTCTTGCTAAACCACAGTTCATATAGTGTCGTCTCAACGGATTTAGATGTTGCCCTATTTAACGTGAATGCAGCTGTCTCTAATGCATGATCCCAAAATGATATTGGTAAATCGGTAAGAAACATCATAGATTGTACTATATCCAATAAAGTACGGTTATGACGTTCGGACACACCATTATGATGTGGTGTTCGGTGGCATGAATTTGTGAAACTATTCCACATTGTTTTAATTGAAGACCAAACTCAGAACTCAAATATTTGTCTCCGCGATCGGATCGTAGAAACCTTATTTTCTTGTCACGATGATTTTTCCACTTCACTCTGAAATTTTTGAACCTTTCATCTATTTCGGACTTATGTTTCATCAAGTAGATATACCCATATCTGCTCAAATCATCTGTGAAGGTCGAAAATAACGATACCCGCCATGAGCCTTAACACTCATTGGATCGCATACATCGGTATGTATGATTTCCAACAAATCTGTTGCTCTCTCCATAGTACCGAGAACGGGTTTTAGTCATCTTGCCCATGAGGCACGGTTCGCAAGTGCCAAGTGATTCATAATCAAGTGACTCCAAAAGTCCATCGAGATGGAGTTTCTTCATGCGCTTTACACCGATATGACCTAAGCGGCGATGCCACAAATAAGTTGCACTATCATTATCAACTCTGCATCTTTTGGTTTCAACATTATGAATATGTGTATCAAGACTATCGAGATCCAATGAACCATTTTCATTGGGCGTGTAACCATATAAGGTTTTATTCATGTAAACAGAACAACAGTTTATTCTCTTACTTAAATGAATAACCGTTTTGCAATAAACACGATCAAATCATATTCATGCTCAACGCAAACACCAAATAACATTTATTTAGGTTCAACACTAATCCCGAAAGTATAGGGAGTGTGCGATGATGATCATATCAATCTTGAAAACTATTTTCAACACACATCATCACTTCACCCTTAACTAGTTTCATTTATTCGCAACTCCGTTTGAGTTACTACTCTTAGCAACCGAACCAGTACCAAATACCGAGGGGTTGCTATAAACACTAGTAAAGTACACATCAATAACATGTATATCAAATATACTTTTGTTTACTTTGCCATCCTTCTTATCCGCCAAATACTTGGGGTAGTTCGCTTCAATGACCAGTCCCTTTGCGGTAGAAGCACTTAGTCTCGTGCTTCGGTCCGCACTTGGGCTTCTTCACTTGAGTAGCAACTTGCTTGCCGCTCTTCTTGAAGTTCCTTCTATCCCTTTGCCCTTTTCTTGAAACTAGTGGTCTTGTTAACCATCAACACTTGATGTTCTTTCTTGATTTCTACCTTCATCGATTTCAACATCATGAAAAACTCGGAATCATTTTCATCATCCCTTGCATACTATAGTTCATCACGAAGTTCTACTAACTTGGTGATGGTGACTAGAGAATTTTGTCAATCACTATCTTATCTCGAAGATTAACTCCCACTTGATTCAAGCGATTGTAGTACCTGCATAATCGAGCACATGCTCACTAGTTGAGCGATTCTCCTTCATCTTTTAGCTATAGAACTTGTTGGAGACTTCATATCTCTCAACTCGGTATTTGCTTGAAATATTAACTTCAATTCTGGAACATCTCATATGGTCCATGATGTTCAAAACATCTTGAAGTCCCGATTCTAAGCCATAAAGCATGGTGCACAAAACTATCAAGTAGTCATCATATTGAGCTAGCCAAACGTTCATAACGCCGCATACGCTCCTGCAATAGGTCCGCACCTAGCGGTGCATTAAGGACATAATTATTCATGCAAAGAATGAGGATAAACCTCGGATCACGGATCCAATCCGCATCATTGCTACTAACATCTTTCAACACAGTTTCTCTAGGAACATATCAAAACAAACATATGAAAGCAACAACACGAGCTATTGATCTACAACATAATTTGCAAAATACTACCAAGACTAAGTTCATGATAAATTTAAGTTCAATTAATCATATTACTTAAGAACTCCCACTTAGACAGACATCTCTCTAGTCATCTAAGTGATCACGTGATCCAAATCAACTAAACCATAACCGATCATCACGTGAGATGGAGTAGTTTTCAATGGTGAACATCTTATGTTGATCATATCTACTATATGATTCACGCCGACCTTTCGGTCTCCGTGTTCCGAGGCCATATCTCGCATATGCTAGGCTCGTCAAGTATAACTCGAGTATTCTGCGTGTGCAAAACTGGCTTGCACCCGTTGTAGATGGACGAGAGCTTATCACACCCGATCATCACGTGGTGTCTCGGCACGACGAACTTTGGCAACGGTGCATACTCGGGAGAACACTACTTGATAATTTTAGTGAGAGATCATCTTAAAATGCTACCGTCAATCAAAGCAAGATAAGATGCATAAAGGATAAACATCACATGCAATCAATATAAGTGATATGATATGGCCATCATCATCTTGTGCTTGTGATCTCCATCTCAAGCACCGTCGTGATCACCATCGCCACCGGTAGCGACACCTTGGTCTCCATCGTAGCATCGTTGTCGTTTCGCCATCTATTGCTTCTCGACTATCGCTACCGCTTAGTGATAAAGTAAAGCAATTACAGTATGCGTTGCATTTCATACAATAAAGTGACAACCATATGGCTCTCGCCAGATTGCCGATAACCGGTTACAAAACATGATCATCTCATACAATAAAATATAGTATCACGTCTTGACCATATCACATCGAACATGCCTGCAAAAACAAGTTAGACGTCCTCTACTTTGTTGTTGCAAATTTTACGTGGCTGCTACGGGCTTAGCAAGAACCGTTCTTACCTACGCATCAAAACCACAACGATAGTTTGTCAAATAGACTCCGTTTTAACCTTCACAAGGACCGGCGTAGCCACACTCAGTTCAACTAAAGTGAGAGAGACAGACACCCGCCAATCACCTTTAAGCACGAGTGCTCGTAACAGTGAAACCAGTCTCGCGTAAGCGTCTGGCGTAATGTCGGTCCGGGCCGCTTCATCTCACAATACCGCTGAACCAAAGTATGACATCTTTGGTAGGCAAGATGACTTGTATCGTCCACAACTCACTTGTGTTCTACTCGTGCAAAACATCAAATCATAAAACCTAGGCTCGGATGCCACTGTTGGGGAACGTAGTAATTTCAAAAATTTCCTACGCACACGCAAGATCATGGTGATGCATAGCAATGAGAGGGAAGAGTGTTGTCTCGTACCCTCGTGACCCCGGCGAAGCGATCACAATGTAGAGGAAGTAGTCGTCGTTCTCCTCGCGATCCAACCGATCCCAAATACGTTACTCGGCGCCTCCGAGTTCTTGACACACGTACAGCTCGGTGTCGCTCCTTGGGCTCCGATCCAGCAAAGCTCCGGGAGAGAGAGTTCCACAAGACGACGGCGTGGTGACGATCTTGATGTTCTACCGACGCAGGGCTTCGCCTAAGCACCGCTACGATATGACCGAGGTGGATTATGGTGGAGGGGGGCACCGCACACGGCTAAGGAACGATCTCAAGGATCAACTTGTGTGTCCATGGGGTGCCCCCTGCCCCCGTATATAAAGGAGGGAGGGAGGAGGAGGCCGGCCCTCTCTATGGCGCGCCATGGGGAGTCCTACTCCCACCGGAGTAGGATTCCCCTTTCCTAGTCCAACTAGTAGTCCTTCCATGTATTAGGAGTAGGAGAGAAGGAAAGGAAGAGAGAAGGAGAAGGAAGGAAGGGCGCCTCCCTAGTCCAATTCGGACTAGACCAAGGGAGGGCGGCGGCCACCCTTTGGCCCTTTTTCTTCTTTCCCGTATGGCCCATTAAGACCCAATACGAATTCCGTAACTCTCGGTACTCGAAAAATACCGAATCACTCGGAACCTTTCCGAACTCGAATATAGTCGTCCAATATATCGATCTTTACGTCTCGACCACTTGAGACTCCTCGTCATGTCCCCGATCTCATCCGGGACTCCGAAATCCTTCGGTACATCAAAACTCATAAACTCATAATATAAGCATCATCGAAACCTTAAGCGTGCGGACCCTACGGTTCGAGAACAATGTAGACATGACCGAGACACGTCTCGGTCAATAACCAATAGCGGGACCTGGATGCCCATATTGGTTCCTACATATTCTACAAAGATCTTTATCGGTCGGACCACATAACAACATCGTTGTTCCTTTGTCATCGGTATGTTACTTGCCCGAGATTCGATCGTCGGTATCCAATACCTAGTTCAATCTCGTTATCGCAAGTCTCTTTACTCGCTCAGAATACATCATCTCGCAACTAACTCATTAGCTGAAATGCTTGCAAGGCTTAAGTGATGTGTATTACCGAGAGGGCCCAGAGATACCTCTCCGACATTCGGAGTGACAAATCCTAATCTCAAATCGCCAACCCAACAAGTACCTTTGGAGACACCTGAGAGCACCTTTATAATCACCCGATTCGTTGTGACGTTTGGTAGCACACAAAGTGTTCCTTCGTAAACGGAGTTGCATAATCTCATAGTCATAGGAACATGTATAAGTCATGAAGGAAGCAATAGCAACATACTAAACGATCGTGTGCTAAGCTAACGGAATGGGTCATGTCAATCGATCATTCAACTAATGATGTGACCTTGTTAATCAAATAACAACTCCTTGTTCATGGTTAGGAAACATAACCATCTTTGATTAACAAGCTAGTCAAGTAGAGGCATACTAGTGACACTCTGTTTGTCTATATATTCACACATGTATTATGTTTCCGGTTAATACAATTCTAGCATGAATAATAAACATTTATCATGATATGAGGAAATAAATAATAACTTTATTATTGCCTCTAGGGCATATTTCCTTCACCCGGGTCTACTTTAAACATAAAAAGAAAACCTAAATTTACTTGCTACAATTTTATTTCTTTTATTTTGTTTTGTAATTTATCTATCTACCACTACAAGATTTAACCCTTGCAAGTAACGAGTCCAATGGGATTGACGACCCTCTTGGCCGTGTTGGGTGCAAGTATTTGCTTTTGAGGCTTTGTGTGATTCTTCTACTAGTTCGATAACCTTGGTTCTCACTGAGGGAAATACTTATCTCTACTGTACTGCATCTCCTCTCCTCTTCGGGGAAAATCCCAACGCAGCTCACAATTAACAGGAAGAATTACTGGCGCCGTTGTCGGGGAGACACCATCAAAACCTATCAAGTACCTTCGCATAAACTATCATCTACTTGCTCTACTTTTTATTTGCCTTTTTGCATTTGCCTCTCGTTTTCATCTCCCTCACTTCTCATAAAAATACAAAAACACAAAAATATTTTTATTTGCTCGTTGCTTGGTTTGTTTGAAGTTGCTATCATGTCTGAGTTCGATAAAAATTATCGTAGAAAGTGGTAGTGAAGATAGTACTAATGAATCCCTTGAGGAAAAACTTAAATCATTTGATACTAATCATGACCCTCCTGAGAACAAAACTCTCGCCAATTTTAAAATGAAGGTCAATCATGTGGGTAGCTGGAATATTATCGGGAAAAGTCTCATTCAAGAATTCTTTAATTGCACGAGAGTCGTACCAATAATTAAAGGATCTATTATTGATAAAACAAATTGCTATGTGTATGCTATTGCTATGCTTGTTGTTAAGTTAGAATGATTTTTATTGCATATTCATCCCGCATTACAAAAGGTCTTCTATGAACTTCCCAATATCCATAATCTTAAGGCCAAGAAGATTGCCACTATTATACTCATGCACGAATTTGATTGTATAATTCAAGAAGCTAGGGACATTTTTTATTTTTATAAAATAGATTTTGAGCACCCTCCAATAAAAGAAATCCTCCATGATAAGGATACTATACGTAGGTTGGAATCTAAGGATTATTTTGCTTACGGTAAGAATATTAGGAGGAGAGTCCCTTATGCTGAAATAATTAAAAGCTTGTACCACAATACTTCTGATAAATTTGAGTGGATCACTAAGGGAACTAATGAGGGATTTAGTGAAGAATGGTTTGAAAGTACGGCTAGAGAACCTATTGATGAAGAAATACATGTTTTATATGAGGATCTTTATGGTGATGATTCAAAGTTTGAAGTTATGAATGTTAATATCACTGAACAAAGCCCCTTTAATTATTTAAGTTCTCCAACTAGAAAAGAAGAACAAGAGAGTAGGGAATTAATGAGAAATTTTCTGGAAGATTTGATTAAAAAGGATTTGTGAATGAAGGGTGATAATACTTGAAATAATGCATTATGCCTAGCTAGGGGCATAAAACAATAGCGCTTGTTGAGAGGTAACCCAATATTTATCTTTATTACAATTTTTATTTTTCTTATGTCACACAATTATAGCTACTGTTATGATTGTGTTTTTATCTTTTAATTAGTGTTTGTGCCAGGTAATGCCTTTAAGATGATTTGGATGATAATATAATTTATGCTGTTTGAAAATAGAAAGTTTTACGCCTAGTTCTGGATTTTTGGTTCTGTACTGGAATGTCAGAAAATTTTGAAATTTTACACAATATTGGTATATGAATTGTTTATGTTGTCCTAATTTTTTTAGAATTTTTGGAGTTACAAAAGTATGACTTTTATTTAGATATTTACAGACTATTCTGTTTTAGACATGTTCTGTTTTCTATTGCATAGTTCGCTTATTTCAATGATGCTATGGATTATATCGAGGGGTATAAGTCATGGAGAAGTTAGAGTACAGTAGCATTATGCATGAATTAAATATTAATAAATTTATAGCAGTACCTAAAGTTTAAGATTTATTTGTTATACTAACGGATCTCATGAGGTTTCTGTTGAGTTTTGTGTGCTGAACTTTTCAAGTTTGGGGTGAGATGACGATGGATGAAGGAATAAGGAGTGGCAAGACCCTAAGCTTGGGGATGCCCAAGGCAGCCCAAGGTAATATTCAAGGAAGACCCGAGCGTCTAAGCTTGGGGATGCCCCAAATGGCATCCCCTCTTTCGTCCATAATATATCGGTATATCACTTGGAGCTATATTTTTATTCATCACATGATAAGAGTTTTACTTGGAGCGTCTTGTGCTATAGTTTAGTTTTCTTTGTTTGCTTTTTAGTTTGCCACAATCATCTTTTGCTGAACACACCTTTTTTGAGAGGTACACACATTTATCGTGATTTGTTAGAATACTCTATGTGCTTCACTTATATCTTTTGAGCTACGCAGTTGCTCTAGTGCTTCACTTATATCTTTTAGAGCACGACGGTGGTTATATTTTGAAAAATAGTTGCACTCTCATGATTCACTTAAATATTTTTGACAGTCTAATAAATAGTAATGGTAATTTGCACGGGTTATAAGATTAGTCCATAAAGGATAGGTATTCAAGGATATAATAAAAACTTTCATGTAGATCACTAAATATGAAACATGTGGTTTAATGATATTGATGTCGTAATATGAAAGGATATAGGTTCATGATCATTCGTTAATAGAAATATCAGTATTAAAGTTTGTTATTGACTACTCATCTAAGTGTTGGTCATGGCATGGTGAGGAGGTCTGAGCATTCTTAGGTCTAAAATGAAATCCTTGGGTGCTGTTACAATCAGGGGTGCGCGATGGTTAACTCCTACCAACCTCCTCCCTAGGGGCATGCGAGTAGTACTTTTCTTCGAGGGCAAATAGGCTTTGCAATAAGTATGTGAGTTCTTTATGACTAATGTGAGTTCATGGATTATACACACTCTTACCCTTCCGCAATTTGCTAGCCTCTTCGGTACCGTGCATTGCCCTTTCTCACCTCAAGAGTCGATGCAAACTTCGCCGGTGCATCCAAACCCCGTGATATGATACGCTCTATCACACATAAGCCTCATTATATCTTCCTCAAAACAGCCACCATACCTACCTATTATGGCATTTCCATAGTCATTTCGAGATATATTGCCATGCAACTTCCACCATTCCGTTTATATGACACACATCTTCATTGCCATATTGCTTTGCATGATCATATAGTTGACATAGTATTGGTGGCTCAGCCACCATTCATCATTTTTTATACATGTTATGCTAGATCATTGCACATCCTGGTACACTACCAGAGGCATTCATATAGAGTCATATTGTTCTAGTATCAAGTTGTAAGTAATTAAAAGTGTGATGATCATCATTATTAGAGCATTGTCCTAGTAAGGGAAGGATGATGCAGACTGTGATTCCCCCACAAGTCGGGATGAGACTCCAAACAAAAAAAATGAGGGAAAAAGAGAGAAGGGACAATGTTACTATCTTTTTCCACACTTGTGCTTCAGAGTAGCACCATGTTCTTCATATAGAGAGTCTCCTGAGTTGTCACTTTTATATACTAGTGGGAATTTTTCATTATAGAATTTGGCTTGTATATTCCGATGATGGGCTTCCTTAGATACCTGAGGTCTTCATGAGCAAGCAAGTTGGATGCACACCCACTTAGTTTCAGTTTGAGCTTTCATACACTTATAGCTCTTAGTGCATCCATTGCATGGCAATCCCTACTCCTCGCGTTGATATCGATTGATGGACATCTCCATAGTCCGTTGATCCACCGAGTTGATACGAGACTTTCTTCCTTTTTGACTTCTCTTATTAATCCCTATTACCACATTCTATTCCACCTTGTGCTATGTCCATGGCTCATGCTCATGTATTGCGTGAAGTTGAAAATGCTGAAGCGCGTTAGAAGTACGTTCCAATTGCCTGGTTGCTCATGATTTATATTTATACAGTGAAGGCGGAGTCATGCCATGCTAACATGATAAAATGAGTGGGGAATAACATTCGTTAAGGATCATATATTTTGAAAGTTTAATGATTATGCTTCTTATGTTCATGGATATTATTATGTTGATATTGTTAATTCATCGCTTCTCAATATTTATACCGTAAAAAGAGATTACATGATAAACATGTTAGGTAGAATTTCACATCAAAAATTCTGTCTTTATCATTTACCTACTCAAGGACGAGAAGGAATTAGCTTGGGGATGCTGATACGTCTCCAACATATCGGTATTTTTTTTATTGTTCCATGCTATTATAGTATCAATCTTGGATGTTTTATATGCAATTATATGTCATTTTATATCATTTTTGGGAACTAACCTATTAACCTAGTGCCCAGTGCCAGTTGCTATTTTCTGTTTGTTTTTTGTTTTTCAAAAAAAATCAGTACCAAACGGAGTCCAAACACTACTAAACTTTTTGATGATTTTTCTCTGGACAAAAGAGACCCTAGAAGCTTCGGGAGGAGACCAGAAGACTCACGAGGAGGTGGCAAGGCAACATGGTGTGCCTAGGGGGGTGGCCGCGCCCTGTTACCTTGTGGGCCCCATGTGGCTCCTTTTGACCTAATTCCACTTATATAAATTCTCAAATATTGGGAAACAAACAAAGAACCACCTCGAATAACTCTTCCACCACTACAAGCCTCTGTTCTTCCGCGATCCCATCTGGAGGCCTTTTCCAACACCCTGCCGGAGGGGGAATCGATCACGGAGGGCTTCTACATAAACCTTGCTACCCTACCGATGATGTGTGAGTAGTTTACCACAGACCTACGGGTCCATAGCTAGTAGCTAGGTGGCTTCTTATCTCTCTTTGATCTTCAATACAATGTTCTCCTTGATCTTCTTGGAGTTCTATTCGATGTAATCTTCTTTTGTGGTGTGTGTGTTGGGATTTGATGAATTATGGGTTTATGATCAGATTATTCATGAGAAGTAATTGAGTCTTTCCTGAACTTTATTACGCATGATTTTTATAGCTTTGTATTTCTCTTCGATCTATCCATTTGGGTTGGCCAACTAGATTGATTTATCTTCAGCGGGAGAGGTGCTTTGTAATGGGTTCAATCTTGCAGTGCTCTATATCCCAGTGACAAAGTAGGGGACAAGACACGTATTTGTATTGTTGCCATTAAGGGTAAAACGACGGGGTTTATTCATATTTATTGAGTTTACTTTGTCTACATCATGTCATCTTGCTTAAGGCGTTACTCTGCTTTTATTAACTTAATACACTAGATGCATGATGGATAGTAGTCGATGGGTGGAGTCATAGTAGTAGATGCAGGCAGGAGTCGGTCTACTTGTCTTGGACGTGATGCCTATATACATGATCATTGCCTTGAATATCGTCTAAACTATGCACTTTTCTATCAATCGTTGTCGGTGTCAAAACCGGCGGATCTCGGGTAGGGGGTCCCGAACTGTGCGTCTAGGCGGATGGTAACAGGAGACGAGGGACACGATGTTTTTACCCAGGTTTGGGCCCTCTCGATGGAGGTAAAACCCTACGTCGTGCTTGATTAATATTGATGATATGGGTAGTACAAGAGTGGATCTACCACGAGATCAAGGAGGCTAAACCCTAGAAGCTAGCCTATGGTATGATTGTTGTAATGTATGTTGTCCTACGGACTAAGGCCCTCCGGTTTATATAGACACCGGAGAGGGCTAGGGTTACACAGAGTCGGTTACAATGGTAGGAGATCTACATATCCGTATCGCCAAGCTTGCCTTCCACGCCAAGGAAAGTCCCCTCCGGACACGGGACGGAGCCTTCAATCTTGTATCTTCGTAGTCTTGGAGTCCGGCGGATAATGATAGTCCGGCTGTCCGGACACCCCTAGTCCAGACTCCTCGGTAGCCCTGAACCAGGCTTAAATGACGATTAGTCCGGTAGCATAACGTTCGGCATTGCAAGGCGGGTTCCTCCCTTGAATAATCCAGAAGATCATGAACACCAGGATAGTGTCCGCTCGCAAAATAAATTCCACATTCCACCGTAGAGAGAATAAAATGTACACTAGCTCAATCTGCTGACGTATTATGCGGCGTGACATCACACCGTTACCAAGCCACTGTTTGAATTGTTTTTTACTACACCACCTCAGCACGTTTAGCGAAGCGGTTTCCTTGGCATGTCTTGTCGAAGCAGAGATCGTGTTCCCCTTATTCCGGGATTCTCATCAATACGTGCGTGGGTAACCCAACCGTTCCCGTCGCCACGCCTCCTCCATCGAAGGTGAATCCCAAACGGTCACGGAGACGGCTCTTGGTATTTTTTCCCCTTTATAAGAGGACCAAGGCTTGTCCTTGTTCTTCAACCTCGCATCGAATCTCCTCCTCGCTCCCAGTTCCAACACCCAGAGCCGCAGATTCGAGCGCTTCAGATTCTCAACCATGTCCGGCTCCGACCTCCAGGGCCGGTGGATGGTGACGGAGGAGGACATATTGAAGTTACGTGAGGCCAAGTACCTGGCCTACGAGGTTTCGCACAGGTTGCCCGCCCAAGGGCAGGCCGTGCCCGCCCCCGAGCCCGGTGAGTTCGTTGTCTTCGTATCCCACCTCCGTCGGGGTTTAGGCTTCCCAACGGACCCCTTCGTGAGAGGACTCATGTTCTACTATGGGCTGGACTTTCACGACTTGGCTCCGGAGTCCATCCTCCATATCTCCGCATTCATTATCGTCTGCGAAGCCTTCCTCCGCGTCACTCCCCACTTCGGCATGTGGCTGAAGACCTTCAAGGTGGAGCCAAAGATGATTGGGGGGCGTCAAGGGAGTGCGGTGGGGTGGCCATAAGCAAAAAGGCCGATGCCCCGTGGCCCGAGGGTTCCTTCCAAGAGGAACTCGGACTGTGGCAGCAGGAGTGGTTCTATATCACCGCTCCGAAGGGCAGCAGGCAAAAGCCGCCGCCTTCCTTCCGCCCGGGACCTCCACGCCAATTGACGTCGTGGGTCAACCAAGGGCTCAATTGGGGCCGTCAGAAGACGTGCCCTCACCGCGGGCGGATTCGAGACCTCCAAGCGAGGGAGATCGACCGATCGTGGTGATGCGAGTTATGCTAATCGGCATCTTCGCCTGCAGACACCGTCCTCTCCGTCTATGGGAATTCAACCCGGAGGGACCTCGGATTCTCCAACACTTTATGGGTGCGACACCCATGGAGATGTACAAGTTGTTCTTGGACCGCAGTGGCGTGTCCGAATTAGCCGAGGACGCGGCCTAAGCCGCAATCGCCGGATACTCGGGTAAATAGCTCGAGTCCGGACATTCTGCTTATATGCCTTTCTAGAGTTCGTCTCGACCGTTACTCTTCACAGAATGGGTGGCGCGATCAAGGCCGATAAGGTGTCCGCCCCCCCAGAGACCGTGACCGAGCCCGTGGCTGGTCGAATGTTGGAGGTCGCGCCCACAGAAGGGAGCGAAGGGGAAAATAGAGGAGCTAATATTTCGCCCAAAGGGGCGTCTGAAGAGGGGGGAATTAAAAACCCTTCCCTCCAGGGGGAGAAGAGGACTGCCTCCGAAGATCCGGAGGCCAAAGCCCCTAAGCGTGGGAAGAGATCTTCACTGGGGGGTCCGGTCCGGACGCGCAATCATCGCCAAAGGATCAGCCCTCCAGCGAGCCGTGAGTATGAAAAAGGGAGTTAATTAGTAAGGAAATACCTTCATTTGTGCTTCCGTGGGTAACCGAAATATTTATATTGCTGTTCGGATCTGCAGCCTTCTCAGATGAGTTCATCTTCGAGGGACCTTCTTCCAGAGATGATGGAGAGTGAAACGCCTCCGTCTGCGGCAGCCGTCGAGATAAGGCGAAGCGAGCCCGAGGTATCGCCACGGAGGGTATCCCCGAGTCCGGAGGGGCGAGAGAGTTCGGCACCCACCAAAGATCCGCCGGAGAATCAAGAATCTGCTTGAGAGGGCGTCCATTTCAGAAGATCACCGTGCGTTGATGCGTATGGTGATTGGAAGGATTTCGTCCGCCGAGAGCGGATTGCGCAATGCCGCCATGAGTTTGCTGGCGGGATTTGAGGTACGCGAGAATGACGCACCCTTTTGTCTTTTAACAGTTTTGCACATAAAAATGCGCCCTGTATAGATAGTAGCCCCTGGGACTCGGTAGGTTGTCGGAAACGACAGCGTGCCGAGGATCAAAAGCGCAAGTAATGAATGCCGCCGTTCCTATGCAGGTGGCGGATAGTCCGAGGGCTAGCCGGAATAATGGGGTTGCCGAGTTGATGCGGCAACTTGACGTGGCGGATGCGGACATCGCACTTGTTAACCGGCGACTTGACGAGTCGCAAGGTAAATGAGTTCTCCGCAGTCGCTTTATTAAGGGGGTCGAAGCCCTCCTTTGATAAATTATGTGCTGTTGTACAGACGATGATGCTGCTGTGGAGAGCCTTCGGGCCGAACTTGCTCGAGCTAAGGAGCAAGCCCGAAGGAGTGACGCGCTGCCTCGAGGGCGCCGAGGAGTTGAAAGCGAAGGGCTGCGCCTTTGCCTAAGCGAGGCGGTGGTGGCCGAACCGCCATGAAAGTAAAAGATGCTGCCGACCGCAATGAGGATCTTGAAAGGGAGCGCTTATCGGAGCAGGAAGACTGAAGAAGGCCACCGCCGGTTAAGGATGCCCGCTCGCAATGCGGGCTATGAAGGAGGAACGCGCCAGTCGGAGATATTGTGGTGGCAAGCCTTTTCGCTGCGTCGCGGTTTATGGATCAAAAGTATGCTCAATTTGAGCGGTCAGGAGTCCGGAGGATCCGTATATGGACTTAGCTGCAAGTGCGGCTGATGCCATTGAGCACTTCCGGAGCCAGGAGGATCACAAGACGGAAGAGCTATATTGGTCTCAATTCCATAGTCCGGATCACTCACTTCCATTAACAGACCGGTTGGCCGAATGGGCCGAGCTAAATAGATTGTCCGGACTTGCCATGACTGACATCGTGGCCCATGTCTGGCCAGAGAGGCCCAAGGCGACGAGCTACTTCGCTTATTGCAGCAATTCCTTGGGCGGTGCCGCACATAAAGGAGATGAAGCGGTCGGCTGCATCGAGGGCGCGGGATGGCTCTTGCCGTGTGAAGGCGCATTGTCCGAGATGGGCGCCACCGCTGTTGCCGCCCGGTTCGGATGAAAGCCGCTCCCGCCAAGCACTATTTAGGGAAGTTATGCGTGGCGCTCGTGTAATAGAGTCGCGATGCTCGAAAATGTCACGTTCAAATGAACGTATTAGCTTGTAAAATGATGATTATGCTATAATCGCTTTTTATACTTGTGCGTCCCAAGTAGTGAAACTTCTCTTGTCGCGCCATTTACGTATACATTTGTATAACTTGAAAGATTGCGTCTTGACTTCAGCCCCCACGCACAGGTGCGGGGTGTTCGCAAAAATAGCGCGTTTTCACACTTAATCCGGCGTCTCGGTCTGTTTAAGGAGGTGGTAGCGTAGCGAACGAGGCAATCCGGACTATAATGCTTTATCACTTTCACTTAGCGATGGAGCTCGAGGGTGGGGCTATGATATAGCCCTGGTGGCACCGCACTTCTCCGAATTCGGGACGCCAGTATGTGCTGACCGAAGCGATCCTTCGTCAAAGCGGGAATTCTAAACATTCGGTAGTCGATCGAGTGGTTGACGGACTCTCATTGTATCATGACGGTCGGTTTTCGGCTTTCTCTACTAAGGTGCTCGCCAAATTAATTGGGGCACAATCGCGATAGTTCTCCGGTGCGCGTTAGCCGATGATACGGAACGTAAGGCAGCAAAACACGAGTCGGGCAAACCCAACATTTGACCAAAGACATGATTCGAGCTGATGCATATAATGCCTAACTCGAGACGCCAACACTCCCTAAGGTGTTCGGTCTTTATAATAATGGGCGAAACGATGCCCTAAGCCCCTAGTGTCGAGTGCGGGCATGGTCTTCGACGCGCCGATGCCAAAGCGTTAGGCTCCGCTTTGGCTATAGGAAGAAACCAAGGAGAATAACATCAAAAGACAAAAAAAGGTTTACGCAGGTCTTAATCAAAAGAATCCTCACAACGGGTCCCTCTTGCGCACGCCCGCTGTGTCTCCGTTCTTGTTTGTTATCTCGACGGGTATGCACGTTGTTCATCTGTAGAAAGAGAGGAACGTTTAGTTTGAAAACAATTCGTGCGAAAAATATGTGTAAAAGAAGAAATATAAATAATTAAAGCGGGGTTTGTATGAACCAGCGGTTGTTTGTCGTGCAGCCCCCTGTGAAGAGGTATGCGGCTAGGGAGCCCTAACTTTCTTTGAAGCCGGATTCGTCTATCCGAGTCCGGGGTCTTTAAGTGACCCTCGCACTGAAATGACGCCACGCGGACCGGGCATCTTGAGTGTAAGAGACGCGTAATGCGGTATGGTGTTGAAGCGGACAAAAGCCTTTCGTCCCAAGAGTGCTTGATATCCACTTTCAAATGGGACGATGTGAAAAATTAATTTTTCGCGTCGAAAATTGTTCGGCGATCCGAACACGACTTCTAGTAATATAGAGCCTGTGCACTTGGCGTAAGGGCCTGGCGTCACTCCTTTGAAGGAAGTGCGGCTGTGTCGGATTTTGGTAGGGTCTATCCCCATCCTACGGATTGTGTTTGAATACAACAGGTTTAAGTCGCTGCCTCCGTCCATTAGGACGTTAGTAAATTGTAATCCGTCTATTATGGGATTCAATATCAGGGGAGTCCGTCCCGCGTTTTGAACGCTTCTGGAATAGTCCAGGTGGTCGAAAGTGATTGGTTTTGATATCCAATCTCTATGGTGTGCTGGGTTGGATAGCGCGAAGCTCTTTTTAGAAAGTGCCGCACTATTTTTCCGTATTATCACATGAAGTGAGTTTACTGCTTTGACCCCTTGTGGGAAAGTCTTTTGTTTTCCGGTGCTCTACTGGTGGGGTTTATCTTCTTCGCTTGACGCGTCGAGCCCCTTGTGTTCGGCATTTAGTCGGCGGACTGTTTAAAACCCAACAATCCTGTGGGTGTGATTTGCGAGCCTTCCGGTCTTGTGGATTTGACATATCCGACCCAAAATCTTGTTTAAGTTGGACAATTCATCGCTGTCATCCTTAAGAGGCTGTGTTTTGTTGTTGGGCCGCGAGCTTTTGAATCCGGCGTTGACTGCCGTGCTCTTTGGGCTTTTCTCTTTATTCCGGCGCTGATCTTTTCTGCGCCGTGATTTTCTGTTTCCATCTCTTATCTCGGATGTACTTGGGTCGCTGGTGCTGCATCTTGCTAGCCAGCTATCCTCTCCCGCACAGAAGCGGGTCATGAGGCTTGTTAGTGCGGACATTGTCCTCGGTTTCTCTTGACCGAGGTGCCTGGCAAGCCATTCGTCTCGGACATTGTGCTTGAAAGCTGCTAAGGCTTCGGCGTCCGGACAGTCGACTATTTGGTTCTTTTGGTAAGAAACCTGTTTGAAATTTCATGCCGACTCTCCGGCTGTTGAGTTATATGACTTAGGTCATCTCAGATCCTGAGGGCGGACATAAGTCCCTTGAAAATTTGCTCTAAACGCGTCCTCAAGCTCTTCCCAACTTCCAACAATGTTTTCTGGGAGGCTTTTAAGCCAATGACGGGCTGGCCCTTTGAGCTTGAGGGGTAGGTATTTTATGGCATGGAGATCGTCTCCTCGGCCATGTGTATATGCAATATATAATCTTCTATCCGCACTCGTGGTCTGTTGTTCCATCGTAGGCCTCTATGTTTATGGGTTTAAATCCACTGGGAATTCATGGTCCAAAGACCTCATCGGTGAAACATAGTGGGTGTCGGCGCCCCTGATTTGTGTGTGCCGCTATCATCGGACACTTGACGTGTTGCCTTGCTTCTTGGGGCCTTCTCCTTTGGCCGTAGATGGACTGGCTGGGCCATCTATCCTTCCAAGTTCGTTGGTTGGTTTATGTGTGGTGCCACCGTCGAATTTGGCCTATCATCCGCCGTCTATCCAACCAGCAGCCTCTTTATTTTTGGACGGTGGAGGCTCTATGGCCTCCTCGTTGAATCTCGTAGCAACGGCGCTTGGGTAGCTCTTTGATTGGTGGCCATTGCCGTGTTATCTGCGTTTTGAGTACTTTGCTCCATCTCATTACGAGTGTGTCTTCCGCTGTTTTGAGCCTCCGTTTTTCCTTCTTGAGCTTCTTGCAAGATCTTGTGAGTCTTTTCCGAAGGTTCTTGCTCTCCGGCGGCGTGTCCGGCATGAGGTCGTCCGGACTGTTGTTTTCACCGGGCCTGGACTGATTATCTGATTCGTCATGTTCGGACGGTTGCTTATCTGCATGTTCGTCGTCCACTTGTGAGCCCTGCCGTATTGCGGGCTCCTTGGGAGCGTTGTTGTTGTCGGGGCGGGACTTAGGGCGGCGTCTGCGTCGCCGTTTTGGGTGTTTATTGGCGGGGTTATCTTCTGCCGCGGCCCGTTGGTGCTTGTCATTGCTCTCCTTTGGGGTATCCACCATGTATATGTCATATGACGAGGTGGTCTTCCGAGGCCCTCGTAGGCGCTGGCTCTGATAAATCTCCGTCATCGCCGTCCATAGCGTCGATGTCGCCGAGTCGTAGTCTAGCATGTCGGTTAGATCGCCGACAATGGCTACAAAGTGGGTGGTGGGTGGGCTCAATTTCTTCGTCGTCTGCATACCTCGACCATCCCGCCATAGTCCGCCAGACTCTCCGATAACGAGAGATTCTTTAGTGAATTGGGATATCGCCAAAAGGCGAGTATTGGAAGATGTCCGCGCGGTGAATTCCATAACCGCGCCCAATCCGAATCGATTGGTAGGGGCGCGGGAGGTTCGGAGTCCGGCAAGGAGTCCGGCGCCTTGGAATCACGAGTTTCGCGGGGGACAAGATTAGTGTTCGGCTCCATCGCCGTGGATGTTGAAGCCCCCAGGGCGGCGTCTATCCGCCGACCCTCGATCTGGGCGATCGGCTCCAGACTAATGGCCGGAACGGATTCGTGTGCGGCCACCAAGGCACTGTTCGGCGGCAGAGCTAGATCATGCCCATCGCAATCTTGGCGGCGCGCTTGGTCGTGGCTCGGTCCGTCAAGATCAAGTCTCCGTGGACATCGGCCGTGAAGTTTAGGCTTCGGATCGACCGACGGCGGGGCGTAGCTTCGATCTGCTCGGATGGCTGCGAATTAGCCCGCATCTTGGCCGCCGAATCTGAAGATCTGTCCGAGGAGAAAAGTATCACCCTGGACAGCGTTGTTGGTTGAAGATGCCATCAAGCCTATCGGTGACGACACAGAGGAACTCTCAATGAAAGCACCAATGTCGGTGTCAAAACCGGCGAATCTCGGGTAGGGGGTCCCGAACTGTGCGTCTAGGCGGATGGTAACAGGAGACGAGGGACACGATGTTTTTACCCAGGTTCGGGCCCTCTCGATGGAGGTAAAACCCTACGTCGTGCTTGATTAATATTGATGATATGGGTAGTACAAGAGTGGATCTACCACGAGATCAAGGAGGCTAAACCCTAGAAGCTAGCCTATGGTATGATTGTTGTAATGTATGTTGTCCTACGGACTAAGGCCCTCAGGTTTATATAGACACCGGAGAGGTCTAGGGTTACACAGAGTCGGTTACAATGGTAGGAGATCTACATATCCGTATCGCCAAGCTTGCCTTCCACGCCAAGGAAAGTCCCCTCCGGACACGGGACGGAGTCTTCAATCTTGTATCTTCATAGTCTTGGAGTCCGGCGGATAATGATAGTCCGGCTGTCCGGACACCCCCTAGTCCAGGACTCCCTCAATCGCCCAACAGTAATTTATCTACCCAATGTATGCTACATGTTCGAGAGAGAAGCCTCTAGTGAAAACTATGACCCCCGGGTCTACTTTAAACATAAAAAGGAAACCTAATTTTTCTTGCTGCAATTTCATTTCTTTTATTTTGTTTTGCAATTTATCTATCTACTACTACAAGATTTAATCCTTGCAAGTAACAAGTTTGCAAGTAACTAGTTCAAGGGGATTGATGACCCTCTTGCCCGCATTGGGTGCAAGTATTTGCTTTTGCGTGTGCAGGTGCTGTTCACGAGGCTTTGTGTGATTCTCCTACTAGTTCGATAACCTTGGTTCTCACTGAGGGAAATACTTATCTCTACTATACTGCATCTCCTCTCCTCTTCAGGGAAAATCCCAACGCAGCTCACAAGTAGCACAGAGCACCTCTGAAATTCAAGCAGCGACTAAACATTGTAATTTAGAGTAGAAGAGATCCAGTTTTGCTCACATCCAACATTAACTAGACTCGATGCATGTTACACTAAGAATGATAATAGCGCTCTCTATGCTGGTGCTTGAATGTGAAGGTAATGACTCAACAATAAAAGTAAATGATGTGAAAGTAAAAAAGAAAGGCCCTTCGCAGAGGGAAGCATGGATATGCAGCAGTGCCAGAGCTTAGAGCTTAAAACAGAGATGAATACATTTTGAGAGGTGTGCTTTTCCTGTCAACGTCACAACAAAGGATTTCAACATCTTCCATGCTAAACACATATTAGCGGTTCACTTGCAGAAAGGTAAAGGTTTACTCCCCCCACCATACAAACACAAGCCATGGCTAGCCGAATCCTCGGGTGCCCTCCGAACAATCAACCTTTCATGGGAGTTTGTTTTATTATCTTTTCTTTGTTTCCATTTTAACGGGCCTAGGCATCCCTAACACCAGCCTCTCTCGTGCAAGACAAGTGAATAAACTCTCGTCATGAGAGTAACCCGCTTAGCATGGAAGATATTGACAGCCCCGTCGCTCCATGAGCGGTACGAGCACACAAAACAGATGTTTATTTGAATGATTAGAGATGGCACATGCAAATTTACTTGGACCAGCAGGGTAATACCTCATATAGGTAGATATGGTGGACTCTTTTGGCTCAACTTTAGGTTTCAAGGATTTGGATGCATAAGCAGTATTCCCACTTAGTACAGGCGAAGGCTTGTAAAAAGATTGAGAAGCGACCAACTAGAGAGCGACAACGGTCATAATCATGCATTTTGGATAATTAACATTGAACATGAGCATGAGTAGGATATAAACACCCTGAATATAAATATTATGAAGGCCACATTGGTTTTGAATCAACTACATATGTGAACATGTGCCAAGTCAAGCCACTTGAAATTTCCAGAGAAGAGGATACCATCCTAACATACTACATCATAATCATTTTAGAGCAATTTGAGAAAATGCCATGTCTTTCCTGGGACTTTGATCGTATAGCACACCTTTCTTTTTATTAGATTATACAGCACACCTTTGACTAATAGCTGGACAAAATAGCACATATTGATTTTTTCCCTTCTATTCCACGTCCAGACCCACATCTCTTTTTTGCTAGGACGAAATTGCCCCCGGCCGTCTCCTGGTGATACGAAACGATCAACACCACGAGAGACAAAACGAAGCACGACGCCGCCGCCTCGCCGTTCCTCCTGCCAGCGCTGCCGCCTAGATGTGCCTCCTCCTTGGCGTGGCGCCGCCTCGCCATGCCTCCTCCTTGAACCGACGCCTTGCCGTTCCATCCTCCCAGGTGCCCCGCCACGTCGACGTGCTTCATCCTGCCGCCGCCTCATCCCGTTTCTTCTCCTCCCCAACAGTCCACAAGTACGTTCTGCCGTCGCCCCTGACAGGTTGCCTCTCTCCCTCCCTCCCTTCCTCTCTCTCTCTCTCTCTCACACACACACACACACACATTTGATCTGACATGTGTATTGTGGAACCCTAGGCCATGGAGATTATGGTGGAGGAAGAGAGCTAGTGAGCAGGCTTCACAAGTAGGAGTAGAAGGGTGTTGTTTGCCAAGATGGTGCCAGAAGGTGCAGCTCCGAAACAGTTAGGGCCAGAGGGCGCAGTTCCGAAAGGGTTAGTCGATCAACCTATGCTTTTGAATAGGAGGGTTATGTGAATTGTTAACTCAATATTGATGAATATTTATGCCTAATCATTGATTCTATTTGAAATTTTGTAGGGAAGAAGGTGCAGAATTGTGTTGTCATTTATAAACTAATTGTTAGAGTTCTTTGATTTGTTGCAAAGCTTGATGATGGCAGCGAGCATCAAGTTGCCCAACATGATGTGGAGTTTGAGGTTAACGTGAAACGTTTTTCGGTTGAAAAAATGATAGAACTCATTGGGTCCAAAATTGTTTGGGGAAGCGGACAAGAGGTCCATATTTTGTGCAAGGACAAGCATTTTGAATCAGTTGAGAGGATTGATAACTACTGGAAGTTGCTGACATCATTTCTTGAGAGATGGGAAAAGAAAGAATTGCTTGTGCTTGCTCAAGTTGTGGAAATTGCAAAGAAGTTTACGGCGTCATCTTGTTCAGAAAATATCCCATCTAGTGAGACTAGCTAAATACCCGTGCGTTGCCACGGACTAGCAAATTTAAACGTGAGACATTGATCAAACATCATTGTTATTCATGGCAGGTATGTTGCATCCGGTTCATGATTATGTTGCATTAATTATCGCTTATACACTTGCTGATAAAAAAAATTCTACTCATACTCAAATTCCAGCTAACATATTTATTATTCCCCCGCTTTTGTATACAGAGCCAGATTATTGTGCGTAAAATCTTTCATGTTCCACGCCAATTAGTCATCGTGCATCTCGTGCCTCTTTCTGTATGATTGCATACAACGTTTGCATTAATAAGCACCATTGTAGGAGGCAAAAATCTTATCAATTCTTCTTAAAAGAGATACTGACCTTGTATAAATGCAAAATTGTTTTTCATATTTTCCTTGTATTAAAAAACAGAGGAGGTATCATGATTCGGTCCGAGAAAGTATGTCTGATGCTCTAAACTAAATGTCATATGATGATATCACTATCACGAGGATCATTGTCCTCGTATGTTGGCCCTTGTGTATGGACACATGTTTGTGTAGGTCGCATCCCTCCTTCACATGCATTGTATATAATACTCTCTCCCCTCATCTCTGGTGTATATCACTTGATATGTAATACCCCCGCCACCCATCTGAGGCAGGAGCATCGCGGCCACATCAAGCCACATGGCGACAACAAGTTCCTAATTTCCTTTTTTAAAATTGATTTCTACATAACGCTAATTGTACCTCCATCACAAACAACCCTTTAATAATAAAGATATATAATCGTAGTTTACATTTCTTAAACTTGGTTATTTGTTTTGTGCTGATTTGGCTTTGTGAAAATAGAAATCAGAGGGATATAGTACATTCATGGTGGAATAAATCACCCGCAAATACCAAAACCCTGTTTCTACTCGTTATTTTTCGTTCTCCTTTTTATATTGTGGCCATGTGGTGAGTACAAAACATGCATCAAGCGCTAGAAATATATTAATACGTCATATGCATACATATTATATGAAAAAGAAGTGGTAAGTATAAACTAAATTGACTATACGAAGAATGAGCTGATGATTGTCCACACACCAACATCACACTTCACCTATGGATTTTCCATTGTATGGATCTTCATTTAATTATTTACAAGTGAAATCTCAGTGATAAGACGGCTAAATACATCAGCAATCCGTGGACCCACAATAAGATCAAGAGATATCCAACGGTCAATCCGAAAACAATAGATCTCTTGATATGGATGTTCTATGTAATGAAATTCTCTCGAGAAAGTACTCCACTGGTCATTCAAATTCTTTATAGGGAAAGCATTTCACAAGGAAAACTGCAGCAAACTAAAGGATGCTCATAACAGTTTAATCTGTGTCGCTTATAAGAGATGCACTGCAGCAGTAGAAGAATGGCATATCATCATATAACAAAATGGAATGACATTCCATGGAATATCTATTCAGGTTAACAAAATAAAGAACCTTTGTGTACAATTCGAAGCAAATATTATGAGCTGAAATCTTCCATGCGTCAAACTTGTACCACCGGCGCTCTTACACTCTCGCACAAACTCTTTCTACACCTATAAAATCTGTAAAAAGAAAAACAACATTACTAAGATTAGAACATGATGTACAATTTGTAAGGACATGAAGCAAAACAGCAGGATATAGAGTAACATGGTCTCTTCTGTTAGGAAAAGGATCTTCTGTTAGTAATAGACTTTGTAAATATTAACCCCCTCATCATGTAAATGTCAAATTATGTTTTAAAAAGCGGGACAAGATGTTAAATTGCATAAATCAAACAGAAACCGAAATGAAACATTGCCATCTACAGATCTACTGAAATATTAGCAATCATTTCTGGAAACAGAGAATGGCATTTGTAGTCCACAATTGTTATCTACACATGCTTAGCCTGTATATATGCTATCCACCCAGCACGATCTTTCATAAGAGAATGTCACCTTCAACTATCTTATACCAAAACAAAAGGTGCAAGCACAAAAAGAAAGCCCAAAATTTCTGGTCGAGGATCAAAAACAGAAATATTTCAGTAGGATACACCCCTCCCCCTTTTCTTTGTATACCTACCCCCATGAACAAGTTCTATTTGCATTGAACTAAGTGCTTAGCCTTTTCTCTTGCACATCTTGTATATCTATAAAATAAAAAGAAAATCCTATGTTACCGAATACTGATGAAACTTCGCTTGATACATCATTGCCTAAAATTGAAACTATATTATAGAAGTGTGATCATGTATAAAAGAAAATGCATGATAACTATAGGGTGCATTCTGCAGCTGAAAGAATAACAGCTTTGGATGTAAAAGGTGAATCAATTTTACCAAACTTAGACATGGAGAAAAATAGAGCGCATCCTGTAGTGAAAACAATTTTGGGATGTACGTAAAATGCAAATGCTAGAAGCTTGTCACGTGTGTGCACTGTTAAAGGCAATGAACCTCTTTCGATGCTATCTCGCCTTTACGCTAAGGAAGATTTAAATCTCGTGAAAATACAGATAAAACTTCACTGTATACAAAAGCGTGAAAAGTAAACAGTGCACATAAAAAACATAAAAAACAAGATGTAGTATTTCTGTAAGGACTTGTCTAGTGATTTTATTGGAACATTTACCTTATGCTTCTGCGGATGCAGAACAATTAATAACATGTAACTTTCTAAACACACATAAATATGATAGTTCGAACTAAACAATAGATGCGGTTAAGTAATCCTCATAAATGTTCTCTTATGTTTCTCCCATTGTATTGATCACATAATATAAGAAACATATTATTTTCCTAACTACAAAGCTTACGATTGAAATGCGATCTCTCATAGTTTTATTGTGGACACATGAGATTGCAGAATGCATTTATCATTAGAAGTTTAGGTACATGCCCTCCATTATCTCGGAAAAGATCGTGCCTCAACCCAACCTACTTGTAATGTGAAGCGGTGCATGAATTGAGAGAAGGAGGCACAATCTTTCATGGCGTGCTAGTCGATCGATATGAACCCCAATGAAGGAATGAAAACAAAATTAACATGGATAGAAGGCAACCACAGGTATACACTGTCGAATAGCATACGGGCGGCACGAACCATAGCTAAATGCGCGGGTTCGAGGACACCTTCTTTGTCGCACCGCTTCACCAGAAGCAAAACCACTGTCTCGTGGCGGCGAGCAACCGCATGGTGGGTAGAGGAGGAAGGGAGGGTCGATCGTCAATGTCACGGAGCTGGATGACGATGATGGAGTCACCCACGGTAGCCATAGCGATCTCGATTTCTACTCGTGAGATGCACGAAGTCACGAACGAGGGCCACAAGCGCTAGCAAGGAGGAGCGGCGAGCGGTGGTGGTCGCGTCCCAAGGCGTTAGGCACGAGGGCGCCGACGGTGGGGCGTCGCCACGGCACATTGCTCACCACGCTGCAATAAGTCCTTGGAGAAGGCCAAGAATCGAGGCAACGCCGGTCAGAGGTGCTGTCGCTCTTCTTGGCCTTCATGGGACTTTGAAGCCGATGACGTACTCATCATCGTCGGCGAACCCAAATCCATGATCCAACGGAGAAAGGAGCTTGGTTGACGCTGTTGCCATGCCACCACCGCCGTATTGGAGCACGGCCTCCCGGTCCTTGCCCGATGGTGATGGGGCCTTCCTCGTCTTTTTTTTTTGCGGATCGACGAGTGTGAGAGCGATGAGAGGGTTGGGGAAGATCAGGCATCGGACGTGGGTTCCTGCGCCGCAGGAGAGGGGAGATCGTGGGTGAGAGGATAGGGATAAGACGGGGGCGTGGATAGCGTTTTTTTTAAGGAATCGTGTGAGGACTATCGATCGTGAGGTGGGTGTAGCGAAGGAGGTCGAACCATCACGACGTTCGATCCTCCTTTAATAGTAGAGATAGTCGACAACATCATTTCCTGTGATGTTTACCAGTCAAATGCTAACGTGAAAAATTCCCCACACACGGCGATGGAGCCCGCCGCCGACGACCTCCTCGCCGCTCTCTCCTCCCCCTGCTCCGGCGCCGGTCTTCACGCCCGCTTCGCCGCCTACCTCCAGCCCTTCTCCCCGTACCTGCTCGCCGCGAACCCTAACAACCCCAGGCCACCGCCCAAGAGGATGACGAAGCAGCCCACGCAGCAGCCGACCGACGCGGCCGCCGTCCGCCCCCTCGCGAAGCGGTTCCTCCCGTTCCTCTACCGCGCGCTCCAGCTCCTACGCTCGAACCCTAGCTCGGCCGCCGACGAGCTGCTCGAGATCTACGGCCTCGTCCTCGACTGCCTGGACGCCATCTCGGCGTGCCTCGCCGGGAAGCCCTACTCCGTGCTGCTCCAGCGCGGCCACTTCGTGCGCTGTCTCGAGTTGCGCGGCCACTACGCGCGCGCCGAGGCGGAGGCCGCCGCCACCCTCGACGCCCTCCGCTGCGCGCTCTCGCCAACGCCGATGACCGCCCTTGGGGCCGCGTCCCTCCTCCCCGAGCCTGCAGGCGTTGCAGGGGAGGACCCTGAAATCACCACACTCGCGGTTGAGCTCACCGTGTGCCTTGCTAATTGTGCCAGCAAGGGCAAGGTGAAGGAAGCCGCACCGTATCAACGGCTCCTCGTCCTTGTTGACCAGCTTCGCCCATGGCTCCGGTGGCTCTGCTAACTCTGCATTTTTCTTCTTCACTAAACTAAACAAGGCATGCATATATGGTGTGTGACTATGAGATTTTGTCCGTTTGCAGGATTCTGACCGAGGAGTCCAGCAGGAAGCATCTCACTCTGCTTGTGAATGCACTGAGCCGTTGTGCTGTTTTCCTTGCTGCCGAATCTCTGTTTTTCAATGAAAAGCTTGTGCACAAGTTCTGTGTTGCAACCTTACAGGAGTGTGAGAAGCCACAAATGATCAAACACCTGCCCGCTGTACGAGCACTAGCGAATTAATTGCGATTGGAACTCAACAGATATAACTTAATTCTATTGATTTGTTAATGGTTTTACTGTTTATTCTGGTTGAAGGTTGCACGCATGATCTGTTCTTCTGTAGATTTGAGTTGGGGAGGGAGCACACATCTTTTGCTTGGTGTGTTGAAGATTGCTGTTTCACATGTCAAGGTAAATCCCACTGGAACATGTTGCATTTCACTAAAATTCAGAAGAACATTAAACTGCATGAAGTTTAGCATTAAAAGTCGTTACTTGACTATGCCACATGAATGTGAAGCTAGAAAATGGTTCCTAAATTTTGTAAATTCAAATTATTAGTGGGACTTGCTTTAGAGATGTGTGTGATTAAAATTGGAATAAGGCTTATCAATAGTTGGACTTGGTAAACCAATCTTGCTAATCATTGTTTCTAGCTATGGTTTACACTTCTTTGGGCACCACATTTATTCTATAATTTATACTGGATTATAAAATCGTGCTCAAGAAACTGTTCATCTGCGTCAAGTATAGTAAATTCCGTGCAAAGTATTTAGTATTTACACTTTTGGTTGCTTAAACCATATAGAGCTCCACTTCCCTGTGACCGAGCAATTTCACGCAGATAAAACATGTTGTCTTTCACATAATTCAGAAGCACATTAATCTGCACTAAGGCTCAGTTTGCGGTTGCTTAACTGTTCTGTGCTGTGCATATTTAATGTCGTGGAAAATTAGACCACAAGTAGGCAAAAGAGGGTCAATCAAACACTAAAATGAACAAAAGCGGGTTGGGAAAACGGTATTATGATAATCCACCGAAGTACCAGTCGCAACTCAAGTTTAGCAGTAAAAGTGGTGACTTGACAAAATCACATGAACGTGAAGCTGGAAGTATAGTTCATAATCTTATCAAAATTTATACTATTAGTGTGATTCCTTGTTTTGGAAGGGGAGCCTTGGAGCAGCAGTAAAGCTGTTGCCTTGTGACCATGAGGTCACGGGTTCGAGTCCTGGAAACAGCCTCTTGCAGAAATGTAGGGAAAGGCTGCGTAGAAAAGACCCAAAGGGGCCAGACCCTTCCCCGGACACTGCGCAAGCAACATCCTCTTGCAGAAATGTAGGGAAAGGCTGCGTAGAAAAGACCCAAAGTGGTCAGACCCTTCCCCGGACACTCCGCAAGCGGGAGCTACGTGCACTGGGCTGCCCTTTTTAGTGTGATTCCTAGTTTTGGAGATGCACAGGTGTGATTCAAAGTGATTAGGGCTTGTCAGTAGCTTAACTTTGTAAATCTATCTTAGTAAACATTGTTATTATTTTCCACCTATGGTTTACATTCCTCTATTGACAGACAGAGTGCCCTTGTTCATAATGTAAACCTGTTAGACGTGCACCACATGAATACCTTACTGTGAGCTTGTGGTACTTTTGGGCTTTTGCTTATGGAGAAGCAAGCTTATGGATTTCGGTGGGGATAGATAAGCTCCGTGGGGAGAAGCTCACAAAAACTGATATTCCCCTTCTTTTGGGCTTATGGAATTTGGACTTATGAGATGTGTAATGTCTACATTGCGCCTGAATCTATTATGTGAACTTATCTGCAAGTGAAATACATGTCGTTCTTCTACCACGATAGGTTGTAATCATCATCAGCTACCACTAACGGTATAAAATGAGTTTTGTTTGAAGATGCACGCCATCTAGTAGTCAACAACAAAATTGCTAAGATGTCAAGCTGTAGTAGATTTCGCGATTTGCTCTCTGAACCTACTACAACAGTTAGACATCATGTGCTACTGCTAACTTCTTAGCATTTATCAGACATCCAGAAATAATGCATTATCCTTTTTTGCCTCATGGGAGTGTAGAAGCCTAATTGGAGAAATCAATCTCAACCCAGGAATCGGTGCATTAGTACCGTAGGTACTAGATAGTGAATTGTAACTGAAAAAGATATGATTACTAGTTCACATGTTCATGCTGCCGGCTGAGCGGCTGCGGTCACACAGCAGAAGCAACAGCGCACGTTGTGCTCCAGGATGGGAAGCAAGTCAGCGGTACCCTATGCTGCGACGCGACCACACGGAGGAGGCAGCGCCGGTGGAGGGGTGCAGCAGATTGGCCGTCCGGTTGGTGAACCAGGCGTCCAGGGAGGCCGCGCGCCACCCACCCACATGGAAAATTGAATGAATAGCATTTGGGGAGGCTACCGGCGATGTGGGGCAGCGGCGGCGTCAGGGGAACGGGAGGAACCCTAGAAGCGAGATGGGAGGGTAGAGACCAGTCGATGCATTCGTGAAAGAAAGATGGAAAACGATTCGTTTAGTTTGGTGGTGGCAGTGTGGACGTAAATAGCTCAAACATTAGGGGTAATGAGATATACCTCTTCGTTTCTAACCCAAGAAGCTCGGGAAGCTGGCAATTTTTTGCTTCTCCGCCCAGCCAAATTGCACTGCAGACCAGGCTGGCGGTGGGGAGAAGCAACCCAGAAATTTTGACTTCTTTTGGGCTCTGGTGTGGAACCTATAAGCAAAGTGTAGAAGCCCAAAAGAAGGGGCCTTAATTTAGTGGTGATACTGAATGTGCTAGATGTCTTGGAGCGGCAGATGCTGTTTAAGAATCCTGATTCAGTTTGTTGTTCTATCTTGAAGCATTCTACCTCATTGTGATTTCTGATGGCCTAAGTCGCAAAGCAGATTTCTGGTGCACTTCGGGTCTCATATATTGTTTGCACTGGGTGTATTAATTCCATACTGCTCATCTCCATCCTGTGAAAATTATAAGACAATGAGTTTTTTCACCAAAAATACATTGTTAACTGTTGTAATATCATGTAAACATTTTCAGGATGACTTACCGAAAGCTGTAAACGAGTTCCTGAAATTTGTAGCATATTTTTTCCGAAGCTTTCTTTCTTCAAATAGGAATTTACATGCTGGTGCTTCAGAGCTACTTTTACAAGGTGGTTATTTTCCCGAGGTACATTCTGCACTATTTAATAGCAATGCTTGATGTTAATGCATACCATACAGTGCCATTGTTATTTTTTGACTAATTTATTTTCTTGCAAATTACAGATTTCCGCGCCCATCGCCTCAGTTCTCCATCTCTATGCTACTGTATTACGCTTCAGTACACAGCAAATAGAAAGCGAAGATCACCTGACCATGGCAGTGAATTTTCTCAAGAATGAAAAGAATCTACAAACTTTGAACACTGCACTTGACACACTAGCACGGATTTTCTGTGTCAGCGATGGCAAATCCAATCAACGTGATAGTTTGGGGAAATATGCAAGTCGTCGAACAGACGCCGGACATCCCAATCAGAAACACACTTATAGTTATTCTCAGTCACATGAGCATATTTATTTTGTGGCGTATCTTGATTCTTTGGAGTTCCTTTGCAAGATACTATTATTGCAGCATGCAGATGTGGTTTGGGAGAACTTCTCTAAAGGAAAAACAGTCCCCAATTTGGGAAACATGACTTGTGTCTTAATGGCACTGGACCAATTCATTGATTCCAGCTTTGTTGCTTATAGGTAAAGTCCATAAAATCATAAGTATTAACAAGTGAGTGATTTCTGATTTTGCAAGCTGTTCTTTTTTTTTTGTGCTGTAACAGTTGTACGAAAAGGTCTGAAGAAGAGGAGGAGAGATTGCATAAACAACGTGTAACCTTAATGAATACCCTAGTTTCAGCGATCAAAATTTCCTTTGTGACCAACGAGGCTACCCAGGTACTTAAGTCGCTTGTCCTATACTTATATTGAATCTTATTAGTTCGAACAGATGACCATTTAGTCATTTACAGCTGGGTACTATTACATGCATTACAGAATCCCCTGATTCAGCCTGTTATTGTATCACTTCTGAGTATCATCATTTTGTTGCATGTATAAATTATTATGAATACACATTTTTTGCGTAGTCTCCAATACCAGTCCCATTTGTGGAGAATTGATGTTTAAATTACCGATTTACTATTTTCTAATACCATTCTTATTACTAATGCATTTTGCTTTCATAATCCAGAAGAGCTTGTCTTCTATCAGTTGTGCCATTTCAAGTACATGGATAAAGCTTGATGAGCTCAAATTTTTAATCCATTCCATCAGTAACATTGGTGCGACACTTTATAATATTGGACATCTTGAAGAGGTGCTGGTCTATTACTTAATTTTGCTTTTAACTATGGACTTCTATATGATTGACCATTGTAACTGCTTCAGGCACCAAAGGCATTAGAACTATGCTGTCAAACAACATGGGCATACGCCAGACTTTCTTACTGTAGACTATCAGCAAGAACGGAAGGTCACATCATTACTGAGGATCTACCAAAAGATACACTGAAGGATATCATTACAGCTGCATTTGCAAGGATAACAAAGATGGTTGGCATTCTCGATAGATGTGGCTCAAAAGCGATACGTGGTATTATTGTGAAGAGCCTGTCTGAATTTTTTGTTTATGGTGACACATCTGATTATCACGAAAGCTATTTGGCTCTGATAAAGTTATGGGTGAAGGTATTATCATTAAAAAACCCAGAGAAACTATCCCGCTTCAAACACTTTGTTGATGTGGTTTCATTTATTTTCTTATGCAAACTTTAGATAACACTTAAGGATTTTGAAGATTACCAACGAGTGGATAGTGCTCCTCTTCTCTATCACTCTCTTATGGGCTGCTCGCCTCCCTTGCCAATGAAGTTCATAGGCTTAATCGTAGAGCAGGTATCAAATTCTGTTTTGTTAAGATTAACAATGGTGTATCTGTATTTTGATCTCATTCTGATGCGAAGTGCTTTCAACGTGCTTTGGTTTTTGCAGGAATTATTAGCATATGGAGAATCTCGTGTGACCATGCTCTGTGCAAATATGCAACATAGAATAGTAGATATTCTATTGAATGAAATATATTGTTCAAAAGAATATTATCTGGACAGATCAAAGGTTTTAGTTAGGAAGGCATGTATACTCCGTGGATCTGGGGTGCAAAACATAAGCAACTGTCTTGAGTCCTTATCTGAAGCCATATCTTTACTGGTAAGCCCCCCTCCCCTTCTTGTCCTGTTTTCTTATGTATACCACAAGGGATATCTAAGATTCATTTTCTTACATCAAACCAGCAAGGCATCTTACTGGATTCATCTCAAGGCAATGCAATTGTGATCCATGAATTGGCTATTGCATATTGCCTGCATGCACATTGTGCCCAGGAAGCCAATCATGGCGGCAAGGTAACTGCTTCATATGAATTGCTTGTACAGTCACTTGTATATTAGCTATAACATGCCTCTGCTTTGTTTGCTTATGGTTTTTTGTTTTTTCGAATAGGTAATCTTTGATAATGCTAGGAGTGTTGTTGGCCTGTGGTCAAAGATGGGTACTTTGGATCATTGTTCTCCTGGTGGGATCTTTCAGCAGCAATCCAAAACTCTTGTACCACTTCTTTGTTCCCTGGTTGATTTGCTGGCAATGAAGGTAAGGCCATGCTAAAAACTATTAGGTTCGATAAGATGCAACTGCTGGCTTTTAGCAAGATAATTATGTGCTTTTACTTTATATCAGGGCTGCTTTGAGCTTCAGTTTGAACTGTGCAAGCTTATCATAATGATATGGAAGCAAGAAAACTTACCCCTAGAAAAGTTATTCTCCATGTTATTTATCAACGGGCGCCTTAATCATGCGTGCTGTCATCTCCCAATGGACCAGAATTTTGTTTCTTATGTGGCACGGCATCTTGGTGTTGATTGCCACAATACAATATTTTGGAGAAACTGTTTCAAAGAAGATTATCCTTCTCTTACTATGTTTCTTCAGCGGCTGTGGCCTGTTGATTTCTTTTCTCAATCTTGTGAACACTCCTTTGGAAATCAGTTTGGTTTCAATGCTAGTGTTGATGAGATTGATAAAGTTGCATCATCTCTGGTTTCTGAAGTAAGCTTTGTTTCTTGCATTGCAGTAATGTAGTATGCGTCGTCTTTTCGTTTTTTGACGCATCTTGTATTGTTTGATTTTGCAGGGTCCTTCGGGTAATCAATCAACCTATCTGGCTGGCTGTATATACTATGATTTGTCAGAAAGACTTCTGTCAAGAGGACAAGTTCTCCAGGTAATCTGTTTCTTTCTCATCAATTTACCTTGGTGGAAAATCTCCAGTTATTATGAAATTTCCTTGATGTGGAACTGCTCTATAGTTTAGCCTCCCTGTAATTAGAACACCCTTTATTGTATTTTTGCAGGCCATTTCATATGGAAGAGAAGCTCTCCAATTGCGCAAGAAGCTCCTAAAAAAGAAGTTCAAATTTAATTTGGGCAAATTTGTAAGTGGGGAAAGCCAATATTCTGGTGGGCAAGGCTTTGTTTCACTTGAAGCATGGGGACCAACGATGGCTGGAATCTGGCCAGATTGCACCAGGCCAAGCAGCATGAGAGATTCTTTCCTTACCCCATGGAATGTACTTAGATGTTATCTTGAGAGCATATTACAGGTATGTCAATAGTGTGGTATGTGTTAATTTCAGTACCAGCAAAATGATTGAAGGAGTTGGTGGAATATGTGTACCACTGTAGCCATCTATCACATGGTAACATGAGTCAATTCTACCTATGAGCGATGTCTCGTGTTGACACTGCTCTGGCTGTTGGTAGTACCGCAATCATTTAGTGTAAAACCTGGCCTCAAGTAGGCTACAGACATTCTCATATTATTCATGTTTTTTCACGACGTACTCAGGTTGCTGTGATGCATGAATTGGTTGGCAATGGTGCCGAAGCAGAAGTTTTATTACGGATAGGAAAGGAGATATCATGTTTCCAAGGACTACCAATTTTTGCTGTTGTCTTTACATCAGTGTTAGGTACGTACATCTATTAATGATCTATCTATTACTTCATTGTTCTTTTGTTCATCTGTCCATTCTGTCTCATGTTTTAGGTCAAATATACCACAAGAGACAGCTATGGGATGCTGCTGAGGGTGAGCTTAAACATGCTAAGGACCTCCTTGCAGAAAATGATGAATTCATTTCATGCAAGACATGCAAGTTGACTCTGCAGATATCAGTTGATGTGCAAGCTGGAGATCTGTCTTGGAATCTCTTTGAGAAAGACTTGCAGAAACAATCAACAGGCAATTTGTCTAGTGCTTTAGGCATGTATCAATCTGCCGTGGAGAAATTGCATAACTCTGGTTTGGATTTTTCTGCCGGATCCTGTGATAAAGTTAATACTAGTTGTATGTTGTGCAGCAAAGATTCTATTGCAGAAACCAAGCGTGGAGCTTGTAATAATGGGAAAGAACCCTTAGCAGCCAAGCATGGAGTTTTACCTCCATGTACTCCTTGTTTGTTGTTCAGTAAGGTACCTATTGACCAGTACGATGAACTTGTGGGATTAAAATCTGAAAGGGAGAATTTGAAGAGTGCTGAAAGTGCTCCACCACTGGATGTTAAAGTTAAGAGGGCATCTGGAACTTCATTACGTTTAGCTAAAGAACAGAATGTGTCAGCTCATGCAAAGACTAGAACCACCCGATCTAGTAAGCGAACTGCACATGTGAAAAGTGAAAAAGACTTGGCTGAACTGAATAGCAAAAATGACATATCTTATAGCAAGGAATTGTCCACAGATGGTTTGGTCTGTGGGAAGCTAAACTGTTCTCTTGATGGTGTTGGCCGCAACAGAGATGACATATGCAATATGTTTGGATGTTGGAGTTGCCTTTTTGTTAATTCACTCAATTTTGAGTGCATTGAGAATATACTGCAGTTCAGAGAAGACTGCATTCGCCGACGCCATCTTGTGTCGCTTCTGTTAAAAACAGGTACTATTTTTTTGTTCATGTTCTGTTAATGCCTCAAATCAGTATGTGTTATACTGCAGTTAAGAGACACACAGTTGAGGGTTTCACATGGCTATGGAGGCTAAGGGACCTCATTGTTTGGTGACATGGTGCTTCTATGTCAAAACACAAGTGTAGCGAGCTCAGCTATTAGTACATGAACGTGGTCCGTGGAGCTAGAAAAGTGTGGCGAGCCACAACTGTGCCAGTGGAACAAATAGTAGCCTAAGTTTCTTACGCAAGTTGTGCAAGTAGGCACTGCCTGAAAGCTCTCACAACACACATATAACACTCCATATTTCTACACATGATACTTGGAAATTGTATGGATCATGTAGTTTAAGTAGCTTGATCTAATTTCTTCTGTGATTGAGCTACCTGTTGGTTATTATTTAGTTAAGTTCCTTAATTCTTTCATATTGTTCAGTCCTGATGTGTTGCCTATTGCAGCAAGAACCTTGGGAGCTCAGGGTGGAAAACATGGAGCTCATGAAGTTCATAGTATCTACTGGCAGTGCATATCATTGTTGTATTTCAGATCTCTTCCTCAAGGGTGTTATAGAACATATGGGCCTCGTTTAGTTGAACTGATCATGAATGAAAATACTGGTGATTTTCTTTCTTTAGAGCGTGCAGAAATATTATGTAGTATGAGTTCCTTTTTGCTGAAGGGTTTCCTTTCAGAACAGTCAAGGTTTGTCTCATCAACTCCCAGTTGTGCATTTCACGTGCAGAACATTCTGATTGTAGCATTTCACGACCCTTGCTATAACTGTCATCATTGCATCACTATCTGCAGGGATGGTTGCTGCAGCTTCTGTAGTGTACAAATGTCTGATGTTGTTTCATGGTTGCTGAAAGCTTTTGTGCTATCTGGAGAGAGTCCTTCACTTCTCCAGGAGGTCTGTGATATCCTTCAGTCATGTGCTCTTGTAATTTTTAGATGCTTAGTGCGTAATATCTATTCTACCTTTTTGTGAGTTGCTCCTGAAGTAAGCCTATTTTTCCCCCCTTTTGTGGCTCCTGTGTTGAAATGCAACTCCCCTGTTGCAGGTTTGCAGGCTACTTACATGCATATTCTTACTATCAACGATAGATTCCACGGTCCAATTACCTTTGTATTCCAAGGGATGTCTCTCTTTGAATCATTGGGCCGCATACTTCCACCAAACTTCTGTTGGAACTTATCTCAATTGCCATTACCTTGCGAGCTTACAAGCATTGCCCAGAAAAACAGAATCGAAGGTTTGTACCATTCTAAGTTCACACCCAGGTTAAAATAGTAGCACTCTTCATTTTTTCTAATAATTTCCCCTTTGCATTTTTAGGGTGTCACTGGAGATCTCACAGACAAGACAGATGAAGTTCCAAAGTTTCTAAGGTTTAAACTTTTAAATATTTATTTTGCTGATTTATTGTTTCATATGCTGTATGTACATTCATAATTAAACTACAATTTCTATATTAGGTTTTCATCGGCAGGCATGGAACATCTTGAAAAGCATGTGATTGAATTCTTCCATGAACTTCCTGATGTACCAATTGTGTGCATTAGTATGCTTGGAAGTGATATTGTGAATGTTCTTGGGGAAACACTTCTTCTCCCTTCCCCTTTTCCTGCTTGGATGTTGATCTCAAGGTTTGATTCAACAAACAAGCCTACCACGATGCTTCTACCGGTGGATCCTATTTCGAAAGGTGTGTAGATTTCCTGTTGTGATTGCATACTGTACTATGAGTTGATATTGGGTCTCTTGCACTTTTTATTCACATGTTTCTTGTTTGACAGAAGCAGAGAATGGAGACTCTTCTATCAAAGAACTGGATAATCCAACTAGAACATCAGATAAGGAATGGAAGTGCCCTTGGAGCTACACTATAATAGACTATGTGGCTCCAACTTTCAAAAAGCTACTTGAGGATAACTTTAGATCCCTCTCTGGTGTGACCCACATTCCAGAGGATGGAAAAGCAAACGCCATAAGGTGGTGGTCAGATAGAATGAAGCTCAATGATGACCTTAGTGAGATGTTGGAGTAAGATTTCTTCTGTCTGTTATACGGAAAGCTGTATATATTTTACAACGATACTCTAGATATCTTGCTCAATACATTATTGAAAATTTGTGTTGTCATGATAAGATTATATTTCAATAATCATTTTCCTTTGTTCTGATATCTTGTTCATGGTTTTGAACAGAAACATTGAAGAATTGTGGCTAGGACCCTGGAAATGCCTTCTCCTGGGCCACCAATTAGCTGACCAACATAGCAAGGCAGTGCTGGAAAATCTAATCACTGCTCTGGAGTCAGAATTTAAACTTGAAGTAGATCCAGCACTCATCAAGGTCATCCTTGGTGGGGTTGCATCAGTGGATGAATTGAAAGAATGTGTTTCTCAACTTATATCATACAAAAGTTACTTTGGCAGGGGAGGGTGTTGCGGAAGGGATAGACTTAGAGCCTTCTGTTGCCAGACTGATGGTGAAGCTCTGGTGACCCTCGAGCATTTGTGCAATGGTATAGTGGATGAGCTATCTGAGCCAATTGAAAGAAATCCGGTCATTTTAGTCCTGGATACTGATGTGCAGGTGAGCAACATGATATCCTTATTGTTGTCTACTTCTGTTATTAAAAAGGTCTTTTTAGCTCTGCGTTATAAGTTTTGATGGATGTTCTGCTTTACTGATTAGCTGCTGGAAGGGATAATTACCAAGAATGCTGTGTCATCTGCATCTACGTGCTCTAATGTAATTCATTTTTGTGATAAATAATTAAACAATGAATGAAATTAACAGTGTAAGGCTAGACCTTCCATAGGTAAAGTTCAGTCATCTTAGCATGTATGTTGCTTGGGTACAACCCCATACTGTCTGCTTGAAGTTACTGCATCATCTTAGCATGTATTGTTTGTCTAGCAATATTGCCAGTAGCAATTTTTTACGATACCCATCATATATCTTCTTTAACCTCTACATACAATGGCTGAATGCAGATGCTTCCTTGGGAGAACTTGCCTGCTTTAAGGAATCAAGAAATATACCGCATGCCATCAATGAGAAGCATCTTTCTAGCATTGACTAGAAGCACTAATCATCACAAAGATGCCAGTGCCATGGCCCCTCCTTTTCCTGTTATTGACCCTTTCGATGCATTCTATCTGTTGAATCCTAGTGGTGATTTGATCAGCACACAAGAAGAATTTTATCAGTTGTTTAGAAACTATGAGTGGAAGGTAACAATGATATCCTCACTCTTGTTCAAACATCCTTTTTCTCACTCTGTATATTGCAAAAGAAAAATTCTACTACATGTGTTGTATAAAACAAAACCTGGTTTGGCATGCAGAAGTGGTAAACTTACTGCTCTCTTTACACTCCAGAAATGATAAATATAAATGGCTAGGCCATGAATCCAAGAATGATGCACGCTTTGTTAAAGGATAAATTTGGATTATTCTTAAAACAACCACCAGCATATAATTGTGATGCATCGATGGCATGCAGGGAAATGCTGGGGATGCTCCAACAGCTGAAGAGCTCGTCTTGGCCCTGAGGAATCATGATCTTTTTCTCTACTTTGGACATGGAAGTGGTAATGCACTATGGATATAAATATTGGTAGCTTTGTCATTTTGTTGACTTTTGCGTAGTGTCGAAGTCATTTGAACTTGGACAGCTTCAGCCTTTGAAGCTATCTAAGTGTAGTGCACTAGTACCATAATATCCACCTTACAGGGTACAAATAGCGCTTGCTAAAAAACACTCTGATTGTTTATTACAATCTGCTATCGGCATAGCTACCCTTGTGAATTTAATCTTCTATATCTAAATAACTAGCCCCCACTAGCCTATTTCTCTAAACATGCAAGCATGCCACCTCATCATTCAACATGCATGAAGAAAGGTTCACCACAACATGCAATCATGCACAATAAAAAGCCACTTCAACATCCAAATATGCATGAGAATTTACATTCTACTATGATATTTATTTTCATCTTTAGTTCTCATATTATTACTCTAAAAATTCATGTTCGATACAACCAGTTCTAACTGAATATATTGCAAAATATTCCCGCAACAACGTGCGGGGTATCATCTAGTTTGTACAAAATGCTCACCCAGCTTTATTGAAAGCTTCATGGGAACATTAACTAGATGGCACCATTATTTTAGGCTATAAAACTTATCACTTATAGTAGTAGTGGCATATTTATCAATAGAAACTACTGCTTGTGATGCTAGTGCCAACTAATGTCTCAAGTTCATGCTATTACTGTCTAGGAATATGAACTCCAACCACTAAGTAAGAAGTGTCCACTATTCAGATACTCCCTCTGTAAACTAATATAAGATCGTTTAGATAACTACTTTAATGATCTAAACGATCTTATATTAGTTTACAGAGGGAGTACTTGTTAAAAACTGGTAGCTCAGGTAGGTACCTGTTGTACTAACACGGCTAGTCTGGAACAATGTTGCAGGAAGTCAGTATGTCTCTGGAAAGGAAATTGAGAAGTTAGATAACTGCGCAGCTGCTCTTCTTATGGGTTGCAGTAGTGGGACACTTCATTGCAAAGGCGGTTATGCTCCTCAAGGGGCACCTTTGTCTTATTTATTTGCTGGTTCTCCTTCTGTCATTGCAAATCTCTGGGACGTCTCGGATAAAGATATCGATCGATTTAGTAAAGCATTGCTGAATTCATGGTTGCAAGAAAAATTTAAGGCCGCCAAGAATTGCCCTAAATGTTGCCGCCCACTAACACAAGAATTTGAGTCCACAACGATTGCTGCAAAGGATAATGGTAGGCCAAGACGGAAAGGTACACGACAAGGTCAGAAGCAGCAGCAGACAGGAGAGATAGATGGCAGTAGTAACTGCTGTAATTGCAGGCACAGGAGAATAGCTACGCATATAAGTGAAGCTAGGCGTGCTTGCAGGCTTCCGCTTATGATCGGCGCATCTCCTGTTTGTTACGGTGTGCCTACTATCATCAGGAAGAAGTAATGGTCTGCGCTTTAATGGGAGATGATTGGTGATTGGCTGCTGTAGTTGTGGGCCTTGAGCCATCGATTCCGATTCCAGCTGCACGGCACCGACGGAAAGTGCCATGATAGGCATGGCATTGCAGTCTCAAATGTGCTCATGACATGTTTATGCTGTTGTTTGTACTTACCGCAGCAAATGCAGAATACACTGCTTCCTCGGCGTACAATGCGTATCCATCACTCAGCACAAACATGTGCAAGGTTGTTTGGAAGACCTGGGCGCCCCCGAACGTCAAATTCCTTGCGTGGCTTGCTCTACAAAACAGGATTTGGACAGCTGACCGGTTGGCCAAGAGGGGGTGGCCAAACTGTGGCCCTTGTCCTCTTTGCCGCAGGGGCCTAGAAACTGTCGAGCACCTCTTCTTTGGCTGCCGCTACACGCTGAGGCTTTGGGGCTTGGTGAAGGACTGGCTTCAGCTTGTCAGCTTGGACGTTGCAGTCTGGGCGAACTATAGGAGTATCAAGGACTGGTGGTTCGACATGGTCGCCACCCCGAGGATCCATGGAAGGGCGATGTCTTCCCTCACTATGCTAGTATGCAAGTCGATCTGGGACGAAAGGAACGCAAGGGTTTTTCGACGCAACTTTGCTCCTCCAACCATCCTTCTTCGCACCATCCAGAAAGCGGCGATTCTTTGGGTGACCGCGGGGGCGAAACATTTGGGCCACATTCTACCGGGTGAGTAGTGCGGATGTGTTATGCACCCAATGCTTGGGGCTTTTATTTTCTTGTCCTCTGTAACTTTGAAAGACCTTTTCCCTCCTAATTAATGAAAAGGGGCAAATATTTTCCCTTGTCATCCGTTGTTGTACTAGAGTTGTGGACTGGCCGTCCATTCTGATGTGATTCAGTGCACCAAAGGTTACATAATACGAGTAAAAATTGTTAGGTCATACATGTGCTTCAAAATGTAATTCTGAGCGCATATGTTGCGGGAAATCAGTAGCATGTAGAGCAAATTGGTAATTGTTTGTATTGTTTTGTACACAATAGATTACTTGTGATTCTTTTCGTTATACTAGTACAGTACAACCTTTAACCTGAACTGCCTGCCAGAATGCTAACCCTTTTCTATTTATGATGATCCGAGCAATTAACGTACAATCTTTAACTTGAACTGCCTGCCATCAATAAAAAAGTTAATTTTAGGCTTGGTAACTTTGGCATGAACAGCGTGATAACTATGACATGGCCATCCTGGTAACTTCCAACATTAGCACCCTGCTAACAAATATGACGAGGCTTCAGTAATTCCAGTAACTTCAACATTAGCCCAGTAATTCCAGGAAAAGTGATGGAAAAAGATCCCATGTAGCTTCCTTGTTGATCACGGCAAACCACTGCCGTTGCACCTCTATCATTATTCTTCCCAAATGATAAGTGTCATCTACTTTTTTCTTTCTTTTAGATTTAAAGCTACAATTGTATTTCAACTACTTCTCACGGCAAATTTTATTAATTGATCATGACAATTTTTTAGTAATTAACCACAGGAAATTTAATTCGTGGATCATGGCAATTTTTGGCAATTCATCATGGCAATTTTAGTTTATAAATCATGACAATTTTAGTATTTTGACTATGACAATTCTAGTACTTTGACCATGGAAATTAATTTTTTGTATGAACCATGGTAAATTTTAGTGCATGTATCATGACAAAATTTAAGTAATTTACCATGGAAATTTTAGTTTCTCGTTCATGGCAAATTTGAGTCAATTTTTAAAGTAATTGACGATGGATTCTTTTTAGTTATGAACCATGTTTAAAATTATTTCATGGATCATGATAAATTTTATTAATTCAGTACGGCAAGTTTAGTTTCTTAATTCCCTTTTTTATAACATGTCAAAATTTACTTTAAATGTAGAAGAAAAAGTAGTTGAAACATCAACTTCAATGTAAACACCATGACAATTTATGTGCAATAGACATGACAACTTTTGACCACCAAAAAATATCGTCGAAACATATCGATATGAGATCTACTCCCTCTGTCCCATAATATAAGAGCGTTTTTGACACTTCACTAATGTCAAAAACGCTCTTATGTTATGGGACAGAGGGAGTAGTTTTGAAGTCCTTGTCATGACGGATTTAATGGTGAAAATGGATTTTCAATCGGATTTTTATTTAAGAGATAAAATATTTTAAAGTTTGAAAACCTAACAGATTTCCGCTAACATCATCTGTTTTCGTCCCTATTTGCATGCGTGTGTGAAAAAAAAGCCTGACGTATCACAATTGATGGCTAGAAGGACGTGTGGCCCGACCTCTTTTAGCCCACACGTGTGGCACTTATCAGAGTCCTTATTCATTGCCACAACACCATCTACATTGAATATCAGAATACCTCGAGGGGGTCTGATTCAAGGTCGACAAACAGAAACTTGGGCTGGGGCCGGTTGCACTGTTATTTTCTTTGGAGAGATGATCTCAAGCTTCACACAAGAAATTCTTGACGAACAAGTGGGTTGATAATGGCGACTGAAATTCATGCTCGTAAGTTGCTTTCCGTCTCGCGAACCACATCGTGACTATCATCTCAACGTAGTGCACATTTGATAATGATTCCTGCATAGCAGAGAGCCAAAGTTTTGCATCTGGGATCCTTGTTTCAATCAAGTTGATCAAAGGAGATATTTTGATTAACGACGTACCCCATGGGCGACTCGGGAGCGATCAGATCTTCCGCTGCGCCGCCTCCCCTCATCCCCCTTCCCTCCCTCGCCGCCACCGGAGACGGCCGCCGGCAAAGCCCGCGCGGGCGCCGGGGAAGGTGGCGGCGGGGATCTCGGCGCCCGGATCGATCCCGTCGGCCTGCGGGCCGAAGTATCGCATCGGTGGCCCGCGGATCCTTGGGCGGCGTCCTTGTCGGCGAGGCGGCATCGTTCGGCGGCTGCCGACGTCTGCAGGCGATGCTGACCAGCGTGCTCGGCCACGTGGGCAGCGGGTCGCTAGTGGAGTCCGGCCGTGGCGCGGTGCTCCGTTGCATCAGTTCTGGAGGTTCCCCTTTCTCCTGCTGCCTCTCTCGTCGTCCCGGTGATTTGCGGTTGCAGGCTCTGGTGATGATGAGCCCTGGTGGTGTACTTTGGGTCTGGGGGAAACCTTGGCCGGCCTGGCCGGCCCGGCGGCGGTGACGCCCATGGGTGCCGCTTTCCTTCATGAAGGCACAGCTGAGGGCCCAATCTACCCACCCCGATCCCCGGCCGGGTGAAAACCTTCAATCCTCTTCGGATCTGGCGGTAGCGGCGTTGTTCGCGTCGTGACCTTCCTGGAGGTGTCGTAAGGGGCACTGGGGCTCGGCTGGGAGTGCAGAGGAACTGCAGGTGGAGGGAATGGGAGTAGTGGCAGCAGGTGGTGTTCGCGAAGGAGGAGTGGCGTTGCATCTGACACGTCGACAACAACGGGTCTCAACGACATGGAGCAGCGGGGTCTCGCTGTTGGGCGTATGTTGATGGACGAGCGCATGATGATGACGTTGTCTGGCGTCGTGGTGGCGTCGACGGCAGCTAGACCGGGCAAGGTTGATACGTCACTACAACTCTGAAGATGGAGTGGTGGCAGTTGGCGGCGGCGGCCTTTGAGAGCGCGCTGGACCGAAGTGTGCCCCATATCCGGCAAGTGGCTCGGTTGGGGCCTCAGGTCTTAGATGTTAGGCTTGGCTGCGAGGTCTGTTTGGTATTATACCCGGACTATCAGCATCCCTTCATCAACTGAATAGGAGTAGCGACAGATGTTGTCTAAACGGTGGCTTCAGACTTACTGCTGTATTTTTTTGTAAGATCTTTTTGTGAATAATTAATAAAGTGGTTGCATGCATCACCCAGATGCACAGACCGGGGTCTTCCTTCTTTTCTAAAAAAAAAACCATGCCGCAGACACATGTGGCCAAGGAGCATTCCACCAGGACACCAAGAATCATCGAAGCCACAAAGTGGGCAGCGGTGTGTATCAGCCATGTTCCTGTGCTCCAAAACATCAAAGTTTGGGATTGAGTGTTGGGCCTAACGCCACAGGAAAACCTTTAGTTTTGACGGTACAGGAGTACCCCATAAATTCGTCCATTGTTGGTACGTTCTGCTAGTAACCTCAACACACTACACTATTGACTTGTTGGAAATAATTTTATGGTCTACCTCATATTCCTCTACGCTTATCCGTAGTGTCGCTTACAATTTGCATATCTGAGGTTAGGAGTTAGGGACCATCTTATACCGTCATTCCAAAGAGTCTATCACTTATGCAGATAGGATTCCTAATCTTTTTAACTAGTTTTTCAAGATAGACTCCCGATCAAATTACAAATTACCAACCACGATCAAATTTGTCTGTTAACGGATTCTACCCGTTGTGTCCCCGTAGCACACGCTTGTGAGCAAAGCGCTATAATAGAGTGTAAATTCCTCTAATTATGTAGATAAGTATTAGGGCTGTAATCTAACTATATGATCTAGCTCCTTCCAATTATCAGTGTATCCATGTAGTCTTTCCAATACAAATTGTATATTGTATTCCACTATAATCGACCAGCTTCCTTAAGCATACAACTTAAGTACGTTCCAACAAGTAATAATTTTATGATAATCATGTAAAGTAATTTCATGCATAAATACATGTATAATTCCTGAGGTATTCCGAATATTAGTAATTCATAGTAATTTGAATATAGTTGCAGGACACATAATTCCAACATCTCCCACTTGTCCCAAACGATCATTCAAATATTCGTAAACCCATAGCCTTAACATGCTTGCCAAATACCTCCTGACTAAGAGGCTTAGTCAAGGGATCAACAATCATATTAACACTACGTTGAAAACCTACAATATATATATGGTGATACTTCCCTTCAATATGTTTCCTTGTTGTGACACTTAAAATCACTAGAGACCTATAGTTTCCGCCTAATTATTCCAGCATAGCTATCCTCGGCGTCTCGAGTTATTTCCTCGAGTGTAATTCCACCTTTATAGGCACCTTGAGTATTTTGCTTCTTCAAATGAAATTCCGCATCAATTATTTTCCATCACATATATCAATAATATGATTAATTCCACATCGAGTCAAATAGATGATAACCATGTTGAATAAAGTTTTCAAAACCACATAAATATCAAATCCATTCAGTAAATGAAGTTCCATAAGTAACTATGTTTTGAAATAAATTCCTGACTTGTGTCAGTGAACCTGCACCTTATTAGTACTATCTTTTTTTGAATATGCGTACCTGGACTTGTTTCTCATCTTGTAGATACAATAATAGCTACCTCAATGTGTTTACCTTTAATATAAATTCCAGAACAAGTGACAGGTTGTGATGCACTTTCCACAATGTTATATGATGTGGGGGATTCCCTTAGCTGCTTGTTTTTTCTTCCACTGCTTGAATGTAGCATAAATTCCAAAAGCTAAGGTATGATTGTATAACAAAGATACAATATATTTCAACACCATTATTATCCCTTTGTCCTCGGGAGTTCAAACATAATTCCTCACTGAGTTTTTTTTGAACAGTCACCGGGGAATCCCACCGAATATATTGCTCAAAGTGGCCAAAATGCCAAGTGTTTGATCCAGTTTATAAGGAAAACCGGATCGAAAACCTTAACAGGTTGACCCCGTTTATAAGGGAAACCGGGTCGAAAACCACACAGGGGGGGAGATTACATAGGGTGAGAGCATATGGACGCCCCGAAGAAGGCACTACCTAGCCAGCAAGCCAAGAGACCACCACCATAAAAGTCGAGTGGAAGTGGTGTGTCATCGAGGAAACACAATACCAACACTAAACAACTATCCTAACGCACCACACCTGCGTGCATACCAACCCCTTGGCACAACAGAGGAGCAGCACCAATCAACGAGTGACCCATCACGAACCTTAACTGGAAACTCCGCCACAGCAAGCCGACACGATTAGCAAGGTGGGGAGGCATCATTGCGTTGTTGTTGAGCAAAGATGAACCGAGATAGCACGAAGAGCACGAAGCTCACCAAAACGGATGACAAGCATGAGAGGGTCTTGAGCTAGCATAGCAGAGGATGACCAAGCCCCAAGGGCAACGGAGGATGAATGACGGCAAGGAGCTCCCTAGTGACACCTTCAAGAAGGTGGATGACATCCGAGGATGACGCTGTCACAAAGCTTTCGCCTGGAGCATAACCGGTTAAATTCCCAGAGGGCAGAGCCTAGAGCTGCGAATCCGGACCGAGAGACAGGAGTGGCACATGAGCCACGCCCCCAAGAGGGTAAGCGACGCTGGAGTAGCGCCACCGTGGTCAGCTGACAAAGTCAGCGGGGATTTCTCCCGTAGCACATCCGTCAATGGTGGGCCGCCATCCAAGTGGAGTCGAAGGGCGACAGAGGACAGGACCGAGATGGACATATGAGGTGGATGGTGAACCGAGGAAGGACGAGTGGAGCAGGCCGCCGGTGAGGAGGATGGAGACGAGGTGGGGTGGCGTCGGAGGTGGACAGAGGGCGGGGGCACCAGAGTGGAGGTTCTTCCCGGTAGGGAGTGGTGGTGGCGGGGACGGGGAGGGCAAGCGGGGTGGAGGTGCAGGACGGGGTGGGGAGCGAGGCGAGGTGGAGCGGGGTGCATCGTCCGCCGGAGAGGATGGGGGTGGCGAGGGGAGCAATGGGAGCTGCCACGGTCCGCCGGAGAAACTGTTTAACGGGGTTCCCTCCTCCTCCTCTCCGGCGAACTCCTCTCCGGCAAAAGAACACGGCAAAAGAACGTACAAGATCCAAAAACGGGAACAAAATTTGAAATAATATCATGCAAACAAACGAGAAAAAAAACGAGCAAAAAATGGGCAAAAAAATCGCGATCCAGATCCAATTTCAAAATTCAAAAATAGCAATGGCGCACGGTGGGGGTTAGACGGTGCGCCACTACTATTTTCCCGCCTTCAAAATTCAAAAATACTAATGGCGCACCGTGGCCTATACTAATGGCGTACCAGTGGCCTATACTAATGGCGCATCGTGGCCTATACTAATGGCGCACCAGTGGTGCGCCATTAGTATCTGGCGCACCTCTGGTGCGCCATTAGTAAAAAATACTAGTGGCGTGATACTAATGGCGCACCAGTAGTGCGCCATTAGTAGGCAAAACTGGTGCGCCATTGGTAGGCCTTTTCCTAGTAGTGCTATGTAGTTGCACTCCTAAAACATAGGAAGTTTCGAACGTTCCTTTCATATGAAAGTTAAAACATAACCAAATTTTCACTTCCATCAATGTGACTTTATCATTGCAAACAACAAAACAATGTTAACGTATACAATAATAATGCAAAATATTTTACACTTACATTTGTAGATGATCGCCTTGCTTCATTTAGAAAACCATATGACCCGCTATTCCATTGATGTGAAGCTTGTTATAAGACCATACATCAATGTATTAAATTAGCAAACCATGTCTTCAGTTCCTCTTTCCCTAAATTCCAGGAGAGAGAGTTTCCACAAAGTATGTTTCCCTTTGTGAAAGAATTGAATAGAAAGAGGGACATTATAATATTCCAATGAGCCAAATTTCCTTAAATAAATAAAAACACTTACAGATAATGGGCTTGCAGTTGTTTGGTATGATAATAAGTTCCCAAACTATATATTTGCTCATTGAGTTTTTTCCTTCCCACATTTCTTCCACCCATAGTTGACACTGAAGAAAAATTTAAGCCTTCTTAAGAGACTTCCTCTAAAATTTAGAGTGACTCCCCCCTAAAGAACACATAACAATTGTCCAGAGATGACATTCCAAGTTAATCCCTCCCAATTATCCTAAGCATGTTAGTGTCGGGAGTTACTCTTGTAGTTTCCTCTGGGGTCAAGATAGTGGTCCAGTATGATTGTTACCCTTGATCATAATAATTTTTGTGTTCCTACTTTTCCACCAGTTTGATCCACTAGAATAACCATTACAAAATTACCGATGTGTGCTTTGCCGTAACTGAGAATTTCATGCCAAAATAGAAGATTTCCTTCTAGTCAAGACATATAATGACTATGCTAGATGAAGAATGATATCAACAAACGACAATATGCAATGCTTCATTAACAAAAATAACAAGGGAGTATAAAAGACATTCAATTCTTCCATTCAATAGCTGAGTGTACGGTATATTACAATGGTGAATAATTTCATGCTCTTTACATGCCAATTGATATATTCCTAAAGTGTATTGATACGTCTCCAACATATCTATAATTTTTGATTGCTCCATGCTACTTTATCTACTGTTTTGGACTATATTGGGCTTTATTTTCCACTTTTATATTATTTTTGGGACTAACCTATTAACCGGAGGCCCAACCCAGAATTGTTGTTTTTTTTGCCTATTTCAGTGTTTCGAAGAAATAAAATATCAAACAGAGTCCAAACGGAATGAAACCTTTGGGAACGTGATTTTCTCACCGAACGTGATCCAGGAGACTTGGACCCTACTCCAAGCGGTGCAGGCGGTCACGAGGTGGAGGGCGCGCCCCCTACCTCGTGGGCCCCCTGTTGCTCCACCGACGTACTCCTTCCTCCTATATATACCTACGTATCCCCAAACGATCAGAACAGGAGCCAAAAACCTAATTCCACCGCCACAACCTTGTGTATCCACGAGATCCCATCTTGGGGCCTGTTCCAGAGCTCCGCCGGAGGGGGCATCCACCATGGAGGGCTTCTACATCAACAGCATAGCCCCTCCGATGAAGTGTGAGTAGTTTACTTCAGACCTTTGGGTCCATAGCTAGTAGCTAGATGGCTTCTTCTCTCTTTTTGGATCTCAATACAATGTTCTCCCCCTCTCTCATGGAGATCTATTCGATGTAATCTTCTTTTTGCGGTGTGTTTGTTGAGACCAATGAATTGTGGGTTTATGATCCAGTATTATCTATGGAAAATATTTGAATCTTCACTGAATTCTTTTATGTATGATTGAGTTATCTTTGCAAGTCTCTTCGAATTATCCTTTGTGGTTCGGCCAACTAGATTGGTAGTTCTTGCAATGGGAGAAGTGCTTAGCTTTGGGTTCAATCTTGTAGTGTCCTTTCCCAGTGACAGAAGGGGCAACAAGGCACGTATTGTATTGTTGCCATCGAGGATAACAAGATGTTTTTTTAATCATATTGCAGGAATTTATCCCTCTACATCATGTCATCTTGCTTAAGGTGTTACTCCGTTTTAGATGCATGCTGGATAGCGGTCGATGAGTGGAGTAATAGTAATAGATGCAGAATCGTTTCGATCTACTTGTCTCGGATGTGATGCCTATATACATGATCATAACCTAGATATACTCATAACTATGCTCAATTTTGTCAATTGCTCAACAGTAATTTGTTCACCCACCGTAGAATACTTATGCTCTTGAGAGAAGCCACTAGTGAAACCTATGGCCCCCGGGTCTATTCTTATCATATCAATCTCCATTACTTTATTTACTTGCTTTGTTTTTACTTTGCCTTTTACTTTTTACTTTGCATGTATCTATCAAAAATACCAAAAATATTATTTATCATCTCTATCAGATCTCACTCTCGTAAGTGACCGTGAAGGGATTGATAACCCCTAATCGCGTTGGTTGCGAGTAGCTATCATTTTGTGTAGGTACGAGGGACTTGTGCGTGGTCTCCTACTGGATTGATACCTTGGTTCTCAAAAACTGAGGGAAATACTTACGCTACTTTGCTGCATCATCCTCTCCTCTTCGGGGAAATCCAATGCAGTGCTCAAGAGGTAGCAAGAAGAATTTCTGGCGCCATTGCCGGGAAGGCTCACGCAAGCAAGTCAACCATACCAAGTACCCATCGCAATCCCTATCTCTCGCATTACATTATTTTCCATTTGCCTCTCGTTTTCCTCTCCCCCACTTCACCCTTGCCGTTTTATTTGCCTCTCTTTCCCAATCTCCTCCTCTCTTTCCCGTTTGCCTTTTTTTCCGTTGCCTTTTTTGCTTGTGTGTTGGATTACTTGTTGCCATGACACAAGATAATACCAAGTTGTGTGACTTCTCGAATACCAATAATAATGATTTCCTTTGTATTCCGATTGCTCCTCTTAATAATGATGAGTCTTGTGAAATCAATACCGCTTTGTTGAATCTTGTTACGAAAGATCAATTCGCCGACCTTCCTAGTGAAGATGCGGCTACTCATCTAAACAATTTTGTTGATTTGTGTGATATGCAAAAGAAAAAAGATATGGATAAAAATATTGTCAAATTGAAGTTATTTCCGTTTTCGCTTAGAGATCGTGCTAAAGTTTGGTTTTCGTCTTTGCCTAAAAATAGTATTGATTCTTGGAACAAGTGCAAAGATGCTTTTATCTCTAAGTGTTTTCCTCCCGCTCAGATCATCACTCTTAGGAACGATATCATGAATTTTAAACAACTTGATCATGAGCATGTTGCCCAATCTTGGGAAAGAATGAAATTGATGCTTCGCAATTGCCCTACTCATGATTTGAATTTATGGATGATCATACAAAATTTTTATGCCGGATTGAATTTTGCTTCTAGAAATCTTTTAGTTTCGGCCGCGGGAGGCACGTTTATGGAAATTACGTTAGGAGATGCTACAAAATTACTTGATAATATTATGGCTAATTATTCTCAATGGCACACCGAAAGATCTTCTAGTAAAAAAGTGCATGCTATAGAAGAAATCAATGTTTTGAGTGAAAAGATGGATGAACTTATGAAGATGTTTGCTCCTAAAAATACTCCTCTTGATCCCAATGATATGCCTTTATCCACTTTGCTTGAGAATAATAATGAATCTATGGATGTGAATTTTGTTGGTAGGAATAGTATTGGAAACAACGCTTATAGAGGGAATTTTAATCCTAGGCCCTATCCTAGTAATCCTTCTAATAATTATGGAAATTCCTAGAACAACTCTTATGGAAATTTTAATAAGATGCCCTCTGAATTTGAGAGTAGTGTTAAAGAGTTTATGAATTCACAAAAGAATTTTAATGCTTTGCTTGAAGAGAAATTGCTTAAAGTTGATGATTTGGCTAGGAACATTGATAGAATTTCTCTTGAAATTGATTCTTTAAAGCTTAGATCTATTCCTCCTAAGCATGATATCAATGAGTCTCTCAAAGCCATGAGAATTTCCATTGATGAGTGCAAAGAAAGAACCGCTAGGATGCGTGCTTCCAAAGATGCCTTTATTAAAGCATGTTCTTCCAATTCCTATGAAAATAAATATGAAGATCTAAAAGTTATTGATATGTCCCCCATTAAATCTTTTTTTGCAATATGAATCTTGATGAAACTGAATATGATCTTCCTTTACCTAGAAGGCGTTCTAAGAATTCGGAGTTTCTAGATCTTGATGATGAAATTGATAAAAGTGGGATTGAAAGAAATAAAAACCTAGATGTTGCTAAACCCACTATTTTGGATCTCAAGGAATTTAATTATGAAAATTGCTCTTTGATTGGTTGTATTTCCTTGTTGCAATCCGTGCTAGATTCTCCTCATGCTTATAGTCAAAATAAGGCCTTTACCGAACACATTGTTGATGCCTTGATGCAATCTTATGAAGAAAAACTTGAGTTGAAAGTTTCTATCCCTAGAAAACTCTATGATGAGTGGGAACCTACTATCAAAATTAAAATTAAAGATTATGAGTTTCATGCTTTGTGTGATTTGGGTGCTAGTGTCTCTACTATTCCCAAAACTTTGTGTGATTTGCTAGATTTCCGTGATTTTGATGATTGCTATCTAAACTTGCATCTTGCGGATTCCACTATTAAACAGCCTATGGGAAGAATCAATGATGTTCTTATTGTTGCAAATAGGAATTATGTGCCCGTAGATTTTATCGTTCTTGATATAGATTGCAATCCTTCATGTCCTATTATTCTTGGTAGACCTTTCCTTAGAACGATTGGTGCAATTATTGATATGAAGGAAGGGAATATTAGATTCCAATTTCCATTAAAGAAGGGCATGGAACACTTCCCTAGAAAGAAAATAAAATTACCATATGAATCTATCATGAGAGCCACTTATGGATTGCCTACCAAATATGACAATACCTAGATCTATCCTTGCTTTTATGCCTAGCTAGGGGCGTTAAACGATAGCGCTTGTTGGGAGGCAACCCAATTTTATTTTTTGTTTTTTTGTTTTTGCTTATGTTTATGAATAGATAATCCATCTAGCCTCTGTTTGGATGTGGTTTTATCTTTTAATTAGTGTTTGTGCCAAGTAGAACCTATAGGATAACCTACGATGATAGTTGATTTGATTCTGTTGAAAAACAGAAACTTTGCGCGCACGAATATAATTTTGTTAAATCACAGGAACATGATTTTGCGTTGATTCTTTTTTCTGATGTTCAATAAACAAAATTTCCAGGACTTCCTATTTTGGTAGAATTTTTAGAGTTCCAGAAGTTTGCGTTAGTTACAGATTGCTACAGACTGTTCTGTTTTTGACAGATTCTGTTTTGCGTGTGTTGTTTGCTTATTTTGATGAATCTATGGCTAGTAAATTAGTTTATAATCCATAGAGAAGTTGGAATACAGTAGGTTTAACACCAATATAGATAAAGAATGAGTTCATTACAGTACCTTGAAGTAGTCTTTTGTTTTCTTTCTCTAACGGAGCTCACGAGATTTCTGTTGAGTTTTGTGTTGTGAAGATTTCAAGTTTTGGGTGAATTCTTTTGATGGATTATGGAACAAGGAGTGGCAATAACCTAAGCTTGGGGATGCCCATGGCACCCCGAAGATAATCCAAGGACACCAAAAATTCAAAGCTTGAGGATGCCCCGGAAGGCATCCCCTCTTTCGTCCACTTCCATCGGTAATTTACTTGGAGCTATATTTTTATTCACCACATGATATGTGTTTTGCTTGGAGCGTCTTGTATTATTTGCGTCTTCGCTTGTTAGTCTACCACAATCATCCTTGCTGTACACACCTTTTGAGAGAGCCATACATGAATTGGAATTTGTTAGAATACTCTATGTGCTTCACTTATATCTTTTGAGCTTGATAGTTCTACTCATAGTGCTTCACTTATATCTTTTGAGCATGATAATTTTTGCTCTAGTGCTTCACGTATATCTTTTAGAGCACGGTGGTGGATTTGTTTTAAAGAAACTATTGATCTCTCATGCTTCACTTAGATTATTTTGAGAGTCATTATTAGCATGGTAATTTGCTTAATGTTAATATACTTGGTATTCAAGATATGCGAAACTTTCTTTTGAGTGAATTGAATACTAAGATAAGTTTGATGCTTGATAATTGTTTTGAGATATGGAGGTGATAATATCAAAGTCGTGCTAGTTGGGTAATTATGAATTCAAAGAATGCTTGTGTTGAAGTTTGCAAGTCCCGTAGCATGCACGTATGGTTAAAGTTGTGTAACAAATTTGAAACATGAAGTGTACCTGGCTTGTGCATCCTTATGAGTGGCGGTCGGGGACGAGCGATGGTCTTTTCCTACCAATCTATCCCCCTAGGAGCATGCGCTTAGTACTTGATTTTTGATGACTTCTAAATTTTTGCAATAAGTATATGAGTTCTTTTGACTAATGTTGAGTCCATGGATTATACGCACTCTCACCTTTCCGCCTTTGCTAGCCTCTTGATGCAGTGCATTGCCCTTTCTCACCTTGAGAGTTGGTGCAAACTTGCAGTGCATCAAACCCGTGATACGATCGCTCTATCACACATAAACCTCCTTATATCTTCCTCAAAACAGCCACCATACCTACCTACCATTGCATTTCCATAGCCATTCCGAGATATATTGCCATGCAACTTCCATCATCTTCATCATGACATACATTACTTTTGTCATATTGCCATTGCATGATCATGTAGTTGACATCGTATTTGTGGCAAGGCCACCATGCATTATTTTTCATACATGTCACTCTTGATTCATTGCACCATCCCGACATCACGGAGGCATTCATATAGAGTCATATCTTGTTCTAAGTTTCGAGTTGTAATCCCTATGTTGTAATCAATAGAAGTGTGATGATCATCATTATTAGAGCATTGCCCAAATAAAAAAAGGCCAAAAGAAAAAAAGGAAGGCCCAAAAAAAGAAAAAAAAGGGCAATGCTACTATCTCTTTTTCCACACTTGTGCTTCAAAGTAGCACCTTGTTCTTCATGTAGTGAGTCTCATATATTGTGCTTCAAAGTAGCACGTTGTTCTTCATGTAGTGAGTCTCATAAGTTATCTTTTTATACTAGTGGGAATTTTTCATTATAGAACTTGGCTTGTATATTCCTACGATGGGCTTCCTCAAATGCCCTAGGTCTTCATGAGCAAGCGAGTTGGATGCACACCCACTAGTTTTCTTTTGTTGAGCATTCATAGATCTAGTGCATCCGTTGCATGGCAATCCCTACTCCTCATGTTGACATCAATTGATGGGCATCTCCATAGCCCGTTGATTAGCTTCGTCAATGTGAGACTTTCTCCTTTTTTGTCTTCTCCACACAATCCCCATCATCATATTGTATTCCACCCATAGTGCTATATCCATGGCTCACACTCATGTATAGCGTGAAGGTTGAAAAAGTTTGAGATTACTTAAGTATGAAACAATTGCTTGGCTTGTCATCGGGGGTATAGAAGTTGACATCTTTGTGTGACTAAAATGAAGCATAGCCTAACTATATGATTTTGTAGGGATGAACTTTCTTTTGCCATGCTATTTTGAGAAGACATGATTGCTTTGATTAGTATGCTTGAAGTATTATTATTTTTGTGTCAATATGAACTTTTGTCTTGAATCTTTTGGATCTGAATATTCATATCACAATTAAGAAGATTTACATTGAAATTATGCCAAAGTATCACTCCGCATCAAAAATTCTTTTTATCATTTACCTACTCGAGGACGAGCGAGAATTAAGCTTGGGGATGCGATCGTCTCCAACGTATCTATAATTTTGATTGCTCCATGCTACTTTATCTACTGTTTTGGACTATATTGGGCTTTATTTTCCACTTTTATATTATTTTTGGGACTAACCTATTAACCGGAGGCCCAGCCTGAAATTGCTGTTTTTTGCCTATTTCAGATGTTTGAAGAAACAAAATATCAAACAGAGTCCAAACGGAATGAAACCTTCGGGAACGTGATTTTCTCACCGAACGTGATCCAGGAGACTTGGACCCTACTCCAAGCAGTGCCAGAGGCGGTCACGAGGGTGGAGGGCGCACCCCCCTACTTCGTGGGCCCCCTGTTGCTCCACCGACGTACTCCTTCCTCCTATATATACCTACGTATCCCCAAACGATCAGAACAGGAGCCAAAAACCTAATTCCACTACCACAACCTTGTGTATCCACGAGATCCCATCTTGGGGCCTGTTTCGGAGCTCCGCCGAAGGGGGCATCCACCATGGAGGGCTTCTACATCAACAGCATAGCCCCTCCGATGAAATGTGAGTAGTTTGCTTCAGATCTTCGGGTCCATATCTAGTAGCTAGATGGCTTCTTCTCTCTTTTTGGATCTCAATACAATGTTCTCCCCCTCTCTCGTGGAGATCTATTCGATGTAATCTTCTTTTTGCGGTGTGTTTGTTGAGACCGATGAATTGTGGGTTTATGATCCAGTATTATCTATGGAAAATATTTGAATCTTCTCTGAATTCTTTTATGTATGATTGAGTTATCTTTGCAAGTCTCTTCGAATTATCCTTTGTGGTTTGGCCAACTAGATTGGTAGTTCTTGCAATGGGAGAAGTGCTTAGCTTTGGGTTCAATCTTGCGGTGTCCTTTCCCAGTGACAGAAGGGGCAGCAAGGCACGTATTGTATTGTTGCCATCGAGGATAACAAGATGGTTTTTTTATCATATTGCAGGAATTAATCCATCTACATCATGTCATCTTGCTTAAGGCGTTACTCTGTTTTTAACTTAATACTCTAGATGCATGCTGGATAGCGGTCGATGAGTGGAGTAATAGTAGTAGATGCAGAATCGTTTCGATCTACTTGTCTCGGACGTGATGCCTATATACACGATCATAACCTAGATATACTCATAACTATGCTCAATTCTGTCAATTGCTCAATAGTAATTTGTTCACCCACCGTAGAATACTTATGCTCTTGAGAGAAGCCACTAGTGAAACCTATGGCCCCCGGGTCTATTCTTATCATATCAATCTCCATTACTTTATTTACTTGCTTTGTTTTTACTTTGCCTTTTACTTTTTACTTTGCATCTATCTATCAAAAATACCAAAAATATTATTTATCATCTCTATCAGATCTCACTCTCGTATGTGACCGTGAAGGGATTGACAACCCCTAACCGCGTTGGTTGCGAGTAGCTATCGTTTTGTGTAGGTACGAGGGACTTGTGCGTGGCCTCCTACTGGATTGATACCTTGGTTCTCAAAAACTGAGGGAAATACTTACGCTACTTTGCTGCATCATCCTCTCCTCTTCGGGGAAATCCAACGCAGTGCTCAAGAGGTAGCATGTATTTCCCCCACCAATCAGTTGTTAAAACTTTAGAATCTTTTAATCAACTGATTTTCCACTTCAGTACATAATATGACAAGCAAATTAAAACATTCCGACTTGTATTTTGAAATAGTATAAGCATAACCATATCTAGTGCAATCATCAATGAATGAGATAAAAAATTATCTGTAGTGGGAGTGTCCAAAGAAATACCATAAGAATATCAAAATAAATAATGATGTAAAGCTGTTTTTATCTCCTTCCACCTTCAGAAAAGGTGTATAAATAAAAATAACCATTATAAATGATTTACAAGTACCATAGTCCTCCCACTAAAGTATTGAATTCCAAAAAATCAATATGCCACTTGATCCTGTTCCAAGATATGTCACCAAGTCGTGGATGATATGAATAATATGATTCCAGGCATGTGTTCCCATTATTAATATTCCTCTCTATGGAGTTATCTTCACCAAATAAAATTTGGGTTGCCAACTTCCAATGGACCATCAAGAAATAAGAGACCATTGTGTAAAGTTCAATACTGCACTAATTTATTACTGAGCAATATTTGCACTCTTCCTTTTCCAAATAGTATAACATAGTCAATAGATTCCAAGATAGAACAATAAATCAAATCCCTTCTCACTGAAGTTGCACATAGTGTCCTATAACAATAATAGTTTTCCTCCACAAGGGAGTTTCATGGCATAGTTTCCAATCCAAAGTACATCAATTTTCCTTTGAAATTGCTGCATGACAATAAATTTGCTATGGTATTCCAACAATAAATGATGTATATAAACTAACACCATGATCCAACTATTTGAAAAAAGTTAGTGGTAGTTAAACATATAATACAAACATTGGCAATACATACCGTTAAGTGTGAGCAAATTTCCTTTTCCATGGAGTGGTTCCCATCTTCCTCCATAAATAAGTGATGCTCTAACGGGGTCCTCTACAAGGGGTGGCTAATACCAAGGAGCCCGGCCTCATCAACTACAAGGGGGCCCAACAGGACCACGATGTGATGCTAACCCTAAGGAACCCGAAGACCTTCTTGACGCCCAAGACTAGAGGACATCAATGTCCCCAGATCTCATCTAGCATGTAAACCCTAGACCTCTCCTGTCTATATAAAGGGAGGTCTAGGTTCCCCCTTGATCGATCAATCCTCAGATAGGAGAAACTCTCATAGCAACATCATACACCACTGTATCCCTCGCACGAGGTATCCCTCCATTATGAATATCCAAAACCAGCAGGATGTAATACCCTTCGGAGGCCCGAACCTAGATAAACCCCTCGTGTGACCTTCGATCCATAACTTCCAGCTGCGCTTGGAGCCCTACCGAGGGATTTGATAGAAAGCTTCTCTGTTAGTTGGCATGCCAGGCACGAGCGACACCGACTGGAGATCGATCACGGGTCGGATCATTTTCTACTTCCAGCAACCTCTCGCTGGGGGAAAGCCTAACCTTTGGCTCGAACGACATGGGCCGGGTCGACATCAACCTACCGGCCCGTCCCACACACATGATCTACATCGGCAACATCATTTTCATCACCGACATGCATGGCGACCTCCAGATATGCCTGCCACCTATCCAACATGGCGGCGTTCCGGCCATGACAACCTTAGCCACCGACCCCGCTGATCATTTTCAATACAAACTAAGGGACGCGGGGGCTACATACTAGAATGAGCTCCACCAACATTCCCGAAAGAACGTGCAACTCGTCACCATGGTGTGCGACAACTGCCACATCGATCACCTCGTCGAAGATTGTTTCCTTGATGAAATGATCTCAGATTGCAGTGTCGACACTACAGATCTATTATCGCTGTCTGACCACGAGGACGCATATGGCGAACTGACCTTACCAGAGAAGATTGAGGCCGAAAATATCGGAACCTCACCAACCAAAATCAGGTCTCCAGGGACGGAGAATGAGTTGATGAATTGGCTAGGAACATGGATAGAATTGCTCATGATGTGGAAAATCTCAAAACTAAAATTTTGCAACCCAAGCATGATATAAATGAGTCTATTAAAGCTATCTATGTCTACATTAATGAAAGTAGAGAAAGGACCGCTAGGTTGAGAGCTAAGCGAGAATTTATAGAAAAAGCGATTCCCCCCAGTTTCTATCATAGTAATGATGAAGATATTAAAAATGATTGGTGTCACTCCTATTGAACCATTACTTAGTAATATAAAACTTGATGAAAAAGGGACTAAAGAAGAGTCAATTTTAGATAGAAGGAGTCCCACTTGCTTGGAAGGTGATAATCTTAATGATAAAAATAAAAAAAGTGGGTTTGGAGAGGTCAAAACTTTAAATAGTAATGCACCCACTACTTTGGATTACAAGTACTTTAATTATGATATTTGTTATTTAACTAAGTGTATTTCCTTATTGCAATCCATGATTAATTCACCAAATACATATGAACAAAATAAAGCTTTCACTAAACATATTGTAGAAGCCATGATGAAAGCGCATGAAGAAAAACTTGAGTTGGAAGTATCAATTCCTAGAAAATTACAAGATGAATGGGAACCTACTATTAAAGTCAAAATTAAATATTATGAATGTAATTCCATTTGTCATCTTGGTGCTAGTGTTTCCACTATACCAAAGTCTTTGTGTGATGTACTAGGTCTCACCGACATGGATCCTTGTTCCCTTAATTTGCATCTTGCGGATTCCACTATTAAAAAGCCATTGGGTAGAATAAATGATGTACTTATTATTGCAAATAGAAAGTATGTGCCCATGGACTTTATTATTCTTGATATTGAATGCAATCCTTCTTGCCCCATAATACTTGGTAGGCCTTTTCTACGAACAATAGATGCTATTTTTGATATGAAAGACGGTAATAGAAGATTTCAGTTTCCATTAAAGAAAGGGATGGAACACTTCCCTAGAAATAGAATTAAAGCACCTTATGAATCTATTATGAGGGCTACCTATGGAATTAACATGAAGGATGACAACACTTGAAACTATGCATTATGCCTAGCTAGGGGCATAAAACAATAGCACTTGTTGGGAGGCAACCCAACGAATAAAATAAATTTTTGCTTTTACTTTCTGTTCTTGAGTGTTTACACAATTATAGCCTCTGTTATGATTGTATTTTTATGTTTTAATTAGTGTTTGTGCCAAGTAATGCCTTTGGGATGATGTTGATGATAGTATAATTGATGCTGTTTGGAAAACAGAAAGTTTTGCGTCCAGTGCTGGAATTTTCATTCTGTACTGCAGCATTAGAAAAATCTGAATTTTTTACACAGTATTGGTATATGAATTGTTTACATTGTCCTAATTGTTCAGAATTTTTGGAGTTACAGAAGTATGGCTTTTAAATACTTCCTCCGTCCCAAAATTCTTGTCTTAGATTTGTCTAAATACGGATGTATCAAGTCATGTTTTAGTATTAGGTACATCTGTATCTAGACAAATTTAAGACAAGAATTTTGAGACGGAGGGAGTAGATCTTTACAGACTATTATGTTTTAGATAGATTCTATTTTTGTTGCCTAGTTTACTTGTTTTGATGAATATATGGATCGTATCGAGGGGTACGAGTCATGGAGAAGTTTGAGTACAGTAGCATTATGCCAATATGAAATATGAATTAATTTACAATAGTACCTAAAGTTTAAAATTTGTTTGTTATACTAACGGATCTCACGAGGTTTCTGTTGAGTTTTGTGTGCTAAAGTTTTCAAGTTTTGGGTGAGACTATGATAGATAAAGGAATAAGGAGCAGCAAGAGCCTAAGTTTGGGGATGCCCAAGGCACCCCAAGGTAATATTCAAGGAAGACTCAAGCGCCTAAGCTTGGGGATGCCCTGGAAGGCATCCCCTCTTTCGTCTACAATCTATCGGTAACTCACTTGGAGCTATATTTTTATTCATCACATGATATGTGCTTTACTTGGAGCGTCTTGTGATATAGTTTGTTTGCTTTTGTTTGCCTTTTAGTTTGTCACAATCATCTTTGCTGAACACACCTTTTTGAGAGGGACACACATTATTCATGATTTGTTAGAATACTCTATGTGTTTCACTTATATCTTTTGAGCTAGGCAGTTGCTCTAGTGCTTCAATTATATCTTTTAGAGCATGGCAGTGGTTATATTTTAAAGAATAGTTGCACTCTCATGCTTCACTTATATCTTTTTGAGAGTCTAATGATTAGCAATGGTAACATGCACGGGTTATGAATTCGGTCCTGATATGATAGGTATTCAAGAGGGATATAATAAAAACTTTCATGTAGATCATTGAATACGATAAATTTGATTCCTTGCAATAGTTTTGCGATATAAAGATGGTAATATGTGGGAGGTGCTAGTAGATAATTGTGGTTTAATAAGAATATTGGTGTTAAGGTTTGTGACTCTCGAAACATGCACGTATGATCTGTCGTTATGCTAAGAAGTTGGAGCATGAGTTATTCTTGATTGTCTTCCTTTGTGTGGCGGTCGGGGGCGCGTGATGGTTAACTCCTACCAACCTCCCCCCTAGGGGCATGCATAGTAGTACTTTGCTTTGAGGGCTAATAAACTTTTGCAATAAGTATGTGAATTCTTTATGACTAATGTGAGTCCATGAATTATACGCACTCTCACCCTTCCACAATTTGCTAGCCTCTTCGGTATCGTGCATTGCCCTTTCTCACATCGAGAGTTGGTGCAAACTTCGCCGGTGCATCCAACCCCATGATATGATATGCTCTATCACACATAAGCCTCCTTATACCTTCCTCAAAACAGCCACCATACCTACCTATCATGGCATTTCCATAGCCATTCCGAGATATATTGCCATGCAACTTCCTCCGTTCCATTTTTATGACACACATCGTCATTGTCATATTGCTTTGCATGATTATATAGCTAACACAGTATTTGTGGCTCAGCCACCGTTCATCATTTTTATGCATGTTACGCTAGCATCATTGCACATCCTGGTACGCTGCCAAAGGCATTCATATAGAGTCATATTTTTGTTCTAGTATCGAGTTGTAATATTGAGTTGTAAGTAAATAAAAGTGTGATGATCATCATTATTAGAGAATTGTCTCAGTGAGGACAGGATGATGGAGACCATGATTCCCCCACAAGTCGGGATGAGACTCCGGACGGAAAAAAAGAGGCCAAAAAAGAGCCACGAAAAAAATTATAAATGAGAGAAAAAGAGAGAAGGGACAATGTTACTTTCCTTTTTCCACACTTGTGCTTCAGAGTAGCACCATGATGTTCATATAGAGAGTCTCTTATTTTGTCACTTTCATATACTAGTGGGAATTTTTTATTATAGAACTTGGCTTTTATATTCCGATGATGGGCTTCCTCAAATGCATGAGGTCTTCATGAGCAAGCAAGTTGGATGCACACCCACTTAGTTTTCATGTTGAGCTTTCATACACTTATAGCTCTTACTGCATCTGTTGCATGGCAATCCCTACTCCTCGCATTCACATCAATGGATGGGAATCTCCATAGCCCGTTGATTAGTCTCGTTGATGTGACACTATCTTCTTATTTTTGACTTATCTTATTTATCTCTACCACCACACTCTATTCCACCCACAGTGCTATATCCATGGCTTGCGCTCATGTGTTGCGTGGGGGTTGAAAAAGCTGAAGCACGTTAAAAAGTATGAACCAATTGCTTGGCTAAAACCGAGGTTGTTCATGATAAATATTTTGTGTTAAGAAGATGGAGCATGACAGGATTATAAGTATTTTGTAGGGATAACGTTCTTTAACATTTTTATTTTGAAAGACATGATTGTTTATTAGTATGCTTGAATATTGATGTCTTTATATCAAATTATAAACTATTGCTTTGAATCATTCGGATCTTATTATTCATACCGTAAGAGAGAGATTACATGATGAAACATGATAGGTAGCATTCCACATCAAAAATTCTGTTTTTATCATTCACCTACTCAAGGACGAGCAGGAATTAAGCTTGGGGATGCTTGATACATCTCCAACGTTTCTATAATTTTTTATTGTTTCATGCTATTATAGTACCAATCTTGGATGTTTTATATGCAATTATATGCCATTATATATCATTTTTTGGACTAACCTATTAACACAGTGCCCAGGGCCACTTGCTGTTTTCTGCTTGTTTTTGCCTTTTCAGAAAATCATTTTCAAAAAGTTTCCAAACGAGAAAAAACTTTGGATTAATTTTTTCTGGACCAGAAAAGACCCACAAGCTTCAGGCGAAGACCAGAAGAGCCACGAGGAGGTGACAAGCCTGGAGGGAGCGCCCAGGGGGTAGGGCGCGCCCCAAGCTTGTGGGCCCCTCATTGCCCCTCCTGACCTAATTCCAGCACTATAAATTCTCAAATATTCCTAATATACCAGAGGGACAGAAGAGAAAACTTTTCCACCGCTGCAAGCCTCTGTTCTTCCGCGATCCCATCTGGAGACCTTTTTCGGTACTCTGTCGGAGGGGGAATCGATCACGGAGGGCTTCTTCATCAACCTTGCTACCCTTCCGATGATGTGTGAGTAGTTTACCACAGACCTACGGGTCCATAGTTAGTAGCTAGATGGATTCTTCTCTCTCTTTGATCTCCAATACCATGTTCTCCTCGATGTTCTTGGAGTTCTATCCGATGTAATCTTCTTTTGCGGTGTGTTTGTTGGGATCCGATGAATTGTGTGTTTATGATCAGATTATTCATGAGAAATATTTGAGTCTTATCTGAACTCTTTTATGCATGATTATTATAGCTTTGTATTTCTCTTCGATCTATCGATTTGGTTTGGCCTACTAGATTGATTTATCTTGCAATGGGAGAGGTGCTTTGTGATGGGTTCAATCTTGCGGTGCTCAATCCCAGTGACAGAAAGGGACATGACACATATTTGTATTATTGCCATTAAGGATAAAAGATGGGGTTTATTCATATTGCTTGAGTTTACTTTGTCTACATCATGTCATCTTGCTTAAGGCATTACTCTTTTTCATACTTAATACCCTAGATGCATGCTGGATAGCGGTCGATGGGTGGAGTAATAGTAGTAGATGCAGGCAAGAGTCGGTCTACTTGCCTCGGACGTGATGCCTATATACGTGATCATTGTCATAAATCCGTCATAATTATTTGCTTTTCTACCAATTGCCCAATAGTAATTTGTCTACCCACCATATGCTATATGTTCGAGAGAGAAGCCTCTAGTGAAAACTATGGCCCCCGGGTCTACTTTATCATATATAAAAAAATTCTAAAAATACCTTGCTGCAATTTATTTAATTTTATTTTAATTAGTATTTTAGCTTATCTATTTATCTCTATAAGATTTAATCCTTGCAAATAACCGCTAAGAGGATTGACAACCCTCTTCTTTGCATTGGGTGCGAGTGTTTGCTCTTGTGTGTGCAGGTGCGCTTAACGGAATTTTTCTTGGTTCTCCTGCTGGATTGATAACCTTGGTTCTTAACTATGGGAAATACTTATCTCTACTATACTACATCATCCTCTCCTCTTCGGGGAAATACCAACGCAGTCTACAAGTAGCAATGGTTCACGAAGACATTTGTGTTGAAGATAATGGCTCACGAAGACATTCACATGAAGCCAATGGAACGCGAAGACTTAGTCTTTTGGTAGTTTCATTTTCTTCTTTCTTGAGTCATAGGAACCACCGTACTATTAAGTGGGGTCGAGGTAAACGAAGTCAGAAACTGACATGATGCTCAACTTAAAATCCAATGTCTTTCAATGAAGACAAATGAGAGAAAACCTCTTCCAGAATTGGTTGAGTTAGCTTTACTTGTAGCCCAAGTCAAGCTATCACGTGTGTTCAAAATCCGGCCATTGGACACGTGTCGGTTCCTTAGTGACCCAATGTCATTTCAGACAAATCATGTCAGGTTGCCTCCTGGCTATAAACAGCCACCCCCTCCACCATAAATTGGTGGCTGCTTCGAGTTAGTGCACGACTTTTGTCGTTTGAGAGAAACCCACCTCGAAGCCTTTGAGAGAGAATCCTTGCAAGGACAAAACCCAAAACACCCAGAGCCCAAAGTGATTGAGCATCATTGAAGACATTCTGTTCCGAGTGAACCGGAGACTTATTACACTTGAAGACTGTGATCTTCCAACCAGTTAGGCGTCACGTTGTGAGCATCCAAGAGTCATTGTGGATGGCCGGTGAACGAAGTCTGTGAAGGTTTGGAAGTCTACCTTGAAGACTTACCAGAGTGATTGGGCGAGATCTGCGTGTCTTAGCTCAAGGGGAATAAGGTGAAGACGTGGTCTTCTGAGTTCATCTCAGCCTCTCTAACCAGACGTCCAGCTGTCACAGTAGTTGGAACTGGTCAAACAAATCATTGTCTTCCCCGAGCTACTGGTTCTATCCTTTCACTTCCCTTACATATTGTTTCGTACCAAACCTTGAAGCCCTTGCATGCTTGACTGTGTTTGAAGATATTCCCTGAAGCTATTCATCTGTTTGCCAATCTGTCATCATGCCTCTTGTGTTTATGTTCAATGCATGCTTGTATGTATGACGCCTATGCCTGTCATATCTATTCATCTTAGCTACAACTGTTGTTAGTTTTCATCATGCTTCCGCTTGCTTCGAAGACATTGCCTGTTTTTGAAGCCTTTCATAAAAATCGCCTATTCACCCCCCTCTAGTCGATAATTAGCACTTTTACTTTCCAACCCAATTGGATTCACCTTCAAATTCGTCTGGAGCGTGGAGATATTGCCGAAATAGTATGACGCGGAATCCGAGTCAAACTACAAGTCCAAAGGTGTTGCGTCACCTTCGCTTGGGCCCATGGGCCTTGTATGACCTAGGGTTGGTTTTAGGCTGCCTTGGCACGTCCTCCCATCTCCTTGGCTGCCACCCCTTGCTCCTATATAAGTATATCAATCTAGTAGCTTTTTCCTTGGGTTTTATTTAGTTAAAAGTTAGACATTGCTGCAACTTCATGTACTTCATTTGTGTCCAATGACCAGGCCAAGACCGCTTTTGAAACCCCACATTTATCAATACTTCATCTATATTCGCAATATTCAGACTGCTTTATCATATTCTTGCTTGTTCTTCGATTTCTTGAAGGAATAGACCTTCGTGGTCAGGCTGATCAAGCTTCCAGCATCGTCAGTAACCTTAGGAGATTGGTTTAACGATTGCTAAGGTGCGACGTCTTCACACGTTCCTAGTCAGATCGTCAAAGTCTACCCCACCAAATCGATAGCTATCATCTCATCGAAAGATCGGGACCCTCGCCTCTATCAGTGTGTGGTTGCCAGGACAATGGAGCAGTGATACGTCTCAAACATATCTATAACTTTTGATTGTTTCATGCTATTATAATATCACTTTTCTATTCTTTTCATAACATTTTATATTATTTTTTGGACCAACCTAGTAATTTAGTGCCCAGTGCTAGTTGTTGTTGCAACTTGGATAAAATGAGGGTTTCTCGTCATATTGATTGATGTTTTACTATCTACATTATGTCATTATGCTTATTGCAATGCTCTATTTCTTGTAAACTTAATACTTTGAGATGCATACTGGATAGCGGTCTTAGAGTGGAGCATTAGTAGTAGATGCAGTTGGATAACGATCTACTTATCACAGACGTAATGCTTATATGAGATTATACCATGAATGATCATCGTCATAAATATAAATATTGTAATTTAATCACCGTCTGTCGTGGTACTAAGACTGACAGTAGAATGAGGGGTAGGTACGGAGAGGCAAAATCCTATCTATGGAGTAGTTGTATACACAAGGGATTTACGAGTTCAGGCCCTTCTCGGAGGAAGTAATAACCCTACGTCTCGGAGCCCGGAGGCGGTCGACTAGATTATAAGTGTATGAGTTACAGGGGTGCGAACCCTTCTGCCAGTGGAGGGGGGTGGCTTATATAGTGTCTGCCAAGACCCCAGCTAGCCCACGCAGCAGAGGGTTTAAAGTACATTAAGGCCAAGCGTTACCTGTAACGCGTTACATAAAGTGTCATCATGGCCATAAAGACTACTTAATTACAAACCGTTTGGATACAGAGTGGCTCTTGATCTCCTAGTGGTCGAGTGAGTCTTCATGGTCGAGTGTCTTCGAGTCTGTCGAGTGTCTTCATGGTCGACTGGAAGGCAGCTTCCCATAAAAGATGTCCTTGGGGAGGGTACCTTGGACAGGTCCATGACCCTACCCTAGGTACATGACTTCGTCATTAGCCCCTGAATGGATCGAGGTTTGAGTGAGGAAGGAGTTGATAATTTTTCCGACATGTTTTCTGTGTTCTGAGTATGTTTCATTCTGAATCAATGACCTTTTTCAGCGATGGCATCAACTTTCCTTTCAGTCGCCTTGATCCATTCTTTTCCTCTGTCGAGTGAACTTTTGAACTTGGAGGATTTCCAAGCAACGGATCATAGGAAATCTACCGTCTGACAGGTTGCTCTGCTATTAGCGGATTTAGTGGGATCCGAATTTTGGGAAGCGCGTGAAGCGGAGAGGACCGCGATACTCGGATGGGATAAGGCGAAGATGCCTCAATTTCCGCGCCACCTTTTTCGCCACGTATCAGCGACTGTTTGAGATTTGACAGATCGCCGGGCCTACATCGACCACTCGGAAGTGTCCTTATATAAGGTGCCGGACAGGGGTTTTTGAACAGTGCGTCTCCATTCCCCTCTCCCTCTTCCTCAACTTCGCTCGCTGCGCCCGCTTTTACCTCCGCCCATCCACTCCTTGCATGCCTCGCCGGCGACGATGGTGAAGGAAAAGACGGCGGCCTTGGAGCGAGCGAAGAAGGCGACGGCGACAGCGAAAGCAAAGGGGAGAGCGACCAGTCAGGGTGGATCTTCGTCGCGGTCCCGCCTGCCGCAAGGCTGGGTCCAAGGAGATTGGATCCGCTCGACCATCACCTAGAGGGATCTCGATGATCTGGCCAATGAGGGACTAATCTCCCATGGGTCAGCAAGACTTCCGGGGACCGAGTGGCAACCGCAGCCGCTGGAGGGTGAGTGTGTTCTCTTAGCCACTCATGTAGATCGCGGATTCTCTCTGCTACCGAATCTTTTCTTCCGAGGGTTTCTGAACTTCTTTGCGGCACAACTCCACCACTTTACTCCCAATTCCATTGCCTACCTCGTCGCTTTCGTGTCTCTGTGCGAAAACTTCCTAGGTTGTCGGCCGCACTGGGGCCTCTTTAAGCACATATTCACTTATCGCTCTCAGACGGTGAAAAACGCGAATCCGGATGACGAGAGGACCAAGGTAATCTAGATGTGTGGCGGTCTTGGGATCCAAATGAGGAGTAAGAGTGCTTTTCCAGCCATGACCCTTCCCGAGTTGGTTAGAGGGTGGCAGTCGACCTGGTTCTACTGCCAAGACGAGTTGACGCCGGGGCAGTCGATTGGTCTCCCTCCGTTCTCCATGGACCGAGTGAACAAGCCATCTTCCCTGAAGGTACTTCCGGAAGAAAAGGCACAGGTTAAAATGTTGATGGAGCGTGTAGTTCAACTCATTCGCGACGGCGTCACTGGCATGGATCTTTTGGAGGTTTTTCTTCGACGGCGCATTCAGCCACTCCAGTACCGAGGCCACCCGATGTGGTTGTACTCATCGAGGACACCACTCGGGTCCACCGAGAGGAGGTCGACGACGCCACTTTTGGAGAGGTGGATGACTGCCATCACGGGAACAAGGACAACCGAGGAGTCTGGACTAGGGGTGTCCGGACAGCCGACTATCATCATCGGCCGGACTCCAAGACTATGAAGATACAAGATTGAAGACTTCGTCCGTGTCCGGATGGGACTTTCCTTGGCGTGGAAGGCAAGCTTGGCAATCTGGATATGTAGATCTCCTACCATTGTAACCGACTCTGTGTAACCCTAGCCCTCTCCGGTGTCTATATAAACCGGAGGGTTTTAGTCCGTAGGACGAACAACCATTACAACAATCATACCATAGGCTAGCTTCTAGGGTTTAGCCTCCTTGATCTCGTGGTAGATCCACTCTTGTACTACCCATATCATCAATATTAATCAAGCAGGAGTAGGGTTTTACCTCCATCGAGAGGGCCCGAACCTAGGTAAAAGCATCGTGTCCCCTGTCTCCTATTACCATCCGCCTAGACGCATAGTTCGGGACCCCCTACCCGAGATCAGCCGGTTTTGACACCGACATTGGTGCTTTCATTGAGAGTTCCTCTGTGTCGTCACCGATAGGCTTGATGGCTCCTTCAATCATCAACAGCCATGCAGTCCAGGGTGAGACTTTTCTCCCCGGACAGATCTTCGTGTTCGGCGGCTTTGCACGCGGGCCAATTAAGCAGCCACTGGAGCGGATCGAAGCTTCGCCCCGGCCGTCGGTCAGATTTGGAAGCCTAAACTTCACGGTGACATCCGCGGAGACTTGATCTTGATGGATTTGAGCCACGGCCGAGTCGCCCGCCTTTATCACGATGGGCATGATTTAGCTCTGCCGCCGGACAGTGCCCTGGAGGCCGCACATGAGTCCACTCCGACCCCTAGTTCGGAGCCGACCATGCAAATCGAGGACAGGTGGCTGGACACCGCCTCGGGAGCTGCAATCTCTACGGCGATGGAGCCAAATACTGACCTTGTCCCTCATAAAGCTCGTGACTCCGAGGTGCCGGACTCCTCGCCGGACTCCGAACCTCCTGCGCCCTTACCAATCGAATCCGATTGGGCACCGATCATGGAGTTCACCGCTGTGGACATCTTTCAGCACTCACCCTTTGATGACATCTTGAATTCGCTAAAGCATCTCTCGTTATCAGGAGAGCCCTGGCTGGACTGCGGTCAGAATGGTTGGGATGCGGACGACGAAGAAATTCAAAACCCACCCACCACCCACTTTGTAGCCACTGTCGACGATCTAACCGACATGCTAGACTATGACTCCAAAGACATCGATGGTATGGACGACGATGCCGGAGACGACCAAGAACCAGCGCCTACGGGGCACTGGAAGACCACCTCGTCATACGACATATACATGGTGGACATCCCAAAGGATGGGAACGGCGAAGAAGCAGCGGAGGCAGATTCCCCTAAGAAACAGCCCAAGCATCGACGTCAGCGGCGCCGCTCTAAATCCCGCCACAGCAAGAATGCAGATTCGGCACGGAGATAATAACACCCGAGAGTGCGAAGACAACCCCTCCGGCAAGATTCAGCGCAGAGGATCGAAAGCCAGCCCTCATGAGAGAGCGGCGGGGCGAAGAGGTCGAGGATGATAATTACATACCTCCCTCCGGAGACGAGGCAAGACTCAACGACGACGAATTTGTCGTGCCGAGGATCCCGTCGAACAAGGCGTTTTAAGCGCGGGCTTATAGCCACGGCAAACAGCCTAAAGAAAAAGCAGCAACAGCTCGAGCTGATCAAGACCTGCTGGCCGACAGATGGACCGAAGTCCTCGCGGCCGAAGAGCATGAACTCGAACGCCCCTCCAAAAGCTACCCAAAATGCAAGTTGCTCCCCCAATTAGAGGAGGAGGAGTATAATCCCTCATCACCAGCGCATAATACGGCAGACCGACCACCTCGTGGCCGCGACAGAGAGGCATCTAGGCCCTCCACCAGAACCGTACCCCGGCACCGCTCGAAAAGTGCGAAGCCACGGGGGAATGCACCGGACTTGCGAGACATATTGGAGGACAAGGAAAGACAATCAAGATCAATCTACGGATCACGTGGACGCCCCATGATGCGCAACGACTACCGTCGCGCCGGATACAGCAACTCTGGTCGGGCCGAACACAGTAGACAAAGCTCTCTTGAGCTACGTCGTGATATTACCCAGTATAGAGGCGCCGCACACCCACTATGCTTCACAGACGAAGTAATGGATCATCAAATCCCTGAAGGGTTTAAAACCGTGAACACTGAATCCTATGATGGCACAACAGACCCCGCGGTTTGGATCGAAGACTATCTCCTTCATATCCATATGGCCCGCGGTGACGATCTCCACGCCATCAAATATCTCCCACTCAAGCTTAAAGGACCAGCTCGGCATTGGCTTAACAGCTTGCCAGCAGAGTCAATTGGATGTTGGGAGGACCTGGAAGCCGCATTCCTTGACAACTTCCAGGGAACATATGTGCGACCACCGGCGCCGATGACCTAAGCCACATAATTCAGCAGCCAGACGAATCGGCGGACAATTACGGACACGGTTCCTAACAAAGAAAAATCAAATCGTCATTGTCCGGATGCAGAGGCCCTCGCAGCCTTCAAACACAACATCCCCGACGAGTGGCTGGCCCGCACTTAGGACAGAAAAGCGAAATCCATGGTAGCTCTCACATCACTAATGACCCTTACATGCGGGGAGGACAGCTAGCTAGCCAGCGGTAACAACCTCGGCAAAAATCTTTGGCGGTCCGGATACTAAGGACCGCAATGGCGGTCGCGTCAAAACCAAAACAGACGCTTTAGCGGCGATAACACCGAGGATCTGGCGGTCAGCGCGGATTCAGAGGCTCTAAACTTCGGTCGTGGAAGAAGCCATTCAAAAGAACCACTCGGGTCCATCAATTTGGACCGAATACTCGGCGCTCTTGCGGATACATGGCACCTGAAAAGCCAGCTAATCACACTAACAGGATTGTTGGGTATTCAAGCGGCGAGCAAGTTAATTGCGAAAACAACGACAAGGGGCTGCATAGCGATGGCGAGGAAGAGACACGGCCGCCGAATAGTAGAGGACAAAGGTTTCCCCACAAGTGCGGACGATAAACATGATATCGCAACCCATATACCCAAGAGGGAGCGAGCGTGCGCTTAGGGATGTATATGCGATGGAGCCATTAGCCCAAGTTCAATCCATGGTCCTCTTGCCCGATCACTTTTGATCGAAGGACCACCCACCAATATCCGCCATGGCGGATTCGCGCATTGGTTTTAGACCCAATCGTCAATGGATTTCACCTCACGAGTCACGATGGGCGGCGGCAACTGAACCTGCTTTATCGGGACCACGGTCGCAAGATGGGCATAGACCCTCAAGGATTAAACCTACAAAGGCGACCTTCAATGGCGTCATACCGGTATAGAGGCCAATTGTACAGGCTCAGTCACACTGGAAGTGGTCTTCGGATCCCCGGATAACTTCCGAAGTGAGGAGTTAATCTTCGACATAGTCCTGTTCCGCAGTGGCTATCACGCTCTGCTCGGACGGACCGTGTTTGCAAAGTTCAATGTGATGCCGCATTACGCATACCTAAAGCTCAAGATGCCAGGCCCTCGAGGAGTCATCACGCTCAACGGAAACACTGAACGCTCCCTCCGAACGGAGGAACACATAGCGGCTCTCGCGGCAGAAGTACAGAGCAGCCTCTTAAGGCAATTTTCGAGTCCGGCCGTTAAGCGACCGGACACGGCCAAACGCATGCGGAGTAACATACAACAAGACCACCTGGCATGTTCCGAGCACACGTAGCAATGCAGCCCCAACCCCAGCCCTCGCATAATTGCAAGACCAGTCCTTCGCGTACATCATTACGCTCTGGAGATACCATGGGCATAGGGGGAGGGGCACGACCACGACAGGCCCAGAGTACGGCTCAACCACACCAGGGGCTCCCAAGTGCGTCGCTCTTTTTTCCTTTTTTCTTTTTTCCATAGGACTCCGTTCACCAGAGGCCTTGTCCGGCAGTAGACCTGCCGAACTCACGATGCAACAGCCAGGGAAGGAGAAAGGCTACAACGAAAACTAAGGTGGTCTCCATTACGAGCATTAAATTTGTTTAATACACCATTCCGCAGCCTACCCCTGGAGGGGGACATGTTTAAATAGTCCAATCCTTTGCTTACCGCACTATTTGTATCGCTCTGCATTCATGGCAGTATTTCCGAATAAACAATGCATCGCTTTTCACTTATAGCTGCATTTCTTTTTTTCTTATATACATATGTTCATTTACGACATCCTGCATCTGTACACTTTGGTACGGCCGAATACACCAGGGGCTTAAGTTCCCGCATTATGGTGTGATAAGTCGAACACTTTCCCAAGTCGGGCACCCGAACTTATAGCATTATATGCATCGGCTCGAATCATGTCTTGGGTCAATAGTTGGGTTTGCCGGCTCCCATGTTTTGGTACCTTACGTTCCGTTTTATCGGCTAAGGTAGCCTTGGGAGAACCACTGCGATTGCGCCCGGTTGAGCTGAGCGGCGCCTCGATGGAAAGCTAAAACTGGCCGTCATGATAAAGGCGAGAGCTGGTCGCTGTTCGAGAGGTCTTTTCGAGTCCCTAAAGACTTATGCCACTTAGGCGAGGAACCGGCTTTGTCCGCCCAGCGTGGATAGCGCCCGAACTTCGGTCTTCCGCATACTAGGGGCTTCGCGAAATTTAAAATTATAGAATTCTATGGCTAAGTGAGAGTGTTCAAGCATTATAAGTCCGGTTGCGTTGTTACGTCGGGTTGGCGCCTCCTAGATGGACCCAAAATGGGAACAAGAGTGCTCAAGTTTATCCGAACACCCCACTTTCGTGGCATGGGGGCTGAAGCCGTCGACTTGCCATCTCTCGATTTGATAAGCGGCCGCCTGAAGGTAATATTTTAAATCAAAAGCGTTGCTTAGCGCACATGAACAAAGTTTTCAGCGCCGACGGATAACACATCGCGAGTCTAATCAAATATTACATCTTTGGAGCACTCATCCGCAATCTTGCGGGCACCCTTCAGGACACTCTTATAATACATTTCGGGCGTGCAATACTCCTTGCCCGCCGGTGGCGCGTCCGTGATAAGCTTCTCGGCACCAGCCTGCCCAGTGCACTTTTGCGCGGGCAAGGGCAACAGTACCTTCAATGCAGGCGAGAGCGCTGACGACTTCCACCGAGGACATGCATCCACCAGTGCCGCACCAGGCGAAGTAGCTCCTGGCATGGCCTCCACAGGGCCACAAACCGAACTATGAGGCCCTTCATGGCCTGTTCGGCTACCTTGTGGAGCTCGACCAGCTACTTCACCGGTCGCTAAAGAACACCGGATGTCCGGTCTCGGCATCTTGAGACCGAAGACCTTCTCCGTCGAGCTCCCTCCTCGGCCCGGTAGAATCGGCACATCGGACCGCCTGAGGCAGATCTGCAAACGCTCCTGGAGAGCTCCAAATTCGGGTAAGTAACAGGTAATTCACTTTCACATGCTTGCTTTTCATGAAAAAAGCCTTACCCGCTGCTATTTTCTTCAAATCCTCAACCTTCTGGAGGGCCTTGTGGGCTTCATCCTTAGCGGCTTTCGCGCCCTCAAGAGCCGATGCAAGCTCGGACTCTCGAGTCCTCGAGTCGCGCTCCAAACCCTCATGTTTTTCCATGAGAGCCTGGAGCTCTTGCTGCACCTCCGCTACCCTCGCCTCCTGCTTCTCCTTTCGGCTCGCTCATGCGCCGCATTGCCTTCGACGCAGAACACCGCCTCCTTCAGGATCGCCACCTCATTCGTGGCCCATGGAGTACCCACGTTATCTTTGTTATTTCTCATGCAACAAAAATCCTTTTCTGTAAGGTACAAATTTAACAGGTGTTACTCACCTTCCCTGCCCTCGAGCTGCTTCTTGGCACGGCCGAGCTCACTCTCGGACCGCTCGAGGCTCTGCTTCAAAGCACCGACCTCCGCAGTCAGTGCGGCGGAGGTCAGCAGCGCAACCTGCAATCCCATATTGACATAACTTTTAGACCTCCTGCGTATATCTTTTTTAGATCCTTAGTCCGGCTTTTCTTTCCGAACACCGAACCGAGCATCAGGGGCTACTGTCTATGCGGTATTACATTACATATTTTAAATTTCTTACTTCAAAGCCCATTAGAAGGCTGCTGCAGGCTTCGGTCAGCCCGCTCTTGGCGAGCTGAACCTTCTGAATCACCGCACTCATTATAGTGCGGTGTTCTTCCTCGATGGAAGCGCTGTTGAGCACCTCCAGCAAGTTGTCCGGCGCCTCCGGTTGGACGGAGGCCACCGGTGCCACGGTCTTGCCCTTCTTATGAAGGGGCCGCCTGCCGGACTCCGGAACCACTGCTGGTTCCGGTGTGGAGTCCGGTGCAAAGTCTGGGAGGTTGCCTTGCGGCACCTCCGGAGCCTCCTCCTCCTGATGGGTCCCCTCACGGGATCCCACCTCGGTGTCGTCAGCGTCACGGGGAGTTGAGGCGGTCGGGAGGGAATCCACATCCGACAGTGCCAAGGACCCGCTCGATGAAGCAGGAAGATCGTCCCCGGCCGGACTACAGGTTGTATGCGGCATTAGAAAGACACCGTGTGACAAAAAGAAAAATTATAGATCACTCAGGAATCCGGGTACTTCCGATCTCGCCAGGGGCTTGAACCTTGAGGGCCACTCCTCATCGCCGTCACCGGCGTTGGCAGAGCAGTCCGGAGGAAGGGTCCTTCCCTTCTTGGACCCTTCGGCCTCCCCCGTTGGGGGAGCCTTCCTCTTCTTCTCTCCCCTCTTGGGAGAGGCCTATTTTCCTCCTCGTCTTGAGGGAGAGTCCGCCTCGAGCCGTCGGACGGCGAGTCGATACCACTGGCGCCGGGAACTTCTTGGGTTCCGTGGCCTTCTTCTTAACCTTCTTCTCGGCACCACATAAAGTGCGGGACTAGCAGCCCGTCAAGCGGGTATCCGCTGGAGTCTTTGGGGAGGGCAGACGGTTAACCTGTCCGGGCGTCCTCTGCCGATCTGTTAAAGGCATGGGGAATTTTAAATGCCACATAGGGTCAAACTATGAAAGAAATGAATGTCCCATAAAGGATAGCATAGCTTCACACGGCGGGCTGCGTGCTGAATCCGCGATCTTGATCGCGGATGCGGGGCTTCTCCCCTTGAACATCACCCTCCGAGCAGCCGTGCGTTGTGTGAAGAGCCGCTAAGGGTCGGTGCTGTGCGGATCAAACTCCCACAGATTGAAGGCCCGTTGTTGGCGGGGAGAATCCGGCGACGAGCATGACTGGATCATGTTGACAAGCTTAAGCTTCTTGTTCACGAGTGCAGAGCGGGGCTGGAGTCGGTCGGCTCCTCGAACTACCCATAGCAAGCCCTTCTCTTTCTAGGAGGTGAGCTACATGGGGAACCAGATCTGAACTTCGGGGCCGCTGCCCATTTAGGGTCACGCGGCTCGGTGATGTAGAACCACCCGATTGCCACCCTTTGATGGTTTCCACGAAGGCGCCCTCGAGCCAAGTGGCGTTGGGCATTTGCCCACCATGGCACCTCCGCGCCCGGCTTGCTGCCCTTCACAACCTTGACTTGACATTGAAGGTCTTTAGCCACAAGCGAAGTGGGGCTGGATGTAGAGGAAGGCCTCGCACCTGACGATAAGCGTCGAGATGTTGAGGATGAAGTTTGGCGCCAGGATCGTGGAAGTCGAGGCCGTAGTAGTACATGAGCCCCGGACGAAGGGATGAAGTGGGAAGCCCGATCCGCAGAGGATGTGGGGAGAAATCGACCCTCTCATGGGGCACGGGGTGGGGATGAGCTGCCCCTCGTCGGGTAGCCGGTGCGCGATGTCGCTGGACAAGTATCCGACGCCGCGCAGTTTTTCGATGTGCCCCTCCGTGATGGAGGAGGCCATCCACTGCCTCCGCTCCGGACATGGCTGGAGAAGGTTGAGGCGAGATGTGCGGACTTAGGCGCTGGGCTCGAGTCTTGTGAGAGATGGATAGGCAAAGGAGGAAGAAGGCATAGGTAAAAAGGGTGGATCCTTATCCCCTTATATATGGGCGGACGAAGACTATGCGTCCCCACCGGCCTGGTAAAACTCGCCTATCTCCCAAGCGCCACAATCGATGGCGCGATTGGGTTACCCATGTCCGTATTGATGGGAATCACGGAATAAGGGAATCGATCTCTGCTCGACAAGGCGTGCCAAACCGCCGCTTAAACGCTAAGCGAGGTGGTATAAATAAAAACGATTCAAGTAAAGGCTTGGTAGTGGTGTGATGTCATGCCACAAAATACGTCAGCAGATTGAGCTTGTGTACATATTATTCTCTCTATGGTAGTATGTGGAATTTATTTTGCAGAGCCAGACACTATCCTGGTGTTCACAATCTTCTATGAATTAATTCAGAGGAGGAACCCTTGTTGCAATGCCGAACAATATGCGCGCCGGACTCATCGTCATTGAAGCCTGGTTCAGGGGCTACTGAGGGAGTCCTGGACTAGGGGGTGTCCGGACAGCCGGACTATCATCATCAGCCGGACTCCAAGACTATGAAGATACAAGATTGAAGACTTCGTCCCGTGTTCGGATGGGACTTTCCTTGGCGTGGAAGGCAAGCTTGGCAATACGGATATGTAGATCTCCTACCATTGTAACCGACTCTGTGTAACCCTAGCCCTCTCCGGTGTCTATATAAACCGGAGGGTTTTAGTCCGTAGGACGAACAACCATTACAACAATCATACCATAGGCTAGCTTCTAGGGTTTAGCCTCCTTGATCTCGTGGTAGATCCACTCTTGTACTACCCATATCATCAATATTAATCAAGCGGGAGTAGGGTTTTACCTCCATCGAGAGGGCGAACACAGGTAAAAACATCGTGTCCCTTGTCTCCTGTTACCATCCTCCTAGACGCACAGTTCGGGACCCCCTACCCGAGATCCCCCGGTTTTGACACTGACAACAACCCTCGTGGGGCTAGGAGGATCCCACCGCTCGACCAGTCTTATGAACTAGACACGGTATGACCACTTATCCCCGATTGTGATCCTGTTTAATTCATTCTATTTCACTGCAAATCGGTCGATTGACTCTTGTCTTGCTTTGTTGTCTTCCAGGCTACCACTAAGTTGTATTCGATGCCCAACGGGGTGCAGGCACCGACTGAGGAGGAGGAAGGAAGTGGAGGTGAAAGTCAAGAAGAGTGGGAATCGGATGGCGATGAGGTGATGACGATGCTGGCTCCGACGAGGAAGAGGAGGAGGAAGAGGAGGAGGAAGTCGCGCCTCCTTGTTCCGAGAGGAGATCCAAACTTGTCCATGATCCTGCAGTCGAGCGTGGCAAAGGAGTCGCGCCTGCTGTTCAGTCGACCAAGCGCCCTCGGACGACCTCTCTGGTGCCGACTGAGAAAGCGCCGAAGCAATCTCGAGTGGCGCCGTCAAAGCCGATGAAGGCCTTGCCGAAGATGAAGATGGTGATTCCCAATATCTCTGGGTAACGACATAACTTGTGTCTCTTTGTTTCTCATGGATTTACTCTTGGTCGATTCATTAGCTGATTGACTGAATTTTGAAACTGTAGTGCTGCTACTTCTGATACCTCGACCAGACCTGAAGACCATGAAATGGAAGATGTTGTCACTTCAAAACCTGGTACGACCTTTGTAGTTCTGTCTTCAGTCGGTTGAATCTTTGTCTTTAACTTTGACTCTTTTCTGCAGCTCCACCTAACATCGTTATTGACCTTCCTGACGACGATGACGAGGAACCACTCAGGCAGAGGAGGAATAGGAAAATGTCTGCTGGTAAGGCGACTCAGGACGTCTCAGCACCCGAGACGTTGGTTGTGGAGGGGGACAACGTCACTCGGCCTACCGTATCCTTTGCGGTGCCACTGACGAGTGCTCGTCCTTCATCGTCGAGTGCTGCTCAGCCTTCACTTTTCTCGACCCACCACGTCCTAGAAGACCAAGCAAGCGCTGCTAAAGAAGCAATACGCCAGGCAGGGGTCATGATGGAGCAAGTGAAAGCGATCCGAGGCGCCAACAAAGCGGCTTATGGCGCCAGATTCAGCTCTTGAGCAATGGTCGAGTTAGTCGATCACCGCTGTTACATTAGGATATGATACCTGAAAATCTTAGTGTCTGTCATACACCCACTGGGTGCGTCGATTGAAATTCTGTATTGGTGGGGGCACGCTGAGTGCACCCACTGGGTGTAGTCTCCAAGGCTATGGTGGGCTGCTGGCAGTTGACCATAGTCTTTATGTCTTAAGCTTTTTCTTTACTCGACCAGGTCGAATGTAATCATAGACCGGTGGGGACACGCTGAGTGCACCGACTGGGTGTAGTCCCCGAGACTGTGGTCGACTGCTGGCAGTTGACTATGGTCTGAAGAACACCTCTCTCTCTCTTTTTTTGTGTGTGGCTATCTGCTAATGATTAGCCTTTCTATCTTTTTTGGTCGACTGGTCGACTCTAGCTGATAAAACTAGTGGGGGCACGCTGAGTGCACCCACTGGGTGTAGTCCCCGAGACTACGGTCGAATGTTTATATTCGGCTGTAGTCTTAGAAATGCTGTGATTTTTCCTTAGTCACTCGGAAGTGACCTGTCTTTGACATCTGTCGATTGGTTCTTCGCAGAAATCTTGCGAGCTTGCAGCTCGTTATACTGAGTTGGAGAACAAGCATATCCAGCTCGAACTTGATCTGAAACTTGTCCAGGAGAACTTCACGAAGGCAAAGGAGGAGGCAAAAGGTATGTTTGGTGAGAACCTTGACGACTGCCTTTGTTTCTTGTTTTATTCCCGAGTCTGATCTCACTCTGATTTTGTAGATAAGTTGAGGGATTCTCTGAAGAAGAAGGATCTTGACCTTCTTGGCGCATGAAGCGACTTCAGAGAAAACCAAGCTCATGAAGAAAAGCTGGCCTCAATCACCAAGCTTGAAGAGGAGAATACCAATCTGAAAGCTGCTCTTGATGCGGCCAACAAGGAGGTCAGTCGACTGAAGAATGACAAGATTACTTTGAGTGACAAGGCCGGTGAATTGGTAGGGAAGAGGAATGATTTGGAGGCTTATTTGGGAGGACTCGCCAAGAAGCTATTCCTCATGCTCGAAGGTAATCCTTTGTATCAGACAGGTCTTTTTATTACGATCTTGCCATCAAACTACTGTCTTGACTTTGGGGTTGCGTCTGCAGAGTTCTGCCAGAATTTCGAAGAGGAGACTGGTCGACTGGAGACGAGCCTAGATCCCATCAACTCTCCTGTGAAGGACGAAGCTGCCATGAGTGTGCTCCGACTTGACTCTCGCGTTGCTGCTATTGTCGATTATCTCGCAAGGCTGAAGGTCGCAACTTCCCACATTGACACAACACTCTGGCCAGGAGAAACACTTCAGAATGACCTCAAGTCTCTAATGACTCGACTGAACGATGTTCCAAGTCGAGTGCAAGAATGGAAGAAGTCTTCTGCCAGGTGCGGCGCGGACGTTGCTCTATCTCTGGCCCGCGTTCACTGCAAGGAAGCGCGAGAGGACAAGCTGGCAGCCCTCAAGGTGGCCAATACCAAGAAGCATGATTTCCAATCCTTCATGGAGACCTTCATCGCCGCTGCCACTCGGATTGCAGATGGAATCGACCTAGACGAATTCGTTGCGCCTTCTAGCCCTCCGCAGGAGGGGTAAAAAACTTCTATGCTTGATACTTTAAATTTGCCTCGGTATGCCGAGTGGTTTGTGTAACCGATAAACCTTAACGGCCTTAGCGCCTGAGCACTTATGGTTCCGTAAGACGTTATCTGAACTTGGATTCGACGTTGAATATGTTTGCATCTGGTTTGAGGTGTCTTTTGCAGGCTAGGATGAAGCACTTATTGCAATCGACTTGTTTCTCAACACCTTTAGGCGAGCACTGGGCTGCAGCTAAGCCCCCGAGTGGGAGGCCTGCTCTCCACTCGGTAGGATTTTCAAAAACTTAGGCGAGCACTGGGCTGCAGCTAAGCCCCCGAGTGGGAGGTCTGCTCTCCACTCGGTAGGATTTTCAAAAACTTAGGCGAGCACTGGGCTGCAGCTAAGCCCCCGAGTGGGAGGTCTGCTCTCCACTCGGTAGGATTTTCAAAAACTTAGGTGAGCACTGGGCTGCAGCTAAGCCCCCGAGTGGGAGGTCTGCTCTCCACTCAGAAGGACTTTCAAAAACTTAGGCGAGCACTGGGCTGCAGCTAAGCCTCCGAGTGGGAGGTCTGCTCTCCACTCAGAAGGACTTTCAAAAACTTAGGCGAGCACTGGGCTGCAGCTAAGCCCCCGAGTGGGAGGTCTGCTCTCCACTCGGAAGGACTTTCAAAAACTTAGGCGAGCACTGGGCTGCAGCTAAGCCCCCGAGTGGGAGGTCTGCTCTCCACTCGGAAGGATTTTTGTGGCGTACCTCCGAAGGTGAAGGCATCAATCGACCTGCACCTCGTCTTCCTTGCGGAGCGCACATTATACTTGTGGCGTAGCTCGGAAGAGGAGAGCAGCAGTCGACCTGCACCTCGTCTTTCTTGCGGAGCGCACATTATGCTTGTACTTAGGCGAGCTCTATGCTGCAGCTAAGCCCCCGAGTGGGATTCTGGCTCACCACTCGGTAGGATTTCGTTGAAACTTAGGCGAGTACTTGGACTGCAGCTAAGCCTCCGAGTGGAAGGCCGGCTCACCCCTCGATAGGATTTTATTTAAACTTAGGCGAAACGGATTCGCGGCTAAGCCTCCGAGTGAGAGGCTGGCTCACCACTCGGTAGGATTTTTACAAACTTAGGCGAAACGGATTCGCAGCTAAGCCACCCACCGGGGGGGATTTTATTGAACAAACAAAAATAAAAACAATCACTGGGAAAATTATAACACTATTGTCTTTGAAAAATGAACTACAAAAGTACTTTTATTACATTTCCGAGTGCACACTTAAGTGTAAAAGGGGCGGAGCAGCTCCGCGTTCCAAGCTCGGGGCTCGTCGATTTGGTGCTCGACATTGTAAAGACGGTATGCTCCATTGTGGAGAACCTTGGTGACAATGAAGGGACCTTCCCAAGAAGGAGCAAGCTTGTGTGGTTTCTGCTGATCCACTCGGAGAACCAAATCTCCTTCCTGGAAGGCTCGACTCCTCACGTTTTTGGCGTGGAAGCGACGCAAGTCTTGCTGGTAAATGGTCGATCGGATCAAAGCCATCTCCCTTTTTTCCTCTAGAAGGTCGACTGCGTCCTGCCGGGCTTGTTCTACTTCGGCTTCGGTGTAGAGCTCGACTCAGGGAGTGTTGTGAAGCAGGTCACTCGGCAAGACTGCTTCAGCTCCGTAGACCAAGAAGAACGGAGTTCTCCCAGTCGACCGGTTAGGCGTGGGCCTTAACCCCCAAAGTACTAACGGAAGCTCGTCGACCCATGCACCAGCTGCGTGCTTGAGATCACGCATCAATCGGGGTTTCAACCCTTTGAGAATCAAACCATTTGCTTGTTCTGCCTGTCCATTCGACTGAGGATGAGCGACTGAAGCATAGTTGACTCGTGTGCCCTGAGATGTGCAGAACGCTCTGAATTCCTCGGAATCGAAGTTTGACCCGTTGTCAGTGATGATGTTGTGTGGGACTCCATATCTGAATATCAACTCTCTGATGAAACTGACAGCAGTGCCGGCATCAAGGTTCTTGATGGGTTTAGCCTCAATCCACTTGGTGAACTTGTTGACTGCTACCACCACATGGGTGAAACCACTTCTGCTTGTTCTCAGAGGTCCAACCATATCCAATCGCCATACAGCGAAGGGCCAGACGAGTGGTTTGGTATTTAAAGCTGAGGCGGGCTTGTGTGACATATTGGAGTAAAATTGACATCCTTCACACTTGTCAACTATCTCCTTTGCCATTTCAGTCGCTCTTGGCCAGTAAAATCCGGCTCGGTATGCTTTGGCTACAATGGTCCGAGAGGACGCATGATGGCCACAGGTCCCCGAGTGGATGTCGTCATGGATTATTCGACCTTCTTCTCGTGTTATGCATTTCTGACCAACTCCAGTCGCGCTTTCTCTGTACAACTGTCCCCTTATCACGGTAAAGGCTTTAGATCGGCGGATGATCTGTCGAGCCTCTTCTTCATCCTCTGGGAGCTCTTTCCTTAAGATATACACGATATACGGTATTGTCCAATCGGGAGTGATCACCAACACTTCCATGATCAGGTCGACCACTGCTGGAACTTCAACTACAGTCGGATCCGTGACACTTTTAGGCTGCGGAGTTTCTTCGGTAAAAGGATCTTCCTTAACTGATGGGGTATGGATATGCTCCAGGAACACATCACCGGGAATGGCTTCTCTCTTGGAACCGATCTTCGCCAAATCATCAGCCGCTTGGTTCTTCAGTCGGGGTATATGATGGAGCTCTAACCCTTCGAATTTTTTTTCAAGCTTTCTCACTGCATTGCAGTATCCAGTCATGGCTGGGCTTCTAACATCCCACTCCTTCATCACCTGATTGACCACCAAATCTGAGTCGCCATAAACCATAAGGCGACGGACGCCGAGTGAAATGGCCATGCGCAACCCATATAAAAGCGCCTCATATTTTGCTTCATTGTTGGAGGAATCAAAGTGAATCTGGAGCACATATCTGAGCTTATCTCCTCTGGGGGAAACCAAAACTACCCCAGCACCGGAACCATTTAACATCTTAGAGCCGTCAAAGAACATGGTCCAGTGTTCCGAGTGAACTTGAGTCAGCTGCTGTTGTTCAATCCACTCGGGAAGGAAATCTGCTATTGCTTGGGACTTAATGGCTTTCTTTGCCTCAAACTTGATATCAAGGGGAAGGAGTTCAATCGCCCATTTCGCCACTCGACCAGTTGCATCTCTATTGTGCAGAATCTCTGACAGTGGAGCGTCGCTGACGATTGTAATGGAATGATTAGAGAAATAATGAGCAACCTTCTTCGTGGTCATGTAGATCCCATACACAAGCTTCTGATAATGAGGATATCTTTGCTTCGATGGGGTGAAAACTTCGGAAAGATAATACACTGGGCGCTGAACTTTGAAGGCTTTCCCTTCTTCTTCCCGCTCGACCGTAAGTACTGTACTGACGACTTGTCCTGTGGCTGCAATGTAAAGCAACATAGGCTCTTTGCTGATTGGAGCACCAAGCACCGGCTGGGTGGAGAGCAGAGCTTTTTGCTCGGCAAGCGCTTCATCGACCACGAGTCCACTCGAACTTGTCGCCTTCTTCATCGATCGGTAAAGAGGCAATGCCTTTTCACCGAGGCGAGAGATGAATCGACTTAACGCGCCAAGCATCCATAAGCTTCGGACGCCGTGCACACGCATGTAGGCGTTTCATTCGGAGTATGGTGCCAACTTTTTCTAGGTTAGCGTCGATTCCTCGTTCTGCAACAAGAAAACCGAGTAACTTTCCACCAGGAACTCCGAATGTGCACTTTGATGGATTAAGCTTGATATCATACCTCCTGAGATTGGCAAATGTTTCAGTGAGGTCAATCAACAGGTCGGAACCCTTTCGTGACTTGACCACAATATCATCCATGTACACTTCCACATTCCGACTGATTTGAGTGAGTAAACACTTTTGAATCATCCTCATGAACGTGGCTCCGGCATTCTTGAGACCGAATGGCATGGTGACATAGCAGAAGCACCCAAATGGAGTGATGAAAGCTGTTTTGATCTCGCCGGGACCATACAGACGGATCTGATGGTACCCGGAATAGGCGTCCAAAAAAGACAATCTCTCGCATCCCGCAGTCAAGTCGACAATTTGGTCGATGCGAGGGAGAGGAAAATGATTTTCAGGCAGGCCCGATTGATATGCTTGAAATCGATGCACATGCGAAGTGACTTGTCCTTCTTGGGGACCATGAAAACATTGGCGAGCCACTCGGAGTGGTATATCTCTCGGATAAACTCTGCTGCCAGGAGTCGAGCCACCTCCTCGCCAATGGCCTTTCTCTTCTGGATGGCGGACCGTCGAAGATGTTCTTTGACAGGTTTTGCTTTTGGGTCGACTCATAAACGATGCTCAGCCAGCCCCACAGGAACACCGGCATGTCGTGAGCTTCCATGCAAAGATGTCCCGTTCTCACGGAGGAACTGGATGGCGCTTCTTCCTATTTAGAGTCGAGTGTTGTGGAAATATGAGTCGAGCGCGCCGGGTCGGTCGGTGAATATGAACAGGCTTTGTCTCACCGCACGGTTGGGCACGCCGACTCTGTGGCGGGCTTCTTGGCCCGCAATAAATCACTCGGATCTGCATTTTTCTTATATTCCTCTAGCTCTACCATTGTTATCTGTGAATCGGCAATTTTTGAGCCTTTCTGAAAACACACTTCTGCCTTTTTCCGATTACCAGTGATGGTGATCACGCCTTTGGGGCCGGGCATCCTCAATTTGAGGTACACATAACATGGTCGAGCCATGAAACGTGCATAAGCTGGTCTCCCCAAAATAGCGTGATAAGCGCTCTGGAAATCCACAACTTCAAATGTCATCTTCTCTTTGCGGAAATGCTTCGAGTTGCCGAACACCACATCTAGAGCTATCTGGCCGAGTGACTTAGCCTTCTTTCCAGGAATGACTCCATGAAAACTCATGTTGCTGGAGCTGAGTCTGGACATCGGAATGCCCATTCCCTTTAGCATCTCCGCATACAATATATTCAGTCCACTGCCACCATCCATCAGCACCTTAGTCAGTCGAGTGCCTTCGACAACTGGATCGACCACCAAAGCTTGCCTCCCAGGGGTGGCTATGTGAGTCGGATGATCGGATTGGTCGAACGTAATGGCAGTTTGAGACCATCTCAGATAACTTGGTGTCGCCGGAGCGGCCATATTTACCTCGCGGTTGATAACTTTCAATCTACTTTTGCTCTCCACGTCAGCAAAAATCATCAGGGTGGAATTGACATGAGGGTATCCTTCATCACTGTCCTCTTTGTCCTCAGCCTTATCCGCCTCCTTTTCCTTGTCCTTGGGCTGTTTTCCTTGAAACTGCTGTATTAAGAGCCGGCACTGGCGAGTGGTATGTTTCGGGTAGATGAAGTTACCCTCTTCGTCTTTCTTCGTGTGGATGTGACACGGCAGATCCATCACGTCGTTTCCTTCTTTATCCTTTACCTTCTTGGGATTCCATGATCCTTTGGGCTTCCCTTTGAATTTGCCCTGAGTCACGGCCAGAGCCTCTCCAGGAGCAACTGGCTCGGCTTTCATTCGCTTCCGATGGAGTTTCCTTTTCCGATGACTCGGCTTGTACTTGCCACTCCGGTCGATCCTCTTCTTCACCATTGGCGTGTTGGTGGCAATTTCCATCATTCGACTCGAGGTCATATCTCCGGTGACCAAACTTCAAACTTAACTCTCTGTTCTTAACACCATCCTTGAAGGCCTGAGACAGCTTGATGATCGATACATTCTCCACGGTATGATGCAAGGTGATCCATCTCTGGATGTAATCTCTCAGGGTCTCATTCGACTTTTGCACGCAGACCTGCAGCTCTGTCAGTCCTGTTGGTCGCTTGCAAGTTCCCTCAAATGTCCTAACGAACACTCGGGAAAGATCTTTCCAAGTGTAAATGCTGCTAGGAGCTAACTGATTCAACCAGGCCCTGGTCGAACCCTCCAACATGAGTGGTAAGTGCTTCATGGCCACCTCATCATTGCCACCTCCAATCTGTATAGCCACTCGCTAGTCTTCGAGCCAGGTTTCGGGCTTGGACTCACCAGTGAATTTACTTACCCCAGTCGCCAACCTGAAGTTGGGAGGTATTACTACGGCTCTGATGGCTCTGCTAAAACATTCTGGACCTGAAACATGAACTCGGCTGCTAGTGGGCGCATCTATGTCGTGGCCACCTCGATGAGCTCTGTTCCGATCGACCAAACCTTGCATGATGATGGACCTCGCGTCAAAGCCTGGTTCCCTGGGGTCGACCGGAGCTCTTCGCCCAACACTGAGCTGGCGCCTGTCATCTTGCTGCCGATGGGCGTAAGACCCACCCCTTGGGGGAGGAGTGGGCACTCAACGCCGATCATCACGATCAAATCGGTCATCATACTAGTCACGTCGACCTCCACGTCCCTCACGCCGCAGAGGCGATCTTGGGCTATGAGCCGACTAGACTGTATTCGCAGCGACGGATCGACTGTGAATCCTATTGCGTGACTGTGACACAGCTGAATTGTGATCTCCTGCTGCCCGGAGCAAATCCCGGATCTGCATCAAGCCTCTGCCAGCCTCCGACTGAGAGGGCTGAATTGACTCTGCTTTACGGGCTGCAGCTGCTAGATTCTAAATCGTGGTTCGATATACCTGAGTTGGTTGCGGAAAGAGTTGACGTCGACTGGAGTCAGGTACTCGTTGCCGCGCACGTTCGTCGAGTGCTCGCTGGAGGTTCTCCAGTCGAGTGCGTTCAGCCAAGTTAATGGCGCCTCCTCAAAGGCACGAGCCTCGGGAGTTTCTCTGTGATGGGAGTATCAGGGGCATCCATGTTCGGCGGCGAAGATCTTCCCTTTGCGAGAAAGTGAGTGGCTCGGGTTGATATTTCTCGTGGACTGGCGGGGTCGCCTCCGCCGTCCAACCCGTCGGTCTTGAAGCGGGAGGACTACGAGGCCCATTGACCATCGTAACCTCCGCCCATTGGATCACTCTTTGTCGCTTTTCGGATCACGATCTCTGAGCCGATCAGCGGATCGAAGAAGTCGTAGAGATTCGTCGGGCTCGATTGCGCGACTTGGGTGGTGGCGATTGGCGAAACCGCTGCGTGCCTCACCCACGGCTGGAGCCTCGACCGACCAGGCGCTTGCGCTGGCGGGAAACGAGGAGGAGGACAACACGAGTCGGCGTCTGGTCGGCGGTTGCATGAGAGGGCGCCGCGGACACACGCACGAAAGTCGTCGCCCATGAGACGGGAAGAGCGTCGATGTCGGCGGAGCCTCCAGGAGCCAAGCGGAGTCGTCGGCGATGAACATGAAACACGCCGAGGCGGATCTCGCGGCCTCAGCGAAACTCCGCCGAAACCATGATCAAAGCGATCGAACAAATGCAACTTCTCCAACAAGTCGCTAAGACACCTGCCCCACGGTGGGCGCCAAGCTGTCGTGGTACTAAGGCCGGCATGAGAATGGGGGTAGGTATGGAGAGGCAAGATCCTAGCTATGGAGTAGTTGTATACACAAAGGATTTGAGTTCAGCCCTTCTCGGAGGAAGTAACAGCCCTCGTCTCGAGCCGGAGGCGGTCATTGGATTATAAGTGTATGAGTTCTGAGTGCGAACCCTTACGCGATGGAGGGTGGCTTATATAGTGTCTGCGGGACCCCAGCCAGCCCACGCGGAGGTTTAAAGTAAATTAAGGCAGGCGTTCCCTGTAACGCCTTACACAAAGTGTCATCATGGCCATAAAGACTACTTAATTACAAACCTTTTGGATACAGAGTGGCTCTTGATCTCCTAGTGGTCGAGTGAGTCTTCATGGTCGAGTGTCTTCGAGTCTGTCGAGTGTCTTCATGGTCGACTAGAAGGCAGCTTCCCATAAAAGATGTCCTTGGGGAGGGTACCTTGGACAGGTCCATGACCCTACCCTAGGTACATGACTTCGTCACCGTCCAATTGTAATTTTTTCATCACTTCACACTTGTATGCTTGAGAGAGACACTAGTGAACCTATCGCCCCTGATTCTATTTCCATTGCTGAAAACTTTACAAAAAATTATTTTTTGTTGTACCATTTAACTTTCTATCAACTATCATTATCCCCTACAATTTAATCTTGTAACTAGCAAAACAAGAAGTTTGACAACCTTCTCCAACGTATCTATAATTTATGAAGCATTCATGCAATTTTATTATCTGTTTTGAATGATTACGGGCTTTATTATACACTTTTATATTACTTTTGGGACTAACCTATTAACCGGAGGCCCAACCCATATTGTTGTTTTATTGCTGTTTGATATTTGAAGAAAAGGAATATCAAGCGGAGTCCAAACAGAATGAAACCTTCGGGCGTGATTTTTGGAAAGGATATGATCCGGAGACTTGGAGTTCAAGCCAGGGGAGGTTCGAGGAAGCCAGGAGATAGGAGGGCGCGCCCACCCCCTGGGCACGCCCCCTGTCTCCTGGGCCCCTTGAGGCTCCCCCGACTAACTTCTTTCGCCTATATAAGTCCACGTACCTTAAAAACATCGAAGACGAAGATAAATCGGGAGTTCCGCCGCCGCAAGCCTCTGTAGCCACCAAAAACCTCTCGTGAGCCTGTTCCGGCACCCTGCCGGAGGGGGATCCCTCACCGGTGGCCATCTTCATCATCCCGGCGTTATCCATGACGAGGAGGGAGTAGTTCACCCTCGGGGCTGAGGGTATGTACTAGTAGCTATGTGTTTGATCTCTCTCTCTCTCTCTCTCTCTCTCTCTCTCTCTCGTGTTCGCTCTATGGCACGATCCTGATGTATCGCGAGCTTTGCTATTATAGTTGGATCTTATGATGTTTCTCCCCCCTCTACTCTCTTGTGATGAATTGAGTTTTCCTCTTGAAGTTATCTTATCGGATTGAGTCTTTAAGGATTTGAGAACACTTGATGTATGTCTTGCCGTGCTTATCTGTGGTGACAATGGGATATTCACGTGATCCACTTGATGTATGTTTTGGTGATCAACTTGCGGGTTCCGCCCATGAACCTATGCATAGGGTTGGCACACGTTTTCGTCTTGACTCTCTGGTAGAAACTTTGGGGCCCTCTTTGAAGTACTTTGTGTTGGTTGAATAGATGAATCTGAGATTGTGTGATGCATATTGTATAATCATGCCCACGGATACTTGAGGTGACAATGGAGTATCTAGGTGACATTAGGGTTTTGGTTTATTTGTGTCTTAAGGTGTTATTCTAGTACGAACTCTTGAATAGATCGATCCGAAAGAATAACTTTGAGGTGGTTTCGTAGCCTACCATAATCTCTCCATTTGTTCTCCGCTGTTAGTGGCTTTGGAGTGACTCTTTGTTGCATGTTGAGGGATTGTTATATGATCTATCTATGTTATTTTTGTTGAGGGAACTTGCACTAGTGAAAGTATGAACCCTATGCCTTGTTTCCTAGCATTGCAATACCGTTTACGCTCACTTTTATCATTAGTTACGTTGTTGTTTTTATATTTTCAGATTACAAAAACCTATATCTACCATCCATATTGCACTTGTATCACCATCTCTTCGCCGAACTAGTGCACCTATACAATTTGCCATTGCATTGGGTGTGTTGGGGACACAAGAGACTCTTTGTTATTTGGTTGCAGGGTTGTTAGAGAGAGACCATCTTCATCCTACGCCTCCACGGATTGATAAACCTTAGGTCATCCACTTGAGGAAATTTGCTCTTGTCCTACAAACTGTGCACTTGCAGGCCCAACAACGTCTACAAGAAGAAGGTTGTGTAGTAGACATCAAGCTCTTTTCTGGCGCCGTTGCCGGGGAGGTGAGTGCTTGAAGGTATATCTTTAGATCTTGCAATCGAATCTTTTTGTTTCTTGTTTTATCACTACTTTAGTTTATAAAAGAAAACTACAAAAAAATGGAGTTGAGTTTGTCTCATACGATTTGTCTTTTTAATATCTTTCGTGAGTATGATGGAAAGGAAAATTGTGCTCAAGTGCTAGAAGAAGAATGCATTAAAATGCTTGGTACTAAATCTTTGAATGATGAGCATGATTGAAATGTTGTTAGTATGAACTCTTTGAATATCCATAGTACTAATGATGATTGCATTAGTTATGATGAAAATATCTCTTATAAGCATGTCGATTTTTGTGGAGTAGATTGGGTTTGCAAGTACACACCAAATAGGGAAAATAGATATTGCAAGAGGCATAAGTATTTAGAAACTAAAGTGTTGCAAGAAAGTCTTGATGTTTGTGCTGAAAAATTGAATATTTTTCACGCTCCTTGTGAACTTTGCAATGAACATGGTCATTTAAATCTCCAATGCAAATTGTTTCATGATCGAACCGTGTCCAAAAATTGCGATAACTTGATTACCCTTGCGCATCATAATGAACTTAGTTTTCTTTTGGGGTATGAAGAAATGAAACGTATAACTGAGGGTATTCCAAAATTTAATCTTGATAGATTTCTTGATTTTGATCTAGAGAAGATTTATATGTATTGTGCGGTGAATTGCATTGAAAATCCTTATATTGCCAATTACATAAAGAAAAGAAAGAAAATAGAAGATGAAGAGAATACTAATGAAAGGGAAGAGACTTCCAAATCTCCTCCTATTATTTCTTATGATGAATTAGGTAACGAGGAGGAGCTTTCTATTCAACCAATCTCATCTATAAGGAGCTCAAAGAAGAAGGTTGAACCCACACATGATGTGAAGAAGAAAAAGAAAAGAAGGAGCAACAAAGGTAAAAAGGTATCCTCCCAAATGATGTTGCTCCTACTACTCATTGTGATGATGATAATTGCTATACTATTGGTGCTATCCATATTTTTAATGATGAGAGTGATTATGCTTATGATATGAAAAGGCCCAAGCTTGGGGAAGCTATGTTTGATAAGGATGAAATATTTGAGAATATATTTGCTGAAATTAATGTTTGTCCCAAGCTTGGGGATGCTACGTTTAATGAAGATGATATTTTTTTAGCATCCCAAGTTTTGATATGCAAAGTTGTTATGGTGATAGCATGCCCCTTACCTATGATGATTATATTGATAAAAGTGGGTTTGGAAGAGTGTCAACTTTAGGAAGTAGTGATCCCACTATTTTAGAGGATGTTGAATTTTATTGTGATGAATACGAAATTGGATTTGGAAGAGTGTCAACTTTATTTAGTGATTCCACTATCTTGGGAGAAGTTTCAATCGATTATGATGAGAACGAAGTTGCTACTTATGATGATTAATGTGATGAAACTTATGCTATAAAAAGTAGTGATGATTATATTTATAAAACTTGTCATGATTATGATAACCCTTTTTCTGAACATTACTCTTTTAATGTGAAAACAATTTTTAGTGTTCAAGTCTCTTATGATACTCCCACTATTCCGAATGAGAAGAATTTTGCTTATGTGGAGAGTAGTAAATTTTATATGCTTGTAGATCATGAAAAGAATGCTTTAGGTGCTGGTTCATTCATGATGCTACTGAAAATCATTATGGGGGAGGAACATATGCTTGTAGGAATTGCAATAATGTCAAGTTTCCTCTCTATGTGCTTAAAGTCTTGAAGCTATGCTTGTGTTACCTTCCTATGCTAGTTGATTATTGTTCCCATAAGTTGTTTTCTCACAAAATCCCTATGCATAGGAAGTGGGTTAGGCTCAAATGTGCTAGTAATATGCTTCATGATGCTCCCGTTATGTTTCAATTCTTATCTTTTATGTGAGCATCATTGTTATCATCATGCCTAGCTAGAAAGGCATTAAAGAAAAACGCTTGTTGGGAGACAACCCAATATTTACCCTTACTATTTTTGTGTGTCCACATGATTATTCTACTGTAATAATCATGTTTTATAGCTTTTGTTTCAATAAAGTGCCAAGTAAGACCTTTAGGATAGCTTACGGTGATAGTTGTGTTGATCCTGCTGGAAATCAGAAACTTTTGCACCCAGTAAATTAGTTTTGTTAATTCACAGGAACGTGCTTATGATCTGATTCTTTTTGATCTGGATTGGTACACAAATTTCTTAGGACTTCCTAATTTGGTAGAATTTTTGGAGTTCCAGAAGTATACGTTTGATACAGATTACTACAGACTGTTATGTTTTTGACAGATTCTGTTTTCTATGTGTTGTTTGCTTATTTTGATGAATCTATGAGTAGTATCGGAGGATAGATAAGTTGTAATACAGTATATATTACACCAATATGAATTTAGAATGAGTTAATTACAGTACCTAATTGGTGGTTTTATTTTCTTATACTAACGGAGCTTACGAGTTTTATGTTGAGTTTTGTGTTGTGAAGTTTTCAAGTTTTGGGTAAAGATTCGATGGACTATGGAATAAGGAGTGGCAAGAGCCTAAGCTCGGGGATGACCAAGGAACCCCAAGGTAATTTTCAAGGACAACCAAGAGCCTAAGCTTGGGGATGCCCCGGATGGCATCCCCTCTTTCGTCTTCGTTCATCGGTAACTTTACTTGGAGCTATATCTTTATTCACCACATGATATGTGTTTTGCTTGGAGTGTCATTTTATTTTGTTAGTATTTGCTTGCTGTTATTTAGAATAATGTTTTGCATCTTTAGTTTCAATAAAATGTCAAGGATAGCCTTTACCATGCTTATTTGGCTAGTATACATGTTGCTGTTTGAAAACAGAAAGTTTACCGCTGTTGCAAAAATTCCCTAGAAAAGTCAGAGAATGGTATAATGTTGAAACTTTTTGCATATTGAGCTATGATAAATTTAATACGGTGGGAATTTTCTCTCATAATTTTTGGAGTTAGGGAAGTATTGATACTCTTGCATTCTTCACAGACTATACGGTTTTGGCAGATTGCTGTTATGTTTGCATTGTTTGAATATGTTTGCTTGTTTAATGATTCTATTTGAGGATAGGAGTATTAAATATGTAGAGACATTTAGTATGCAATGTTGAATAATAATTTTAGTGATTTGTTACAGTAGAAAATGATAAGGTTTTGCATTGGTTTATACTAACCTATCTCACGAGTTCTTGTTGAGTTTTATGTGGATGAAGTTTATGAGAAATAGAGAAACCATGATATGAGAGGAATTAAGGAGACACAAAAGTTCAAGCTTGGGGATGCCCAAGGCACCCCAAGATAATATTTCAAGAAGTCTCAAGCATCTAAGCTTGGGGATGCCCCGTTAGGCATCCCACCTTTCTTCTTCAACCACTATCGGTTAGTATCGGTTGAGCCTATGTTTTTTGCTTCTTAACATGAGTTGTGCTACCCTTGCAATGTCATTTTATTTTGTTTAGCTTGCTGTTTGAATAAGATACCAAGATCTGAAATTCTTAAATGAGAGAGAGTCTTCACATAGTTACATAATTATTTCGCTTCTCATTGATCTTCACTTATATCTTGTTGGAGTAGTTGGCATTTACTCGTGTGCTTCACTTATATCCTATGAGTAAATTGTTGAATGAGTTGATTGTCATAAATCTGAAATTATATATGTCTCATTTGCTTATCCCTTGGGGAGTAATGACTTCACATCTAGGAAGTAGAGGTTGTAAATTTATTGAAGGTTAGCAAGCATTGCATTGGTCATTTGAACAATTCATGAAAGAATATTGAAGGAAGAGAGATTTCACATATAAATATACTATCTTAGACATCTTTTATAATTGTGAGCACTCATTAAGTATGACATGCTAATTTGTTGATGTTGGACAAGGAAGACAACGTAATGGGTTATGTTTTCTCGCATCTCAGTTAAAGTATATTGTCATGGATCATACAAACATGTTGAGCTTGCCTTTCCCCCCCATGCTAACCAAAATTCCTTGCACCAAGTAGAGATACTACTTGTGCTTCCAAATATCCTTAACCCAGTTTTTGCCATGAGTGTCCACCATACCTACCTATATGCGGTATTTACCTGCCGTTCCAAGTAAATTTGCATGTGCCAAACTCTAAACCTTCAAACAATAATCTATTTTGTATGCCCGAATCGCTCATGTAGCGACTAGGGGCAGTCAGTATCTTCCATGCTAGGTGGGTTATTCTCAAGATGAGTGGACTCCGCTCATCATTCATGAGAAAATGGCTGGTAACCGGGATGCCCAGTCCCATGATCAAAAGATCAAAAATCAAGTCGAAAATAATTGCAAACAAAACTCCCCCAGGTTTGATGTTAGTTGAAGGCACCCGTTGTTTCGGGCAAGCCATGGATTGATGATTGTTGGTGGAGGGGGAGTAAAAATTTTTACCATTCTGTTTGGGAACCGCCTATAATGTATGTAGTATGGAAGATATTGGGAACTCTTGGTTGTTATGTTGACAATGAGATCGTACCTCTCAAAATTATTTATCTCTATTTCAAAATCGAGCTCTGGCACCTCTGCAAATCCTTGCTTCCCTCTGCGAAGGGCCTATCTTTTACTTTTATGCAAGAGTCAAGGTGATCTTCACCTTTCCCTTTTTCATTTTATCCTTTGGCAAGCACCTCGTGTTGGATAGATCCTGATATATATATCCAACTGGATGTAAGTTAGCATGAACTATTTTTGTTGAAATCACCCAAAGGTGAATACGTGGGAAGGCAACACTATAAGCCCCTATCTTTCTCAGTGTCCGATTGAAACTCCATAACCATTAGTATTGCGTGAGTGTTAGCAATTGTAGAAGACTATATGATAGTTGAGTATGTGGAGTTTGCTAAATCAAAGCTTTGACATAGACCCTTCCTGAAAATAAGATGAATTGCAATTGTTTGATGACTGAGAACAAAGTTTGCTAGAAAGTTTATGGTCTATGCTGTAACATGTGAATAGCTTGTTACTTGTTCGTGAGACGTCTTATGAGATGAACTACTGTTATGACATATAATCATGCTAGAAAAAGGTGATTGAAATTATCATTGATCAAACTTGTGCACCTTCTAGCATTCACACTTCATAAATTCTTTCTTCATCATTTACCTACTCGAGGACAAGCAAGAATTAAGCTTGGGGATGCTGATACGTCTCCAAGGTATCTATAATTTATGAAGCATTCATGCTATTTTATTATCTGTTTTGAATGATTACAGGCTTTATTATACACTTTTATATTACTTTTGGGACTAACCTATTAACCGAAGGCCTAACCCATATTGTTGTTTTATTGCCTATTTCAGTATTTCGAAGAAAAAGGAATATCAAATGGAGTCCAAACGGAATGAAACCTTCGGGAGCATGATTTTTGGAAAGGATATGATCCGGGAGACTTGGAGTTTAAGCCAGGGGAGGTTCGAGGAAGCCAGGAGATAGGAGGGCGCGCCCACCCCTTGGGCGCGCCCCATGTCTCCTGGGCCCCTCGAGGCTCCCCCGACCGACTTCTTTCACCTATATAAGTCCACGTACCCTAAAAACATCGAAGACGAAGATAAATCGGCAGTTCCGCCGCCGCAAGCCTCTGTAGCCACCAAAAACCTCTCGGGAGCCCGTTCCAGCACCCTGCTGGAGGGGGGATCCCTCACCGGTGGTCATCTTCATCATCCCGGCACTATCCATGACGAGGAGGGAGTAGTTCACCCTCGGGGCTGAGGGTATGTACCAGTAGCTATGTGTTTGATCTCTCTCTCTCTTTCTCGTGTTCTCTCTATGGCACGATCTTGATGTATCGCGAGCTTTGCTATTATAGTTGGATCTTATGATGTTTCTCCCCCCTCTACTCTCTTGTGATGAACTGAGTTTTCCTCTTGAAGTTATCTTATCGGATTGAGTCTTTAAGGATTTGAGAACACTTTGAAGGAAATATGCCCTAGAGGCAATAATAAAGTTATTATTTATTTCCTCATATCACGATAATGTTTATTATTCATGCTAGAATTGTATTAACCGGAAACATGATACATGTGTGAATACATAGACAAACACATAGTCACTAGTATGCCTCTACTTGACTAGCTCATTAATCAAAGATGGTTATGTTTCCTGACCATAGACATGTGTTGTCATTTGATTAATGGGATCACATCATTAGAAGATTGATGTGATTGAAATGACCTATTCTGGAAGTCATGTTACTTGACCATGATGAACCTACGAACTATGAGGAAGCGATGATGAGCCCAGATTCCGAAAAATGGCTAGAGGCCATAGAATCTGAGATGGGATCCATGTATGAAAACAAAGTATGGACTTTGGTTGACTTGCCCGATGATTGGCAAGCCATTGAGAATAAATGGATCTTTAAGAAGAAGACTGACGCTGATGGTAATGTTACTGTCTATAAAGCTCGACTTGTTGCGAAAGGTTTTCGACAAGTTCAAGGGGTTGACTACGATGAGACTTTCTCACCCGTAGCGATGCTTAAGTCTGTCCGAATCATGTTGGCTATTGCTGCATTTCATGATTATGAAATTTGGCAAATGGATGTCAAGACTGCATTCTTGAATGGATTTCTAGAAGAAGAGTTGTATATGATGCAGCCGGAAGGTTTTGTTGATCCAAAAGGTGCTGACAAAGTGTGCGAGCTCCTGCGTTCCATTTATGGACTGGTGCAAGCATCTCGGAGTTGGAATAAACGCTTTGATAGTGTAATCAAAGCATATGGTTTTATACAGACTTTTGGAGAAGCCTGTATTTACAAGAAAGTGAGTGGGAGCTCTGTAAGCATATGGTTTTATACAGACTTTTGGAGAAGCCTGTATTTACAAGAAAGTGAGTGGGAGCTCTGTAGCATTTCTAGTTTTATATGTTGATGACATATTGTTAATTGGAAATGATATAGAATTTCTGGATAGCATAAAGGGATACTTGAATAAAAGTTTTTCTATGAAAGACCTCGGTGAAGCTGCTTACATATTGGGCATCAAGATCTATAGAGATAGATCAAGATGCTTAATAGGACTTTACAAAGTACATACCTTGACAAAATTTTGAAAAAGTTCAAAATGGATCAGGCAAAGAAAGGATTCTTGCCTGTGCTTCAAGGTGTGAAGTTGAGTCAAACTCAATGCCCGACCACAGCAGAAGATAGAGCGAAAATGAAAAATGTTCCCTATGCTTCAGCCATAGGCTCTATCATGTATGCAATGCTGTGTACCGGACCTGACGTATGCTTAGCAATAAGTTTGGCGGGAAGGTACCAAAGTAATCCAGAGTGGATCATCGGACATCGGTCAAGAACATCCCGAAATACGAAAAGGACTAAGGATATGTTTCTCGTATATGGAGGTGACAAAGAGCTAGTCGTAAATGGTTACGTCGATGCAAGCTTTGACACTGATCCGGACGATTCTAAATCGCAAACCGGATCGTGTTTTTATTAAGCGGTGGAGCTGTAAGTTGGTGCGAGTTCTAAACAAAGCGTCGTGGCGGGATCTACATGTGAAGCGGAGTACATAGCTGCTTCAAGCAGCGAATGAAGGAGTCGGATGAAGGAGTTCATTTCCGATCTAGGTGTCATACCTAGTGCATCGGGACCCATGAAGATCTTCTGTGACAATCTTGGTGCAATTGCCACGCAAAGGAATCCAGATTTCACAAGAGGACCAAGCACATCAAGAGGCGCTTCAATACCATTCGGGACCAAGTCCAAGTGGGAGACATAGAGATTTGCAAGATACATATGGATCTGAATGTTGCAGACCCGTTGACTAAGCCTCTCTCACGAGCAAAACATGATCAACACCAAGACTCCATGGGTGTTAGAATCATTACTATGTAATCTAGATTATTGACTCTAGTGCAAGTGGGAGACTGAAGGAAATATGCCCTAGAGGCAATAATAAAGTTATTATTTATTTCCTCATATCATGATATTGAAGGAAATATGCCCTAGAGGCAATAATAAAGTTATTATTTATTTCCTTATTTCATGATAAATGTTTATCATTCATGCTAGAATTGTATTAACCGGAAACATGATACATGTGTGAATGCATAGACAAACAATATGTCACTAGTATGCCTCTACTAGACTAGCTTGTTAATCAAAGATGGTTATGTTTCCTAAACCATGAACAAAGAGTTGTTATTTGATTAACAAGGTCACATCATTAGTTGAATGATCTGATTGACATGACCCATTCCATTAGCTTAGCACACGATCGTTTAGTATGTTGCTACTGCTTTTATCCATGACTTATACATGTTCCTATAACTATGAGATTATGCAACTCCCGTTTACCGGAGGAACACTTTGGTACTACCAAACATCACAACGTAATCGGGTGATTATAAAGGAGTACTACAGGTGTCTCCAAAGGCGGATGTTGGGTTGGCGTATTTGAGATTAGGTTTTGTCACTCCGATTGTCGGAGAGGTATCTCTGGGCCCTCTCGGTAATACACATCACTTGAAGCCTTGCAAGCATTACAACTAATGAGTTAGCTGTGAGATGATGTATTACGGAACGAGTAAAGAGACTTGCCGTAACGAGATTGAACTAGGTATTGGATACCGACAATCGAATCTCGGGTAAGTAACATACCGATGACAAAGGAACAACGTATGTTGTTATGCGGTCGACCGATAAAGATCTTCGTAGAATATGTAGGAGCCAATATGGGCATCCAGGTCCGCTATTGGTTATTGACCGGAGGCGTGTCTCGGTCATGTCTACATTGTTCTCGAACCGTAGGGTCCGCACGCTTAAGGTTTCGATGATGGTTATATTATGAGTTTATGTATTTTGATGTACCGAAGAAGTTGAGTCCCGGATGTGATCACGGACATGACGAGGAGTCTCGAAATGGTCGAGACATAAAGATTGATATATTGGAAGCCTATATTTGGAGTTGAATGGTTCGGGTGAAATCGAGATTTTCTTAGGAACACCGAAATTACGGAACCCTCCCGGGGTTATTGGGCCTTAGTGGGCCATAAGGGAGAAGAGGAAGGGCGGCCAGGGCAGGCCGCGCCCCCCCCCCTAGTCCGAATAGGACAAGGAGAGGGGGCGCCCCCTTCCCTCTTCCCTTCCCCAATCCTACTCCAACTAGGAAGGGGGAGTCCTACTCGGTGGGAGTAGGACTCCTCGGCGCCCTCCTCCAAGGGCCGGCCGCACCCCCTTGCTCCTTTATATCTGAGGCAGGGGGCACCCTAGAACACACAAGTTGATCTACGGATCGATCCTTAGCCGTGTGCGGTGCCCCCTCCACCATATTCCACCTCGGTCATATCGTCATAAAGCTTAGGCGAAGCCTGCGCCGATAGAACATCAAGATCGTCACCATGCCGTCGTCTTGTGGAACTCTCCCTCCCAAGCTCTACTAGATTGGAGCCGAGGCGTCATCGAGCTGTCGTGTGTCAAGAACTCGGGCGCCGGAGTAATGGCGCCGGGATCGGTCGGATCGCGAGGAGAACGTACGACTACTTCCTCTACGTTGTGATCGCTTCCGCTTCGGTCTACAAGGGTACGTAGACATCACTCTCCCCTCTCGTTGCTATGCATCACCATGATCTTGCGTGTGCGTCGGAAATTTTTTGAAATTACTACGTTCCCCTACAGTGGCATCCGAGCCTAGGTTTTTATGGTTTGATGTTTTGCACGAGTAGAACACAAGTGAGTTGTGGGCGATACAAGTCATACTACCTACCAGCATGTCATACTTTGGTTCAGCGGTATTGTGAGATGAAGCGGCCCGGACCGACATTACAGCGTGACGCTTACGCGAGACTGGTTTCACCGCTTCGAGCACTTTCGTTGCGTAAAGGTGACTGGCGGGTGTCTGTCTCTCTCACTTTAGTTGAACCGAGTGTGGCTCGCCGGTCCTTGAGAAGGTTAAAGCGGAGTCTATTTGACGAAATATCGTTGTGGTTTTGATGCGTGGGTGAGATTGGTTCTTGCTTAAGCCCGTAGCAGCCACGTAAAATTTGCAACAACAAAGTAGAGGGCGTCTAACTTGTTTTTGCGGGGCATGTTGTGATGTGATATGGTCAAGACGTGATGCTATATTTTATTGTATGAGATGATCATGTTTTGTAACCGAAGTTATCGGCAATCGGCAGAGAGCCATATGGTTGTCGCTTTATTGTATGAAATGCAATGCATACTGTAATGCTTTACTTTATCACTAAGCGTAGCGATAGTCGTAGAAGCTTAAGATTGGCGAGGCGACAACGATGCTACGATGGAGATCAAGGTGTCGCGCCGGTGGCGATGGTGATCATGATGGTGCTGCGAGAGATGGAGATCACGAAGCACAAGGCGATGATGACCATATCATATCACTTATATTGATTTGCATATGATGTTTATCTTTTATGCATCTTATCTTGCTTTGATTGACGGTAGCATTATAAGATGATCTCTCACTAAATTATCAAGAAGTGTTCTCCACGAGTATGCACGTTGCCAAAGTTAAATCGTGCCCGGACACCACGTGATGATCGGGTGTGATAAGCTCTCGTCCATCTACAACGGGTGCAAGCCAGTTTTGCACACGCAGAATACTCAGGTTATACTTGACGAGCCTAGCATATGCGGATATGGCCTCGGAACACGGAGACCGAAAGGTCGGCGTGAATCATATAGTAGATATGATCAACATAAGATGTTCACCATTGAAAACTACTCCATTTCACGTGATGATCGGTTATGGTTTAGTTGATTTGGATCACGTGATCACTTAGATGACTAGAGGGATGTCTGTCTAAGTGGGAGTTCTTAAGTAATATGATTAATTGAACTTAAATTTATCATGAACTTAGTACCTGATAGTATCTTGCTTGTCTATGTTTGATTGTAGATAGATGGCTCGTGCTGTTGTTCCGTTGAATTTTAATGCGTTCCTTGAGAAAGCAAAGTTGAAAGATGATGGTAGCAATTGAAGGAAATATGCCCTAGAGGCAATAATAAAGTTATTATTTATTTCCTTATTTCATGATAAATGTTTATCATTCATGCTAGAATTGTATTAACCGGAAACATGATACATGTGTGAATGCATAAACAAACAACATGTCACTAGTATGCCTCTACTAGACTAGCTTGTTAATCAAAGATGGTTATGTTTCCTAACCATGAACAAGGAGTTGTTATTTGATTAACAAGGTCACATCATTAGTAGAATGATCGATTGACATGACCCATTCCTTAGCTTAGCACACGATCGTTTAGTATGTTGCTCTGCTTTTATCCATGACATATACATGTTCCTGTAACTATGAGATTATGCAACTCCGTTTACGGAGGAACACTTTGGTACTACCAAGCGTCACAACGTATCGGGTGATTATAAAGGAGTACTACAGGTGTCTCCAAAGGCGGATGTTGGGTTGGCGTATTTGAGATTAGGTTTTGTCACTCCGATTGTCGGAGAGGTATCTCTGGCCCTCTCGGTAATGCACATCACTTGAAGCCTTGCAAGCACTACAACTAATGAGTTAGTTGTGAGATGATGTATTACGGAGCGAGTAAAGAGACTTGCGGTAGCGAGATTGAACTAGGTATTGGATACCGACGATCGAATCTCGGGCAAGTAACATACCGATGACAAAGGGAACAACGTATGTTGTTATCGGTCGACCGATAAAGATCTTCGTAGAATATGTAGGAACCAATATGGGCATCCAGGTCCGCTGTTGGTTATTGACCGTGAATGGTTCTAGGTCATGTCTACATTGTTCTCGAACCGTAGGGTCCGCACGCTTAAGGTTTCGATGGCGGTTATTATGAGTTTATGTATTTTGATGTACGAAGGAGTTGAGTCCGGATGTGATCACGGACATGACGAGGAGTCTCGGAATGGTCGAGACATAAAGATTGATATATTGGAAGCCTATGTTTGGAGTTGGAATGGTTCGGTAAAACGGAATTCTGGGAATCTCTAGGGAGGTTACGGAACCCCGGGAGGTAAATGGGCCTCGATGGGCCTTGGTGGAAAGGAGAAGGGCAGCCCTAGGTGGCGCGCCCTCCCCCTTCCTAGTCCTACTAGGACTAGGAGAAGGGGCCGCCCCTCTCTCTCTTTCCCCCTCAGGAATCCTAGTCCAACTAGGATTGGGGGAATCCTACTCCCGGAGGAGTAGGACTCCTGGCGCGCCCTCCTTGGCCGCCGCCCCCTCCCCCTGCTCCTTTATATCTGAGGGCAGGGGCACCTTGGAACACACAAGTTGATCGTGAGATCGTTCCTTAGCCGTGTCGGTGCCCCCTCCACCATATTCCACCTCGGTTATACCGTCATGAAGCTTAAGCGAAGCCTGCTGCGCGATGAAACATCAAGATCGTCCTGCACGCCGTCGTCTTGTGGAACTCTCCCTCGACACTCGGCTGGATCGAGTCTGAGGGCGTCATCGAGCTGTCGTGTGTCAAGAACTCGGGCGTCGAGTATGCGGCGCCGGATCGGTCGGATCGCGAGGAGAGCGTCGACTACTTCCTCTACGTTGTGATCGCTTCGCTTCGGGTCTACAAGGGTATGTAGACAACACTCTCCCCTCTCGTTGCTATACATCACCATGATCTTGCGTGTGCGTGGGAAAATTTTGAAATTACTCGTTCCCCAGCAGTGGCATCCGAGCCTAGGTTTTTCTATGGTTTGATGTTTTGCACGAGTAGAACACAAGTGAGTTGTGGGCGATACAAGTCATACTACCTACCAGCATGTCATACTTTGGTTCAGCGGTATTGTGAGATGAAGCGGCCCGGACCGACATTACGCGTGCGCTTCTGCGAGACTGGTTTCACCGCTGCGAGCACTCGTTGCTTAAAGGTGACCGGTGGGTGCTGTCTCTCTCACTTTAGTTGAACCGAGTGTAGCTCGCCGGTCCTTGAGAAGGTTAAACGAGTCTATTTGTGAAATATCGTTGTGGTTTTGATGCGTGGGTGAGACTGGTTCTTGCTTAAACCCGTAGCAGCCACGTAAAATTTGCAACAACAAAGTAGAGGGCGTCTAACTTGTTTTTGCGGGGTATGTTGTGATGTGATATGGTCAAGGCGTGATGCTATATTTTATTGTATGAGATGATCATGTTTTGTAACGAAGTTATCGGCAATCGGCGGGAGCCATATGGTTGTCGCTTTATTGTATGCAATGCAATCGCATACTGTAATGCTTTACTTTATCACTAAGCGGTAGCGATAGTCGTAGTAGCATAAGTTTGGCGAGGCGACAACGATGCTGCGATGGAGATCAAGGTGTCGCGCCGGTGGCGATGGTGATCATGGTGGTGCTGCAAGATGGAGATCGTGAAGCACAAGATGATGATGACCATATCATATCACTTATATTGATTTGCATGTGATGTTTATCCTTTTATGCATCTTATCTTGCTTTGATTGGCGGTAGCATTATAAGATGATCTCTCACTAAATTATCAAGAAGTGTTCTCCCGGTATGCACCGTTGCCAAAGTTAAATCGTGCCCAGACACCACGTGATGATCGGGTGTGATAAGCTCTCGTCCATCTACAACGGTGCAAGCCAGTTTTGCACACGAGAATACTCGGGTTATACTTGACGAGCCTAGCATATGCGAGATATGGCCTTGGAACACGGAGACCGAAAGGTCGGCGTGAATCATATAGTAGATATGATCAACATAAGATGTTCACCATTGAAAACTACTCCATTTCACGTGATGATCGGTTATGGTTTAGTTGATTTGGATCACGTGATCACTTAGATGACTAGAGATGTTTTTCTAAGTGGGAGTTCTTAAGTAATATGATTAATTGAACTTAAATTTATCATGAACTTAGTACTGATAGTATCTTGCTTGTTTATGTTTGATTGTAGATAGATGGCTCGTCTTTGTTGTTCCGTTGAATTTTAATGCGTTCCTTGAGAAAGCAAAGTTGAAAGATGATGGTAGCAATTACGGACTGGGTCCGTAACGAGATCATCCTCATTGCTGCACGAAAGAGCTACGTCTGGATGCACCGCTAGGTGCGAACTTCTTCTTGGAGCAACGCCGGATGTTATGAGCGTCTGGCGAGCAAAGCGATGACTACTCTATAGTTCGATGTGCCATGCTTTACGCTTAGAACCGGGACTTCAACGGCGTTTTGAGCGTCATGGAGCATATGAGATGTTCGAGAGTTGAAGTTAATATTCCAACAGAATGCCCGGATTGAGAGATATGAAGTCTCCAATAAGTTCTATAGCTGCAAGATGGAGGAGAATATTACATTAGTGAGCATATACTCAAGATGTCCGGGTACTACAATCACTTGACACAATTGGGAGTTAATCTTCCGGATGATTGTGTTATTGATGAATTCTCCAATCACGCCACCAAGCTACAAAGGCTTCGTGATGAACTATAATATGCAAGGGTTAGTAAAACTATACAGAGCTCTTACATGATGCTAAAGGCTGCGGAGGTAGAAATCAGAAGGAGCATCAAGTGTTGATGGTCAATAAGACCACTAGTTTCAAGAAGAAAGGCAAAGGGAAGAAGAAGGGAATCTCAAGAAGAACAGCAAGCAAGTTGCTGCTCGGAGAAGAAACCCAAGTCTGGCCCTAAACCTGAAATCGAGTGCTTCTCTTGCAAGCAGGTAGTCCTTTGAAGCGGAACTGCCCCAAGTATTTGGCGGATAAGAAGGATGGCAAGGTGAACAAAGGTATATGTGATATACATGTTATTGATGTGTACCTTACTAGAGCTCGTAGTAGCACTTTGGTATTTGATCTTGGTTACATTGCTAATATTTGCAACTCGAAGCAGGACTACTGATTAGCGAACTCGGCAAAGGGCGAGGTGACGATGCGGCGTGGGAAATGGTTCCAAAGTCGATGTGATCGCGGTCGACACGCTACCTCTACATCTACCTTGGGATTAGTTTTAGACCTAAATAATTGTTATTTGGTGCTGCGTTGAGCATGAACATTATATCTGGATCTTGTTTGATGCGAGGCGGTTATTCATTTAAATCGAGAGAATAATGGTTGTTCTATTTATATGAGTAATATCTTTTATGGTCATGCACCCTTGAGGAATGGTCTATTTCTTATGAATCTCGATAGTAGTGATACACATATTCATAATGTTGAAACCAAAAGATGCAGAGTTGATAATGATAGTGCAACTTATTTGTGGCACTTGCCGTTTAGGTCATATCGGTGTAAAGCGCATGAAGAAACTCCATCTTGATGGACTTTTGAGTCACTTGATTATGAATCACTTGGCACTTCGAACCGTGCCTCATGGGCAAGATGACTAGAACACCGTTCTCGGTACTATGGAGAGAGCAACAGATTTGTTGGAAATCATACATCTGAGATGTATGTGGTCCGATGAATATTGAGGCTCGTGGCGGATATCGTTATTTTCTCACCTTCACGGATGACTTAAGCGGATATGGGTATATCTACTTAATGAAACATAAGTCTGAAACGTTTGAAAAGTTCAAAGAATTTCAGAGTGAAGTTGAAAATCATCGTAACAAGAAAATTAAGTTTCTACGATCGATCGTGGAGGTGAATATTTGAGTTCTGAGTTTGGTCTACATTTGAAACAATGCGGAATAGTTTAGCAACTCACGCCACCCGAACACCACAGCGAAATGGTGTGTCCGAGCGTCGTGTCGTACTTTACTAGATATGGTGCGATCTATGATGTCTCTTCTGATTTACCGCTATCGTTTTGGGGTTATGCTCTAGAGACGGCCGCATTCACCTTGAATAGAACACCGTCGAAATCCGTTGAGGCGACACCTTATGAACTATGGTTTAGCAAGAAACCAAAGTTGTCGTTTCTTAAAGTTTGGGGATGCGATGCTTATGTGAAAAAGCTTCAACCTGATAAGCTCGAACCCAAATCGAATGTGTCTTCATAGGATACCCAAAGGAGACAGTTGGGTACACCTTCTATCACAGATCCGAAGGCAAGACATTCGTTGCTAAGAATGGATCCTTTCTAGAGAAGGAGTTTCTCTCGAAAGAAGTGAGTGGGAGGAAAGTGGAACTTGATGAGGTAATAGTACCTTCTCCCTTACTTGAAAGTAGTTAAATCGCGAGAAACCAGTTTACGAGACACCTACACCAAGTAGTGAGGAAGTTGATGATGTTGATCATGAAACTTGAGATCAAGTTACTTCAGAACCTCGTAGATCAACGAGAGAAAGATCCGCACCGGTGTGATGCGGTAATCCTGTTCGGAAGTCATGCTACTAGATCATGATGAACCTCGAACTATGAAGAAGCGATGGTGAGCCCAGATTCCATAAAATGGCTTGAGGCCATGAAATCGAGATGGGATCCATGTATGAAAACAAAGTTTGGACTTTGGTTGACTTGCCCGAGGTAGGCAAGCAATAGAAAACAAGTGGATCTTCAAGAAGAAGACCGACGACGACGGTAATATTCTTGTCTATAAAGCTCGACTTATGCAAAAGGTTTTCGACAAGTTCAAGGGTTGACTACGATGAGACCTTCTCACCCGTGGCGATGCTTAAGTCCGTCCGAATCATGTTAGCAATTGCCGCATTTTATGATTATGAAATTTGGCAAATGGATGTAAAGACTGCATTCTGAATGGATTTACGGAAGAAGAGTTGTATATGATGCAACGAAAGGTTTTATCGATCCAAAGGAGCTAACAAAGTGTGCAAGCTCCAGCGATCCATCTATGGACTGGTGCAAGCATCTCGGAGTTGGAATAAGCGCTTTGATAGTGTGATCAAAGCATTTGGGTTTGTCTGAGACTTTTGGAGAAGCTTTGTATTTACAAGAAAGTGAGTGGGAGCTCTGTAGCATTTACGATCTTATATGTGGATGACATATTGCTGATCGGAAATGATATAGAATTTCTGGATAGCATAAAGGGATACTTGAATAAGAGTTTTTCAATGAAAGACCTCGGTGAAGCTGCTTACATATTGGGCATTAAGATCTATAGAGATAGATCAAGGCGCTTAATTGGACTTTCACAAAGCACATACCTTGACAAAGTTTTGAAGAAGTTCAAAATGGATCAAGCAAAGAAAGGGTTCTTGCACGTGTTACAAGGTGTGAAGTTGAGTCGGACTCAATGCCCGACCACTGCGGAAGATAGAGAGAAAATGAAAGATGTTCCTATGCTTCAGCCATAGGCTCTATCATGTATGCAATCTTGTGTACCAGACTGATGTGTGCCTTGCTATAAGCTTAGCGAGGAGGTACCAAAGTAATCGAGTGGATCATTTGGACAGCGGTCAAGAACATCTGAAATACGAAAAGGACTAAGGATATGTTTCTCGTATATGGAGGTGACAAAGAGCTCATCGTGGCAGTTACGTTGATGCAAGCTTTGACACCGATCCGGACGATTCTAAATCGCAGACCGGATCGTATTTACACTAAGCGGAGGAGCTGTCGGTTGGTGCAGTTCTAAACAAAGCGTCGTGGCGGGATCTACATGTGAAGCGGAATACATAGCAGCTTCGAAGCAGCTAATGAAGGAGTGCGGATGAAGGAGTTCATATCCGATCTAGGTGTCATACCTAGTGCATCGGGTCCAATGAAAATCTTCGTGACAATCTTGGAGCAATTGCCTTGGCAAAGGAATCCAGATTTCACAAGAGGACCAAGCACATCAAGAGGCGCTTCAATTCCATCCGGGACTTAGTCGGTGGAGACATAGAGATTTGCAAGATACATACGGATCTGAATGTTGCGAACCGTTGACTAAGCCTCTTCCACGAGCAAAACATGATCAGCACCAAGACTCCATGGGTGTTAGAATCATTACTATGTAATCTAGATTATTGACTCTAGTGCAAGTGGGAGATCAAGGAAATATGCCCTAGAGGCAATAATAAAGTTATTATTTATTTCCTTATTTCATGATAAATGTTTATCATTCATGCTAGAATTGTATTAACCGGAAACATGATACATGTGTGAATGCATAAACAAACAACATGTCACTAGTATGCCTCTACTAGACTAGCTTGTTAATCAAAGATGGTTATGTTTCCTAACCATGAACAAGGAGTTGTTATTTGATTAACAAGGTCACATCATTAGTAGAATGATCGATTGACATGACCCATTCCCTTAGCTTAGCACACGATCGTTTAGTATGTTGCTCTGCTTTTATCCATGACATATACATGTTCCTGTAACTATGAGATTATGCAACTCCGTTTACGGAGGAACACTTTGGGTACTACCAAGCGTCACAACGTAATCGGGTGATTATAAAGGAGTACTACAGGTGTCTCCAAAGGCGAGATGTTGGGTTGGCGTATTTGAGATTAGGTTTTGTCACTCCGATTGTCGGAGAGGTATCTCTGGGCCCTCTCGGTAATGCACATCATCAAGCCTTGCAAGCACTACAACTAATGAGTTAGTTGTGAGATGATGTATTACGGAGCGAGTAAAGAGACTTGCGTAACGAGATTGAACTAGGTATTGGATACCGACGATCGAATCTCGGGCAAGTAACATACCGATGACAAAGGGAACAACGTATGTTGTTATGCGATCCGACCGATAAAGATCTTCGTAGAATATGTAGGAACCAATATGGGCATCCAGGTCCGCTGTTGGTTATTGACCGTGAATGGTTCTAGGTCATGTCTACATTGTTCTCGAACCGTAGGGTCCGCACGCTTAAGGTTTCGATGGCGGTTATTATGAGTTTATGTATTTTGATGTACGAAGGAGTTCGAGTCCGGATGTGATCACGGACATGACGAGGAGTCTCGGAATGGTCGAGACATAAAGAATGATATATTGGAAGCCTATGTTTGGAGTTCGGAATGGTTCGAGGCAAAACGGAATTCTAGAAGTCTGGGGAGGTTACGGAACCCCGGGAGGTAAATGGGCCTCGATGGGCCTTGGTGGAAAGGAGAAGGGCAGCCCTAGGTGGCGCGCCTCCCCCTTCCCTAGTCCTACTAGGACTAGGAGAAGGGGCCGCCCCTCTCTCTTTTCCCCCTCAGGAATCCTAGTCCAACTAGGATTGGGGGAATCCTACTCCCGGAGGAGTAGGACTCCTGGCGCGCCCTCCTTGGCCGCCGCCCCTCCCCTGCTCCTTTATATACGGGCAGGGGGCACCTTGAACACACAAGTTGATCGTGAGATCGTTCCTTAGCCGTGTCGGTGCCCCCTCCACCATATTCCACCTCGGTTATACCGTCGCGAAGCTTAAGCGAAGCCTGCTGCCGAGTGAAACATCAAGATCGTCCTGCACGCCGTCTTGTGGAACTCTCCCTCGACACTTGGCTGGATCGAGTCGAGGGCGTCATCGAGCTGTCGTGTGTCAAGAACTCGGGGCGTCGAGATGCGGCGCCGGATCGGTCGGATCGCGAGGAGAACGTCGACTACTTCCTCTACGTTGTGATCGCTTCGCTTGGGTCTACAAGGGTATGTAGACAACACTCTCCCTCTCGTTGCTATACATCACCATGATCTTGCGTGTGCGTAGGAAAATTTTTGAAATTACTCGTTCCCCAACAGCAATTACACGGATTGGGTCCGTAACACGAGATTATCCTCATTGCTGCGTAAGAGTTACGTCTGGATGCACCGCTAGGTGCAGACCTCTTCTTGATGCAACCGACGATGTTAAGAACGTCTGGCGAGCAAAGCTGATGACTACTCTATAGTTCGATGTGCCATGCTTTACGGCTTAGAACCGGGACTTCAACGACGTTTTGAGCGTCATGGAGCATATGAGATGTTCCAGAGTTGAAGTTGATATTCCAACAGAATGCCCGGATTGAGAGATATGAAGTCTCCAATAAGTTCTATAGCTGCAAGATGGAGGAGAATAGTTACATCGGTGAGCACATACTCAAAATGTCCGGGTATTACAATCACTTGACTCAACCGGGAGTTAATCTTCCGGATGATTGTGTCATTGATGAAATTCTTCAATCACCGCCACCAAGCTACAAAGGCTTCGTGATGAACTATAATATGCAAGGGTTAGTAAAGACTATACCGAGCTCTTCGCAATGCTAAAGGCTGCGGAGGTAGAAATCAAGAAGGAGCATCAAGTGTTGATGGTCAATAAGACCACTAGTTTCAAGAAGAAAGGCAAAGGGAAGAAGAAGGGAACTTCAAGAAGAACAGCAAGCAAGTTGCTTGCTCAGAGAAAAACCCAAGTCTGGACCTAAACCTGAAATCGAGTGCTTCTCTTGCGCAGCGAGACTGGTCCTTTGAAGCGAACTGCCCCAAGTATTTGGCGGATAAGAAGGATGGCAAGGTGAACAAAGGTATATGTGATATACATGTTATTGATGTGTACCTTACTAGAGCTCGCATGATAGCACTGGGTATTTGATCTGGTTACATTGCTAATATTTGCAACTCGAAGCAGGGGACTACGGATTAGCGAACAACGGCAAAGGACGAGGTGACGATCTTGGCGTGGGAAATGGTTCCAAAGTCGATGTGATCGCGGTCGACACGCTACCTCTACATCTACCTTGGGATTAGTTTTAGACCTAAATAATTGTTATTTGGTGCTGCGTTGAGCATGAACATTATATCTGGATCTTGTTTGATGCGAGGCGGTTATTCATTTAAATCGAGAATAATGGTTGTTCTATTTATATGAGTAATATCTTTTATGGTCATGCACCCTGAAGAGTGGTCTATTTTTGATGAATCTCGATAGTAGTGATACACATATTCATAATGTTGAAACCAAAAGATGCAGAGTTGATAATGATAGTGCAACTTATTTGTGGCTTGCCGTTTAGGTCATATCGGTATAAAGCGCATGAAGAAACTCCATCTTGATGGACTTTTGGAGTCACTTGATTACGAATCACTTGGCACTTGCGAACCGTGCCTCATGGGCAAGATGACTAAAACCCGTTCTCGGTACTATGGAGAGAGCAACAGATTTGTTGGAAATCATACATACAGATGTATGTGGTCCGATGAATGTTGAGGCTCGTGGCGGATATCGTTATTTTCTCACCTTCACAGATGATTTAAGCGAGATATGGGTATATCTACTTAATGAAACATAAGTCTGAAACATTTGAAAAGTTCAAAGAATTTGAGTGAAGTTGAAAATCATCGTAATAAGAAAATTAAATTTCTACGATCGATCGTGGAGGTGAATATTTGAGTTCTGAGTTTGGTCTACATTTGAAACAATGCGGAATAGTTTAAGCAACTCACGCCACCCGAACACCACAGCGTAATGGTGTGTCCGAGCGTCGTGTCGCACTTTACTAGATATGGTGCGATCTATGATGTCTCTTCTGATTTACCACTATCGTTTTGGGGTTATGCTCTAGAGGCGGCCGCATTCACCTTGAATAGAACACCGTCAAAATCCGTTGAGGCGACACCTTATGAACTATGGTTTAGTAAGAAACCAACTTGTCGTTTCTTAAAGTTTGGGGATGCGATGCTTATGTGAAAAAGCTTCAACTGATAAGCTCGAACCCAAATCGAGAAATGTGTCTTCATAGGATACCCAAAGGAGACAGTTGGGTACACCTTCTATCACAGATCCGAAGGCAAGACATTTGTTGCTAAGAATGGATCCTTTCTAGAAAGGAGTTTCTCTCGAAAGAAGTGAGTGGGAGGAAAGTAGAACTTGATGAGGTAATTGTACCTTCTCCCTTACTTGAAAGTAGTTTGTCGCAGAAACCGGTATCCGAGACATCTACACCAAATAGTGAGGAAGTTGATGATGTTGATCATGAAACTTCAGATCAAGTTACTCTGAGAACCTCGTAGATCAACGAGTAAGATCCGCACGAGTGAGTGCGGTAATCCTGTTCGGAAATCATGCTACTAGATCATGATGAACCTACGAACTATGAAGAAGCGATGGTGAGCCCAGATTCCATAAAATGGCTTGAGGCCATGAAATCGAGATGGGATCCATGTATGAAAACAAGGTATGGACTTTGGTTGACTTGCGAGGGTAGGCAAGCAATAGAAAACAAGTGGATCTTCAAGAAGAAGACCGACGCCGACGGTAATATTCTTGTCTACAAAGCTCGACTTGTCGCAAAGGTTTTCGACAAGTTCAAGGGATTGACTACGATGAGACCTTCTCACCCGTAGCGATGCTTAAGTCTGTCCGAATCATGTTAGCAATTGCGCATTTTATGATTATGAAATTTGGCAAATGGATGTAAAGACTGCATTCTGAATGGATTTACGGAAGAAGAGTTGTATATGATGCAACGAGAAGGTTTTATCGATCCAAAGGAGCTAACAAAGTGTGCAAGCTCCAGCGATCCATTTATGGACTGGTGCAAGCATCTCGGAGTTGGAATAAGCGCTTTGATAGTGTGATCAAAGCATTTGGGTTCATCTGAGACTTTTGGAGAAGCTTTGTATTTACAAGAAAGTGAGTGGGAGCTCTGTAGCATTTTGATATTATATGTAGATGACATATTCTTGATCGGAAATGATATAGAATTTCTGGATAGCATAAAGGGATACTTGAATAAGAGTTTTTCAATGAAAGACCTCGGTGAAGCTGCTTACATATTGGGCATCAAAATCTATAGAGATAGATCAAGACGTTTAATTGGACTTTCACAAAGCACATACCTTGACAAAAGGTTCAAAATGGATCAAGCAAAGAAAGGGTTCTTGCCTGTGTTACAAGGTGTGAAGTTGAGTAAGACTCAATGCCCGACCAACTGCGAGAAGATAGAGAAAATGAAAGATGTTCCTATGCTTCAGCCATAGGCTCTATCATGTATGCAATGTTGTGTACCGGACTGATGTGTGCCTTGCTATAAGCTTAGCAGGAGGTACCAAAGTAATCCAGAGTGGATCATCGGACAACGGTCAAGAACATCTGAAATACGAAAAGGGCTAAGGATATGTTTCTCGTATATGGAGGTGACAAAGAGCTCATCGTAATGGCAGTTACGTTGATGCAAGCTTTGACACCGATCCGACGATTCTAAATCGCAGACCGGATCGTATTTACACTAAGCGGAGGAGCTGTCAGTTGCTGCAGTTCTAAACAAAGCGTCGTAGCGGGATCTACATGTGAAGCGGAGTACATAGCAGCTTCGGAAGCAGCAAATGAAGGAGTCTGGATGAAGGAGTTCATATCCGATCTAGGCGTTATACCTAGTGCATCGGGTCCAATGAAAATCTTCTGTGACAATACTGGAGCAATTGCCTTAGCAAAGGAATCCAGATTTCACAAGAGGACCAAGCACATCAAAAGACGCTTCAATTCCATACGGGATCTAGTCCAGGTGGGAGACATAGAGATTTGCAAGATACATACGGATCTGAATGTAGCAGACCCGTTGACTAAGCCTCTTCCACGAGCAAAACATGATCAACACCAGGACTCCATGGGTGTTAGAATCATTACTATGTAATCTGGATTATTGACTCTAGTGCAAGTGGGAGACTGAAGGAAATATGCCCTAGAGGCAATAATAAAGTTATAATTTATTTCCTTATTTCATGATAAATGTTTATCATTCATGCTAGAATTGTATTAACCGGAAACATGATACATGTGTGAATGCATAGACAAACAATATGTCACTAGTATGCCTCTACTAGACTAGCTTGTTAATCAAAGATGGTTATGTTTCCTAAACCATGAACATAGAGTTGTTATTTGATTAACAAGGTCACATCATTAGTTGAATGATCTGATTGACATGACCCATTCCATTAGCTTAGCACACGATCGTTTAGTATGTTGCTACTGCTTTTATCCATGACTTATACATGTTCCTATAACTATGAGATTATGCAACTCCCGTTTATCGGAGGAACACTTTGGTACTACCAAACGTCACAACGAATCGGGTGATTATAAAGGAGTACTACAGTGTCTCCAAAGGCAGATGTTGGGTTGGCGTATTTCGAGATTAGGTTTTGTCACTCCGATTGTCGGAGAGGTATCTCTGGGCCCTCTCGGTAATACACATCACTGAAGCCTTGCAAGCACTACAACTAATGAGTTAGCTGTGAGATGATGTATTACGGAACGAGTAAAGAGACTTGCCGGTAACGAGATTGAACTAGGTATTGGATACCGACGATCGAATCTCGGGCAAGTAACATACCGATGACAAAGGGAACAACGTATGTTGTTATGCGGTCTGACCGATAAAGATCTTCGTAGAATATGTAGGAGCCAATATGGGCATCCAGGTCCGCTATTGGTTATTGACCGGAGACGTGTCTCGGTCATGTCTACATTGTTCTCGAACCGTAGGGTCCGCACGCTTAAGGTTTCGATGACTGTTATATTATGAGTTTATGTATTTTGATGTACCAAGAAGTTTGGAGTCCGGATGTGATCACGGACATGACGAGGAGTCTCGAAATGGTCGAGACATAAAGATTGATATATTGGAAGCCTATATTTGGAGTTGAATGGTTCCGGTGAAATCGGGATTTTACTGAACACAGGGGTTACTGGAACCCTCGAGGGTTATTGGGCCTTAGTGGGCCATAAGGGAGAAGAGGAAGGGCGGCCAGGGCAGGCCGCCCCCTCCGCCCTAGTCCGAATAGGACAAGGAGAGGCGGCGCCCCTTCCCTCTTCCCCTTCCCAATCCTACTCCAACTAGCAAGGGGGGAGTCCTACTCGGTGGGAGTAGGACTCCTCCGGCGCGCCTCCTCCAAGGGCCGGCCGCACCCCTTGCTCCTTTATATACGGAGGGCAGGGGGCACCCTAGAACACACAAGTTGATCTACGGATCGATCCTTAGCCGTGTGCGGTGCCCCCCTCCACCATATTCCACCTCGGTCATATCGTCATAAAGCTTAGGCGAAGCCTGCGCCGGTAGAACATCAAGATCGTCACCACGCTGTCGTCTTGACGGAACTCTCCCTCCCAAGCTCTCTTGGATTGGAGCCGAGGAGCGTCATCGAGCTGTCGTGTGTCAAGAACTCGGGCGCCGAGATGCGGCGCCGGGATCGGTCGGATCGCGAGGAGAACGTACGACTACTTCCTCTACGTTGTGATCGCTTCCGCTTCGGTCTACGAGGGTACGTAGACATCACTCTCCCCTCTCGTTGCTATGCATCACCATGATCTTGCGTGTGCGTAGGAAATTTTTTGAAATTACTACGTTCCCCTACAGATATATGTTTATTATTCATGCTAGAATTGTATTAACCGGAAACATGATACATGTGTGAATACATAGACAAACACATAGTCACTAGTATGCCTCTACTTGACTAGCTCATTAATCAAAGATGATTATGTTTCCTGACCATAGACATGTGTTGTCATTTGATTAATGGGATCACATCATTAGAAGAATGATGTGATTGACATGACCCATTCTGTTAGCCTAGCACTTGATTGTTTAGTGTACTGCTATTGCTTTCTTCATGACTTATACAAAGTTCCTACAACTATGAGATTGTGCAACTCCGTTTACGGAAGAACACTTTGTGTGCTACCAAATGTCTAACGTGAATCGGGTGATTATAAAGGTGCTCTCTGGTGTTTCCAAGGTACATGTTGGGTTGGCATAATTCGAGATTAGGATTTGTCACTCCGATTGTCGGAGAGGTATCTCTGGGCCCTCTCGGTAATACTCATCACCTAAGCCTTGCAAGCATGTAACTAATAAGTTAGTTATGAGATGACGTATTACGGAACGAGTAAAGAGACTTGCCGATAACGAGATTGAACTAGGTATTGGATACCGACGATCAAATCTCGGGCAAGTAACATACCGATGACAAAGGGAACAAAGTATGTTGTTATGCGGTTTGACCGATAAAGATCTTCGTAGAATATGTAGGAACCAATATGGGCATCCAGGTCCCGCTATTGGTTATTGACCGAGAATGGTTTTAGGTCATGTCTACATAGTTCTCGAACCCGTAGGGTCCGCACGCTTAACGTTTGATGGCAGTTTTATTATGAGTTTATAAGTTTTGATGTACGAAGTTTGTTCGAGTCCCGGATGTGATCACGGACATGACGAGGAGTCTCGAATGGTCGAGACATAAAGATTGATATATTGGACGACTATATTCGGACACCGGAAAGGTTCCGGAGTTTTCGAGAAAACCGAGTCTGGGAGGTTACCGAACCCCCGGAAGTAATGGGCCTTGATGGGCCCTAGTGGAGAAAGAGAGGGGCGGCCAGGCAAGTGGCGCGCCCTCCCTTGAGTCCGAATAGGACAAGGAAGGGGGGCGCCCCTTGCCTTCCCCTCTCCTACTCCTTCCTTCCCCTCCCTCTTGGATTAGGAAAGGAGGGGAAAACCTACTTGGAGTAGGTTTCCCCCTCCTAGGGCGCCTCCCCCCATAGGCCGGCCCCTCCTCCCTCCTCCTTTATATCTGAGGCGGGGGCACCCCATAGACACACAAGTTGATCTACGGATCGTTCCTTAGCCGTGTGCGGTGCCCCCTTCGACCATATTCCACCTCGGTCATATCGTCGCGAAGCTTAGGCGAAGCCCTGCGCCGGTAGAACATCAAGATCGTCACCACGCCGTCATGCTGACGGAACTCTCCCTCGACACTCGGTTGCATCGGAGTTCGAGGGACGTCATCAAGCTGAACGTGTGCTGAACTCGGAGGCTCCGTACGTTCGGTGCTTGGATCGGTCGGATCGTGAAGACGTACGACTACATCAACCGCGTTGTTCTAATGCTTCCGCTTACGGTCTACGAGGGTACGTGGACGAACTCTCTCCCCTCTCGTTGCTATGCCATCACCATGATCTTGCGTGTGCATAGGAATTTTTTTGAAATAACTACGTTCCCCAACAGTGGCATCCGAGCCTAGGTTTTATGCGTTGATGTTATATGCACGAGTAGAACACAAGTGAGTTGTGGACGATATAAGTCATACTGCCTACCAGCATGTCATACTTTGGTTCAGCGGTATTGTGAGATGAAGCGGCCCGACCGACATTACGCGTGACGCTTACGCGAGACTGGTTTCACCGTTCGAGAGCACTCGTGCTTAAAGGTGGTGGCGGGTGTCTGTCTCTCTCACTTTAGTTGAACCGAGTGTGACTAGGCCCGGTCCTTGAGAAGGTTAAAACGGAGTCTATTTGACAAACTATCGTTGTGGTTATGATGCGTAGGTAAGAACGGTTCTTGCTAAGCCCGTAGCAGCCACGTAAAATTTGCAACTACAAAGTAGAGGACGTCTAACTTGTTTTTGCAGGGCATGTTGTGATGTGATATGGTCAAGACGTGATGCTATATTTTATTGTATGAGATGATCATGTTTTGTAACCGAAGTTATCGGCAACTGGCAGGAGCCTTATGGTTGTCGCTTTATTGTATGAAATGCAAAACACCCTGTAATTGTTTTACTTTATCACTAAGCGGTAGCGATAGTCGTAGAAGCAATAGATGGCGTAACGACAACGATGCTACGATGGAGATCAAGGTGTTGCGCCGGTGACAATGGTGATCACGACGGTGCTTCAGAGATGGAGATCACAAGCACAAGATGATGATGGCCATATCATATCACTTATATTGATTGCATGTGATGTTTATCCTTTATGCATCTTATCTTGCTTTGATTGACGGTAGCATTTTAAGATGATCTCTCACTAAAATTATCAAGAAGTGTTCTCCCGAGTATGCACCGTTGCCAAAGTTAAATCGTGCCGAGACACCACGTGATGATCGGGTGTGATAAGCTCTCGTCCATCTACAACGGGTGCAAGCCAGTTTTGCACACGCAGAATACTCGAGTTAAACTTGACGAGCCTAGCATATGCAGATATGTCCTCGGAACACGGAGACCAAAAGGTCGAACGTGAATCATATAGTAGATATGATCAACATAGTGATGTTCACCATTGAAAACTACTCCATCTCACGTGATGATCGGTTATGGTTTAGTTGATTTGGATCACGTAATCACTTAGATGACTAGAGATGTCTGTCTAAGTGGGAGTTCTTAAGTAATATGATTAATTGAACTTAAATTTATCATGAACTTAGTACTGATAGTATCTTGCTTGTCTATGTTTGTTTGTAGATAGATGGCGTCTTTGTTGTTCCATTGAAGTTTAATGCGTTCCTTGAGAAAGCAAAGTTGAAAGATGATGGTAGCAATTACACGGATTTGGGTCCGTAACTCTGAGGTTATCCTCATTGTTGCCTGAAGAGTTACGTCCGGAAGCACCGCTGGGTGCCGAACTGCTTCTTGATGCAACCGACGCGTTAAACGTCTGCGCGAGCAAAGCTGATGACTACTCTATAGTTCGATGTGCCATGCTTTACGGCTTAGAACCGGGTCTTCAACGACGTTTTGAGCGTCATGGAGCATATGAGATGTTCCAGAGTTGAAGTTAATTTTTCAAGCAAATGCCGGATTGAGAGATATGAAGTCTCCAATAAGTTCTATAGCTGCAAGATGGAGGAGAATAGTTACATTAGTGAACATATACTCGAGATGTGCGGGTATAACAATCACTTGATTCAACTGGGAGTTAATCTTCACGATGATAGTGTCATTGATGAAATTCTTCAATCATCGCCACCAAGCTACAAGAGCTTCGTGATGAACTATAATATGCAAGGGATGAACAAGACTATTCGAGCTCTTGGCGATCTTTGAAAGCAGCGGAGGTAGAAATCAAGAATGAGCATCAAGTGTTGATGGTCAACAAGACCACTAGTTTCAAGAAGAAGGGCAAAGGGAAGAAGAAGGAACTTCAAAAAGAACAGCAAGCAAGTTGCTGCTCAAGAGAAGAAACCCAAATCTGGACCTAAGCACTGGCCGAGTGCTTCTCTCGCAAGCGATCGACATTTGAAGCGGAACTGCCCCAAGTATTTGGCGGATAAGAAGGATGGCAAAGTAAACAAAGGTATATGTGATATACATGTTATTGATGTGTACCTAACTAGAGCTCGTAGTAGCACTGGGTATTTGATCTGGTTCATTGCTAATATTTGCAACTCGAAGCAGGGACTACGGAATAAGCGAGCACGGCCAAGGGCGAGGTGACGATCGCGGCGTGGGAAACCGTTCCAAAGTCGATGTGATCGCGGTCGACACGCTACCTCTACATCTACCATCGGGATTAGTTCTAGACCTGAATAATTGTTATTTGGTGCCTGCGTTGAGCATGAACATTATATCTGGATCTTGTTTAATGCGAGACGGTTATTCATTTAAATCAGAGAATAATGGTTGTTCTATTTATATGAGTAATATCTTTTATGGTCATGCGCTCTTGAAGAGTGGTCTATTTTTATTGAATCTCGATAGTAGTGATACACATATTCATAATGTTGAAGCCAAAAGATGCAGAGTTGATAATGATAGTGCAACTTATTTGTGGCACTGCCGTTTAGGTCATATCGGTGTAAAACGCATGAAGAAACTCCATCTTGATGGACTTACGGAATCACTTGATTATGAATTACTTGGTACTTGCGAACCGTGCCTCATGGGCAAGATGACTAAAACACCATTCTCCGGAACTATGGAGAGAGCAACAGATTTGTTGGAAATCATACATACAGATGTATGTGGACCGATGATTGTTGAGGCTCGTGGCGGATATCGTTATTTTCTCACCTTCACAGATGATTTAAGCAGATATGGGTATATCTACTTAATGAAACACAAGTCTGAAACATTTGAAAAGTTCAAAGAATTTCAGAATGAAGTGGAGAATCATTGTAACAAGAAAATAAAATTTCTGCGATCTAATCGTGGAGGAGAATATTTGAGTTATGAGTTTGGTTTACATTTGAAACAATGCGGAATAGTTTCGCAACTCACGCCACCTGGAACACCACAACGAAATGGTGTGTCCGAACGTCGTAATCGTACTTTACTTGATATGGTGCGATCTATGATGTCTCTTACCGATTTACCGCTATCGTTTTGGGGTTATGCTTTGGAGACGGCCGCATTCACATTAAATAGGGCACCATCAAAATCTGTTGAGACGACGCCTTATGAACTGTGGTTTGGCAAGAAACAAAAGTTGTCGTTTCTTAAAGTTTGGGGCTGCGATGCTTATGTGAAGAAACTTCAAGCAGATAAGCTCGAACCCAAATCAGAGAAATGTGTCTTCATAGGATACCCAAAAGAGACTGTTGGGTACACCTTCTATCACAGATCCGAAGGCAAGACATTCGTTGCTAAGAATGGATCCTTTCTAGAGAAGGAGTTTCTCTCGAAAGAAGTGAGTGGGAGGAAAGTAGAACTTGATGAGATAACTGTATCTACTCCCTTATTGGAAGGTAGTTCATCACGAGAACCGGTTCTGTGACGACTACACCAATTAGTGAGGAAGCTAATGATATTAATCATGAAACTTGAGATCAAGTTTCTGCTGAACCTCGTCGGTCTACGAGTAAGATCCGCACTGAGTGATACGGTAATCCTATTCGGAAGTCATGTTACTTGACGATGATGAACCTACGAACTATGAGGAAGCGATGATGAGCCCAGATTCCAAAAATGGCTAGAGGCCATAGAATCTAAGATGGGATCCATGTATGAAAACAAAGTATGGACTTTGGTTGACTTGCCGATGATCGGCAAGCCATTGAGAATAAATGGATCTTTAAGAAGAAGACCGACGCTGATGGTAATGTTCTTCGTTATAAAGCTCGACTTGTTGCGAAAGGTTTTCGACAAGTTCAAGGGGTTGACTACGATGAGACTTTCTCACCCGTAGCGATGCTTAAGTCTGTCCGAATCATGTTGGCTATTGCTGCATTTCATGATTATGAAATTTGGCAAATGGATGTCAAGAATGCATTCTTGAATGGATTTCTAGAAGAAGAGTTGTATATGATGCAGCCGGAAGGTTTTGTTGATCCAAAAGGTGCTGACAAAGTGTGCGAGCTCCAGCGTTCCATTTATGGACTGGTGCAAGCATCTCGGAGTTGGAATAAACGCTTTGATAGTGTAATCAAAGCATATGGTTTTATACAGACTTTTGGAGAAGCCTGTATTTACAAGAAAGTGAGTGGGAGCTCTGTAAGCATATGGTTTTATACAGACTTTTGGAGAAGCCTGTATTTACAAGAAAGTGAGTGGGAGCTCTGTAGCATTTCTAGTTTTATATGTTGATGACATATTGTTAATTGGAAATGATATAGAATTTCTGGATAGCATAAAGGGATACTTGAATAAAAGTTTTTCTATGAAAGACCTCGGTGAAGCTGCTTACATATTGGGCATCAAGATCTATAGAGATAGATCAAGACGCTTAATAGGACTTTCACAAAGTACATACCTTGACAAAATTTTGAAAAAGTTCAAAATGGATCGAGCAAAGAAAGGATTCTTGCACGTGCTACAAGGTGTGAAGTTGAGTCAAACTCAATGCCCGACCACAGCAGAAGATAGAGAAAATGAAAAATGTTCCTATGCTTCAGCCATAGGCTCTATCATGTATGCAATCTTGTGTACCGGACTGACGTGCGCTTAGCAATAAGTTTGGCAGGAAGGTACCAAAGTAATCCAGAGTGGATCATTTGGACAGCGGTCAAGAACATCTGAAATACGAAAAGGACTAAGGATATGTTTCTCGTATATGGAGGTGACAAAGAGCTAGTCGTAAATGGTTACGTTGATGCAAGCTTTGACACCGATCCGGACGATTCTAAATCGCAAACCGGATCGTGTTTTTATTAAGCGGTGGAGCTGTAAGTTGGTGCAGTTCTAAACAAAGCGTCGTGGCGGGATCTACATGTGAAGCGGAGTACATAGCTGCTTACAAGCAGCGAATGAAGGAGTCGGATGAAGGAGTTCATTTCCGATCTAGGTGTCATACCTAGTGCATCGGGACCAATGAAGATCTTCTGTGACAATCTTGGTGCAATTGCTTACAGCAAAGGAATCCAGATTTCACAACAGGACCAAGCACATCAAGAGACGCTTCAATACCATTGGGACCAAGTCCAAGTGGGAGACATAGAGATTTGCAAGATACATACCGATCTGAATGTTGCGGACCGTTGACTAAGCCTCTCTCACGAGCAAAACATGATCAACACCAAGACTCCATGGGTGTTAGAATCATTACTATGTAATCTAGATTATTGACTCTAGTGCAAGTGGGAGATCTGAAGGAAATATGCCCTAGAGGCAATAATAAAGTTATTATTTATTTCCTCATATCATGATATATGTTTATTATTCATGCTAGAATTGTATTAACGGAAACATGATACATGTGTGAATACATAGACAAACACATAGTCACTAGTATGCCTCTACTTGACTAGCTCATTAATCAAAGATGATTATGTTTCCGACCATAGACATGTGTTGTCATTTGATTAATGGGATCACATCATTAGAAGAATGATGTGAGTGACATGACCCATTCATTAGCCTAGCACTTGATCGTTTAGTGTCTTGCTATTGCTTTCTTCATGACTTATACAAAGTTCCTACAACTATGAGATTGTGCAACTCCGTTTACGGAAGAACACTTTGTGTGCTACCAAATGTCTACAACGAATCGGGTGATTATAAAGGTGCTCTACGGTGTTTCCGAAGGTACATGTTGGGTTGGCATAATTCGAGATTAGGATTTGTCACTCCGATTGTCGGAGAGGTATCTCTGGCCCTCTCGGTAATACTCATCACCTAAGCCTTGCAAGCATGTAACTAATAAGTTAGTTATGAGATGACGTATTCGGAACGAGTAAAGAGACTTGCGGTAACGAGATTGAACTAGGTATTGGATACCGACGATCAAATCTCGGGCAAGTAACATACCGATGACAAAGGGAACAAAGTATGTTGTTATGCGGTTTGACCGATAAAGATCTTCATAGAATATGTAGGAACCAATATGGGCATCCAGGTCCCGCTATTGGTTATTGACCGAGAATAGTTTTAGGTCATGTCTACATAGTTCTCGAACCCGTAGGGTCCGCACGCTTAACGTTTCGATGACAGTTTTATAATGAGTTTATAAGTTTTGATGTACCAAAGTTTGTTCGGAGTCCCGGATGTGATCACAGACATGACGAGGAGTCTCGGAATGGTCGAGACATAAAGATTGATATATTGGACGACTATATTCGGACACCGGAAAGGTTCCGGGAGTTTTCGGAGAAAACCGGAGTACCGGAGGGTTACCGGAACCCCCCGGGAAGTAATGGGCCTTGATGGGCCCTAGTGGAGAAAGAGAGGGGCCGGCCAGGGCAAGTGGCGCCCCCCTCCCCTTGAGTCCGAATAGGACAAGGAAGGGGGGGGGCAGCGCCCCCTTGCCTTCCCCCTCTCCTACTCCTTCCTTCCCCCTCCCTCTTGGATTAGGAAAAGAAGGGGGAAAACCTACTTGGAGTAGGTTTCCCCCTCCTAGGGCGCGCCTCCCCTTAGGCCGGCCCCCTCCTCCCTCCCTCCTTTATATACGGGGGCGGGGGGCACCCCATAGACACACAAGTTGATCTACGGATCGTTCCTTAGCCGTGTGCGGTGCCCCCTTCCACCATATTCCACCTCGGTCATATCGTCGCGAAGCTTAGGCGAAGCCCTGCGCCGGTAGAACATCAAGATCATCACCACGCCGTCGTGCTGACGGAACTCTCCCTTGACACTCGGCTAGATCGAAGTTCGAGGGACGTCATCAAGCTGAACGTGTGCTGAACTCGGAGGCTGCGTACGTTCGGTGCTTGGATCGGTCGGATCGTGAAGACGTACGACTACATCAACCGCGTTGTTCTAATGCTTCCGCTTACGGTCTACGAGGGTACGTGGACGAACACTCTCCCCTCTCGTTGCTATGCCATCACCATGATCTTGCGTGTGCGTAGGAATTTTTTTGAAATTACTACGTTCCTCAACACACTTGATGTATGTCTTGCCGTGCTTATCTGTGGTGACAATGGTATATTCACGTGATCCACTTGATGTATGTTTTGGTGATCAACTTGCGGGTTCCGCCCATGAACCTATGCATAGGGGTTGGCACACGTTTTCGTCTTGACTCTCCGGTAGAAACTTTGAGGAACTCTTTGAAGTACTTTGTGTTGGTTGAATAGATGAATCTGAGATTGTGTGATGCATATCGTATAATCATGCCCACGGATACTTGAGGTGACAATGGAGTATCTAGGTGACATTAGGGTTTTGGTTTATTTGTGTCTTAAGGTGTTATTCTAGTACGAACTCTTGAATGGATCGATCCGAAAGAATAACTTTGAGGTGGTTTCGTACCCTACTATAATCTCTTCATTTGTTCTCCGCTATTAGTGGCTTTGGAGTGACTCTTTGTTGCATGTTGAGGGATTGTTATATGATCTATCTATGTTATTATTGTTGAGAGAACTTGCACTAGTGAAAGTATGAACCCTATGCCTTGTTTCCTAGCATTGCAATACCGTTTACGCTCACTTTTATCATTAATTACCTTGCTGTTTTTATATTTTCAGATTACAAAAACCTATATCTACCATCCATATTGCACTTGTATCACCATCTCTTCACCGAACTAGTGCACCTATACAATTTGCCATTGTATTGGGTGTGTTGGGGACACAAGAGACTCTTTGTTATTTGGTTGCAGGGTTGTTAGAGACATCCTACGCCTCCCACAGATTGATAAACCTTAGGTCATCCACTTGAGGGAAATTTGCTACTGTCCTACAAACCTGTGCACTTGCAGGCCCAACAACGTCTACAAGAAGAAGGTTGTGTAGTAGACATCAGTGCTCCATCCATCAAAGTATGTATAGCCGAAATAAACAAATGAAATAATAAAGCTGACTTTGAACCCTAATTTTTAGCATCTTGGATCAGCAAAAATATTATAACTAATCAAATGTATATCAATTTGGTAATAACTTCCCATGACGCAAAAACTCATACTGCATCTATGGATCAAAATAAGCCAATCGGAGGTAACCAACCATACCTTACCATAAATTCCTTGACATAGGCATCAGTAAGCTAGTGTCAATCAAATATGTTGATGGGTGGATGCAAACCTTCGACTTAATTGCCTGTAAGCTTCATTCTTCTATTTCTTCCCTTCTATTGCTCTTTTGTACCAGAAGGCTGGATATTATTCTTGTCCTGCTAGCTTCCTTTGGGAACTCATGTCATGTTCTTTCAGTTCGTGGGCATTAGCCTTTGTAGTTTCTTATTTTTGTTGAACTGATAAGTCGAATGGGCGTCCCGGATATGATCTTGTTCTAAACATTTGGCAATCCTTCCTTGATCTTGGCCACTTCCAAGTTCCTTTGACTAATTTGGCACTCTGATCTTCAACGATTGATTTCCTCACCTCTTTACCTTTAGTAGCAAATGGCACCACCTTGATTGGATTTTATCATTTAAAATCAAATATGAAGTAGCACTCTTAGGACCATCTTTTTAATGTGATAAATTTCTTTGATCACCTCTTTCTTCTTCCTTGAGCACAGAAACAATTCTTTTTGATTGAACTGCTATTTGACATGTGATCATTCCTCAATTGTTGATCTTATTGGAGCTGCAAAATCTAGTTGAGATGGTCTGAAATATGATGGAGAATGTGGCCTTGAATCCTACATGTCCCACGATGAATATAAGGAGGATACAAAGTTTCTGCATTGAACTTCTCCCTTCGCTAATCCCAGTTTTCAAACTTGTGCTTTGGAGGTGACTTTGAATTCTTTGTATTACTTGGCAGATAAGCATTTCCCATTTCACTCTCCTTTTGATATCTAGCGAGTAACTCTTCAAATGTATTACTTGGCAGATAAAGCCTTTTTTGATAGCCTTTTGCCATGAAGACCAAGCTGAATATACTGGTTCATGTCTAAAGCCTCACCCAATTCGGCAATGTATTTATTTATTTTTGTATTTTTTTTCTCCATGTTTCCTATAAGTTATTATGCTAGCATCAACTTTCTCAAAAGATTTAAACCTTGGCTTCATGTTTCTCAAACCAAAATAGTTACAATATATAACTCTCATTTGAGAGCAAGTGTAAGCCGAATATGAAACAAGCAAATCTACCGATGTAGTATAAACTTTGAATAAAACAATGGCGAAAGCTTTACCTGTAATAAATTGTCACCATCAGCCTCTTCAAATGGTACTGTGTGTTGACCGATATGCTTTGTGACAATCTTATTGCTAACAAATAAATTACCCTTTTTCATGGTCCCTAAAAAATTTCATATGAGAATTTTGCTAATAAATGCATCAACAATAGAAGTTATGACTAAATCAAAAATTGATAAATTATTTGCAAGATGTGCCACTTTAAATATGCTGAAACAGCATGATGGTTGTGTTATGGATCCGCCATAATCTTTACAAGCACAATCCCGAAAGTTGAGGATCCGGCATGCCCAAATTAGTTCCTGTTAATTCTATCACATTTCCGTTCACCTTCGAATTTATTAAATTTATATCCACTATCTTGTCAGAAGAAGATGAACCATATTCCTTCTAATATGCACCTCCCACAAAGTAGCAACTAGTGGGATAGTGCTTGCAATGATACGAGTAGAAGCTAAGCTAGGCAGAGAATCTAGCTTGCAAATTAAGTACCACTCCTACTGCTAACTCTAATCACACATTCACTCAGTTTCAATTTACTTCGCATATTAGGTGTCTTGAGTCTTTGGTCAAGTTCATAGAAAACAATATGATAATTTACAATAAGAAATACAGTAGTACAATGTATCGTAAAAAAATCTCCAAATCTATGGGATGTGAAAATATATTCAATGAATCTAATGGCATTGATTTGGTATTGTAGATGCTGATAATTTTTCTCTTGTATAGACTTTGTTAAAGTTCACAAGGTTTGATTTAAGACTGGGGAAATAACTGAAACGGAGGAAGTACTACTGCCTTACACTAACCAATATCTTGCAAAATGCGTCTCTACTACAAACGAGTAGCAAGCTCTGGATTAACTTCAACCCAGAACCTTGGTCCTCGCACGTCCCACGGAGAAAATATGGATTCTGCCACTGTTGTTTCTTTATCTCATCGTGCGGTTTCTAAGCCCAGTTCTTTTCCCAGAATCTAGAGATTCTCCCAGAATCCGACCCCTCCCCAGATTCTCCCAGAATCTTTGAGCCCCATTTGTTTAACAATCCTATCTAGTTAGACCCTAATTAGATAAGATTGTTAAACAAATGGGGCTGAAAGATTCTGGGAGAATCTGGGGATCTTTCAGCCCCATATGTTTTACAATCCTATCTAGGTAGACCCTAACTAAAAAGGATTGTAAAACAAATGGGGCTCAAAGATTCTTTGAGAATCTAGGGAGGGATCGGATTCTGGGAGAGTCCCCATATTCTGGGAAAAGAACTGGGCCCTAGAATCATATGCCCCACTCACTCCTCCACGCAGTTTGTTAATGTTCATGGTGCTACAATGCATTCGATTCTCCAACCAAAAAAAAGAAAGAAAGAAATAGGACCGTTCCTGCAAAAATGCTTGATGTTCATTCGAATCATGGCCTTTTCCGGCTCGATGTAGCACTATAAAAAGGGGCATCGAGTTGAGAAGAGAGAGGCACGCAACACCAAGGCAGAGGAAGCAACTTCCTTCCTAGCCATAGATACAAGCCAAGCCATGGAGTGTGGTCATTGCCGCGAGGGCCAGTCCATCCCGCGCGGAGCACGCGCTGTGCATTGCGCGCATTGCCGCGGGGTGACGCGCGTCGGTCGGCGGCACGGCGCCGTCGGCTTCGTCGTGAACATGATCACCAACATGGCGGGCGGCGGCCGCACGAGGCCGGCAACGCCGCCGAGGCTGCGGGAGGCGGGCTACCCCAGAGCCCACGGCGACAAGCGCGCCCTCCTGGTCGGCATCAGCTACGCGGGCACGCATCTTCCTGAGCTGAGCGGCCCCGTCACCGACGTCAAGAGCATGAGCTTCCTGCTCACCCACAAGTACGGGTTTCCAAGCCAGTGCATCCTCGTCCTCACCGGTAACGACGGACGAACACCAACATCCGATTCGAGTTTCTTGTCTGATTCACTGATTGTCGTTCTTGTGCTGCTTGCCATTGCCAGATGAGGAGCGCGACCCGTACCGGACGCCGACCAAGTCCAACATCCTGCTGGCGATGCGGTGGCTCGTGCACGGCTGCAGCTCCGGCGACTCCCTCGTGTTCCACTTCTCCGGCCACGGCGACCAGGTGCGCGACGACGACGGCGACGAGCGGGACGGGAAGGACGAGGTGCTCTGCCCGCTCGACTCGGACCCGGACGACTACGGCAGCGACATCCGGGACGACGAGATCAACGCGGCCCTGGTCCGGCCGCTCGTGCACGGCGTCAGGCTCCACGCCATCGTCGACGCCTGCCACAGCGGCACCATCCTCGATCTCCCCCACCTCTGCAAGATCAAAAAGTAGTTTCTTTCTCTTACCGTAAGGTAAATGTGTATCCCCGGCACCGGCACCTCACGTACTACGTAGAAATAACGCCATTGTTTTGCCATTTTGGAGGAACGGAGAAGCTGAGTGGACGGACCAGAGCGCTCCGAACGGCGCCTGGAAGAAGACGAGCGGCGGGCAGGCGGTCCTGATCAGCGGCTGCGCCGACACCCAGACATCGACGGACGGGATCGGCGACGAGCTCGTGGGCATGGGGGCCCTGACGTACAGCTTCTTCACGGCGGCGCTGTTCGCGCAGCGGACGCCCACCTACGCGCAGCTGCTGGCGACGATAAAGGCCATCATCCGCGAGCGCAACGCCGACGGGCGGATCAACTGCAAGCTCCCCGCGCCCGTCTGCTCGCTCGTCCGCAAGGTGGTCAACTTCAGCGGCGTGCAGGAGCCGCAGCTGACTTCGTCGGACAAGTTCGACATCAAACGGACGCAGTTTCTGCTATGATTGAAATATCACGACATCAACCACGCTCTGCCCTCTGCAGCTCAATAATTACGGCAAGCTTTCCTACCTGTTCGTGACAACTGACAAGTCAAACCAACCGGTGTACGGTCTTCGTGGTGAGACCTGAATTGTGCTGGATCAGTCACGGGCCATCCAGCGGCGCCGCTTGTGTTTTACGTGTATTATTACATAGTATTTCTCAAGAATAATAAATTTGGTGTTTTTAAGTTTTAACTAGCAAAACAGTTTGTGCGTTGCAACGGGAGAAAAAAGAACATAATCTCTAATGGCCATGACCACATTTTACTGCATCATCGAAATACAATATCACTCTCACTTTCGTGAAATCGTGAATAACTTTTGAAATATTAGAAACATTTTTTTAAACTCGTGAAAATATTTCAAATAATGAACATTTTTCAAATTCTTGAACATTTTTACAGATTTCAAACATTTTTCTAAAATCATGAACAATTTTTTAATTCATGAAATTTCATACTATTTGCAAACAAATGTGAGCATTTTTTAAAACATTTTTCTTCAAAAGGCCAACATTTGTACAATCGACGAACATTTTATTGAAAATTGATGGAACAGATTGAAATTCACGAACGTTTTTTGATTGAACCAGCATTTTTTTCAATGCACGATCATTATTTGAATCAGCAAAACTTTTATGAAACAACAAACTATTTGGCAAGTCATGATCATTTTTTGAATTTTTAGGATATTTTTCAGTTCATGAATTTTTTTAATTGCCAATTTTTTTTTCAATTTCATTAACATTTTTTAATACAAGACTTTTCTCAAAAATGATGAACGTTATTTTATTTCCCGAACATTTGTTTTAAAAATTCCCAACATTTTATTGAATATGCAAACTTTTCTTTAAAATCCTAAATATTTTCTGAATCTGCAAACATCTATGAGTTATTAAACATTTTATTTCAAAATTCTTTTTTTAATTACTGAAACTTTTTGAAGTCGCAAATTATTTAAAGTAGAAAAAAAGGAATACAGAAAAGAAAAACCAAAAATCAAAATCAAAATTAAAAAAACAGACCGCACAGACATGGGCCGGCCAAGAAGAGCGTAGTATAGGAGGTTCGCACTACATGGGCTGGCCCAGGCGGGGATTCCTCTTTGTGAAACTTTTTTTATCACTTATAGATGGCAATGGTGGGTAATATTTTACAATTTTGGGGCAATTTCGTTGACATGCCGCCAGAAGCAATAGCCCCTTTATTATTATATAAAATATATAAAATATATAATATAGGCATACAAAAAGGGCAGCCCTACGCGTCAGCCGGAGGATAATGAGAAAATATCTGCCGCTCCGTTGACCATTGGATAGACACACTAACGACCGTTTGATGAGTCCACGTGAGTAGTCACCCCTTTGCAACAGGAGTGATGTTGTAGTATTTTCTGCAACAGATGTCTTGTTGCAGAAAATTTCCGCAACCGAGGTCTTGTTGCGGAAGTTCAGCAACAAAGGTCTTGTTGCAGAAAGATATATATTAAAATCCTTTATTGCAAAAGCACTTCCAGCTTGTGGATGTGTCTGTCGTCATTGCAACAAGACCCTTGTTGCAATTGCAACGGGGTCTTTGCTGCAAAAAACATCATCATCACTAGAACATTTTGGGATTTAAAAGATACAAAACAGTGAAACATTACACAACTTAATTAAGCACTCGAATGAACCGCACTTAATTATACATAACTTGAACTTCAATATAATTAATATATCACTCAATGGAACCATTTCTCTCATAGATTGCACATACACATAGCACATAAACATTACATACAGCAATTGAACACACACATGCCACGTAAGCATTACATACAACAATTGAACACACACATTTTCTGCATGTTGGGGAACAAAATCATTTATCCATGAACGACTCCCAAAGTCCTCATATATATACTTCTTTCTTTTTTTTGAAATTTTCTTTCTTTTCTTTTCTTTTTACTCCACGTATAAGATTTATCTGAAGCCAGACTTCAAAAAGTTTGACCAAATATATATTAATAGATATCAACATCTTCAATATTAGAGTTATATAATAGCAAATATTAGTTTCACGATGCATCTAACGATACTAATTTTGTATAGTGACTGTTGACTTCAGACAAACCTTATACGCAGATTAAAAAGACAAGATTAAGGGGGGATTAGATGATTCGCCACACTTTATCAGGGGTTTTGATGATTTGCCGTAGGTCGTTACTTATATCATCCCATCAGAAAGATGAACAACGCTTAGTACAGACGCCACAAATAGCTGGATGAACCCGTACGTGCTTCACTTGCAAACTAATAATAATCTATATTAGTACTACTTGGGTACTTAGGTTAGCTCCTCCTAGTGCGAGGCCTCCACTAACCTAAATCATTCCTTACTGTACGTCCACATTTGCATCAGATGCATGTCAAGGTGGTCTTCACTCATCAGTTGCTGCCACACCGTATGTCCGCCCGGAGGAGGAGCATCCAAGTGAAGAAGCCTGTCAGGCACGGAACACCTTGGCCCTCACAGGGCCGTCCGGCGTGTAAGCGGCAATGTCCATGGGTTCCGTGAGCAGCAGCAGCAGCTCGTCCTGAATGCAGGTGTACATCTCCCCGCAGAGCCTCTCGAGGATCTTGTCGAGGTTGACGACCTCCTGCTTCACCTTCACTATCTCCTCGTCAGGCAGCGCCGGGATATTCGTCACGAGCACCTTCGACAGCTGCTCCACGTGGCGCTCCAGCTGCTCCTGCTGGCTCTCAAACAGATTTTGCGCTGGGGCGAAGCTGCCCCGCTCTGACCGGTGCGCCTGCAGTTCACCGCCGAACATGTGGTAGGCAAACGCATAAGATCGTGACACCACCTGCCGTGACCACAGCAGGCGCTGGTGTGCATCGGTCAGCCAGTCGCCGTCCCTGATCAGCCTTGGTCGCAGGTGGTTCGACTCCAGCTGTTTCACTTTCTCTTTGATGGCCGGCCCCAGCTTTTCGTGCTGCTCCTTGTATGAGTCCTCATGGATCTTGAACCGGTTGCAGTAATGCGCGTATCGCTCTAGCTGCCGCCTGCCCGTGTCCACCTTGTCCTTGCTCTCTTTGTAGCGGTTGCAGCTGTGGCCCTCAATGTTTGTCCATGTGTGCGCGCTACCTGTGGGTCCACCACATAGCCAGCTGCATTCATAAAAGAACTAATAATCAATAACTGATTTAAGTCGGAGTAGGATGCATGCAGCAACATAAGAACATTCCTCAGAGAATGAGTGAACTAGCATGTAAGCACTGCAATAAGCATGTGCAGGAATAATGGGATGAAAATTATCCCAAAGGCACACTGATGAGCAGTTCACAGATTGCTCACATGTTTTCACGGACAGATGACCCCATATGTAAAAAGAGCTTACCACATATACTGGCCACACTTGCACTTGACCAGGTTGCAACCGTCACGCTTCTCAATCGGCTTGAAGCACTTGGGGCAGCTCTTGGTGTTTTTAACAATCCATTTGATGTTCTCTGACTCGCCATGGATCCTGGTGTTCCACTGCTTCCATATGTTACACGGGCACGGTGAGTGTGTCTGCTCCATACAGTTGAAGCAGAAGCTGACACCACAGAGACACTTGACCTCGCAGTAACGATCACCAGTGCCCACACGGATTGCGCGTCCACAGTGTGGGATGCTGGGGCACCACTTCACAAAGTCATTGTCCTCAAGATAAGACTCCAGTAGGAAGCGATCAAAGCGCTTGGCTGCATCGGGGTACTTCTGGCCAAGTAGGCGCTGCACAATGCCCTCATCGCAAATAGCCAAGCACTTCACCTCCATGCAACGTATCTGCTTCTTGCCACTGTCTATGGCTGCATTGAAGTGCTCTGTCCAACCTGGAAATTTTTTGAAGTGCCCCGGTAAGCAAATGTTTTTGTTTTTATTTTCAGGTGTTAGGGGTAAGCGAGAGCTGCGTAGACGTGTTTTGCAAGTGATTTTAATCCTCTGCCGTTGCTGGTGGTGGTGGTTGCATTGCATAAGATCAGTCATTGTACATATCAGAATAACTGTACACCTTAAAGTAACTATGCAGGGTCAGAAGATAACTACTGAGGAGAAGGCATGATGAACTCACAGTCATTGCAGAAGCAATGGCCACAGTCCATAGTCGAGACAGCGGCCGGGGACAAGTCATCATCAAAGCACACATTGCATTGGACACTTCTCGAGGGTGTTCTTGAGGCACCTAATAGCATGCTACTCTTCTCCTGCAGTACAATGCCTGCTTCTCTGAGCATGCGGTCTCGCCCCTTCCTGTCAAGGCAATCATAGATGCAGTCTATCTTCCATCGGTGGTGAATGAAGAGACTGCGCGCCTGGTGCTGCTTGATATTGAGCAAATTCATCATTGTGGACAAGTCTTCTTGCTGTAGGTACAGTAGATAGATAAAGAAACAGTCAGTGAACCTCAACTAGCAGTAGAAGGACTGAATCTAACTCTGAAATCATAAGAAATGGCCAGCATGGCCCATTACCTGGGCCGCAGAAAGGGTGTCTTCTGTAATAGCCTAAAACAACAATTATAAATGTTAAAACCTTAATTAAACAACCATAAAGAATCTTCTTTAAAAAATATTATACATTCTAGTGCAGCTGGCTAATCCGGACACATAAATCACAGACAATGCAAAATACAAGTACAGATGATTGGATACAATAAGTAGTTTGAGCGAATAATCAATATTTTACTGTAAAGATGAGAGGTTCAGAGCTTTGAGCTTTGGTAACAGACAGGAGCTGAAACTATCAGCAAACCAGGAATGGCATCCATGCTTTATGCCTTCATGTTGCAGTTATTGTCTTATAAATGATTTGTATGGTGCTTAAAATTATAATTAGCAGAACAGATTATTCATTCAGGAAGGGAAGCTGTGCATGTCATAGTGTGTCATCTACTAGTACATAAAATGTGATTCATAATAATTTTACTATGGTATCAGCAAACCAGGAACTGAAAGATCTTGCAACTAAAACAGAGTTTGGAACCAAGAGAGCTGCTTGATTTCAAGCACGGTCACGCCACTAGCAATATTTTTTCGCTGATCAATCACATTGGGACTCTGTTTCAGTCGGCATTAACAGCAGATTCCAACCCCGCCCCGTCTGGAGCCGATCTGGCGAGGAAACTGCTTGGCGGAACTAGTGCGCTGCTGAAAGGGGATAAGAGAGGCTTCCAGAGCAGAATGCAGAGACGCGTAAACTAGAAGTCTTTAAAAAAAAGGACGCGAAGTTCGGCCTGGTCTGGCGAAGGGTCAGGAGCACGTGGAGGCTCGAATCCCCCCGATCTCGCCCCGATAACCCGCACGCGCACGCAATCCAAGGGCGCGGAATCCGCCGGCCGGCCGGCCGCGAGAGCTCACCCAGCAATCGACGCGGCGCTCCGAGAGCGGCGGGTCGTCCTCGAGCAGGCCGAGGTCGTCCTCGTCCGCCCCCACCGCCAGGCCGTCCCAGTCGGCCGCCTCCTCCCCCTCCTCCTCCTCCTCCTCCTCCCCGTCGCCGTCGTCGTCGTAGTAGTAGTAGCAGTCGTCGTCGCTGGCCATGGCGATGGCGGGGCTTGATCGCGGCCGGGGTGGGGGAGCAGGGGGCGGGGGAGAAGGAAGGAAGGGGAGCGAGGGTTTTTCCGGAAAGGCTTCGGGGAGAAGGCTTGGCAGTTTGGTCGCGGATTTTGGCCGGTGGCTGGTGGCTGGGTAAGCCGGAGTGGACCGCTGGCAGAGGCCAGAGGGGTTTAAAGGCGGACGCTTTTCGTCTCCGGAGGGCAAAAGCCGGAAGGTCAGGGGAGGTTCGACTCGGGCGTGTTGGAACCGGACGGTAACCTATATCACAATCCACCTGAAGGACAAATACTACTACAAGTTACCGAAGGGTAATCCTTTCCTTGGAGAATCAGGTAACGCGCTCACCTATTATTGTAGAGTGCATGCAATTATGCCATGTCGCTTTCACAATTAATTATGTACCTAGAATCACGACGCTTATTTTGAAACGGGGTGAGTGCACGGTGGGCCCGGCTAACTTATTGGCGGTGCACATGCAAGCTATGCCACCTCACCATGATTGTTAGGTGGGGGAGATAGCATGTGCTTTTGTTTGGTAACAAAATGTAGCATTGGAGTTTGGGGGAAGGGAGCAACACCGCGTGTAAGGCTGGAAGTTGTTTGGTTGGATTTTGCAACTGGTACGTGGTGTGTGATTGCTCGGTTAATTTTTCGTTCTTATTTGCTAGTATAGCCGAAAGTTTTTAGTCGCGTCGAACTTTTTCAAGTCAAGCTTGTTAGGATACAGTTAGTGTTTGAATCAAACATGTTATATCCTTGGCCTTTTGTATAATGCGAGTGAAAGGACATGTGATGCCCTCATGTTTGGTTTTGGTAATTGATGACATTCTCTATGGACTAATGGTTGTTTTGAGCTATATTTGAAGGATTTGTCCATAGGTTTTCTTGAAGTCCATGTGTTGGTTTCAAGGAGTTTATGTGTTGATCAAGGTGCTATTAACGATTTATCCAAAGATTGGTCATGTGTGAGTTGAGCTTATTGCAAACAAGTCTTGAAGAATAAGATTGTGTGAACATTCGTGTTTACCTTCAAGACATCATCTTAATGGAGAGAGTTGGAAAGATTTAAGGTTGATCAAGAATATCTACACAGAGTGATTCAAGTTGGTCAACACACAAAGCGTAGATGTACCAAGTGGGATCAAGTGATCTCATGGTATGGTGAGCATTGTCATTACGCTTTGTGTACTAATCCATGGTCTACGCGAGACTTCTTTGTGGGGTTAGGTATGTTTCCATGGGCTTGCGCCAAAAGGAAGATATCATACAACCCATGAAGAGGATGACATCAAGTGGTGATCGTCATCAAGATTGCGGTGTGCAAGTTCAGGTGGAGCATCACAAAGAGATCAAGTGCTTCAAGCTTGCCGTCCATTCTGGTGACAATGGACTTGTGAAGATGTGCCGAAGAGTGGCTCACCCATAGTGGAGTATGGGGAGCAATCAACTAGTCTTCATCGACCCAACGCAATCAAGAAAGGTGGTCCATCTTAAGGAGGACAAGATCGTCATCATCTAGCTCAAGTGGATTAGCGCAAGGCAAGGTTTGCCCTTGATAGGTTTTCTATTTTACCGGTCTCATGGTGGTAGTTGGGAGACCGGTTATAGGATTGATTGGTGTACTATTAAGGTGGGCTCTCAAATTGGTAGCTTGTTTATATCGTTCGTAGAGAGCTCAAACCATTGCATCCTTGCTTCAGATTTCTTGGTTCTTGTTTGGTTCTTCTCCTTGTGAGATTTGGAGCTTATGGTCATCTTCATGACAAGCTCGAGTTCATCGAAAACGAAGTTCACATGCATCTTCTATGATGTGTTTCAATGTTGGGGTTTTTGTCGGTTCTTCATTCATAGAGGTTTCACATCTCTATACCTTTGGCATTTTTCTACTGCATCTTCTTACTATAACCAGTCGATGTTGGATGCTAGTCGTCGTCATCTATCCAACAAGCTTGAGTTTGCTCAACTCAGAGCTCATATGCAGGAGTTGTGGCAGTTCTAGTTTTCCTAGTGCATCTGTTTTGCTTCGGGCTTGCGTGTTGCACCCCTGCGGTAGTACCGCTCTGGGCAACGGTAGTACTGCTTGTAAGCGGTAGTACCATCCCTGTCGGGCAGTAGTACCGCTTGCAATAGGTACTTCTGTTGTCCAGTTCCGCGGCTTCTACCGCTGTTTTTTCTGGGGGTTTTGTTTTTCGTGTCGGATTCAACGGGGCGACAGTACCGCCCATAAGTGGTAGTACCGACCCGGTCGGGCGGTAGTACCACTAGTGCAGTACTGTCATCGCGCTCTGCTCTGCCCTGCCTCCTCTGCTCTTATGTTCTGCTGCTCCCGCGGTAGTACCGCTCGGATGAGCGGTAGTACTACTCTAGGCGACTCTACCGCCCTATGTTTCTAGTCGTTGCTCTACTTTTCCTGTTACTGCCGCCCAAGCGGTAGCACCGCTAGTGTGCGGGCTGAGCACATAACGGTTGGATTTTTTCCCACCTATAAAAGGGGGTCTTCTTCCCCATTGAACCTCATCCCTTTAGCTCGTGTTTGCCCCCCCCCATTGTTGACCTTCTTCGAGCTTACTATCTCTCAATACCTCCATGGATTCTTGCTATTTGGGGGGGGGGGCAGAGGGAGGAGATCTAGATCCACACTTCCACCAATCACTTTCTCCTCTATGTGAGGGGAACCCCTCTTGGATCTAGATCTTGGAGTTCTTGGTGTTCTCCTTCTTGTTCTTCCTCTCCTTTTTCTCCATATCTTTTGTTGCTTTGGTGGGATTTGAGAGTGAGGGACTTGGCACTCCGTGTACCCTTGCCATTGCATTAGTTGCATCGGTTTGAGTTCTCCACGGTGATACGTGGAAGTTACAAGTTGAGAAGTTTATTAATCTTGGGTTCTTGGTACCCTAGAGCTTGTTCCTCTTGGGTGCTTGGGCACCCTAGACGGTTGGTGGTGTTTGGAGCTCAATCATTATGGTGTAAAGCTCCGGGCAAGCGTCGGGGCCTCCAATTAGGTTGTGGAGATCGCCCCGTGCAATTTGACGGGTACCGGTGACCGCCCCAAGAGTTGCCAAAGTGTACGGGTTCGGTGACCGCCCCCAAGGGTTGCCAAAGTGTACAGGTTCGGTGACCGCCCTCAAGGGTCCCTTAGTAGAATCACGACATCTTGCATTCTGCAAGGGTGTGAGGAGATTATGGTGGCCCTAGTGGCTTCTTGGGAAGCATTGTGCCTCCACACCGCTCCAAACGGAGATTAGCATCCGCAAGGGTGTGAACTTCGGGATACATCGTCGTCTCTGCGTGCCTCGGTTATCTCTTAGCCGAGCCCTTTACTTATGCACTTTGTGATAGCCATAGTGTTTCATGTTATATATCTTGCTATCACCTAGTTGTTTATCTTGCCTAGAATAAGTTGTTGGTGCACACAGGTGAGCCTAGTTGTTTTAGGTTCTGTGCTTGACAAATTAAATGCTATCTTTATTCCGCATTGTTCAAGCCTAAATCATAATTATTTTAAAGCACCTATTCACCCCCTCTAGGCGACATCCACGATCTTTCAGCGAGGCACGCCATGATGTGACACATGATAGCTAGATAGCAACATGCACGCGGGGAGCTGGCTGTATGTGTCAGCACCCGGGCAGATGGTGGTGCGGCACCTCAAGGAGGAGTGCACGTATTCATTGCCCCGAGAGTAGGTGAGTTTGCCGAAACTCATTAAAATCCAAACAAGTGGTGGTGCCATGAGCAAGTTTCTCGGTTGTTGTCATTGCTAGTTTCTCGGTTGATGAACCGCGTGCCTCGAATTATTCTAACAAGTGGTACCATGAGCAAGTTTTGAAATCAAGGTTATAATTGATCGAGAGGAAGATCAAAGGTAATCATGTGTACGATAGTTGTGTCGACAAAATCATTGGGGAGAACAACAAAAAGCAATGAGATCGATTGGTCATTTGGTCACATAAAAATTGGCAAATCACACGCTTCATGACAAAAGAATCATGAGGCTATGCAACTAATCGGTTGAGATCGTTTGATTAGGTCCGGTTGTTGGAAATATGCCCTAGAGGCTAATAAAGTTAAGTTTATTTTCAATACTAGTGTTGGTTCCTAAATATGAGATTCAAAGGAAAACCTAATTGCATGTGTGGAATAATAAACACCAACTGAACCTCTATTTAGGTCTCTGGCCTAGCTCGTGTATTGTTGATGGCATTGTTTTCTTGATCATGGACATTGTTAATGTAACAAGGATGACGACAATAATGAGAACACATCGTTCGTGTAACAACGGTGTTGGATAAACACACTTATGAAATACTGCGAGATCATGTGTCAACATGTTGTCTGTATTTTCTCAAAATGTTACATTAACGTTTATTTGTGTGCTTAGACCATGAGAATATCATAGACCCAGATACCAGATGGTTAATGCAGTGTCATCAAACGTTACTTTGTAACTATGTAATTATAATTGTGACTTTCTGACTTGTCGCGGTGCTAGATATTTCAAGACAAGGACTTTCCGCTATAACAGTGGAGATATACACTTTCGGCCCACCCGATATAACGATGTCCAACATCGCCCAACCAGGTGTTGTGACTAAGGAGTTAGGCTCGGGGACACTGGAATACAGACACAAGAAAGGATTACAAATAGGTAACGAGCATAGCTAGGTATGATGATCAAGGAATTGATCACATGGATGTCTCAAAGTCTTGCCTCGGGTTGTGTAACATATCGGGAGGCAAATGTTATAGTATGCAATAATACAAGGTTGGTTCCATAAAAAATTCGATGATATGTGAGAATCATTACATGTGTCCATATCCTACTAACGGTTATTGACCTGAAGGTGATCGGACATGTCTGTATATGCTCGAACCTATAGGTTCTCACTCTTAATGTTTAGTGATACATAGGAATGCTACCATTTTATGGGGATCAAGAGAGGGGTCCCGAAACTACTTTGGAGGATCTCAAAAGTGTTTCGAGAGGTCCGAGTGTTCCGATGATGTCTAAAAGTGTTCCATAAGGTACCAAAAGGTTCTAGAACATGGTGGAAACTTCCAGGGAGGTTCAGAAGGTCCTCTAATATTTGAAACAATTTTGAAAGGATCCTAATTAATGGGATGGCCCCTTTGCTTGGGGGCAAGGTATCCGGGCCAGGTCGACCGAACCCTCCCTGCCTTTGAGGGCAAGGCAAGCTTGGATGGAGTCCTAGTGGCAGGACTCCTCCTCTTGCATGGACAAGCCCCTTCCTCGACACATATATAAGGAGGACCTATTTGGAAATGTTGTAGAAAACAAAAAAATCGCCCTACGATCACCCGGGAAGAATATGAAGATGCATTAACGGTTAGGATATCGATCGTTATCGACTCTGAGTAGCAGTGGAAGTAGAAGAGTCAGCATAGATTGTAATTGGAGTCCCTTGAATTGTAGGTGAATGATCCCGTGAAGCACCCACGAACAGTCCCTCGAACGAAAGATCGAAAGCATGGACTCTCTACAAGTTCAAGTGTACGGTCTTCATAATCCGACAGCGCTTCGCTGTCCAGAGCTAATCATCATGGGAGAATTAGAGGGGGGAGATTACAACCACATTGGGCTTCTAATTATGAGGATTGGAGGATCTAGGTCAAGCTCTAATTGATCAACTAGGACCAACTAGAACTAGAGAACTAAAGGAGGCTCCAAAACTTGTGTAGAGAAAAGGTGCAAAAGCCTCTAGTATATATAGGTTGGAGGGGAGAGGGAGGGGCGCCACAAGTTGGGAAAGGACTCCCCTCCTTGGCCAGCCAAGAGGACAGGGAGTCCCCCTCCAATTCAGCCTCCCCTCCCTTCCCCAAGTGGGAAGGAGGGTGATACGTCTCCAACGTATCTATAATTTTTGATTGTTCCATGCTATTATATTATCTGTTTTGGATGTTTAATAGTCATTTATATGCCATTTATATTATTTTTGGGACTAACCTATTAACCGAGAGCTCAGTGCCAGTTTCTGTTTTTTGCCTGTTTTAGAGTTTCGCAGAAAAGGAATACCAAACGGAGTCCAAACGGAATGAAACTTTTGCGATGATCTTTCTTGGACCAGAAGCATACCAGGAGACTTGGAGATGAAGTTGGAGATGCAACGAGGCGGCCACGAGGGTGGAGACGCAACAAGTTTTGCCTTAAGAAGGCTAGCACAAACATCAAAGATCGAAGCGGCAAGGCCTCCTGCCTGGGACCTCCTACCTACTCCTAGTCGTCGGCGGCCTCCACGTAATAGGCACCCTCCGGGTAGTAGCTGTAGTCGGGGGAGGGTGACATCTGGCTTCTGGGATCCACCATCTGGTTGCAACAACCGGAAAGAAGGAAGAAGGGGGAAAAGGGAGTAGCAAAGCAACCGTGAGTACTCATCCAAAGTACTCGCAAGCATCAGATCTATACTAAGTATGCATTGGTTTCAAATGGAAGGTTTGTATCTGTGGACTGAACTGCAGAATGCCAGAATAGAGGGGGAAGGCCTAGCCTTTCAAAGACTAGCATCTTCAAGCAGCTCCAAGCATCTTGCAGCATGTAGGAGAGTAAAGAATAGCAGTTTATAATTAACAAGCATGTTGTAGCATTAACGCCCAAAGATCCTTCCTTGACTCCCTGCGAGAAAGCAATCCCGGAGCCACATATCCATCACAAGTATCAAGTATCCATTTCTAGTTATATAAGATCAGGATACAAGTCTGAACGTCCATTACCGTGGACACGACTATTAATAGATAATCTTCCCTATAGTGGTGCACCATGTTTTCCAACACGCTTGATTACTCTGGCCGGACACACTTTTCTGGGTCAATGCCCGGTGTCGGTGTCAAAACCGGCAGATCCCGGGTAGGGGGTCCCGGACTGTGCGTCTAAGGCTAATGGTAACAGGAGGCGGGGGACACAATGTTTACCTAGGTTCGGGCCCTCTCAATGGAGGTAATACCCTACTTCCTGCTTGATTGATCTTGATGATATGAGTATTACAAGAGTTGATCTACCACGAGATCGTAGAGGCTAAACCCTAGAAGCTAGCCTATGATTATGATCGTTGTTGTCCTACGGACTAAACCCTCCTGTTTATATAGACACCGGAGGGGGCTAGGGTTACACAGATTCGGTTACATAGAAGGAGATCTACACATCCGAATTGCCAAGCTTGCCTTCCACGCAAAGGAGAGTCCCACTCGGACACGGGACAAAGTCTTCAATCTTGTATCTTCATAGTCCAACAGTCCGGCCAAAGTATATAGTCTGGCTGTCTGAGGACCCCCTAATCCAGGACTCCCTCAGTAGCCCCTGAACCAAGCTTCAATGACGATGAGTCTGGCGCGCAGATTGTCTTCGGCATTGCAAGGCGGGTTCCTTCTCCGAATACTCCATAGAAGATTTTGAACACAAGGATCGTGTCCAACTCTGCAAAACAATTTCCACATACCATCATAGAGAGCGCAATATTCCACAAATCTAATCTTCTGACAACTTTTCATAGTGTGATATCACGCCGCGGCCCGGTCATTATGAACCGTTTTTCTCAGCCTGCTACTTCATGTATTGCGAGGCGGTTTTATTGGCACGTCTTGTCGAAGCAGAGATCGTGTTCTCCTTATCATGGGATTCTCATTAATACAGGTGTGGGTAACCCAATCGCTCTTGTTAGTATGACTCCTCGATTTGAGGCAAGTTCCAAACGGCCACGCAGAGGACGCTTGATATTCACCCTCTTTATAAAGGGGCCAAGACCTGTCCTTTTCTTTCCACGCTCGATCCTTCCCTTCCCCTACATCGAGTTCCAACACCCAAGGTTCAGGCTAAGCGCTTCGGACCTTCAACCATGTCCGGATCCAACCTTCAAGGCCGGTGGATGGCCTCCTCCATCACAGAGGAGGACGTCAAGAAGCTCAGGGAGGCTAGGTATCTGACCGCTGAAATCCCCCACAGGCTACCTGCTCAAGCGCAGGTTATATATCCCCACTCCCGAACACAACGAGAGTGTTGTATTTGTTTCCCACTTCCTCCGAGGGCTAGGCTTTAGCCTTGATCCCTTCGTGAGAGGGCACATGTTCTATTACGGGCTAGACTTCCATGATCTAGCTCTGGATTCCATCCTTCACATCTCGTCGTTTATCGTCGTGTGCGAGACTTTCCTCCACATTACCCCACACTTCGGCTTATGGCTCAAGACCTTTAATGTGAAGCCGAAGATGATTGACGGGCGACACGCGGAGTGCGGAGGCGCTATAATAAGCAAAGGTGCCGACGCCCTATGGCCAAAGGGCTCCTTCCCGGAGGTGTCCGACTTATGGCAACGGGGGTGGTTCTACATCACAGCACCCCGAGGTACAAAGCGGGCAGCCTCCCTAGCCTTCCGCCCAGGCCCTCCGCCCCAACTGGCATCATGGGTCAAAAAAGGGCTGGACTAGGGGCCAGTAAATGACGTGCCCACATTGCAAAGCCGCATTCGAGATCTCCTCAAGAGGGATGTCAGTCTCGTCAAAGTGATGCAAGTAATGCTAGCTCGTCAGGTCCTGCCATGCCAACGCCGATCTCTCCGTATGTGGGAGTTCAACCCAGAAGGACCGCGAACTATTCAACACTTCTTCGGCGTGACGCTCGAAGGGATGTATGGTTTATTCTTCGGATCACGAATAAAGTGTCCGGACACCACCGAGAATGCGGGTCTCAACTGCAACTGTCCAGATACCCAAGTAAGTAATTCCGTGACCGAACATACTGTCTTTACATTGGTCACAACATCATTCTGAAAAATTGCCCTCGCCCAGGACTGGATAAGAAAGGTGGAGAGGATCAGGTGTTCGGCCCCTCTTCCCGAAGGTTTGCCAGATCCTGTACTAACCAGGATGCTGGCTCACGCACCCTATCAAGTGCCATCGGGAGAGGACGAGGGGAGGAATAGAGAAGCCGAAAGCGGTCTTCATACATTACCCATCCAAACCGGGGGAATTAGTGCCTCCATGAAGGAGGATGATCGGGGAGGCGAATCCAGAATCCCCTCTCCCCGCGGGAAGAAAAGGGGCGCTCCTGAAGATTTGGACGCGGAGGCTTCCAAACAAGGGAAGAAACCTTCACCAGGGGGCCCTGCCCCGGAGGGCATTCTTACCGCACAACACCCGCAAGTGGGCCAGCCCTCAACCGAGCTGTAAGTGAACCAAAGCACTTTGGTAAATATATCCTGCTTTATCTCTGAGAACAATGACCGAGACATATATTTTGTAGTCCGGCTTGTAGCCCTTCTCGACAAAGTTCATCTTCAAGGGATCTTCTTCCGGAGATGATGGAGAGCGAAAGGCCTCCTCCTACCTCCCCACCTCATGGGGCATACGACCCCGAGGTGTTGTCGCGGAGAATTTCTCCTGATCCGCAAAGGCCAAAAGGTAACTCTTTGGCCACCCGAAGTCCGGGGTATTCGGCTTCTAAGGAGGGCAACAAAAAGAGCCCGGGCTTGTCCGGTGTAAAACTGGACACATTGATGGATCTTCTGGAGCAAGCGGCTATCTCAGAGGCACATCGTACCTTAATGGGTACGGTGGTTGAGAGGATCTCATCCGCCAAAAGCAGGCCAAATGAGGCTTTTACGAGCCTGTAAAGAGGCTTTGAGGTACGCAAAGTAATATAGATATATTTGACTGTATCGCACATGCTAGGTGTGCTCTGTATAGATAGTAGCCCCTGAGACTCTGGTTGCCGTCCAGAGGCGGCAAATAGAGGATCATAGTCCCAGGTAATGATCGCGCTGCTTTCATGTGCAGCCGGCTGAGGGTCTGGCGGCTGACCGGACTGCTGATTTTGCCGAATTGAGGTGGCAGCTTGACGCGGCAGATGCCGACATCACACTTGTGAACAAGCGGCTTGACGAGGCACATGGTATGTACATGTACATTCTGGTGGTCAGCAAATATTAAGAGGAGCACGATGCTAGTATCTATAATATGCTTTTGACTGCAGATGGAGCTGCCGCCGTGGAGACCCTTCGGGCAGAACTTGCCCGAGCCAAGGAACAAGCCAGGAGAAGTGATGCGGCCGCCCTAAAGGCGGCCGAAGAGTTAGAAGCCAAACAGTCTGCTCATCGCCAGAGCAAAGACAAAATAGCCAAAATGGCTATTGAGCTGCAGAATGCCGCCCGTCGCTATGAGCTCCTTGAAAGGGAAAGCCAAGCAAAGACAGCCGACCTGAAGAAGGCCTTGGAGGCAGCCAAGGAGACGCACTCTGAAATCAGAGCAGCGCGAGAGGAGCTTCGTCAAGCTGGAGATATCGCGGCTGGGAAGCCCTTCTTATTGCCGACGAAGTTCGGCGATCCGAAGTATGCCCCCCTTGATCAATTGTTGAGTTCGGCAGACGTGTACCTAGGTTTAGCAAAAAGTGCTACTGATGCGACTGAGTAATTCAGAGATCAGAAAGATCATCAGGTGGAAAGATTGCTTTGGTCGCAGTTCAGTAATCCAAGACGTCCGCTGTTGTTGAATGAGCAAATGGCCGAGTGGGCCGAGCTCCATAGGTTGTCCGGGCTTGCCATGAGGTCTGTCGTGGATCATCTTTGGCCGAAGGAACCAAGTCCGGATAGTTATTTTGGTTTAGTGCAACGATTTCTTCGTGCTGTGTCGCATATCGACGCTATCAAGAGGTCGACGTGCATAGAGGGTGCGCGGATGGCTCTTGCCCGTGTTAAAACATACTAGGCGGAGATGGAGGCCACCGCTATTGCAACCAGGGGTCCGCCCAGGGGTCAAAACTCGCCCGAGCACTATTTTGAAGAAGTCCTAGAAGGTGCCTGTTGGGGATATTGCTACTGGGCGTGAACCGGCCTACCTGGGCCGGGTTAACTTCATTAGTAGTGTAAAGGTGATTAAGCCCAGTTGGCAGATGAAGGCCCAAGGCCTGTAGTCGGTTTATACCTCAGTAGTATAAACCGATTTAGTATGTAAACTTGTATTGTAAGTTAGGAATAGAGGGAGACCAACCCGGATACGAGTATGAACCGGCGTTGGGACTCTATGGACCGACGGGCGTCACCCGTGTATATAAGGGGACGACCCGGTGGCGGTTCAAGGACAGACAACAACAACTCGAGGCCTAGGCGAAGCTTGTTTGCTCCCTAGTCATCGAGACCACATCAATCCCATCACAACTAGACGTAGGCTTTTACCTTCATTGAAGGGGCCGAACTAGTATAAACCCTTGCGTCTTTGTGTCCGCTTTAACCCCTTCAAGTTAACCCATAGCGATGGCTCCACGACTAAGTCCTTTCACAAGGACGTCTGCCGTGACAAAACCACGACAGTGCCCGTTTAATAGAGGCTCAGTGCTCAAAGAGTACCATGTTCCAGTGACAGGTATCCTGATTGTAGAAACAATGCTATTTTGATTATAAAGGTTGTATTTATACTTTTGCCCAAAAAGTATTATAGTGCCTCCTGTGCGGTCGTTTATGTATGTATGTATATAACCTGAAAGTTTGCAGTCGTCGGCTTCATCCCCCACGCATATAATGCGGGGGTGTTCGGTAAAGCACGTAGTCACACTTGATCCAACGTCTTGGTCCCTTTGAGGAGGTGATAGGGCGGCGAACAAGGCAATTGGACTATATTGCTTTAACACTTTCACTTAGCCATAGGAGTTTGACGGTGGGGCTACTATATAGCCCGTGGTACTTCCACGGTCATCCAAATAAGGTGTGCGTACATACTTGACCGGGAAACCGGTCCTTCGTTAATGCGGAGGAATCGTGAAGATTCCGCAGAGTCATCGAGTGGTTGACCAGTCTCTCGCTTTATCATGGCAGTCAGTTTTCGGCTTTCTCTACTGAGGTGCTCATCCAGCTAAACCAGGGCACAATCGCAGTAGTTCTCCCGGTGCCACCTTAGCCGATAGAGCAGAACGTAAGGTAGCAAAACACGGGAGCCGGGCAAACCCAACTATTGACCAAAGACATGATTCGGAGCTGATGCATATAAGGCCAAACTCGCGACGCCAAACTCCCTAAGGTATTCGGACTTTATAACATATACTAGGCTGAGTACCGCCCTCGACAATGAGCCCTGAATTTCCAGGTACATGCATTAATCTGGCGTGGTGAAAAAGGCCTTGCCAATAACACCAGTATCCCTCTCGGTTGGTTTGAGTATCCGGAGGGTGTGAAACAACAAGAGAAAATAATAAAAAAAGGTTTATGCAGGGTCTTAATCTAAAAATAAACCTTGAACTGGTCCCTGCTGCACGTCTGCGCCTTTGTCTCCATTGTGCCGTATCCTAGAAGGGTGTGGCACGATGATCATCTGCAAAAAGGAAAAACCCAGGTGAAAGAATCTGGTGTGATCGTGCGAAAAGTTCGTTATTCTTAATGAACCATGAGAATTCAATCTATTATTGTATTAATAGGGTCAAGCCGAACTATGGGCCTTTTTTACATGCAGGCAGCCCCTAGCACCACCTATGGGGGGTATGTCCATCGACCCAAGCTCTGGTTTATCTGGGCTGCTACAAATAGTGGTGCGCCGGACACGTCTAACTGTGTCCGTGGTCTTGACGACCGATCATTTATTCTGGTTGGAGGGGCCGCTCAGTGGTTCGGCTGCTAGAGCCGCCACATACTCTTCCGCACGTAACGAACGCTCTGTATTTCCGCTAATTGTAATGACGCCGCGTGGACTGGGCATCTTAAGTTTAAGATAAGCATAATGCGGAACTGCATTGAAACGGGCGAAGGCCGTTCTTCTGAGTAGTGCATGGTATCCGCTTCAGAATGGAGCAATGTCGAAGATTAGTTCTTCACTTTGGAAGTTGTTGGGCGAACCGAATACAACCTCTAGTATTAGAGAGCCCGTGCAGCGGGCTTCTACGCCTGGTATTACTCCTTTAAAGGTAGCATTACTTTGGCTGATTCTTGATCGGTCTATCCCCATATCACAGACAGTGTCCTGATATATCAGATTCAGACTACTGCCACCGTCCATGAGGACTCGGGTGAGATGGAATCCGTCAATTATTTGGTCGAGCACCAAGGCGACTGAACCTCCATGCCGGATACTAGTCGGATGATCCCTGCGACCGAAAGTGATCGAGCAGGTCGACCATGGGTTGAATTTGGGGGCTACAGGCTCTACAGCGTATACGTCTCGGAGTGCGCGTTTGCGCCTCCTCTTTTGTATGTGTGTTGCGTAAATCATGTTCACTGCTTTGACCTCTGATGGAAATTTTTTCTGCCCCCCAGTGTTCGGCTGGCGCAGTTCGTCCTCGTCTTCACTTGACGTCTCCCTCCCTTTGTGTTCGGCGTTTAGCTTGCCTACCTGCTTGAAGACCCATCATTCTCTGTTGGTGCGGTTTGCAGGTTTCTCGGGGGTGCCATGGATCTGACATAATTTGTCTAGAATTTTGTTTAGGCTAGACGATCCATCTCTGCTGCCTTTAAATGGCTTTTTCCATTGACCGGGTCGAGAGCCCCTGAATCCAGCGTTTACCGCCGTGTTGTCTGGGCTGTCTTCATTATTTCGGTGCTTGCTTTTATTGCATCGTGGCTTCCCATTGCCATCCCTGACTTTGGATGTGCCTGGGTCGCTGGTGCCGCTGCGGGCCAACCAGTTGTCCTCGCCCGTGCAGAAGCGGGTCATAAGGCTTGTTAGGGCTGCCATTGTCCTCGGCTTTTCCTGGCTGAGGTGTCTGGCGAGCCATTCGTCTCGGATATTGTGCTTGAAATCCGCTAAGGCTTCGGCATCCGGGCAGCCGACAATTTGATTCTTCTTGGTGAGGAATCTGTTCCAAAGCTTATGGGCTGACTCCGGGTTGTTGGATTATGTGACTTAAATCGTACGCATCCGGGGGTTAGACATAGGTCCCTTGAAAATTGGCCCTGAAAGCATCCTCAAGTTCCTTCCAACTTCCAATTGAGTTTTCGGGAGGCTTTTCAGCCAATGCTGAGCTGGTCCTTTCAACTTGAAGGGCAGGTATTTAATGGCGTGGAGATCATCTCTGCAAGCCATGTGGATGTGAAGGATAAAGTCCTCAATCCAGACCCCAGGTTCTGTTGTTCCGTCGTATGCCTCTATATTCACGGGTTTAAATCCCTCTGGAAATTCATGATCCAGCACCTCATCGGTGAAGCACAGGGGGAGTGCGGCACCCCTGTATTTGGATGTCTCATGGAATGCTGTCGACGGTTGTTGTGTTCGGCGTTGATTCCGAACTGGTATTCGATCAATGTGATCGTTTTGGTGGCTGTGATCCTGCGCCGGAGCACGCTTCCTAGATCCATAGATGGACCTGGCCATACCGGATTTTTTGTCCAGGTGCTCACGTAAATCGTGTGCTGACTTGTGTGTGGCGTCATTAGCCTCCCTGTCGCGGCCACGGGGTGGTCGATCCGGTGGATCGGCCATATTATTTTTCGGCAGAATGGGCTCTATGGCCTCGTCGTCGCATTCGGGCAGCAGCTTGCGCTTTGGGTAGCTCTTTGTGTGGCGATTGCCATCGTATTTTTCTCCAGTGTCGAGCACTTTGTTCTATCTGTGGTTGAGCGTATCCTGCGCAGCCTTAAGCCTTTCCTTCTGCTTCTTCAAGCTTCTTGCGGTGGCGATAAGACTTCTTTGGAGGTTCTCTTGTTCCAATTGCCTTTCCGGGATGATGAGTGCATCGTCGTCTGGACTGTTCTCCTCTCCAGAGACAGGTTTATGAGTTTTATCTCCGCCATCGCTATGATCGGACAGCGGCTCCGGACTATGTTCGCCGTCCCTTGGCTCATCCTGCTCCATCCCTGGGTCCATGGGATCGTCGTTGCCTTTGGAGTCAACCGGGGTGTTATTCTTTCTTGTGCTGTTATCGTTGTTTTTACTGTGGCGGGATTTAGAGCGGCGCCGATGTTGTCGCTTTGGTTGCTTCTCAAGAGGGTTATCCTCGGTTGCATCCTTCCGTTCCTCGCCGTTGTTTTCTTGGGGTGTGTCCACCATATATATATATCATATGATGAGGTGACTGTCCAGCGCCCTGTGGGCGGTGGTTCCTGTTCATCTCCTGCATCGTCGTCCATACCGTCGATGTCTTCGGAGTCGAAATCAAGCATGTCTGTTAAGTCATTGACAGTGGCTATTAAGTGGGTGGTGGGTGGGGAACGAATTTCTTCGTCGCTTGCTTCCCACTTAAGCCGGACATAGTTCGGCCAAGAGTCTCCTGATAGGGAGAGAGACTTTAATGAATTTAGCACTCGCCTTATCCGCGGAGGTAAACTCCATGATCGGTGCCCAATCAGATTCGATAGGCACGGATGCATGCGGTTCGAAGCCTATGGCCGAAGACGAGTCCGAGGGTCCGATGACACATACCTCATTGGAGGCGAAGTCTGCGTTCGGCTCTAACGTTGCTGAGTGTGCGGCCTCCGGGGCGGGGTCTATCCACCCGTCCTCGGATGGCATGATCTGCTCTGGATTAAGAGCCGGGGCAGCAGCAGGTGTGATCTTCCGAACACCGTCCGATGGCAGATCTAGGTCGTGCTCCTCATGACTGTTCGGCACACCTGTCATGGGTTCGAATCCGTCGAAGATCAAGTCTCCGCGGATGTCAGCGGTGTAGTTCAGGCTTCCAAACCTGACCTGATGGCCAGGGGCGTAGCTATCGATCTACTCCAGATGGCTAAGCAATTTGGCCCGCAGTGCGAAGCCTTTGAATGTGAAGATCTGTCCGGGGAGGAAAACCTTACCCTGGATCGCATCATTGCAGATGATTGAAGGAGCCATCAAGCCTTATCGTGACGACATAGTGGAACTCTCAATGAAAGCACCAATGTCGGTGTCAAAACCGGTGGATCTCGGGTAGGGGGTCCCGGACTGTGCGTCTAAGGCTAATGGTAATAGGAGGCGGGGGACACAATGTTTACCCAGGTTCGGGCCCTCTCGATGGAGGTAATACCCTACTTCCTGCTTGATTGATCTTGATGATATGAGTATTACAAGAGTTGATCTACCACGAGATCATAGAGACTAAACCCTAGAAGCTAGCCTATGATTATGATCGTTGTCGTCCTACGGACTAAACCCTCCGGTTTATACAGACACTGGAGGGGGCTAGGGTTACACAGAGTCGGTTACAGAGATGGAGATCTACACATCCGAATTGCCAAGCTTGCCTTCCACGCAAAGGATAGTCCCACCCGGACACGGGACGAAATCTTCAATCTTGTATCTTCATAGTCCAACAGTCCGGCCAAAGTATATAGTCCGGCTGCCCGAGGACCCCCTAATCCAGGACTCCCTCACCCGGCCTCAGAAGATCAACACGTCGCAGTCCTACCTAGGCTCAGCAGAGAGGTCCCCACCGGTCTACATCCTAAGTACTCCGGGGTCTAGGCCCATCGCCCGTAGCACTCCGGGTCATTGTGCTCAAGGGGATACTAGAACCACCTCTGCCTGGATGGTGCGATCCGTCCCAGCCACGATGCTGAACTGGACGTCTGATAAAGCTTGCGCTGATACTGCGACGCCGAGGCCCATAACTATTCTCGCGTGGTGGTTAGTGCGTAAAGGCCAGAGGCCAACTCAAAACAAATACCGAAACCTATTAGTGCATTGTTAAAAGAAGTGATGGATGTCGGGACAAGTCCGGAGCTACCACCCCCTCCTGGGTGATACTGCTAAATAGCCAGCCGCCACCGTACAACTCCCTGGTGCTCTCCGGGCCCGCCCGTCTTTCACATCAACTCACGGGTACCCCTCAGGGCCGACCCGACTTGAACAGTGGTCTCAAGTAAAGTAAATGTAACTGTGTGTCCAAACATCAAGGGGGGAAACCCGAGGAACCACCCTCGATGGATTCCACTCGATGTAATCATCAAGGTGAACGTGGGAGGAATCACCCTCGAGGTCCACACTTGAGAGGTTGCACGACAGAGTCATACCAGGAGTGGTGAAGGAGGAATCACCCTCGATGACCACAACCGAATAGCTACACTACAGAGTCATCATCAGGAGTGCGTTACGAGGTATCACCCTCGGCACTCGATAGTAGCGCTGCAGAGTCGAGCAACAAAAGGGGCGTGATGTGATGTGAGATGCCGGGCTCTGGTCGTTGATCACGTTGATTGAGTCGTCGATGATGAAGCAGGGGCAACAAGGATAAGGTGGGGGTCACTAATGGATCACTAACCAACCTATACTAAGCAGTTTAGGATAAGCAGGTAAGGTACAACAGCAGGTAAAGCAGGCTATGCATCAGAATAGGAGAAATCAATTACAGTAGCAAAATCTAATGTAAGCTTGAGAGAATAGAATGGGCGATGTCGGGATGATCAAAGGGGGGGGGGGCTTGCTTGGAAGCTCCACTGAAAGGGAAGAAGGGTCGTCGGTGACGTAGTCGATTGATACGTCCATTTTGCATCATGCTTTTATGACAATATTTATTGCATTATGGGCTGTTATTTCACGTTATGTCGCAATACTTATGGCTATTCTCTCTTATTTTACAAGGTTTACATGAAGAGAAGAATGCCGGCAGCTGGAATTCTGGGCTGGAAAAGGTGCAAATATTGAAGGCCTATTCTGTGCAACTCCAAAAGTCCTGAAACTCCACGGAATACCATAAAATAAATAAAGAAAAATTGTCGCCAAAGATGAAGGCCAGGGGGCCCACACCCTGCTCACAAGGGTGGGGGGCGCGCCCTCCCCCCTGGGCGCGCCCCCCTACCTCGTGGGCCCCCTGGTGGCTCTCCGACGCCCATCTTCTCCTATATGAAGTCTTGCGATGAGAAAAAAATAGAAGGCAACCTTTCGGGGCGAGACTCCGCCACGAGGCGGAACCTTGGCGGAACCAATCTAGGGCTCCGTGCAGAGCTGTTCTGCCGAGGACACTTCCCTCAGGGGGGAAATCATCACCATCGTCATCACCAACGCTCCTCTCATCGGGAGAGGGCAATCTCAATCAACATGTCTCCAAACCCTAGTTCATCTCTTGTATCCAATTCTTGTCTCCAAGTCCGGGATTGGTGCTAGTAGGTTGCTAGTAGTGTTGATTACTCCTTGTAGTTGATGCTAGTTGGTTTATCTGGTGGAAGATCACATGTTCATATCCTTTATGCACATTATTACCCCTCTGATTATGAACATGAATATGCTTTGTGAGTAGTTACGTTTGTTCCTGAGGACAAGGGAGAAGTCTTGCTATCAGTAGTCATGTGAATTTGGTATTCGTTCGATATTTTGATAAGATGTATGTAGTCTAACCTCTAGTGGTGTTATGTGAACGTCGACTACATAACACTTAACATTATTTGGGCCTAGAGGAAGGCATTGGGAAGTAATAAGTAGATGATGGGTTGCTAGAGTGACAGAAGCTTAAACCCTAGTTTATGTGTTGCTTCGTAAGGGGCTGATTTGGATCCATATGTTTCATGCTATGGTTAGGTTTACCTTAATACTTTTGTTGTAGTTGCGGATGCTTGCAATAGAGGTTAATCATAAGTGGGATGCTTGTTCAAGTAAGAACAACACCCAAGCATGGTCCACCCACATATCAAATTATCAAAGTACCGAACACGAATCATATGAGCGTGATGAAAACTAGCTTCACGATATTCCCATGTGTCCTCGGGAGCGCTTTTCCTATTATAAGAGTTTGTCTAGGCTTGTGCTTTGCTACAAAAAGGATTGTGCCACCTTGCTGCACTTTATTTACTTTTGTTACTTGTTGCTCGTTACAATTTATCTTATCACAAAACTATCTGTTACTACTTATTTCAATACTTGCAGAGAATACCTTGCTGAAAACCGCTTATCATTTTCTTCTGCTCCTCGTTGGGTTCGACACTCTTACTTATCGAAGGGACTATGATAGATCCCCTATACTTGTGGGTCATCAAGACTCTTTTCTGGCACCGTTGCCGGGGAGTGAAGCGCCTTTGGTAGGTGGAATTTGGTAAGGAAAAATTTATTTAGTGTGCTGAAATTTTTTGTCACTTGTTACTATGGAAAGTAATTGTCTAAGGGGCTTGTTCGAGGTATCTTCACCCCGTCCAGTTGAGCAAAGAGTTTCTCCTCAACCTACTCAACCTACTGAACCTATTGAAAATGAAACTCCTTTTGAAATTCCTTCGGGTTTGATGGAAAAACTGCTAGCTAACACTTTTACAGGAGATGGAACAAAGCATCCTGATGAACATCTATGCTATGTGGATGATGTTTGTGGACTATTTAAGCTTGCAGGTATACCCGATGATGTTGTTAAGAAGAAGGCCTTCCCTTTATCTTTGAAGGGAGACGCATTGACATGGTACAGACTATGTGATGATATGAGATCATGGAACTATAAAAGATTGAGATTGGAATTTCATCAAAAGTATTACTTGTTCATCGTGATCACAATTATATATATAGTTTTTGGCCTCGCGAAGGAGAAAGCATCGCTCAAGCTTGGGGGAGGCTTAAATCAATGTTATATTCATGCCCCAATCATGAGCTCGCAAGAGAAGTAATTATGCAAAGTTTTTATGCTCGGCTTTCTGATAACAATCGCACCATGCTCGATACTTCTTATGCTGGCTCTTTTATGATGAAGCCTATTGAATTTAGATGGAATTTATTGGATAGAATTAAATGCAACTCTAAAGATTGGGACCTCGACAAAGGTAAGGAGTCATGTATGACACCTAAGTTTGATTGTGTAAAATCTTTTACGGAGACCAATATTTTCCGTAAGTTTAGCACTAAATATGGACTTGACTCTGAGATAGTAGCTTCTTTCTATGAATCTTTTGCTACTTATGTTGATCTCCCCAAGGAGAAGTGGTTTAAATATCATCCTCCCATAGAAGTAAAAGTAGCTGCACCTATTAAAGTTGAAGAAAAGATTGTCACTTATAATGATCCTATTGTTCCCACTTCTTATGTTGAGAAACCACCTTTCGCTGTTAGAATGAAGGATCATGCTAAAGCTTCAACTGTTGTTCGTAAAAGCAATACTAGAACTTATACACCTCCTGAGCAAGTCAAAGTAGAACCTAATATTGCTATTGTTAAAGATCTCTTGTCTGATAATATTGATGGGCATGTTATTCAATTCTCTGGTGAAACTGCTAGAATTGCTAAACCTTGTGATAGAGATAAACATAGACCTGTGGTAGGCGTGCCTGTTATTTCTGTTAAAATAGGAGATCATTGTTATTATGGCTTATGTGATATGGTTGCTAGTGCTAGTGTTATACCCGTTGACTTATACAAAGAAAATTATGCATGATATTGCACCTGTTGAGTTAGAAGATATTGATGTTACAATTAAACTTGCCAATAGAGATACTATTTCACCAATTGGGATTGTTAGATATGTTGAAGTCTTGTGTGGAAAAACCAAATATCCCGCTGATTTTCTTGTTCTTGGTTCTCCACAAGATAGCTTTTGTCCGATTATATTTGGTAGACCCTTCTTGAATACTGTTAATGCTAAGATAGACTGCAAAAAGAATGTTGTTACTATTGGCTTGGATGATATGGTTGACGAGTTTAATTTCTCTAAATTTAGTAAACAACATCGTGAAGAAGAATTGCCTAGTAAGGATGAAATTATTGGTCTTGCTTCTATTGTCGTACCTCCTAGTGATCCTTTAGAACACTATTTGCTAGACCATGAAAATGATATGTTCATGAATGAAAGAAGGGAAATAGATGAAGTATTCTTTAAACAGGAACCTATTCCGCAACACAATTTGCCTGTTGAAATCCTAGGGGATCCCCCTCCACCCAAGGGTGATCCCGTGTTTGAGCTTAAACCGTTGCCTGATAATCTTAAATATGCTTATCTTGATGAAAAGAAAATATATCCTGTCAGCATGAGGAAGAAAGATTATTGAAAACTCTGAAAAAGCACCGTGCCGCTATTGGATATACTCTAGATGATCTTAAGGGCATCAGTCCCATTCTATGTCAACATAAAATAAATTTGGAAGCGGATGCTAAACCAGTTTGTGATCCTCAACGACGTTTGAATCCTAAAATGAAAGAAGTGGTAAGAAAGGAAATACTCAAGCTTACGGAGGCGGGTATAATTTATCCATTGTCGATAGTCGATGGGTAAGTCCTGTCCATTGTGTCCCTAAGAAGGGAGGTATTACTGTTGTCCCTAAGGATAAAGATGAATTGATTCCACAAAGAATTATCACAGGTTATAGGATGGTAATTGATTTTCGCAAATTAAATAAGGCTACTAAGAAAGATCATTACCCCTTACCTTTTATTGATCAAATGCTAGAAAGATTATGCAAACATACACATTATTGCTTTCTAGATGGTTATTCTGGTTTTTCTCAAATACCTATGTCGGCTAAAGATCAATCAAAGACTACTTTTACATGCCCTTTTGGCACTTTTGCTTATAGACGTATGCCTTTTGGTTTATGTAATGCACCTGCTACCTTTTCAAAGATGCATGATGGCTATATTCTCTGACTTTTGCGAGAAAATTTGTGAGGTTTTCATGGACGACTTTTTCGTCTATGGTTCCTCTTTTGATGATTGCTTGAGCAATCTTGCTCGAGTTTTGCAGAGATGTGAAGAAACTAATCTTTTCTTGAATTGGGAAAAGTGCCACTTTATGGTTAATGAAGGTATTGTCTTGGGGCACAAAGTTTCTGAAAGAGGTATTGAAGTTGATAAAGCCAAGGTTGATGTTATTGAAAAGATGCCATGTCCCAAGGACATCAAAGGTATAAGAAGCTTCCTTGGTCACGCCGGATTTTATAGGAGGTTCATTAAGGACTTCTCAAAATCTCTCGCCTCGACTAATTTATTACAAAAGATGTACCATTTGTCTTTGATGATGATTGTGTAGAAGCATTTGAAATACTTAAGAAAGCATTAGTCTCTCTTTTGTTGTTCAGCCACCGATTGAATTTACCCTTTGAAATTATGTGTGATGCTAGTGATTATGATGTAGGTGCTGTTCTAGGGCAAAGAGTTGATAAGAAATTGAATGTTATCCATTATGCTAGTAAGACTCTAGACAATGCTCAAAGAAATTATGCTACTACCGAAAAGGAACTCTTAGCAGTTGTATTTGCTTGTGATAAATTTAGACCCTATATTGTTGATTCTAAAGTAACTATTCACACAGATCATGCTGCTATTAAATATCTTATGGAAAAGAAAGATGCAAAACCTAGGCTTATTAGATGGGTTCTCTTGCTTCAAGAATTTGATTTGCATATTGTTGATAGAAAAGGAGCTGAGAACCCCGTTGCAGACAACTTATCTAGGTTAGAGAATGTTCTTGATGGCCCACTACCTATTGATGATAGCTTTCCTGATGAACAATTAAATGTCATAAGTAGTTCTCGTAGCACTCCATGGTATGCTGATTATGCTAATTATATTGTTGCTAAATTTATACCGCCTAGCTTCACATACTAACAAAAGAAAAAGTTTTTCTATGACTTGCGACATTACTTTTGGGATGACCCACATCTTTATAAAGGAGTAGATGGTGTTATTAGACGTTGTGTACCTGAGCACGAACAGGAACAGATCCTACGCAAGTGTCACTCCAAAGCTTATGGAGGACACCACGCTGGAGATAGAACTGCACATAAGGTATTGCAATCCCGTTTTTATTGGCCTACTCTCTTCAAGGATGCCCGTAAGTTTGTTTTATCTTGCGATGAATGTCAAAGAATTGGTAATATTAGTAGACGTCAAGAAATGCCTATGAATTATTCACTTGTTATTGAACCATTTGATGTTTGGGGCTTTGATTATATGGGACCTTTTCCTGCCTCTAATGGATATACTCATATTTTAGTTGCTGTTGATTACATTACTAAGTGGGTAGAAGCCATTCCAACTAGTAGTGCTGATCATAACACTTCCATCAAAATGCTTAAGGAAGTTATTTTTCCGAGGTTTGGAGTCCCTAGATATTTAATGACTGATGGTGGTTCACACTTTATTCATGGTGCTTTCCGTAAGATGCTTGCTAAATATGATGTTAATCATAGAACTACATCTCCATATCACCCGCAGTCTAGTGGTCAGGTAGAATTGAGCAATAGAGAGCTCAAAGTAATCTTGCAAAAGACTGTGAATAGGTCTAGAAAGAATTGGTCCAAGAAACTTGATTATGCATTATGGGCCTATAGAACTGCATACAAAAATCCTATGGGCATGTCTCCGTATAAAATGGTTTATGGAAAAGCTTGTCACTTACCTCTCGTACTAGAACATAAGGCATACTGGGCTATTAAAGAGCTCAACTATGATTTTAAACTTGCCGGTGAGAAGAGGTTATTTGATATTAGCTCACTTGATGAATGGAGAACCCAAGCTTATGAAAATGCCAAGTTGTTTAAAGAAAAAGTTAAAAGATGGCATGACAAAAGGATACAAAAGCGTGAGTTTAATGTAGGTGATTATGTATTGCTATACAACTCTCATTTAAGATTTTTTGCAGGAAAACTTCTCTCCAAATGGGAAGGTCCCTACGTTATCTAGGAGGTCTATCGTTCTGGTGCCATAAAAATCAACAACTTCGCAGGCACAAATCCGAAGGTGGTAAACGGTCAAAGGATCAAACACTATATCTCAGGTAATCCTATAAATGTTGAAACTAATATTATTGAAATCGTAACCCCGGAGGAATACATAAGGGACACTTTCCAGAACGTTCCGGACTCCAAAAAGGAATAGGTATGTGGTACGGTAAGTAAACCGACTCCAAAACAAATTTTAAGGCAATATTTCTCCGTTTTGGAATATTTAGAAAAATAGAAAAGTAAGTAGTAGTCCGGGGAGGACACGAGGCCTCCACGAGGGTGGAGGGCGCGCCCTACCCCCTGGGCACGCCCCCTACCTCGTGAGCACCTCGTGTGCCCTCCGGACTCCGTTTCCTTGCACGATACGTATTTTGGTCAGTAAAAATTCATTATATATACTCCCGAAGGTTTTTACTCTCGTATCACGCAAATCTCCCCTGTTCTTGTTTTGAGCTATTTTTCTAACAGGTCTAGATCATCATGACGACCCCAAGTGCTTCCAAGGACAAGTTCTTCGAGAGGGTGATCAACCCTTACCTCGCGGAGGTGCTGCAACACCCTCAAACCATTGAGATGCGTGATGGGTTGCTGCACATCCGCGATGTTGAGGGACCAAAGGGAACCGGAAGCGTGGAGTCGAGGCTCGAAGCAATGGAGCAGCAAGTTTTCAAGTGCCAGGGGATGGTGGAGCGTGGAATCAACGCTACCCAGAAGATGCTCACGGAGTTCACCAACAACTATGAGCCGGATGCCAAGAAGACCGAGGAGGCCATCTTCAAGCTACATGAGAAGATCGAGCACCTCCAAGCCCCAATCTATGATCTGCAAAACCAAAACTGTGAGTATGAATATAGATTCAAAAGAATGAGTTTAGCTGCAGATTGGAGGATTCCGGAGACTCGATCATCCTTCTATGATGGTGAGCCTATGCCATGGAAGGTGGACGACAAGCTTGCATCATCAACAACACCTCCACCACCACCAACAAAGAAGGAGATATAATCACATGGGTATGGGCACTCCCCTTGGCAACTGCCAAGCTTGGGGGAGGTGCCCTGGTATCGTATCACCATCACAACTCCTATCTTTATCGTTTTTCTTAGTTCGATCCTTTTAGTAGTATCTTGATTTAGTAGAATAAAGTCATGGCATGATCTAGTTTTGAGTTTTGCTTTATGATCCTTCTTTGTAATCGAGTCCATGAGCTATATAATAAAGATTAGTGTTGAGTCAAGGGCTTGAGTATTTTGCCATGATCTTGGGTGATTAGAAGAAAAAGAATAAAAAGAATCAAAGAGTTCATATTGATCTTATTGAAAGTAATGACTTCACATAGAAAGAGTATGATGACTAAAAGTTGTTGGGAGTTGGCAAATATAGCTTTGGTCATCGTTGCAATTAATAGGAAGTAATAAGGAAAGAGAGGTTTCACATATAGATATATTATCATTGACATCTTTTATGATTGGGAGCACTCAATAAAATATGACATGCTAGAGAGTTGATGTTGGACAAGGAAGACAACATAATGCGTTATGTTTTCTTACATCCGAGATAAAGTATGTTGTCATGGATCCTCTACCATGTTGAGCTTGCCTTTCCCCCTCATGCTAGCCAAATTCTCAACACTAAGTAGAAATACTACTTGTGCTTCCAAATACCCTTAAGCCAGTTTTGCCGTGAGAGTCCACCATATCTACCTATAGATTGAGTAAGATCCTTCAAGTAAGTTGTCATCGGTGCAAGCAATAAAAATTGCTCTCTAAATATGCATGACTTATTAGTGCGGAGAAAATAAACTTTGTACGAACTTGTTGTGGACGCAATAAAAGCGACGGACTGCATAATAAAGGTCCACATGCAAGGGGCAATATAAAGTACGTTCTTTTGCATTAAGATTTTGTGTATCGACCCTAAACGTGCATGACAACCTCTGCTTCCCTCTGCGAAGGGCCTATCTTTTATTATTATCCTCTACCTTATGCAAGAGTCACAGTGATCTTCACCTTTCCCTTTTTATTTTATCCTTTGGCAAGCTCAGCATGATGGAAAGAACATGATATATATATCTAATTGGATGTGGGGGAGCATGAATTATTATTGTTGACATTACCCTTGAGGTAAAAGGTTGTGGGGCAAAACTATAAGCCCCTATCTTTCTCTGTGTCCGATTAAAACTCTGTAACCACAAGTATCGCGTGAGTGTTAGCAATTATGAAGGACTAAGTGATAGTTGAGTATGTGGACTTGCTTTTAAGCTCTGACATAGACTCTTTCCGATGTTATGATAAATTGCACTTGCTTCAATGACTAAGGATATAATTTGTTGATGCGCAATAAGGTTTCTGATTCATACTTTGGCTTTGTGAAAAGATCATCACTTGAACATGAGTAATCATATGACAAAAATCTATTTATGTTGCTGTTATGGAAATAATCATGATGCCTTCATGTACGTATTTTATTTTTATCGACGCCTCTACCTCTAAACATGAGGACATATTTATTGTTATCGGCTTTTCGCTTGAGGACAAGCGAGGTCTAAGCTTGGGGGAGTTGATACGTCCATTTTGCATCATGCTTTTATGACAATATTTATTGCATTATGGGCTATTATTTTACAAGGTTTACATGAAGAGGGAGAATGCCGGCAGCTGGAATTCTGGGCTGGAAAAGGAGCAAATATTGAAGGCCTATTCTGCGCAACTCCAAAAGTCCTGAAACTCCACGGAATACCTTAAAATAAATAAAGAAAAATCGTAGCCAAAGATGAAGGCCAGGGGGCCCACACCCTGCTCACGAGGGTGGGGGGCGCGCCCTCCCCCCTGGGCGCGCCCCCTACCTCGTGGGCCCCCTGGTGGCTCTGCGACACCCATCTTCTCCTATATGAAGTCTTTCGATGAGAAAAAAATAGAAGGCAACCTTTCGGGATGAAACTCCGTCGCCACGAGGCGGAACCTTGGCGGAACCAATCTAGGGCTCCGGCAGAGCTGTTCTGCCGGGGACACTTCCCTCCGGGAGGGGGAAATCATCACCATCGTCATCACCAACGCTCCTCTCATCGGGAGAGGGCAATCTCCATCAACATGTCTCCAAACCCTAGTTCATCTCTTGTATCCAATTCTTGTCTCCAAGTCTGGGATTGGTGCTAGTAGGTTGCTAGTAGTGTTGATTACTCCTCGTAGTTGATGCTAGTTGGTTTATTTGGTGGAAGATCATATGTTCAGATCCTTTATGCACATCATTACCCCTCTGATTATGAACATGAATATGCTTTGTGAGTAGTTACGTTTGTTCCTGAGGACAAGGGAGAAGTCTTGCTATTAGTAGTCATGTGAATTTGGTATTCGTTCGATATTTTGATATGATGTATGTTGTCTAACCTCTAGTGGTGTTATGTGAACGTCGACTACATAACACTTCACCATTATTTGGGCCTAGAGGAAGGCATTGGGAAGTAATAAGTAGATGATGGGTTGCTAGAGTGACGAAGCTTAAACCCTAGTTTATCGTTGCTTTCGTAAGGGCTGATTTGGATCCATATGTTTCATGCTATGGTTAGGTTTACCTTAATACTTTTGTTGTAGTTGCGGATGCTTGCAATAGAGGTTAATCATAAGTGGGATGCATGTTCAAGTAAGAACAACACCCAAGCACCGGTCCACCCACATATCAAATTATCAAAGTACCGAATGCGACTCATATGAGCGTGATGAAAACTAGCTTGACGATATTCCCATGTGTCCTCGGGAGCGCTTTTCCTATTATAAGAGTTTGTCCAGGCTTGTCCTTTGCTACAAAAAGGATTGGGCCACCTTGCTGCACTTTATTTACTTTTGTTACTTTTTGCTCGTTACAATTTATCTTATCACAAAACTATCTGTTACTACTTATTTCAGTACTTGCAGAGAATACCTTGCTGAAAACCGCTTATCATTTCCTTCTGCTCCTCGTTGGGTTTGACAGTCTTACTTATCGAAAGGACTACAATAGATCCCCTATACTTGTGGGTCATCATCAATCACAGTGGCATCAACAACAGTCTCGGGGTCTACCGGGGAGAAGAGGTGGAAGAAACGGTAAATACACGCAAACATATGCATAACATGAAAATAAGAGGTGCTAGGGGTGTTCTAACACAGTGTTACATGGTACCGGTGAAGGGGGATAACATCTGGGAATGTTTTCCCGAAGTAAGGCATTTTTGAACAAATGAACCGGAGGGGAAAGGTTTGATGTTTGCTATGCTAGGGACGTGTGGCGGACGAACGGACCGCGTATCCGAAATTGTCTCAAACTACTGAGCAACTTTCATGTATAAAGTTTTCCCATCCAAGCTATGGATGAATTACTATGAATTTTCGAAGTTTAAGCAATATCCGGTAACTCTGAAATTCTGCTAAGTTTGAGAATTGCTTATTTTTAAACATCACTTAGTTGTTTTCCGGAGGCTAAAGCTATTGTTCTGTACATCTTATGATTTTGTGCTTTATATCAATTGTGAGTATTTTTCTACGGTCTACATGTTTGTAACACTTTCATCGAAATTAGAGTTCGTTTGCTTGATCAACAACAACTCTTAATTAGCTATGAATATAAAGCTATTTTTCTGTTTTTTAGCTAACATAACTTAGCATTTTGTGAATTTCATAGGATTTAATCCGCACATCAAATGGATTTGGTCTAGTGGGATAAAATGAAAATTTTCAAGTGTAGTCTCTGCCCATATTATTTGTATCCACATAAGAACTTGTTTTGTGGATGTTTATTGGCTGTCAAAGGGGCTCCTCAATGTGCATTTGCCGAAGCTAGCATCGCCAAAGAAGACGACGCGGCGCGCGACGCACGCTGCTGGCTGGGCGCTGGTGTGGCGCGACCGGCGAGGAACGGCAAGCGAGGCGCTCGAGCGGCAGTAACGGCGGCAGGCGCAGCGGCTGCAAAAGCGAGCGGAGGCGCGTGGCGTGGCGATGGCAGGGGTGGCGAGCGCGGCGCAGGGAATGGTCGGGCGCGGCCACGGCGTGGTCACGGCGGGCGCGATCAACAACGGGGGAAGGGCGGCAGGAACAGGGAGCCGCAGTGGCGGCGACCGTAGCTAGCAGCAACGCACCGCGACAACGGGCGGCGAGCGCGCCAGGGGGCTGGCGGGGCATGCACGGCTGAGGAGGCGACTGCAGACTCGCGAGCGTGGCTCGAGGACGACAAGGCGCGGGCGACGCGCGAGGTACAAAGGCCTGGGTCGAGATGGTGATGTCTGCTAGAACTACGCTGGTATTTCCCTCAATGATGAGACCAAGGTTATTGAACCAATAGGAGAACCTCCTCACACCACGTAAACAACTCTTGCACACAAATAACAAATACTCATAACCCAATGTGTTAAAGGGGTTGTCAATCCCTTTCGGGTACGGCGCCTCTAGGTAGGCAAATAACATGAGGTAAAAGTGGTAGATAGGATAAATAGATTGCGGGACAAATAAATTGCAGCAAGGTATTTTGGTATTTTTGGTTTAATAGATTTGAAAATAAATGCTAAGGAAAATAGATCGCAAAGGCAAATATGATGAAAAGAGACCCGGGGGCCATAGGTTTCACTAGTGGCTTCTCTCGAGAAAAATAGGAAACGGCGGGAAAACAATTACTGTTGGGCAATTGATAGAACTTCAAATAATCATGACGATATCCAAGCAATGATCATTATATAGGCATCATGTCCAAGATTAGTAGACCGACTACTGCTTGCATCTACTACTATTACTCCACACATCGACCTCTATCCAGCATGCATCTAGTGTATTAAGTTCATGGAAAAACGGATTAATGCAATAAGAACGATGACATGATGTAGACAAGATCTATTTATGTAGAAATAGACCCCATAATAAATCCCATCTTGTTATCCTTAATGGCAACGATACATACGTGTCATTTCCCCTTCGGTCACTGGGATCAAGCACCGTAAGATCGAACCCATCACAAAGCACCTCTTCCCATTGCAAGATAAATAGATCAAGTTGGCCAAACAAAACCCAAATATTGAAGAAGAAATACGAGGCTATAAGCAATCATGCATATAAGAGATCAAAGAAGACTCAAATAACTTTCATGGATAAAAACATAGATCTGATCATAAACTAAAAGTTCATCAGATCCCAACAAACACACCGCAAAAGACTTACATCATATGGGTCTCCAAGAGACCATTGTATTGATAATCAAAACAGAGAGAGGAAGCCATCTAGCTAATAACTACGGACCCGTAGGTCTACAAAGAACTACTCACGCATCATCAGAGAGGCACCAATGGAAGTGGTGAACCCCTCCATGATGGTGTCTAGATTGGATCTAGTGGTTCTGGACTTTGCGGCGGCTGGAATTGATTTTCGTCGACTCCCCTAGGGTTTCTAGAATATTGAGGTATTTATAGAGCAAAGAGGCAGTTCAGGGGGCACCCGAGGTGGGCACAACCCACCAGGGCGCGCCTGGGCCTCCTGGTGCGCCCTGCTGGGTGCTGCCCTCCTCGAGGCACCCCCAAGTGCAGTCTTAGCCCACTAGATGTCTTCTGGCCCAAAAAAATTCCTCAAAAAGTTTTGCTGTGTTTGGACTCCATTTGGTATTGATTTCCTGTGATGTAAAAAACATGCAGAAAACAACAACTGGCACTGGGCACTATGTCAATAGGTTAGTACCAAAAAATGATATAAAATGGCTATAAAATGATTGTAAAACATCCAAGAATGATAATATAACAGCATGGAACAATAAAAAATTATAGATACGTTGGAGACGTATCAGACGGCCATAGCGTGGCAGAGGCGCGGCATGGGACGGCCACAACTATGGTGGATTGAGGGGGCGAGCAAAGGGAATGGTAAGGGGAGCTCACCATGATGTTGAAGGCGAGCTCGAGGAAGACAGGGAGCTCAGGATGGCGCGGATTGAACGACGCTGTTTTCGGTGCATGATGTCGAAGACGGAGACGAGGAGCCCGATGTAGGGCGTCTAGGTCCAACGAGTGGCCCCAGGCGATGAACAGGACGACGGCGAAGCTCCAGGACCTCCTAACAGGGCTCGGGGAGGAGGGTGGCCGCGGCTATGCCAAAGCCACGGCAACGTTTGCGGTGATTTGGCGCGGGGAAAGAAAAGCAAGCGTGGGATTGGGGATGAGTGGGGACTAGGGTTTCTAGGGGGAGAGAGGAGTCGGCCTTATGCCTCTAGGGAGTCGGGGAATTGCCGGCACGCGGCACGGCACTGCCGTGGCCGACGGATGGCTGCACTATAAAAAATACACTTCCGTGATGATACATGTTTGTCACAGTAGGTCGCGTTGTTTGTCATGCATGTACATCCATGACGATTTCATGACAGAATCAAGATAGTCATACCTGTGCTGTCATAGAAGTGTTCCATGACATTACCAAAATTATCATCACGGAAGTGTCCACTTCCATGACGATAAATCGCGCGTCATAGAAGTGCTTTCGTCAAGGGTGACCGACATGTGGCATCCACCGTAACGGAACGCCGTTAAGCTATCGGGTCGGGTTTTGGATCCGATAACCTGTTACAGACCCAACCAATGGGGATTTTCCACGTGTAAAATCATCATTGGCTGGAGGAAACACGTGTCGGCACATCGTTGGGACAGATGTCATCCACTCATTGGACAGAAGGAGCCTATGATACGTCGACATGTGGCACAGCCCAACAGAGGCCCATTCCTATGAAAAGGCCGGCCCGTTTGACTTGGTCAAAAGGTGGCGGGTTGGCCCATGGAAAGCCTGTTAACGGCCTGTTCGCATATAGCCCATTTACATCCTGCTAACCCAAGGCCCGTTACGCCCTATCCGAATTAGGCCCAGTAGCGTCATCTGGGCCATCCAATATGATTCCATCCCATTTTCACTTCTGGCCCATGTATGGCCCATGACATCTTTCGGCCCATATGAGGCTCTATGTAACTCTTGGCCTACTAACGGCCCGTGGTGAAACTAGCCCGTAATGAACAGTGTATTACTTTACACCCATTAACGGCTCGTGGTGAAATTGGCCCGTAATGAACAGTGTATCACTTTATACCCATTAACGACCCGTTATTCCGTTGGGCCGTTTCCAGCCCATGTTATCTTTCGGCCTTCTCAGAGCCCATTTATTCTTGGGCTCATTTCCAGCATTCGTTTACTTACGGCCCGTTACTATCATTTTTTGCTTGTGGGCCAAATTCAGCCCGTGGTTACAGTCGGCCCGTTTGTGGTCCATTAATATGTTGGGCCGTTTTCATAGCGTCATCAAATACGTCCTATTAACGTTGGCCCATTATGGTCGGCCCATGAACGGACGATTCCAGCTCTAGCCCATTTACGGCCATAATGCGGCCTGCTATTGGCCCATATTTGGCCAATCGATCATACGGCCCGTATAAGGCCCATTGATGATACGACCCGTAGAAGGCCCATTGTTTCTACGACCCATAGAAGGCCCATTGTTTCTCGGCCCGTAGAAGGCCTCTCGTTTCTTGACCCTTAGAAGGCCCATCTCTTCTCTGACCCATAGGAGGCCTAGTGTCACTACAGTAAATATTAGCCCATGGTTATTGTGGCCTAGTTTTAAAAAATAGGTTATTGCAGCCACTAGCAAACCGCGGAAAAAGAACTGCACTGACTACAAACAAACAAATAAACAAGACAACAAGGAAATAAATAAGCAAGCAACTTATGCTAGGCTATCACGGCTATTACACATATGACATCCACTGGGCATCGAAGTTCGCCACCAGTGCAAATATAGGGAACAAAGCAGCATATCATATACACTGGTTGTCAAAGTTGGCGACCAGCGCAAATAAACGCCGCAACAAAACAAATCCAGAACTAAAACCACTTCAGAGTATCTCAAGAAACAATATCCCGGGTACCCATAATACTGGCAAGATGCTTAGCAAGCATATTAACTTTCTCTTGTTTGGCGCTTAAATCCTCCAGTGCTTGCTGTTGCACCAGGAAATATGCATCTGAATTCTGCAGGGACTTCCTCAGCCCTTCAGCTTCCTATCGCAGCACATCTGATCGATGTCTTTCAACTTGAAGTTGAGACTCAAGAAGACGAACTGATTCATGCAGTGAGTTCGAAGAGCTTGTGCCAGGAGTAGTGGCCAGTAACTCGAACACTACATCAAGACAGGACTTTTGGGTTCTCTCACTGTCGTCAAGATAGTTTTTATCAACTTTCTTGGAGACCAACAGGGATGTCTCACTATCTTGAACCTTATCTGCATTACTTCCTTTACCATTGGATAACGCAGTACTGTTCTCCAATATTTTGTCCGCATTCTAAAAGAGAAACAAGCAGACACATCACATGTTTACCATGTTGTATATGAAACTCATTTTGGTAAATGAGTTCAGTAGTAAAGTGGACAGGATAACAACATGAAACAAACATATATCTATGTACCATGGTCACTTTATGGTCTATATCATTCTAGTTTTTGTTGCCAAATCAAGATAGAGACATAGTTCAAATAATATTTGTTCAAGAAAAAGCAGAATAGACAGAATATAAGTGTGGGAAACTATAGAGCAATAACAACACTTGTAATGTGCATGACATGAGAACATAACCGTTTATTCAATTTAATCTGAAATTAACATAGAGCATGTTACAACAGCAAACCAGTTAAAGAAACAGGTTTAAAACATACCTGTTGCACCATTGGAGTTTCAATTCCATCCTTCAAATTTGAAAATAGTTGGTATGAGTAAATACAGTAATGCAAGAGCAAAGGAGTATGAACCATAGCTACAGAACCTGACCTGAGAACAAATCTTCTTCTCCTTTAAGCGTCGAGTTGGGATTCGGAGTGGTGGTCCTCGTGCTTTGGGAACTGCAGTTCCCTTACTAACTGCTCGTGTTTGGGTGCTCTGTGGTGGAGACGGTGCTGTGTTAACTGGAACTGGTTACTATCTGCCGGGTTGGGGTTAGAAGGGGTGTAGCCGGTTCTCTGTCCAACCGGGTAGGGGTACAATTTATAGAGTCTGGGTTATGTGTGGTGGATCTGGTCCTTGGGCAAGTACAACCGTGGTTCTATCTGCATCAACTGGTAGCACTATCTTTTCTGAAGACCGTGTTGTTACTCCCTTAGATACTGCCATCACGCTCTCCAATTCAAATGGCTGATTAACAAGAAAAATAATTGAAAATATAGACAATGTATGATAGACAGGTGCAATGGATAGTGGGGAACAAAAGAGGGCATGAAATAATTCATATTTATGTTGTCTAACCAAACATGATAGCATGACACAATTTTACATATATGATGGCTAACTAAACAGGATAGCATGACACAATTTCACATTATGATGGCTAACTAAAAAAGATGGAAAGACATAGTTCAAAATATGAGATTATGTAAATAGGATGACATGACATAACTATATAATGTGTTTATTAAATAGGTTGGCATGCCATAATTCACATACATTCACGGATAGAATGCCATAATTCAAAATATGATGACTGTAAACACTAAACATGATGAGATGATATAACTATATGATGTCTTTATTAAATGGGTTGCCATGCCATAATTCAGATAGATGATGTGTATGTACTATGTAAACATGATGGCATGATATAATTCAAATATATGATTTATATAGTAAGCAAGTAAGCAGATGGCAATCCATATATGATGTAAAAACTAAGCAATGCAAGACAACATGCATGACATGGGTAATATAACCCTGCCAAGTTTGAGCATAGACCTCAGGGGGGAAATATGACTGGTCATCGATCTACGAATCCTCCTCGAGGAGCTCTCTGTAACCAACAAGATGTTTGCTTCAAAGAGATAGCATTATGCCTTTCTCAATACCTTGTTTTCATTGCAGATACTTCCATCACCGCTTCAAATGGCTGATGCACAGGAAGAGTAGTTGAATATACAAACGTTGTCGACAAATGGAACACGTATACAAAAAAATGATAGCATGATATAATTCACATACATGATGATTGGCTAAACAACATGGCATTGCGTAATTCACATATATAATGCCTTCGCAACAAGATAGCATTGTATAATTCACATATATAATGTCTTGCAACAAGATGGCAATGCATAATTCACATATATGGTAATTAGACACTGAACAAGTGGCATTCACACAAAGCATGTCTAAACTAATCAAAGGACATAGCAATGCGAGGCACCATACGCACGATATGAGCAACATAACCCTGCCAAATTAGAGCATACACCTCGGGGGGGGGGGGGAATAGGACTGGACATCTGTCTCTGAATCCTCCTCCGAGGAGCTATCCGTAACCAACGAGATATGCGCTTCGTCACATAGCATAGTCTGCTCTGAAGACCTTGTTTTCACTCCAGAATTCGCCATCACCATGTCAAATGGCTGATGCACACGAAGAGCAGTTGAATGTACTAACATTGTTGACAAATGTAATATGTAACAAAAAAAAGGATGGCCTGATATAATTTACATATAAGATGACTGGCTAAGCAGGATGGCATTGCAAAATTCACATATATGATGCCTGGCTAAACAAGATGGTGTTGCGTAATTCACATAAACGATGAATAAACTAAATAGATGTCATTCGCACAAAGGATGTCTAAACTAAGTAGATGACATATTTGATGTATAAAGCAAGCAATGCAAGACACCATATGCATGATATAACCAACATCAGCATGCCAAGTTAGAGCGAAGACCTCAGGGGGTAAATAGGAGTTGTCTTCTCCTTCTGAATCCCCCTCAGAACAGATATCTTCCTCTCGATTACAATCCAAAATGCGTGGAGCGGGGGCTGCCTTTGCGCCTAACATGGAGCGACGTCTGCATGAAATTTTATTGCCACGCAAGGCTCGTCTCTTTTGCTCTACATGTTCAGTTCCATTGTTTACAATAACTGTCATGCATAGGAATAAAACATAGTGATATTATGGAAGGAGTGCATGCAGAAATCCAGAGTAATGGTAGCAACCTGTGGATAGACCCAAAACCAATAATAGCAGGCAGATAATGGCTTCAGTTAAAAAATACAGATAATGGCTTCTTTACTGTTTGTTTCCCACCCAACATGAAACTCATAGTAGAAACCGAAGATTAACTAGATAGTAGATAGATACTATTGATTGCAGCCCCAATATGTACCCCACAACCATTTAAAAACTCAAGTTTGACCATTAGTTTGGAGCTGACTCAGAGTCTAATCGGTGAACAGGACGATAAAGTAGCATGTAATATTAAGCGATGCATAATGTAAGCAGACACAAAAGAGTGCGATCTCTCTTGCGGACCCGTGTAGTCCTCGAGGTCATCTGCTTAGTTGATGATGGTAATGCAGTTTTCATGGCTGCCGACGGCGGGGAAGAAGATCTGAGGCGGCGAAAGACAGTCTGGAGGTTGGTTCCTGTTGTCTTGGACCCTTACATCGTTGGAGCAAATGAAAGCTGGGGTGGACGACCTTGAGCGAGAGCGGGACAAACCACACAAGGTTTTCTTTGACAACTATCTATAAGAGAAGTAATTCTGTAAGGGCTCGTTTGAATTGGAGGATTCCAACTATGCAGGGATAGGAAATAGACAGGAATATGATAGGAATGCACGTGCAAAACAGCGAATTTAAAAACACAGGATTTCTGCCAATCTAGGTGTTTGTTTCTCAACAATTGGAAGATCACAGGATGCAAAGAAGCATGGTGAGATTAAGTCAAACCACAAGAAAATGTACGGTTATAATGCTATTATGCTACTATCTCTTAGTCTTGTGCTTCATGAATAGGAATTTGAAAAGGAGGACAAGTAAAAATTAAAATTCCTACGTTTTTTCTTCCAAGGAGACACTAAAGGAACAAATCCGTGTGCTCAGTGGACAATATATATAACACGTTGAGTAAAAAAGAGATGCAACAAGTGTACAACCTCTTTGGCGAAGCCATGTCAATCTCGGCGTGATTGGGTTGGCCGGTGAGGATGCTCCGACTGACTTTGCTGTCGGAGGAGGGGAAGAAGATCTTAGGCGTCTGGAGATGGAGCCCGAGGTACTGCTCCGCTGTGATGGAGGGTTTCGTTGTTGGAGCAGCTCCAGTGAGTTGTACGACGCCGAGGCTGAAGCAGGACAAGAGATACATCGAACAACGTTAACCCGAGTGAAATTCTAATAGCATCTCCAATACATGACGTAAAATACATAACCACAAAGTGCTAGATGTAAAATACATCAGCCGCTCATCTCTGAACTTAACTGTCGAAACTGAACTTAACTGCCGAAACTGAATTTTGCCGTCGAAACTAAATTTTGCTGTCGAAACTGAATGCACTAGCAAGGTGAGGCTACACGTCGGTCAACTGACTTTTTCATCTCTGGTCAGTCGATTTTGCAGCCGTTGGATACGAAATCAAGGGCATGCGATTCATCTTCAACCTCCACCCCCCTGAGCTGCCAGCCACCACCGGCCAAACAGCAGCCGCCCGCCGCCCGCGGCCGGCGGTGCGCCGCCCCGCTCGCCCCAAAAACACTCCCCACCGCCGGTCTGCCGTCGCCCTGGCCATCCCTCTAGGCCCCCCCGTGAGGAGCTTTTTCTCCGGTGATCCCCACGCCACCGCCCCGCCAACGCCCCGCCACCGCCGACAACCACCGCCCCCATCCTGAACCCTAATTAAGATAGATAGTGGGGTACCTCTCCGGCGAGCCCCCCCTCCCCACTACGGCTGGTTCTTCCTTCACCCCGGCGAGCCCCCCCGAAAATCGACTAACCCAAAAGTCGATTCAGTCGACCGAAGTGTAGCTAAATCGGAACAGCATTGCAAGCAAGAGCAAGAGCGAGAGCAGCATATATCTAATCTAACAAAAAAATCTAATTAATCTAACAAAAAAATCTAACATAATATGAAAAAATTAATTACTACACATGTAATCTAACAAAAAATCTAATCTAACAAAAAAATCTATGAACTACATATCTAAATTACTACACATCTAACCTAACAAAAAAATCTATGAACTACAAAAAGAATCTAAAAAAATCTAACAAATATAAAAAAACGCTCACGTCGGCGCCGAGTGGCGCTTGGCAGGCGACGACAGGCTCGGGCGGCGCTGGGGCAGGGGCGACGAGGACAGCGGGCTCGGGCGGCGACGGGACGGCGGGCTCGGGCGGGCGGCGCGGCGGGCGGAGGCGGCACGGCGGCAACGTCGACGCGGCTGGTACGGGCGCGATGATGACGCGGCGGCGCGGACGCGGGCGGTGATGGGGCGGCGGCAGCGTCGCGCGGGCGATTTATGGCGAGGCTCGGGGTGGCGCGGGGCCGGCTCGGCGGCGACGGCGACGAGGAGCAGAGGTGTCGGGCGAGAAAGAGATGGGTTTTGGCAAAAACTGCTAAGTCCAGTATATATAGCGAAAGCATTGGTCCCGGTTGGTGGCTCCAACCGGGACTAATGCCGCCTTTAGTGCCTGTTCTTGCCACCAACCGGGACCAAAGGCCTCTTTTCAGCAGCGCAAAGGGCGGCAAACGAAGACCATTGGTCCCGGTTGGTGGCTCTAACCGGGACTAAAGATGAGCATTCGTCCCGGTTGGTCCAACCAACCGGGACCAAAGAACATTGGTACGGTTGGTGCCATGAACCGTACCAATGGACCCGTGTAACTACTTTTTTATTTCTGCAGCTATTTTTTGTTGATTCTTCCTGTTGCTGTTTTTTAGTCCCACCTCGCCAAGCGAGAGGCACTTGCAAATGTTTATAAGCCCCGAGTGCGAGCGATGTGAAGAGGCTCAATGCTCCTCAAGACGTTGGTTAGCTTCAAGCCTTGAGGAATACGGTAGACCGCATGAGCTATGTGCGGTCACGATGGACACTATTCCAAAAGGCTTGAAGCAAATTAACGAAGCATTGCGCCTCTTTTTTTAGTGACTTATTACAACTCAGAAATAAAAAGAAAAAATAAATGTAGCGAGAAAAGAAAAAATCTATATAAAAACCACTCAGAAATAAATAGAAGAAAAAATAGTTTTGATTAACTTTACTAAAAATGAGCATAGCTGCTTATTTTTAATGACTTATTACAACTCGTAAATAAAAAGAAAAGAATAAATGTAGCGAAAAGAAAAAAAACTATATAAAAACCACTCAGAAATAAATAGAAGAAAAAATAGTTTTGATTAACTTTACTAAAAAATGAGCATAGCTGCTTATTTTAATGACTTATTACAACTCGAAATAAAAAGAAAAGAATAAATGTAGCAGAAAAGAAAAAAACTATATAAAAAACCACTCAAAAATAAATAGAAGAAAAAATAGTTTTGATTAACTTTATTAAAAAAAGAGCATAGATGCTTATTTTTAATGACTTATTACAACTCAGAAATAAAAAGAAAAGAATAAATGTAGCAGAAAAGAAAAAAAACTATATAAAAAACCACTCAGAAATAAATAGAAGAAAAAATAGTTTTGATTAACTCTACTAAAAAATGAGCATAGATCAGATCTGCTCTGACCGTTGCAGCCGGCGATGGTGGTCATCTCTTCCGTTAGAGGTGGTCGGCCTGAGGCTGGGTGTTCGGATCCCGGGATCCGTCATCCGCACCACCGCGAGTCGGGAGACGTGGTTGTCGGTGAAACCGAGTGACAATGGGCGATGGCGGCGTTCCATGTCGTTACCATGATGAAGGCATCGTCGTGTGACTACCGTTGACCCACTCGTATTGCTCCGGGGGAAACCCTATAGGATCTGGTGTTCCAGACCGGACGATGGTGGCACTGCGGTGTTGTTTCTCTCTTGGGAGCATTGTTTTGTGGAGCAGCGCTGGAAGTCAGAGGAAGGATCGAGGTGGAGCGGCTTCGTCGTGCACGGAGCTTCGGTGGAGCTGTCAATTCATGCCTGGCCGACAGGTGCTATGCTTGGTCATGCCTAGTCGGAGGTGCTACGCACGACAGATCCACCAAGGGCTTCAAGCTGTGTCAATTTGGTGGTACTTGGCAGCATGGCGCCGAGGTGTATCGATGGCGACCGTGGCGTGTTCAGCTATTTGCGGGACTAAAGATGAGCATTCGTCTGGTTGGTCCAACCAACCGGGACCAAAGAGTGGCATTGGTACCGTTGGTGCCATGAACCGTACCAGTGGACCGTGTAACTACTTTTTATTTTACGCAACTATTTTTTATTGATTCTTCCTGCAGCTGTTTTTAGTCCCACCTGCCAAGCGAGAGGCACTTTCATGTTTATAAGCCCCGAGTGCGAGAGACGATGACGAAGAGGCTCAATGCTCCTGACGTTGGTTAGCTTCAAGCCTTGAGGAATACGGTGGACTGCACACAGCTATGTGCGGTCAATTGACACTATTCGAAAGGCTTGAAGCAAATTAACAAGATCTACCTCTTTTTTTTTTAATGACTTATTACAACTCGAAATAAAAAGAAAAAAATAAATGTAGCGAAAAGAAATAAACTATATAAAAACCACTCGAAATAAAAGAAGAAAAAATAATTTTGATTAACTTTACTAAAAAATAGCATAAATGCTTATTTTTAATGACTTATTACAACTCGAAATAAAAATAAAAGAATAAATATAACTGAAAAGAAAAAAAATATAGAAAACTACTCAGAAATGAATAGAAGGAAAAAATAGTTGTGATTAACTGTACTAAAAGGAGCATATATGCTTATTTTTAATGGCTTATTACAACTCAGAAAAAGAAAAAATAACTATATAAAAAACTACTCAGAAATGAGTAGAGATGCGCTTATAGAGGAAATTCAACTTAAATTCATAACGAATTTCAAGAGAAATCCGTATGAATTTATGCTAAATTCCCTATATAAGGGCATCTATTTTCATTTTCAGAGGAGCTCAATAAGGAAGAGAGGGAGGGGCTTATAAACCGGTCCGATTCCCCTTCGGTTGGCGAGGTGGGACTAAACTCTGGTCGCAACGAGGACCAACCCTTTAGTCCCGGTTGATGGTACAAACCGGGACTAATGGGCAGCCTTTGGTCCCGGTTCAAGCCACCAACCGGGACCAATGGTGTTGGGCCAGGAGCGAGGCCCATTGGCCCCGGTTCGCCACACCAACCGGGACCAATAGGTCCAGACGAACCGGGACCAATGGCCCACGTGGCCCGGCCGGCCCCCGGGGCTCACGAACCGGGTCCGATGTCCCGATTGGTCCCAGTTCTGGATTGAACCGGGACTAATGGGCTGGACCGGCCTGGACCATTGGCCCCTTTTCTACTAGTGAGATGCGGTCGCCGTCGCCGACGGCGAAAACCCACTGTCGGCACGTCCCGATCGGGGGTCCCGCTATTCTCTCTCACAAAGCGGTGAGGTTGCCTTCGTCCCTTGCTCCTTTGCCGCGACGTGGGCGATTGCCGCCTCCGCCGCCCTCCTCAAGGTTGAGCTCGTCCCTCAAGTACAACTCCTTTACTGGTGGCTTGCACCATCGCTCCATTGCCCACATCACTCCCTCGTGGATATTTCTCTACTTCTTTGCCCTTTTATACCTCTCTGGCTTCTCGTCTTGTATTTGTGATGAGTTTATGTCTCATCAACTAGTCCCAGTAATCTTATTCTAATCACGCTTCTTCAATTTCTTTGCCACAGGGATGCTCATTTCGATTTTGGTGAAACTGCACAAAATGATCCGATGGTCAAAAGGTTGCAAACTTCATTTATTAGGAAGCTCGAACATTGCCAGCAAATTGAAGCCTGGTTAGGGTTACGGTTCAAGGGCTAGGGACTGCATGGATCGTTTTTTTCTTTAGCTGCCTCTGTTCCAAAATAAGTGTCAACTTTAGTAGTAGTACAACTTTGTACTAAAGTTTGCACAAAGTTGAGACACTTACTGGAACGGAGGGAGTACATATTTGCTATGATCAGTCAATCATTGAGATGCAATGGCATGCATGTTAGTCTCCTTTGTATTTGATGAAATGTTGCAACAGCAACCTTGGGCGAAGATACATGTAATGTAAGTGGAAGCTTCATAGCATTATACAAATTTATCTCACTGATAAATTACAGTACGTATATACTAGTACTTCCTCCGTTCCTAAATATAAGTCTTTGTAGAGATTTCACCATGAACCACATGCGGATGTATATAGATGCATTTAAAGTGTAGATTCGTTCATTTTGTTCCGTATGTAGTGGAATCTCTACAAAGACTTATCTACTAGTAATAGCTAGACCCCACTACTAGGAATTCTCTATCCTCTCCTTGAGCCACATCATCAAAATTAATGTAGCCGTTAGATGAACTAAATCAGTCCATAATAGCCATCTGATCTAGACGTTGAGAGGCTCCACACTAAGCCACATGCAAGCATGAAGAAATACCGTGGCATGCATGTGAGTGGGTTTTAAATCACATCAACATGTCTGCATGCAAGCATGCACCGGTAGCATGCATGTAAGTGAGCTTTTAAGTCCCATTAACATGTCAAAAAGAAAAAAAATATAATCCCATTATGCAGTAGGAGTTGGCTGATCTTTTTTCCTTACATGGGATGATCTAAATGATGATGGGAGTTTATTTAGTTTGGCTACCACATTTGTCATGCGGTTATAGAGTTTTTTTAGTTCTATGAAATCGATAATTTTGCGCAGAGAGATATACGGCTGTTCATGCCAGAACGCACGGGGACTCATCTAGTAATATTTAGGAGCGGAGGAGTACTATGTAAAGAGTCGTGTCGACGGTGATAGTGTGAGGTGGGCCATGTAATTCCGAGCTGCGTGTTTTTCATTGCTCTTGCACGCCTCATTGTAAGAATGGAGAAAATTGTAATCTAGTAGTACCTCCTTTCGCCGAAAGCGTGGGACATCCAGCAGTCCTACCACCTCAATAATAAAGACCAATGAGTCGTCAAATCACATAGACCCAGCAGTAAGTTGAACGGATGAAGCAACCATCACTCTTGTGCCAGTGAGAGGTCGCGTCCGCTCTGCTCGGGCATGAATGCGGCACCAATTCTTTGGAGCGGTGCTGACCGTTTCGGGCGGGAAGCGCACGGGCGATGGAGGGGCTTTGGGTGGGCCCGGCTGGTCAGGAGCGAGCGTGGCAGCTGTCCGCATGTCCCTACCGGACACGCCCGGAAACCAGAGGATGCACCGACTCTCGCGGCTAAAATCGTACACTACACACCATCTCTCTGTAGGAGTAGGTCGATCTGTTGCCCTCTCTAACACACACATGCTGTTAAACACACACACACACACACACACACACACACACAGGCATGCACCTTGGTCCCGTTGCACCTTCTAACGTGACTTATTACACCTAGACGGAGGGAGTAGTAAGTATACGAGATACGGTGGCACACTGACTTAAGTCGAATACAAGTGCCCAAAATTGTGTGCATGTTATAATAAGGATTCACTTAAAATAGTATGTGAGCGAACAGAAGGATCAATTGGACAGTTTTCCCGAGCAGTAGCGAGATGTGTGAGGTAAGATACACCGCTGTCGCTTTTAATTTTTCTTATTAATTTGTTTGTTTCAACCTCTGACTGGTGGGACCCAACGTACTACATGGAGAGAGGTAAGGTGACTAAGGCTGCATTATTTCTGCACCACTGTGGATAGTCTTACCACCAAAGCCACATGACACGATTATGATTGAAATCCCAATGACTCACACACACACAAAAAAAAACAAAAAACACGGCATGCTTGTCACACGAATGCAGGAATGTATACAATGTCATTTTCCTCTTGTTGAACATAATGGGAGGGTTGTGTAGCTGGTTAGCCTGTTCGCTCATCAAACTTGAGGTCTCGGGTTCGATAACTACACTTGAGCATAATTTGTGCCAGGAGGATTCTTTGACTGGTCAAAATGGATGGATACGGAGCTACACGATCTCGTAGTGACTGTATAATCACCTCATCACGTATAAGCTGCACCCTCGACACTTGTTTTCTAGGGTTTGCATGCTTCACACTCTCTATCTCCAGTATATATATACACGCTGGGGCCTCAGCGCTTGTAGTTGCTCTCTTCACACTCTCGCCCTCTCCAGATCTAAACAAGACTTCGCTGGCCTCTCTCTCCCCTCATTGTTGCTCAAAGAGCCGGTAGGATCTGTCCGCCGGGAAGGGAACACTACTAGGGAAAAGCCTATACACGAGATCTAGCAGCCGAGGGTTAAAACCTCGCTATTGTTACTACTAGCAGCGCAGGTTTTAAACCTCGCTACTACTAAGTTGATAGCAGCGGCGGGTTTGTAACCTCGCTACTACTAAGCGGTCTCTACCGTGCCCCGGGATATGCCATAGTAGTAGCGGGTTTTAACCTCGCTACTAATAAGTTGATAGCGATGGCGGGGGTTTTAACCTCGCTACTACTAAGTGGCCTGGACCATGCCATAGTAGTAGCGATGGTTATAAACCCGCGCTACTGCTATCAACTTAGTAGTAGCGAGGGTTAAATACCCGCGCTACTGCTAAGGTTAGGGTTTTAAAAAATAAAAGAAAATGATAAAAATGTCAAAAAATAAAAGAAAATAAGTTTCCCATGTGATATGTGGTCTAGTTGTTGGGAAAATTTACAAATATGAATTTCGACTTTATTTGCAAAATCTCTCTGGAAATTTGTAAAATGGCCATAACTTTTGCATACGAACTCGGATGAAAAAGTTTTTTATATGAAAAATCATCTACTCGAAAAGTTACATCCGAATTTAACTGGGGGAACCTCGTTAAACATTTTTAAAATCCTCAAAAACCTAACAGAAAAAAAGTTACGGGGCTTTTAAGATCTGGAGGCAAAAAAATTCATCAAATTTCAGTTTTTTTTAATTTTTGTTAAATCTGGTCAAACTGTGGTCAAACTAATTATTCAAGAATATTAGTGTTACTAAATAATTATTTTAGTTTTTTTGAATTTTGGTCAAATCTGGTCAAACTGTGGTCAAATCTTGGTCAAACTGTGGTCAAATCTGGTCAAACTATGGTCAAACTGTGGGTCAAACTAATTATTCAAGAAATATTAGTGTTACTACTTTTTTAGAGCAATAGTTTCAAACTCAAACAGTGAAATGTGTCACTACATGCTCAAGCTAAATTCCTGAGGTTAATTGGATTGACATCTTACTATTGTCAGGAAAACAACAAGTGCAGACTTAGAAACGAGGGAGAATAGAACCCGGAAGTTAAGCGTGCTCAGGCTGGAGTAGTGAGAGGATGGGTGACCGTTCGGGAAGTTAGATGATTTAGAATGATGAGGGGTGATTAGAGATTAAATTTAGCAGTGATGATGGGTGATTAGAGATTTGAGGTTAAAATAATTCAGAAATTTGAAAATTAGGGAAAAAAATTCAAATTTTTTTTTTGAAAAAATTCAAATTTTTTTCCCAGAGATTACAGATTAGTAGTAGCGCGGGTTTGTACCCACGCTACTGCTATACGTTAGTCAGTAGCTGGTGGCACCCGCCCATCGCTATAAGTTAGTCAGAAGCCTTATTAGTAGCGCGGGTACCGCGCTACTAATAGGCCAAAACCCGCGCTGCTGCTAGGCTTTTCCCTAGTAGTGGAAGGAGGCTTAACGTTGTCGCCGTCGGCGAGGGAGGGAATCCACTACCAGCGCAGCTGTTCACTTTCACCCAACGGCGGCGCGGGAGGGCCTCCGGCCCCTTCTTCTTTGCCACCGTCCCATCGGCCACCGAACCACGACCCAAGAACCTTAAGGTATAATTTACTTACTCCACATGCATTGCTCTAGCTGCATGTATACCATGAATCTAGGACGTGGTTCAAAGAGGAAAGGAGTGGGGGAAAGTAGTGAAAAAAGTCATATATAGCATGAATCTAGGACATGGTTCAAAGAGGAAATGAAGGGGGAAAGTTGTATAGCATGAATCTAGGACGTGGTTTAAAGAGGAAAGGCATGGGGGAAAGTAGTGGGGAAAGTTGTATCACATAAATCTAGGACGTGGTTCAAGGAGGAAAGGAAGGGGCGAAAGTACTAGTACAGACTGGCTGTAGAGTTTGAGCAGGACTAGATTTGTTGCGCTCACATAGGGAAAGATGTTTAAAGATAACAAAACTGGGACCAACACAAATACTCCCTCCTTTCCGGTTTATAAGGCTCAATTCAAAAATCTCACCAACCAAGGTAGATGGTGAGTGGTGGAATATTTTTTATAGTTTGCAAAAGCACCCAATTAATGCTCTTGTTTTCCTCAAAAAATTATGATTACCAATGCATTAATTGGAATGCATGCATGAATATAGTACATGCATTGGTCAATTTTGTCTTAATACTTGCATGCAATGATTTAATGCACCTTGGAATCTGAACTTGTGATGGGGAACAACCAAATTGAGCCTTATAAAATGGAAAAACTAAAATTTTGAGATAAGCCCTATAATCCGGAAAGGAGGGAGTATGCTCCTTGGTTGTTTGTTCTTTGTCGCAACAGACTATGCATGACCACAATACATTGGTAGATGCACATGGTGCCGGTGCGTCCACTGTCCCGTGCAACTCATTAGCTGTTGTTAATCTAAGTGGTTAAAAACTCCCTAGTCCCTACCTGCTTAGTTCCAGGGACTAAACATGGACTAGAGGTTATTAAATGACATGCTAAAAGACCATGTTACCCCTAGTAATGAACTAATAGAGACAAGGTGCGATGCGTGGCAGGGGCAACTGTTGGAAAAAGCCCCCAAAAGACTCCGTCGGGGTCTTCTTTCTTTAGTCCCAAATGCCCACTTTTAGTCCCTAAAAGTCCCTCCTGTTTGGTGTAGATGGGACTGACACGGAGTTTTTTTAGTCCCTACACCAAAATGTCCCTGTAAACAAACACCCTCTAATAATGCCGCTAGAAAATTGATGCAATGCCACAGTTAAAAGCAAATTACATGTTTAACGAATTTTATTGTTAAGATAATCTCTATGTTACAATTAATCAATGCCACCGTTTGAGAAATGCTATTGTCTTGCTTTCTTTCCCATTTAGATAAGGTAGATACTTCTTTTTGTTGGCTTCTGTGTCATCCACCGTTATTGACCACTAATTGTTTCCTTTGCACCTCTGTGTAAACAGGGTTATCTACTTCACCTCGTTGCCATTGTGACCTTTTTTGCACTGCACAAAACACTTTTATTTTAAGAGTGTTTTCTGCAGTTCAACCAAAATGTCACACCGACAACGTTGCTTGATTGCTTGATCTTAGTGGAACTGCACAAGAGGAGATCTTACTTCCTATCCGTGTTAGCAAATTTGGTTCAGATCTTCTTCCTGTGAGTTGTTTGAATTCTGCATCATGAGAGGTCAGTACTAGCCTTCTTTCTGGTGAGTTCCATTTTTCTAAAAGTGTGCTCTACATGGACCATGTAGGTGCCTGTTTAAACTGTCAATTCATAGTACAATTTGCTTTATACTAATCACTTTTTTCTATTTGTGAAAACAGGGGTGCTCAGCTTGATTTCAATGGGAACTGTACAAAATGTTCATGAATACATCAAATCATTCATTTCCACCACAAGAAAGGAGGTGCCGATAAGTTCAAGGTGTTGCAACATATAAGGGCGAAATCATACAAGCTACCCGCGAATTTGGTTGATTTTGGTGGAACTGCAGAAAAAGAACAGCTGGTTTATTTAGCACGAGGTGCCATGTCAATGTCCGAACTGATGGCAAACCCTGCCCATTCCACAATCGTAGGCATTTGATATTTTGGAATGGGACGCCCTTTGTTGTCAGCAGCGTCGATCAATTTTTTTCTTTATTCTTTAGTTGTGAAGTAAATATTGCCTCTGACATGTGAGTCGCTGAGATGCATAATCATCGATTGTTTTGAATGTTCTCTATGAATTGCCAGCCTTGTGTGTTTGATTGCAATGTACAGAAACGCTAAGAAGCTGCTCAAACTCTTTGTACTCCTTCTGTTCCTTTTTACTTCGCACATTGCGAAACTGCATACTTTTTCATATAAGATTGGTTAAAGTAGAGATACTTTGACTGCAGACAAAACTTGTATGTAGACTAGAAAGGACCGGAGGGAGTACATGTGAAACTGCTGCAAACGAGGTGATCACCCTGGGAATAATGCTAGTACGTATTGTTTTGCATGTTCATCCAATGCCAGTGATACAAGAATTCGAACTAATCAAAATAAATTCATTCATACACGGTCGGATTTCATATAAACATGCCGGATTTCATTACATTTCATACATTCTTCAACTAAAAAGGGTGCTTATGGAGGTATAATTAATTAATCGAAGCTACCCACCTGTGTCCCGCTGAGCCGAACAAAAGCTTCAGTGACTTAACTGCAGGTGCAGTTGCATAACTGACATGTGGCCTGTTGGGCCCTTGTGTCAGTCAGCCAACTGCACCAGCAGTTAAGTAGAAGCAACATTCTTCTCCAGTGCAGCTCTCCGACTCCACGTCGCCGCCAAGAAGCTAACCGGCCGTCAGTGGTCAGCCCGGCTAGCTTGCCTTCAACCGGAGGGTAGCAGCGGTGGCCTTACTTGGACCCGAGTGGCGGCAACCTATCATGTTCTACTCTTCCTCGTTTTGTGTGTGGCGTGGCCTTGTTGGCAGCGGGGCGGGGCCTCGGCGGAGCCGGCGATGTCCTCTGTCTCGTTGCCGGCGGGTGGCGCCTCGATGGAGCGGTGGAAATCCTCCCCCATGTTGCCGGCATGGTGGGGCCTCGGCTGAGCCGGTGATGTCCTCTGCCTCGTTGTTGGCGGGGCGGGGCCTCGGTGGAGCCGGCGGTGTCCTCTGCCTCATTGTTGGTGCCGTGGGGCCTCGGCAGAGCAGGGCCTCGTCGACGCCAGTGAAGCTGGGACTCGTCGGAGCCATCATTGTCCTCTGCCTCGTCCTCGGTCTCGCCAAACAGCGCCTCGCCCGCTTCATCGCGCTCTTTGTAGGCGGCCGCAACCTCCACCACCCGCATGCGGTACCGCCAGCGCTCGAGGCGGCCCTTGCGGGCGGAGCGGTACGAGTCGAGCAGCGCCTCCTGCTCCGCCCGCTCCGCGATGATCTGCTCCTCCGACTGCAGGTGCTCCTGGAGGAGATGGTGGTTGTAGGCGGTGTCGGCCTGTGCCTCCCGGAACTGCTCCTCACGCATCTGCCTTACCGTGTCCATATATTGGGCACGGGCCTCGCCGATGGTCATGGTGCAATGCACCGGTGAGGATGGCGCGGAGGAGGGGGTTGGCACCGGATCGTCAACTACCATGTTCTCCATTGGGACGTCGTCGTCCTCCGGATGCCTGCCGGCCAGCCGGTCGGTAGCAATGGCTGCCATCTCCTTGTGGTCCGTCGTCCGCCCGTCCCAAAGAGCGCCGAGCGCGAGAAGCCATCTTTGGCAAGATCGGGTGTGGACAGGAGAAAGGGAACGGATGCGATGATCGCGGCTATGGCGGCGCGCAATTTTTATATAGCAATGGTGGGCGGCAGAGGGACGGACGTGGGGCGCCGGAGTAGCCGCCTCGGCAACCGTGTATCATTAATGTGGGCGGTAGATGGACTGACGGACGTCACTTGTGTCGTTTGAAGGCGGAGCAATCGCCTGCACCGGGAAGCGGGGCGGGTGGCGCTGACTATTTCGGGCGGAAAGCGCGCGCGGGCGAGGAGATGACTTTACTTGGAGAGGATGACAATGGGGACCCACCAGGGCCATAGCCTCACATAAGCAAGTGCCTCCTTATTATATATATATATATAAAACTATAATTTATTTTGCTTCCTCCTGGTTTCCTCACATCACAGTCCCACACCATTGTCAACCTATGTACTCCCTCCTTTCCGGTTTATAGGGCTTATCTCAAAATTTTAGTTTTTCCATTTTATAAGGCTCAATTTGGTTGTTTTCCATCACATGTTCAGATTCCAAAATGCATTAAATCATTGCATGCAAGTATTAAGAGAAAATTGAACAATGCATGTACTTTATGCATGCATGCATTGCAATTAATGCATTGATAAACATAATTTTTTGAGGATAACAAGATCATTAATTATGTGCTTTTGCAAAACTACAAAAAGTATTCCACCACTCGCCATCTACCTTGTTTGGTGAGATTTTTGAATTGAGCACTATAAACCGGAAATGAGGGAGTAGTCAATAAACGAGAGAATTGCACAAGAAGCGGCCGACAGCTGGGACCAAGCAGCTCGAACAGTATTTGTGTTTTTGAGGTGTGAGCACTGCAGAGTTTTTTGATGTTTAGCCCAGATATTAATTTTTCTCCTCTGAACAACAACGAAAACATCGCTGCAGGTATTAACTAGGCGGGCTGTGGCCCGTCTAGCCCAGGCCAGATATCCAGCCCAGACATTAATTTTTTTCAAGCTAAAAATGGCTAGCCCAGCTATACTTTTTTTAGGAATACCCAGGCAAGGTGAATTTGTTATTCTCCGCCCCGCTGGGCTGCAAATCTTTCCTAGGAGGGATGCATTAGGCTTAACAAGAAAATGGGCTTTAAGAAATAATAAATGGGATGTAATTATAACAACTGGGCAGTAACTATAAAAAATGCACCAAACATGTAATTAGTTTATAAAATATTGTTTTTGGATATTGAAAATTTTATTTTCATTAATTGTTGCGAGCGCAATGTTTCGTTGGATTTTTACGTAATATAAATTTATATTGAAATTGTATTTAATCTGACTAGAAGTTTCGGGATAAAAATGTTTTGGATCCCATCAAAATGTGGGAAATTTTATCGAATTCTGTTTTGAACAGTTGGTTGAAATGGGTTGTACTTTTAACAAACTATAAATGGGCTGTAGTAAATTCCATTAGAATTCAAAAATGGGCTGCACATTTTTACAAATCTCAAATGGGCTATAAGTTCTCTGCCACACACTTCTGGCCTTACTAAGTTGACGCGTCCCCTAAAAAACAGAGTTGACTCGTATGCAAGGCTTTTTCAACTTATAGTCAACACACGGTTCTATCAGAAGTGGCCGTTGGATGTCCATCCAACGGATGTCGTGCTTCTTCTTCAATCTCAGATATTCTAGCTTCACCCGCCCAAAAAATGATTCCTCCCACGACATCCGGGCGCACTGCTTCGAAGTCGACCAGGGGCCTACTAAGTTGACATACCAAGGGCTTTGTCAACTTAGTCAATATAAATGATTCTAGCTGCAGTGACCATACGATGTCCATCCAACGACCGTCGTGCTTCTTCAACCTCTGGTCTTCTTGCTCCAGCCGCCCAAAGCAGCGCCGGTCATGCCGCTTCGCTCCTCGCCTCCGTGGCGGTCGGTCAGGCCCGCGGAGGCCTCACCGCCCCCTACTACTCCCACCGCTGGCCAGGCCATCCCTCCACTCACCCACACCCCCTCTTATTCCGCGGTGACGGCAGTCTCACACCGCAGCCGAACGAGTGAAACCACATACTCCTCTACGCGTGGGCATCCACTACCGCGTCTTCCCCGGCTCCGCGTCATCCCCTTCCTAGCCTCGCCGTCGTCCACCGCCCTGGTGCTCTCGGCGCGGCGTGGTCAACGTGGTCAAGGAACGACTTCCATCGGACATGGACTGTACGTGGAGAGGCTGACAGCTGGGTCCACGGCAGCCGCAAGGAAGTGCCTCCTTATTACGCGCAAAATAATATTCCTCCACCTGACAGTGGGGACCCACCGGACGGGCCACCGTATTTCGTGAAAAAAATGATTCGCCCCCTGACTGCTGGGACCCACCAGGTACATCTTCGCACGCAAGGAAGTGCGTCCAAAAAATTTGATTCACCCCCTGACTGCTGGGACCCACCAGCTACATCTTCGCACGCAAGGAAGTGCGTCCAGGCAAAAAAAAAACGATTCGCCCCTCTAACTGCTGGGACCCACCAGCTACATCTTCGCATGCAAGGAATTGCGTCTGGGAAAAAAAAACGATTCACCCCTGACTACTGGGACCCACCAGGTACATCTTCGCACGCAAGGAAGTACGTCCGGGAAAAAAAGATTCCCCCCTGACTGCTGGGACCCACCAGCTACATCTTCGCACGCAAGGAAGTGCGTCCGGGCAAAAAAAACGAGTCGCCCCCCTGACTGCTGGGACCCACCAGCTACATCTTCGCACGTAAGGAAGTGCCTGACAGTCGGGACCCACCTGGTCGAAGCGTACGTAGCATTATCATTCTGGTCGCGAACGTGTACGTACTTATATACTGGTGGATGTAGAGGCGCGCATGTGTCGTAGTAGAGGCACGCACGTAGCATGTACACGTACGTACAGTGGCCAGGGTGCAAGAAAGAAAATACGGCCACATATGTGTACATACGGGCGGGGTCTCGAACACCTACTCGCTCATACGTACGGCCAGGGCTCATGTACATGGCTGGGTCGGAACGGAGAAACATCGTCGTCGTCGTGTTCATGGGGAGGCAACAGAATGCGTCGTGTTCATGGGGAGGCAACGGAATGCGTCATGTTCATCGGGAGGCAACAGAACGCGTGGGAGCCAACCGGCTGGGTCGGAACAGAATGTGTCGTCGTGTTCATCGGGAGGCTTGGATGGAATAGGCGATGGAAACGAGGCCTGGTGTACCGCACAACGGAGGAAACGACCTTGTGTTTGACCGGCCACGTTCGAAACGGGATCCTGTTCATCGGGAGGGGTCTGGCGTACCGCAAAACGGAGGAAACGGACCTCCTACGGTCGAAACGGGGTTCCTGTTGATTGGGAGGGGTGTGGCGTACCGCAAAATGGAGGAAACGGACCTCCTACAGTCGAAACGGGGGTCCTGTTGATCGGGAGGGGTGTGGCATATCGCAAAACGGACGAAACAGACTTGTGTTGGAGCGCTACGGTCGAAACGGGGGTCATGTTCATCGGGAGGGGTGTGGCGTACCGCAAAATGGGACTCCATGGATACTGTTCATCTCCACCGTCGACCTCCTCCAGCCTCCACGGGCTATTGTTCATCCACCATCGAACTCCTCCAACCTCCACCTGCGACTGTTCATCCACGGGCTCCTGTTCATCCAGCCTCCACCGCGCGCTACTCGACCGGCTACTGTTCAACCATCCCTCCACGGGCACCCCTCCACCATCTACTGTTCATCCAGCCCTCCACACCATGGGGTCCTGTTCATCCAGAGGCAACGCCACCGCCATCGCTCATCCACCCCCGCAACGCCATCGCTCATCCTGTGAGGCAAGATCGATCGGCTTCAATTAGCAGCAGAGCGGCGAATCGCCGATCGGGTTCGATTAACAGCCATGGATCGATCGCTCGGGTTCAATGAACGCGTAAGTTCGCGGTCTGTCGCCATGTTCGCTAGAGCCCAACGCCTCGCTCGGGTTCAGTTAGAGCCAATGATACGTCTCCAACGTATCTATAATTTATGAAGTATTCATGCTATTATATTATCCATCTATGATGTTTTATATGCATTTATATGCCATTTTATATGATTTTTGGGACTAACCTATTAACCTAGAGCCCAGTGCTAGTTTCTGTTTTCTCCTTGTTTTTGAGTTTTACAGAAAAGGAATACCAAACGGAGTCCAATTGACGTGCCAATTTTTGAGGATTTTTTATGGACTAAAAGAAGACCATGGAGCATCGGAGTTGGGCCAGAAGAGTCCCGGGCTGCCCACAAGAGTGGGGGGCGCGCCCCCCTATCTCGTGGACAGCCAGGAGACCCCCCTGACGTGAAACCTATGCCAAAAATCCCTACAAATACAGAAACCTTCGAAAAATAACCTAGATCAGAAGTTCCGCCGCCGCAAGCCTCTGTAGCCACGAGAAATCAATCTAGGCCCTCTCCGGCACCCTGCCGGAGGGGGCCATCATCACCGGACGCCATGGAGGAGGATCTCGGAGGGGCCATCATCGCCATGAAGGCCAAGGACCAGAGGGGGAAAGCCATGGAGGAGGAAGCACAAGGGGGAGAACCTCTCCTCCTCTCTCTTGGTGGCACCGGAGTGCCATCGGGAGGGGAATCATCGCCGCGGTGATCTTCTTCATCAACATCACCATCATCATCAGCATCCTCATCTCTTTTACGTGGTCCACTCTCCCGCACCCCGCTGTAATCCCTACTTGAACATGGTGCTTTATGCCACATATTATGATCCAATGATGTGTTGCCATCCTATGATGTTTTGAGTAGATAACTTTTGTCTTTGGGTTGATTGATGATCTAGATTGGTATGAGTTGTATGTTTTACTTTGATGCTATCCTATGGTGCCCTCCGTGTCACACAAGCGTGAGGGATTCCCGCTATAGGGTGTTGCAATACGTTCATGATTCACTTATAGTGGGTTGGTGAGTGACTGAAACACAAACCCGAGTAAGAGGGATTGTTGCGTATGGGAATAAAGAGGACTTGATGCTTTAATGCTATGGTTGGGTTTTACCTTAATGATCTTTAGTAGTTGCGGATGCTTGCTAGAGTTCCAATCATAAGTGCATATGATCCAAGTAGAGAAAGTATGTTTGCTTATGCCTCTCCCTCATATGGAACTGCAATAGTGATCACCGGTCTTGTTAACAATTGCCTAGGACAATTCCGCACACCGATCCACCATTATTCCACACTCGCTATGTATAATATTTAGTAATATATTCTAACTTTATGATAACAGCACCTACTTTCATATTTTAGCTCTCCGATATCATGCAAAGTTATCCTCTCTATACCCACAACACAATTTTATTTCTTGTTTCTAGTTGGAAGAAAATGTTCGGTGCACGTAGAGTCGTATCAGTGGCAGATAGGGCTTGAGAGAATATTGATCTTACCTTTAGCTCCTTGTGGGTTCGACACTCCATTCTCATCACTTCCACATTTGGGAATTGCTACGATGATTCCTTGCACTTGGGGATTATCAAGCTCTTTTCTGGCGCCGTTGCCGGGGAGCAATAGCGTGGGGTTGATATTCTCGTGTGTGCTTGTTTGCTTTCTTCACTAAGTAGATTTTGTTTTTCCTTTTTGTTTCTGTTTAGTTGTGGGTGAAACATACAAAAAAATTTAAAGAATGAAAATACAAAAAAATTACTTGCCTCTCATGCCTAAATAAGTTTGTCAAAAAGAGAAGTGATTGGAAAGTTATGCATTGAAAAAGTGAGGGTCGACCTTGAGCACTCGTGTTCATGCTCACGGAAACAATGTAGGATTTTTCATGGAAGTTTCTCTGTAAATAATTATCCCCTTGTATATATCCATTGTATTATAAAAATAATGTGCCAAGCTTTGGTTTTAGTATGATAAGATTGCTTGCTTATTATGTGCAGAACAAAAACAGAAACTTTGGCTATAGTGCATGAATTTACATTTTTACTGGAAAGTCAAATGGGTCTGAAACTTTTTGCACATTACTTCTGTACAAATTGTCAGATTTATTTCATAATTTTAGGAGTTACAGAAGTTTGCTAAACTTCCAGATTACTACAGACTGTCCTGTTCTTGACAGATTCTGTTTTCGTGTGTTGTTTGCTTATTTTGATGCATCTATGGCTAGTATGTTAGGGTATGAACCATAGAGAAGTTGGAATACAGTAGGTTTAACACCAATATAAACAAATAATGAGTTAATTACAGTACCTTAAAGAGGTAGTTTGCTTTATTACACTAACAGATCTCACAAGTTTTTGTTTAAGTTTTTGTGAATGAAGTGTTCGAAGAACGAGGAGTTACCGATGTGAGAAGAATAAAGAGAGACAAGAGTTCAAGCTGGGGGATGCCCAAGGCACACCAAGTAAATATTTCAAAGGATACTCAAGCATCTAAGCTTGGGGATGCCCCGGTTGGCATCCCATCTTTCTTCTTCAATAAATATCGGTATACCTCGGTTTTTGTTTTGTTCACATGATTTGTGTCCTTTGTGTTTTTATTTTTCTTTAAGAATCATGCTAGTATGAGATAGCTCTTCATTTATTTATAGAATGCTTCATGAACTTCACTTATATATTTTGGTGTATGAATAATACTATAATTTAAAGTGGGTTTGGAAGAGTGTCAACTTTAGGAATTAGTGATCTCACTATCTTGGAGGGTGTTGAATCTTCGTACGAAATTTATGAAAGTGGATTTGGAAGAGTGTCAACTTTAGTTAGTATTCCACTATTTTGGAAGAGGTTCCAATTGAGTATGAGAACAAAGTTGCTATCCATGATGCTACTGAAAATTATTATGAGGGAGGAATATGTGCTTGTTGCACTACAAAAAAAAAGACACATCCGTGACATTTTGGGCTGAACGAATTTTTTTCTGTCATACATATGACACTTCTATGATGATAATTGTGACAAAACCCGGTATCATCATAGATGTGGTGGGCTCCTACTTCTATGACAAAAATCATGACAGATAATGAGCTTTTCGTCCTGGGCGGGCCGGAGACGCAGCTACATGACATTCTTTGGGCCGTCCACGACGGAAAAAACCATGGTAGAAGCGAGGGGGAGGAAAATTTCGGGGAGTTGCCGATTACGGTGGGAGAGCAATGCGCTGCTTTCTCGTCTGACAGTACAGCTGCAGGTGTGTGCGGCGTTGGCTCTAATCAAGCCGAGCGAGGCGTTGGGCTCTAATCAACCCGATCGATTGACTGCAGAACTCTGGCGTCCTTTGGAGGGGTGGCCGTGGAGGGGTGGTTGAACAGGACCCCGTGGTGTGGAGGGCTAGATGAACAGTAGACGGTGGAGGGGTGCTCGTGGAGGGGTGGTTGAACAGTAGCTGGTGGAGTAGCCCGCGGTGGAGGCTGGATGAACAGGAGCACGTGGAGGCTGGAGGAGGTCGATAGTAGCCCGTGGAGGCTGGAGGAGGTCGACGGTGGAGATGAACAGTATCTCGTGGAGTCCCGTTTTGCGGTACGCCACACCCCTCCCCCCCGTTTTGACCGTAGCGCTCCAACACAAGTTCGTTTAAATCCGCTTACGCGACGCCACACCCTCCCGATCAACAGACTTCCGTTTGACCGTAGGAGGTCCGTTTAAATCTGCTTTTGGCGGTACGCCACACCTCTCCCGATCAACAGACCCCTGCTTCGATCGAGGAGGTCCGCTTCTCCGCTTTTGCGATATGCCAGCCCCTCCCGATCAACAGACCCGCTTCGACCGTAGGAGGTCCGCTTTAAATCCGTTCTGACGCCAGCCTCGCTTCCATCGCTGTTCCGGCCCAAGCCGGTTGGCTCCCACGCTGCCCATTGCCACCCGATGAACACGACGGATTCCGCTGCTTCCTCATGAACACGACGACGACGCTGTTTCTCCGCTCCGACCCAGCCATGTACATATGCGCGAGTAGGCGTTGAGACCCTGCCCGTATGTACATACGCGGGCAGATTTTCTTTCTTGCACCTCGCCACAGACGACGCACACATGCTACGCGCGCACCTCAACTTCGACACGTCGGCGCTACTTACTACGACACGCGGCGCCTTCTACATCGACCAAGATATATGTACGCATGTTCGCGACCGAATGACAACGCCACGCACGCTTCGACCGTGTGGGTCCCGACCGCCGCGCGTTCCTTGCGTGCGAAGATGTAGCTGGTGGGTCCCAGCAGTCAGGGGGGCGAATCATTTTTTTTTGCCCGGACGCACTTCCTTGCGTGCGAAGGTGTAGCTGGTGGGTCCCAGCAGTCAGGGGGGAAACATTTTTTTCGAGAAATATGGTGGCCCGTCCGGTGGGTCCCCGCTGTCAGGTGGAGGAATAATTATTTTGCGCGTAATAAGGAGGCACTTCCTTGCTGCGGTAGTGGACCCAGCTGTCAGCCTCTTCACGTACAGTCCACATCCGATGGAAGCCGTTCCTTGACCACGTTGACCACGCCGCGCTGAGAGCACTAGGGCGGTGGATGACGGCCAGGCCTAGGAAGGGGACGACGCGGAGCCGGGGAAGACGCGGCAATGGATGCCCACGCGTAGAGGAGTACGAGGGTTCACTGGTTCGCTGCGGTGTGAGGCTGCCGTCGCCGCAGAATAACAGGGGGTGTGGGTCATTTTCTGGTCAGTACCAGGGTCAAAAAATTAACTAAATATGTGGGAAATTTTTGCTGGGGAACGAAATATTCTTAATCCAAAAATTAATAGCCATACTAAAACAAATTTAAAAATAAGTTAGTACTATGTCATATTAAATCCAATGAAATACGTATAAGATATCAGTGAAGAACAAAATTCAGAAAAAACTAATATCCCATTTGCTCGTCTTGAAAGATTTGCAACCCAGTAATTTGTGACACCCCAAAATTTTAACCTTGTTTTATAAATTAAAATTTTGCGAGGAAACTAAAACTTTTATTTTCTGGAATTTCTTTTGATTTCAGAACCATCCTTTTCTTTATGATTACGGAGTTTTTACCCCAGTGAAAACTTCTCAGTCATTATTGGACTTATTTTCCTCTCTCAAATAAAACAATTCTTTTATCAGTGGGATTATCTATATAATTGTTTTTCCCTGAGCTTTATTTCTTTAAATTGGTTTTTCATAAGTTTTAGAGTTCCTTTTTGCACTGCACCCCTTTGATAAATTTATTTAAAAATCCCAACAAAATTTGGAGATGTCATGTGATGTTTCTAAATCACTTTTATGTAAAAAGATATTTCATTCATGGGATATTTTGAGTTCTACACCAAATTTTCAACTCTGGTCCAGTGGGAAATTTTGCACTACAACCCATTTAAAAATTTCTTTCTAGCTTCCACCAAAATTATGGGATGTTCAGAGGAGCATATGATTCAACTTTATGCAAAAACCCGGTGATGTTCTTTGAAAAATTTGAGTGAATCGACCTCTTTTGCATTCTGGTCCAACTTGATGATTTGTACTGCAACCATCCTCTAACTTGCTCCTTTACCCATAAGCTTTCTCCTGCTTGTAGTACGCCTTACCAAACCCTTAAGTCCAGGAGGTTGGGCTCTTTGGGACATTTTTGGTTCAAGAAATAATGCCATTTACCTCCTGCCCAGAATTGAAGTTTTGCAAAACTTGCACTAACAAGTTTGTGCTTTTTACAAACAAACCTTACCACCCTCTTATGCATCTAAAGAGACCCCAATAAGGAAGATTTGGCCACTCCAAGAAATGCCTAGGTGGCTGTGGCATTTTGTCAAACACCTTGAGAGTAGGGACAGATTTGGCATGATTTTTTGTTTGCATTGTGAGCTTGGTCTCCTGACCTAACCTCCTTGTCCCTTGATCTCCCCTCTACCACTAACCTAGTCCTGTTGCTTGCCAACCTTGCCCGAGCGCTCTGGAGTGCCATGGCATTTCGCCGAGCAGTTGGTGGGCGTGCACTGGGCGCGCCCAGAGCGCGCCAACTGCAGCCACACACTCGAGCCGCCGCGTCGCGCCCAATCCGCGCCCCTGACCTTTGCTCACCTGCAGAGCGCACCCACTACTAGGAAAAGGGCTATAGACAGGATTGATTCTAATGGCGCACATGAAGCAAGCATACCACTACTATATACTAATGGCGCACTGCTTGTGATACGCCATTAGTGTGGAAGACACTAATGGCGCACTGCAAATGTGGTGCGCCACTAGTATAAATTATTTTTTTCCATTTTCCCATACATACTAATGGCGATCTGGTCCATAATGCGCCATTACTATCTATAACTACTAATGGTGCACCAAGCAGCAAAGCAGCCATTAATGTAAATTTTGTTTTATTCTTTTTTGCAAAACTACTAATGGCGATCGTCGCACAAAGGCGCCATTACTAGTTTAAACTAGTAATGGCGCACTAAGAGGTGATGCGCCATTAGTATATATACTTATTATTTTTACTTTTTTGCAAAACTACTAATGGCGCACCATCTGCTGATGCGCCATTAGTAACCAGGGTTACTAATGGCGCATTTTCCTACGGTGCGCCATTAGTAACTTGGGACCACCAAGATATTTTGGACAGCCCACACCTACCCACTCACTTTCCCCACTTCATTCCATCCACCTCCTTCTCCAAGCTTTCGGCCATCTCCTCCTCCTCACCTCATTTCCACCATAGATTCAACAAAATTAAGTGGTGAAATTACCTTTTTTTGATAGGTAAGTAAGGGAAAGCTATCTTCATGATATAGATCTACTTTTTTTTCTCCCTAGCTAGCTCCAACAACGTGCACATGCACTTTTTGTGGCCTAGCTAGATCTATGTATGTTTGTGGTGTTGCATGTGTTTGTGGTGTTGCATATATGTTTGTGTTTGAAGGTACCGTATTTGAAATATGCGATAGTTGCCAATATTTTGCCTAATGTTTTGATTCATTTCCGCTTTGGCAGAATTTTGGCACTATGCATTCTTTTTGGTCCTATTTTTAGGAAGGTCATGCCAAATTTTTTCTTGGTTCTAACATATCGCTTTTGCTCTACCCATGCGACCATGGTCCGCACGATGACCGAAGGCATCGTGAATAGGTTTTTGAGCTCCGCAGGCCGAGATGCTTCAAAAGAACGAGACGGAGATAAGATGTCCATGTCGAAGATGCAAGTCAAGAGCCTTATTGCGGACCGGATTCCGGCAGGTGGGACCACCTGCTCTTGCATGGTTTCATGGATGGCTATTGGTGGGAAGGTGATGAAGATGACTATCAAGTCGTCCATGGCCGGGGCCGGGCAAGAAATGAGGAAGGGCAACAAGACAAGTACCACCGCGGCGAGGGCGGGCGAGAAGACGAAGAATCTCCAGGACATGATCACGACGGTGATGCTGTACACAGTCATCATGTAGAAGATGTCGTACATGATGATGAGGAAGATCAAGACGAAGGGCATGATCATAAAGATGAAGATGCCGGAGCAGACGACGATGGAGGCTGGGTGCAGGACCCTCATATTCAAGAGCTGCTTCTCAAGCAGACGGATAATGCAAGAGCTGCCGCCCAAGAGAAAGCCAAGCTGGATCAACTGGAGATAGACGCGTTACTCCATTGTATGAAGGATGCAGGCCCGAGGATACTACCCAAAGTAACGCCATGGCTCGAGATGAAGGTAAAACACAAAATGACCGACGATGCTTCAACGAGAACATGTCATTCGCACGAACGCCTTCCCAAGGGGAACAAGTGCCCGACCAGTTTCGAGGAGGCAAAGAAAATCGTGTGTCCTTTGGATTTACCGCGTGAAATACCATGTGTGCATGAACAATTGCATCATTTATCGGGACGAGCACGCGGAGTCTACCATATGTCCGTGTGCGGCGCCACTCGATACAAGAAGAGGAAGAAAGCTCCTCGAAAATCGGTGTGGTACTTTCCGATCACTCGCGTCTGCAGCGGTATTTCGGACCCTAAGGTAGCAAAGCTCCTGCGTTGGCACGCGGATAGGGAGGAGAAGAAGGGAAGATGACGGAAATGATCCGGAGATAAATAAAAAGACAAGATGCTGAGTCACCCTAAGGATGCGAGCCAAAGTGCAAGCGTTGAACTTCAAGACCTGCATTTGGGAAGGATCCAAGGAACATCGTGGCCGACGCGAGCACCGATGGAGTCAATCCGCTTGGCAGCCGAGAAGCACACATAGCACCTGGCCTGTGTTTGTGTGGATGTACAACCTTCCCCGGTTGTGCATGAAGAGGAAGTACATTCACATGAGTATGCTAATTGAAGGGCCGAAACAACCAGGAACGACATCAATCAGATCCGGGCTGTCAAGGAGGAGCTAGACACACTGTGGAAAACGCCACCAATACGTGGACGCCGCAGAGAAAGAATATTTCCCTATGAGAGCCGCACCGCCACGACGGTGCACGACTATCTCGATTACGGATATCTCGCGGGCGGGTAGTCCACGGATTTTCCGGATGCGTAAGGTGCATGGATGACACAACGACGCCAGCTAGATAGAGATCCCGGTCTTCGAAAACCGTGTTCATGGGACATCGAAGGTGGCTTCGCGACGATGACCCGTGGAGGAAACGCAAGGATCTGTTCGATGGTGAAACCAAACCCCGAGAACGCCCGTGTACGAGGAGCGGCGAGGAAATAGATAAGCTGTTGAAAAATTGGAAAGACCGCCCACCGCCGAAAGAAGCGAAGGCGCCAGAGCCGCTGCTGAAGGTATGGAAAACGAGGTCTGTTTTTCGGGACTTGCCGTCTCGAAGATCCACCGTGTGCCTCACAGCCTTGATGTCATGCATATCACGAAGAACGGTGCGAGAGTCTGCTGGTACCCTGCTCAACATGCCGAGAGGACCAAAGATGGGCCGAAAGCAAGGGCGACTTGAAATCAATGGGCATCGTGCAGAGCTTCACGCTAATGATGATGATGATGATGATGATGATGAGGCGAAGCAGACACGGAAAGTCGCCGCAAAGGCAAAAGGCCAAGAAGACCGAAATGACTACCTCCCACGCGCTTCACTCTAAGTCGAGGAGATCGAGCAGTTTTTCACCGCCTCCTAGGAGTAAAACTTCCTTACGGTTACGCTGGGAAGATAAGCAGATACCTAGACCCAATGGGCGAAGTTCAGCGGATGAAGTCTCACGACCGCCACGTCTTGATGACGCAGATACTTCCAGCTTGTAATCACGCCGCACGTCCGCGAAATGCTATTTGGCCTATGCAACTTTTTCGACGCCATCTCTCGGAAGTTGATTGGCGGAGGCAACTCGAAGGCTACAGAAGAGATCGTGGTGATACTATGCGAGCTTGAGATGTACTTCCCGCCCGCATTCTTCGACGTTATGGTGCATCCGCTGGTCCATATAGTGGAGGATATCATCCAACTCGGGCCGACGCTCCTGCACAACATGATGCCGCTCGAAAGGATGAATGGTGTCATCAAAGGATACGTTCGCAACATGTCACGCCCAGAGGGAAGCATAGCCAGGGCTTTCGATCAAGAGTGCATCTCCCATCGCATTTAATTATCTAGGCATCAAGAACCCCGCTGGTCCGCCTGTCAACAGCACCTCGGCAGGCTCGCTGGATGGGGTCACCATGAGGGTCGCCAAAATGCATGTCGACTTCGAGGGCCGACTCACCGACTTTGAAAGAGCAAACCTAGTCGCGCTACAACACATAGACGTGGTCGATCCTTGGGTGGTAGAGCACAAAACCTTTATTAAGAAGACGACAATGACCGAGGCCAACAGAGGACGGACGGAGATATACTCAAAGAGCACAACTCATGTTTCACGCGTTGGTTCAAGCAGAAGCTTCGTCAGCACTTTTACATGAGGATTCTTCCGCTGAAGAACAACTCATATTCGCCTTTGTCACAGTATGCCGAGCACAACCTCGATGACCTATGAGGCATACAATATCAACGGCTACACATTCTACACCGAGGACAAGGACATGAAGAGCGATGGTTATCGAACTCCGGGTAACGATGGAATCCTACACCGTAACGACAAGGACAGATACTACGGAAGGATCGAGGAGATCTGGGAGCTGAGCTACGCCGAGAGAAGGTCCCGATGTTCCGTGTCGATGGGCCAAAACGCATAAAAGAAGACCGTATTTCACCACCATGGTTATACCCGGCCAAATCAAGATCATGGGCGGTAAAGCGTCCCCGCTAAAATGAGCCATGGGTACTGGCTTCCCAAGTGGACCAATGCTTTTTCATTACCGACCCGCCAAAGCCCGGTCGTGTTGTCGTGAGGAGAGGCAAAAGGAAGATCATCGGAATGGATGGAGTAGCCAATGAGCAAGACTTCGACAAGCACGGCGACCAAGATCGAACATGACGACGATTTATGAAGTAGCAGCACACACCACAAGAAGAAGCAGGACCACCCTACCTAAAGGACGTCCGCTCCACGTAAGAACTCCGCTTATGAAAAAGAAGGGCAAGAAGATTGTGAACAGATGGCTAGCTAAGACCGATTGTATTTAAATCGTAGTCTTCATTTCTCGATTGTATTTCATGGGCACTTTTGATATCATGAATATTTTAAATTTCATGGGCACTTTTTGAATTCATGAGGACACTTGATCTCGATTCCTCCATCTCGATCTCGATCCTCCATCTCGATCGCACTCAAGACCTCCCCGCTAGCTCCACCCATCGCAACCTCCCGCCTCCACCGCCGAGCACCCGCCCCCTCACCCAAGACTTTTTGAACATATTTTTAATTTTTATTACTATTTTTATAAAAATATTACTGTTATAATTTAAACAAGTTTGAACATATTTAAACACAAATAAATATAAAAACAGCATTTAAAATGCATAAAAATATTATCTGTTATGATTTAAACAAGTTTGAACATATTTAAACACAAATAAATATAAAAACACCATTTAAAATGCATAAAAAATATTGGGGATCCTGAATCGAACCCAGACCTCCCCGTGTGTGTGTGCAGGTCGACCACGAGCTAGTGGGTGGGTTCTTGTAGATAGGGTTGGGCTGTAGATATGGCTACGGGCTAGATTAAAACAAAATTTAATGGCGCACCGAGGGTGGTGCGCCATTAGAACGGTCAGATTTATGGCGCACCGGCGTGTGGTGCGCCATTAGAAAGCTTCCTCCACCTATTCCCCTCCGCCTCTCTCCTCCCCGCCAGATCCCCCCACTGACCTAACTTTGCCCCAGCATTGTCGCCTCACATTGCCGCCTCGAGCCAGAGGAGACGACGACCGCCTCCGCCCGCCCCAGCCTCCGCCCCCCCCCTCCACCTCGCGCCGACGCCCTCCGCCTAAGCCGAGATGCAGAGACAGGCGAGTGGAGGAGCCCACCGCGGTCAACGGAGCTTCAACGCCAGCCGCGCCCGAGCTTCAACGCCAGCGTTTCCTCCATTCCTCCATCCCTCCCCTGTGATTCCTCCTTCTCCTCCATCCCCACCGCATGTATTTCAGAGAACAAATTGTAGTTCATTTCATTATGTTGGCCTGCATTAGCTAAGCATCAAGTGAATTTAACTATTTTAGACAGTTTCAGTTAACTGCTTTATGCTTCTGAAGAGGTTCACCTATAGTTTCAAAAATTCAGTCACTGGATATATGCAATAATTTACAAAGAGCAAGTGATGTAGAGCAAAAATTCAGCAAATGATGTATAGTTTCAAAAATTCAATGAAACTGAACCTACCCTATTGCTTCATGTAGCAAAGGCGGCAATGCAAGCAAGATCATGCTTGGCTTTGCCAAATTCATGTTACTGAATTTTTTTCAACATGATAAAATTGTCATGCTACTAAATGTTATAGAAATGCAAGGGAACACAGAAATACTAGGGCACACAACATTTAGAGTACTCTGAAATTCAGTTCTGAAATTTTTCGTTAGATAGTGGCTACACTAATCTAGAGTAGTATCCCAATCTGATGGAGTACTCGATTTAAAACTCCTAATCTAGACTAATATCCTAAAATCATTCCTGGAATTGCTGGGGTATAAATCATTAATCATTGATCATTGATGTTTGAGTATAAGTCATGAAGAGCAATATCCATGTAACTGCACTGCAATCTCCGTAACAAATACAACATTTCAATAACATTTCGCTACCTTCAACCCACATAGGCTGCAGGTAAAACAAGTTCCGAACTTCTTCCCCGATCCATCACAATAACCTTGCACACGATAACTAGTAGTACCGCTATGGTAGCTGGCTCGAGGATGTGGTGGGGATCTTTGCATGCCTAACACTGATTTTTGTGACAAGATCTAATATTACCGATGGCCTCTTTCTATAGATGCTGCATATGTAGAGTGTAATGAGATCTTAGTGTCATTTATGACACATATTAGACAGTGTGCAGCTTTGTCATTTATGACACATGTGCAGCTTACCAGATGTATTGAAAGAAATCATTTCTTTATTTTTGTTAAGTGGAGCTAACAAAATCATTTATCTGGCATATGTAGAGTGTAATGAGATCTTAGTGTCATTTATGACACATATTAGACAGTGTGCAGCTTTGTCATTTATGACACATGTGCAGCTTACCAGATGTATTGAAAGAAATCATTTCTTTATTTTTGTTAAGTGGAGCTAACAAAATCATTTATCTGGTTTTATTATTTCAGATACCCACTTGGAACTGCAATTTCATTTATGTTGTTATAAGTTTGTTGCTCTCAAAGATGAGTTAACTTGCTGTCATTTATCGAAATTCGAATGTGCTGGACTATATGTTCATTGGTACTACTTGTGATGTCATTGCTTGTACTACTTGGAAATTTTGTCAACTTGTGATGTCAGCTTGCACCTCGAGAGGCCCTTGAGTTTGCCGGAATGTCGATTAACTTCCGTTCCGCAATTGGTATTTATATGTCCTATTTTCAGCAAAGGTCATGCTGAAATTTTCCGTGAATTTTAGCATGACTTTGCTAAAATAGGACATATGGGGTACTTATGACTAATGCATGGGCCGGGCTATCTTAGTACTTAGTTAAGTAGGATCAACTGCCCTGCCATTCTTGCTGCATTAAATCATAGGTGGCAATAGAGCCAAGTGATTAGGCCCAACTTAGAATTATCCTTAGCATCGATAAACCCTAGATGATAAACCCAACATAGGTGGCAATAGAGCCAAGATTAGGCCCAACCAAGGGTGCCTCGGCATCGATAAACCCTAAATGATGAAAACTTAACTTGGCTGCCCCGGATGCCTCGGTGTCGATGAGAACCTAAATGATGAAAGCTTAGGCTTTTAGGGTGCCTCGGTGTCGACAAACCCTAAATCATGAGACCATGATCTTGTTCCTTGACAATAACCATCTTTTTGACCAAACTTTTTTCCTATTTAGAGAGAAACATGGCCCACAACGATGAGGTCGGTGGTTCGGGCGGCAAGCAATTCTGGGAGCTGTTCCAAGAGATGGAGGAACAACCTCACCGCTATGATGACGCCGCGGAAGATACCGATCCTGATTACACAACCCCTATGGGCGTCGGGGATGACACCACTGATGGTGCCGCCGAGGATGCCACCACTGATGATGGCGGCAAGACACACAAATGGTGGCGGCGCACACACGATGGCAGCCAACCAAGAAGCAAAGGAAGGACCGGCACCAATGCGCCCGCACCGTCAAGGAGGAATTACTCAAGTGGACTCGACGGAATCCAACGGAGCCCAAACATATAGTCAAGGGGTACTCGGTTCAGCTCGGTGCATTCTCCGAACACCGCCTCGATCAACACTGAGTACCTTAGGCATAAGGACCGAGGGAATTTGCGCAGCCTCCTCTTCACGAAGCTGCACGAACGATACAAGTTCCCCGCCGAATTTGAAAACACACGCCTCTCAGGGAATAAAGTGAACAATGCCGCCCTCACGAAGATGAGCACGGCCCTGTCTACTTGGAGAAGCGCGGTGAAGAGAATGATTGATAAAGGTGATAGTTACGACAAGATCAAGGCGAAATATCATTTGATGAGCGAAGATGAGTACAAGGAGTTCAAGATCAAGTGCCAGAGCCCCGCAACCTCCGAATCAAGTCAGTGGGGGAAAGAAATGCGGGAGTTGAACTTAGGGGAACACAAACTCGGTCCCGGCGGTTATAGAGTGGCGGAGCCTATATGGGACAAGGAGGACACGGAGCGTGCCGAGCAAGGCCTACCGCCCCGCTTCAAGAAATACAGCGGTGACAAGCGCATCAGAACTATGTCGGGGCCCGTACAAGGAGGACCCGATAACAAAGGAGCTTACCACGGATCCAAGACCAGGGCGCTTGAGCTTGTTCTCGTAAGGAATACACCCTCGTAATTAGCTCCATATGGTTGCACTCTAATTAATCCCCAATATTTCTAAATGGTTCATGTTCCTTTCGCAGGACAATGAAAGCAGTAGCGCGGGGTCGCCTAAGAGCTCCCCTTTCGACACCCCTTTAAATAGGGCGTTGAACGTAATGAAAAAGAAGGATAAGCTCGATAAGCCGACGTCACCGGTCGTGTGGCCGCAAAGGCTTGTCCACAAAATGGGGTCATACTATACCGCTGGTGTGCGGAAGGAGAAAAGACCAGCTCGCAAGCCGACGCGAGGTTGAAGAACTCAAGGCACAAGTGGCGCGGATTCCGGAGCTTGTCCATGAGCAAGTGCAACAACAACTTGGAACGAGGCTCAATGCCATGGTGCCTACGCTGATTCATGGGCGACGACGTGGATTGCGGGCGGCCAAAGGGCCTCCCTCGTTCCCAGCTTCACGGCCAAGAATCGCACAAGCAGCGGCGGCACCATTGGTGTCTCCGGCGGCGGCGCCATTGGTGTCTCCGGCGGCGGCGCCATTGGTGTCTCCGGCGGCGGCGCCATTGCTGTCTCCGGCGGCGGCGCCATTGGTGTCTCCGGCGGAAGCGGTATTCGTGTCTCCGGCACCGGCACGGGCAATGGAGCTTAATGCACCCGTGTACGCCGACCGCACCTCGCCAAAGAAGTGGCCCTCCGTCGATTGCACGCCCGCCGTTGGCGGTGCTCGACATTAGCCGAGCTCGACGGCATCACGGTAACTAAGCCTCTCGGCCGATGACTTCATCTCCTTGTTTTGATCGGGCATCCTCGACGCCCTATACATGTTTTCGCAGGCACCGCCGACGCCTTGCACTCTTCGCACTTCGTGGGCGCCGAGTTGGTCGATGTCGCCAAGGGCGAATCGCTCAACCGGCAACCCCATGTTCCACGGTAATCCGATGCCAACCACAATGTATAGGGTTGAAGTGGTCGGGTGCTGCCAGGCGCGACGAGTTGTTACCTCCGATTCGACCGGCGGGGCCGATGACGAAGATGAGATGACCCTCGGCACTGCGAATCGCCCTCGCTATGGCCGAAGAGCCAGATTCGCTTGGGGGCGGGGACACCACCCGCGCATAAGACCGCCAATCGTGCCGGGCGCCAAGCCATGGTAAGAACGCCGCAACGCTACCGACCTGCCGGACATCCCTATGGCACAGATCCGACAGCCCTATGGCACAGATCCGGACGGCGACGACAACGATGACGGTACATTTACCAAAGTTGACAAGTACTTTGTCAACATGGGTACGCCGACGAAGTTCTGCGGGCCTCTTTCTCCGAACTCCAACCAAGACCACCGCGATCTAGCTGGTACGGCGGAGAAATCCAATTGCAACAAGCGCCGCTCGGCGTTCAGCTCTCGTGACACGCCCAGCTCCCGCCTTCACCGAGCCTCGAGATAGCCGAGGCGCGAAATATTATCAGCCCCAACACGCTGAAGAAGGCGGTCTGTGAGCGTAACTCGTCCCATTACAGAGATCAAGAAGAAGGGCCGAAACGAAGACTAACAAGGGCGCCGGTGCGAGCCAGCCGACACCGAAGTTCGATCCGTGCTCGGACGGGCCACCTTCACCTAAGGATATCTCGAGGAGGGTGCATGTGGCGGTAGGGCGATGCTACCGCCAAATATGCTGAATGCTGCAACCGGTGCTATGCGGAGTCTGCACGACAGTTGTTCTGATTTTGGAGAAGCGGCGTCTCGTAGAGAAGGATGTGGCATACCCGGTTTTCGTGGCTAAGGTGCCGAGAGCAAGGGCTTTGTGGATGGCGACATCGGGGTATGATCGCCCCGCGGTTTGATGACATCTTTGCTATGTTTAACCTTCATCCGCTGCACTACACCTTCGCTCGGCTGTTTTCACGAGCATGCAGATGCGGATCATTAGAGACAATACCGGACATCGTGATAGTCGACCCTTCTACATGCGTGCAAGCACTTGAGCAGCGCTGGGACCGCCAAGTTGCGAAGTTCACACCTCGGCGGCGCTATTCGCAAACGCAGATAAGGATAACTTCCTTGTGCCTTACTTTCCCGAGTAAGTCATCCCTTAACCGCCTGTAACATATGATTTCTTAGATTTCGATCGTTTTTTTTTCTAACATTCCGTGTTCTCGCAAAGGACACACATTGCACACTCATCCTCTTAAGCCCGAAATATTCCATGGCCACGATTTCAATTCAACCGTAACTCCATGATAGACTACACAAATGTGAAGAAAGTTCTTGATGATGTTCTCCTGCCACGCCTAACTGGAGCCACCTTCACCAAGCCAGTTCAGAAGTACGGCAAGCACATCTTCTCACACAATACGAAGTTCTCGCTGCGTCAAGCAGCCACCGGGCGGTCGAAGGATGCCTACTACGCCCTCCATCACATGCGGCGATCGTGACGGACCATCATCACCTTCGCTACCAGATAATCTCAAAGATTGGGCCATGAGCTTGTTGGCAGTCCAGACGCGGACCTCGCATAAGAATTCTTTCGCATCCAGCCGGAGTTTGCGGACATCATCCATCAAGATGTCCTTCATACCGCAAGGCAGTTCCTCCTCGATATCAACCGTCCAACAAAGAGATAGATGTAACGCTACAAATGCAGGTGACAACGACCGTGATTTCATGACCATCACGACAGACGGCGGCTTCACCCACGCCTCCCGTCCGATGAGTTGAGTCAAAAGTAGTGATGTGTAGTTCAAACGCTGATTGGCTCTTGTTGTAATTAAACTTTAATGAATTCGTATGTCTCTTTGGTTTGGACGGTTGTTCAACTTAGATGTAATCGATGCTATTTATTAGTAGGACCATGAATCGTGCTATTAATGTCTTGCTTTTCTCTTCCGATCCTTTTGTTGCATACTTACACATTGCTTATGTATTGTCTCGTTGTTTGGCTTGTGCATAGAGATGCCGTCGTATGTCGTGGTACAAGGGTAAGGTTCCCTGAGTCTCACGATGATTGGGAGGAGTGTCGGAGACAGGTTCACCGCTTCAGCGGTAATAGCATAAAGGGTACACCACTAGGGCGGAGGCCGAATCTAGATATGCCCGCTATCTAGCGGAGAGAGGAGGGAGCGTTGGAGGAACCGGATGAAGACCAGTTTGATCGCGATGATGCTCATCGTGATGACCACAGCTCTCTTCTATGTGATGGTAGTTTAGATGATCGATATCGACTTGTAATGTGAAGGCAAACTCGATACTCGCGGTCTTGAGACTTGTAATGTTTTATCTTTGTCCGGTCTTTTGAATCCGGAGACTAATATGATGAATTGTATTCGGAGACTAATCTTCTATTGTATTTGATGAATCTGATGTTGCTGTGTGCTGCTGTCTATATTCTATGCAATAATATATTTTGTAACCTGTGCAAAAATCAGAAAAGCAAAAAAATAAAACCTAATATTCATACTAATGGCGCACCACACAAGACACTAATGGCGACTTGTGATCATCACACTAATGGCGATTTAGCTGGTGCGCCATTAGAATGCCAAAGCACATTTGTACATATGGCCCCGGGAGGCATTCTAATGGCGCATCGCAGTTATACTAATGGCGCACTACGTGGTGCGCCATTCGAACACCGAATACTAATGGCGCATTAAAGAGTGCGCCATTAGAATTTAATTTAATGGCGTGATGCTGGCGCACCAGTAGTGCGCCATTAGAAGGCAAATTCGGTGCGCCACTAGCATGCCTTTTCCTAGTAGTGACCCCGACCTCAGCCACTCACCAGAACGCGCCAGCCCGTCCCTGGGGCCGCATAGGGCTGCCATCAGGTCGGCCACGGCGGCTAGCGGGCGTCCACAGCAGCCCTTGCCATGGGCGGTGCCGCCCGAGCCACCAGCTCTCGCCACCTGCCCCTTGGAGCAGCGCAAGCTCATCCTCGCCGCTCAAAGCGCTGCCGCCGCCACGTCCTCCTGCAGCAACAGAGAGGCGGTTCGCCGGCGACCTTATCCTCGGCCGCGGAACCGCCATGGATGTGCTATAAATAGGACCCCCAACCTCGTCCAGGCCTCAAGCAACCTCTCTCACTCCCCCACCGATCCGCCCGTAGCAGTAGGAAGACCAGAGAGGTCTTCTTCCTCATCTCCGGCAATCAGAGCCGCTGCCACTGTCTTGATCATTCCGGTGCCACCAGGGCCTCCCCCTCTGCACTCACTGCACCAACAACATCCTGTAACACCCACGAGTCCATCCCCATGCTCGATTTTGATCAGGACTCGCCGGAGTCAAAAGCCCACTCTGCCCGACGGCCACCGTCCGCTGCGGAGCTCTCCGCCGGCAGCTTCGTCCACCCCAGGAACCATGGCGACCACCGGAAGGACCGCCTCGACCCCCTGAGCCCGCGAATGGCCTCGGTTCCTCGAATGGTGCCGCCGTTCACCGGCGAGCATCGCCGGAGTCCTGCCTCCGCTCGGGCAGAGGAGTGGAGGGAGAAGAGACCGGTCAAACCTGACCAATGGCCCCCCTGGACCCACTGTCAGTGACCCAGCCCGCCTCCATGCGTTTTAAGTGGAAGCGCAAAACCCCACCAGTACGTCTCCCCTGCTACGAAAGCGTATTTCCTTTTGAAACGTTTTCTTTTCTGTTTTATTTTAAAAACAGATTTTGACCAAATCTTTGACTGGCTATAACTTTTTAAATATAACTCCAAATGGATTGATTCTTTTTCCTACACCTCTCAAATTCTGTCTAGTTTATTTTCAGAATTATTTGAAAAAATTTCAAACAACTTTTTTTGTGCTGTTTGGGAAATGTGTGTTAATTCAAATTTATTTTAAATAGGATTTTGGAGAGAGAGAAGAAAACTTTCAAAAGTTTTAGGATGCACCCTGCCCCTCCACAACTTGAAGGCAAGCATCCTGAACCCTGGCATAATATTTTTGGTGTGTTAGTTGACACGGTTATAACACCACCTTACTTCAGAAAAACTCGTTATTTTATGTGGTGATACGCTCATTTGCATGAATGCATATTGGTGTTTTCCTTGCTGTTGGAAATGAATATACTTGTGATGGTAATCATCCTCATGTGCATTGCATGCATGTCAGAAAGGAATCCGGGAAAGCCTTTGCCTTGGGTAGGCGTGAGCTTGTCGCCGGTCTCCGTCGGGACGGTTATGTCCGGTATGGCATAGTAAGGTATAATGAGTGGTAATTCTGTTGGTTGAAATATATTTGTTATACATGTCATGCAGGTAATGTATAAACCTCCTGAGTCGACCGTAGATCGAGTCTTGTTCCAGTAACCCCCATACTTGTTTCGTACTACCACCTGTCCCTATAACAAGTAGGGTACGGTTCAGTAAGTCGTCAACCCCTTTCAAGAACACACCGTACAAAGAGGCCATGGTGGAAGATACCGGTTGTAGCCGGTAGGCAGGCCACCTGGTCCGGGGGCATGGGTGTTTCCGGTTGGGACCGAGAGGGGAGGCCACCCCTTATAGCGCGCGATATAAATTTGATCCCATGCTACGCGAGGTTGTAGCCTCCCCACTTAGAGTTTTGCTTGACAGGTGTCGTGGGTGATTCCAGACACCGGTAAGTTAAGCTGGTGTGTGCAAGTCAGGTGTGTTTTCAATTAAAAGACCATAGAGGGAATTAGCCCAGATGGACTAAAGGAATCCGTTACTCGTGGGTAAAGAGTACACCCTCTGCAGAGATTAAATCTATTCGAATAGCCGTGTCCATGGTGAAGGACTACAGTCTGGGATGGGTCAAGTGTCGGTCTTAGTGTCGATCTTCGGAGGAGAAATTGTTTAATCAAAACATGGATCATGGCTTGCGACTTGTGCTGATTATGATGCTTATGATTATTATTATTAGGGACTAACCCATTATATTATTGAGTATCCCTGGGACGGTTCTACCTCCTGGATATCATTATGATTATTTACTTTATAAGCCCTTTATGTGGTGTCGCTGAGACGCCCGACTGTGGCATCACTTGTTATTTATTTACTTTATAAGCCCTTTATGTGGTGTCGCTAAGACGCTCGACTGTGGCATTGCTTGTTATTTATTTACTTATAAGCCCTTTATGTGGTGTCGCTGAGACGCCCGACTGTGGCATTGCTTGTTATTTATTTACTTTATAAGCCCTTTATGTGGTGTCGCTTAGACGCCCGACTGTGGCATGCTTATTAATTATATACTTTATAAGCCCTTTATGTGGTGTCGCACAGACGCCCGACTGTGGCATTTTATTTCCACTCCATTATTGCATATTCATGTTGCATATAAATAACCTGCTTGCATGCATAAAAGATTTTTTTATTTATGACTGACAATGTGATCATAGAATATTTCAGTGCATGATTATCATTTATATTATCCCAGTGTTCATAATGTTTGCGAGTACATTCAAAGTACTCACTGGCTTGTCCCTGGCTATTGTCTTGGCCAGATTTCTTGCTTGGAGAGGAGCGTTGCTATGACAGCCCCGAAACCTAAGCAACGGTGATAGCAGCCTCGCGAAGATAGGAGTTAACCTGGTCAGTTGTTCCTGTGGGAAATGGAGTCCCATAGGCACTGATAATCCACAAACCGCTTCCACCCTCAACCACTAGAAACCATTTGTTGTACTCCCAGGCCAGAATGGTCTTGTACTACATATTTTGTATTTTGCTTGGAATTTCTGTATCAAGTTGGTGCCTCATCAGCTAACAGTAATCCTGGGGCTGGTGAGCACAACGACCATTATCTGGAAATTAATACCCGAAAAAAAACCCGGTCGTCATAATTCGGAGAAAACAAATAGGCCTAGCTTGGGTATTCTTCAAAAAGAAATGCTGGACTACCTATTTTCCCAAAGAACTGGTGCATGAGCATTTAGCTTTCTGTATTTATTTACTTATTTATGTTTAGGGGACCATGAGCATGTACCTGGGCCAGATTCATGTGAGAGCGTCCCTTCCAGTTAATTATGGGCTTCTCTATTGGGCCTTCATCAATGGGCTGCATGTTATCAACAAGTGGAAAATGTGTTCCGCATTTAAAAATAGTATGAGCTACGACGGCACGGGCACTAAAGGATCGAACTGCAACGACTTCCAAAACATTGTGTTTTTCGCTCTAACAACACATTTATATTCAACCAATGATTTAAATATACTACCGATTGTACATTGAAAACAACAAAGAAGAAGAACTGTGGCTGGGGTGCAATGTAGCGATAAGCAGCCGTAAGAGTGAAGACGCAGCTATCTTTTCCAAACCAAACATCAGCCATCATTACAAAAGGGCTACCAAAAAGAACAAGTGTATGCATCAAACTAAATAGAGATCCTACTACACCAAGTGTACGCGATCTAACTAACTGCTCGCTTAGACGTTACTATTTATTAAGTCGTGGAGATTGGTGGACGGCTTGAACCAGATGGGTGCTCGACGGGGAAACTCCAGCCAGCAGGTCGAAGTCTGATACTTGCGACCCTCTCTCCTACTTTGGGCTGCAGAGCATGGCGGCACATATCAGGGTATGGTGCATGCAGAGACGCATGGTACGCTATGTACACACAGTTTTGCCTGATGAACGAAACCGCGCTGCCATCATGATCCTTGCCGTCGGTTATCTCCTAGTTAATCGGATAATTTAGTTCGACAAACAGAGAGCGTGTGCCAAGGCTACTTACCAGCCTCCGGTCAAAAAGTCCTGAAGGCCCAGAGAAGCTGGGATCCTGCTCAAAGACCTTGCAGTGACTGTGATTGTATTCCGCGAAACAACACGTCCGGTACATGCGAATGATCATCAATCTTTCGCCGTTGTCTGATCGAGCCAGGAACCACCTGCAACTGCCATGCCGCTTTTCTTTGAAAGGTTATGGTATTAGGAAGGGTAGGGACACCAGGCGGCCTACAACATCATATCAAGTTGGAGTCAAATAAAAAAGGGCTCTTGATTTAGTCAATCTTAAGCCCTTCTAGCCATCCATGTTGCATCAAACGGCTCACATGAGTCGACTGACCAAAATTGCTCCTTCAGATTGCAGGATCCACGTGGCATTCAAGGTCTCGAAGGTAGATTCCGCGTCCGCACCCGGTTTGCGGGTTCAACGCGCGCGCGACCGGCTTCCGCCGCGACAGCCACCATGCGCGCCTCCTCCGCGTGGGCGGAGACGACAATGACACGCTAGTTCCTCCTCGCCGGCGTGCTGGAGCACGCGCTCATCCTCCTCTTCGTATGCTGCGTGCATAGACGCGGCTCCACCAGCTGCTCGCGTGCTTGGCAGCACGGCGGCATGGCGACGAGGGACTGCAGACGACGTGATCGGGCGAGCCTTCGGCTTCATGGAACAGGGATGGCGGCGACACGGCGGTGATGGGCGAGAAATTGTTGGCCAGAGCAGGCGGGCGCCGGCATGCACAACGGCGGCGCCGGCATATTGATGAGTGCGCGTATGGGAGCTTACTTTAGTTTTATATGAGGTCAAACTTAAAAGAAAACCGTACTAGTACACGTAAACATTAGACTTAGGCAGCACTTTTTTTTGAAGTTAGTACCACAGCCACGATACGGAATCCTGTGCAAGCAGAACCATGTCGCATGGTCGATTGAACGGTAAGGCCACCGTGTCGCTACCAAGGACATCCACCGAACCTTTTTGTGTGTGTGAAAACAATCCTCGAATATTACGCAACTTTTTTTTCCTGGGAAAGTTCTTGACGCTGCAATATTTCTATATATTTGAATTTAGCTCCAGTTTGTGTTTATTTGGATTTGGACGTTTTAGGTGCACCCTAGTTTTTTTAATACTTATTTTGTGTGTGTGACTGAGAGAGAACGTCTGTATGTGTCCATATGTGTGTTGTGGCGGAAGGGCAATGTGGATACGGTGTGCGTGTGATACAAACATAGAGAGGTGTGAATGTGCAAACGATCATGCATGAGTGAGACATAGACAGATGCCGATACATTGTGTATACATGAGAGAACGGTCTTCTAGTTTACTTATGTGTGTGTGTGTGTGTGTGTGTGTGTGTGCGTGTGTGTGTGTGAGAGAGAGAGAGGAGCATCCGTAACACAACAACCATCTCTCTCGATTCGTCCGTCCCTCGCACGATCGCATGCAACATATGCATCAACGCGCACATTTTGACACCCTCACTCGGCCCCTGCCCACCTCAAGGCCCGCGCAATCTCTTTGTGAATATCCATTTCTCTCCTTAGGTTTGTTTTCGCTCAATATCTGACACACACACACACACACGCATGCACGCACGCACACACACACACACACACACACACACACACACACACACCCCCCATGCACGCACGCAAGCACACACACACACACACACACACACACACACTCCCCCGAGCACACAATTCATCCCCATCCAAGGTTATACGGTGACCACTCTCGCTTGTGCTTCTTTGCACCCCAACATGCACAACACCTCAATCTTCAAAGAGGGCATCGAGCAGATCGAAGACGGCGAGCACACCGCGCTAGAGAATGCGGGGTCATTTGGAAGCAGGGTGATGCGACGACGGCTGACTGACTCCTCCCCCCACCCTCTCTCTCTTGCACAAAATTACCAATCCCTCTCTCCCCCGTACAAAATTGTCAATCCCTCAACCCATGAGATCCTTCCCCTCTTGTCCATGTTTTTCCAGCTCTCTCATCAAACATGTTGTCTCTTCTCCTTCCATGTACACAGAATCACGGATATTACATGTCTCCATCTTTCTCACAGACGTAACTTCTTCCTCTCTCTCTCTCTCTCTGTGTGTGTGTGTGTGTGTGTGTGTGTGTGTGTGTGTGTCTCGTTAGGTTTGTCTCCTACTCTCTCATCCACATACATACAATCTTTCCCGCCCTATCTGCTCCATCTTCAAAAGCTCTCTCTGCACGTTTCATTCATACAATGGGATATGTCAAAATGTTGCTGCTATAATGGCTGATGTAGAGTTTTGGTTGTTTTTGTTGCATCCTACAAAGTAATAACTATGAAATGCATTTAGATTCTCATTTGACTGGGATTATGTGAGTTTGAGCATGTTGTGAAGTACTATAGACCTTGTATACATCTTGGGATTCGACAATGATTGTAACTATTGAATTGTATAGACCATTACATTCGAAGTCAATAGCCTAAGAAAACAAATGATTAGTTCACTACAAACTAAGAAAACGAATGTGTACTCCCTCCATTTTTATTTAAGTCCGCGTATTAGCATTGGTCAAAGTCAAGTTTTGTAAACTCTCAGAAAGCTTATAACAAAAATATTAACATATACAATAACAAATAAATACCATTAGATTCATTATTGAATGTACTTCCACATCATACATATTTGTTATGGCAAATGTTTATATTTTTATATAAACTTGGTCAAACTTTAGGAAGTTTGACTTCGGTCAAACCTAATATGCAGAGTTTACTACTACTACTCGCTAGTTGCTTAGCCAAATCACTCAACACGCCACACGGGGAGTCCAGTGTCACAAAATTTTGAGGTCGGCGGGAAAATCTCCCGCGACCCTGATTCGAGCGGTGCGAAGTTACCATCATAGCCTTCGGAACATGCCTAAATACGACGCTTGGTAGGGGGCTGTTTTCGTAACTTCAGGTTCACCCTAGCCAGCCAGCCCCACCCCGGCACCCAGAGTAGTACACCTGAATACTCCCCATTTTCTATCCCCACCGCAAAATAGACTTCTCCACGGCACCGCAGCCTTCATGCTCCTCCACTTTACATCGGCACACTCGTCCACCGCAGCGCTTCTGCCTCATTGACGACCTCGTACGCCGCACTGGAGCCGGTCCACCATCATCATCGTAGACGGAGCCTCTTCCCCGGCATCGTCTTCCACGGTCTCGGATCTGCTTCCCGGAAGCCGACGCCAAGCGCAGAAGTACCACCGTCGTGGACAATGAACTGACTCCCGTTGTCGACCATGACTCACAGAGGCCGCCGCGACCATCGTTCTCCTCCTCGATTGGTAATGTGTGTATTGAATCACTTAGCAGTACATGTGTAGTTCCAATTTTGTTCATACCTAGCCTTCAATTTTCCTGGGTGCTATTGTTCCCGTAAAAGTAATTGGTTATAGCCTCCATTGTCCAACAGAATATCAACTTGTAATTGTGCGTCGCTCCTGTATCGCACTGTGCTTGGGTAGGTTTTTCATCTCCAACCAGCAGTGTGGCAAATGATGGAAAGGTTTTTAGAACTAGCAAGATGCCCATGCGTTGCACTCATCAAGATGCATTTGTATGAGTAGTTTATCTTGTGGGAGAAAAGGATGAATGACAGAAGGCCTTATTTGCAAATCTTGAGAGGGGTATGGGTATCTTTTTGCAAAATTCCCATTTGTTTCCTTCCTATCTTTCAGATATAAATCGGACGGCCTATATTGCAAAAAAAAGTATAGAGAAAAAAGTAGACAGTAAAGGAAGTAGAGATAAATATTAAATATTAAATATAAAATAAATATAACCATAGAGAAGAGAGTAGAGATAGCAGAGACGTCGGGAAAGGATCGCGCGCGCGCGGGAAAAAGCAGCCGGGCGTGCGCTAGTTTTGGCGCGCGGCCTCCGGCGCGCTTTATAAAATCCATCGCCTTCCCACCGCTCTGTACCTTGCCACCGCTCTGTGCCTCGCCACCGCTCTCTTCCCGCTCTTTTTCGCCTCACCGCCGCCGCGCCACCATGCCGCCGCGTCGCTGAGAAACTTGGGGATACCGCGGCGTCCGCGCGCGCCCCTCCGGCTTCTCGCCGAGATCCGTTCTGGATGCGCCTCGCCTCGGCAATTTCGACATCGCCATCGAGGCCGCCAGCAGCGACGCGGTGGCGAGGCGCCCGTGGCCTCATAGAACATTGAACTTCCCCAACGTGCCGACGCTGAGCGGGCGCAGAGTCAGCGCCTGCTGCGGCTTAGCACCGACGAGGATCGTTGCGACAACCGGAGGCGGGAGCACCGTCTCGGCATCGCCGAGATGGACAAGGAAGCCATTGCGCTGTGGCGCCAACACTTCCCGCAGGACATCATCAATGAGCATGAGTTCTACGCGCAAAGGAGGGCGGAGAGGGATAAGAGGAGGGCCGAGCGAGCCGCCTATCGCGAGGACAAGCGTAGGCGAAAAGCGGACGCTCAATTCAACATGAGGCTTGGAGCAGCGTCGCCCTAGGAATCCGACGATGATCGGTATCTTCATGCCTATAGTCAGACGTCGGAGGAGGACATCACCGAGGAGCAGTCGGACGACGAGGAGTAGTTGAATTATATTTTTTTATCTATCTATGCTGAGAACTATCCTCTACTCTCTAGTATCTACTTCTCGATCTCAGCACTGTAAACACTTTTTTAAAGCGCCGTGTGTTGCGATTCTGTTGGAGATGCACTAACATGGCAGACGAGTGCTTTAATGTTGCCCACAAGATGCCCGAGTATTACTAGTAGTATTTTTCTTGCCATGTTGAGATTTTGAAACCACGAGTGTGAACATGCAGAGGAGCAATGAAGACCAAACACGGGATATTCGGGACATCTTCAAGGAGCATGGCAAGTTAAAGTGGAGCTGCACCGAACTTGTAAAATGAGCTTTGGTAAGTAACACCCTTTCAATTACTTTCGTTTAGCCTCGTGTTCTTCGATGCGTATATGTTGTAGTTTCTGTTTCTCTTAAGCGTGGTGTTCTTCGATGTGTAATAAGAAGAGTCTTAATCGTCCTAATGCTTTTGTTTTTAACTTGATGTAGGAAGTGGGTGTTCTCACCGTGTAGTCTTTTTTTATATTTCTTTTCCTTTTGAATTTACTTCTCCGAGTTCTGTTTATCTGGCTTCTACTAAATGGATCTGGGTTTCTCTGAGTATTGATCTAAAAAAGAAGTAACTTCATGTCAGGATGCAGTTCCTGCGAGGAGGGAACTATGGTCAACCTCGAGATCATGTTTCCAAAATGAGGCTGGATTACACACAAGGTGCCAGTTCCCTAATGATGCTGGATTAGACACAAGGTGCAAATTCCCAGATGATGCTGGATTACACATAAGCCGTGGAGTCGCCACTGCTCGTGTCCTCGTGGCATTAGTAAAGGCTGAAAGAAAGCATGCAACAGCCCTTGAGAATGTAGCTGAGTTCTCAAGAAGCGAAAAGAGCAATCGATGCTCTCTTCACCCAAGCCAAAGAAGAGATGGAAGAAGCGAAAATAAGCTAGCAGAGGCAGAGCAGGCTAGGCGCCTCCTGCTATCTAAAACTGTTTTCAATACAAAATTTCCTTCATAATAGCTAGGTTCAAATGTTTATCCAACAAGATGCTGTTGTGATGTCTGTGCATCTACCGATGTGGCACAAAATGTTTTTTTCGGTCATGTAATAACAACAATTACTTTCCAAACAATAATAGACGAAGCATTGACATGGTATAGTTCACGCCAAAGCCCGACATTCCAAGTCCAACTTCCACATCAAACTCATGTTCACAGATATCGCACATTCATACATAATGTCCACAACCATGATTCACTTCAAAGCCAAAAAATGTGAGGAGAGTTATAAATAAAGAAAAACCTCTACTAGTTCCTCGCTACCAAAGTCAGCACAACAAGTCAAGACCATGCGTAAATTAATTATATTTTAGTCATTTTTTGTGTTCTAAAATGCCTGCCGGCTCGCGGAAGGACGTGTTGCCAGCACACACGCGGATTCTGAGAAGGCAGGCGGGGCAGTCTTAAGCTGGTTGCACGCGGCGAGGAGGCGTGCTCAGCCGGGCCTGCAGCGAGTGCGGCCCTCTTGGTTGGCGCGCCGGTTCAATGCCTGCGCTATGAGAGGTCGCGTCTGTGTCAGAGCAATCACTCCCTCTAGTCCTTTCTTGTTTGGGTATAACAAAATCTCGTTTTCCATTCACATTTTATAAGTAAAATTCGTGGACAAACTTTGACCCAAAGTACGATGGGGACTAGTAAACCAGAATGGAGGTAGTAGTTTTTTTAATCAAATAAGGGTTTCCCTTACTGAAAACCAGCATCTAAATCTAAACCATAGTATTTGCCCTAGAACTCCCAGGTTCAACATCTCGTAACATAAACCCATACAACCATACGCCAAGGAGGTACGTAGTACTATGAATCCCATTTTCGCTCCATACCAATCGTTCTAAAAACTACTTACTACTTATAACGTGCCATTTAAAATCGGAACTCTTAACCCCGCTAAAAAATGATATTTTAAACGTGGCTACTCGGTCTGTGGCAACTAGCAAGCCACCACGCTCCAAGTCGTTCACCTGTGGTCCCGACCATCAACTCCTACAAAGGTGCTCCACCACGTACCCGATACCTGTGAATGCAGCAATCATGCACCTAAGGTGTTAGGGTTTATTTGTTAACGTCGCCTTTATGTAACACTCATGTGTGCGAGAGAGCGAGAGGCCGACTGTGTGCGTGCGCCTCTTCTCTTCGTATATGTACTCCACCGTTTGTCTGGTGTCCAAAAAAATATAATAACTACTAGCAATGTGCCAATGCGTTGCCACACGATCAAAGTAGATTAATACATATTCACCGATTTGATGGAACAAAAAGTCTAGTTTTGAAATACGAATATCACAAAAATATGTTATGTTTCACTCAAAATATATCCCTTTGGCGGTTTTGATGAGATAAGGGAGGCATGTTGTTGGTTTCAAGATTCGAGAAGTGGTATATGTCTAATTTCTACTCTTACTAGCAAGATGCCCGTGCGTTGTACGGAACATCAAAATCTCGTGGGAGAAAAGGATGAAGGAGGGCAGGCCTTATCTGCAAATGTGGTGAAGAGTGTGGGTAAATTGCCATATTTTCCTTCCTATCCGTCAGATATAAATCGGATGACCCACATTGCAGGATGGCAGGCCTACCATCATCACAAAATCTATTTTTTATCCCTACTCTTATAAAAAGCATTGTCGGTGATGATCGGGTGCCTTCCATCCTGCAATATAGGCCGTCCGATCTATATCTGACGGATAGGAAGGAAACTATGGCAATTTTGCAAAAAGATACCCACACCCCTCTCCACATTTGCAAATAAGGTCTTCCCTCGTTCATCCTTTTCCCCCACAAGATAAACTACTCATACAAATGCATCTTGATTTTCCATGCAACGCATGGCATCTTGCTAGTTGTTGCAAAAAGCCCATGTGTGTGTGAGAGAGAGGGAGAGTGGAGGAGGATGAAGTGCATGTGTGACAAAGACACAAGTAGTGTGTGTGCGATAGGTATCAGCTTAAAATGAGGCGATAGTGTGTGTGTGCACGATCGAGAGGGCTTGTCTCAAGAAGGGAAGAAAAAGCTACATAGATACAAGGAGCGAGAGAGAGACATGTATGCGATGGTGGAAGCATGAGTGTGCGGGTGTATAAACCTATCTAGAGGCTAGCTAGTGGATAAATGCTTGTGAGAGAAATACGATTCGGGGTGCGAAAGCGAGAGTTTTGTGTGTGTGAGAGAGAGACGGTAGTCGGGAAGGGGGGTGGAAGCAGGAGTTGTGTGTGTGTGTGTCTGTGAGAGAGAGAGAGAGAGGAGACGGTAGTCGGGGTTGTCTGATCGGTGTCAGTCTGGGATGGAGATGAAAAGGAGACCGCGACAAATGTTGTGTCTACAGGAGAGAGAGAGAGAGAGAGAGAGAGAGAGAGAGAGAGTAATTTTAGTGGTATGAGTCATATGTAGTGACATATAGGGTGTGTGAGACAATCCCATAGAGACAAAGACAAAGTGAAAGACGAGTGGAGACTGTGTGTGTGGCGGTGAAAAAGAAAGCTTAGGTACCGAGTGATACCAGAGAACAGTAGAGACGTGAGAGATAATGAAAACCGTGTAATGTATAATGATAGGGAGAGTGTGACACTTCTCAAGGGAGACGTCGAGAGCCATGTTTGCGAGGATAGGAGAAACATGAAGTGAGCGTGCGGGTGAGCTGGAGAAAAGAGAGTGATGGCTACCTGAAGGAGCATGCATGCGAGCGAGATGGGCGTGAAAGGAGTGAACAAAAAAGGGATTCAAATATTTGAATTCGAGATGATGATACATGTAATCCATACTCGAACCAAAATTGATCTATCAAACATGCATACTCATATGAATGCACGCACATCTATCTTATTTAATATGTAGATATTACTGATCCATACATTTTAGTAGAACATAATTTGGTTAATTTTTTTCGAATTCAACCTTAAGATTTCGAGATCGTTGTATTTGTAAATCATATTATACATATAAAGGAGCAGAATTCTTTGTTGTGCTTTTGAAAGTATATATGTAAAAAAATGATGTACATTGTAACGCCCCAAGACCGGAGCTTCAGATGCCTTCCAGCTATTCCGAGTTTTGTCGTGTGATTTGTTTTATTTTTGCATTGCATCATGTCATCATGCCATCTTGTGTTGCATCTGGGTCATATCAAGTATAGCTTCGTGCTTGCCATGTTGCATTTTGTCATTCATGTTGTTTCCATGAGCATCTTGTGCGTACCCTTGTCACCTCTTCAAACCATTGCACCTTCACTTCTCCTCCTTCCCTTTTCTTACGTTCTTGCAAGTGCCACTTTGCCTCCACCAAAAATGCTCATCTTTTCCCCAAAATTCTAACACCGTGTACCTAGCCTCTCTGCCAAATTTCATCTCTTTTGGAATTGTTTTGGTTAAGGTTTAAATGGTTCAAGTTTGAATTTAATTCAAACTTGAATTATTTTACGTCCTTTATAAATCTCCAAACTAATTTTATTAAATAGTGAGCATGCTCAGGATCATGAGAATATTTTTATATTTCTCTAGATCCTCTTCTTTTTCCCCCTCTGGTTTTCCTTTTGTTTTCTGTCTGAAGAAAAATGAAAAAGGAAAAAAAAGAGGAGCAGCCCAGCCGGCCTCTAAGGCCCATCAGCTCCTAAGGCCCAGCCCAGGCCCACCTAACCCCAGCCTAACCTAACCTAGCCCGATCGAATCCCCATCTCTCCCTCGTCCTCCCTTCTGCGCCGCAACTCGCCCGATCCCCTCGTTTCCCTCTCCTCGATCCCGAGCCCGAGCGCGCAGCCCTCGACCTTCTCCTCGCTCCCGCGCTGTGCCCTCGCCGGAGAAGGGAACCAGGACGGAGTCCCATCGGCCTCCTCTGCGCCCCACCTCTCCATCTTCCTCGAGCGACCCCCTTTCCCGATCCACTTCTCTCCTCCGTCCCCTGCATCCGCCGCCCCTCGCTGTCGTCCATGGCCACCACCACCTCCGCCGGCCTTCGCCTCTGTCGCCTCCGCCCACGCTGCCGTTCACCCGTTCCCGGCCGGATCCTGCCGGCAGGAGCCCGTCGCCACCACCATCTCCAGCGCCCAAGCCTCCTCCTCTGCTTCGATCTCCTCGTTGATGTTTCCACCATGGCGCCACGCCCTACTTCCCCTCCCGCGCCGACGCCCTCCTTCGGATGCTCGTGCCTGCAGCTCCGTCCACGAGCTCGTGCAGCCATGGCGCCACAGGAGCCTCGAACCCGACCCCCGCCGAGGCCATGGCCGCCGCCGCGCCTTCTTGCCTCTGCGTCCTGCAACCAGGCCGGAGCCCCGTCGCGCCCCTTCCATCAGCAGCCAGGGTCCTCCCCTGCCCCCGCCTTGGCCCCTGCCGGAGCTCCTCTGCCCGTCACAGACAGGAGCTGGAGCTCCTTGCCGCATCGTCGTCGTGCCCCGTCGCTCGCCTGACCGCGACCACCACCTACACTTGCTGCTGCCTTTTTGTGGTTGCCAGACCCAGAGCCACAGACATCTCCGGATCGCCAAGTCCAGGGACGCCATGTTCCACTTCTGTCGACCCTCAAGGTTACACCAAGTTTGAGTACATGGACCGCCAAGTTCCGCTCTGAACGCCAAGTACAACTACGAACCCGAAGACCTCGGATGCATCCATGTTCCTCTACGGAACGTGTACATCTACACCGCCAAGACCGGACCGACAAGTTCCTCTCCAAAACGTGTACCTCTACCGACGACCCTGGACATCTACGAAACGAACGTGTACAACTACCGTCGCCACGAGTACAACTATTTCCCACGACGACCCGTGAACGTCTACTTCCATCGACGAACTCGAACCGCTCCGAAAACGCACGCTTCAAAGGTATAACCCCGAGACGACAGAGATGAGATGCCCTTGCATGTATGAGATGCACCGTTTTCACCGTGTTCGAATTGTCTTGCACGTTCCGTTCCTCTATTGCCATGCCACCGTCACGTGGGAACCCGGTATCCGGGATCACCCCACCATCGTTTGCGTCACATGCTCACCCACACTTTCTTTTGCGCCGACATCTCGAGGAGTTGTCGGATCACCGAAATGTTGCCGTGGCACCATTTCCGTTTCGTTGCCGTGGCACCATTTTCGTTATCGTTGCCGTGGCACCATTTTCGTTACCGTTGCCGTGGCACCCTTTCGTTCCGCCATGGCGACAAATGCTTCATAACATGCTCATGTTAACGTTTTCATAAAAATTGCATAATTCTTGCATATGTCATCCGCATCATGATAACAACAGTTAAAATGTTTATATTTGTTGTTTCCATTAAATTGCTAAATGTCATGAGGATTTTCCGGAATTGTCGCTTGTTGCTTCCTACTCATTTAAACTTGCCTTGCTAGATAGTTTGCTCATGCTTCACCTCTTGCCATGTTAACCAACATTTAATATTGTTGAGTAGCATAACCGAGAGAGAACTAAATAATTGATGTGGTGTTTTGTCAATATGCAACTCGTTGCATATTGAGCTCCACTTAACTTGTAGTTTTGTTTGTTGCACTTTGCCATGCCATTCCTCATTAAACCGGACATGCATCATACTTGTTTGCGCATCATGCCATGTGTTATGTGATGGTTGTTTACTATGTTGTTTGTTTTCTTTCCGGGTTGCTTCTCTCGTTAGCTCCGGTTTCGTTCCGGAGTTGTGAGGATTCGTTCGACTTCGTCCGCTTTGTCTTCTTCATGGACTCGTTCTTCTTCCTTGCGGGATTTCAGGCAAGATGACCGCTACCCTGGATCTCACTACTATCATTGCTATGCTAGTTGCCTCGTTCTTTCGCTATGCTGCGCTACCTATTACCTGTTTGTCAAGCCATCCCAAATTGCCATGAACCTCTAACCTTGACACCTTTCCTATGCAAACCACTGTTTGGCTATGTTACCGCTTTTGCTCAGCCCCTCTTATAGCGTTGCTAGTTGCAGGTGAAGTTGAAGATTTCTCCATGGCGGACAGGGTTTATGTTGGGATATCACAATATCTCTTATATTATTAATGCATCTATATACTTGGTAAAGGGTGGAAGGCTTGGCCTTATGCCTGGTGTTTTGTTCCACTCTTGCCGCCCTAGTTTCCGTCATACCGGTGTTATGTTCCCGGATTTTGCGTCCCTAACGCGGTCGGGTGATTTATGGGACCCCCCTGACAGTTCGCTTTGAATAAAACTTGTCCAGCAAGGCCCAACATTGACTTTTACCATTTGCCTCACCACCACCTATCTTTTCCCTTGGGAGTCGCTCTCTCGAGGGTCATCTTTATTTTAGCCCCCCCGGGCCAGTGCTTGTCTAAGTGTTGGTCCGAACCGAGCCGCCTGCGGGGCCACCTCGTGGCAACTCGAGGGCTGGTTTTACTCAGAGCTTTGTCTCATCCGGTGTTGCCACGAGAACGAGATATGTGCAGCTCCTATCGGGATTGTCGGCGCATCGGGCGGTCTTGCTGGTCTTGTTTTACCATTGTCGAAATGTCTTGATGTACCGGATTCCGAGACGATCGGGTCTTCCCGGTGAAGGTTTATTCTTCGATGATCGCGAGAGCTTGTCATGGGCTAAGTTGGGACACCCTGCAGGGTATAAACTTTCGAGAGCCGTGCCCGCGTTATGTGGCAGATGGGAATTTGTTAATGTCCGTTGTAGACAACTTGACACTTGATCCGAATTAAAACGCATCAACCGAGTGTGTAGCCGTGATGGTCTCTTCTCGCGGAGTCCGGAAGTGAACACGGTTTCGTGTTATGTTTGACGTAAGTAGGTGTTCGTGATCACCTCTTGATCATTGCTAGCTTCACGACCGCTCCGCTTGTTTCTCTTCTCGCTCTCATTTGCGTATGTTAGCCACCATATTATGCTTAGTCGCTGCTGCAACCTCACCACTTTACCCCTTCCTTTCCCTTTACGCTTTGCTAGTCTTGATACCCATGGTAATGGGATTGCTGAGTCCTCGTGGCTCACCGGATACTTCCAAAACCAGTTTGCGGTGCCTATGTTACCGAAAGCGGTGATGCAACCAAGCTCAAGGAGGAGCTCGATGAAGATCTTGTCCTTTGTGTTGTTTCGTTCTAGTTGATCAAGAGTGGAGCCCAGCTAGGGGTCGATCGGGGACCGCTTTATCGATTTGGGGTTCTTCTTTTATTTTGGTTCCGTAGTCGGACCTTGATTGTATCTGGATGTTGTAATGCTTTATTCTCGTAATTGTGTGAAGTGGCGATTGTAAGCCAACTATGTATCTCTTTCCCTTATGTATTACATGGGTTGTGTGAAGATTACCTCACTTGCGACATTGCTTTCAATGCGGTTATGCCTCTAAGTCGTGCTTCGACACGTGGGAGATATAGCCGCATCGAGGGCGCTATAAGTTGGTATCGAGCCGACCCTCGTGACACGGATGGTTGCGACAGGTGCGCGGTCATGTTGTTCATGACGTTTGTGACCCGTCGTGGCACACGGCATGGCACATGTATCGGACTGGATGCACAGACGGTTGTGCCAAGACGGAACGTTCCTGTGGTCCGACGAGGACGTCGGTTCCTCTGAGTGTGGGTGTATGTAATAGCCTGGCTTATTAGGGATGATAGACTACTCATATCAATAAGGAATTCCTTCTTTTCCGGGATCCCATTCGGACAGAACCCCAAAGTTAAGCGTGCTTAGCTTGGAGTAGTTTCAGGATGGGTGACCGACCGGGAAGTTGCTCCCGGGTGCGCACGAGTGAGGACAAAGTGCGCAGAAAAGACTAGTATTGATCTGTCGGGCCAGTCTAGATCCCGCCAGGAGTAACGACCACCGGCGGGTGTGTCCGGGGCGTTACATATATAGAATGTAATTCCAATTGAAAATGGATCCCGCCCAAAAAAATAGTAGAATACAAACGGGATTCGAATTGAGTTGGCACGGTAAACGTGTATTGTGCAAAATTTGAACGAACGGGGAAAGTCGCAGTAACCGCCCGAAACCAAAATCTGCGAGATGGAAATCACTACTGCGTATCCCTGCCGCGCAAAGCCTATCTGCTGGATTTCTATAGGTTTCGATAGGGGTAGGTTTGTAATTTCACCCAAACGTGACGTAACCACCTCTCACCCGGATTCATACACGGTGGGTGCCAAAACACAGTGTACCCTCGGCCGAAATCGACTCCCTCCCCGATTCATATTCATACACGATGGGCGCCAAAAACAGACTCTCGTCGGCAAATACTCGGTGTATGCGAGATTACCGTCCTATCCCCAACCGACTAATGTTGTTGTGACGTAGTAGAAATTTGAAACGGGGGCTAAGTTTGTAAATTTCCTCGCATTTGAGACAAGCGCGCCCTGACTACATGGTTCCCCCCTTCCTCTCTACCTCCCTTTTCCCCATTCGTACTCCGTGGGCGCTAAAACACCCTCTCCACCCCACCCTCCTCCGTCCGCCGCCGTCCGCCACCCCATCCACCGCCGTCCTCCTCCACCATGCCGGAGCTGATACCCCGACGCCGCCGTCCATTACAAGAGATCGAGCTCTCTCATCCACGCCTTCGGACCGGGATCCTTGCATCCCGTCCTCTCGCTTCATCCCCGCCGTCGTCCACCTTGCTGGCACCGCTCCTACGACCATCTCGTCCACCGCGCCCTGCCGCCACCGTCTACCCTCCTAGATCTACTTCCACACTGCCGACAGCCATCGCTACTGTAGCACCGTCAAATTCTCACCAGATGCGTACACGGCGCCGCACCAGAGGTGGTACTCTTTCGTATCTGCTCAACTTATTTATCGCAGCAAGAAAATAGATCGCCACTGCTTTAGTCTGATTTCTTGTCTTGGTTGCGAAGTTGCCTTTGTCCGGTTTGCACCTTCAGATCCGCCATGGCACGCTCAACACTATACTCCCAATGCGTATGGTTTTCCCCTTCTATATTCCACACTAGTTAAATCACAGTAGACTAAATTTCAAAATTGGGTCAGTCGATTTTTCAGAGCTCGTCGGAGTTCGCCGGTGCAATCCAAGGGGCTCGGGTGGTTGTGGGGCCTCCTCGAACAAAGAAAACTCGACGCGGGTGGGGGGTGGGGGTGGCAGAGGAACACAGGCGGTGGGGGCCGGTGGTCCGGCCGGCGACCCGTGCGGTTTTCTGTATGGGAAGAATCACAGACGAGGAAGAAGAAGGGTTAGGAGACGTAGGATCTTCATCCAACCGCCTGAAATGGTCGAGAGACAGCTGGGAGTTGCATTCTTAATGCGCTCTGGTTCATCATATGTGGGCACTGCGCAACCAACATTTTATTATCCAAAATCTGCTTGCTCTTCTTTACCATGTTCAATAGAGCTGTGACACAAAACGTAGGACCGACTCCAGTAGACTTTACCCATACTTCACTGGCCACACCACTAGCCCCACCACACAGGACCTGCACTCCAGCAAAAGGTATACCGATTTCATTTGCCATAGCACCAGCTGTACCATAGAAAAATCCCACTCCAAAGAAAAAGTACAGCAAGTCCACCGGCGAAGACCTATCCCAACTGCAAAGGACGGCCAATTCCTCGCAGATTGGAACCCCATTCCATTTATTCCCAGTTTAAAAGACAATGCTTTCAATGTTGTTAGGGACTACGTGCATATATTCCCATCATGGGAAGATTATTGTGAAGACAAACACCATTTTCACATCTTCCTGTCCAATTTATGTGTAAGTGCTATTATTCATGGTTATTATTTTCCTGTTTTCTGCTGATTCAACACATCAATAATTTACATCACATTGTTGTAACTAGGCGAGGGTCAATCTGGATAGTCATGACGAGGAAAGCTTGCTTGTGCTTTTCAAGGAAGCATTGCAGCAGTATCGGTGTTACCTGAGGAAATCACACTTTGGTGGCAAATCTATAAACGAATTTCTGGTGAAGTCTCCTGTGCTAAATTTAGAAGACATTGAATGGAAAAACATTGTTATGCACTGGTCTCGCTCCTGGATGAGGTAATCGCCTATGAAATCACATGACAATTTGAACTTCTACTTTTCCGCATTTGCCTTACGGATCTTGTTTGCAGGAAATCTGCTCGAAGAAGAATTCCGTTTTGAAAAGAATGACAAGATATCGCAAATATGTTACCCGCTACTTTGCTCTTGTTAGTACCTGTTGTCCTGTATCACTGTACTTGCATACATACCTGGTTCATTATGTGACAGCAGTATGCATGATAGCTTGCTTATCAATTGTTCGCTCCAAATTCTTCAGTATCCAATGCCAATGTTTTTTTAGCTCTGCATTGTTCTTGTAAGTACATGTTGTCCTTTATCAGTGTACTTATAATGACAGGTAGTTGTTCATGTACCATCACTCTGCAGCTTATTTTCCTTTGCCCTCCATTTTCTACACATCAGATCTATATTTACTCTTACCATAAGGTTGGTACTGAAGAAGTTTACCTGTGCATTTCTCTTGGCCGTACCTTTTGCCTGTATTGCTGCACTTACATTTATAGCTACTTGGTTATGTAGCATCACTCTTCATCTTATTTTAAATATTCTCCATTTTCTCGTATATTATCACATCTATATTTACTCTTAACAAAATGTAGAATAAAGGCAATGCTTATGAAGAAGATTATGTGGTAAACTTCTTGAATTGCCCCCCATCAGCATGGACAAGGCCTTTATAGAGCCTGTCTTCACCAATAATGTAAGTTTGTCCATCTCAAGCCTTCAAACTTTGTTGTATATATTTGGTTAGGCATGACTGCAACAGCTGTTTATTTTTGGTGTTTGCATCAAATTGCATGTTTAAAGTTTATTATGTACTAGTTCATAAACAAAAGTTTGTCCTTTCTCAATTTAAGTTTTCAGTTGTACAACCAAATTCCTTATTCATACCATGTAAATTAAAGTATACAGAGCAAGTGATCTTCTTTTGCACTGCATGTATGCTTCTGTTCTTCATCCGTAATCCAGTGGTGTGGTGAACCTACCCACTACAAAGACAATGTCATATTCTCGCAATGTCTTAACTATGAACAATGTCAAATCATTCTACTATTCCTTCGTTCAAAATACTTGTCATTGAAATGGATGTATCTAGATGTATTTTAGTTCTAGACACATCCATTTTGATGACAAGTAATTCCGGACGGTGGGAGTATTATTTAAACCGTCTCTTTATTTGCCAATCTGAAATGGGATAAATTGACACACACTAACCATTGATACTTATGAGTTCTTGATCGTAATCCAAGGTGTCGTGAAGCTGCCAACTCCTTCACAATGTCACTTCCTGCCATGTCTTGACCTGAACAATACCATATTGTGTTAATGCAATTTTAAACTGTGTCACTTTATTCACAAGAAGAAATGTGATGAATTGTCAGCACTAATACTTTTATGTGCAAAATATGTCATCTGTCTGCTTGTTTATCTTTCAGAGTGAGGAAGATTTAAGTGTTGAACAAGCGCAGCCTCATCATCTTGCTCACCGCTTGCCTGCAGACTCCCAAATAGGCTAACCTTTCTTGAACTCTATTGAAGTGTCACGGTTTTGTATATTATTTTGTCGGCGTGTTTATTTGCAATCGGTGGCGATCTTTGATGCCCAAAGTATGTATTCTCATTGTCTGCTTGTGCTTTATTATCATAGTGGCGAACTTTGATGCCCAGTGGATGTAATATGCTGTAATTTCTTTATTGTATAGTATAGGTTTTTTCTTATTCATGCTGCTGCAGTTATTTTACTGTCTTCGCAGTAAACCGGCCAAACCGTAAAATTACGGTACATAATTGGGCCGTCATGCAATCACGATGTAGGTTGGGCCTGAAACGTGCCGAACAGCTAACGGGCCGTCAGCAGCCCGAAATGAACCCCGGCCCATGATTGTGCGAATCAAATCACGGGCTTTAACAGGCAAAAATTGTCTCGTTCCTTGTTTGGCCCAATCAGATATCGGCTGCGAGCAGGCCGGATGCAAACCGGGCCGTAGTTAGGCCCAACTATATGACGGGCATTTAACATGCCGAAATTAATATAGGGCCGAAATGTTAAACGGGTCCTTAAGAGGCCAAAACTAATGTCAGGCCGAATTACTAAGTGGGCCTCTAGCAAGTGGGCCCAAAAGCATAGTGTCCAGTTCACGGGCCGAATCTGATATGGGCCATAATTGAGCCCATAGCCTCTTAAAGGGCCGTACCTAATCTGGTCGTAATTTGGCCCAGAACGTGGTAGGCTTTTAACGGGCCGAATCTCATATGGGACACTATTAGGCTCGGAACGTGGCAGGCCATTAATGGACCGGATCAAATATGGGCCGGCATTTGGCCCAAAACATGGCAGCCAGTTAATGGACCGGCCTACAAGGGCCCTCAAATTCTTGTGGGCCTACAGCTGGGCCGGCCCGTTAATGTCGGCGAAATCTCGTGGGCCTTTAGCCGGGCCGCCCATTATGATCCGCAAGAATCTTGTGGGCCTTTACCTGGGCCGACCCATTATGGCAAACAAAAATCTTGTGGGCCTTTACCTGGGCTGGCCCATTATGGTCCGCGAAATCTTGTGGGCCGTTAGCTAGGCCAGCCCATTATGGCCCGCAAAATCTCGTGGGCCTTTAGCTGGGCTGGCCCATTACGGTCCGCAAAATCTTGTGGGCCTTTAGTTGGGCCGGCCCATTTAAACTTGATGGGCCGGTCCACGTGTCACCATATCATAGGCACGTCTCGCCCATTGGATGAGTTACACATGTGCCAGCACGGACCTGACACATGTCTCCTCCAGCCAATGATGATTTTACACGTGGAAAATCCCCATTGGTCGGGGTTGTTAACGGGTTATCGGAACCAAAACCCGACCCGATAGCTTAACGGCGTTCCGTTACGGTGGATGCCACGTGTCGGTCACCCTTGAGGAAAGCACTTCTGTGACGCGCGATTTTGTCGTCAAGGAAGTGGACACTTCTGTGATGATAATTTTGGTAATGTCATGGAATACTTCTACGACAGCACAGGTATGACTATCTTGATACTGTCATAAATTTGTCATGGATGTACATGCATGACAAAAAACGCGACCTACTGTGACAAACACGTATCATCACGGAAGTGTATTTTTTTTGTAGTGTAGGAGTTGCAATAATATCAAGTTTCCTCTCTATATGCTTAAAGTTTTGAAGTAATACTTGTTTTGCCTTCCTATGCTAGTTGACTTTTTTTCCTATAAATTGTGTGCTCCCAAAATCCCTAGGCATAGGAAGTGAGTTAGATTTAAATGTGCTAGTCATATTCTTCATGATGCTCTCTTTGTGTTTCAACTCTTTTCTTTTATGCGAGCATCATTGAAATCATCATGCCTAGCTAAAAGGCATTAAAGAAAAGCGCTTGTTGGGAGACAACCCAATATTTGCCCTTACTGTTTTTGTGTGTCTACATGATTAAGCTACTGTAGTAATCATGTTTTATGCTTTTTTCCATAAAGTGCCAAGTAAGACCTTTGGGAAGACTTGGGTGAAAGTTAATGTGATCTTGCTGTAAAAAACAGAAACTTTGCACTCACGAGATTAGCTGTCATTTTTTACAGAAGAGTGATTTTGAGTTGATTCTTTTTGAATAAGATTAATAGACAAATTCTTCACGTCCACCAATTTATTTCATAATTTTTGGAGTAGCCGAAGTATGGTTATTGTTCAGATCATTACAGACTGTTCTGTTTCTGACAGATTCTGTTTTCATTGCATAGTTTGCTTGTTTTCTAGTTTCTATGGCTTATATTTCTCAATATAAATTGTAGAAATGATATGGTACAGTAGGAATTATATGAAAATAATTATGAATCTTGTCTTTTACAGTACCAAGGTGCATGGTTTACTCTTTATCATACTAACCTATCTCACGAAGTTTCATTAAGTTTTGTGTGGTTGAAGTTTTCACGTTTTGGGTGAGATATCGATAGGAGGAGAATAAGGAGTGGGAAGACCCTAACTTGGGGATGCCCAAGGCACTCCAAGTTAATGTTCAAGGAAGACTCAAGCACCTAAGCTTGGGGATGCCCCGGAAGGCATCCCCTCTTTCGCCTTCAAAACTATCGGTATACCTTACTCAGAGCTATATTTTTATTCGCCACATGATATGTGTTTTACTTGTAGAGTCATTTTCTTTTGTTAGTATTAGCTTTCTGTTATTTATAATAGTGTTTTGCATCTTTATTTTCAATAAAAATGTCAAGGATAGCCTTTACCATGCTTATTTTGCTAGTATACATGTTGCTGTTTGAAAACAGAAAGTTTATCGCTGTTGCAAAAATTCCCTAGAAAAGTCAGAGCATGATATAATGTTGAAAATTTTTTAATAATGAGAAATGATAAATATAATACAGTGGGAATTTTCTCTCATAATTTTTGGAGTTAGGGAAGTATTGATACTGTTGCATTCTTTACAGGCTGTACTGTTTTGACAGATTGCTGTTATGTTTGCATTGTTTGCATATGTTTGCTTGTTTAATGATTCTATTTGAGGATAGGAGTATTAAATATGAAGAGGCATTTATTCTTCAATGTTGAATAATAATTCTAGTGATTTTCTATAGTAGAAAATGATAAGGTTTTGCATTGGTTTATACTAACCTATCTCACGAGTTCTTGTTGAGTTTGGTGTGGATGAAGCTTTTGATAAAAAGAGAAACCATGATATGAGAAGAATTAAGCAGACACAAAAGTTCAAGCTTGGGGATGCCCAAGGCACCCCAAGATAATATTCCACGAAGTCTCAAGCATCTAAGCTTGGGGATGCCCCGTTAGGCATCCCACCTTTCTTCTTCAACGACTATCGGTTACTATCGGTTGAACCTAAGTTTTTGCTACTTCATATGAGTTGTGCTATCCTTGCAATGTCATTTTATTTTGTTTGACTTACTATTTGAATAAAATCATTGGATCTGAAATATTGAATAAAAAAGGAACGCTCCCATGGCTAGTTAATTATTTGACTACTCAGTGTCCTTCACTCATATCTTTTAGAGTAGTTTGTCATGTGCTTCATGTATATCCTATGAGTAAATGGGGGAATGAATTGAATGTAATAAATCTGAATTTATATATGTTTCATATGCTTCTAACATGGATTTTAATGACTTCACATATAAAGAGTATGAGGCATAAAAGTTGTTAAGAGTTGACAAACATAGTTTTGGTCATCGTTGCAATTAATAGGAAGTAATAAGGAAAGAGAGGTTCACATACAAATATATTATCTTGGACATCTTTTATGATTGTGAAGCACTCATTAAGTATGACATGCTAGAAGAGGTGATGTTGGACAAGGAATACAACGTAATGGTTTATGTTTTCTCACATCTCAGTTAAAGTATATTATCATTGACCTTCCAAATATGTTGAGCTTGCCTTTCCCCCTCATGCTAGCCAAATTCCTCGCACCAAGTAGAGATACTACTTGTGCTTCCAAATATCCTTAAACCCAGTTTTGCCATGAGAGTCCACCATACCTACCTCTGGGTTGAGTAAGATCCTTCAAGTAAGTTTTCATGTTGTAGGCAATAAAAATTGCTATGTAAATATGTATGACTTATTAGTGCAGAGAAAATAAGCTTTGTACGATCTTGTTGTGGAAGCAATAAAAGCGACGGACTGCATAATAAAGGTCCACATACAAGGGGCAATATAAAGTGATGTTCTTTTGCATTAAGATTTTATGCATCCAACCCTAAACGCACATGACAACCTCTGCTTCCCTCTGCGAAGGGCCTATCTTTTACTTTATGTTTTTACTTTATGCTTGAGTCAAGGTGATCCTCACCTTTCCCTTTTTCATTTATCCTTTGGCAAGCTCCTCGTGTTTGAAAGATCATGTTAATATATCCAATTGGATGTAAGTTAGCATGGCCTATTATTGTTGACATCACCTAAAGGTGAATACGTTGGGAGGCAACAGAATAAGCCCCTATCTTTCTCAGTGTCCGGCTGAAACTCCATAACCATAAGTATTGCGTGAGTGTTAGCAATTGTAGAAGACTATATGATAGTTGATTATGTGGACTTGCTGAAAAGCTCTATTCTTGACTCTTTCTGATGTTATGATAAATTGCAATTGCTTCAATGACTGAGATTATAGTTTGTTAGTTCTCAATGAAGTTTCTGAACCATACTTGACATTGTGAATAGATTGTTACTTGATCATGAAAAGTTTTATGAGATAAGATACCATTATGACACATAATGATGCTAGAAAAGGTGATTGAAATTACCTTTGATCAAACTTGTGCACCTGCTAGCATTCACGCTTCATAAATTATTTCTTTTATCATTTACCTACTCGAGGACGAGCAGGAATTAAACTTGGGGATGCTGATACGTCTCCAACGTATCTATAATTTATGAAGTATTCATGCTATTATATTATCCATCTATGATGTTTTATATGCATTTATATGCCATTTTATATGATTTTTGGGACTATCCTATTAACCTAGAGCCCAGTGCCAGTTTCTGTTTTCTCCTTGTTTTTAAGTTTTACAGAAAAGGAATACCAAATGGAGTCCAATTGACGTGCCAATTTTTTGAGGATTTTTTATGGACCAAAAGAAGACCACGGAGCATCGGAGTTGGGCCAGAAGAGTCCCGGGCTGCCCACAAGAGTGGGGGGCGCGCCCACCCCCTAGGGCGCGCCCCCTATCTTGTGGACAGCCTAGAGACCCCCCCTGACGTGAAACCTACGCCAAAAATTCCTATAAATACAGAAACCTTCGAAAAATAACCTAGATCGGAAGTTCCACCGCCGCAAGCCTCTGTAGCCACGAGAAATCAATCTAGGCCCTCTCCGGCACCCTGCCGGAGGGGGCCATCATCACCGGAGGCCATGGAAGAGGATCTCGGTGGGGCCATCATCGCCATGAAGGCCAATGACCAAAGGGGGAAAGCCATGGAGGAGGAAGCACAAGGGGGAGAACCTCTCCTCCTCTCTCTTGGTGGCACCGGAGTGCCATCGGGAGGGGAATCATCGCCGCGGTGATCGTCTTTATCAACATCACCATCATCATCTCTTTTACGCGGTCCACTCTCCCGCACCCCGCTGTAATCCCTACTTGAACATGGTGCTTTATGCCACATATTATGATCCAATGATGTGTTGCCATCCTATGATGTTTTGAGTAGATAGCTTTTGTCTTTGGGTTGATTGATGATCTAGATTGGTATGAGTTGTATGTTTTACTTTGATGCAGTCCTATGGTGCCCTCCGTGTCGCAAAAGTGTGATTGATTCCCGCTGTAGGGTGTTGCAATATGTTCATGGTTCACTTATAATGGGTTGGTGAGTGACTGAAACACAAACCCGAGTAAGAGGGATTGTTGCGTATGGGAATAAAGAGGACTTGATGCTTTAATGCTATGGTTGGGTTTTACCTTAATGATCTTTAGTAGTTGCAGATGCTTGCTAGAGTTCCAATCATAAGTGCATGTGATCCAAGTAGAGAAAGTATGTTAGCTTATGCCTCTCCCTCATATGAAACTGCAATAGTGATCACCGGTCTTGTTAACAATTGCCTAGGACAATTCCGCACACCGATCCACCATTATTCCACACTCGCTATGTATAATATTTAGTAATATATTCTAACTTTATGATAACAGCACCTACTTTCATATTTTAGCTCTCCAATATCATGCAAAGTTATCCTCTCTATACCCACAACACAGTTTTATTTCTTGTTTCTAGTTGGAAGCAAACATTCGGCGCACGTAGAGTCGTATCAGTGGCAGATAGGGCTCGAGAGAATATTGATCTTACCTTTAGCTCCTTGTGGGTTCAACACTCCATACTCATCACTTCCACCTTTGGGAATTGCTATGATGATTCCCTGCACTTGGGGATTATCAGCCAACGCCTCGCACACACGCGTGTACGTGTATAAGAGAAACGCGCATCGCTCGGCCCCCGACCTCCCACCGTAACTGGGAACTCTCCGAAATTTTCCACGCCCTCGCTTCTACCATGATTTTTTCCGTCATGGACGGCCCAAAGAATGTCATGCAGCTGCATCTCCGGGCCGCCCTAGACGAAAAGCTCATTTTCTGTCATGATTTTTTGTCATAGAAGTAGGAGCCCAACACATCTATGATGATACCGGGTTTTGTCACAATTATCATCATAAAAGTGTCATATGTATGACAAAAAATTTCGTTCGGCCCAAAATGTCACGGATATGTCTTTTTTTTGTAGTGCTGCCACGCCCTCCCCGGTGAACAGAGGAAGGGGGAGGTGTAGGTGGGCCGGCCTGGTCGGCAAAGGGGGCTAGCTGGGCCATTTGGCCCGGGGGGAAGGTTTTTTCTTTCATAGTTTTTGTTTAAAAAAAATCTTTCCAGTAGCAAATGACCTTTAAGAAAAATGAGACTTGGCCGACAATTAGAGATGCAATTATTTACAGTGCCACAGAAAGTTTGGGCTTTATTTAAAGTAGTTTGCTAGTTTAGAAATTATAAAAGGCATTTATATAATTGTTTAAGCCACTATTTTATTTATTTTAGTGCATCTAACCACTCTCTAAAAATGTTGCTTCACCACCATAAATAGTTATGGAATATTTGCAACACTTTGAACATTTTACTTTGCATGTTTGAGAAATTTGACTTTTGGACTTTTATTTTAAATTTGAATTTGGATTATGATTTGGATCAATCAACTATTAGTAACGGTAAGAGTGGTGACGTGGCACCATTAACTTGGGATTACTATAGCTTAATTATCCGGGCGTCACAATTCTCCTACACTACAAGGAATCTTGTCCCGAGATTTAGGAGGTAGAAGGAAACAAACCGGGGTATTCATCACGAAGACGATCCTCGAGTTCCCAAGTGGCTTCATCTTTAGTAGGATTTGACCACTGAACTTTTATAAATTGGATAGTCCTCTAATGGGTGCAATGTTCAACTTGATCAAGAATGCGGATCAGATGCTTTCTGTAAGTGAGATCATCTTGCAGGGGTTAAGCTTTATAAACCATGTGGTTGTTGCATTAAGACTTGCGACTTAGGGCATCGACCATAATATTAGCATTGCCAAGGGTATAAGAAATACCATAGTCATAGTCTGCATTTGTTTTTGATACATCGCTGCTGACGGAGATCCAGATCTAGCTGAGTAACAGATACTTCAGACTTTGATGATTGTGAAGACCTCGCAACAATTACCATGAAGGAAATGTCACCACAACTTTAGTGCAAATTTAACTGCAGCAAGTTCAAGGTCATGGACTGGGTAGTTCTTCTGGAAAGACATCATTGGAATCCACAAACGACTGGATCGTATTTAACTCTCACAAGAGGAGAAGCGTTTAACGCATTCAAGGAATAAATCCGTGCTTCGGCATTACGAACAAGAAGAGCATGATAGCTTACTATCTCACTCGAAGGATGTAGTAGATGGACGGGTTTAGTGGCGCAAATGCTAGAAGCGGCATTTGTTTTCAACCATTCCATTCCCAGAATGAGGTCGATATTGGACGACTTCAAAACAAATGGGGGAAACATGGATTTCCAGTCCTTCGACTTCAACGGGGACGTTGTGACTAACCATGGTGGTTCAACATTAGCCCATGAAATGCAGCTTGGAATACCGGCAAAGTGATGGCGGTTCCAATAGGTAAGGGACGATTGTGGTTATCCCATCATTGAGCAGTGGGACCTTTCAGGTAATATGCCGCGAAGGTGACACAGCTGGCAGGGGCTACATTAGCAGACTCTGTCGGATTTCGGGTTCCGGCAGACCCTTGAGGTTCGAACACTGGGGTGTGCGCGGAGATTTCGCCCTCTACCTAACTGCACTCCGCCGACTCGCTAGGATCTAAACTACGGAAGGAACAACACAAGAGACACCGAGTTTATACTGGTTCAGGCCACCATTGCGGTGTAATACCCTACTCCAGTGTGTGGTGTGGTGGATTGCCTCTTGGGCTGATGATGAACAATACAAGGGAGAACAGCCTCGCGAGGGTCTATTCTTGGCTGGGACGATGAACTGCTAGGAGGAGTTCAGTCGCTCTCTCTACTGGTTTCTTGGCGAGGATCCTATCCTGCTTGCTGTGATGCTACTTGATTCTAGCTCCTGGATTCTGGATACCTCTACCCTGGGGGTGGCTAGTCCTATTTATAGGCAAAGTCCCTGGGCCTCTTCCAAATATTGAGCGGGAAGGGCGCCAACAATTGGCCATTTTGAAGGGGAACATCGGGTACACTTATTCTGACTAAAGTTGGTCCTCGCCTGTCAAAGGCTCTGGTGATGACGCCTGCTTGGGCTCCACAATGACTTCCTCCCTGCCGTTGGGCTGGTCTTGGTCTTGTTGCACCGAAATGGATGCCTTTGCTTGATGCTCTCGCATGCGCTTTCTCCCTTTGCACCAAAGAGGAAAGGAGGACACTGCGCGGACTGGCACCCGACTGGCGCCCTTGGTCATCATGGCTTGCGTCACGGGCACCTCGTGAGGTACCCCGCCTTGATCTCTCCGCCTCCTCGCGAGCCAGCCTGACAAGGCCATGCCCGTGGAAGCTCCTTGTCGTCCGCTTCGCGAGGCTTGGCCCCTCGCGAGGGTCTTGAGCTTGTGTTGATGGAGATGGGCCTTGCTGGGCCCCCTTTGAGCCACGCCGCAGGCCGCAAGCAGGCAAGTATGGGGACCCCCGTTCCCAAAACGCCGACAGTAGCCCCGGGCCCAAGGCGCGCTCGGACTTGGCCAAGCGGAGAGGCGAAAGGGCAAGTGCGAAGCGCCGTGGGCCCTAACAGCCTGCGGCCTTGGGCGCCGCATGGCGGCTGATTGGATGTGGGCGTCTCCACTTCCCGATGACGCCTCGGCAACTGCACGAACTGACAAGTCCATGTATGCAAAGCGGGTAATGATTACCTATGATCGTGGAGGTCGGCGGTTGGCCTCCTCTGGCTTTAAGTACGGCACGCCGCGTGCCCTTCCAGTCTATCCCCTCTTGCTTCTCCTTCTTCTTCATGGCTCCGCCAAGGATGTTCTCGGCCGCAGAGAAAGGAAAGGCCCGCCAGGTTGAGCCTGCCTCTCCCCCGCCCAAGCGCGGTCGAGGCCGCCCTCGCAACACCCCAGGCCTCCACGGCGGCTCCCAGCAGTCGCGAGGTGACTTCCAGCGACGGGCTGCTGGCCGCGGCGGGCGAGCTTGCCGTCGCGACCCCCTAGGCCGCTTTCACCTGCGGAGGTGCTGCCGGAGTTCGTTGTGGTCGGCGGAGCCGACTAGCGCCTCGGCTTCAGCTCCTCGCTTCTCCTAGGTGAGCTCCGGTGGCGCCCAGGCGGCCTCTGCTCCAGCGGACGGCTGCTGCAGCCGGGCCTCGTGGGCTTCGTTGGAGGTCTCCGCAGCCGGGAGCCTGGCCTTGACCCGCGGCTGGCAGACGTTTGCCCGCGCGCGTGGCCTGAGCCGTCGGTGCACGCTGCACTTCAAGTTCGACGGCGATGCCACCCTCTATGTGAAGGCGTTTGGGGAAGATGGTCGCCGCGCAAAGTGCTGACCTCAAGACGACGACCGCGGCCGGGAACCCAGCCCCGGCGAGGACGGAGAGGACAGTCCGCGCGTGGTTGGCAGCGCCCAGGGTTCCTCAAGCTTCACTGGTTCTTCTTCGGGTAGCGACTCTTCTAGCAGCGGCCGCGGTCAGCCTCCATGCCGTCGTGCCTGCTTGGAGGCTGGTAGCGGGTCTGCCCGCCGTCGCGCCTCGGTGAAGTGCGAGAGGGAGTCCGCCTGAGCCCCGGAGGCAGCTCGAGTCTTCCCTGAGGGCCGGTGTAGGGCAAGCCGCGCCTGATTCGTTCTTTCTTTTCCTTTTTCCTGCGTAAAAAGACAGTAGTGTGGGGCCCCGTGGGGGCGTGTTTGGGTTACCATTGTTAATCATCGCACTGTTTCCGTCATTTTGGTATTGTTCCTTCCGGCCGCACGCCCGCGCGTAGGTAATTCCCAGCCTCAGCCGTGGGGGCGACCGACCCAGGTCCTGTATTCGTGTCGCGGTGCCCGTGAGGCACGGACTGGAGGGGTGCTCCTGTAGTGGACCCGGGTTGTGAAACCTTGAATGAAAGGGACAGAAACACTCGCAAGGGTGCTCGGGCTGCCCCCTCGCGAGACCTTGCACAAGAGAAATTGAGGCAGGATGGCAAAAAGTTGAAGAGCCATAAGTCAAAAGACGGCGATGGTTTCAATAAAACTTCAAATGAGAATGAACTAGCCAACTGCAGAAAGCAAATGAAAAAGCCGCGTCCGGCACCTAGTCTAGTCTTCGACGTCTTCTCACCAGCGCGGAGCTAAGTGCTGCCCCAGGGCGTGGGAGGGAGCCCCATTGCCTGAGGCCGGCGCTCCTGAGACTCCAGGGCGTGTACAGCCCCAACTCATTATTACGTGAGAGTGTCACTGGCGGCGAGCTTCACAGGCGTTGGCCTTCTTCACAGGCTCCGGGCCTTTCTTCGGGGAAGCAAGCTTCACGGGCATTGGCCCTCTTGACAGGCTCCGGGCCTTTTCCAAAACGCGACAGCTTCACAGGCACTTGCCTTCTTCACAGGCTCTGGGCCTTTTCCAAAACGCGACAGCTTCACAAGCACTTGCCTTCTTCACAGGCTCTGGGCCTTTTCCAAAATGCGACAGCTTCACAGGCACTTGCCTTCTTCATAGGCTCTGGGCCTTTTCCAAAATGCGACAGCTTCACAGGCACTTGCCTTCTTCACAGGCTCTGGGCCTTTTCCAAAACGCGACAGCTTCACAGGCACTTGCCTTCTTCACAGGCTCTGGGCCTTTTCCAAAATGTGACAGCTTCATAGGCACTTGCCTTCTTCACAGGCTCTGGGCCTTTTTAGGGGTAGAACCTCCGGAGGTGCTGGATGTTCCACGCATTCTTGACTGGCACCCCCTCCAGAGTCTCCAAGCGCACGGAGCCGGGCCTGGAAACATGAACAACCTTGAACGGGCCCTCCCACATGGGAGAGAGCTTATGCAGTCCCTTCCTGGAGAGAACCCGCCTGAGCACGAGGTCCCCTACCTCAAGAGTTCTGGGGCGGATGTTGCGGCAGTGGTATCACCATAGTTCTTGTTGGTATCTCGCCGCTCGCAACGCGGCTTCTCTGCGATGCTCCTCCCCCAGCACGAGGTCTATCCCCCGCATGGCGTCCTGCTGCGCCTCGTCGAACACCAGGACCCGTGCGGAATGACGTCTGACCTCGTGAGGGAGGACCGCTTCGGCTCCATAGACCAGGAAGAACGGGGTCTCTCCAGTCGGCTTGGTTGCGGTCGTGCGGGCAACTAGGTCAAGCATGCTAATCACGGAGGGGTGAATTCATTCAAATAGATGCCGGGAAGGCGGACATCGCTGGGTCTGGCCCGCGCGACTTGGGGATGATGCAGCCCGTGGGGCGCCCCCAACAAAGTAAGCTAAGAACATGAGCAAAAGGGATACACACCGCAGGGATGGACCCACGCGGCCTGGGAATGATGCAGCCCTGAGGGCGCTCCCAGCTGGAAATGAAACTTGAAAGATGTCACCTGATAGTGTTGATGACGAAGGGGTGTTGGTGTAGCAGACTCGGTGGGCTGTGGGAGCCGATCCTCACGAGCCCCCAGGCGCAGGGGCCTTGGGAGGCTCCGGAGGCGCTGGTGGCTCCTCGTGGACCATTTCCATCTCTGCCAGGGCTGCGGAACGCCTGACCTCTTGAGCCTCCAGGATGCCCCTCATGAGGCGCTGGTACATGGCAGACGCGTTCGGCAAGCCATAAGGCATGCGAACGTAGCTGTGGGGTGGATCTTCGCAGCGCCCCACTCGCGAGGGCCAGAGGCGCTCCTGAGAGGCGGCTCGGTTGAGCCCTGGTATGTCGATGCAGACGCGCAGCCCACCATCCTCGCCTGGATGGGGGGCCACAGCGGGTAAGCGGCGGCTGACTGTATCCTGCTTGCTATGATGCTACTTGATTCTAGCTCCTGGATTCTGGATGCCTCTACCCTGGGGGTGGCTAGTCCTATTTATAGGCAAAGGCCCTGGGCCTCTTCCCAAATATTAAGTGGGAAGGGCGCCAACAATTGGCCATTTTGAAGGGGAACATCGGGTACACTTATCCTGACTAAAGTTGGTCCTCGCCTGTCAAAGGCTCTGGTGATGACGCCTGCTTGGGCTCCACAATGACTTCCTCCCTGCCGTTGGGCTGGTCTTGGTCTTGTTGCACCAAAATGGATGCCTTTGCTTGATGCTCTCGCCTGCGCTTGCCCCCTTTGCACCAAAGAGGAAAGGAGGACACTACGCGGACTGACACCCGACTGGCGCCCTTGGTCGTCATGGCTTGTGTCATGGGCACCTCGCGAGGTACCCCGCCCTGATCTCTCCGCCTCCTCGCGAGCCAGCCTAACGAGGCCATCCCCGTGGAAGCTCCTTGTCGTTCGCCCCGCGAGGCTTGGCCCCTCGCGAGGGTCTTGAGCTTGTGTTGATGGAGATGGGCCTTGCTGGGCCCCCTTTGAGCCACGCCGCAGGCCGCAGGCAGGCAAGTCTGGGGACCCCCGTTCCCAGAACGCCGACAGACTCCAACTCAAAAGTGATGTCACGGAGCCAATCATCAACATCAAGTGGCTGAATTTAGATGTGGTAGATGACAGGGTTGAGGTGCGCAAAGTATTGCAGTGCCAGTTGGGCTGGTTGCTGATATATATTGGGGCGCGGGAACTGAGCCATGACCCCTTCCATGAACTGGCAATTCGGCTCAACTGATGTATCATTCCGGCCATGTATTCGGGCGACCATGACCAGCGGGTCTAACCATCCTGCTTCAATACAACAGGGGGTAGTTTAGCAAGGTGTGGAGCAAGTGTATGGAGTAATCCATGATGTAACCTGAATAGTGAGCAAAGGCGCTGTACAAGGCCGTAGTCATCGAAGACATACATATACATTTGTAGAGCCAATTACACGTTGTTCGTATGAGTTCGGACAAGAGAAGAACCTTAGACATACTAGGCGGCACATATGCACGCGATAGGGGGATACAATAGTGGGACATAGCAAAGGCTACTTCAATGTTGGGGAAAACCTCTGGAACGAGGGATTAGAAAGTGATGATGTAGGGTTCCCTCGATAAGAGGATCCTCTGGTCAATGAACATTATGAAGCAGATCTTGGCCCTCGACTCAAGAAAGGCATAATACAAATCTCTGGGAGGATGTGATCACGAGACCCTAATGTTAGATTTAGCAAAATCATTTAACCCGAATAGAAGAGAGATCAGAGTCCCAGAGTATAGACGAGGAATAAAAGATCCTAATACCACCCAATGGCGACGTGGTCCCGTAAACCACACAACCATGTTAGTAAATTCGTTTTTTCAAAGACTAGACTCAACTTCGGCCAATGAGTTTGAAAGGGGGTCCTACACGCAGTCGGCTCTGATACCAAGTTGTGATGCCCCCGATTGAATCATACACTAATCATACACGCAAACGTGTACGATCAAGATCAGGGACTCATGGGAACTTATCACAACACAACTCTAAACACAAAATAAAGGCATGCAAGCTTCATATTACAAGCCAGGGCCCTCGAGGGCTCGAATACAAGTGCTCGATACACAAGCGAGTCAGCAGAAGCAACAATATCTGAGTACATACATACGTTAAACAAGTTCTGCCTTAAGAAGGCTAGCACAAACATCAACGATCAAGGAGGCAAGGCCTCCTACCTAGGACCCCCTAACTACTCCTGGTCGTCGGCGGCCTCCACGCAGTAGGCACCCTCTGGGTAGTAGCAGTAGTCGGCGGGGGTGGCATCTGGCTCCTGGGATCCACCATCTGGTTGCAATAACCGGAAAGAAGGAAGAAGGGGGAAAAGGGGGTAGCAAAGCAACCGTGAGTACTCATCCAAAATACTCGCAAGCATCATATGTATACTAAGTATGCATTGGTATCAAATGGAAGGTTTGTATCTGTGTACTGAACTGAAGAATGCCCGAATAGAAGGGGAAGGCCTAGCCTATCGAAGACTAGCATCTTCAAGCAGCTCTGAGCATCTTGCAGCATGTAGGAGAGTAAAGAATAGCAGTTTATTTAACAAGCATGGTGTAGCATTAACGCCCAAAGATCCTTCCTCGACTCCCTGTGAGAAAGAAATCCCGGAGCCACATATCCATCACAATTATCAAGTATCCATTTCTAGATATATAAGATCAGGATACAAGTCTGAACGTCTGTTACCGTCGACACGGCTATTAAGAGATAATCTTCCCTGCAGGGGTGCACCACGTTTTCCAACATGCTTGATTACTCTTCCCGGACACACTTTTCTGGGTTAATGCCTGGCCTCAAAAGATCAACACGTCGCAGCCCTACCTAGGCTCAGCAGAGAGGTCCCCGCCGGTCTACATCCTAAGCACTCCGGGGTATGGGCCCATCGCCCGTAGCACTCTGGGTCATTGTGCTCAAGGGGATACTAGCACCACCTCTGCCTAGATGGTGCGATCTGGCTCGGCCACAATGCCGAACTGGACGTCTAACAAAGCTTCAGCTGATACTGCGACGCCGAGGACCATAACTATTCTCGCGTGGTGGTTAGTGCGTAAAGGCCAGAGGCCAACTCAGAACAAATACCCAAACCTGTTAGTGCATTATTAAAAGAAGTGACGGCTGTCAGGACAAGTCTGGAGCTACCACCCTCTCCTGGGTGATACCGCTAAACAGCCAGCCGCCACCGTAACAACTCCCGGGTGCTATCCGGGCCAGCCCGTCTTTCACATCAACTCGCGGGTACCCCTCAGGGCCGACCCGACTTCAACAATGGTCTCAAGTAAAGTCAATGTAACCGTGTGACCAAACATCAAGGGGGGAAACCCGAGGAATCACCCTCGATGGATTCCACTCGATGTAATCATCAAGGTGAACGTGGGAGGAATCACCCTCGAGGTCCACACTTGAGAGGTTGCACGACAGAGTCATATCGGGAGTGGTGAAGGATGAATCACCCTCGATGACCACGACCGAATAGCTACACTACAGAGTCATCATCAGGAGTGTGTTACGAGGTATCACCCTCGACACTCGATAGTAGCGCTGCAGAGTCGAGCAACAAAAGGGGTGTGATGTGATGTGAGGTGTCGGGCTCTGGTTGTCGTTCACGTTGATCAAGTCGTCGACGATGAAGCAGGGGCAACAAGGACAAGGTGGGGGTCACTGATGATCACTAACCAACCTATACTAAGCAGTTTAGGATAAGCAGGTAAGGTACACAATAGATACAGATGCGGGCTATGCATCAGAATAGGAGCAATCAATTACAGTACCAAAATCTAATGCAAGCATGAGAGAATAGAATGGGCGATATCGGGATGATCAAAGTGGGGTGGGGCTTGCCTGGAAGCTCAGTTGAAAGGGAAGAAGGGTCGTCGGTGACGTAGTCGATCACAATGGCATCAACAGCGGTCTCGGGGTATACCGAAGAGAAGAGGGGGAAGAAACAGTAAATACACGCAAACATATGCATAACATGACAATAAGCGGTGCTAGGGGTGTTCTAACGCGGTGTTACATGATACCAGTGAAGGGGGATAACATCCGGGAAAGTTTTCACGAAGTTCGGCATTTTTGAACGAATGAACCGGAGGGGAAAGGTTTGATGTTTGGTATGCTAGGGACATGTGGCGGACGAATGGACTATGTATCCGGAATCGTCTCAAAATTCTGAGCAACTTTCATGTATAAAGTTTTCCCATCCGAGCTATGAATGAATTACTATGAATTTCCGAAGTTTAAGCAATATCCGGTAACTCTCTGAAATTCTGCGAAATCTGAGAATTGCTTATTTTTAAACATCACTTAGCTATTTTCCAGAGGCTAAAGCTATTGTTCTGTACATCCTATAATTTTTTGATTTATATCAATTGTGAGCACTTTTCTGCGATTTACATGTTAGTAACACTTTCATCCATATTAGAGTTCATTTGCTTGATCAACAACAGCTTTAAAGTAGCTATCAAAATAAATCTGTTTTTCAGTTTTTCAGCTAACATAACTTAGCATTTTGTGAATTTCATAGGATTTAATCCGCGCTTCTAATGGATTTGTTCCAGTGGGGTAAAATGAAATTTGTCATGTGTACTCTCTGCCCATATTATTTTTATCCACATAAGAACTTGTTTTGTGGATGTTTATTGGCTGTCAAAGGGGATATGCAATCTGAATTTGCCGAAGGTAGCTGCAACTACAGTGACCGAATGTTACTGTAGCATAACAGTCAGTAGGAGCGGGAGCAGAAGGTAGACAGTAGCAGCACGGACGCACGCACAAAGGGGCGCCGACAACTGAAGCTAGCAGCGCCAGCAGCACGGACGCGGGCGCGCATGCACGCACGGGCTGGGCGCTGGGTGTGGCACGGCCGGCGAGGAATGGGCAAGCACGACGCGGCTGCAGCGGCAGGCGCAGGCGGCTACAAAAGCGAGCGGGGGCGCATGGCGCGGCGATGGTAGGGGGGACGAGCACGGCGCCGGGAACGGCCAGGCGCGGCCACGGCGGGCGCGATCAACAATGGGGGGAGGGCGATAGGAATAGGGAGCCGCGGCGGCGACGACCGTAGCTAGCAGAAATGCAACCACGGCAATGGGTGGAGAGCACGTCAGGGGGCTGGCGGGGCACGCACGACTGAGGAGGCGGCTGTGGATGCGCGAGCGTGGCCCGGGGACGACAAGGCACGGGCGACGCGCGAGTTACAGAGGCTTGGGTCGAGATGGCCCTAGCGTGGCAGTGGCGCGGCGTGGGACGGCCAAAACTATGGTGGATTGAGGGGGCAAGCAAAGGGATTGGGAAGGGGAGCTCACTATGATGTTGAAGGCAAGCTCGAGTAAGACAGGGAGCTCGGGACAGCACGGATCGAACGGCGGTGTTCTTCGGTGCATGAGGTTGAAGACGAAGACGAGGATCCCGATGCACGGGCGTCTAGGTCGGACGAGTGGCCACAGGCAACGAACAGGATGACTGCGATATTCCAGGACCTCCTAGCAGGGCTCGGGGAGGAGGGTGGTCGCGGCTATGCCAAAGCCACAGCGATGTCTGCGGCGATTTGGCACGGGGAAAGAAGAGCGAGCGGTGGATTCTCCTCTCCGCGTGCAGATGCTCTCCCTCTCTCCTCCCCTGTCTCCCCGCGAGTGGGGCTCTCCCCTCCTTCCTCTCTGCTGTTGATGCTTGGATCTCGTTTTTGGGCCCTGGTGTCTGATGAGGAGGATGCGCGGTCGTTGGCCTCCTTCCCCGATGGTGATGTGCCCTGCTCTTGGGGGGGGGGTGGCCTGCGCCGCTCCTTGCCTTCGCAAGTTCGCTCCTGGGGGCCGGGGCCGGCCGGTGGTGGTGTCTCCGCCGGTCGACGGCTAGATCCGGATCTCGCGGCGTCGGCGTAAGTCTGGTAAGTTTGCTGTTGCGTATCCTGATCCTGGTGTCTTGGGTTGTGCTCCTGATGGGGAGTTTGGAGGCTCTCCATCTCCCTCTCCGACTAAGTTTGTGGCGGCTTCGTCGCCGGTGGCGGTGACGGCGGGGTCGCTGGTCGCTTCGTGTAACCTAGATCCAGATCTCTGTGTGGTGTCCTCCGGACCGCGGGCCAGCTCCTCATGTGGGCCTGCTAGGCCTAGCGGGGTGGTGCTGGCTAGTGGGCCTCCCTCTCTTCTGTGGTCGATTTTCCCCCTCTCGTTTCGTTTGGCCCAGTTGGGCCCACCGCCCGGCTACCGGCTCCTCATCCTCCTTCGGCCCATTTGGCGAGTCGGGCCCAGGTGGGCACAGCTCGCTCGGGCTATTTATGGATTCCACGCGGTTCTATTCCCCCTGCTAGGGTTTCCTGCTTCCGCCTCTGATCTGCGCCGCTACCGTCTTCCCATCCGTCGCATCATTAGATCCCCCCACCCCCATGAAGGAAATATGCCCTAGAGGCAATAATAAAGTTATTATTTATTTCCTTATTTCATGATAAATGTTTATCATTCATGCTAGAATTGTATTAACCAGAAACATGATACATGTGTGAATGCATAAACAAACAACATGTCACTAGTATGCCTCTACTAGACTAGCTTGTTAATCAAAGATGGTTATGTTTCCTAACCATGAACAAGGAGTTGTTATTTGATTAACAAGGTCACATCATTAGTAGAATGATCGATTGACATGACCCATTCCCTTAGCTTAGCACACGATCGCTTAGTATGTTGCTACCGCTTTTATCCATGACATATACATGTTCCTGTAACTATGAGATTATGCAACTCCGCTTACGGAGGAACACTTTGGTACTACCAAACGTCACAACGAATCGGGTGATTATAAAGGAGTACTACAGTGTCTCCAAAGGCGATGTTGGGTTGGCGATTTTGAGATTAGGTTTTGTCACTCCGATTGTCGGAGAGGTATCTCTGGGCCCTCTCGGTAATGCACATCATCAAGCCTTGCAAGCACTACAACTAATGAGTTAGTTGTGAGATGATGTATTACGGAACGAGTAAAGAGACTTGCGGTAACGAGATTGAACTAGGTATTGGATACCGACGATCGAATCTCGGGCAAGTAACATACCAATGACAAAGGAACAACGATGTTGTTATGCGGTCTGACCGACAAAGATCTTCGTAGAATATGTAGGAACCAATATGGGCATCCAGGTCCCGCTGTTGGTTATTGACCGTGAATAGTTCTAGGTCATGTCTACATTGTTCTCGAACCGTAGGGTCCGCACGCTTAAGGTTTCGATGATAGTTATTATGAGTTTATGTATTTTGATGTACCGAAGGAGTTCGGAGTCCCGGATGTGATCACGGACATGACGAGGAGTCTCGGAATGGTCGAGACATAAAGATTGATATATTGGAAGCCTATGTTTGGAGTTCGGAATGGTTCCGGGCGAAAACGGGAATTTACCGGAGTACCGGGAGGTTACCGGAACCCCCCGGGAGGTAAATGGGCCTCGATGGGCCTTGGTGGAAAGGAGAAGGGGCAGCCCAAAGGGGCTGCGCGCCTCCCCCCCCTTCCCTAGTCCTACTAGGACTAGGAGAAGGGGCCGGCCCCCCCCTCTCTCTTTCCCCCCTCCGGGAATCCTAGTCCAACTAGGATTGGGGGAATCCTACTCCCAGAGGGAGTAGGACTCCCTTGGCGCGCCCTCCTTGGCCGCCCCTCCCCCTGCTCCTTTATATATACAGGCAGGGGGCACCTTGAACACACAAGTTGATCGTGAGATCGCCCTTAGCCGTGTCGGTGCCCCCTCCACCATATTCCACCTCGGTTATACCGTCGCTGCTTAGGCGAAGCCTGCGCGCCGTGAAACATCAAGATCGCTCCCACGCCGTCGTCTTGACGAACTCTCCTCGACACTCGGCTGGATCGGAGTACGAGGGACGCCATCGAGCTGTACGTGTGTCAAGAACTCGGGGCGCCGGAGTAACGGCGCCGGATCGGTCGGATCGCGAGGAGAACGTCGACTACTTCCTCTACGCCAGATCGCTTCGCCGGGTCTACAAGGGTATGTAGACAACACTCTCCCTCTCGTTGCTATACATCACCATGATCTTGCGTGTGCGTGGGAAAATTTTTGAAATTACTACGCTCCCCAACAAAGGCATCCGAGCCTAGGTTTTTCTATGGTTTGATGTTTTGCACGAGTAGAACACAAGTGAGTTGTGGGCGATACAAGTCATACTACCTACCAGCATGTCATACTTTGGTTCAGCGGTATTGTGAGATGAAGCGCCCAGACCGACATTACGCGACGCTTACGCGAGACTGGTTTCACCGCTGCGAGCACTCGTTGCTTAAAGGTGACCGTGGGTGCCTGCTCTCTCACTTTAGTTAAACCGAGTGTGGCTACGCCCGTCCTTGAGAAGGTTAAACGAGTCTATTTGACGAAGTATCGCTGTGGTTTTGATGCGAGGTGAGACTGGTTCTTGCTTAAACCCGTAGCAGCCACGTAAAATTTGCAACAACAAAGTAGAGGACGCCTAACTTGTTTTTGCAGGTATGTTGTGATGTGATATGGTCAAGACGTGATGCTATATTTTATTGTATGAGATGATCATGTTTTGTAACCGGTTATTGGCAATCGCAGAGCCATATGGTTGTCGCTTTATTGTATGCAATGCAATCGCTCAGTAATGCTTTACTTTATCACTAAGCAGTAGCGATAGTCGAGTAGCATAAGTTTGGCGAGACGACAACGATGCTGCGATGGAGATCAAGGTGTCGCGCGGTGACGATGGTGATCAAGGTGGTGCTGCAAGATGGAGATCGTGAAGCACAAGATGATGATGACCATATCATATCACTTATATTGATTTGCATGTGATGTTTATCCTTTTATGCATCTTATCTTGCTTTGATTGACGGTAGCATTATAAGATGATCTCTCACTAAATAATCAAGAAGTGTTCTCCCGAGTATGCACCGCTGCCAAAGTTCGTCGTGCCCGCACACCACGTGATGATCGGGTGTGATAAGCTCACGTCCATCTACAACGGTGCAAGCCAGTTTTGCACACGCGAGAATACTCGGGTTATACTTGACGAGCCTAGCATATGCAGATATGGCCTTGGAACACGAGACCGAAGGTCGAGCGTGAATCATATAGTAGATATGATCAACATAAGATGTTCACCATTGAAAACTACTCCATTTCACGTGATGATCGGTTATGGTTTAGTTGATTTGGATCACGTGATCACTTAGATGACTAGAGAGATGTTTTTCTAAGTGGGAGTTCTTAAGTAATATGATTAATTGAACTTAAATTTATCATGAACTTAGTACCGATAGTATCTTGCTTGTTTATGTTTGATTGTAGATAGATGGCTCGTCTTTGTTGTTCCGTTGAATTTTAATGCGTTCCTTGAGAAAGCAAAGTTGAAAGATGATGGTAGCAATTACACGGACTGGGTCCGAATTTGAGGATCATCCTCATTGCTGCACGTAAGAGCTACGCCCCGATGCACCGCTAGGTGACAGAACTGTTGCTGGAGCAACGCCAGATGTTATGAACGTCTGCAGAGCAAAGTGATGACTACTCTATAGTTCAATGTGCCATGCTTTACGGCTTAGAATCGGGACTTCAACGACGTTTTGAACGCCATGGAGCATATGAGATGTTCCAGAGTTGAAGTTAATATTCCAACAGTAATGCCCGGATTGAGAGATATGAAGTCTCCAATAAGTTCTATAGCTGTAAGATGGAGGAGAACAGTTCATTAGTGAGCATATACTCAAGATGTCCGGGTACTACAATCACTTGACACAATTGGGAGTTAATCTTCCGGATGATTGTGTTATTGATGTAATTCTCCAATCACCGCCACCAAGCTACAAAGGCTTCGTGATGAACTATAATATGCAAGGGTTAGTGAAAACTATACCGAGCTCTTCGCAATGCTAAAGGCTGGAGGTAGAAATCAAGAAGGAGCATCAAGTGTTGATGGTCAATAAGACCACTAGTTTCAAGAAGAAAGGCAAAGGGAAGAAGAAGGAATTCAAGAAGAACAGCAAGCAAGTTGTCGCTCAGAGAAGAAACCCAAGTCGGCCCTAAACCTGAAATCGAGTGCTTCTACCGCAAGCGATCGTCCACCGGAAGCGGAACTGCCCCAAGTATTTGGCGGATAAGAAGGATGGCAAGGTGAACAAAGGTATATGTGATATACATGTTATTGATGTGTACCTTACTAGAGCTCGTAGTAGCACTGGTATTTGATATTGGTTCATTGCTAATATTTGCAACTCAAACAGGGACTACAGATTGCTTAACTCGCAAAGGACGAGGTGACGATCGCGTGGGAAATGGTTCCAAAGTCGATGTGATCGCGGTCGGCACGCTACCTCTACATCTACCTTCGGATTAGTTTTAGACCTAAATAATTGTTATTTGGTGCCTGCGTTGAGCATGAACATTATATCTGGATCTTGTTTGATGCGAGACGGTTATTCATTTAAATCGAGAGAATAATGGTTGTTCTATTTATATGAGTAATATCTTTTATGGTCATGCACCCTTGAGGAATGGTCTATTTCTTATGAATCTCGATAGTAGTGATACACATATTCATAATGTTGAAACCAAAAGATGCAGAGTTGATAATGAAAGTGCAACTTATTTGTGGCACTCGCCGCTTAGGTCATATCGGTGTAAAGCGCATGAAGAAACTCCATGCTAATGGACTTTTGGAGTCACTTGATTATGAATCACTTGGCACTTATGTAACCGTGCCTCATGGGCAAGATGACTAGAACACCGCTCTCGGTACTATGGAGAGAGCAACAGATTTGTTGGAAATCATACATACGATGTATGTGGTCCGATGAATATTGAGGCTCGTGGCGGATATCGTTATTTTCTCACCTTCACAGATGACTTAAGCGAGATATGGGTATATCTACTTAATGAAACATAAGTCTGAAACGCTTGAAAAGTTCAAAGAATTTCAGAGTGAAGTTGAAAATCATCGTAACAAGAAAATTAAGTTTCTACGATCCGATCGTGGAGGTGAATATTTGAGTTACGAGTTTGGTCTACATTTGAAACAATGCGGAATAGTTTCGCAACTCACGCCACCCGAACACCACAAATAAATGGTGTGTCCGAACGTCAGAATCGTACTTTACTAGATATGGTACGATCTATGATGTCTCTTACAGATTTACCGCTATCGCTTTGGGGTTATGCTCTAGAGACAGCCGCATTCACACTTGAATAGAACACCGTCGAAATCCGCTGAGACGACACCTTATGAACTATGGTTTAGCAAGAAACCAAAGTTGTCGTTTCTTAAAGTTTGGGGATGCGATGCTTATGTGAAAAGCTTTCAACCTGATAAGCTCGAACCCAAATCGGAGAAATGTGTCTTCATAGGATACCCAAAGGAGACAGTTGGGTACACCTTCTATCACAGATCCGAAGGCAAGACATTCGTTGCTAAGAATGGATCCTTTCTAGAGAAGGAGTTTCTCTCGAAAGAAGTGAGTGGGAGGAAAGTGGAACTTGATGAGGTAATAGTACCTTCTCCCTTACTTGAAAGTAGTTCGTCGCAGAAACCAGTTTCTGAGACACCTACACCAAGTAGCGAGGAAGTTAATGATGATGATCATGAAACTTCAGATCAAGTTACTGCAGAACCTCGTAGATCAACCAGAGTAAGATCCGCACCAGAGTGGTACGGTAATCCTGTTCTGGAAGTCATGCTACTAGATCATGATGAACCTACGAACTATGAAGAAGCGATGGTGAGCCCAGATTCCGCAAAATGGCTTGAGGCCATGAAATCTGAGATGGGATCCATGTATGAAAACAAAGTGTGGACTTTGGTTGACTTGCCCGAGGGTAGGCAAGCAATAGAAAACAAGTGGATCTTCAAGAAGAAGACCGACGCCGACGGTAATGTTATCGTTTATAAAGCTCGACTTGTCGCAAAAGGTTTTCGACAAGTTCAAGGGATTGACTACGATGAGACCTTCTCACCAGTAGCGATGCTTAAGTCCGTCCGAATCATGTTAGCAATTGCCGATTTTATGATTATGAAATTTGGCAAATGGATGTAAAGACTGCATTCTGAATGGATTTCGGAAGAAGAGTTGTATATGATGCAACCGAAGGTTTTATCGATCCAAAGGAGCTAACAAAGTGTGCAAGCTCCAATGATCCATCTATGGACTGGTGCAAGCATCTCGAGTTGGAATAAACGCTTTGATAGTGTGATCAAAGCATTTGGGTTTGTACAGACTTTTGGAGAAGCCTCAGATTTACAAGAAAGTGAGTGGGAGCTCAGAGCATTTCGATCTTATATGTGGATGACATATTGCTGATCGGAAATGATATAGAATTTCTGGATAGCATAAAGGGATACTTGAATAAGAGTTTTTCAATGAAAGACCTCGGTGAAGCTGCTTACATATTGGGCATTAAGATCTATAGAGATAGATCAAGACGCTTAATTGACTTTCACAAAGCACATACCTTGACAAAGTTTTGAAGAAGTTCAAAATGGATCAAGCAAAGAAAGGGTTCTTGCCTGTGTTACAAGGTGTGAAGTTGAGTCGACTCAATGCCCCACCACCGCAGAAGATAGAGAGAAAATGAAAGATGTTCCTATGCTTCAGCCATAGGCTCTATCATGTATGCAATGCTGTGTACCGACTGATGTGTGCCTTGCTATAAGCCTAGCAGAAGGTACCAAAGTAATCCAGAGTGGATCATCGACAGCGTCAAGAACATCCCAAATACCGAAAAGGACTAAGGATATGTTTCTCGATATGGAGGTGACAAAGAGCTCATCGTGGCGGTTACGTTGATGCAAGTTTTGACACCGATCCGGACGATTCTAAATCGCAGACCGGATACGATTTACACTAAACGGAGGAGCTGTCATTGGTGCAGTTCTAAACAAAGCGTCAGAAGGGGATCTACATGTGAAGCGGAATACATAGCAGCTTCGAAGCAGCTAATGAAGGAGTCTGGATGAAGGAGTTCATATCCGATCTAGGTGTCATACCTAGTGCATCGGGTCCAATGAAAATCTTCGTGACAATATCGAGCTATTGCCTTAGCAAAGGAATCCAGATTTCACAAGAGGACCAAGCACATCAAGAGACGCTTCAATTCCATCCGGACTTAGTCCAGACCGAGACATAGAGATTTGCAAGATACATACGGATCTGAATGTTGCGCACCCGCTGACTAAGCCTCTTCCACGAGCAAAACATGATCAGCACCAAGACTCCATGGGTGTTAGGATCATTACTATGTAATCTAGATTATTGACTCTAGTGCAAGTGGGAGATCAAGGAAATATGCCCTAGAGGCAATAATAAAGTTATTATTTATTTCCTTATTTCATGATAAATGTTTATCATTCATGCTAGAATTGTATTAACCGGAAACATGATACATGTGTGAATGCATAAACAAACAACATGTCACTAGTATGCCTCTACTAGACTAGCTTGTTAATCAAAGATGGTTATGTTTCCTAACCATGAACAAGGAGTTGTTATTTGATTAACAAGGTCACATCATTAGTAGAATGATCTGATTGACATGACCCATTCCCTTAGCTTAGCACACGATCGTTTAGTATGTTGCTACTGCTTATCCATGACATATACATGTTCCCGTAACTATGAGATTATGCAACTCCGCTTACGGAGGAACACTTTGGTACTACCAAACGTCACAACGAATCGGGTGATTATAAAGGAGTACTACAGTGTCTCCAAAGGCGATGTTGGGTTGGCGATTTCGAGATTAGGTTTTGTCACTCCGATTGTCGGAGAGGTATCTCTGGGCCCTCTCGGTAATGCACATCACTGAAGCCTTGCAAGCACTACAACTAATGAGTTAGTTGTGAGATGATGTATTACGGAACGAGTAAAGAGACTTGCCGGTAACGAGATTGAACTAGGTATTGATACCGACGATCGAATCTCGGCAAGTAACATACCAATGACAAAGGGAACAACGATGTTGTTATGCGGTCTCGACCGACAAAGATCTTCGTAGAATATGTAGGAACCAATATGGGCATCCAGGTCCCGCTGTTGGTTATTGACCGTGAATAGTTCTAGGTCATGTCTACATTGTTCTCGAACCGTAGGGTCCGTGACGCTTAAGGTTTCGATGATGCTTATTATGAGTTTATGTATTTTGATGTACCAAGGAGTTCGAGTCCCGGATGTGATCACGGACATGACGAGGAGTCTCGGAATGGTCGAGACATAAAGATTGATATATTGAAGCCTATGTTTGGAGTTCGAATGGTTCCGGCGAAAACGGAATTTACCGAGTACCGGAGGTTACCGAACCCCCGGAGGTAAATGGGCCTCGATGGGCCTTGGTGGAAAGGGAGAAGGGCAGCCCAAAGGGGCTGCTGCCTCCCCCTTCCCTAGTCCTACTAGGACTAGGAGAAGGGCCGCCCCTCTCTCTCTTTCCCTCCGGAATCCTAGTCCAACTAGGATTGGGGGAATCCTACTCCCAGAGGGAGTAGGACTCCTTGGCGCGCCTCCTGGCCGCCCCCTCCCCTGCTCCTTTATATACGGGCAGGGGGCACCTTGGAACACACAAGTTGATCGTGAGATCGCTCTTAGCCGTGCGGTGCCCCTCCACCATATTCCACCTCGGTTATACTGTCATGCTGCTTAGGCGAAGCCTCGCGCCGTGAAACATCAAGATCGCCACCACGCCGTCGGCCGACGGAACTCTCCTCGACACTCGGCTGGATCGAGTACGAGGGACGCCATCGAGCTGTACGTGTGTCAAGAACTCGGGGCGCCGGAGTAACGGCGCCGGATCGGTCGGATCGCGAGGAGAACGTCGACTACTTCCTCTACGCCAGATCGCTTCCGCTTGGTCTACAAGGGTATGTAGACAACACTCTCCCCTCTCGTTGCTATACATCACCATGATCTTGCGTGTGCGTAGGAAAATTTTTGAAATTACTACGTTCCCCAACACCCCACCCCTCCTTCCTTTTGCTGCGGTGATCTCCATGGACAAATCTAGGGGTTCTTCCTGCGAGGCGCTCTCTGGTAGCAAGTGACGCCGCGAGGACTCCCCTGCCTCCATGGTGGATTTGGAGCTCGAGGCTTCGCTCTGCTCCAAGCTGGAGTCAGAGCAGGCGGCGCGCGAGCAGGCGGCTCGTGCCCGCAAGGCCTGGGCTTCGGGTCCGGAGCGGGTGCAGCGCTCGGAGAGGGACGGTGCGACTGGATCCGGTCTGCAGGGCTCTGGATCTGGTCCTTCTCCTTCTCCAGTGCTGGATCCGTGGGAGGCGGCGGTGGCCTCCGGCGGTGGGGTGTCTTCGTCCTCTGCCTCCTCCCCATTCAGGTGCGGGCGGGCTCGCTTGTCCTGCCGCGCCTTGCCTCCCCCGCCTCCTCGCTCGTTTGGGGCTGGATCTGGTTCTCGTCCGCCGCCTCGGTCCTTCAGCGGGGCGGCTGGCCGCCGCTGGTGCTGCCTCGGGCGCCTCCTCCGGGAATGGGGATGGGATTCTTCCTCCTCCCCCGTCGCTTCATCAACCCCGTCCCTCCCCTACCTCCCACAAAGAACCCTTCGCGCCACCGCTTTGCTTGCCACAGGCCTGGGCACTTCCAGTCTCGCTGCACCAATCCCCCCTTCTGCTTGATATGTCGCTCTGATGGTCACCTCACGGTCAACTGCAAGGCTAGGCAGAAACCTCCTGCGGTCCTCCAGTTCTGCTTGGGACTCCCTGGCAGCTCCTTCTTCGCCTTCGATGGTGACCTTCCTGTTCGGGAGGTGGCACCTGCGCTGTCCAATGCGGCGATTGTCTCGGTCAAAGACCAAAAGATTTCGCCCCCAAACTCTTCTGGAAGGGCTTCGCATTTGGGATGTGGCTGGATGGGACTGGCAAGTTGTGCAGATATCGGATTTTCATTTCTCTGTGGTGTTCCCCTCCAAAGAATGCTTGCGAATGATTGCCTCTTGCACCAGCTTCACCTTGCCTCTCAATCAACTGGTGGTTTCTGTTAAAGCGGCTTCCTACAATGGTACTGCAGTTGGCCCTCTTTCTCAAGTGTGGGTGTTGATCGATGATTTGCCTGCTGGTCTGCGCTCGCCTGCTTTCCTCATGTCCTTTGGGGTTTTGACTGGGAAACCCATTGAGGTGGATGAGGATTCTTTGAACAAGGTTGGTCCTGCTAGGATGAAGGTTTGGTGCGTTGATCCTGAACGGGTGCATGGCTCTATTGATGTTTACCCATCTCCCAATGGTATTAGGCTGCGGGTGCGCGTGGAGGGGGCGGCGGCTTTCCAAGCCCCACCTCCCCCCTCCTCCTGCTAATCCTTCGGACAAACATGACAAGGAGGGGGATGGATCTCTTGGTGGCCCTAATCAGAGTTTTGGGTCTAATCTCCGTTTCACTCAATCTGAATGGGATGGCCTGGCAGACTCTGAATGTGAGTTGTTTCAATCCCAAGCTCCTTTTGGTGATGCTCCTCGTGATGACTCGGTGACCCCCCTGCTGCTCAGACTGCTCCAACTGTTGTCGCTGATCTGCCAATGGTTCCGCCTTGCTTGGCTACCCCCGTGTCTGGTGCATGCTCCAATCTTCCTGCTCGCCCTCTCTGCCCCACCCGTTCGGGAATTGAAGATCTCCCTGTCTCTCTGGCTCGCGATATGGTGGAATCCCAGCCCCCCACGAAGAAGAAATCCTCAGTATGCAAGTTCTCGGCTAAGAGCCGGAACTCGTCGGGCTCGAAGCAATCCATGACGGGGATTTGTCGGCGTCTTGATCAAGATCTGGGCTCCATGACCCGCTCGGGTCCCCATGTTGGTTCTCCTGCTGCGCGGTCGCCTGCTATCCGATCCCCGGTGTCCACGGCCCGCAAAGGAAGGCGGGTGGCGCATTCTGGTGGTTCTATCCTGGAAAGGGCGGAGAAGCGGGCTGCAGCGAAGGATCTCCCTCCCCCATGTACCTCCCCAACCTCTTATGTCGCTGTTTCTCCGGTTCGGGTGGTTTTACCTTCGATGTCTGATGATCATCTTCTAAACATTATGTCGGATGTGGGTGTGGTGGTTGATTCTTCTGTTGGTTCTCCTAGTTCGCTTCTTGCTATTATTCGGGCTAATGAACTGGCTCAGGCAGCCATTGCTAAAGCCAAAGAGGCTGTTGCCTCGCGGGTCGAGGATGCTGGTTGTGATGCGGAGGTGGCTTCGGGTGCTGGTAGTGGCTAGCCCCTCTCCTGCCTTTCCAAGAGGGGTACTAATAAACGTGCTAAATCTTGCATGGCCCCCTGCAGGTCGAGCCTCCGTATCAAGAATCTTTCGTATAAATGAGGGTGTTATTCTAGAATATTAGGGGGTTCGGTGCTAGGGGGCGCCGTGACCAACTTAAAGATTTGGTTCGTTCTAATTCTATTGATTTCGTGGGGCTGGTTGAAACTTTCAAGGATTCCTTCTCCCCTAATGAGCTCTCTACTATTGTGGGTATGGACAGATTTAATTGGCAATTTTTACCTGCATCGGGCCACTCTGGTGGGATCTTGATTGGTTCTAATAAGGATATTTTTGATTTTGTTGCTTTTGACCATGGGTTTTTTTGGGCCAGTGTTGTTCTTTCTCACAAATCTATGAATACCCTTTGTGAGTTTATCGTTGTTTATGGGCCTGCGGATCACTCTCTGTCGACCCTATTCCTTAATGAACTCTCGATCAAGATTGAGTCCTGTAATTTACCGATGGTTATTGGGGGAGACTTTAATCTTCTGCGATGCCCTCTTGACAAGAATAATGATAATTTTTCTTGGTCTTTAGCTAATGCTTTTAATGACTTCATTAGTGCTAACGCCAACCGTGAGCTTCCTCGGGGGGGAGCCCGCTTTACTTGGTCCAACCATCAGGTTAATCCTATTAGATCCGTGCTTCATCGTGTCTTCCTATGTCCCAGGTGGGATTCCTTGTTCCCTAGGTCTTCTCTTAACGCAAAATGCATTGTCGGGTCTGATCATACCCCCTTGATTCTTGATGACGGTTCCATCTGCACTAGACCTCCGGCTAGATTTCAATTTGATGCTTCATGGTTGTCGGTGGATGGCTTTGTTGATATGGTTGCATCGAAGATTTCCCAATCCCTCTCTTCCAACGCCCGCTCGTTTGGGCCTCTGGATGATTGGCAGTCGTGCTCCTATGCCTTGCGTAAATTTCTCAGAGGTTGGTCTCGTAATCGTGTGGCGGAGGATTGTCGCACGAAAGCTTTTCTCGAAAATCAGATCCTGGAGCTGGATCGTGCTGCTGATTCTACTGGGTTCTCTGACGATGGTTGGGCCGTTCATTATAATCTGGAGGCTGCTTTAATGCAGTTGCACCATCAGGCTGAGATTTACTGGCGCCAGAGGGGCACTCTTAATTGGACTCTTAAAGGGGACTCTCCTACAGCCTATTTTTTTGCGATTGCGAACGGTAGGCGTAGGCGCTGTGATATTAATAGCCTGCTGATTAATGGTGTGCATTCTACTGATCAGTCTATTATTATGGCTCATGTGGTGGATTTCTTTTCTTCGTTGTTAGGGGCTAAACCTCAATCGGGCTTGTTTATTTCTCCACACCTTTGGAGCTCTGGTCTTAAAATCACCCCTGAGGAGAATGCCTCCTTGATGATTCCGCTCTCTGATCAGGAAATTTGGGATGTGGTTAACTCTGCTAATCTCAATACTGCTTCCGGGCCAGACGGCTTTTCCATCCCCTTCTTTCGGAAATTCTGGCCCCAGTTGAAACAGTTGGTGTGTAACGTTATCCAGGGTTTCTGCCTTGGTACTGTCGATATCTCTCGCCTGAATTACGCTGTAATATCCCTGATTCCTAAGGTCAAGGGTGCTGATGTTATCTCCCAATTTCGGCCTATTGCGTTGATTAACAACTTTGCCAAATTCCCGGCTAAAGACTTTGCGAATCGTTTGTCTCCGGTAGCTCATAGAGTTATTAGCCCCTATCAATCTGCTTTTATCAAAGGGCGTTTCATTCTTGACGGTATCCTTTCCCTACATGAGATTGTTCATGACCATCATGTGCGGAGAGCTAAAGCGATTATTCTTAAGTTAGACTTTGAAAAAGCATATGACTCGGCTAGCTGGCCCTTCCTCAAGCAGGTCCTCCTTGCTAAAGGCTTCGACGGTGCTTATGTTCATCGTATCATGCAGTTGGTCTCGGGTGGCCATACTGCCGTTGTTGTTAATGGCTTTGTTAGCAATTTCTTTGTGAATGGCAGGGGCCTTCGCCAAGGGGATCTGGCCTCCCCTGTTCTTTTCAACTTTGTGGCTGATGCCTTCTCTTGTATGCTCTCCAAGGCGGCCCGTTGTGGGCACATCGCTCCTATGGCCTCCCATTTACTTCCGGAAGGTGTCTCCCATCTGCAATATGTGGATGATACAATCATCTTGGTGGAGTTGGATGATGCCTGTATTACCAATCTGAAATTCATCCTGTTCTGTTTCGAAGCCGTTTCGGGTCTTAAGATTAATTTCGCCAAGAGTGAGGTTCTGGTGACGGGTGTGGATGGGGTGGAAGCCTTGCGGGTTGCCAGGCTCCTTAACTGCTCTTTAGGCTCTTTCCCCTTCAAGTATTTAGGTCTTCCTATATCTCCTGGTATGCTTCATGCGAATGATTTCGCTTCGGTGGTTGCTAAAGTGGGGAACAGGGTGCTCCCTTGGAGGGGTAGATATAATACCAATGCCGGCAAAGTGGCTCTAATCAATTCTTGCTTATCCTCTCTCCCTATGTTTCTTATGGGCTTTTATCTTCTCACAAATGGCGTGCATGCTGGCTTCGAGAAACATAGGGGTGCCTTCTACTGGAATTCCGCTGATAACAAAAGGAAGTATAGGCTGGTCAAGTGGCAACTTATGTGTAAGCCTAAAAACCTTGGGGGGTTAGGCATTATTAATACTCGGGTGATGAACATTTATTTGCTTATCAAGTGGTGGTGGAAAATTATGACTGTGGGGGCCGAGTCGTTGTGGTTTTCGATTCTTAAGGCCAAATATTTCCCTCACTCCAACCCGCTGTTTGCTCCCGCGCGGCGTGGCTCTCAGTTTTGGAAAGCCCTTGTTAAAGTTAGACCGATTTTTCTAGAGCATGTTAAGTTTTCTGTGGGTAATGGGTCGGCAGTTCGCTTTTGGTTGGATTGGTGGTCTGGGGATGCCCCCCTAGCCGTGAGCTTTCCGGTTTTGTTTTCTTACTGTCCCAATCCGCGGATCTCCATCACGGAGGTGGCTGCTAATAATTGGGATTTGGCTTTTCGTCGGGCCCTGTCTCCTGAAGAGTTGAAAGACTGGCAAAGTCTCTCTGCCCTCTTCCCTGTGCTCTCGGAGTCGGCCGACCCGGTGATTTGGCCTCATTCGGCCTCTGGTAGATTTTCGGTTAAGTCGTTGTATTCTAGACTCATTGGTGGTACTCCTTCGGCTCGATTCTCTTGCGTTTGGAAATCCAAGGTTCCTCCTAAGATCAATATTTTTCTCTAGCAAGCCTTCCGTGGTCGCCTCCCTACTGCTGATCAGATCAAAAAACGCAATGGGCCGGGCTCGGAATTCTGTAATTTGTGTGGGGCTTTGGAAAACTCTGAACACATCTTTTTCAAATGTGTTCTTGCCAAATTAGTTTGGTGCTGCGTCAGGTCTTGGCTTCGGGTTCCCTGGAATCCCTCCTCTTTCTCTGAAGTTAGAACCCTAGCCAAAGCCTTGGTCGGGGTCACCAAGAGGGTTTTTTGGGTTGGCTTGGGAGCTTTCTGTTGGGCTCTCTGGACCATCAGAAACAAATTTACTATTGAGCTTACCTTCCCATCTAAGCCTGCTGATGTTCTTTTCAAAACATGTATATTCTTGCAGCAGTGGAGATCATTGACTAAGGAGACTGATCGGGACGCCCTGGACCTGCTCATCGACAAAATTCGGGCTTCGGCTTCTCAGATCTCCGGGAGGAACCCTGTCGTCTAAATCCGGTGCTGTAGTTTGCGGAGATTAGGTCTTTCTCCTTCCCCAGCCTGCGCGCCGTGTTTGGCAGTTGCCTGTATCTTGCCTGTTTTGGCTTCTCTCAAACTTCTCTTTATGTGTGTGTTATCCTGTGAACTTGCGATATCCGTGACGCTGCGTTGAGGCTTTATTTATAAAGTCGGGCCTTGGCCTTTTCTCTAAAAAAAATGAGTGGGGACTAGGGTTTCCAGGGGGAGAGAGGAGTCGACCTTATGCCTTTGTGATCTAGGGGATTGCCTGCACGCGGCAGGGCACTGCCGTCGCCGACGGATGGGTGCCACGCCCTCCCCCGGTGAACAAGGGAAGGGAGGAGCTGTAGGTGGGCTGGCTTGGTCGGCAAAGGGGGCTAGCTGGGCCATTTGGCCCGGGGGGAAGGGTTTTTCTTTTATAGTTTCTGTTTTAAAAAAATCTTTTCCAATAGAAAATGACATTTAAGAAAATCAGACTTGTCCCACAATTAGAGATGCAATTATTTCTAGTTCCACAAAAAGTTTGCACTTTATTTAAAGTAGTTTGCTCTTTTAGAAATTATAAAAGGCATTTATATAATTGTTTAAGCCACTGTTTTATTATTTTAGTGCATTTAATCACTCTCTATAAATGTTGCTTCACCACCATAAATAGTTATGGAATATTTGAAACACTTTTAACATTTTACTTTGCATGTTTGAGAAATTTGACTTTTGGACTTTTATTTTAAATTTGAATTTGGATAATGACTTTTATTTTAAATTTGAATTTGGATTATGATTTGGATCAACCAACGATTATCAACAGTAAGAGTGGTGACGTGGCACCATTAACTTGGGATTGTTGTAGCTTAATTATCTAGGCGTCACAATACTTGACATGGACATGATGCCTATGTACATGATCATTGCCTTAGATATCGTCATAATTATGCGCTCTTCTATCAATTGCTCGGCAGTAATTTGTTCACCCACCATAATATATGCTATCTTGAGAGAAGCCACTAGTGAAACCTATGGCCCCCGAGTCACTTTTCCATCATACTAGTTTCTGATCTACTATTTTGCAATCTTTTACTTTTCGGTCTCTAAACCAAAAATACCAAAAATATTTACTTTGCCGTTTATCTATCTCTACCAGATCTCACTTTTGCAAGTAATCGTGAAGGGATTGACAACCCCTTTATCGCGTTGGGTGCAAGTTGTTGATTGTTTGTGCAGGTATTCGGTGACTTGTGCGTTGTCTCCTACTGGATTGATACCATGGTTCTCAAACTGAGGGAAATACTTACTCTACTTTGCTACATCACCCTTTCCGCTTCAAGGGAAAAATCAACGCAAGCTTATGAGGTAGCTGAAGGAAAAATGCCCTAGAGGCAATAATAAAGTTGTTATTTTATATTTCCTTACATCATGATAAATGTTTATTATTCATGCTAGAATTGTATTAACCGGAAACTTGATACATGTGTGAATACATAGAAAAAACATAGTGTCCCTAGTATGTCTCTAAGATGGTTATATTTCCTAACCATAGACATGTATTGTCATTTGATGAACGGGATCACATCATTAGGAGAATGATGTGATGGACAAGACCCATCCGTTAGCTTAGCATTATGATCATTACAGTTTCATTGCTACTGCTTTCTTCATGACTTATACATGTTCCTCAGATTATGAGAATATGCAACTCCCGAATACCGGAGGAACACCTTGTGTGCTATCAAACGCCACAATGTAAATGGGTGATTATAAGAATGCACTACAGGTGTCTCCGAAGGTGTTTGTTGGGTTGGCATAGATCGAGATTAGGATTCGTCACTCCGTGTTTTGGAGAGGTATCTCTGGGCCCTCTCGGTAATGCTCATCACTATAAGCCTTGCAAGCAATGTGACTAATGAGTTAGTTGCGGGATGAAGCATTATGAAACGAGTAAAGAGACTTGCCGGTAACGAGATTGAACTAGGTATGATGATACCGATGATCGAATCTCGGGCAAGTAACATACCGATGACAAAGGCAACAACGTATGTTGTTATGCGGTTTGACCGTTAAAGATCTTCATAGAATATGTAGGAGCCAATATGAGCATCTAGGTTCCGCTATTGGTTATTCATTGGAGATGTGTCTCGGTCATGTCTACATAGTTCTCGAACCCGTAGGGTCCGCACGCTTAACGTTCGATAATGATTTGTATTATGAGTTATGTGTTTTGATGACCGAAGTTTGTTCAGAGTCCTGGATGAGATCACGGATATAACGAGGAGTCTCAAAATGGTCAAGGCATAAAGATTGATATATTGTAAGGCTATATTCGGACATCGTAAAGGTTCTGAGTGATTCGGGTATTTTTCGGAGTACCGGGGAGTTACGGGAATTCACCGGGAGAAGTAATGGGCCTTATTGGGCCATACGGGAAAGGAGGAGGCAGGCCAAAGTGGAGGTGGCACCCCCCCTCATGGGTCCGAATTGGACTAGGGGAAGGGGGCGGCGCCCCCCTTGCCCTTTCCTACTCCCTCTCTCTTTCCCTCTTTCCTTCTCCTCTACTTCGAAAAGGAAAAGGATTCCTACTAGGACTTGGAAGTCCTAGTAGGACTCCATACACTTGGCGCGCCCCCTAGGGTCGGCCTCCTCCTCCTCCCTCCTTTATATACGGGGGCAGGGGGCACCCTAGAACACACAAGTTTCTCTTAACCGTGTGCGGTGCCCCCCTCTACAGTTACACACCTCGATCATACCATCATAGTGCTTAGGTGAAGCCCTATGTCGGTAGCATCATCATCACCGTCGCCACGCCGTCGTGCTGATGGAGCTCACCCTCATCCTCAACTAGATCAAGAGCACAAGGGACGTCATTGAGCTGAACATGTGCTGAACGCGGAGGTGTCGTGTGTTTGGTACTTGATTGGTTGGATTAAAAAGATGTTTGACTACATCAACCGCGTTATTGAAACGCTTCCGCTTTCGGTCTACGAGGGTACATGGACACACTCTCCCCTCTCGTTGCTATGCATCACCTATATAGATCTTGCGTGATCGTAGGAATTTTTTAGAAATTACCGCGTTCCCCAACAGTGGATCAGAGCCAGGTCTATGCGTAGCTGTTATATGCACGAGTAGAACACAAAGAGTTCTGGGCGATAATAGTCATATTGCTTACCAGCAACGTCTTACTTTGATTCAGCAGTATTGTTGGATGAAGCGGCCCAGACCGACATTACATGACCGCGTTCATGAGACTGGTTGTACTAACGTGCTTTTGCACACATGTGGCTGGCGGGTGTCTGTTTCTCCAACTTCAGTTGAATTGAGTTTGACTATGGCCGGTCCTTGTTGAAGGTTAAAACAGCACACTTGACGAAAAATCGTTGTGGTTTTGATGCGTAGGTAAGAACGGTTCTTGCTAGAAGCCCATTGTCACGCCCAATATGCGACCCTATCCAAAAGGAACTCGAAGGTCCCACCGAGGATAGACCCGCATATTGAAACACTTTTGCAAGGTGGATATCATTACATCAACATTACATAATAGATGGGGGTACATACAAAAGGCATACTATGTCACATGAATACAACATCATCTTACATAAGAGCACCATCCGACTACGGATGAAACACAAACAGGAACTCAAACGACATCCACCACGCTAGCCCAAAGGCCGACCGAACCTATCCCCGATCAAGAAGAAGCGTAAGAGAACTCCAAACAAGCAAACATCGCTCTCGCGTCGGGATCATCGCATAACCTGTACTGCAATCGTTGTTGTAGTAATCTATGAGCCACGAGGACTCAAAGAATCCCATTACCATGGGTATCAAGACTAGCAAAGCTTAATGGGAAAGGAAGGGTAAGGTGGTGAGGTTGCAGCAGCGACTAAGCATGATATGGTGGCTAACATACGCAAATGAGAGCGAGAAGAGAAACAAAAGAACGGTCGTGAAGCTAGCAATGATCAAGAGGTGATCCCGAACACCTACTTACGTCAAACATAACCCAGAAACCGTGTTCACTTCCGGACTCCACCGAGAAGAGACCATCACGGCTACACACACGGTTGATGCGTTTTAATTCGGATCTGGTGTCAAGTTATCTACAACCGACATTAACAAATTCCCATCTGCCACATAACCGCGGGCACGGCTCTCGAAAGTTTAAACCCTGCAGGGGTGTCCCAACTTAGCCCATGACAAGCTCTCGCGATCAACGAAGGAATAGACCTTCTCCCAGGAAGACCCGATCAGGCTCGGAATCCCGGTTTACAAGACATTTCGACAATGGTAAAACAAGACCAGCAAGACCTCCTGCTGTGCCGACAAATCCCGATAGGAGCTGCACATATCTCGTTCTCAGGGCACACCGGATGAGCCAGACGTCGGGTTGGCATAGACCTCTGTTGCCAGTGGGCGCGGACATCGCTTCGGTTTGGACCAACACTTAGACAAGCATTGGCCCGGGGGGCTAAAATAAAGATGACCCTCGAGAGAGCGACTCCCAAGGGAAAAGTAGGTGGTGGTGAGGCAAAATGGTAAAACCAAGGTTGGGCCTTGCTGGAGGAGTTTTATTCAAAGCGAACTGTCAAGGGGGTCCCATAAATCACCCGACCGTGTTAGGAACGCAAAATCCGGGAACATAACACCGGTATGACGGAAACTAGGGCGGCAAGAGTGGAACAAAACACCAGGCATAAGGTCGAGCCTTCCACCCTTTACCAAGTATATAGATGCATTAATAATATAAGAGATATTGTGATATCCCAACCAAAATCCTGTCCACCATGGAGGAATCTTCAACTTCACCTGCAACTAGCAACGCTATAAGAGGGGCTGAGCAAAGCGGTAACATAGCCAAACAACGGTTTGCATAGGAAAAGGTGTCAAAGGTTAGGGGTTCATGGTAATATGGGAGGCTTGAAGAGCAAAAGATAGGTAAGGCAGCATAACGATAGAACGAAGCAACTAGCATAGCAATAATAGTAGTGAGATCCAGGGTAGCGGTCATCTTGCCTGAAATCCCGCAAGGAAGAAGAACTAGTCCATGAAGAAGATGAAGCCACGAAGACGAACCACACGTAGATGAACGAATCCTCACGATCGCAACGAAACGGGAACTATCGAGAAGAAGCACACAACATGGTAAACACACCACACATGACAAGACATGATGCACAACAAGCATGATGCATGAGAAAGCTAGATGAGGCTACTCATGGCAAGAGATGATGCAAACAAGAACAACACATCAAGGCAAGTTTAAAAGAGGCCGGGAACAACATATAATAATTCCGGTAAGTCCTCATATGCAAATTTCGTAATTGGTCCAGATCTGAATAAACATTATGTTCAAGTTGTTAAACAGCAAGTTAAGATGCACCACGAGGATCTACACGAAATTCTAGTCAAGTTACATATAAAGTTCATTAGATTTGGAGCTACGGCCTAGAAGATATGAGCAAAACAAGTCAAGCATGGCATTGATGCAAAATGCATCCAAACATCAAGCAAACACCTCAAAACAAGGATGCAACATGATAATATGAAACTACATGCAAAAACAAGCAAGTTTCATATAGAACACACTCAAAACGGAGCAACGGTTCAACACACACACACTATACAAGTTATAGCAACAAACTGTCCAAAACAGCAACAAGGCATATTGCAAGCATCAAAACAATATGCTACAACACCCCAACATAATAACAAAGGGCATGGGAATGAAGTACTGGTAAAGCATAACAAAACATGAGCACTGAGCTATCTCCAGAAATCACTAGAACATGCTCAAAAGGACATGGTAAGATTGCAAATAATAACAGTTTCAGACTTTGCAGAAATAACATCAGGTTGCAATGTTTAGAGCTATCAAACAACATGTTACAGGAACTTATCATGGCAAACAAAGGCATGTCATGAATCTACTAAAAGCATAGATCAAAAGACCCTTACTGAACATGAGCCAAAAAGGATCAGAAGAAATGATGGCACCCATGTAAACATGGCAAGTTATATTACAGATTCAAACATGGCAGGAACAACAATAAGTAGGTATGTTGGTGAGCTTGAACCACTCACCACAGAGCAATACATGGCATGGCAAGGCAACTAACAGTAAGAAGGCATGTTTGTGAAGTTAAGAATGGCAAGAGCAAGGTCATAGGGTGCATTGATCACTAGGAAAACACATGGGAACAAGTGAACTTAATGTTAACAGGCTGACAGCAACATTATCAAGCAACTTTGGAGCAAGATATGAACAATCTATAGCAAGCTATAAATGCAACCAGGGGCATGGATGGATAGGGCATAACATGTAGATCGAAACATGTTTATAGAACATCTCCAGATTATGCATAAAATGATTAGTAGCAACATGTTAACATGGCATCACAAAATTACAGAATATGTCTAGCAAAACAGCAACAGCAAGTACCCTCCCTAACAAGCTTGATTCACTCACCACAATTCATTGCATGACAAGATAAGCATAGCATCATTAAGAAGACATGTTTGTAAAACAAACCAAGTCAATAACAAGTCCATAGCATGCAAGGATCAACTATAGCTAGCTTGGCCATATTGAATAACATGTAAAGAATCAGCCAGGAAACATTTTGAAGCAAAAGTAGAGCACTCAAATGACATGCTAGGCTACTCCATAATTGCAAACAAGGGCATTAATGGATATACAATAACCATATGTTCAAAACACCCTTACTGAAGTATCTCAAAATAAGCATGGATCTCTCTGTAGCATCAAGTTTATATGGCATCAAAATAACATCAGAACAGGGACCAAAATCAGCAATATCACGAAGCCTAGTTTGCATGCTTGTGCTAGTCACCACATTGATCACAAAAATACATTGCATACACCCCTGGAAAGATGGCATGGCATAGATCAAAACACATGTAGACATCAACCTCATAGGATGCACACATCAATCATGGCAAAAATGACAAATGAGCAAGTTATAACAGTTTCAGCAGATTAACAGCAACATGCACTCTTCCAACAGCATTTCGGGCACAAAGATGAGCTCAAATGAAAATGATGCAATGGAATGAAATTGTTTACTCGTCGAGACGAACAATTTGACATATTATACGCACAAAACGGAGCTACGGATGCAGAGATATGATGGCATGAACATGGCATGAAAATTACAAAAAATCTGGACTTAGTGGATTCGGGGAAGGGGAAAGTCAACCTCCGGGCACGGATGCCGAGGCGGCGCGGATCTCGCCGGAGATGGCTTGGAGGAGGCCGGAGATGTCGGGGATGAGGTGCTCCCGGCCGGATCGGGCCGGATCCGGCCGGTTCCGGGCAAGGCGGCGGCGCATGCGCGCCGCAGGGCCGGCGGCGACGGACCGAGGCGGGCGAGGCTGCGCACCGTGGGAACGCGGGTGGCGGCGGAGCTGAGCCGCAGGGAGAGGCGCCGAGGAGCCTCGCTCGACGCGAGGGCGCCGGAGGCGGAGCTGGGGCGGGCAGCGCGGCACCGGGCGGCGGGCGAGAGGCAGAGCGGAGGCGGCAGGCGGCGGCGGGCGGCACGGCCGGGCGGCGCACGGACCGGAGGGCGCGGCGGCGACGGGCGGCGGCGCTGCTGGCCGGCGGGCCCTTCTGAGCTCGCCGGGCGCAAGGCGGGCGGCGCGGGAGCCACGTGGCGGACGCAGATTGGTCGCGGACGGTGGCGGAGATGCGTCCGGCGCGGCGCGGACGGGAATTTGCTAGGGTTTGGACTGGGATTTTTAGAGGGGGAGGTGTTTATATAGGTAGAGGGAGCTAGGAGAGTCCAAATGGGGAGCGGTTTTCGGCCACGCGATCGTGATCGAACGACCGAGAGCATGGAGGTGAGTTAGATGGGTTTTGGCCACTTTGGAAGGGGTGTTGGGCTACACACAAAAGAGGCTTTTACGGTTACCCGGTTAACCGTTGGAGTATCAAATGACCTCCAAATGGCACAAAACTTGACAGGCGGTCTACCGGTGCTATACCAAGGCCGCTTGGCAAACCCTGGGCCATTCCGAGAACGTTTAACACCCGCACACGAAGAGAGGCAAGAAGGGGACGCCGGATGACATAGGAGTGCCGGATTGCAAAACGGACAACGGGGAAAAAGCTCGGATGCATGAGACGAACACGTATGCAAAATGAAATGCACATGATGACATGATAAAATGCAGATGATGACATGGCAAAATGCAACACGCAAGCAACTGACATAGCAACGACGGCAAATAACTGGCAGACAAATGGCGCATCGAATCCGGGGCATTACAACACTCCTCCACTAACAAGAGATCTCGTCGCGAGATCTTAGGACCGAGACTGAAGGGAAAAGGGATGAGGTGAAACAAGAACTCAAGAGAAGAAGCAAAGAATCGAGAGCACTCGAGAAGATGAGAGGAACGACGAGAATGACGAGAATCGCAAACTCACGGAATCAGATAGACTATGAAACCACTCGTTCTAACCGGAGTGGTTAGAATGAGAAAAGAAACGGATAAGACTGAAAGGATTTAGGCAGCACTTCAGCTAAAACATGGGGGAATAGAACACGAGCTTGAGAGGATGGAATGATACTTGATGAAGACATGACACAAGACCTCCGGAAAGAATTGAAAGAGTTGAATGAAAAGAACGGAGAAGAAAATGACAGCTTGTGCCACAAATGAAATAGAGAGCACCCTTAGAAGAAAAGATTGAATGGAGTTGTTGAGAAAATCAACAACGAAAAGAATAAGCTTGTTGTGGACTTATGGATAACATCTCAAAATCATAAGGTGATAACCGACCACAAGCGGAAATGATTGGATAGCTGAGAAGAACGAAGAAATGCAAAACTCCACTTCCAAGGGATATGGAGAATTAGTTGCACTTTGATATGCAAGAAGAAAGATACTAGAATTCCACCAACAAAATCTTGATGAGCTCTTGAAGAATGAATTAAATCATGAAGAACCACCATGAAGGACTCCGGTGACAAAGGGATGATGAGATAGAAAGAAGGATGAAAGAATAAGATGAGCCTTGCGATGATTTAGATGGGGCTTCCGACGAGATGGCCGAGGAAAAATTGAACTCCGGAAAAGAAAAGATGAAACACTTGAATCTAGAATTTATTCATTAAGAATAAACTCTGAAGGAAAAGAATTAATCACTTGGATGAAATAAGAATAAGATTTATTGTATGCTTATCCTTCATCAAATTAAATTGATGACAAGCAATGGATTTAGCATACTACTTTTTCTTCTTGAAAAGGATTAAGGGAAATATGGCGCAAAACTTGAGAAAGTCTTCATGAACCACCGGTAGGATTGGAAAGAAATGAATGAATTAAAATGACAATCGAGGAAAAAGAATCTTGAACGAACCACCATGAGAATTCGGAAATGACTGACGAAAGAGAATGAATCACCAGGAAGAATTAGAAAAACAAATATGCTTGAGGGGATTTAGATGCAAAAGAACAAAGAGATCATGAGCTGATTAAAGAATACTTGAACGAAGCACCAGAATCATTGAAAAACGTTAACTGAAATGTGAGGACGAAGAATTCTTCTGGAATGATGGCCTCCGGTGAAAAGAAACGGGAAAACAACTCCTGACATACTCCGGATGGGTAAACAAAGGAATATCTGATAAATGGAATAATATGAGAGGATAACATGAAGCTAGAACCACGAAACTTTGAGAGAACGGGCAAGATTGTGAGTAAAAACTCTTCTTTGGTCTTCAAATGATGACGAGAAAACACCACCAAAATTATTGAGATACTCCAGGGAAAAGAAAAGCAAAGAGGGTTGAGCCAACAATGAAATGATTTGAAATCGATCTTGGAAAAGGCATGTGACTGATGGAATCCATTCTTACATCACACTTTGAAAAGAATTTGAGAATAACTCCGGGGGAATTAGAAGAGTCAGGTAAGATCCTGGGAAAAGACCTGTGGGTTAGGGCCCACTGAAGAGATAACACCGTTGGAAAGGGATGTTGAAGAGATAGATGATGCACCGGAATGATTGAAATATTTGAATGAGGTGACAACCTCGAATTAATTCAAACACAGACAAATCTCCTAAGATATCTTGAACTCCGGAATGATTAACTGGCGAGAGGCGAACGAGCAGGGAAAACACTTGAGCCGAGGAAAAGAATATGATCAACCCGAAAAAAACACTAGAATTGAATCCACCCGAGAGATAAAGAGATGAAGAATGTCCACCGAGACGAGAATTCACCAGTTGAAATGATTGAGGGAAGACTGAAGAGACTCCACACGAATGGAATTGACGGTCAAAAGAGACTCATGCTTCGGAAGAAAAGGGTGGAGGGCGGAAAACACAGCAACTGGAAGGGGAATCGATTTAATATCTTGAAGAGAAAACACCGGTTGAAATAATTGAGGAAATAAAGCAAAGACTTCGCACGAGTAGGATGGATACTTGATAACGGACTCCGGTTCCGAGACGAAAAAGGGTGGGTGGGTGGGAAAGCAAAGACAACTTCGGACAGGAAAAAAACAACGGCGTCGGAGGAAGAGCTGAGGATTGATCCCGCGAAAGACAGAGATGTTCGAGTCGCCTTGACGAGAGATGCACCGGACACAAGAGGATGGGCAACGAACGAAAACTAACCGTGTGATCCTAAAGAAAAAATTTGAAGGGGAAGAGGGGTAGTTCAAAACACCTACGTCAAGATTCCTTACCAGAGCGATTTAAGGGCGAGAGGAGTAAAAAGAATTCGCATTCGATATAACTAGACTCAAATCAGTTTTCTTCTAGACTCAACAATGCCAAACTACACGATCAATCAAGGGGCTCTTAGGGTCGGTCGAGGCTCGATACCAACTTGAACACGCCTAATATGCGACCCTATCCAAAAGGAACTCAAGGTCCCACCGAGGATAGACCCGATATTGAAACGCTTTTGCAAGGTGGATATCATTACATCAACATTACATAATAGATGGGGTACATACAAAAGGCATACTATGCCACATGAATACAACATCATCTTACATAAGAGCACCATCCGACTACGGATGAAACACAAACAGAACTCAAACGACATCCACTCAGCTAGCCCAGCTGCCGACCGAACCTATCCCCGATCAAAGAAGAAGCGTAGAAGAACTCCAAACAAGCAAACATCGCTCTCGTGTCGATCATCGCATAACCTGTACCTGCAATCTGTTGTTGTAGTAATCAGGAGCCACGAGGACTCAGCAATCCCATTACCATGGGTATCAAGACTAGCAAAGCTTAATGGGAAAGGAAGGGTAAGGTGGTGAGGTTGCAGCAGCGCTAAGCCCGATATGGTGGCTAACATACGCAAATGAGAGCGAGAAGAGAAACAAAGGAACGGTCGTGAAGCTAGCAATGATCAAGAGGTGATCCTGAACACCTACTTACGCCAAACATAACCCGAAACCGTGTTCACTTCCGGACTCCACCGAGAAGAGACCATCACGGCTACACACGCGTTGATGCGTTTAATTCGGATCTGGTGTCAAGTTATCTACAACCGACATTAACAAATTCCCATCTGCCACATAACCACGGGCACGGCTCTCGAAAGTTTAAACCCTGCAGGGTGTCCCAACTTAGCCCATGACAAGCTCTCGCGATCAACGAAGAATAGACCTTCTCCCAGAAGACCCGACCAGGCTCGAATCCCGGTTTACAAGACATTTCGACAATGGTAAAACAAGACCAGCAAGACCTCCCATGCCAGCCGACAAATCCCGATAGGAGCTGCACATTCTCGCTCTCGGGCACACCGGATGAGCCAGACGTCGGGTTGGCATAGACCCTGTTACCAGGGGCGCCGGACATCGCCGGTTTGGACCAACACTTAGACAAGCATTGGCCCGGGGGCTAAATAAAGATGACCCGAGAGAGTGACTCCCAAGGGAAAAGTAGGTGGTGGTGAGGCAAATGGTAAAACCAAGGTTGGGCCTTGCTGGAGGAGTTTTATTCAAAGCGAACTGTCACGGGGGTCCCATAAATCACCCGACCGCGTTAGGAACGCAAAATCCGGGAACATAACACCGGTATGACGGAAACTAGGGCGGCAAGAGTGGAAAAAAACACCAGGCATAAGGCCGAGCCTTCCACCCTTTACCAAGTATATAGATGCATTAATAATATAAGAGATATTGTGATATCCCAACCAAAATCCTGTCCACCATGGAGGAATCTTCAACTTCACCTGCAACTAGCAACGCTATAAGAGGGGCTGAGCAAAGCGGTAACATAGCCAAACAACGGTTTGCATAGGAAAAGGTGTCAAAGGTTAGGGGTTCATGGCAATATGGGAGGCTTGAAGAGCAAAAGATAGGTAAAGCAGCATAGCGATAGAACGAAGCAACTAGCATAGCAATGATAGTAGTGAGATCCAGGGTAGCGGTCATCTTGCCTGAAATCCCGCAAGGAAGAAGAACGAGTCCATGAAGAAGATGAAGCCACGAAGACGAACCACACGTAGATGAACGAATCCTCACGATCGCAACGAAACGGGAACTATCGAGAAGAAGCACACAACATGGTAAACACACCACACATGACAAGACATGATGCACAACAAGCATGATGCATGAGAAAGCTAGATGAGGCTACTCATGGCAAGAGATGATGCAAACAAGAACAACACATCAAGGCAAGTTTAAATGAGGCCGGGAACAACATATAATAATTCCGGTAAGTCCTCATATGCAAATTTCGAAATTGGTCCAGATCTGAATAAACATTATGTTCAAGTTGTTAAACAGCAAGTTAAGATGCACCACGAGGATCTACACGAAATTCTAGTCAAGTTACATATAAAGTTCATTAGTTGGAGCTACGGCCTAGAAGATATGAGCAAAACAAGTCAAGCATGGCATTGATGCAAAATGCATCCAAACATCAAGCAAACACCTCAAAACAAGGATGCAACATGATAATATGAAACTACATGCAAAAACAAGCAAGTTTCATATAGAACACACTCAAAACGGAGCAACGGTTCAACACACACACACTATACAAGTTATAGCAACAAACTGTCCAAAACAGCAACAAGGCATATTGCAAGCATCAAAACAATATGCTACAGCACCCCAACATAATAACAAAAGGCATGGGCATGAAGTACTGGTAAAGCATAACAAAACCTGAACACTGAGCTATCTCCAGAAATCACTAGAACATGCTCAAAAGGACATGGTAATATTGCAAATAATAACAGTTTCAGACTTTGTAGAAATAACATCGGGTTGCAATGTTTAGAGCTATCAAACAACATGTTACAGGAACTTATCATGGCAAACAAAGGCATGGCATGAATCTACTAAAAGCATAGATCAAAAGACCCTTACTGAACATGAGCCAAAAAGGATCAGAAGAAATGATGGAACCCATGTAAACATGGCAAGTTATATTACAGATTCAAACATGGCAGGAACAACAATAAGTAGGCATGTTGGTGAGCTTGAACCACTCACCACAGAGCAATACATGGCATGGCAAGGCAACCAACAGTAAGAAGGCATGTTTGTGAAGTTAAGCATGGCAAGAGCAAGGTCATAGGGTGCATGGATCACTAGGAAAACACATGGGAACAAGTGAACTTAATGTTAACAGGCTGACAACAACATTATCAAGCAACTTTGGAGCAAGATATGAACAATCTACAGCAAGCTATAAATGCAACCAGGGGCATGGATGGATAGGGCAAAACATGTAGATCAAAACATGTTTATAGAACATCTCCAGACTATGCATAGAATGATTAGTAGCAACATGTTAACATGGCATCACAAAATTACGTAATCATCTAGCAAAACAAAGAACAAAGAAGTACCCTCCCTAACAAGCTCGATTCACTCACCACAAGTCATTGCATGACAAGATAAGCATAGCATCATTAAGAAGACATGTTTGTGAAACAAACCAAGTCAAGAACAAATCCATATCATGCAAGGATCAACTATAGCAAGCTTGGCCATATTGAATAACATGTAAAGAATCTACCAGGAAACATTTTGAAGCAAAAGTAGAGCACTCAAATGACATGCTAGGCTACTCCATAATTGCAAACAAGGACATTAATGGATAGACAATAACCATATGTTCAAAACACCCTTAATGAAGTATCTCAAAATAAGCATGGATCTCTCTGTAGCATCAAGTTTATATGGCATCAAAATAACAGCAGAACAGGGACCAAAATCAGCAATATCACGAAGCCTAGTTTGCATGCTTGTGCTAGTCACCACATTGATCACAAAAATACATGGCATACACCCCTGGAAAGATGGCATGGCATAGATCAAAACACATGTAGACATCAACCTCATAGGATGCACACATCAATCATGGCAAAAATGACAAATGAGCAAGTTATAACAGTTTCAGCAGATTAACAGCAACATGCACTCTTTCAACAGCATTTCGGGCACCAAGATGAGCTCAAATGAAAATGATGCAATGGAATGAAATGGTTCACTCGTCGAGGCGAACAATTTGACATATTATACGCACAAAACGGAGCTACGGATGCAGAGATATGATGGCATGAACATGGCATGAAAATTACAAAAAATCTGGACTTAGTGGATTCGGGGAAGGGGAAAGTCAAGCTCCGGGCACGGATGCCGAGGCAGCACAGATCTCGCCGGAGATGGCTTGGAGGAGGCCGGAGATGTCGGGGATGAGGTGCTCCCGGCCGGATCGGGCCGGATCCGGGCAAGGCGGCGGCAAGATGCGGCGGGCCGGGCCGGCGGCATGACAGAGGCGGGGGCGGCGGGCGAAGGCGCGCCGGTGGAACGCTGGGTGGTGGCGGAGCTGAGCCAGCAGGAGAGGCGCCGAGGAGCCTCGGCTCGAACGCGAGGGCGCCAGAGGAGGAGCTGGGCGGGCCGGCCGCGGCACCGGGCGGCGGGCGGAGAGGCAGGCGGAGGCGGCAATGGCGGCGGCAAGGCGCGACCGGAGGGCGCGGGCGGCGATCGGGCGGCGGCGCTGCTGCCGACGAAGGGCCTCGCTTGGGAGCTCGCTGGTCAAGCGCGGCAGGCGGCGCGAGGAGCCACTTGGCGGATGCGGATTGGCCGCGGACGGCGGCGGAGATGCATCCGGCGCGGACGGACATGTCCGGCGCGGCGCGGAGGGGAATTTGCTAGGGTTTGGACCGGGATTTTTGGAGGGGGAGGTGTTTATATAGGTAGAGGGAGCTAGGAGAGTCCAAATGGGGAGCGGTTTTCGGCCACGCGATCGTGATCAAATGACCGAGAGCATGGAGGTGAGTTAGATGGGTTTTGGCCACTTTGGAAGGGGTGTTGGGCTGCACACAAAAGAGGCTTTTACGGTTACCCGGTTAACCGTTGGAGTATCAAACGACCTCCAAATGGCATGAAACTTAACAGGCGGTCTACCGGTGCTATACCAAGGCCGCTTGGCAAACCTCGGGCCATTCCGAGAACGTTTAACACCCGCACACGAAGAGAGGCAAGAAGGGGACGCCGGATGACATAGGAGTGCCGGATTGCAAAACGGACAACGGGGAAAAAGCTCGGATGCATGAGACGAACACGTATGCAAAATGAAATGCACATGATGACATGATAAAATGCAGATGATGACATGGCAAAATGCAACACGCAAGAAACTGACATAGCAACGACGATTTAATAATCGCGCATAATCGGGCGATCAAATCCGGGCGTTACACCCATTGTCGGTGTCAAACCGCGGATCTCGGTAGGGGTCCCGAATCAGGCGTCTAGGCGGATGGTAACAGGAGACAAGGGACACGATGTTTTTACCTGTGTTCGGCCCTCTCGATGGAGGTAAAACCCTAGTCCTGCTTGATTTATATTGATGATGTGGGTAGTACAAGAGTGGACCTACCACGAGATCAAGGAGGCTAAACCCTAGAAGCTAGCCTATGGTATGATTGTTGTAATGGTTGTGTGTCCTACGGACTAAAACCCTCTGGTTTATATAGACACCGGAGAGGGCTAGGGTTACACAGAGTCGGTTACAATGGTAGGAGATCTACATATCCGTATCTCCAAGCTTGCCTTCCACGCCAAGGAAAGTCCCATTCGGACATGGGACGAAGTCTTCAATCTTGTATCTTCATAGTCTTGGAGTCCGGCTGACGATGATAGTCCGGCTGTCCGGACACCCCCTAGTCCAGACTCCTCAAGAGCTCTCGAACCAGGCTTCAATGACGATGAGTCCGGCGCGCATATTGTTCGGCATTGCAGGGCGGGTTCCTTCTCCGAATAACTCACAGAAGATCGTGAACACCAGGATAGTGTCCGGCTCTGCAAAATAAATTCCACATTCCACCGTAGACAGAATAATATGTACACAAGTTCAATCTATTAACGTATTTTGTGGCATGACGTCACGCCACTACCAAGCCTTTACTTGAATCGTTTTTTATTATACCACCTCAACGCGTTTAGCGAAGTGGTTTCCTTGGCACGTCTTGTCGAAGCAGAGATCGTGTTCCCCTTATTCCGGGATTGCCATCAATACGGACGTGGGTAACCCAACCGCGCCATTGATGGGGGCGCTTGGGAGATAAGCGAGTTTTACCAGGCCGGTGGGGACGCATAGTCTTCGTCCGCCTACATATAAGGGGATAAGGATCCACCTTTTACCTACGCCTTCTTCCTCCTTTGCTTATCCATCTCCGCACAAGACTCGAGCTCCAGCGCCCAAGCTCAAGACATCTCGCCGACCTTCTCCAGCCATGTCCGGAGCGGGAGGCAGTGGTTGGCCTCCTCCGTCACGGAGGAGCACATTGAAAGCTGCGCGCGCGGATACCTTTCCAAATGACATCGCAAGACCGGCTGTACGACGAGGGGCAGCTCATCCCCACCCCTAGGCCCCATGAGAGGATCGTGTTCCTTCCCCACTTCCTCCGAGGACTGAGCTTCCCACTTCATCCCTTCGTCCGGGGGCTCATGTACTACTACGGCCTGGATTTCCACGATCTGGCGCCAAACTTCATCCTCAACATCTCGGCGTTTATCGTCATGTGCGAGGCCTTCCTCTGCATTCGGCCCCACATCGGCTTGTGGCTCAAGACCTTCAATGTCAAGCCGAAGGTAGTGAAGGGCGTCCAAGCGGAGTGCGGAGGCGCCATGGTGGGCAAAATACCCAACGTCACCTGGCTCGAGGGGGCCTTCGTGGAGTCCATCAAGGGATGGCAATCGGGTGGTTCTACATCACCGAGCCGCGGACCCCAAATGGGCGGCGGCCCCGAAGTTCAGATCTGGTATCCCCATGCAGCTCACCTCCGGAAAGAGAAGGGCTTGCTATGGGGCAGTTCGAGGAGCCGACAGACTCCATCCTGCTCTGCACCTTGGTGAACAAGAAGCTTAGGCTTGTTAATGTGATCCAGTCATGCTCGTCCGCCGGATTCTCCTTGCCAACAGCGGGCCTTCAATTTGTGGGAGTTCGATCCGGCACAGCACCGGACTCTGAGTGGGCTCTTCAACACGACGTACGAAGCCGTCGAGGGTGCTATTCAAGGGCGGAGAAGCCCCGCGTCCGCTGATCAAGATCGCGGATTCAGCACTGTTACCGGGCCGGCGAGGTAAGCTTTGTTATCCTCTATGGGACATTTATTTTTTCATAGTTTGACTCTATTGTGGGATCTAAAACTCCCGATGCCTTTAACAAGACTGGCAGAGGACGTCCGGACAGGTAGACTGTCCGGCTCCCCTTCCCGAAGACCCAGCGGACGCCCGTTTAACGAGGCTGCTGGTCCCAGCACTTTACGTGGTGCCATAAAAGAAGGCCAAGAAGAAGGCCACGGGAACCCGAAGGAGTTCCCGGCGCCAGGTGGTATCAGACTCGTCATCCGATGGCTCCGAGGCGGAATCCTCCCCCGAAGATGAGGAGGAGGAGAAAGAGGACTCTCCCCAGGAGGGGGAGAGAGGAAGAGGAAGGCTTCCACAACAGGGGAGGCCGAAGGGTCCAAGAGGGGAAGGACCCTTCCCCCGGACAGCTTTGCCAACGCCAACGTTGGCGACGAAGAGTGGCCCTCATGGGCCAGGCCTCCGGCAAGACCGTAAGTATCCGGGTTCCTAGACAATTTATAATTTCTCTTTTGTGTCACATAGTGTCCTTCTAATGCCGCACACTGCCTGTAGTCCGGCCGATGATGATCTTCCCGCTTCATTGAGCGGGTCCTTGGCTCCATCGGACGTGGATTCCATTCCGACCGCCTCCACCCCTCGTGATGCTGAGGACGCCGAGGTGGGATCCCAGGAAGGGGCCCATCAGGAGAAGGCTCCGGAGGTGCCACAAGGCAGCCTCCCGGACTTTGCGCCAGACTCCATGCCGGAACCCGCAGTGGTTCCAGAGTCCGGCAGGCGGCCCCTTCGTAAGAAGGGCAAGACCGTGACACCGGCAGCCTCCGTCCAACCGGAGGCGCCGGACAACTTGTTGGAGGCGCTCAACGGCGCTTCCATCAAGGAAGAACACCACACTATCATGAGTGCGGTGATTCGAAAGTTCACTCGCCAAGAGCGGGCCGACCGAAGCTCGCAGCAGCCTTCTAACAAAGCTTTGAGGTAAGAAGTTTAAAATATGTAATATAATACCGCATAGACAAGAGCCCCGATGCTCGGTTCGGTGTTCGGAAAGAAAAACGGATTGAGGATCTAAAAAGATATACGCAGGAGTGCTAAAATTATGTCAATATGGGTTTGCAGTGCTACGCTAACCTCTCGCCAGACCGATCATGGAGGTCGGTCTTTGAAGCAGACCTCGAGCGGTCCGAGCAAGAGCTCGGCCTTACCAAGAAGCAGCTCGAGGACAAAGAAGGTGAGTAACACCACTTTTAAATTTGTACCTTACAGAAAAGGATTTTGGTTGCAATAGAAATAACAAGGATAACGTGGGTACTGCAGGGGCCACGAACAAGGTGGCAGCCCTGAAGGAGGCCGTGTCCGCGGCCGAACGCAATGCGGCCGCGGAACGGGCGGAGCGAGAGAAGCAGGAGGCGCGGGTGGCGGAGGTGCGGCAAGAGCTCCAGGCTCTCATGGAAAAGCATGAGAGTATGGAGCGCGACTCGAAGACTCGAGAGTCCGAGCTTGCCTCGGCTCTTGAAAGTGCCAAAGCCGCTAAGGTCGAGGCCCATAAGGCCCTCCAGGAGATTGAGGTGGTGAAGAAAATAGCGGCGGGTAAGGCATTTTTCATGCAAAGCAAGCATGTGAATGTAAATTACCTGACACTTACCCAAATTCGAGCTCTCGTAGGCGTTTGCAGATCTGCCTCAGCGTGTCCGATGTCAGCCAGATTCTACCGGCCGAGGAGGGAGCTCGACGGAGAAGGTCTTCGGTCTCAAGACACCGAGGCCGGACACCCGGTGCCCCCTAGCGACCAGCTAAAGCAGCTGGTCGAACTCCACAAGGTAGCCGAGCAGGCCATGAAGGGCCTCATAGTCCGGCTGTGGCTCGGAGAGGCCATGCCCGGGAGCTACTTCGCCGTCAGGCGCGGCTGGTGGATGCGTGCCCTGCGTGGAAGTCATCAAGCGCCCGCCGCATTGAAGGTGCCCATCGGGCCCTTGCCCGCAAAAGGTGCACCGGGCAGGCTGGATGCTGAGAGGCTTATCACGGACGCACCGCCGGCGGGCAAGGAGTATCGTACGCCCAAAATGTACTATAAGAGTGTCCTGAAGGGTGCTCGCAAGATTGCGGATGAGTGCCCCAAAGATGTAATTATTGAGTAAACTTGCAATGTGTTATCATGTGCGCTGAAAACTTTGTTCATATGCGCTAAGCAACGCTTATTGATTTAAAATATTACCTTCTGTGCGGCCGTTTATAACATCGGAGAGATGGAAAGTCGTCGGCTTCAGCCCCCATGCCACGAAAGTGCCGGGTGTTCGATAAACTTGAGCACTCTTGTTCCCATTTTGGGTCCTCTAGGAGGCGCTCAACACAACGAACAAGGCAACCGGACTTATAATGCTTGAACACTCTCACTTAGCCATAGAATTCTATAATTTTAAATTTCGACGAACCTCCTAGTATTCGAAAGACCGAGTTCGGGGCGCTATCCACGCCTGGGCCGGACACAGCCGGTTCCTCGCTCGAAGCGGCATAAGTCTTTAGGGACTCGAAAAGACCTCTCGAACAGCGACCAGTCTCTCTCCTTATCATGACAAATAGTTTAGCTTTCCATCGAGGCGCCGCCCAGCTCAACCGGGCGCAATCGTAGTGGTTCTCCCAGTGCTACCTTAGCCGACAGAACGGAACGTAAGGTACCAAAACATGGGAGCCGGGCAAACCCAACTATTGACCCAAGACATGATTCGGAGCCGATGCATATAATGCTATAAGTTCGGGGTGCCGCACTTGTGAAAGTGTTCGGACTTATTACACCATAATGCGGGGAACACAAGCCCCTGGTGTATTCTGCCGTACCAAAATGTACGGTTGCAAGATGTCATTAATGAACATATATGTAAAAAGGAAATGCAATTATAAACAAAAAGTGATGCATTGTTTATTCAAGAGATTCTGCCATGAGTGCAGAACGATACTATTAGTGCGGTAAGCAAGGGTTGGACTATTAGAAGTGTCTCCCTCCAGGGGTAGGCTACGGAATGGTGTATTTAACAAATTTAATGCTCGTAGTGGAGACCACCTGAGTGTTCGCCGTAGCCTTTGTCCTTCCCTGGCTGTTGCATCGTGAGTTCGGCAGATCTACTGCCGGACAGGGCCTCTGATGAGCGGAGTCCTGTGGAGAGAAAAAAAAGAAAAAGAGTGACACACTTGGGAGCCCCTGGTGTGGTTAAGCCGCACTCTGGGCCTTTCGTGGTCGTGCCCCTCCCCCTATGCCCATGGTATCTCTAGGGCGTAATGATGTACACGAAGAGCTGGTCTTGCAATCATGCAAGGGCTGGGGTTGGGGCTGCATTGCTACGCATTCTCGGAACGTGCCAGGTGGTCTTGGTTGATGTTACTCCGCGCGCGTTTGGCCATGTCCAGTCGTTTAACGGCCGGACTCGAAAATTGCCTTAAGAGGCTGCTCAGATTTCGCCATGAGAGCCGCTATGTGTTCCTCCGTCCGAGGGAGCGTTGAAGATTTCCGCTGACCGTGATGACTCCACGAGGGCCTCGCATCTTGAGCTTGAGGTATGCATAATGCGGCACCCTTTGAACTTTGTAAACGCGGTTCGTCCGAAAGCAGAGCGTGATAGCCGCCATGAACGGGACTATGTTGAAGATTAACTCCTCGCTCGAAGTTATCCGGGATCCAAGACCACTTCTAGTGTGACTGAGCCTGCATAATTGGCCTCAACACCTGGTATGACGCCTTTGAAGGTCGTCTTTGTAGGTTTGATCCTTGAGGGTCTATGCCCATCTTGGCGACCGTATCCCGGTAAAGCAGGTTCAAGCTGCCGCCGCCATCCATCGTGACCCTAGTGAGGTGAAATCCATCGATGATTGGGTCTAAGACCAATGCGCGAACCCACCATGACGGATATCGGTAGGGTGGTCCTTCGATCGAAAGTGATCGTGCAAGAGGACCATGGATTGAACTTGGGGTGATGGCTCCATCGCATATACGCCCCTTGCGCACGCTCGCCTCCCTCTTGGGTATATGGGTTGCGATATCATGTTTATCGTCCGCACTTGTGGGGGAAACCTTCGTCCTCTCTTGCTCGGCGGCGGGTCTCTTCCTCGCCGTCATTGTGCAACCCTTGTCATTGTTTTCGATAACTAACTTGCTCGCTCGCTTGAATACCCAACAATCTCTGTTGGTGTGATTAGCTGTCTTTTCGGGGTGCCATGTATCCGCAAGAGCGGTCGAGTATTCGGTCCAAATTGGACGGACCCGAGTAGTTCTTTTGAATGGCTTCTTCCACGACCGGTTTAGAGCCTCAATCCGCGCTGACTACAGATATCCTCGTTGTTATCGCCGTTAACGTGGCGTTTGTTTTTGTTTCGATGCGACCTACCATTGTGGTCCTTAGTATCCGGACTGCCAGCATTTTTGCTGAGGTTGTTGCTGCGAGCTAGCCAGCTATCCTCTCCCGCACAGAAGCGGGTCATGAGTGATGTGGGGGCTGTCATGGATTTCGGCTTTTCCTGTCCTAGGTGCCGGGCCAGCTACTCGTCGCGGATGTTGTGTTTGAAGGCTGCGAGGGCCTCTGCATCCGAACAGTCTACGATTTGATTTTTCTTTGTTAAGAACCATGTCCAGAACTGTCTGGCCGATTCGTCTGGCTGCTGAATGATGTGGCTTAGGTCATCGGCGTCTGGTGGTCGCACATATGTGCCCTGGAAGTTGTCGAGGAATGCGGCTTCCAGGTCCTCCCAACACCCAATTGACTCTGCGGGCAAACTGTTAAGCCAATGCCGAGCTGGTCCTTTAAGCTTGAGTGGGAGATACTTGATGGCGTGGAGATCGTTGCCGCGGGCCATATGGATATGAAGGAGATAATCTTCGATCCAAACCGCAGGGTCTGTTGTGCCATCGTAGGATTCAATGTTCACGGGTTTAAACCCTTCAGGGATTTGATGATCCATTACTTCGTCTATGAAGCATAGTGGGTGTGCAGCGCCTCTATATTGAGCAATATCACGACGTAGCTCGAGAGAGCATTGTCTGCTGTGTTCGGCCCGGCTGGAGTTGCTGTATCCGGTGCGACGGTAGTTGTCGTGGGTTGTGGGGCGCCCACGTGATCCGTAGATAGATCTGGATTGTCTTGCCTTGTCCTCTAATATGTCCCGCAAGTCCGGCGCATTCCCTCGTGGCTTCGTACTTTTCGAGCGGTGCCAGGGTACGGTCCTGATGGAGGGCCTAGATGCCTCTCTGTCACGACCATGGGGTGGTCGGTCTGCCGTATTGTGCGCTGGTGATGAAGGTTTGTATGCTTCCTCCTCTAGTCGGGGGAGCAACTTGCGTTTTGGGTAGCTCTTGGAGGGGCGTTCGAGTTCATACTCTTCGGCTGCGAGGACCTCGGTCCATCTGTCGGCCAGCAGGTCTTGATCAGCTTGAAGCTGTGGCTGCTTTTTCTTTAGGCTGTTTGCCGTGGCGATAAGCCTGCATTTAAAATGCTCTTGTTCGACGGGATCCTCTGGCACGACGAATTCGTCGTCGTTGAGGCTTGCCTCGTCTCCGGAGGGAGGCATGTAGATTTCATCCTCTTCGTCTGCCGCTCTCTCTCGAGGGCTGGCCTCCCCATCCTCGTGTGCTGAATCTTGCTGGAGGGGGTTGTCTTCAGCACTCTCTGGGGTGTTATTATCTCCGGTGCCGGAATCTCCATTCTTACTGTGGCGGATTTAGAGCGGCGCCACGACGCCGGGCGCTTGGGCTGTTTCTTAGAAGAATCTGCCTCGCGCTTCTTCGTCGTCCCCATCCTTTGAGGTGTCCACCATGTATATGTCGATGACGAGGTGGTCTTCCGCCTCCTGGCGCTGGTTCTTGATCATCTCCGGCATCGTCGTCCATACCGTCGATGTCTTCAGAGTCGTAGTCTAGCATGTCGGTTAGGTCGTCGACAGTGGCTACAAAGTGGGTGGTGGGTGGCTTTTGAATTTCTTCATCGTCGGCAGTCCGGCCAGGGTTCTCCTGATAACGAGAGATGCTTTAGCGAATTTAGGATGTCGCCAAAGGGTGAGTGTTGAAAGATGTCCACGGCGGTGAACTCCATGATCGGCGCCCAATCGGATTCGATCGGTAGGGGCGCAGGAGGTTCGTAGTCCGGCAAGGAGTCCGGCGCCTCGGAGTCATGAGCTTTATAAGGGACAACATCAGTATTCGGCTCCATCGCCGTAGAAGTTGCAGCTCCCGAGGCGGTGTCCAGCCACCCGTCCTCGGTCCGCACGGTCCGCTCAACTATGGGTCGAGCGACTCGTGCGCCTCGTGGCACTGTCCGGCGGCAGAGCTAAATCATGCCCATCATGACAGCGCGGCATGCTCGGCTGTGGCCCGAATCCGTCGAAGATCAAGTCTCCGCGGATGTCGGCCGTGAAGTTTAGGCTTCCAAACCTGACCTGATGGCCAAGGGCGTAGCTTTCGATCTGCTCCAGATGGCCAAGTGAATTGGCCCGCAGTGCAAAGCCGCCGAACACGAAGATCTGTCCGAGGAGAAAAGCCTCACCCTGGGCGGCGTTGTTGTTGATTGAAGAAGCCATCAAGCCTATCGGTGACGACACAGAGGAACTCTCAATGAAAGCACCAATGTCAGTGTCAAAACCGGCGGATCTTGGGTAGGGGGTCCCGAACTGTGCATCTAGGCGGATGGTAACAGGAGACAAGGGGCACGATGTTTTTACCCAGGTTCAGGCCCTCTCGATGGAGGTAAAACCCTACTCCTGCTTGATTGATATTGATGATATGGGTAGTACAAGAGTGGATCTACCACGAGATCAAGGAGGCTAAACCCTAGAAGCTAGCCTATGGTATGATTGTTGTAATGGTTGTGTGTCCTACGGACTAAAACCCTTCGGTTTATATAGACACCGGAGAGGGCTAGGGTTACACAGAGTCGGTTACAATGGTAGGAGATCTACATATCCGTATCTCCAAGCTTGCCTTCCACGCCAAGGAAAGTCCCATCCGGACACGGGACGAAGTTTTCAATCTTGTATCTTCATAGTCTTGGAGTCCGGCTGACGATGATAGTCCGGCTGTCTGGACACCCCCTAGTCCAGGACTCCCTCACCCATAGCAGCCACGTAAAACTTGCAACAACAAAGTAGAGGATGTCTAACTTGTTTTTGCAGGCCATGTTGTGATGTGATATGGTCAAGACATGATGTGATATAATTTGTTGTATGAGATGATCATTTTTGTTGAAGTTATCGACAACTGGCAGGAGCCTTATGGTTGTCTCTTTATTGCATAAGATGCAAGCGCCATATAATTGCTTTACTTTATCGCTATGCAATAGCAATAGTTGCAAAAGCAATAGTTGGCAAGACGAGCATGTGATGACACGTTGATAGAGATCAAGGTGATCAAGATCATGGTGTCATGCCGGTGATGATGGAGATCGTGATGGTACTTTGGAGATGAAGATCAAAGGCACAAGATGATGATGGCCATATCATGTCACATATTTTGATTGCATATGATGTTTATATTTTATGCATCTTATTTTTCTTAGTACGGCGGTAGCATTAGAAGATGATCCCTTACTAAATTTCAAGGTATAAGTGTTCTCCCTGAGTATGCATCGTTGCGACAGTTCTTCGTGCTGAGACACCACGTGATGATCGGGTGTGATAGGCTCTACGTTCACATACAACGGGTGCAAGCCAGTTTTGCACATGCAGAATACCCAGGTTAAACTTGACGAGCCTAGCATATGCAGATATGGCCTCGGAACATTGGAGACCGAAAGGTCGAGCGTGAATCATATAGTAGATATGATCAACATAGAGATGTTCACCATTGAAAACTAATCCATCTCACGTGATGATCGGACATGGTTTAATTGATTTGGAGCACGTGATCATTTAGATGACTAGTGGGATGTTTATCTAAGTGGGAGTTTTTAAGTAATATGATTAATTGAAGTTTAATTTATCATGAACTTAGTCCTGATAGTATTTTGCAAATTAGGTTGTAGATCAATAGCTCCCGTTGTAGCTTCCCTATGTTTTTTATATGTTCCTAGAGAAAACTAAGTTGAAAGACGATAGTAGCAATGATGCAGACTGGGTCCATGATTTGAGGTTTATCCCCATTGCTGCACAGAAGAATTATGTCCTTGATGCACCGCTAGGTGACAGATCTATTGCAGGAGCAGATGCAAACGTTATGAACCTTAGGCTAGCTCAATATGATGACTACTTGATAGTTTAGTGCACCATGCTTTACGGCTTAGAATCGGGACTTCAAAGACATTTTGAACGTCATGGACCATATGAGATGTTCCAGGAGTTGAATTTAATATTTCAAGAAAATACCCGAATTGAGAGATATGAAGTCTCCAACAAGTTCTATAGCTAAAAGATGGAGGAGAATAGCTCAAGCAGTGAGCATGTGCTCAGATTGTCTGGGTACTACAATCGTTTGAATCAAGTGGGAGTTAATCTTCCAGATAAGATAGTGATTGACAGAGTTCTCTAGTCACCATCACCAAGTTACTGGAACTTTGTGATGAACTATAATATGAAAGGGTTGACGAAAGAAATTCCCGAACTCTTCATGATGCTGAAATCGATGAAGGTAGAAATCAAGGAAAAGCATCAAGTGTTGATGATTAAACAAGACCACTAGTTTCAAGTAAAGGGCAAAGGGAAAGAAAGGCAACTTCAAGAAGAATGTCAAGCAAGTTGCCACTCCCGTGAAGAAGCCCAAAGCTGGACCTGAGCCTAAAACTGAGTGCTTCTACTGCAAAGGAAATGGTCACTGATAGCGAAACTACCCCAAATATTTGGTGAGTAAGAAGGATGGCAAACTGAACAAAGGTATATTTGATATACATGTTATTGATGTGTACCTTACTAGTGCTCGTAGTAACCCCTGGGTATTTGATACTTGTTCAGTTGCTAAGATTAGTAACTCGAAACAGGAGTTGCAGAATAAATAGAGACTAGTTGAGGGTGAAGTGATGATGTATGTTGGAAGTGGTTCCAAGATTGATATGATCACCATCGCACGCCCCCTATATTTTCGGGATTAGAGTTGAACCTAAATAAATGTTATTTGGTGTTTGTGCTAAAGCATGACTATGATTAGATCATGTTTATTGCAATACGGTTATTCATTTAAGACAAAGAATAATTGTTATTCTATTTACATGAATAAAACCTTCTATGGTCATACACCCAATGTTGATGGTTTACTGAATCTCAATCGTAGTGATACACATATTCACAATATTGATGCCAAAAGATGCAAAGTTGATAATGATAGTGCAACATACTTGTGGCACTACTGTTTAAGTCATATTGGTGTAAAGCGCATGAAGAAACTCCATGCTGATGGGCTTTTTGAATCACTTGATTATGAATCACTTGGTGCTTGCGAACCATGCCTCATGGGAAGATGACTAAAACTCCGTTCTCCAGAAGAATGGAACGAGCTAATGACTTATTGGAAATAATACATACCAATGTATGCAGTCCGATGAGTGTTGAGGCTCGTGGCGGGTATCGTTATTTTCTGACCTTCACAGATGATTTGAGCATATATGGGTATATCTACTTAATGAAACACAAGTCTGAAACATTTGAAAAGTTCAGAGAATTTCAGAGTGAAGTGGAGAATCATCATAATAAGGAAATAAAGTTTCAACCATTTGATCATGGAGGAGAATATTTGAGTTAGGAGTTTGGCATTCATTTAGAACAATGTGGAATAGTTTCGCAACTCATGCCACCTGGACACCACAGCGTAATGGTGTGTCCGAACGTCGTAACTGCACTTTATTGGATATGGTGCGATCTATGATGTCTCTTACCGATTTACCACTATCGTTTTGGGGTTATGCATTAGAGACAGCTGCATTCACATTAAAAAGGGCACCATCAAAATCCGTTGAGACGACGCCTTATGAACTGTGGTTTGGCAAGAAACCAAAGTTGTCGTTTCTTAAAGTTTGGGGCTGCGATGCTTATCTGAAAAAGTTTCGAACTAATAAGCTCGCACCCAAATCGGAGAAGTGTGTCTTCATAGGATACCCAAAGGAAACTGTTGGGTACACCTTCTGTCACCGATCTGGATGACTCCGAATCTCAATCTAGATACATATTGAAAGTGGGAGCAATTAGCTAGAGTCGCTCAATGCAGAGCATTGTAGACATAGAATATTTGCAAAATACATACGGATCTAAATATGTCAGACACGTTGACTAAACTTCTCTCACGAGCAAAACATGATCACACCTTAGTACTCTTTGGGTGTTAATCACATAGCGACGTGAACTAGATTATTGACTCTAGTAAACCCTTTGCGGGTTGGTCACATGGAGATGTGAACTATGGGTGTTGATCACATACAGATGTGAACTATTGGTGTTAAATCACATGGCAATATATTGACTCTAGTGCAAGTGGGAGACTGAAGGAAATATGCCCTAGAGGCAATAATAAAGTTGTTATTTTATATTTCCTTATATATTGATAAATGTTTATTATTCATGCTAGAATTGTATTAACTGGAAACTTGACACATGTGTGAATACATAGATAAAACATAGTGTCCCTACTATGCCTCTACTTTGACTAGCTCGTTAATCAAAGATGGTTATGTTTCCTAACCATAGACATGTGTTGTCATTTGATGAACGGGATCACATCATTAGGAGAATGATGTGATGGACAAGACCCATCCGTTAGCTTAGCATTATGATCGTTAGAGTTTCATTGCTACTGCTTTCTTCATGACTTATACATGTTCCTCAGACTATGAGATTATACAACTCCCGAATACCGGAGGAACACCTTGTGTGCTATCAAACATCACAACATAAATGGGTGATTATAAAGATGCTCTACAGGTGTCTCTGAAGGTATTTGTTGGGTTTGCATAGATCGAGATTAGGATTTGTCACTCTGTGTTTCGGAGAGGTATCTCTCGGACCTCTCGATAATGCTCATCACTATAAGCCTCGCAAGCAATGTGATTAATGAGTTAGTTGCGGGACGAAGCATTACGGAACGAGTAAAGAGACTTGCCAGTAATGAGATTTAACTAGGTATGATCAGTCCGACGATCGAATCTCGGGCAAGTAACATACCGATGACAATGTGAACAATGTATCTTGTTATGCGGTTTAACCGATAAAGATCTTCGTAGACTATGTAGGAGCCAATATGAGCATCCAGGATCCGCTATCAGTTATTGATCGGAGATGTGTATCGGTCTGTGTCTACATAGTTCTCGAACCCGTAGGATCTGCATGCTTAACGTTCGATGACAATTTATATTATGAGTTATGTGTTTTGATGACCGAAGTTTGTTCGGAGTCTCGGATGAGATCACGGATGTAACAAGGAGTCTCAAAATGGTCGAGACATAAAGATTGATATATTGGAAGGCTATATTCGGACATCGTAAAGGATCCGAGTGATTCGGGTATTTTTGGAGTACCGGGGAGTTACGGGAATTCACCGGGTGAAGTAATGGGCCTTATTGGGCCATACGGGAAAGGACGAGGCAGGCCAAAGCGGAGGTGGCGCCCCCCATGGGTCCGAATTGGACTAGGGGAAGGGGCGGCACCCCCCTTGCCCTTTCCTACTCCCTCTCTCTTTCCCTCTTTCCTTCTCCTCTACTCCGAAAAGGAAAAGGATTCCTACTAGGACTTGGAATTCCTAGTAGGACTCCATACTCTTGGCGCGCCCCCCTACAGCCGGCCTCCTCCTCCTCCCTCCTTTATACACGGGGGTAGGGGCACCCTATAACACACAAGTTTCTCTTAACCGTGTCGGTGCCCCCCTCCACAGTTACACACCTCGATCATACCATCGTAGTGCTTAGGCGGAGCCCTGCACCGGTAGCATCATCATCACCGTCGCCATGTCGTCGTGCTGACGGAACTCACCCTCGTTCTCAACTGGATTAAGAGCACGACGGACATCATCGAGCTGAACGTGTGCTGAATGTGGAGGTGCCATGCGTTCGGTACTTGATTGGTTGGATCGTGAAGAAGTTCGTCTACATCAACCACGTTATTGAAACGCTTCCGTTTTCGGTCTACGAGGGTACGTGGACACACTCTCCCCTCACGTTGTTGTGCATCACCTAGATTGATCTTGCGTGATCGTAGGGATGTTTTTTGAAATTACCGCCTTCCCCAACAGTAGCAGAGGGCGCCACCTCCACTTGGGCCCAAGCGGCCCAAGTACCGTTCCACCACTTGGTATTTTAAGGCCCGTTGATATTTAATTAGTTAAAAATCCTCCTAACAAAACAAATCGCCCTACGATCATCTAGGAACAATATGAATATGCATTAATGGTTAGGATACCGATCGTTATCGACTCCGAGTAGCAGCGGAAGTAGAAGAGTTGGTGTAGATTGTACTTGGAGTCCCTTGAATCTTAGATGAATGATCCCGCGAACCGCCCACGAACAGTCCCTCGAACGAAAGACCGAAAGCATGGCCTCTCTACGAGTTCAAGTGTACGGTCTTCATAATCCGACATCACTTTGCTGTCTAGAGCTAATCATCATTGGAGAATTAGAGGGAGGAGATTAGAACCACATTGGGCTTCTAATTATGAGGATTAGAGGATCTAGGTCAAGCTCTAATTGATCAACTAGGACCAACTAGAACTAGAGAACTAGAGGAGGCTCTAAAACTTGTGTAGAGAAAAGGTGCAAAAGCCTCTAGTATATATAGTTTGGATGGGAGAGGGAGGGACGCGACAAGGAGGGAAAGGACTCCCCTCCTTGGCCATCCAGGAGGACGGGGAGTCCCCCTCCAATTCGGCCTCCCCTCCCTTCCCCAAGTGGGAAGGAGGGTAATACGTCTCCAACGTATCTATAATTTTTTATTGTTCCATGCTATTATATTATCCATCTTAGATGTTTTATATGCATTTATATGCTATTTTATATTATTTTTTGGACTAACCTATTAACCGAGAGCCTAGTGCCAGTTTTTTTTGCCTGTTTTAGAGTTTTGCAGAAAAGGAATACCAAACGGAGTCCAGACGGAATGAAACTTTCGCGGTGATCTTTCTTGGACCAGAAGAAAACCAGGAGACTTGGAGATGAAGTCGGAGACGCAACAAGGAGGCCATGAGGGTGGAGGGCGCGCCCAGGGGGGTAGGGCACGGCCCTGCCTCGTGGGCCCCTCGTGGGTCTCCTGACCAAGTTCCTTCGCCTATATGTACTCTTATACCCCAAAAACATCCAGGGGAGCCACGAAACCACTTTTCCACTGCCGCAACCTTCTATACCCGTGAGATCCCATCTAGGGGCCTTTTCCGGCATCCTATCGAAAGGGAATTCGATCACAGAGGGCTTCTACATCAACACCATTACCCTTCCGATGAAGCGTGAGTAGTTTATCACAGACATACAGGTCCATAGCTAGTAGCTAGATGGCTTCTTCTCTCTCTTTGATTCTCAATACCATGTTCTCCTCGATGTTCTTGGAGATCTATTTGATGTAATATTCTTTTGCGGTGTGTTTGCCGAGATCCGGTGAATTGTGGATTTATGATCAGATTATCTATGAATATTATTTGAGTCTTCTCTGAATTGTTATATGCATGATTTGATATCTTTGCAAGTCTCTTCGAATTATCGGTTTAGTTTGGCCTACTAGATTGGTTTTTCTTGCAATGGGAGAAGCTCTTAGCTTTGGGTTCAATCTTGTGGTGTCCTTTCCCAGTGACAGTAGGGGCAGCAAGGCACGTATTGTATTGTTGCCATCGAGGATAAAAAGATGGGGTTTTCATCATATTGCTTGATTTAATTCCTCTACATCATGACATCTTACTTAATGCATTACTCCATTCTTTATAAACTTAATACTCTAGATGCATGCTGGATAGCGGTTGATGTGTGGAGTAATAGTAGTAGATGCAGAATCGTTTCGGTCTACTTGACACGGACGTGATACCTATGTTCATGATCATTGCCTTAGATATCGTCATAATTATGCGCTCTTCTATCAATTTCTCGGCAGTAAGTTGTTCACCCACCATAATATTTGCTATCTTGAGAGAAGGCACTAGTGAAACCTATGGCCCTCGGGTGTCTTTTCCATCATATAAGTTCTCTTTTACATCATACTAGTTTCTGATATACTATTTTGCAATCTTTTACTTTCCAATCTATAAACCAAAAATACCAAAAATATTTACTTTACCGTTTATCTACCTCTATCAGACCTCACTTTTACAAGTAACCGTGAAGGGATTGACAACCCCTTTATCGCGTTGGGTTCAAGTTGTTGATTGTTTATGCAGGTATTCGGTGACTTGTGCATTGTCTCCTACTAGATTGATACCTTGGTTCTCAAACTGAGGGAAATACTTACTCTACTTTGCTACATCACACTTTCCTCTTCAAGGGAAAAACCAACGCAAGCTCAAGAGGTAGTAGAGGGCGTCACCTCCACTTGGTCCCAAGCGGCCAAAGTACCATTCCACCACTTGGTATTTTAAGGCCCGTTGATATTTAATTAGTCATAAAAGCATGTTAACTATTACTATAGCCTTTTATTATTAATTTAAAATTTCTGGAATCATTTCCATCTATATACGATATTATTTATCGGTAATACCCGGTATTGCCCGATAAACTCTGAAACGCTTCCGGTTCCTCTCGAACTATTTCAAATATTAACGAAAATATTTCACAAATAAATCCTTGTTACTCCCATCCTACTAACACTAAGTAGATCATGATTACCTTCATCTTGTGACCATGTTGGTTCGATAAAATATAGACATGAACAAAACCCCTTTGTTCAATGACCGATAACGGAGCCGTGGACGTCCATATTGATCCCTATGAGTACACAAATGACGTTCGAGTGAACCTTTGGTTATCACGTGATGTTCCCTTTGCTTCAGGATACTTTACAAAACCCGAGGTGAGATGTGACAGTATCTTCTTGAGTCATACACATGCTCACTATATCGGTCTCATCGTTATCAATTTTGTTCTTCTTTCTCTTTGACATGTTCCGACATACCTGTGAGACAATGATGGATGGCGTCACACCGAGAGGGCCCTAATAATATCTCTCACTTTCTGATGAACATGTAAGTTATCCTTTGGATCACCTAGTTACATATGACGTTTGAGCAACCCCAAAGTCCATCGCATAGTAAGAAGTGACTGCAATACTCTCATGGTCTAAGGAACTAAATCATATGTTAACACTCCGTGTTATAACAATTGACTTCTGACGATTGCATCTCAAAGTATAACAAACAAGTTTCAGACGATTCAATATAATTGTGTGGAGTAATCACTACAAAAAAAGTCACATTCGTGACATTTTGGCCCGAGCGAAAAAAATTCCTGTCATGCTGCTCACAGCAAAGGGCGTCTCACTCCAAAATATCAAATGCATGTCTTCTGGCTAACATCAGTCAGCAAAATTTGACAAGGTTTGCCAATTCCAATATATTAAACTAATGCCTTCTTGCTAACATCAATGATTAAACTTTGACACGCTTTTCCCGTTCAAAATATGTAATGCCTATGATTGTGGAACGGGCAGGATTTGTCATCAATTTGCACATTGAAATGGCAGATGGAGCCGGATTAACCAGCGTATCTTTTTGTGCAGTTCCACTGAAATCAAACGATGTCTTGCATAGCATGGTGGATTTCATATTTATATGTTGCAAGGCGTTGAACATGTTGGCAGCTCCATTCAAGTAGATAGTCCGGTGCCTCAAGGTGACGACGAAGGATTAGAGAACCATTTGATGTATTGTGCATGATGAAGTATTATGGAGGACACGAACCATCTGAACATTTTATGAAGTTCCACTGAAATCAAGCTGAGCATCCATGTCTGCATAAATACAGAAACAACATGATGAATATAATAGTGGTACTAGTTGATTAAGCATACATTTATAACTATAATCATCTTCATTATGTTAACATGAAAAGATAGAAATACAATAGCTTCAATTAGACATTTATTCAAAACAGTACAACAATATAAGTAGCACAACATAACAAAGCACAATCATGTGGATGAAGGCCGATACTGACCTCGTTTGTTACAGCTGCGTCGGCGACTGACTTGGTCATACCTTTCCTTGTGGAGTGAATTTTGCACTCCACGTGTTGTTGAGTTTCCCATGCTCTCTGCAGACTAGTCATGTCACCAGCGTCTACTAATACTCTGTAAAGCTTCTCGATCATTCCTTGTGTAATGTAGCACAAACAATGAATGCTTCTTTCTACAAAGTGGAAAGACCAACTGGGCCCAATAATGCAACAATTTGCCTTAAACACATTGGCTCCTTTTGTGCATTTCAATTAAAATCAATGTCGAAATAGAACCGAGCAGAAGTTTTGATACCCATGTATGCAACAATAGGTATAAAAGAAACAATTACTGATAAATAACGGTTGATGACTTATACTCCCAGAAGAAAAAAAACATCTACCTTATCTTAATGGGAAAGAAAGCAGGAGAGTGGCAATTCTCAAACACTGTGATTCATTCATATTAACTGAGACATTATCTTAACAATACCTTGTTTCAACATGTCTAAAGAACAACAAAGCAAAAAAGTACTATTCCTAAAACAATGCAACTGATTCATATTAACAGAGACATTATTTTAACAATATCTTGGTTAAACATGTAGAAAGAACTACAAAGCAGGATAGTACCATTTGTAAATCACTGTAACTGAAATATAATAACAAAGACATTATCTCAACAATACATTTCTTAAACATGTACTCCAGCCGATCCCTAACAGAAATGGTACTCTCGCTGATCCCTAACAAGTGTTGTGGTTTTGAACTAAGATTCAGTAGTTAATTCTAAGAGTGGCATTGCTTAATTTTACCAGTGTCATTAGATTAACAAAAGGCATAAATAGTTCCAGGGGAGAGTGAGCACAACAGCACCATGTGCTTCCATCTACTTATAAAGGGGGTGATGCAGAGTTTGCTGTAACAAAGCATCAAGCATCATGTCTGGGTTGGTCCCATTTTTGTTCACTTAATGGGAAAATACAACAATTCAATAGCTTCAATTCAACATTTATTTAAAACAGCACCAATACAAGTAGCACAACATCTCAAAGCACACTGCACGATCATGTGGATGAAGGCCGATACTGACCTTTCATGACACAGTCAAGATCACCTACGAATCTTCCAACATGAATAGGAAATCCAATCCCGTCTTGTGTAGTTCAACTAAATCAAGCAAAGTTGCCAGTGTGACATTTAAGTTCGCCATAGCAACAAGTTGAATAGATATCCCTGTTTTAGCAGAGGCAAAAAAAGAAACAATTACTGGCCAATAATGGAGGATGAAACATACAACGACAAAAAAGAAGCACCTACCTTATCTTTATAGAAAACAAAGTAGGACAGTAGAATTTCTAAAACGGTTGCATTGATTCATATTAACAAAGACATTCTCTTAAAACAACATTGGTTAAAAATGTAATTTACTTTTAACAGTTGCATTGCTTCAATTTTCCAGCGGCATTCTCAGATTAACAACAGAAAAATAGTTGTAAGGGACATGGAACATGGGACATGCCAACACCATGTGCGTCCACACGTATAAATGGGTGATGTAGAGTATGTTGCAAGCAGCATATCTGTGTTGGTCCCATATTTGTTCTCTTTGAACCTTTTTCCTATGTGAGGGCAGCAAATCTAGTCCTACACAAACTACCCGACCCCCAGTTTCTTTCCTTTTTCAACAAAGAGATCAGTTCCATACAGATGTGTGTACTGGGTTACCCCCTTTTTCCCTTTTCGTCCAACAAAGCGACTAGATAGCCAGTCTATACTACTTTCCCTCCCTCCTTTCCTAACCACGTCTTGGATTCATGCTGCACCCCACCCACCCTTCTTTCCTCTTTGAACCAAGACCTAGATTCGACTACAGAATCGAAATAGATCTGCATGCTAGAGCAATGACGGTTTCAAAGAAATTTATACCTTAGGGTCGTCGGGATGTGGCTAGACGTGTGGTGGGAGGCCGGATCTGCCCACACTACGTACGACAGCAAGGAAAAGGGGTCGGAGGCCCTCCCGCACAGGCGCTGGATAAAAGAGAATAGTGCAGCCGACAGTGGATTGCCTCCCTCGCCGAAGGCAAGAGAGTGAAGGTTGCACCTTCTCCCCTTCCCGGTGCGACGGAATCCAGGCGACTCCTTCACCAGTTGTGAGGGGGGAGAGAGAGAGACCGTCTTGTTTAGATCTGATGAAGAGGGTGAGAGATTGTTAATAGAGCAAACGCTAGCAAAGGAACGCTGAGCCTCTAACTTGTGTGTGTGTAGTGCAGTGAGAGTGTGAAGAGTGCAAACCCTAGCGAACAAGCGCTGAGGCTCCAGCTTATATAGTACTAATATAGTGGAGTGGTTTTCTTTTTCTCTCCATAACAATCGTTTTAAATTGTGTATGAAATGGAACTCTTTATTTAATGTACCAATGAAGAAAAGTACAATCAAGTAACAATCCACGCGTCCTGGTCGCACTTCCTGTCGTTCACGTGCGGTACACTACCCTCCGTTGGGTGAACAACCACACACGCGCCAAATTATTGGAAAGGTGTGAGAGTGTGTACAAATAAAGAAATTTAATTTCAATTATTTTGTATGTACAGTTTACCCTCTCTCAATAATTATGGTTTGTTGTGTTAAAGTTTGACTTCAGTCAAATCTAATATGCAGAGTAAATAAAAAGCAGAGGGGTACTACCTCCATCCAGGTTGTTAGTCCACACCATATTTTTAATCAAAGTCAGACCACATATTTAGTTAAAAGCTGGTCAAATAAAATTACAGGGTAGTGATAAACCACAAGTATAGGGGATCGCAACAGTTTTCGAGGGTAGAGTATTCAACCCAAATTTATTTATTCGACACAAGGGGAGTCAAAGAATATTCTCAAGTATTAGCAGTTGAGTTGTCAATTCAACCACAACTGAAAGACTTAATATCTGCAGCAAAGTATTTAGTAGCAAAATAGTATGGAAGTAATGGTAACGGTGGAAAAGTAACAGTAGCAGTTTTGTAGCAATCGTAACAGTGACAATGGAAAAGTAACTTAGCAAAGATCAATATGAAACGAGCTCATAGGCAATGGATCAATGATGCATAATTATGTCGGATAGCATTCATCATGAAACAGTTATAACATAGGGTGACACAAAACTAGCTCCAATTCATCAATATAATGTAGGCATATATTCCAAATATAGTCATACGTGCTTATGAAAAAGAACTTGCATGACAGCTTTTGTCCTACCCTCCCGTGGCAGCGGGGTCCTAATGGAAACTAAGGGATATTAAGGCCTCCTTTTAATAGAGTGCCGGACCAAAGCATTAGCACTTAGTGAATACATGAACTCCTCAAACTACGGTCATCACTGGGAATTGTCCCGACTATTGCCACTCCGGGGTTGCCGGATCATAACACGTAGTAGGTGACTATAACTTGCAAGATATGATCAAGAACACACATATATTCATGAGAACATAATGGGTTCAGATCTAAAATCATGGCACTCGGGCCCTAGTGACAAGCATTAAGCATGGCAAAGTCATAGCAACATCAATCTTAGAACATAATGGATACTAGGGATCAAACCCTAACAAAACTAACTCAATTACATGATAAATCTCATCTAACCCATCACCGTCTAGCGAGCCTACGATGGGATTACTCACGCACGGCGGTGAGCATCATGAAATTGGTGATGGATGATGGTTGATGATGACGATGAAGATGGATTCCCCTCTCTGGAGTCCCGAGCGGACTCTAGATCAGCCCTCCCAAGGAAGAATTGGGCTTAGCGGCGGCTCCGTATCGTAAAACGCAATGAATCCTTCTCTCCAATTTTTTTTCTCCCCGAACGTGAATATATGGAGTTAGAGTTGAGGACGGTGGAGGTTCGGGGGGCCCACGAGGTAGGAGGGCACTCAGGGGGGTAGGTCACGCCCCCACCCTTGTGGCCACCCTTCAGCTGATTCTTTCGACAGTATTTTTATTAATACCAAAAGTTATCTCCGTGAAGTTTCAGGTCATTCCGAGAACTTTTATTTCTACACAAAAATAACACCATGGCAATTCTGCTGAAAACAACGTCAGTCCGGGTTAGTTCCATTCAAATCATGCAAATTAGAGTCCAAAACAAGGGCAAAAGAGTTTGAAAAAGTAGATACGATGGAGACGTATCAACTCCCCAAGCTTAACCCATTGCTTGTCCTCAAGCAATTCAGTTGACAAACTGAAAGTGATAAAGAAAAAAATTACAAACTCTGTTTGATCTTGTTGTTGCAAATATGTAAAGCCAGCATTCAAGTTTTCAGCAAAGATTATGAACTAACCGTATTCACAATAACATTTAGGTCTCACGTCTACTCATATCCATGGCATAATCAACTAGCGAGTAATAATAATTAATCTCGGATGACAACACTTTCTCAAAACAATCATGATATGATATAACAAGATGGTATCTCACTAGCCCTTTCTGAAACCGCAAAACATAAATGCAGAGCACCCCTGAAGATCAAGGACTGACTAGACATTGTAATTCATGGCAAAAGAGATCCAGTCACAATCATACTCAATATCAATTAATAACGATGCATACAAATGACAGTGGTACTCTCTAACTGGTGCTTTTTATAAGAGGATGATGACTCAACATAAAAGTAAATAGATAGGCCCTTCATAGAGGGAAGCAGGGATTTGTAGACGTGTCAGAGCTCGAGTTTTTGAAACAGAGATAAATAATATTTTGAGCGGCATGCTCTCATTGTCAACATAACAACCAAGAGATCTCGGTATCTTCATGCTACATACATTATAGGCGGTTCCCAAACAGAATGGTAAAGTTAATACTCCCCCACCACCAACAAGCACATTCCACGGCTAGTCCGAAACAACGGGTACTGTCCAACTAACAACAATCCTGGGGGTTGCAATTATTTTGATTTGATTTGAGGATGGGACTGGGCATCCCGGTTACCGGCTATTTTCTCATGAATAATGAGCGGAGTCCACTCATCGTGAGAATGGCTCACCTAGCATGGAAGATATAGACAACCCTAGTTGATACATGAGCGATTCGGGCATACAAAACAGAATTTCATTGAAGGTTTAGAGTTTGACACATGCAACTTTACTTGGAACGGCAGGTAAATACCGCATATAGGTAGGTATGGTGGACTCATATGGAATAACTTTGGGGTTTATGGAAGTGGATGCACAAGCAGTATTCCCGCTTAATACAAGTGAAGGCTAGAAAGAGACAGGGAAGCGACCAACTAGAGAGCGACACAATCATAAACATGCACTAAGATTAACCAACAATGAGTGCAAGCATGAGTAGGATATAAATCACCATGAACATAAATATCGTGGAGGCTATGTTGATTTTTTTCAACTATATGCGTGAACATGTGCCAAGTCAAGCCACTCGAATCATTCAAAGGAGGATACCATCCTATCATACTACATCACAACCATCTTAATAGCATGTTGGCACGCAAGGTAAACCATTATAAACTCCCAGCTAATTAAGCATGGCATGAGTAACTATAATCTCTAATTGTCATTGCAAACATGTTTCATTCATAATAGGCTGAATCAGGAATGATGAACTAATCATATTTACAAAACTAAGATAGGTCAAGTTCATACCAGCTTTTCCTCATCTCAATCATTTCATCATATATCGTCATTATTGCCTTTCACTTGCACGACCGAATGGTGTGGATAATAATAATAGTGCACGTGCATTAGACTAAGCTAGAATCTGCAAACTTTTATTCAAAGGAGAAGACAAGGTAATATGGGCTCTTTATTAGATCAACAATAGTGCATATGGGAGCCACTCGTCATTTTCATCGTGGTCTTCTCCTCTTGACCCCCAAAGAAAAGAAAAGATTTTCAAAGAATGAGAAAAACTATTACACGGGAAAGCTCCCAACAAGCAAAAGAAGAACGAGAAATGTTTTTGGGTTTTCTTTTTAATACTACTACTAAGCATGGAAAGTAAACTAGCTAGAAGCTACGACTATTTTTTTTTGTTTTTTCTCAAAGTTTTTCAAACACACAAGAAGAAAGCAAGAAAATAAAATAAACTAGTCATGGATAATATAATGAAAAAGTATGAACACTGACAACTAGAATGAGTGGGTGAACATGAATGTAATGTCGGTGAGAAATACGTAGTCCCCCAAGCTTAGGCTTTTGGCCTAAGTTGGTCTAGGGCCACCACTGGCCCGGATGATATCCGACATCATAGTTGGGACCGTATTGTGTTGCGGCAGCTACCGCCTGACGAGCTGCTTCCTGAAGACGAGCTGCCTCCGCTGTTCTCTCATACTCGTTTGCCTCCTCTCTAGTTATAAAATATCTCCCATTTGCCTGGAAGTTAAAGAAGGCAGGAGCAGGAAGGGTAATATGGACAGCACGACGTCTGTCAATGATTAGTCGGTACAGGAGGGACTGATCGTTCCTCTCAAAAAACTGGTACGAACCATAGCATTATAATCCAGAAAAGCAGGTGGCAACTCAATAACATTTTCTCTTATGGATACACCAAGATAATCAGCTAAATGAGTTGCATAAATCCCACGAAATAAATCTCCATCTTTAGCAATAATATGTAACCTCCTCGCAACAATGGCCCCCAAGTTATATCGCTTATCACCTAATACCGCACTCTTGAGGACACTAAGATTTGGGATGCAAATGTGGCTATGCTCATGCTTACCGTTAATGCATCTACCTATAAAGGGAGCAAAGTAATGTATGGCAGGAAAGTGAATGCTCCCTATGGTAGCTTGTGTGATATTTCTAGTTTCTCCCACAGTGATGCTAGCAAGGAAATCATTATATTCAGATTTGTGAGGTTCACTAAAGATGCCCCACTGTGGGATTTTGCAAGAAGTATTAAAATCATCAAGGTCCATGGTATATGATTTATCATAGAGGTCAAATATAACAGTATGAGTATTGCGCTTAGATGGAAATTCAAACCTCCGCACAAAGGAATCAGTGAGGCAATAGTATTGCTGGCACTTATCTGATACGAATTCCTCAAGATCAGCATTACGTACATACGCATCAAATTCATCCTTGAAGCCTGCATGGACCATAAATTCATCCGACGGCCATTCACAAGGCCACACTTGAGCTACCCTTGGTGGTTCAAGGTCCGGCTCACGTATCGTGAGCCTTGGTGCTTGCTTCCTCGAAGAACCACCTTGGTACATTTTCCTAAACATTTTTCTTCCTCTGATATTTTTTTTGAAATTCTTAGGGACTCATTTCTGAATTTTTTAGTGACTCAAAATAAAAGTGAACCAAACTCAATAAGATTGATAGCAAGTACTCCTACAAGTGCCTAGAAGCTAAATCATGCGTCAAAACTACCTTGGACCATATAAATTGGACATGCAAGCTCAAGAACAGGGTCACTTCAGCAGCAAAAATTTGCAATAAATAAAGCACTAGAAAAAAACTAATGTGACAATTGGAGGAGTCACATATCGAAGAACAATCCCCCAAAGAAGTTTTGTGAATGGAGCTTTGAGCAAGGAGATCAAAAATGGCAGCAAAATGAGCAAGAACACGTGTTTGAGCTACGGGATCATTTTTTCCTGGAGGAAGACGAATTGGATGGGTGCTGGAATAAGTGGAGGGGGGAACATGGGGCCCACAAGGTAGGGGGCGCCCAGGGGGGTAGGGCACGCCCTCCACCCTTGTGGCTAGCTGGTGTGCCCCCTGGTGTGTTCTAAGTGCCAGAAATTCTCAAATATTCTACAAAAAATCATACTAAATTTTCAGGGCATTTGGAGAAATTTTATTTCTAGATATTTTTATTGCATGGATAATTCAGAAAACAGACAGAAAAATAATATTTTTTTTCTTAATTTAATCTAAATAACAGAAAGTAAAAGGAGGGTACAGAAAGTTGTGCTTTCTAACTTCATCCATCTCATGCTCATCAAAAGGAATCCATTAACAAGGTTGATCAAGTCTTATTAACAAACTTCTTCTGAATGACATGAAACCGAAGAATTTTCGAATAACACTAGGTTACCTCAACGAGGATATGCATGTCCAACAATAAGAATATCATATTTCTGTTTGACAGTAGGAAGAGGGAACTCAAAACCTCCAATAGTAATAGTTGGAATTTTTCCAATAGAATTGATACTATGAACTTGAGGTTGTTTCTTCGGAAAGTGTACTGTAGGCTCATTACCATTAACATGAAAAGTGACATTGCCTTTGTTGCAATCAATAACAGCCCCTGCAGTATCAAGAAAGGATCTACCAAGGATGATCTACATACTGTTGTCCTCAGGAATATCAAGAATAACAAAGTTCGTTAAAATAGTAACGTTTGCAACCACAATAGGCACAGCCTCACTATTGTGGAACGTAGCATGCAATTTCAAAAAAAAATCCTACGAGCATGCAAGATCTATCTAGGAGATGCATAGTAACGAGAGGGGGAGTGTGTCCACGTACCCTCGTAGACCGAAAGCAGAAGCGTTAGTTAACGTGGTTGATGTAGTCGAACGTCTTCACGATCCAACCGATCCAAGTACCGAACGTACGGCACCTCCGTGTTTAGTACACGTTCAGCTCAATGACGTCCCTCGAACTCTTGATCTAGGAGAGGGTCGAGGGAGAGTTCCTTCAGAACAACGGCGTGGCGACAGTGTTGATGATGCAATCCGCGCAGGGCTTCGCCTAAGCACTACGACGCTATGACCGGAGCAGCAAACTATGGAAGGGGGCACCGCACACGGCTAAGAGAAATCTTGGTGTGTCTTTGGGGTGCCCCTGCCCCCGTATATAAAGGAGAGAGGGAGGAGGCCAGCGGCCTAGAGGGGGCGTGCCAAGGGGGAGTCCAACTAGGATTCTCAATCCTAGTTGGTCTCCTTTCCTATTCCAAGAAGGGGAAATAGGGAAGGAGAGGGAGAGGGAGAGGGAAAGAGGGGGCCGAGCCCCTCCTCCCTTGTCCAATTCGGACATCCTTGGGGGGCGCCACCCTACGGGCTCCTCTCTCCTACTCCCTTATGGCCCATTAAGGCCCATAACTTCATCGGGGGGTTCCGGTAACCCCTCGGTTCCCTGATAAATATCCGAAACGTCCCGAAACCATTCCGGTGTCCGAATACATTCGTCCAATATATCAATCTTTATGTCTCGACCATTTCGAGACTCCTCGTCATGTCCATGATCTCATCCGGGACTCTGAACAAACTTCGGTCATAAAAAACATATAACTCATAATACAAATTGTCATCGAACGTTAATCGTGCGGACCCTACGGGTTTGAGAACTATGTAGACATGATCGAGACACATCCCGATCAATAACCAATAGCGGAACCTGGATGCTCATATTGGCTCCTACATATTCTACGAAGATCTTTATCAGTCAATCCACACAACAACATACGTTGTTCCCTTTGTCATCGGTATGTTACTTGCCCGAGATTCAATCGTCGGTATCATCATACCTAGTTCAATCTTGTTACCGACAAGTCTCTTTACTCGTCCTGTAATGCTTCATCACATAACTAACTCATTAGTCACGTTGCTTGCAAGGCTTATAGTGATGAGCATTACTGAGAGGGCCCAGAGATACCTCTCCGATACATGGAGTGACAAATCCTGATCTTAATTTATGTCAACTCAACAAACACCTTCGGAGACACCTGTAGAGCATCTTTATAATCACCCAGTTAAGTTGTGATGTTTTATAGCACACAAGGTGTACCTCCGGTATTCGGGAGTTGCATAATCTCATAGTTAGAGGAACATGTATAAGTCATGAAGAAAGCAGTAGCAATAAAACCATAATGATCATAATGCTAAGCTAACGGATGGGTCTTGTCCATCACATCATTCTCTAATGATGTGATCCGGTTCATCAAATGACAACACATGTCTATGGTCAGGAAACATAACCATCTTGGATTAACGAGCTAGTCAAGTGGAGGCATACTAGGGACACTATGTTTTGTCTATGTATTCACACATGTACTAAGTTTCCGGTTAATACATTCTAGCATGAATAATAAAAATTTATCATGATATAAGGAAATATAAATAACAACTTGATTATTGCCTCTAGGGCATATTTCCTTCACTCGCAAATACCGATGGGTATAGCAGTTGATTTATCAGCCATTTGCAAAGAGATTTCAGTAGGTGTCAACTTATTCAAATCAAGTCTACGATATAAGGAGAAAGGCATAACACTAACACCGGCTCCAAGATCACATAAAGCAGTTTTAACATAGTTTGTTTTAATGGAGAATGATATAGTTGGTACTCCCGGATCTCCAAGTTTCTTTGGTATCCCACCCTTAAAAGTATAATTAGCAAGCATGATGGAAATTTTAGCTTCCGGTATATTTCTTTTATTTGTAACAATATCTTTCATATACTTAGCATAAGGATGCATTTTAAGCATATCAGTCAGACGCATACGCAAAAAGATAGGTCTAATCATTTCAGCAAAGCGCTCAAAATCCTCACCATCCTTTTTCTTGGATGGCTTAGGAGGAAAAGGCATGGGTTTCTAAACCCATGATTCTCTTTGTTGGAAATATGCCCTAGAGGCAATAATAAAATGGTTATTATTATATTTCTTTATTCATGATAATTGTCTATTGTTCATGCTATAATCGTATTATCCAGAAATCATAATACGTGTGTGAATACATAGACCACAACAAGTCCCTAGTATGCCTCTAGTTGACTAGCTCGTTGATCAACAGATAGTCATGGTTTCCTGACTATGGACATTGGATGTCATTGATAACGGGATCACATCATTAGGAGAATGATGTGATGGACAAGACCCAATCCTAAGCATAGCACAAAGATCGTGTAGTTCGTTTCGCTAGAGCTTTTCCAAATGTCAAGTATCATTTCCTTAGACCATGAGATTGTGCAACTCCCGATACCGTAGGAGTGCTTTGGGTGTGCCAAACATCACAACGTAACTGGGTGGCTATAAAGGTGCACTACGGGTATCTCCGAAAGTGTCTGTTGGGTTGGCACGAATTGAGACTGGGATTTGTCACTCCGTATGACGGAGAGGTATCTCTGGGCCCACTCGGTAATGCATCATCATAATGAGCTCAATGTGACCAAGTGTCTGGTCACGGGATCATGCATTACAGTACGAGTAAAGTGACTTGCCGGTAACGAGACTGAACGAGGTATTGGGATACCGACGATCGAGTCTTGGGCAAGTAACGTACCAATTGACAAAGGGAATTGTATACAGGATTGATTGAATCCTCGACATCGTGGTTCATCTAATGAGATCATCGAGGAGCATGTGGGAGCCAACATGGGTATGCAGATCCCGCTGTTGGTTATTGACCGGAGAGGCGTCTCGGTCATGTCTGCATGTCTCCCGAACCCGTAGGGTCTACACACTTAAGGTTCGGTGACGCTAGGGTTGTAGAGATATGAATATGCAGTAACCCAAAAGTTGCTCGGAGTCCCGGATGAGATCCTGGACGTCACGAGGAGTTCTAGAATGGTCCGGAGGTGAAGAATTATATATAGGAAGTGCAGTTTCGGCCATCGGGAAAGTTTCGGGGGTCACCAGTATTGTACCGGGACCACCGGAAGGGTCCCGGGGGTCCACCAGGTGGGGCCACCTATCCTGGAGGGCCCCGTTGGCTGAAGTGAGGAGGGGACCAGCCCCTGGTGGGCTGCTGCGCCCCCCCTTGGGCCCCCCTGCGCCTAGGGTTGGAAACCCTAGGGTGGGGGCGCCTCCACTTGCCTTGGGGGGCAAGCCTCCCCCCTGGCCGCCGTCCCCCTGGAGATCCCATCTCAGGGCGGCGCCCCTGGGACACTATATAAAGAGGGAGGAGGCAGCCAACCACGACACTTGGCCTCCCTTCCCCCTTGCTACACCTCTCCCTCCCGCAGACGCTTGGCGAAGCCCTGCCGGGATCCCTGCTGCATCCACCACCACGCCGTTGTGCTGCTGATCTTCATCAACCTCTCCTTCCCCCTTGCTAGATCAAGAAGGAGGAGGCGTCACGCTGACCGTACGTGTGTTGAACGCGGAGGTGCCGTCCGTTCGGCGCTAGGATCTCCGTGATTTGGATCACGACAAGTATGACTCCCTCAACCCCATTCTCTTGAACACTTCCGCTCGCGATCTACAAGGGTATGTAGATGCACTCCTCTCCCTCGTTGCTGGATGAACTCCTAGATTGATCTTGGTGAATGTAGGAATTTTTTTTATTTTATGCAACGTTCCCCAACACTCTTTCCTTACCATGCTTCCTAGCAACGAAGTCTCTCTTATCATAACGTTGATTCTTTGTCATGATTACTTAGGACAAACGATCTTTATTGTTTTTACTTATATGGCATTCGGGAGATTATGGTCACATCTCCAAGGAATGCATCATGTATGTGAGATGAGTCTAGTAGTTCCATTGCGTATTTTAACGCCATGTCTTGGCATGGCATCCAACAGCGATAAGAACACATGTTGGGTCTCAGCATCTTGCAAAAGTTGCATACTAGAAGCAAATTAATTACCAGTGAGATATTAGAAGATAACTGAGTTAGTCAGGCTAGTGTTATTTCGCTCCACAAGCAGATGAGTTTTATATTGATTTGGGATAGTCAAAGGTTTTACGGTTGAGATCAAACAAAGTCGTAGTCTTGTTCCATCCATAAGTGAACTATATATTCATGTGTGCTCAGGGAGCAACTCTGCACGTCGACGGTACGACGTCCTATGAACCAGGGTGAGACGGCAGGGGGGCCTTCACCCCGAGCTAGAGACGGATGGCATCACGACAGTCTTTGGCCTTTTAGCGTTGCGAAGCGCGGTTTTCCTCCAGCAAGGGACTGCGTTCTTGACAATGTTTCCTCTTTGTCTTGAAGGCTTGATCAGGGGTTCGATGAGGATATCGATGCTCAAGCTGGCACTTGATGTGTCCAGCACCTGTTAAGTGTTTTTAGCATCTTGTAGCTTTCATCATTTCTTTGCGTAGGCGTTTGTTTACGCCGTGTGTGGCGTATTGTGGTGTTGTTGGCTGCGATGTTTTCTCTAAAAGAATTCTGAACTACTCATGATCCTTTGCTGGCAGTTGACATGCAACTGTTGTTGTATTTTGATCAAAAGGGTTTGTAAGCATGTCATTGTAAACTTATGACACAAAATCATGGCATTTCCGGATCAGTGCCCATGAATTTCAGTAGAAAAAGTCAAATCGAAGTGCTTGCAATCGGTAGATCATCTAGACATGTTACCAATCACATTGTTGAGTTACTGATACGAAACATTTTCCTTCAATCACACGTCCAGATTGGTTCTACATGCACGGTAATTTGCTTGTCCTTGAAAAATGAAACTCTTTCTCTTAAAAAAATACAATACCATAATCCTTCCCCTAACCATTTTCTAATCTGTAAACGCCAGTTCTGGTGAACAATGATCAAACTTAAGGACCAGTTCTTTTGGTGGCTTCTAGAATAAGCTGCAAAAAGTTGCCCCCTACCCAGCTTATTCTAGAAGCTCAACCAAATTGATTTATTTAGAAGCCTAGTAGTTAAGACTTAACTAGTAGGCTTCTAAAAAATTGATTGCGCTTCTAAAATAAGCTAGGTGGGGGGCAGCTTATTCTGGAAGTCCAAAAAAGCTAGAAATGATAAGCTCGCCCTAGCTCTCTTTGTTTCCACCCGGCAAATTCATTCATGGTTCATGCATGGTCGGTCAGTATATCAGGAAGCTATAGCTTGTGCACCAGGCGACCAGAGAATGTATCCAGTGCACCAGTCCAATCTGTGCACCGGGTACTCCATGGGATTTTGAGCTGTTGGATATAAATCTGAGGGATGGCAGTAGGCTGAAAGCTAGATTGGTTGAACATTTGCGAAAAAGACCTCATGTTATGCTGAAAACAACCCGCACTTCACCCTTTCCTCTCCTGTTATTGAGTCTGTTATTTCTTTCTTTCCTCAAATATAAACATGGTCATATATCTTGAACCATACATCCGAGTTTGATTTTTCTTTGACCACCATTTTTGTTTCGATGAGATGTTCGAAACAAGATCGGCGTTAAATATATATTTTGAAATTTTGATTTTTTTTTATTTTCAAACATAACCGTGACATTTATACATTTTGTATTGAAACCTAGATTTATTCTATGTATTTTCGAACTCTGGCTCTCCCACCACACGTCGATCCCACCACACGTAGAATGACAAAACAACAACAAAAGGGAGTTTTACCAATCATAACTCTATAACATACGTACTGTTGCGCAAATTTAACATGAAGGGCTTCTTTCCTGTGATTTTGTACGTTTGAGAGCTTATGCTCATCTTGTAAGCATGAATCACGCATTTGAGATGAGCCCAGCCGTTACCATGCCTATTTAATGACATGACTTGCGCCGTGGTGTCTAAGCTCATACAAGAAAGCACATATATGAGCACAAGCTGCAAATGGTAGATAGCGACTCGCTCACCAGCTGCTTATACTTACTAGAAGGCAAATGACTGATGTGATAGGCCGGGGGTGATCCTCCTTGAAACACGGATGTGATATTAGAAGAGAACTGAATTAGTGGTAGTACGTCAGCGCTATCTTCTGTACAAACGACCCTATCCAACACCCTTTTTCCAGGGTTCCACTCTATCAAAAACCCTATTTACTGGTTTCGGATGGGCAAAACTTTATTTACTGGCTTGGGACAGGCATATATAGCTTTCTTTCATTAACAGTAACAACAATTGTTCTATTCATCAATCACCAGTACATCCAGTGGCTAGGGATTTACACATGCCCAGTTAGGATCAAAGTTATTGTCGTATAAGTTCAACCTCATGCTATTGGTCCCAACGACATCCATGCAACCGTCATAACTACACTTCTACATTGCGTGGAAACATTTTGTTGTCGTCTCTGGCAGTTCTACATTTTACGGGAACTTGCTTGTCCTTGGGGTTTTACATCTCCACAATCATGCCATGAACCATGTTTAAACGTGCAAGTACAGCATCTATGATCAAACCTAACCTTGCTTGACAAAACGTAGCCCCAATTGTTTTAAAAGTTGTAGTCCTCTAGCTCAGTTTGCATTACTTTGGCAACGAACCATACCAACTGCTTGGTAAACCACCAAAAGTGAACGTGCTGATGGCGCTGGCTAGCAGCCTCTGATTGATGCGAGCATGACGACATTATCCAATCACATATGTCGATATCAATGGCGGTAAACCTGAATTGCAACCGGACTGCATAATCCCGAGGGAACAACATGTGTGTTTTGTGGTTCCTGCAGCCTATGATTGTATAAAGCGCTAGCAAACAACAAAGGAATGACGAAACAACCAGCAAAATGAGTTCTACACAGGCTGCATTAATAGAAATGACAGTATGATAACCGCCGTTGAACTCTTGACTAAAGTGATAAATCTCAGTAATTGAGATAAACCAGCCACGGTACCGTGAAAATTAAAGGACCGGCAAAACATCTCCACTAGCTGTTACCACATATCAACACCATGATATCAACTTCCACGATTCTCCTAATGCAAATTTACATCTCCACAGTTCTCAGTGTGAAACAGGAGCAGCAGTAGTAAGTAGTGACACACTTCGCGTCACTTTCAGAGTTAATATCAGAAGTTACTTGCAGTTCCCCACAGGCTAACTGATCCTCTTGATGGAATCTACCAAGTAGTCGATATCAGGAGTTACGATCGCACGCTTGTTCACCTCCCCCAGGCTGCAGCAGTGCTTCTTCTTTGTGTTGATCGCTACAGCCTCCTGAGCAAATGTGCAGTCCAAACCAGCTGAAACCTACACGTTTTATTCATCTCAAGTACTGCATCATGAAAGACTAGATGTAAGCAGAAAATGCAGCATAAAGAAGTGCAGAAGTTTTAAACACCTACATCAAAAAGTGCATCTCCAAGCCTCATCTTCACTTTACCACTCTTGTACACGAGCAGCTTCCCCATGAGACCACCTGGCAAATCTTTTAGCTTACAGCCGTTGATCGACTCGAGTCTCCTCTTCTTATTGGTTTCTTCTGTTTCAACACCCTCACTGTCACTGGTGTCCATATCGGCTCCAGCAACTGATACGACCTGCGGTAAAGGAAGAGATGCAGGGAACTGGAAGAAGAGCAACTGTGGTGTATTCATCTTGTCCTCGGTGTCCTGTCAAACGATCAATATAATACATCAGTTTTTAGGCCACTAATATTATACAGCCGGTACAATTAGTTCGATCAATATAAGATATAAAAAACTAAAAGAGAACGAGTAACCGACAGTTCCATCAACATGTGGTGTCTTTTTTTTTGCATTGATATGAATACCTGAACAAGAACGGTGTTCCTCGACATGATATCATGCAGCATGATATACATACCATTAGCTCAAGTTCCTTAGCTGCAGTTAATTCACCGTCTTGTGTTCTGCTGGAAGAAAACTCTCCGAACGTGTCTTCGTCAAAATCTTCTGTACCAAAGATAAAAGAATGTCAAATAAAGCGTTTTTGAAAGGCAAACTGTGAGCATGATGTGGCAAAAAGCCAAAAACTGCAAAAATGAACAACACCAGAACCTGGATCTGCAGAGTGGGGCCTCCTTAAAGGGAGAGTAATAGGAGGATAGTTGTAGCTGTGATGGGTAAAGTCCTGTAACAGTTAGGAGATAAGTCAGGTAATTAACAAAACAACCCCCCACCACCCCACCCCTTATGTTATTCTTGTATGGGTTTACTAACCTGAGGTCCAGTGAACTGTTTGGTTAACTTTGCAGCAGAAGTCGTAACGCTAGACATCATATACTTGCTAAAAAGGTTTACCTCCTGCTCTTGTTTAACTGGCAGAAGAAATGATAAATTGCTCTGTAAATGTTGAGATGAAGGTAAATATGGAACAAATGGGAGTGGCAACTTTAAGCTACTACCTGATGAAGAACTTTTAGGGGTGGGGAAGGATCTTGCAGATGAAGAGTTCACTTGTCCAAATACAACCTGAACACAGGTTTCTGCCGTCGTAATGGAGCAGTATGTTATTACTAAATTGTAAACTGAAAACAACATAATGCTGTTATTCCAAATATTCATAAACCCATACTTTCTGGACGATTCAGTGCTAACTTCTAAATACAATTTTTATTATCTAAATTGCAACAATTGTCTAAGCTTCTAAGGTGCATCATGCTGCATGTCATTAGTTTGGACAAAACATCCAATCGATTTATATCCTAGACCAGTGCCGGCCTTATGAGATAACTCCAGAGTCCAGATTTTTCCTGACCTACCATGTCTGCTTCGGCAATGCAAATTCAGTAAAATTGCATATTCGAACTAAGATGCATTTGTGCTACTTGCACTTGGATAGCTCATCATTACCCAATAGGCAATAGCTATTCTATTATAGATAAACATGGTCAGTATGAATTGTTCAAAAATACAGAGATACTGGTGTCTTATTTCTCAATCATTCAGCAGCTCCCAGCGATACAAAGGAGGTTGTGATTCTAGAATCTCAGGAAGTTTGTATGACAGCAACTGCAGTTAACTGAACAATTATTTTCCACTGAAGATAGGCTAGTGAATGCAGGATCAAACACGAACTACAGTAGATATTGTGAGGCAAACAACATTAAAATACTGACCATTTTTCTCAGCCTTGAATCTTCTTTCGAGGGCACCTTTACTCTGCATATGAAATTGGAGAATAAAACACCACCGACCTAAATCAGGCACGTACAAATCGGACTCAGACATACAAGTACCTGTGGCGTTCTAAGTTTCCTCAACAGATCCTTATCAATTGTGTCAAGCTCGTTCTCCTCTTCCGGTTCCCTGTAGAATCCCAAATTACTTTCATTGCACGAGCACTGCGCCTACTTTAAATGGAAATGTTGACTAGAACAAGCATGCATAAACAGAGCATTGGTTAATGTACATTACATCTTCGGGACAATTTTTGGGGTTTTCTTAGTAGGCACCTTGGGCGAAAATTTAAGCCCGGCCTGCACGCGCAAAGTAGAAGAAAAAAAATTGTAAGCAGCAAACACACTGAGCTTATATGCATATGAGATTTAGCTGGAGAAAACACTCGCCTTGCGGCGATTGGGTGGAGTGGAAGCAGAGCCATCCTTGTGTTTCCCCTTTTCACTCTTGTCGTCCATGAGAACAAGCGGAGGATCTACAAGAATGACATGATGAGGTAAAAACTTGGTAAAAGGAATGACATGATGAGGTAAAAACTTGGGTAGAAGGGCGTCTCCCAAACAAGTTTTGGCAAGTAACTAGCGCACACTTGTCTACACTCAACTTCCATGAAATTCCAAAGTCCGGGACAGTGAGATAATTAAGCAAAGCGAACTCCGGGAGCGGCACACCGACTGCCCACCCACGCGCATGAACTCCCTTCCCCTGTGGCTTGTGACTTGTGAGCTATGTATGACCAACGAAAGAATCCCTGGCGCTCACAGAAATAAGGCCGAACAGCTTGATGGCGTCGCCTAAGCCCTCCTCCCGCACCTCACCACGGAGCGGAAACCCCACACCACCACCAAAAGGTCTGAATTCCAAAACCCGCACAGAGCACGACTGGACAGCAAAATTGACGGCGGCACAACGATCGCCAGCAATGCAGCAAGACAGGACAAACTACGAATCCCGGGCCTCCGATCGAGGTCTGTTCGTCTCCCTTCCGGCTCCACCGCCGGTCAGGGCACCGCCAGCAAGATCGAAGGCAGCCAGGAGCGCGGCAAAGCAACGCGACGGATCCGGTTCCGGGGGAGGGCTGCCTCCTTACCTCGGCCGTGGAGAAGGCAGGGCCGAGGAGCGGTTCCGGCCGGCCGCGCAGCCAAGGGTGGAGCGACCGAGGTAGGGGAAAGTGGAGAAAGCAGGGGAGGAGGATGCCGATGCCTGCAGGGAACAGCTTTGCAGCCACGTGTCCCGCCCGCAGAAGGGCCGCTGGAAAAGGTCTGGACGGCGACCGTAAATTAGAATTCCGTTGGTTCCGTTGCGGCCAAGTGGCACATGCACATCGTGTTTACTCAAATAAAAAGGTTGACCCATGACAGACAGCTACACATATTCGAATCTTATTTGAATGACCAATTTGGCAAAAAATGAAATGGCTCTGAGCATCCGAGTAATTTCTGTGACTGATTCAGAGAGAAAATCTCCTTCTTTATCACGAACAAATAATATGGCCGTTTTGAGTGTCTATTTTAAGTCTGCAACACACGTTGACACGACACACTTATTGCATATATCAAATATTGATAAAGCATTCCCCGTAAAAAATATTGATAAAGTAGGTGGGTTAGGGATAAATGTACGTGTGCCCTTTTCATGTCCTCGCGATCAATTTGGCACTAAATGTTGCAGAGTAAATGTATTCACAAGACATAGGAACAAGCGTAAAATGCCAGGATAACATGGATTCTACCAATTTTTACATTCAACCCAGGTGCCTAACAAACTTGCATTGACCGATTCCTAGGAGTCGATGCAGCCTCAAAATCAAGCCTGAGAAGAAGAGCGAACTAAGCATTGCATGAGTGACATGAGCTACTCCGAATAGCCAAGGAGGACATGCCTATATATACTCCGAATAGCTCTGATTTCCCCCCTACAAAAGAAAAAGAAACAGAGCTATATATAGCAAAGTCTACACACATATGCATGTGGTGTAGGCAAGTCATCCTTGGCTACCGAATCAGCTCTATCCCTCATACAAGGCCCCTCTTCTAAGTTGTAATTTCTTTCATACATTGTTGCATTGCATTGCATCGTTATATGTGTCTGGGTACTTATAGTAAGCACATGTTGGAAATATGCCCTAGAGGCAATAATAAAAGTATTATTATATTTCAATGTTCATGATAATTGTCTTTTGTTCATGCTATAACTATAACTGTATTATCCGGAAATCGTAATACACGTGTGAACACTTAGACCCCAATATGTCCCTAGTAAGCCTCTAGTTGACTAGCCCGTTGTGATCAATAGATAGTCATGGTTTCCTGACTATGGACATTGGATGTCGTTGATAACGGGATCACATCATTAGGAGAATGATGTGATGGACAAGACCCAATCATAAGCATAGCATAAAAGATCGTATAGTTCGTTTGCTAGAAGCTTTGCCAATGTCAAGTATCTCTTCCTTCGACCATGAGATCGTGTAACTCCCGGTTACCGTAGGAGTGCCTTGGGTGTATCAAACGTCACAACGAATCGGGTGACTATAAAGGTGCATTACGGTATCTCCGAAAGTATCATTGGGTTGACACTAATCGAGGCGGGATTTGTCACTCCGTGTGACGGAGAGGTATCTCTGGGCCCACTCGGTAATGCATCATCATAATGAGCTCAAAGTGACCAAGGTGTTGGCCACGGATCATGCATTACTGATGCGAGTAAAGTGACTTGCCGTAACGAGGCCGAACAAAGTATTGGGATACCGACGATCGGGTCTCGCAAGTAACGTCATCGATTGACAAAGGAATTGCATACGAGGTTTGATCGAATCCTCGACATCGTGGTTCAACCGATGAAATCATCGAGGAGCATGTGGGAGCCAACATGGATATCCAGATCCGCTGTTGGTTATTGCCCGAGGGTCGTCTCGATCATGTCTGCGTGTCTCCCGAACCCGTAGGGTCTACACACTTAAGGTTCGGTGGCGCTAGGGTTAGTAGGAAGTCAAGTATGTGACCACGAACGTTGTTGAGTCCGGATGAGATCCGGACGTCACGAGGAGTTCGGAAGGGTCCGGAGGTAAAGAATAATATATAGGAAGTGGTGTTTGCCATCGGGAAAGTTTCGGGGTTCTGGCAAAATCTGGGACCACCGGAAGGTCCCGAGGTCCACCGGTGGGGCCACCTATCCGGAGGGCCCCATGGGCTGAGAGGGAAGGAACCAGCCCACAAGGGGCTGGTGCGGCCCCTAGGGTCCACCCCTGCGCCTAGGGTTGAAACCCTAGGGGTGGGGGGCGCCCCACCTGGCTTGGGGGGGTACTCCACCCCCTTTGGCCGCCGCCCCGGAGATTGGATCTCCAGGGGCCGGCCACCCCCCCTGGGGGCCTATATAAAGGGGGGAGGGAGGGGGGCTGCTGTACACAACTCCCAAGGCGCAGCCCCTCCTCTCCCCAACACATCTCCTCCTCCGTAAGAGCTCGTGAAGCCTCGCCGAGATCTTGCTTCTCCACCATCACCACGCCGTCGTCTTTGCCGGTGGAGCTGTCTTCCTCAACCTCTCCTTCCCCTTGCTGGATCAAGAAGGAGGAGACGTCGCTCGTCCGTCGTGTGTGTTGAGCGCGGAGGTGCTGTCCGTTCAACACTTGGCATCGGTGATCTGAATCACGTTCGAGTACGACTCCATCATCACCTTGCAAGCTTCATACTTGCGATCTACAAGTGGTATGTAGATGCAAACTCTCTCCGTTACTCGTTGCTTAGATGAACTCATAGATGGATCTTGGTGAAGCCGTAGGAAAAATTTTAATTTTCTGCAACGTTCCCCAACAAGGGCATCATGAGCTAGGTCTATGCGTAGTTCTCTAATGCACGAGTAGAACACAATTTGTTGTGGGCGTTGATCTTGTCATCTTACTTGCCTCTACTAGTCTTTTCTTGCTCAGCGGTATTGTGGGATGAAGCGGCCGGACCAACCTTACGTGCGCTTCGTGAGACCGGTTCCACCGACTAACATGCACTAGTTGCATAAGGTGGCTGGCGGTGTCTGCTCTCCCACTTTAGTTGGAGCGGATTCGATGAACAGGGCCCTTATGAAGGGTAAATAGAAGTTGACAAAATCACGTTGTGGTGATTCGTAGGTAAGAAAACGTTCTTGCTAGAACCCAATCGCAGCCACGTAAAGATGCAACAACAACTAGAGGACGTCTAACTTGTTTTTGCAGCGATTGATCATGTGATGTGATATGGCGGAAGTTGTGATGAATGATGAATTGTGATGTATGAGATCATGTTCTTGTAATAGGATTCACGACTTGCATGTCGATGAGTATGACAACCGGCGAGAGCCATAGGAGTTGTCTTTATTTTTTGTATGACCTGCGTGTCATTGAAGAACGCCATGTAAACTACTTTACTTCATTACTAAACGCGTTAGTCATAGAAGTAGAAGTAGTCGTTAGCGTGACAACTTCATGAAGACACGATGATGGAGATCATGATGATGGAGATCATGGTGTCAAGCCGGTGACAAGATGATCATGGAGCCCCAAGATGGAGATCAATGGAGCTTGATGATATTGGCCATATCATGTCACAACTATATAATTGCATGTGATGTTTATTATGTTTATACATCTTGTTTACTTAGGACGACGGTAGTAAATAAGATGATCCTTACAAAATTTCAAGAAGTGTTCCCCCTAAGCGTGCACCGTTGCTACGGTTAAATCGTTTCTAAGCACCACGTGATGATCGGGTGTGATGGATCCTTACGTTCACATACAACGGGTGTAAGACAGATTTACACAAAAAAAACACTTAGGGTTAACTTGACGAGCCTAGCATGTACGGACATGGCCTCGGAACACGGAGACCGAAAGGTCGAACACAAGTCGTATGGAAGATACGATCAACATGAAGATGTTCACCGATGATGACTAGTCCGTCTCACGTGATGATCGGACACGGGCTAGTCGACTCGGATCGTGTAACACTTAGATGACTAGAGGATGTCTAATCTAAGTGGGAGTTCATAATTTTGATTAGAACTTTATTATCATGAACTTAGTCTAAAACCTTTGCAAATATGTCTTGTAGATCAATGGCCAACGCTAATGTCAACATGAACTTCAACGCGTTCCTAGAAAACCAAGCTGAAAGATGATGGCAGCAACTATACGGATTGGGTCCGGAACACGAGATCATCCTCATAGCTGCCAAGAAACAGTATGTCCTAGAAACACCGTTAGGTGACCCACTGTTCTCCCAGCGCAGCAAGACGATTTGAGCGTCTGGCGGACTCGTTCGATGATTACTCCCTCGTTCGGTGCGGCATGCTCTACAGACTTAGAACCGGGCTCCAAAAGCGTTTTGAGCATCACGGAGCATATGAGATGTTCAAGAGCTGAAACTAGTTTTCCAAGCTCATGCCCGGTCGAGAGATATGATGTCTCGACAAGTTCTACTGATTGTAAGATGGAGGAAAACAGTTACAAGGTGAGCACATCCTCGAAGATGTGCAGGTTGCACAACCGTATGACCCAAATGAACATTAACCTCCCGGATGAGGCGGTCATTGACAGAATCCTCGATCGCTCCCACCAAGCTACAAGAGCTTTGTGATGAACTACAACATGCGGGGATGGTAAAGACCATTCTGAAGTGTTCTCGATCTCAAGTCAGCAGAGGCTGAAATCAAGAAAGAACATCAAGTGTTGATGGTCAATAAGACCACTAAGTTCAAGAAGGGCAAGGGTAAGAAGAACTTCAAGAAGGACGGCAAAGATGTTGCCGCGCCGTAAGCTTTGTTGCGGGAAGAAGTCAAAGAATGGACCCAAGCCCGAGACCGAGTGCTTTTATTGCAAGGGAAGGGTCATTTGAAGCGGAACTGCCCCAAATACTTAGCGGATAAGAAGGCCGGCAACAACAAAGGTATATTTGATATACATGTAATTGATGTGTACCTTACCAAGACTCATAGTAACTCCAGGTATTTGATACGGTGCCGTTGCTCATATTTGTAACTCACAGCAGGAGCTGCGGAATAAACGGAGATGGCGAAGGGCGAGGTGACGATCGCGCGTCGGGAATGGTTCAGTCGATGTGATCGCCGTTGGCACGCTGCCTCTACATTTACCTCTGGGATTAGTTTTGAACCTTAATAATTGTTATTTAGTGCCAAGTTTGAGCATGAACATTGTATCCGGATCTCGTTTGATACGAGATGGCTACTCATTTAAGTCTGAGAATAATGGTTGTTCGATTTATATGAGAGATATGTTTTATGGTCATGCTCCGATGGTCAATGGTTTATTCTTAATGAATCTCGGCGTAATATTACACATGTTCATAGTGTGGATGCGAAAAGATGCAAAGTTGAAAACGATAGTCCCACATACTTGTGGCACTCGCCGCCTTAGGTCACATTGGTGTCAAGCGCATGAAGAAGCTCCATCTTGATGGACTTTTGGAGTCTCTTGATTATGAATCGTTTGACACATGCGAACCATGCCTCTTAGGCAAAATGACCAAGACTCCGTTCTCGGAACAATGGGCGAGCAACCAACTTGTTGGAAATCATACATACCGATGTGTGCGGTCCAATGGCGTTGAGGCTCATGGAGGATATCGTTATGTTCTCACTCTCACCGATGACTTGAGTAGATATGGGTATGTCTACTTAATGAAACACAAGTCCGAGACCTTTGAAAAGTTCAAGGAATTTCAGAGTGAGGTGGAGAATCAACGTGACCGAAAGATAAAGTTCCTACGATCGGATCGTGGAGGAGAATATTTAAGTCACGAATTTGGCACACACTTAAGAAAATGTGGAATCGTTTCACAACTCACGCCGCTGGAACACCTCAAATAAACGGTGTGTCCGAACGTCGAATCGCACTCTATTGGATATGGTGCGGTCTATGATGTCTCTTACCGATTTACCACTATCATTTTGGGGATCGCTCTAGAGACAGCTACATTCACTTTAAATAGGGCACCGTCTAAATCCGTTGAGGCGACACCGTATGAATTATGGTTTGGGAAGAAACCTAAGCTATCGTTTCTAAAAGTTTGGGGATGCGATGCTTATGTCAAGAAACTTCAACTGAAAAGCTCGAACCCAAGTCGGAAAAATGCGTATTCATAGGATACCCTAAGGAAACTGTCGGGTATACCTTCTACTTAAGATCCGAAGGCAAGATCTTTGTTGCCAAGAACGGATGCTTTCTAGAGAAAGAGTTTCTCTCGAAAGAAGTAAGTGGGAGGAAAGTAGAACTCGATGAAGTACTACCTCTCGAGCGGGAAAGTGGTGCGGCGCGAAACCGTTCTGTGATGCCCACACCAATCAAGAGGAAATCATTGATGATGATCAAGGTACTTCGGATCAAGTTGCTCTTGAACTCAAGGTCCACAAGGACACGTTCCGCACTGAATGGTACAGCAACCTGTCATGGAAATCATGTTGCTAGACAACAATGAACCTTGAACTATGAAGAAGCAATGGCGGGCCCGATTCCAACAAATGGCTTGAGGCCATGAAATCCGAGATAGAATCCATGTATGAAAACAAAGTATGGACTTTGACAGACTTGCCCGATGATCGGCGAGCGATAGAAAATAAATGGATTTTAAGAAGAAGACGGACGCGGATGGTAATGTTACCATCTATAAAGCTCGACTTGTCGCTAAGGGTTATCGACAAGTTCAAGGGATTGACTACTGACGAGACTTTCTCTCCGTAGCGAAGCTTAAGTCCGTCCGAATCATGTTAGCAATTGCCGCATACTATGATTATGAGATATGGCGATGGGCGTCAAAATGGCATTCCTTAATGGACATCTTAAGGAAGAGCTGTATATGATGCAGCGGAAGGTTTTGTCGATCCTCGAACGCTAACAAAGTATGCAAGCTCCAATGATCCATTTATGGACTGGTGCAAGCATCTCGGAGTTGGAACATTCGCTTTGATGAGATGATCAAAGCGTTTGGGTTTATCTTGAGACTTATGGAGAAGCTGCGTTTACAAGAAAGTGAGTGGGAGCTCCGTAGCATTTCTCTGTTATATGTAGATGACATACTCTTGATGGGAAATGATCGACACTCTGGACAGCATTAAGGCCTATTTGAACAAGTGTTTTCAATGAAGGACCTTGGAGAAGCTGCTTATATATTAGGCATTAAGATCTATAGAGATAGATCGAGGCGCCTCATAGGTCTTTCACAAAGCACATACCTTGATAAGATTTTGAAGAGGTTCAAAATGGATCAGTCCAAGAAGGGTTCTTGCCTATGTTACAAGGTGTGAAACAGAGCTCAGCTCGGTCACCGACCACGACAAAAGATAAAGAAGAGATGAGTGTCATCCCTATGCTTCAGCCATAGGATCTATTATGTATGCCATGTTGTGTACGGACCGATGTAAACCTTGCCGTAAGTTTGGTTGCAAGATACCAAAGTAACCCGACAAGGAACACCGAACAGCGGTCAAGAATATCTGAAGTACCGAAAAGGACTAAGGACATGTTTCGTTTATGGAGGAGACGAAGAGCTCGTCGTAAAGGGTTACGTCGGCGCTAGCTTCGACTCGGATCTGGATGACTCTAAGTCACAAACCGGATCGTGTATATGTTGAATGGTGGAAGCGATGGTGGTGCAACCGCGAGCGTCGCGTCGTGGCGGGATCTACGTGTGAAGCGGAGTACATGGCAGCCTCGGAGGCAGCGCATGAAGCGATTTGGGTGAAGGAGTTCATCACCGACCTAGGAGTCATACCCAATGCGTCGGGGCCGATCAAACTCTTCTGTGACAACACTGGAGCTATTAAGCTTGCCAAGGAGCCTGTGTTTCACAAAAGGACCAGAGCACATCAAGCGTCGTTTCAACTCCATCCGTGAAAATGTTCAAGATGGAGACATAGAGATTTGCAAAGTACACACGGATCTGAATGTCGCAGATCCGTTGACTAAACTCTCTCTCGCGTGCAAAACATGATCAACACCGAACTCTATGGGTGTTCGATTCATCACAATGTAACTAGATTAGTGACTCTAGTGCAAGTGGGAGACTGTTGGAAATATGCCCTAGAGGCAATAATAAAAGTATTATTATATTTCAATGTTCATGATAATTGTCTTTTGTTCATGCTATAAGCGTATTATCCGGAAATCGTAATACACGTGTGAACACTTAGACCCCAATATGTCCCTAGTAAGCCTCTAGTTGACTAGCCGTTGTGATCAATAGATAGTCATGGTTTCGACTATGGACATTGGATGTCGTTGATAACGGGATCACATCATTAGGAGAATGATGTGATGGACAAGACAATCATAAGCATAGCATAAAAGATCGTATAGTTCGTTTGCTAGAAGCTTTGCCAATGTCAAGTATCTCTTCCTTCGACCATGAGATCGTGTAACTCCGGTTACCGTAGGAGTGCCTTGGGTGTATCAAACGTCACAACGTAATCGGGTGACTATAAAGGTGCATTACGGTATCTCCGAAAGTATCATTGGGTTGACACTAATCGAGGCTGGATTTGTCACTCCGTATGACGGAGAGGTATCTCTGGGCCCACTCGGTAATGCATCATCATAATGAGCTCAAAGTGACCAAGGTGTTGTACGGGATCATGCATTACTGATGCGAGTAAAGTGACTTGCGATAACGAGACCGAACAAAGTATTGGGATACCGACGATCGGGTCTCGGGCAAGTAACGTATCGATTGACAAAGGAATTGCATACGAGGTTTGATCGAATCCTCGACATCGTGGTTCAACCGATGAAATCATCGAGGAGCATGTAGAAGCCAACATGGATATCGAGATCCGCTGTTGGTTATTGCCCGAGGGTCGTCTCGGTCATGTCTGCGTGTCTCCGAACCCGTAGGGTCTACACATAAGGTTCGGTGGCGCTAGGGTTAGTAGGAAGTCAAGTATGTGACCACCGAACGTTGTTGAGTCCGGATGAGATCCGGACGTCACGAGGAGTTCGGAAGGTCCGGAGGTAAAGAATAATATATAGGAAGTGGTGTTTGACCATCGGAAAGTTTGGGGTTCTGGCAAAAATCTGGGACCACCGGAAGGGTCCCGAGGTCCACCGGTGGGGCCACCTATCCGGAGGGCCCCATGGGCTGAGAGGGAAGGAACTAGCCCACAAGGGGCTGGTGCGCCTAGGGTCCACCCTGCGCCTAGGGTTGAAACCCTAGGGGTGGGGCGCCCCTTGGCAGGGGGGCACTCCACCCCCTTGGCGCCGCCCCAGAGATTGGATCTCGGGGCCGCCACCCCTGGGGGCCTATATAAAGGGGGAGGGAGGGGGCTGCTGTACACAACTCCCAAGGCGCAGCCCTCCCTCCCAACACATCTCCTCCTCCGTAAGAGCTCGGCGAAGCCTGCAGCCGATCTTGCTTCTCCACCATCACCACGCCGTCGTCTGCCGGTGAAGCTGTCTTCCTCAACCTCTCCTTCCCCTTGCTGGATCAAGAAGGAGGAGACGTCGCTCGTCCCGTCGTGTGTTGAACGCGGAGGTGCTGTCCGTTCAAAGACTTGGCATCGGTGATCTGAATCACGTTCGAGTGCGACTCCATCATCACCTTGCAAGCTTCGCACGCGATCTACAAGTGGTATGTAGATGCAAACTCTCTCCCGTTACTCGTTGCTTAGATGAACTCATAGATGGATCTTGGTGAAGCCGTAGGAAAAATTTTAATTTTCTGCAACGTTCCCCAACAGCACAAAGGTCTTGCATATGCATGGGAATAATCAGGGTCTGACCATCTTTTTGATACTTATAAATTGTGTATATAGCCCACAGAATATATTCAGCTAGGTTTGGTTTTGATATATTCTTATCTTCTGCTTATTGACGGTGCAGCTTAATAAGGTTGGACACGTGCCTACAAGGGTCAAAAGGTTGACTATTTGAATTTGGTTACAGGGGCCCGACAATAGATTATAAGCTCCATATTGTGTGTGTGTGTGTGTGTGTGTGTGTGTGTGTGTGTGTGTGTGTGTGTGTGTGTGTGTGTGTGTGTGTGTGTGATTTCACATATGTAACTACAATTCTACATGTGTTCGCGAACCAACCTAGTTCTTCCCACCAAGCTCCATCGGTGAGATCATACACTCTCCATCCTCTGTGTGTCGCTCTGGCGCCCGACTGCGGGGAGAGGAGTTCTGGTGCCGCGGTCCAGCTAGTACTTTAGGTTAGGTTTTTTTCTCTCATGGGGACGACGTTGTGGCGGATAGCAAGCTTCATGTTCTAGCTGGTCTTTTGGGCTCCAATCCTCATGAGTTTGTTTGTCGGGACAATGTTGACGGGGCTATAGTGTAGACTCATGGCATCTCCTTGGGATGATGACATTAGGGTTTCCCGTTGTACCTACAAGACGACGAGTTTTGGTGTCATGCACTTCAGATCAATTCAATGGTTCAACATAGACAACTGTAGCTCTAGGGCATTGGTCCTTCGTGGAAACTGCACGAAAAAAAATTCCCAACTGACCTCAACAAGGTCATGTCGGCTCCGGTAAGCGAGCGGCAGTTGCGGCACGTCCACAGCTTCTTCTAGCCGAAGCAGTGGTTTTTCAGTGGTCCAAGAACCTTGGTTTAATTTGTATTATGTGTGTGATACTTTGTACTTTTGGTGAACCTTGATAATAGACTTGGATCTTTCCGCAAAAGAAAACACTTTTCTAGGTTCTATGTGCCTCTTTTACTCCCTCATTTCCAAAATACATGACACTTTAGATATGGACATTGCCTCCAATATGCAGTAGATGGTTGAGTTTAAATATATACACTATCACAAAATAGAAAAAAACATTTTTAATCATTTTCATGAAAAGTTTAATAGTACAATTTCTACATACCATACCAAATCTAAATAAGTTTTAATTAATTGTCTAAGCTAGAGAAGTTTGATTGCATGTTTTCTAGTTAACAAGGTTTTTTCGGCCGATTTGACCACTGAGAAAATTTTCTACGGTTCTAATTTATTTGAATGAATTTGAATTTAACTGTTTAGAACGGAAGCAAAGCTTGCTAACCACACGAGGAAAAATAGATTTGTTTGTCCTTTCAAATTGGTGCAAAGACAAAAATGGGGTGCCAAATTAGAATTTCATACCAGAAATATAGTGTGAAGTGGTCAAATTTCTTAAATACAACGAGCAAGTGTAGTTTGGGTGGAGGTGGCTAAATCCTTAGCACAGCAATGATCAAATCTCTGGTTTGAGATCTTGCCTGGCCATGGTGGATTTTTATTTTATAATAGTAGTTAATGTACTAACACTAGCAAGGTGTCAGTGATGCAGAGACTGGAGGATTGAACTCTTTGTCAAGAAAAATTGCGAGGTGATAGAGAAGACTCTGAATTTCAAAACTATGTGACTCTAGTCTTCAATTCGCATTCGCAAATATAGCGATGTGTGTTTCCGTCCTACTCCCTCCGTTCCTAAATATAAGTCTTTCTAAGATTTCAATATGGGCTACATGCGGAGCAAAATGAGTGAATCTACACTCTAAACTACGTCTATATACATCTGTATGTAGTTCATAGTGAAATCTCTAGAAAGACTTATACTCCCCCCGTTCCTAAATATTCGTCTTTCTAGAGATTTCGACAAATGACTACTCCCTCCGTTCTAAAATAGATGACCCAACTTTGTACTAACTTTGTATTAAAGTTAGTACAAAGTTGGGTCATCTATTTTGGAACGGAGGAAGTACATACGGAGCAAAATGAGTGAATCTACACTCTAAAATATGTCTATATACATCCGTATGTGGTACCATTAGAAATCTTTAAAAGGACAGATATTTAGGAAGGGGGGGAGTATTTAGGAACGGGGTACTTGGTAATTTCTCCCAAAAAAACTGCGAACTCATGATAAATGATGATATTAATTGATTTCTTTGCAAGTAATAAAGTGATGAATGTAACTTTTAAATTGAAGATAAAATATGGAACTTGATTGATTTGTTACTTTGAGCGTTTATATTTGCCTTAGAAATTATTCCGAGTTTTGAACGTTTTTTAAAGAAAAAAACAATGCTCCCTCCGATTCATATTACTGTCGCTCACTTAGTACATCGGTTTGATCTAGCACAATCCAGGTCTCACCACGAAGACCGTACATCGGTTTGACTTGTCAGTTGTCACGAACAGATAGGAGAGCTTGCCGTAATTATTGAGCTGCAGAGGGCAGAGGTGGGGTGGTTTCATAGCAGAAACTGCGTTCGGCTAATGTCGAACTTGTCCGAAGAAGTCAGCTGCGGCTCCTGCACGCCGCTGAAGTTGACCACCTTGCGGACGAGCGAGCAGACGGGCGCGGGGAGCTTGCAGTTGATCCGGCCGTTGGCGTTGCGCTCGCGGATGATGGCCTTTATCGTCGCCAGCAGCTGCGCGTAGGTGGGCGTCCGCTGCGCGAACAGCGCCGCCGTGAAGAAGCTGTACGTCAGGGCCCCCATGCCCACGAGCTCGTCGCCGATCCCGTCCGTCGACGTCTGGGTGTCGGCGCAGCCGCTGATCAGGACCGCCTGCCCGCCGCTCGTTCTCTTCCAGGCGCCGTTCGGAGCGCTCTGGTCCGTCCACTCAGATTCCCCGTTCCTCAAAAATGGTAAAACAATGGCATCACTAATCGATTATTAGTACGTGCGGTGCGGAGGATTAAGGGGAAAAGGTTGTACTTTTTGATCTTGCAGAGGTTGGGGAGATCGAGCACGGTGCCGCTGTGGCAGGCGTCGACGACGGCGTGGAGCCTGACGCCGTGCACGAGCGGCCGGACCAGGGCCGCGTTGATCTCGTCGTCCCGGATGTCGCTGCCGTAGTCGTCCGGGTCCGAGTCGAGCGGGCAGAGCACCTCGTCCTTCCCGTCCCGCTCGTCGCCGTCCTCGTCGCGCACCTGGTCGCCGTGGCCGGAGAAGTGGAACACGAGGGAGTCGCCAGAGCTGCAGCCGTGCACGAGCCACCGCATCGCCAGCAGGATGTTGGACTTGGTCGGCGTCCTGTACGGGTCGCGCTCCTCATCTGGCAACCAGCGCAAGCTCAACGATCAGACAAGCAAATGCGTACGTAGGTTGTGGGTGTTCGTCCGTCGTTACCGGTGAGGACGAGGATGCACTGGCTTGGAAACCCGTACTTCTGCGTGAGCAGGAAGCTCATGCTCTTGACGTCGGTGACGGGGCCGCTCAGCTCAGGGAGATGCGTGCCCGCGTAGCTGATGCCTACCAGGAGGGCGCGCTTGTCGGCGTGGACTCTGGGGTAGCCCGCCTCCCGCAACCTCGGCGGTGTTGCCGGCCTCGTGCGGCCGCCGCCCGCCATGTTGCTGATCATGTTCACGACTAAGCCGACGGCGCCGTGCCGCCGCCCGACGCGCGTCACCCCGCGGCAATGCGCGCAATGCACAGCGCGTGCTCCCCACGGGATGGACACGCCCTCGCCGCAGTGACCACACTCCATGCCTTGGCTTGTATGTATTGCTTCCTCTGCCTTGGTGTTGCGTGCATCTCTCTTCTCAACTCCATGCCCCTTTTTATAGTGCTAAATCGAGCCGGCAAAAGGCCATGATTTGAGTGAACATCAAGCATTTTTGCAGGAATGGTTGGAGACTCGCATGCATTGTAGCACCATGAACATTAATTAACTGCGTGGAGGAGTAAGTGGGCATATGATTCTAGCAATCACATGATGATATAAAGAAACAACAGCGCAGCATCCATATTTTCTAGTGGGGCATGAGAGGACCAAGATTCGGAACCGTCCAAACCGCGTGGTCCGGACGTGTTTTGTCATCAACGCTAACACACAGTCCTGTGTCAATCCACTCAGCGCCCAAGACATTTTTCCCCTTTGAATCGAAAGCGAACCGAGGGGGGGGGGAGGCTGCTTTGTGGGTGTCCAGACCGCTGCTACGCTCGCTTCTGACAAACCTGGCCCTGCCAAAACCCTCTCCCTCGCCCACGTTCTTTCACGCCCGAAGCCAGCTGCCTGCATTCATGCCGCTCCGCATAAAACACCGGCAAGAGCGGAGGTGACCTTTCGCTGGCACCAACACTGAAGCGCCTCGCCGGCCGAGGACGCCGCCCGTGCCGCGTCCCCAGTGTTCACGCCAGTTTAATGCCAGAGAGGCATTTACTGGGCGGGACTGATAATTACCATGCCCGTTCAATGACCGTCCTGCTGTATGTTGTCATTAAACAGGCTGGCCGACTAAGATATCAACTCTGGCGCCCGCGCGTTCATGCACGCGGACGCTTGGCCTCACTGGTATCGTTTAATGGTGGACACACCTGGCTCAAACCACACCACAACCCATCCGCTCCACATGTTCCTCCGGTGCACAATATCCGTCATGACCCCGAGCAGGAACTCTTTGTAGGAGAGCCTCTCGACGGAGCAGAAACACGAGGCGGCAGCAAGGATCGCCCTTGCGAACACCTAGAAAAGCCTTCGTGCTAGACAGATAGAGACCGACATGCTGGCCAGCTCTCTGTATGTCTCTGACAATGACCCCATGATGGCGACTGGCTACAGACGATTCCACACCACAGCCCACGCCGATGCATGCCAGCTTGACGATGGAGCAGGCACATGCCCACTCACATGCATCCATGGTAGAGGAGCAGCCGACACATGTGCTTATGTCATTGTTCCTTATGTCATTGTTTTGACATGCACAGGAGGAGCAGTGGTACAATATGTTCCTCCTCGAGCAGCACCGGCCGGCGGAGGGCCAGATCTATGAAGAGCGCACGAGCAAGAAGCCATGGCGGCCATGGATGCGGCAAACCCCAACTTCATAGTCGGGCAACAGGCTCTCCACGAGGCCGCCCGCAATCAAGCCGTCGGTTGCAACATAAAGACGGCACAACCAGACACAGAAGCGACGCTGGCGGCGCAGGCGATCGCGGACTAGAACGTCGTCAACTCCTCGTACTACGCGTAGCCAAACGTTGTTTGGCTACGCCGGTGGGGCGACAAGCGTGCCGGCCCCTCCACTTCCATCGTGGACCTCACGTCCACCAGCGACAGACATCTCGCGGACTCTGACGAGGATGAGTAGGGCATGGGAGGCGGCGGGGCCTCGAGTCCCTAGTGGGCCGGTCCGTCTCCCATGTTCTACTCTTTCTCGCCAGTGACCGCACCTTCACTTCGTGGGTCTTATCTCCACTGCTCATGGAGACGGTGAGATGAGCCAGGTGATCGTTGGAAGGGAATATCAAGGATATGGGGATGGCCGTTGCAGTAGGCTAGGTTTAGGTCCGGTCGCTTTTTAAATTAAAATATGACAAATATGTAAAGAACGTGTTCCGGTTTAGATGAAAATTATTCGGTTTGCATGTAATTCGTCCGGTTTGTTGAAATCCGGTTTGAAATGTATGTGGCTATAGTTGATCTCATAGTTGAATGGTCGGCTTCTACATTAGTGTCCGCGAACCTAATATGCAAAGTACACTGAGACATAGCGAATATATGATTACAATGGGCAGTAGGAGTGATACATAATTTGCAAGCTAGGTTCTCCGCCTAGTTTAGCTTCTACTCGTATCATTGCAAGCACTATCCCATTATTTGCTAGTTTGTGGGAGGTGCAGATTAGGAGGAATATGATTCATCTTCTTCTACACAAGGTAGTGGATATGAATTTTATAATTTGGAAGGTGAACAGAAACGTGATGGAATTAACGAGAATAGATGTATACCTCACGAGCATAGACCAATGCCAGAACACTTTCTTTTTTCCCCGTTCACCATAACACTAATTTGGGCATGGCGGGTCCTCACTTTTCCGGATTCTGATTGTAGAGATTATGGCAGATCCGTGACATAACCATGGTGCTCTTTTAACATATTTAAAGTGGTAAATCTTGCAAATAATTTGTCAATTTTTTGATTTAATCATAACTTTATTATTGATGCACCTATTAGCAAAATCCTAATAAAAAAATTGAGGGGCCATGAAAAGGTGCAATTCATTTGTTAGCAATAGGATTGTCACAAAAGCACATCGGTCAACACATAGTAACATTTGGAGAGGCTGATGGTGACAATTTATTACAGCTAAAGCTTTCCCTATTGTTTTATTCAAAGTTTATACTACATCGGTAGATTTGCTTGTTTCATATTCGGTTTACACTTTGTCTCAAATGAGAACAATATTTTGGTTTCAGAGACATGAAGCCAAGGTTTAAATCTTTTGAGGAAGCCCGTGCTAGCACAACAACTTATTTGGAAAATGAATTAAAAATAATACAAAAATGAATAAATACATTGCCGAATTGGGTGAGGGCTTCAAACCTGAACCAATCTATTCAACTTGGTCCTAATGACAAAAGGCTATCACATCAGTCACCTCGAGCTGATTCATTAAACTATTAGAAGATGAATACCGGCTCAAAATTTCAAGTTAAGACATTTTTAGGAGCACAATTAAGACATTCTTGAAGGCGGTAATTCTATCAAAACTACAACAAAGACATCAAGTGTTGGGGTAGCGAGGAAATTCAAAGATTGATGCATGCAAAATCAATGAAGACAAATGCCGCAATACGCACAAGGGTAACACATCAGAAGTTACTTTTGAAGAGTTACTCACTAAATATCAAAAGGAGAGTGGAACACAAAAATGCTTATCTGCCAAGTAATGCAAAGAATTCAAAGTCACCTCCAAAGCACAAGTTTGAAAACCGGGATTAGCGAAGGGAGAAGTTCAATGCAGAAACTTCGTACCCTCCTTTTGGGTCGCCAATGGCAGTTTCATGGACACTTCATTATGCTATTTTTATCCATATTCATCATGGGACATGTAGGATTCAAGGCCACATTTTCCATCACATTTTAGACATCTCAACTAGATTATGTGGCTCCAATAAGATCAACACTTGAGGAACGATCACATGTGAAATACCATTTCAATCAAAAAGAATTGTTCCGGAGCTCAAGGAAAAAGAAAGAGGTGATCAATCAAGTTTATCAGATAAAAAAGATGGTCGTAAGAGTGCCACTTCATATTTGTTGTTAAATGGTAAAATCCAATCAAGGTGGTGGCATCTACTATATCACTAAGCTCCCTAGGGGTAAAAGGCCTCACAATAAATTAAGGTGTCTAATTAGATTTGAGTCACCCGATTTTGACCAAGTCAAAAATTTCTCAATGCTCTCATTCAGTTCTTTTATACTATACACTATGCTTCCTAATTATTAGGTCCTCACAATTAATTGAGGCCTTCAGTTTAAAACTTAGTCACCTGATTTTGACCGGGTCAATAATTTCTCAAGGAGCTCCCCCATTCACCATATTCCCTGATTTTGAAGCTCTTTTATTCGATTGAGATATTCAATTTTGAATTTGGCTTATGATTTTGATCGGGCCAACGATTTTGATCGGGCCAACGATTTTTCAAATCAATCAACACCAACTTGCTATAAAAGCATATCAACCCCATGCACCCTCTTACCACCTAGAAAAAAGAAGTGTCATCATGTGATGATACTATAACATCAATATAGTACATGTAACCACCGACGTAGAAATTTACCTACAAAAGTATGAGTTGATTAGCGCATAACACAGAATCACACCATAAAAGGCCCACCAAATATCCACATTATAAATAAACATAAAACACACTCCATCTCTCCCATTCGCGAAGCTAAATATTTCATTAGTTTCAAAATACAAGGGGTGTTAGTTCTTTGGAAAGTCAAATTTCTTTAACTTTGACCAAGTTTAGAACCAAAAATATCTGCATCCACAATATTAAACCAAAAAATTATGGAAATTCGTTTCATAATGAATCTAATAACACCAATTTGATATTATGAATTTTGATATATTTCTTTATAAATTTGAACGAAGTTAAAGAGGTTGAATTTTTCAAAAAAGTAATACACCTTATATTTTAAAACAAAGTGAGTATTTTTTTAAGAACCTCAACAACACCAACAACGCAACAAAGCGCGCCCAATCCTTCTAGTTTGCTACTAAAGGTAAAGAGGCAAAGCAATCAATCGTTGAACATCAAAGTGCCAAATCAGCCAAAGGAACTTGAAAGTGGCCAAGATCAAGGAAGAATTGCCAATGTTTAGAACAAGATTATAGTCGGGATGTTGAAGTCTACTACACAACCTTATTCTTGTAGACTTGGTTGGGCCTTCAAGCGCAGAGTTTTGGAGGACACCAACAAATTTCCCTCAAGTGGATGACCTAAGTGTACAATCCGTGGGAGGTGTAGAATGAAGATGGTTCTCTCTCAAACAATCCCGCAATCAAATACAAAGAGTCTCTTGTGTCCCCAACACACCCAATACAATTGTCATTTGTACAAGTGCACTAGTTCGGTGAAGAGGTGATGATAGACGTGTAATATGGATGGTAGAAATAGGTTTTTGATTTCTGAACAAATAAATAAGCAAGGTAGCAAGTAACAAAAGTGAGCTAAACGGTGTCTCAATGCTTAGAAATAAGGCCTAGGGTTCATACTTTCACTAGTGCAATATCTCAACATCATTAACATTACTGAATCACATAAAAATCCCTCAAAGTGAGGCAATGAATCACTCCAAAGTCTCTATTCCTATCGAAGAAAGTATGATGAAATCATGTAGGTAGTAAACCACCTCAAAGTTGTGTTTCCAGTCAATCTATTGAATGAACTACTCACACACCACCATGAAGGCAAGAAAGATAATGAAGATGGCCTCCGTGGTGGCTTCTCCCTACGGTAGGGTGCCGAAAAAGGCCTCCAAATGAGATCGCTTTAGAACAAAGGCTTGCAGTGGTGGAGTAAAAGTTCTAGGTTTCTTTCTTGGGGGAGGGGTCTCATTTTATAGGATTTTCAGCATTGGAATCACACCAAAAGGAGTTACGAGGGACCCACAAGCTTAGATGGCCCTCCCGACCCCTAGGGCGTGCCATGTGAATTTGTGGCCGCCTCGTGGATCTTTTGGTCCTTCCCCGAAGCTTCGGGGGTCTCTTACGTTTGACAAAAAACTTCGTAAATTTTTATTGCATTTAGACTTCGTTTGGTATGACTGTAAAACAAAGAAAATGAAAAAACACAGGAACTTTTGAGCATGTGTATAGAAAATATTAATCAAGCATTTGAAAAACATTAAGTCTGTATAGAACAAAATTTACCATGTATTAAAAAAATTACGGGAAATTTTGAGCATGTGTATGAAAATGTTAATCAAGCATTTGAAAAGAATATTGAACAAGTAATTGGAAAATTGTTAATCATACCATGTATTGAAAAAATGATGGGAAAACTTGATCATGTATATAAAAATGTTAAAAAAGCATTTGAAAAATAACTTCGCCGATGTCTTGTAGGCATAGCCGGTCCCAAGCATGGGTAAAGGAGGAGGGGTGTGATAGGCTTGGCGAACCAACATAAAAACTAGGCGGTCTTATAGGTATGAAACCCGTTTGAGCGAGAGTAGTACTAGAATGGGCGACCTCCTGGGAAGTCCTCGTGAAAGGGTTTCATATCTAAGGTTTGTGATAAGCTTGGCGAGCCAATATGAAAACTAGCCAGCCTTTGGGTACGAAACCCATTTGGGCAAGAGTAGTACTAGGACGGGTGACCTCCTGTGAAGTCCTCGTGAAAGGGTTTCATATCTAGCCAACCCGAACTTGTTTGGGATAAAAGACTTCGTAAGTAAGTAAGTGTTTAGAAAAAATGGTGACCATGTGTTTTTTAGATATTGCATTTAAAATTTGTTAATCAAGCATTTGAAAAATGTTAAATATTCATAGAAATAATGTAGACCATGTGTTAGAAAATGTTAATATTGTCTTTAAAAAATATTAATCAAGCATTTGAAAAAGTTTAAAAGTGTATAGAATTTTTTATCATATTTCAAAACATATTAATCTTGTATTTGAAAGATCTTAATCAAGCATTTGACAAAATATTTAAAATGTGTATAGAAAAATGTTTACTATGTATTAAAAAAGTTAAATTTGTATTGAAAAGGTGTTAAACGTGTATTAGAAACATGTTGTTGACATATACAAAAAATGTAGAATAAAAACCAAGAGAAACAAAGAAAAAATGCAAAAAAAGAAACAAAAAAACAAAGAAATAAATCCAAAAAGAATGAAAAAAACAGAGAAGAAAAAGAAAAAAAAAAGTAAACCCGGAGAACACCGGCTTGAGTTGCTTCAAGTAGGGCGCGCTCTTTTACTTATCACGAACTGTAGGCAGGCGCGGTGGCTAGCAGTATTGGTTATTATTTTTTTTGTTGGCTATCTTCGGCAAACCCTATTGGACGCTCATTAGCGTCAGATCGTTGTGGTTTCGCTGAGGCAAGCCTCCGATTGGGCCTGCCCACGTACGGGATTCGTTCGCTGCTGCTTCCGTCTCTGTTCTTTGTGGGTTGTTTTTTCGTTTTCTTATATGTTTTTTTGCTTCCAGTTTTTTCACTCTTTTTGTCCATTTCCAGTTGTTTTGTTCCGGTTTTTATGTTTTGTTTCCTTTTTCTTTTATTTTCTTATTTTATGTTTCCTTTTTTATTTTCTGTTTCTGTTTTCTTCTCTTTATTTATTACATAAAGTTCACCGTGTATTATGAAAATCTTCGTCGTATTAAGAAAATGTTCATCATATATTATGTAATAGTTCACCTAGCATTATAAAAATGTTCACCGTATGTTATGAAATTGTTTAGCATATTTAAAATTTATTCATTGCGTATTTAAAAATTGTTCATCATGCATTAAAAAATTGTTCGACACATACTACAAATGTTCATTTGTGTATTTGAAATTTCTTCAGTGTTTGTTTCCAAAAAAAGGTTCACCGTCTCTTAAATTTTGTTCAACTTATATTATAAAAAAATGATTTCTTTGGAAAAAAGGATTTTGCCGCCGGCTTATACATACTTTAAGACTCGCCCTGCGTTAACACCGTTGTTGGTTGCTAGCTCGGTTGGCTTGGCACGCTAGAATCATGTAGTACTCCCTTCGTCCCAAAATAAGTGTCTTGAGCTTAGTACAAATTTATATTAAAACTAGTACAAAGTTGAGACACTTATTTTGGGACGGAGGGAGTATGAGGTTAGGAGTTGGATCCTCGTGTGCGCTTCTTTAACACCCACGAAAACCTCAACACAAGACTTTCTATGTACTCGCTTAATGTGTGATATTGTCGCCGCGGTTCTGTCGCGAGGGGAGCACGTCGATCGGACGATTAGAAGGGGCCAGATCGTGTGGCTGGCGAGGCCACCGATCTGATCTGCCACCTATCCACCGGCGCCTAGCGCCAGCTCACAAAAAGCAACAAAGAAAATGAGTACTTTTTTGAGAGAGAGAGAGAGAGAAAGAAAAGGAGAACTTATACTACGTGACAAATTTTGTGACCGGAGCGAACGAGGATCTTGAGCACAACGGCATCCGCACGAGGCGACGCCCGCCGAGCGCCCGGCGGAGTCCTAATCCAACCCGACTATCGATCCAAGCAAAATCTACATGCTGCCGATCAGATCATCATAGCGCTAAGCCCGCGGCCTCCAAACCCTCGTCACCCAAGCTTCGCCTCGCCTCGCCTCGCCACACCCCGCCGCGCGCCCCGTTACCGAATCCAAAACCCCTCGGCGCCGGCGGCGGGCTCGCCCGCCATGGCCAGCGACGACGAGTGCTACGACTACGAGTACGACTACGACGAAGACGACGGCGACGACGAGGAGGAGGCGATGGAGGCCGACGAGGAGGGCCTGGTCGAGGACGACACGCCGATGCCGGATCGCCCCGCCGATTGCTGGGTAAGTAGCAAGCCCGTCGACCGACGCAGAGGGGCCAGCCGCCCATTGCGCCCCGGGTTACTGCCCGACTGAATCTTTACCAAACCGATCCAAGAGAAGAAGGAAAAAATCGAAGGCAAGCAATTAGGGTCCTGGGGTTTGCGCGGAATCTCTGTTTTTCTCCTAATTAATCGGTGGGATTAACGTTGAGGCTTCCATAAACTCTTGCCCGATCGGCTTCCGGCGGGCGATTGCGGTATGGTTTTATTGCGCCCACTGGCTTCGATCTGAATTCAAATGCAATGCAGGTTTATGTACTGATAAAAGAGGAGGGCGTCGTTAACGACAATATATTAATAGATTGCTTTGAATTTTAGTCTTTAGCAGCAAGATATTTAGTTCAGCACAATTTTCATCTATTTGCTCTCGATCGCTGTCAAGGTATTTTCAAAGGAATTTGGATTACAATAGTCCATATGAGTTTCTTTTCTTCTTGTAGAAGCCCTTTGGATCACATGAATCCTATAATATCCCGGCAAACGGCTCGGCACATTGGAATTTTGGAGAAATCATAAAACGGCTCGGCTTTCACTTGAGCAGACTCCCTCTGTGCTTTGCATGGGCTTTCTTTCTTATCAATGTAAAATTTGTTTGGACAATACAGAAATTCTCCTTGACACTGACTGTCAGATTGCTGTGGTTGCAATAACCTAGTCTTAAGTTTTGAAGACTCATTTTTTCCCGAGTGGTTTGCTTTAGTTGGATTAGCCAATATTTATTCTGCTGTTTTACTGTAAATCAGAAGATGCACTACTGAACTACTCTTCCATCTGTTATTGCAGGCAATTACACAAGAGTCTCTTTCCACTGCACAGGTAACTAGAGTCACTATACTAGCACTGCTTGGAGTTCAGATTATACATGTCTCCCAACTGTGATCAGACGAGTAATGTACTATATTCTCTTTGGTTCTCTACCTACAGCAACAAGATCTATCCATGGTGATGACCTTGCTAACCGTCAAGCAGCACAATGCTCGCGCTCTCCTCATCCACCATCGGTGGAAGATAGACTGCATCTACGACCACCTCGACAGGAAGGGGCGAGACCGCATGTTCAGGGAGGCAGGCATCGTGCTTCAGGAGAATATCAACGGCAAGGCGCTGGCGCCGCCCTCAAGAGTGGTCAACTGCATGGTGTGCTTTGATGAATTCTCTGTGGGTGCCGTCTCCACCATGGAATGCGGCCATTATTTCTGCAATGACTGTGAGTTTTCTTCCCCTTCACAATGTTAATCTTGTTATCTTTACAGTTTAACTTATTAAGAACTCTTTTCCTAGTATTTAGGGCTAGCATTTTACCAACTAAGGTATATATACACTTGACATGCACAATTTAATTGTCATGTATGGACACAGCAAATCCAAATCGTACGAGCAAAATTTGTGGAAATACAATCGTAGAATAATAATTTCAGCAGTGTACTTTATTGAGTTATAATAAGGTCAAACACACAATTCTTTAGCCCGAGTTAGCCAAGCAAATTTTCCACTCTATTGCAAAATGCAGTTGCTCCAAAGGTTTGAATTTGTTAATGGATTATATATTTCTTAGTAGCATATGAGAAATTTATTTCTAATTGACTAGGTTGCGCATCGTCAGTCCTAAAAATGTACAAAAAAGAGTTTGTGCAACATCAAGTTGCACATTTTGTAAATCCAATATAGTTGCACAGAGTTTCTAAGATGGGATAAAGTGTAGTTTGCAACCCCGCGTCCATTTGAAAGTGCACATTTTTTTTCTTCGAAACTAGGCCCTGAAGGATCTCGATTTCTTAAAAAGGAAAAATAGAGTTGCCCGGTTAATTAGCACATTACACATAATACTAGACAAACCTAACCCTCAAGTAGCAAAATGGGGTTTTATGACATGGTGCCCGTCACCGGCGGAGCTTGAAGCAAATAGTTGGGCAGGGCAGACTGAAGGAAATTGCTCCTGGCTTGGTGTTCCATGTTCCATGGCCCAGCACTCGTTTTCTCATGGGCTGGACAGGCCACGACATGGACTAGTCCTTATGTAGCGTCAGCACCAGTGCCCACGTGTCTACCGCATTATCTTCATATTGGTAAAAAATAGAAATAATTTTAAAAATGTCGGGTTTTAAAATCCTATCTTTTCAGAACTACACAAAATGTCATAAATTTTTAATCACATGACTTCAGTTTTGAGAATTATGAGGAACTCCAAATTTCCCGCGGAATTTAATCTCACGACCATTTCCCCAAAAGAAATTCGAGCTTCCCAGAAATTTTAAATTTTAAAAGTTAGTACCACATTCCAATGATGTGATTGTAGATACTTGAATGTTAGATTTGTCTGACTTTATCATTCGAACGTGTATGCATTTGCGTGTGCAAGAAGCACACTTTTCCTACAAAATATGCATCTACTCCCTCCGTCCGGAAATACTTGTCCTAGAAATGATTGTATCTAGACTTATCATTTTATCCATTTCTAAGACAAATATTTCCGGACGGAGGGAGTATCTGGTTTCCATTAGATAAATAATCCCGTTTTCATGACCTTTGATTGAGAAACTAGACTTTCTTTGCCGAGTGAGAGGCACTTGTGTGATCTGCAAGGATAATCAATCAATCCTTATTGGTGTCGTTTTCTTATCTTACTTTGTGCGTCGTGCAGGTTGGACGGAGCACTTCAAGGCGTGTGTGGAGAGCGGCAAGAAGCAGATCCGGTGCATGGGGGTGAAGTGCCCGGTGGTGTGCGACGAGGCCGTGGTGCAGCAGCTCCTCGCCGGCAAGTACCCCGACGTGGCCAGGCGCTTCGACCGCTTCCTCCTCGAGTCATACCTCGAGAACAACGACTCGGTCAAGTGGTGCCCGAGCGTCCCGCACTGCGGCCGCGCGATCCGCGTGGGCGCCGGCGAGCGCTACACGGAGGTGGAGTGCCCCTGCGGCCTGGGCTTCTGCTTCGCGTGCGCGGCCCGCGCGCACTCGCCGTGCCCCTGCACCATGTGGGACATGTGGGAGGTCAAGTGCAACGGCGAGTCGGAGACCGTCAACTGGATCCTCGCCAACACCAAGAGCTGCCCCAAGTGCTTCAACCCCATCGTCAAGGACGGCGGCTGCAACCTCGTCACCTGCAAGTGCGGCCAGCATCTATGGTAAGTAACCACCAATTCATTTATCTCCATCTCGATCCATCCATGGCTAGCTTCTTGGCGTGATGGATCCATCACTAGCTAGCTTGGCTTTCTGAACCTCCTGAATCCATGGATGCAGTTGGAAGTGCGGCGGCGCCACGGGGCGCGCGCACGACTGGGACAGCATCGTCGGCCACAGCTGCAACCGCTTCGTCGGGGAGGAGAAGAAGAAGGTGGACAACGCCAAGCGCAACCTGCACCGCTACACGCACTACTACGACCGCTTCAAGATCCACGGCGATTCGCACAAGCTGGAGCACGACAAGCTCGGCCCCGCCGTCGACGAGCGGGTGAAGCTGCTGGAGGCGCTGCTGCAGGACCAGCCCCTCCTCCACGACGCCAGCTGGCTCACCGACGCGCACCGCGGCCTCCTGCAGTCGCGCCAGGTGCTCTCGCGCTCCTACGTCTTCGCCTACTACATGTTCGGCGACGACGACAGGGTCCGGACGTGGCCCAAGCACCGCGGCAGCCTGCCCATCGCGCAGGGCCTCTTCGAGAACTACCAGGAGGAGCTGGAGAGCAACGTGGAGCGCCTCTCCAAGCTGCTCGCCACCGAGTACGGGCCGGTGCCCGAGGAGGACGACGTCCGGCGCGACAAGCAGAACGCCATGAACCTCGCCAAGATCGTCCAGACGCGATGCGGGGAGATCTACAAGTGCATCCAGGACGAGCTCCTGCCGCTGCTCCTCGACCCCATGATCATCGCCGCGTACCGGCCCCGCGGCCCCGACAAGGCCAAGGACTTCACCACCACCGCCTGATGAGGAGGGGATTAATTAGCTCCTCCAATTTCTTTTGGCCGCGACGGCCGCTCGCTGTAATGTGCTGCAAGGCAAGGGGTTCATGCCCTGTAGTACGTACTATTGGACAGTCTCTCGTGCGCTGACTGTCTGCGCAGCCACACCAGACATGAAAAAATGGCTTCAGGAAGGCAGCTCGATAGGAGCTGCATGCATATTTTTCCTATTGGAATTTGTGTACTTTATCAGATTCAGAAAGCCCAAAGGGTACTCTGTATACTTTATCAAATTCAAACTGTAAAACCGAAAATGCCACACAGTCACGACGGGGTGTAAATGGGTCGGAAAACACAAAGGGCCGAAAATGGCCTAGAGAAACCACGGGTTGGAAGTTGGCTGAAATGCAGCATGGGCCGTAAAAGTTTGAAAGATGGTACAGGCCGAAACTGATCAAGAGGCACCACGAGGCCACACATGGGCCAAAAGTATCAACCGTTAAGGGACTAGATGAGTTATGAACCTAAATATGTTTTTTTTGCGGAGGGTAAAACTTTATTGATTACCCAGGAATAAGGTCTTGCTTAAAGAGATCCGGCACATCGCCAGGACCAGAACCGAGCCACACAGCAGTGCGCTCTTCTACTCTACCAAAGTTTGCAAGGAAATGACTGACTTTATTTTGGTCTCGAGATATGTGAGCTAGTCTCACTTCTCGTTCTCCATACATGAGGCGCTTGGTTTGATCTATCAACATAGCATATCGGGATCGATCAACAGAGATGCTCCTCAGCATATTGATGCCCAAAAGGCAGTCGGTCTCAAACTCCACCGGCATCGGCGTCCACTGGAGTGCCAAATTTAGGCCCTCCATACATGCGGCCACTCGCCTCCAATGCATCTGCGCAAGAGCGCGATTGGCGGCATGACGAGAAGATGATCCTGCCGTGTTGTCCGGAGCACCATGCCCGCACCAGCCGAACCCGTTGTTGGGCGAAGGACCCATCGGCGTTGAGTTTGGCCCACCACGGGGGTGGGGACCATTCGACCGGGTCGAGCCGCTCTCCGGATGTGAGTTGGTGCCGACGATTGCGGCACCCTCCCGCTTGCTTGCCCTTCACGGGTCCGCTTGAGCCGATTACGTACCGATGATGGATTCCACGTAGCTCTCGAAGCGGCGAAACCTCGGCCGGCGGCTTCTTGTCGTGGGTGATTTCATTCCGAACGTGCCAGCAGCGCCATAGTAGCATCATCAGTTCCATTCGTTCCTGGTCCGGGAGATCGCAGAGACTTTGGGCGAGCCACTCCGGCCCCGTTCTCCTGAATGACCGCACCCCGGGGATGCGCCAGAGTTCTTCCATAGCTTGCCATAGCCCGACGGCCCGTGGACACCTGCAAAACGCATGAAATGTATCCTCCGGCTCGGAAGCACAGAGAGGGCACAAGTCAGAAACTTCGAGGCCCCGGCGTTTCTTGTTCACCCAGGTGGGTAGACAATCAGTGACGAGTCTCCAGACGAAGGTGCACACCTTGGGAGGAGCAGGGCACCTCCATATATAAGACCAGACGGCCCGTCGCCCGTCCGGTGCCCTGCTCGCCGCGACTGATGAAGGCCTCAACCGATCCTCCAGAGCTAGTCGATAAGCACTCCGAACAGAGAAGGTGCCACTTCTCTCTGGCGCCCATGCGATAATGTCTTGTCCTAGCCGGGGAGACGTTCTTATTTTTAGTATCTCGTCCGCGTCCACCGGGAGGAAGATTTGGTTGATCACCGCCGTCTTCCAAGCACCATGGTTGTCGATGGGTCGGCAACTCGTCTCGGCTCGCACCCTGCCTGGGTGATGGGTTTCCCGGATCCATTCCTCGGAATCCAGCTATCGCGCCATATACGAATGGATTCGCCGTTCCCCACTCGCCAAATAAGCCCTTGCTTCAACAACTCCAGCCCATGTTGCACCCCTTGCCAAGTAGCAGAAGCTCCCGCCAGAAAGACCGTGTCCTCCAGCTCACCATTTGGGTAGTACCTAGCCTTCAGGAGGCGCGCGCACAAGCTTTCCGGGTTGGACAGCAGCCTCCAAGCTTGCCGAGCCAGTAACGCCTGGTTGAAGAGCCTTAGATCTCGAAAACCGAGACCCCCTTGTGCTTTCGGTTTGATTAGATGTGTCCAAGCTTCCAATGCATTTTCTTCTTGCCCTTCTCTACGCCCCAGTAAAAGTTGCGTATCATCCGCATGAGATCCTCGCAAGTGGAGGCAGGGAGGCGAAATACACTCATAATGTATGTGGGGATCGCCAAGGCCACTGACTTGATCAAGACTTCCCTTCCACTTTGCGCAAGTAATTGTGTGGCGTCCCACTCCACCATCCTCTTGGTAAACTTCTGCTGCAGATTCTGAAACTTATCTTTAGTCATGCGACCGGATGGGGTCGGTAAGCCCAAATAGCGCTCTTCAAAGCTGTGCTGCTGTATCTCCAAAACTTGCTTGACTTCCTCCCGAATATTAGCAGGGCAGTGCTCTCCAAACAAGATGGAGCATTTGTGGGGGTTTATGAGTTGGCCTGTGGCTCGGGCGTAAGAGTTCAGGGCTTGTTTGACGTTGCTTGCTTCAGCCGCTGTCGCTCGAAAGAATAGCAGAGTATCGTCAGCAAACAACAAATGCGAGATGCCAGGAGCCCTTGGGCATACCCTTACGGGTGTGATCTCTTGCGCCTGCACTTTCTGACGTAAAATAGCAGCAAGACCGTCAGCCACGAACAGAAATAAGAAGGGGGAAAGGGGATCTCCCTGCCGAAGCCCGCGCGTCGGTGCAAACGAATCTGAGAGGGTTCCATTGAGGTTTATGCAATACCGAACCGAGGTGACACATGCCATAATCCACTTCACCCATTGGCTCGCAAAACCCATTCTCTGCATCACTTGCTCAAGAAATTCCCAATCCACTCTATCATACGCCTTTGACAAGTCCAACTTGTAAGCACAAAAGCTCCTGTCCGGGTCTTTCTCATGCCGTATATAGTGTGTACATTCGAAAGCTATGAGGGCATTGTCCGTAATGAGCCTCCCGGGGACAAACGCACTCTGTTCCTCCGACACCACGTCGCCAAGGATAGGCCTGAGGCGGTTGACCAGACATTTTGAGATGATTTTGTACACCACATTACAAAGGCTGATGGGCCTAAACTCCGCCATCGTCTTAGGGTTGTCCACTTTTGGGATGAGGACAATCGTAGTGTCATTCACTCCTTCCGGCATAACCCCCGTGTCAAAGAATTTGCGTACTGCAGCAATGATATCGTCCTTAATGATGCTCCAATGGCGCTGGAAGAATCTGGCTGGAAGGCCGTCCGGACCTGGCGCCTTGAGGGGGCCGATCTGAAATAACGCGTCACTTATTTCCTTGTCAGAGAACTGGCCACAAAGCTTTGTGTTCATCTCAGCCGTGATCACCTCTTCAAACAGCGGCACTACAGTCTCAGGGAGCAAGGTGTGGTCAGCTTCAAAGAGATTCCGAAAATAAGCTAATGCCATACCTGACATAATATGGTGAGCAGTTTGTAATCTTCCCTCTGCATCAAGCAGGCCCTTGATTTTGTTCTTGCGTGCTCTCCATCTAGCCTTGCGATGAAAGAACTTAGTATTTCGATCACCATGCTTTAGCCATTCTACTCGCGATCGTTGGAGCCACATCATTTCCTCCTTGTACAAAAGTTCATTCATATGATCTGATTCCTTCCGTATATCATTACGATCTGCATTCATGTTGGTGAGCTCCTCTAATCTTGTTCTGGATTTCTCAATCTCCCTGGTGATATTACCCACCTTTTTGCTGCTCCATCTGTGTAACGCCATCAGCGTCGACCGTAGGGCCGAACTGATATTGCCCCGCTGGCCATCTGCACCGGCTGATTTCCAAGCCGCCTCGACTACCTCCGGCAGTGCCGGTTCCCTTTCCCACATAACCTCGTATCGCCGCGTCTTTCCGGTGCGCACGCGAGTCTCCCTCGCCCATCTTAGTAGAATGGGGCAATGATCCGAGCAAGGGGATGTGAGGTGTGCAACTTCACTCTCCGGGAATTGATCACGCCACTGGCTATCCGCCACCGCCCGGTCCAGCCGCACTTGGACATTGGCGCGTCCACCCCGCTTGTTATCGTATGTGAACGGATGGCCCATAAAACCCAAGTCTGCAAGCTGGCAAAGCTCTAGGCATTCCCTGAAGGCAACCATTTGGTTACGAGGACGGGGGGTCGAGGACAAATGTTCAAAGTCCCACATCGCCTCATTGAAATCCCCTGCCACCAACCAAGGCAAATCAGAGTTTCCTCTAAGTCTGCATAAGCTCTCCCACATGAGGTGTCTATTCTCCACCCTCGGTTCTCCATAAACAAAAGTCACCCGCCAAACCGGTTCATCGTCGGACAGTTTTACGAGAGCATCGATCCATCTTTCATTTAAATCCTCGATGATGACCGTCACGGTTTCATCCCAGTACAGGGATAAGCCGCCACTTTTTCCTTGGCTGCTTACACCATCAAAGCCCTTCAGTCCAAGTCTGTTACGTACTCTCTCCATTTTCTGTTTTGGCTGTCTAGTCTCACATAAAAACACCAATTTCGGGGAATGGGCTCGATAAAGAGCCTGAAGGTCACGAACTGTACGAGAGTTCCCCGCCCCTCGACAGTTCCAGAGTAAGCAACTCATTGCGACTGACGGGGCGCCACACTTGGCCCCGTCAGCTTACCAGCGGCCCCAAGGCTGGTTGCCTCCCGATCCTCCTCACGCTCCATGCTGCTCACCTCGTGATCACCGTGTTGCATCCCTACCTTCCCTCTTTTCTGATCGCCTCCCTCTGACAGATCCTCGAAGGGCACAACTGCATTGCCATCATGCGCAATTAGGTTACATCCCTTCAGGCTTTCCATATGTCTCTTGCCCAGTACTGAATCATTAAAGTCCATTGACTCTCGTGCACTCCCGAACGACACCTCCAAGTTGTCCAAGTCATGCAGTGCCGGAATCATGTCCTCACGCCCTGGTTGAGTATCTCTCTTCACCATCGTGCCACCCTTCTTGATCGCTGCCACCTTTTTTTGCCCCCCGATCGCCTTTTTCCGGGTTTGCTTTGGCGGAGCCCCGATCCCGGTCGCTGATTTAGCTTCGAACTGCTTCTTCACTTGTTGAACCCTACTACACTCTGGTTTCTCTTTCTCCAGCCTCATCCTGAGCCCCTCCACATGCTTTGCCAGTAGGTCGTCCATCTCCTCCGTCCCCACACCTTCAGTATTTTCAAAACCATCATGCGCGTCTACTCTTGTAGGGATCACGGGGTGTTGATGTTGTTGGCTCCTGCTCGTCTCCGATCGCGCCGAGTACTGCGACGCCGATCCCATACTGCCCAGGGAGAAGTCCATCGCCCTACGGGCACGGGGTTGGCCCGGGGATGGGGTGTACACCGGCCTCTGTTCAAATTTCTTGAAAGGGGAGCACCGGAGCGTGGAATCATATCCTTTGGCCGCCATCCCTATTCTTCTCTTTTCGCACGCATCCTTGTCATGTCCCATGAACCCGCAGTGGAAGCAAAAGTGAGGGACTCTCTCATATTTGAGCTTGAAAGTGCTACGCTTGAGCACCCCCTTGGCCTTATATTCCAGGGTTATCTCTTTCTGTAATCGTCTGTTGTATGGCAGCTTGATACGGATGCGCAAGAACTCATTAGTGCCATGGCCGTTCTCAGGGGCATCCACCTCCAGAACTTCCCCTAGTGCACCTCCAACTGCGTTGCCATATGCCCGCGTCTGCTTATTCCACGGTATATCGAAAACCCTCACCCAGACAGGCACTGCGTCCAGCTGAGTCTCCAACGGTCTGGCCTCATTGTCGAACGGTGTGACTAGCAGCGCATCCCCGTCATAGATCCAAGGACCCCCTCTTGCAACAAACTTGTAGTCACCCTCGGAGAAGAATGTGATGGTGTAAAAATTATTCCTGATCGGTTGGAACTCCACCCCGTTCGAGCTGCGGATCTTCTCAAAGTGTTTGGATAGGGTTTTTGCGCTAGGCCGCCTCTGCGACTGTCAGAGCTCATGAGCTTCCACGTCTCCGTCGTTCCCATCCTCCCCTTCCTCCTCCTCCTCGAGGTCAACCGAGACAAAGGCCACATCATCCATGTCCACCTCGCCGTCGATTTGCCTCTCGACATCCTCCGGGAGCCCTCCTTCGCCTGACGGTCCATCCCAATTCCCATCCTCTGAAGCATCCTCCCCTGCCTCCCATCGTTCCGGCCCCTGCCTGACCGCCATGAGCCTGCCAGCACCAGAGGGCTTCGGGTGGGTAGGAGTCTCATCGACTCCCCCGTGATCACCCCCACCCTCCTTGGCCGACGCAGCTCTCTCCATAGAAGGGCGACACCTGAGATGGGGTTGAACGGGAGCAGGATCTGGGTCGATTGGAGGAACCGGGCGTGGTCGAGAGGCTGCTCTATCCGATCTGATCTCTCTATTTGAAAGCCTTTCCCTAGGGTTTTGGCTTCCTTGGGGCGCACGCATCTGTGATCCCTTTGCGGAGCGGATACTCGTAGACACCGAGGACATCGGAGTCGTAGTCCGGGAGGGATTCTCCCGGCGATCCGTGACGCTCCCGTCAGGGAAGGGTACTGGCGGCGGAGGCGGGGAATCGCCAATCGCCATCGCAACCCTAAACCCTAGACGAAGCAGACCGACATCGCATGGTATGAACCTAAATATGTTAGTAACACGGGCGCCCTGAAAATGCTTCCTCGATATCTTTTGTTAGTATGCAGCGATAGTATGTGAGGATTTGGTTTAACAAAGAGTTATGACCCTTAAATATTTATGAAGACATTGAAGAATATGGGATGCCCATTTGAAGCAAATGGAGATCCAAAGTAAAGTTATGACTTTGGTTACTAGTTTATTTTGCTTCTATTTGAGTCAATATGACAAACTGTACTATTGAGGGGGTCAGTGGAAGTCTCAATCCAAACCCAAAATCTTTCATGGAAAACTTCGAGAATGTAAACACAAGTGCATTTGGCTTCAAAGTCCGAGATGTTATTGTTCGAGACTCATTGGTGCAATTGCCTCGCAAAACAACTAGTTGTCTTGCACAACGAGACAAACCACGTGAGAGAGTTGCTTTGAAATCCGGCCGAGCCACGTGTCATGTTGATGACGTGAGTGAGCCTCCAATGTTCATATTGACCCACAAGTTTGCTCCACCAACTATAAAGAGCCCCTTAACTCAACCTTAAACCGGTGGCTGCTTCGCAGAAAATTTAGGACGAGATTATCTGAGCAACCCATGTCTCCCATAGATCTGAGAGAATCCTAGTGAGAAAAAACTCAGAACCTAAAACTATTAAGTGATTGAGCATCATTGTAGAACTTGATCGAAGCTGATCTTAACCTATTACTCTAGCGGATTGTGCATCCACTAGATGTTTAGGCGTTTGTTTTGAGCGTCCAAGGACTCTGTGAAAAACAAGTTTGTGAAGGTCCCAGAAATCTACGTCGAGTGATTGCGTGCAGTGAGAATTGGCTATAGCTCAAGGAGAATAGAACGAAGACTTTGTCTTCTGAGTTCAATCTCACCCCCTTCAACCCGACGTAGAGTTGTGTCAGCAACTTAAACTAAGTGAACAAAACATTGTCTTCACCTAGCCTTTTTAGAGGAAAGGCATACGCCCGACTTTATAGATAAAGCCACCAGGCAGAGTCACAACATAGTCACCCAAACGGCCAACCGAACACAGCAAGATAAAGAGCCCCTTAACTCAACCTTAAACCGGTGGCTGCTCCGCAAAAAATTGTCTTCGCCTAGCCTTCAAGTTTTATTTTCTCGCACTCAACTTACGTTATGTTTGTACTCTGTATTGCGAAGAACTAGCACTCTCTATATTTTGTGTATCTATTATCGTAACTTTATTGCATGCCTTTCTATTATGATTTGTCAGTTCTTAACGTAGGGTGATTCACCGCCCTGGCTAGCCATGAATCCCATGTGCGCCCTCGATTCTCCGAGCACGTCGACAGTGCTCTAGCATCGAGTCTTCCCCTACGGAGGGAGTTACTTAACGGCATCCGAGCTACCAGAAAAGCCAAGTCAGAGCCCGGCTCACTTTTGTTTGCGTGAGGACAAGTGGAGTAATCACCCCAGCTAATTAAACAAGCCTATCGGCAGAGCTCAGATTCCCAATCTAGCAGCTCCTGATTTGTGCATCGTGCAGCTGCCGCCGTCCCCAATAAAACATGATACGATTCCACTGGCACATGCACTGATCCACACACACATGGAAAGTTTCTGTACTAGCCCTTCGTAATCTATGATGTCCGAGCTAAAAAGACAAACTTCGGCTCTTTCGTTCTTATAGAACAAAGTGAGTTAGAAATGTTTGATAGTGTTGCGAATGACTAGATCATGTAATGTCTGTGCATTGTGTTAAAACAAAAAGGAAGAGACCAGCGGAGGCAGGATGTCAAAAGGAATATTGACTTTAGAAAAAGTTGCCCAACAGGTGGACGATCAGAAACCATGGTTGAACTAAGACGTGCATTATGCCATAAGGATGTGATTTCCCATCGATTGATCGGCCCTACGCATTTCCATTGGAAAGCACTATCATGTGATTCTTGCTGGCCCATCACTCAAAATTGTCATGCTACTCTCATGGCTCTCGTGCATTACGTCCAACGCAACAAAGATGCACAAAGTGAGTGACAAGTAATATAGACCGGAGAGAGTTTTTTTTTAAGGCCGAAACTCGGAATAATTTCTAAGGCAAAGATAAATGCTCGGAGTAACAATTCGATCAAGTTCCATAGTTTATCTTGAATTTAAAAGTTAAACTCATCACTTTATTCCCCGCAAAAAAAAATCAATTAATGTCATCATTTATCATGAGTTCACAATTTTTTTATATTTTTGAGAAGTAACAAGAAGGACGGAAACACACATCACTATATTTGTAATGTCAACTGAAGACTAGAGTCGCATAGCTTTGAAATTCAGCCTTCTCTGGCATCTCACAATTTTTCTTGACAAAGAGTTCAAACCTCCACTCTCTCCATCACTGACACCTTGCTACTGTTAGTACTTCAACTATTACTAATAAAAATAATCCACCATGGCTCTCGTGCATTCCGTCAACTCAACAAAGATCCACTAAGTGAGCGACAAGTAATATGGATCGGGAGGAGTACTATTTCTTTTCTCTTTTTTTTCAAGAAAAGGTCGAAACTCCTGGTGAAACTTGGAATAATTTCTAAGGCAACGATAAACGCTCGAAGTAACTATTCGATCAAGTTTCGCAGTTTATCTTGAATTTAAAAGTTAAACTCATCACTTTATTCCCCGCAAAAAATCAATTAATATCATCATTTATAACGAGTTCACTTTTCTTTGGATGGAAATACCAAGAGGGACGGAAACACACATCACTATATTTGCGAATGTCAACTCAAGACTAGAGTCTTCTCGCAAAAAAATAAAAAACCTGAAGACTAGAGTCACATAGTTTCGAAATTCACAGTCTTCTCTGGCACCTCGCAATTTTTCTTGACAAAGAGTTCAAACCTCCAGTCTCTTCATCACTGACACCTTGCCATTGTTAGTACTTCAACCATTACTAACAAAAATGGTCCACCGTAGCCAGGCAAGATCGCAAACCAAAGATTTGATCAATGTTGTGCTAAGGATTTAGCCACCTTCACCCAAACTATATTTGCTCACCATATTTAAGAAATTTGACCACCTCGCACTATATTTGTGGTATGAGATTCTGATTTTGCACCACAATTTTGTCTTTCCACCAATTTGAATGACAAACAAAACATTTTTTTTCTCATGTAGCGACTCTAGTGATTAGCAAGGTTTGCTTTCTTTCCACCGGTGCGTCTTTTGAACCCTCCCTTCCGGGCCAAGGGCTCTGTTGTGATACTACCACAAACACAGGAGTACTATTAGACACGATCTGAACATTTAAATTCAAATTCATTCAAATAAATTCAAACTGTAGAAAATTTTCTCAGTGATCAAACCGACCAAAAAAGCTTGTTAGATAGAAATCGTGCAATCAAAGTTGCTTAGACAACTAATCTAACACTTATTTAGATTTGGTATGGTATACGGAAATTGTACTATTAAAAATTTCATGGAAATAATTTTAAATGTTTTTCTGTTTTGTGATAGTATATATATTTAAACTCAAACATCAATACTGCATGTTGGAGAGAATGTCCATATCTACAGTGCCATGTATTTTGGAACTGAGGGAGTAAAAAGAAGCACATACAACCCAGAAAAGTGTTTTCTTTTACATAAAGGTCCAAATCTTCACAAGAAGTACAAAGCATCACAAACAAATAAAAATTAAATCAAGGTTCTTGGACCACCGAATGTCCACTACTGCCGCCAGAACTAGCTGCCGACGTGCCACACTCGCCGCTTGCTTACTGGAGACGGCCTGACCATGTCAATAACAGTCGGAAGTTTTCGTGCATGTTCCACTAAGACCAACACCAAGAGTTGCAGTTGTCACCATTGAACCATTGAATTGATCTGAGGCGCATGCCACCAAAACTCGCTATCGCGTAGGTACGACGCAAAAAAACCTAATGACGTCGTCCCATGGAGATGTCAGGAGTCTACACTGAAGCTCCGTCAATATCATCTCACAGACGAACTCAGGAGGATCGGAGCCCTGAAGACCAGCTGGAACATGAAGCTCGCCATCCGCCACATCGGTGTCCCCACGAGAAAATAAACCCCTAAGTTGAAGTATTAGCTGGACTGAGGCATCGGGAGTCCTCTTCCTGCTGTCAGCTGCCAGAGTGGCACACAGAGGGAGGCAAGTGTACGATCTCGCCGACGGAGCTTGGAGGGAACAAAGCTTCGCCAAAGCCGCCACCAGAGAAGAGGAAGGAATAGATTGGTTCACCAACACGTGTAGAATTGTAATTTTTTTTGTGAAATCATGTAGAATTGTAGTTACATATGTGAAATGACACACACCTAATATGGAGCCTATAATCTAATGTCAGACCCCTATAACTAGACTCAAATAGTCAACCTTTTGACCCTTGTAGGCACGTGTCCAACCTTATTAAGCTACACCGTCAATAAGCATAAGATAAGAATCTACCAAAACCAAACCTAACAGAATATATTCTGTGGGCTATACACAATTAATAAGTATCAAAAAGATGGTCAGACTCTGATTATTCTTCCCATGCATATGCAGGACCTTTGTGCTTACTATAAGTACCCAGGCACATATAACGATGCAATGCAATGCAACAACGTATGAAAGAAATTACAACTTGGAAGAGGGGCCTTGTATGAGGGATAGAGCTGATTCGGTAGCCAAGGATGACTTGCCTACACTATATATGTGTAGACTTTGCTATAGATAGCTCTGTGTTTTTCTTGCAGGAAAAAAACAGAGCTATTCGGAATATATATACAGGCATGTCCTCCTTGGCTATTCGGAGTAGCTCCTGTCACTCATGCAATGCTTAGTTCACTCTTCTTCTTAGGCTTGGTTTTGAGGCTGCATTAACTCCTAGGAATCGGTCGATGCCAAGTTTGCTAGGCACCTTGGTTGAATGCAAAAGTTGGTTTTCCTGGCATTCTAGCCTTGTTCCCTATGTCTTGTGAACACATTTACCCTGCAACATTAGCGCCAAATTGATCGCGAAGACATGAAAAGGGCACACATACATTTATCCCTAACCCACCTATTTTGTCAATACTCCCTCTCTAAGGAAATATAAGAGCAATTAGATCACTAAGTAGTGATCTAAACATCCTTATATTTCTTTATTGAGGGAGTATTTGACATATGCAATAAGTGTGTTGCGTCACCGCGTGTTACAAACTTACAATACACACTCCAAACGTCCATATTATTCGTTCGTGATAAAGAAGGAGATTTTCTCTCTGAATCAGTCACATAAACCATCAGGATGCTCTGACCCATTTTTTGTTGTTGTCAAACTCGTCATTCAAATAAGATTCGAATATGTGTAGCTGTCTGCTTTGGTCAATCTTTTTTATTTGAGCAAGCAAACCCCGATGTGCATGTGCCACTTGGCTGCAGGGCAGCAACGGAAGCAACGGAATTCTAATCTACGGTCGCCGTCCAGAAATTTTCCAGCGGCCCTTCTGCGGGCGGGACACGTGTCTCCTCCCGCAGTGACTGCAAAGCTGTCCCCTGCAGGCATCGGCATCCTCCTCCCCTCTGCTTTCCCCACTTTCCCCTACCTCCGTCGCTCCACCCTCGGCTGCGCGGCCTCTGGACGCCACCGCTCCTCGGCCCTGCCTTCTCCACGGCCCACGACCGAGGTAAGGAGGCAGCCCTCCCCCCGGAACCGGATCCGTCGCGTTGCTTCGCCGCGCTCCTGGCTGCCTTCGCTGCGCCTCTTGCTCTTGCTGGCGGTGCCCTGACCGGCGGTCGAGCCGGAAGGGAGACGAACAGACCTCGATCGGAGGCCCGGGATTCCTAGTTTGTCCTGTCTTGCTGCATTGCTGGCGATCGTTGTGCCGCCGTCAATTTTGCTGTCCAGTCGTGCTCTGTGCGGGTTTGGGAATTGAGACCTTTTGGTGGTGGTGGTGTTGGGTTTCCGTTCCGTGGTGAGGTGCGGGAGGGCTTAGGCGACGCCATGAAGCTGTTCGGCGTTATTTCTCTGAGCGTGAGGGATTCTTTCGTTGGTCATGCATAGTAGCTCACAAGTCACAAGCTGGGTGGGCAGTCGGCATGCTGCTCCCGGAGTTCGCTTTGCTTAATTATTATCTCACTATCCCGGACATTGGAATTTCATGGAAGTTGAGTGTAGACAAGTGTGCGCTACTAGTTACTTGCCAAAACTTGTTTGAGACACGCCCTTCTACCCAAGTTTTTACCTCATCATGTCATTCCTTTTACCCAAGTTTCTTGTTTTTTTACCTCATCATGTCATTCTTGTAGATCTTCCACTTGTTCTCATGGACGATAAGCGTGAAAAGGGGAAAGAGAAGGATGGCTCTGCTTCCACTCCACCCAATCGCCGCAAGGTGAGTATTTTCTCCAGCTAAATGTGTTATGCATAAGCTCAGTGTGCTTGGTGCTTACCATCTTTTCTTCTACTTTGCGCGTGCAGGCTGGGCTTAAATTTTCGCCCAAGGTGCCTACTAAGAAAACCCCAAAAATTGTCCCTAAGATGTAAAGTACATTAACCAATGCTCTGTTTATGCATGCTTGTTCAAGTCAACATTTCCATTTAAAGTAGGCGCAGTGCTCGTGCAATGAAAGTAATTTGGGATTCTACAGGGAACCGGAAGAGGAGAGCGAGCTTGACACAATTGATAAGGATCTGTTGAGGAAACTTAGAACGCCACAGGTGCTTGTATTTCTGAGCCCGATTTCTACGTGCCTGATTTATGTTGGTGGTGTTTTATTCTCCAGTTTCATATGCAGAGTAAAGGTGCTCTCGAAAGAAGATTCAAGGATGAGAAAAATGGTCAGTATTTTAATGTTGTTTGCCTCACAATATCTACTGTAGTTCGTGTTCGATCCTGCATTCACTAGCCTATCTTCAGTGGAAAGTAATTGTTCAGTTAACTGCAGTTGCTGTCATACAAACTTCCTGAGATTCTAGAATCACAACCTCCTTTGTATCGCTGGGAGCTGCTGAACGATTGATAAATAAGACACCAGTATCTCTGTATTTTTGAACAATTCATACTGACCATGTTTATCTAGAATAGCTACTCGCCGAAAATGCATAGGAGCTCTCGGGTGCTACGCCCCCCTATATTCAAAAATAATTTAGTAATTCAAAAAGAATCAAAAAATCCCGGAACTTTTTATGAAATCAAACATGACCAGGTATTGCACTCGTATAAAAAGATTTCAATAGGAAATGACTTTTATTGTATCCGGGGTCAAAGATTTCCCAAAAGATGCTAGATACAAGTACTATTCATGCTATATTGTCGTCATAAATTTGTTTTTTTTGCCCTGAAGTCAACGAGAATTATTTCTTGGTCAGACATTTTATATGAGTACAATACCTAGTCATATTTGATTCAAAAATATATCCAAGTTTTTTTTAGCTTTTTTTGAATTATTAAATTATTTTTGAATATAGGGGGTTGGAGCACCCGAGTGCTCCTAATCCACTTCCAGCTACTCGCTCCATTTCTAAATATAAGTCATTTTAGAGATTTCAATACGAACTACATACGGATGTATATAGACATATTAAAATCTCTAAAAAGACTTATATTTAGGAACGGAGGGAGTATTGCCTATTGGGTAATAATGAGCTGTTCAATTGCAAGGAGCACAAAGGCATCTTTGTTCGAATATGCAATTCTATTGAATTTGTATCACCTAAGCAGACATGTTAGGTCACGAAAAATCTGAAATCTAGAGTTATCTCATGAAATCGCCACTAGCATAGGATATAAATACTTGTCATTGAAATGGATGTATCTAGATGTATTTTAGTTCCAGATACATCCATTTTCAACCATTTTGATGACAAGTAATTCCGGACGGAGGGAGTAATAACATACTGCTCCATTACGACTGTAGAAGCCTGTGTTCAGGTTGCATTTGGACAAGTGAACTCTTCAACTGCAAGATCCTTCCCCACCCCTAAAAGTTCTTCATCAGGTAGTAGCTTAAGGTTGCCATTCCCATTTGTTCCATATTTACCTTCATCTGAACATTTACAGAGCAATTTATCATTTCTTCTGCCAGTTAAACAAGAGCAGGAGGTAAACCTTTTTAGCAAGTATATGATGTCTGGCGTTACGACTTCTGCTGCAAAGTTACCCAAACAGTTCACTGGACCTCAGGTTAGTAAACCCATACAAGAATAGCATAAGGGGTGGGGTGGTGGGGGGTTGTTTTGTTAATTACCAGACTTATCTCCTAACTGTTACAGGACTTTACCCATCACAGCTACAATTATCCTCCTATTACTCTCCCTTTAAGGAGGCCCCACTCTGCAGATCCAGGTTCTGGTGTTGTTCATTTTTGCAGTTTTTGGCTTTTTGCCACATCATGCTCACAGTTTGCCTTTCAAAAACGCTTTAATTGACATTCTTTTATCTTCGGTACAGAAGATTTTGACGAAGACGCGTTCGGAGAGTTTTCTTCCAGCAGAACACAAGACGGTGAATTAACTGCAGCTAAGGAACTTGGGCTAATGGTATGTATATCATGTTGCATGATATCATGTCGAGGAACACCGTTCTTGTTCAGGTATTCATATCAATGCAAAAAAAAAAAACACCACATGCTGATGGAACTGTCTTTTTTTGTGATGGAACTGTCGGTTACTTGTTCTCTTTTAGTTTTGTATCTTATATTGATCAAACTAATTGTACCGACTGTATAATATTAGTGGCCTAAAAACTTATGTATTAATTGATCGTTTGACAGGACACTGAGGACAAGATGAATACACCACAGTTGCTCTTCTTCCAGTTCCCTGCATCTCTTCCTTTGCCGCAGGTTGTATCCGTTGCTGGGGCAGATATGGACACCAGTGACAGTGAGGATGTTGAAACAGAAGAAATCAATAAAAAGAGGAGGATTGAGTCAATCAACGGCTGTAAGCTAAAAGATTTGCCAGGTGGTGTCATGGGGAAGCTGCTCGTGTACAAGAGTGGTAAAGTGAAGATGAGGCTCGGAGATGCACTCTTTGATGTAGGTGTTTAAAACTTCTGCACTTCTTTATGCTGCATTTTCTGCTTACGTCTAGTCTTTCGATGATGCAGTACTTGAGATGAATAAAACGTGCAGGTTTCAGCTGGTTTGGACTGCACATTTGCTCAGGAAGCTGTAGCTATCAACACGAACAAGAAGCTCTGCTGCAGCCTGGGGGAGGTGAACAAGCGTGCGATCGTTGCCCCTGATATCAACTACTTGGTAGATTCCATCAAGAGGATCGGTTAGCCTGTGGTGAACTGCAAATAACTTCTGATATTAACTCCGAAAGTGACGCGAAGTGTGTCACTAGTTACTACTGCTGCTCCTGTTTCACACTGAGAACAGTGGAGATGTAAATTTGCATTAGGAGAATCGTGGAAGTTGATATCATGATGTTGATATGTGGTACAGTGGGTGGTTTGTCTCAATTGCTGAGATTTATCACTTTAGTCAAGAGCTCAGCGGTGGCGAGCTCCTCACGGCGGCTGCTGGCCGGCGAGCATGGCTGCTGGCGCATGGCCATGAGAGGGACCCGATTGCGTTTTTGAAACATTTACCGGGATCCAATTGTTTTTTCTATGAGGAAGAAACACTGACATGTGGGCTCCATATGTCAACTAACGGTCAAACAAGAGGTCAAACTGACGGTCCATTTATATGCGGGTCCGACCTGCCAGAAAACGGATTAAAATGTTAACAGCAGGTGTTTTGGGTTTTTTGAAACAGACGACGTCAAAAGTGATAGTTATCAGTCACAAACAAAATTTCGGTAGTTTCTTGCAACCATAACACGAATCGTGGTAGCTTTATGCTATTCACTCTGATTTCTCGAAAGGGAGATTTCTTGATGTTGACACAGGCACCATTGCCACAAATAAGCAGTTGATGCCATCACTGCTGAAGTCTGTCAAGGAGGCCATCAAGGAGAAAAGCCAGGCCCCTTCCCCATTGTAGAAGCCTTTTTGGATTGATCCAAAACAACGATCGAAATGCCACACCTTATTCACACTGTTTATGTGTAAATGACCTTTTTGTTGGGACAAATGCAATCCTTGCTGTATCACATTTGTGCATCTAAGGAGTGGTGACAGCCATGTCTTAAATAAAAGAGGCATTTGCCTGCAGTTATAAATATCTTAGCATAGCTTTGTTCAACATAAATGTCAGCAACAACTATTCTTTGTGTGAGCAACAGCCAATCTCTTCTATTATTTCTTTCAGAGGTTTTTGATGGGCAGTTTATTCCCCCTTCTTAAATTACATACCATTCAAGCCATAATCAATATTAACTCTTACGGTAACAGCTAAATCATCATTCATGGGTACTTGCAGACTCAACATTGCAGAGCTAAGGCTAATAATGGGACTAAGCAGGCACATGAGCTGGATACTCTGCAGGATGCCTTTTGATGGTATCCAGCAGCGACCGCTCTTGCTCGCGAAGGTTGGAAGGCATTTGATCATAGACATCAGTGAAGAGCTCCGCAAGCCCGTGTTTCGGCATCCTCTCGGCCACCTGAATGGCTTGCAGGAGCTGCACAGAAATGAGCTAACAGTTTCAGTTGGTCATGTATGAAAAACATAAATGCATTACCAATATTACATTACGTTACCTCTTGCCGCACATTGTTCCTGAGTTCAGACTCTTGAGTGTCGCACCACCATCCATTCCCCTGAACCCATTTTCTGTACCTGGAGACGGGATCCCTCGCCGTTCGCCAATGCTCCATCTCATCAGCCGGCCTGTACTTGGTTGAATCGTCGGATGTCGAGTGATGGCCGACTCGGTAGGTCATCGCCTGCAAGTTTTCTACTCGGTAAACTACTCTCAGGTCTCAGCAAATGGCATATTCTGAAATTTTACTATTGTGCACCTCGATTAAAATGGGCCTTCCTTCAGTTATAGCCATTTCCCGGGCGGTGTGGACTGCACTGTACACAGCAAGAGTATCGTTGCCGTCTACCCTGATACTGCGTATTCCGTAGGCCTGACCGCGGGTAACAACTCCATCACCTGCAATAGTAATTGGGTTGGGTTTTATACAGTGCCGTTGCCAATATTCCCTTGTATGATTGAGCAGAGGCACAATTCATACTTCTGAACTGTTCCGCGGTTGGGGTGCTGATTGCCCAGCCATTGTTGCGGCAGAAGAAGATCACCGGCGCTTCCGTGACAGCAGCGAAGTTGAGCGCGGCATGGAAGTCTCCCTGACGTTTTTCAGCTGTCAGAGAGATCTGGTTACAAGTTGTAAGTAAGCAATCGATGATTGTCCATCTACCTCGCTCGTGCCACCGTCGCCGAAATACGTGATGGCGCATGCCTTCTTCTTGTCCATCTTGAGAGAATAGGCAGCGCCAACAGCTTGAGGGAGCTGAGTGCTGATCAATTGCCAACAAGGATAAATCTCTGCTTCACTTGCACAACATTTTTCTTTTTTCCTTTTTCTTTTCTTTTTTCAGAAAGGAAGGAGGAAGTATTTCATACTTACGCGATAGGCGATGAGACTGTGAAATAATTCAGACGGTTCGATCCGTAATGTATTGGCATCTGCCTGCCTTTACCGTAATCCAGCTTGTTCCCAAACAGCTGGTTTGCAAATTCTTGCAGTGTGAAGCCACGCCATAGAAGAACACCGGGCTCCCTGTACTTCATTTGGCTCCAAAATTTCCGGCCAAGAAAAGAAAAGTAAGTAAAATCAAATACCATTCAGCACCATGCAACATTATTTTTTGGAGCAGACCTGAGGTAGTACAATGTCTTGAGCACTAAGCGCAGCAGCAGAGGCTATGTTGATTGCTTCTTCACCATTGGAAGTTAGATAGAAGGAAATTCTTCCCTGCCTCTGAGCTTCATAGAAGATTGTGTCCATAATCTGGAGGGTGACCATGTTACTGTACATTTTCAGAGCCAACTCCTTACTGACCTGACAAGAATGAGAGACATGCTTGAGAACAAAATTATTCACTCGTGGAGCAATGGCAATGGCGGTACTACACCTCTTGGAATCTACTGCTGTATATAGTCCCACCATCGTCGTCAAGAACACGGTAACAATTGATCCTTTCCCTTTGCGACTCTGGCAGGAAATTCATTTCACCAACAAAGGAAAGCTTTCCTCCAGGGAAATCTACAAACTGCGTCGGTAACAATCAAAATTAAGTTAGTTGTGCACGGGGAAAACCATTGGTGGCCCCAGAAGAATGAATGTATAAAATCTCCTCGAAATAAATTTGGAAGCACAACCGGGTTAGTCTTAACTGACCTTGGAGGCAAGGCAATGGACTATTTTATTCTATTCGTTGACAACGATTGACCATGGCATCACAGGAATTATAAATAAATAAAACACGCAAGAGAAAAGAAGCCGTGTGAGCTTACTAAACCTGAAGTGAAGTCCCACCGGCCTATTGACTCAATGACACGTCCTTCCTTATCTGCTTACTTTACTACTTGTCAATTCTATCCACAATTGTCATGTGTTAAAAGTTGTCTTGTTTCTTAGGAATATTAGAAGCATATATAGTAATCACGTGTATACAGGATGCTCTTTCCAAGTGAGAATCACGATGATATCCACACTAAATTTTGTTTAATCAAGGAGAAAGATCACATGATCGTAGGCGCAGCATCCTGAATGTTTGTTATCTGCTTACCTTCCCTGTTGCACATATATATATATATATATATAATTTTCTTTTCTTTTTTTTTTGTGGAAAATATAATGTAATCTTCAAAACCAGAGCATCCTAAATATTCGTGGTACTACGTACCACTACTAGACAATTCTGTAGAACACACATGTCTAGAAGCGGCCGTCCTACTGTATGTACCATAACATACGAGTGCACAGATACCTGAAGATCGCCTGCGGCAAGTCCATTCTCCGGCTCCTCGACGGCGGCGCTATCTCTTGCGAAGCGCCGGACGGAGCAGAACCCCCTGCTTTGGTCCCCTGATGGCACCCCGAGAACCGGCACCGTCGACGAGCTCAAGGGCCACGGCCCTGGTCCACGGCTGCGCAGCTCGCTAGCGAGCCTCCTGACGGCCCGGCGCGCCAGCCACGCGGCCATGTATATGTACGTGATTATCTCGTACGATGCGAGCTTCCGGCGCGATCAGCTGCAAGAATTCTACGCAATCGACTCAATTCAATGGTGGTGGCTGGAATTTATAGGTGGCAGAGTGGGAGTTGGATAGAGAGGAGAAAAGGAAACAAGAGAAGAAGCAGCGAGCGAAGCAAAGAGGGGGAAAGTGTGAGCTGGAAAGATAAGTGTGTGTGTGTGCAGCGAGGAGCGCGAGGAGTTTGGAGGTAGGAGAAGACGGGCACGGCTCACTGGTGTCCGTGTCCGGAGAGTGACGACTGATTGATTGATTGCAGCTGCAGCTGGTTGAAGGATGGCGCGTGGGGCAGGAGTTTGCACGTGGAAGCTGTGGCCCGGTGCCGGGGTGGGTGGGTGCTGAAGGATGGGAGCTGAGGCCGGTGACAGGGCATGCTCAGCTCAGCCCATTGTGCTCCGTGGACCGTAGTACCAGAATGCAGACGAACGATGGACCGGGAAACTTGGGAAAACGACGAGTGAATAGCGTAAGGCCAACTCCACCGCGTGACCCATCTGGTCAGCTTTTGTCCGTATGGGGCGAGGCAGGGCGCGGGGCGAGGCGGGCGCGGGGCGGCGCGGGGTGGGGCGCGGCGCGCGCGCGCGTGGCCATGCACGGGGCGAGGCGCGCGTGGGGCGGCGCGGCGCGGCCATGCACGGGGCGAGGCGCGCGCGGGGCGGGGCGCGCGAGCTCGGCGCGGCGCGGCCATGCACGGGGCGAGGCGGGCGCGGTGCCAGGCGCGCGCAGGGCCGCTGAAACATTGGTGCTTGCAGTAGTACCTCTGAAACAACAAAGTAGTTGCAGAGTCACTGGCCCCCATTGTGCTGGGGTGCAGCGTTGGATGCCTCTCTCGGAACAAGGGGCCGCTGACAAATGAATGGAGTTGATGCATCTTTTGCAGTTGAGGAGAACATTTACCTCCTATTCTCATGAACCTTCACATTCTGCACATTCAGAAAGAAAATCAATAGGTGCACCATTTATAATGAAGACAATATCCAAAGAAAAAGAAAACAGGGTGACAATCTATTTGAGGAAAGCATTTACTAATTTTATCTGACCTATGTCAGCATGGTAAGAACTTCTTTGAATTCGTTTATTGCACTTGTTAGGCGATATTTTAGGTAGTCCACAATGGTAGTGTAATGATTTGTCGTATCCTTGGAAAGATTGTCGCTCTCATTTTGTGGATTGCACAGAACTTGTCACTCCATCACGTCATTATTCAAGCACAGATACAGTCCTCCTTCGTATATGTTACACTGGGATAAAATCTGCAAATGCAGGTACGGATTCATTAGAAATTGATGGTTGCAAAGATGCACCTCTCTCAAGCCAATATTTGTTTGACAGATCACATGATTAATCCACAATCTAAAATAGACAGACACCTGAAGGTAATAACTACAAAGTAGATGAACCAAGAGCCACCACTTACTCATGAAGATATTTATTCGAGGATATAAACTTTGAAATTTCTAATGCGGGCTGCGAAATTGATGAAAAGCAAAATTTTCCTTGGTAGCGGCACGTACTCGCGAGTGACTTCGGCTAGGTAGTAGCGATGACCTGCAGCCAAATAAACAGATACATGAGTCAGAACTTGAAATAGAAAGGGAAACGCACAAATCAGTAAGAAAACCCATGTATATGGAAAGGAAAGAAACCAAATACACACGCGCAACCATTTATCATCAGCACATCACAGTGATTCAATGTAATCAGTGAGGTTTGTTGAGAGAAACCAAGCATGTGAGGCCCTTAGGAGGGATAGACAACAGAAAAGAGAACAGCCTAGAGACGGTGATGTCAGTGCTCTAGCGCGTCATATCGATGATCTCGTTGTCGTAGTCCGCGAGGGAGCAGCGGTCGATCCAGATGTCGGACGAGGCTGACTTGATTTGGATGTCGTCGACGTTGTGGCTGCGGCCGGCCTGGAGTCATAGAAGGCCTTCGTCTGCCCGACCATGATGCTGAGCCCTCTAGCTATTTTTTTTATGACACTTCTCATGTGTAGTCCCCTTTATCATGCTTTTTACAGGCACATAAACTACAGAAAGTTTTGGACAGAGAAAATCACCTTTTTTTATGATGTGCAGGCTACAATTACCTGTCGGTGTATAAAAGTAGGGGCTCTCCTTTTGACCCCTTTACTTGTGCGCGGGTAGTCGGAGCCACGCATCGTGGCCACACATAGCAGGGCAAAGGAGGGAAGCCGGAGAGAAGCCGAAGGCTCAAGACGAACAAGGCAACATCAAGGACCAAGGCCACAAAGTGCAGACGGGCGAAGTAGGTTGCCCCGGCAAGACCCTTGCCGGGGGCAGCCTCCGCAGCCCCGGCAAGCCCCTTGCCCGGGCAGCTCGCCCACACTGGCAGAGCAAGCCACCCTTGAACCCACGGTCTCCAACACCAACAACCACGTTAGACCAGGGCTCGGGAGGCACCTCCATGGTGGCATGCAGATCTTTGTGAAGACATAGAACGCTCAAGACCAGATGAGGATTGGAAGGCAACACTCCCTGCCAAGATCCTTACCGAAGAAACCCACAAGACCCCCGACAAGATCCTTGCCGGGGACGCCAGCGCACCACGGCAAGAACCTTGCCGGAGGCAACAGCGGGGCCACTGCCAGGCCCGCATCAACCAACTCCCGCGCCGTTCGATGCAATCGCCAAAGACAACCAGGTTAGGCGAGCACTGCGAGGCAACATGCAGCTTCCAGGCCAGCTCAGCACGCACCTGCGTGACGGCATGCAGATCTTCGTGGAGGCTCCACTACCGCGCCACCTCAGCTGCTTGCCTGCCTACATGGCATCGCATGCGTCGCTGGCCAGGGCACGTGTCAAAGCGAGGAGGAGCGGCGACGGACGGGACGGGCCTCGCTCCCGTCCCCGATAAAGTGAGGGACACCTAAGCCATGAATTAAATGCATCTTGTCCTGTAATACGAGCGATAAGCTCACACCACTTAGGCCTTTCCACCTCCTGTGTGCCACTGTGGCAGCCCCTTTCGCCTATAAAAGGAGGCCCATGGCATACAGGAAAAGGATTCGGCTCCTTCGAACCATGCAACACCCGTAGCTAGTTCGAGATCTCAAGAACACTCAATACATCCACCAAGCAGGACTAGGGTTTTACGCATCCTCGTGGCCGGAACCTGAGTAAACGATCCCCGTGTCAACTACTAATCCTGCTCTTCTCACAACCCCGCACCCCGCAACCGTAGTAGGGATTCTTGTGATCCCATAGGTGTCGTTTCCCACCAACATCTTTGGCGCGCCAGGTAGGGGGCACAATTGTGAGGATCTGGTCTATTGGTTGACCTAGCTGTTCTTCATCGCCATGCCTCCTAAGAAGAGGACGACCACGGCGATCGGTTCGTCCGGGACCGGATTGCCAGTACCGGTGTGGACCAGTAGCGGGCCAGTCACGGAGAGAACCCGTGGCGCGGCCCGCGAATATCCACATCACCCTGGCGGTCCAGGCCTGGCGAGTGGCGTCGTTCGCGCGCCAGGCGACGAGCCACCAGTCACGGGCTCCAGAGACGGAGTCGGCCCCCCGCAGGCGGTGCGGGGCCCTCCAGGGGCGCCGCCATCCTGCTAGATGGCGGCGCGGCGGCCTCCAAGACGCCAACACCGGCGCCCACGGCGCGCTCTTCTTAGGTTGTGCGTGACGAGCAGCGCCGCTCTGCTGGTGACCCTGGGCGCCCTCCTGGGAAGAGTCCCATGCACCCTTCACATGATGAGGAAGGCCAACATGCGCGCCGAGGTGCTGACGGAGATGGCGAACGGCTGCAGGGCCGTGACGCGGCTCCTTCTAATGCGGTTAGAAGTCGAGGCGCATCACGGTCCACAAAGCTTTCGCCACCACCCACGCCAGCAGAAGCCCTAGCACGCGCGCAGCTGCTCCTGGATTTTCCTCCCGCCGCGGAGAAGCTTGACGAATGGAGGGCCACGTCCGAAGCCTCGTTGGCATCGCCAACAATGATGAATTGCGGCCGGCGGGATCCGTAGGTCGTCGCTCTGTTGGGCCACCGCACGCCAGCGGAGGCCGGGCTGGAGGCGATGCGGCCATGGTGCACTCCCCTCCTGCATCTCGACCATCGCGGGTGTCGGTCCATCGCGACGACGCTCGAGATGATATCTCCATAGCGTTATCTAACCCGCGAACCCACCATGACCAGCGCCAAGTTCTTCGGGAGCGAGTTCATGAAGATGCTCGAACCACCATCGAGCGCCGGCGTGACGCGCGCCACCAGTCGGACAGGCGGGCAGGGCCCACTATGGACCACCCAGCATCGGGAGGCTACGGTGGCCTACCTTACGAGGTGGATTGTCCGGCCTACACCCGTGAGCTGTGGCAGTTCCAGTGGCCCTCCCACCGCACGTTCAAGCCTGACGTTGGCGAAAAGTACAACAGCAAGACTCACCCGTCGGAGTTTCTCAGCATCTACACCATCACGATGCAAGCTGCTGGGGCCTGCGACGACAAGGTGCTTGTCAATTACTTTCCGTTGGCACTCAAGCCCAATGTTATGTCCTGGTTGATGCACTTGCCGGTAGACTCCATTTCTTCTTGGGTGGATCTGTGTCATGAGTTTGTTGGCGCCTTTACCGAAAGCCACCAAGCTCATGGCCATGCGAGTGATCTGCATATCATCCCCCAGAAGGAAGGAGAAAACTTGCGCAAGTACATCAAAGGTTCAGCCGAGTGCAGTACAACATCCCCGACGTTCATCCTGCCGCCGTGATTAGTGCATTCCATCAGAATGTGCGCAATCGTAAGATGCGTGAAGAGCTGGCGATGAACAAGGTCAGGGATGTGGTCGAACTTTATGTTCTGGCTGATCGGTGCGCTCATGCTGAAGAAGGAAGTACCCTAGCGAAGACGCCGGTGCGGAAACCGACTCCACGGATGATACCTCCACCCTAGTGAAGAAGGGTCGGCACCGTAACAGGAAGCGCAGTGGCAAGACCGTGCTTGCCATCGAGGGATCCAACGACACCGGCGCCACCAAGAAGCCCAAGGCAAGTGACCCCAGCAAGGAGGTTGCCGGGTGTGCCGCTTGCCGGGCCTTGGTGGCTGCCGACAAGCCAGGAAGCTCCGACAAGCAGTATTGCAAGATTGACCGCACCAAGGGCCACGATCTACAGAACTACCGGCAGGTGGAGCTGCTCGCTGAGAAGCAGAAAGCCGACTATGAGCGGCAGGACAAGGAGAAGGGTCAAGAGGGTGCCGAAGGATCCAGCAAGAAGCGTGGCGGCCAAGGAGGCCACCGCGGCAAGGATAATCACCAGGAGAGGCTCGCTCGGGGCCGCGACAAGAAGCAGGAAGACGATGATCATGACGAGGGCGATGAGTCCGGCGACCACGAGTTCCAGAAAGCCACAGAGGCCATGTGCATTGATGGTGGCGCCTCGCTGCATGCATCCCACCGCCGGCTCAAGCAGTGGGCGCATGAGATCACAGCGGTGGAGCCGTCGCTCGACGCACGGAAGCCGCTGAGGTGGTCCAGCACACCTATCATCTTTGACACCGAGGACCACCCTGAGCACACTACTGCGGTCGGGTGCTTGCCGTTGTTGGTCTCACGAACAATCCGCAACCTCAAGGTGACGAAGATGCTGGTTGACGGCGGGGACGGTCTGAACTTAATCTCGCCTGTTGTGATCAAGAGGCTGCAGATCCCTGATGGAGACCTCGAGGAGACGAGCATGTTCCAAGGGGTCAACCCGGGGAGGAGTCAGCCAAAGGGAAAGGTCACGCTGCCCGTGACATTCGGAGGCGAGCTAAACCACAGAACGGAGAGGATTGTCTTTGATGTAGCCGAGATCCCCTTGCCCTACAACGGGATCCTCGGCCGCCCGGCGCTAGCCAAGTTCATGGCGGCTTCACATTACGCCTAAAACATGCTGAAGATGCCCGGGCCGATGAGCATCATCACCGTCCCCTCCGACAAGAAAGATGCGTTAATTTGCGCTGACCAACTCTACTGGGAAGCAGTTGCAGCAGCTGCCTCCAAGGCACCTGCTTCTGCCCAAGGAGCCCCGGGAGGAAAGAAAACCGGTGAGACCCCTCGCACCTACTCCGACTACCACACCTCTTTGGGGTGTTGCGCTCCCGTTGAGGACATGCCAGAGAGCTCCGCCGACAAGAGCAAGAAGTCCAGAGCTGCACCACCAGAGACCAAGAAGGCGCCCGTCAAGGAGGACAGCAGGGGGAGATTTTACCATAAGCTCCACCCTCGACGGCAAATAGGAAAGCGAGCTCATCACTTTCCTGCGGGCAAATGTCGATGTGTTTGCATGGCAAGCCTCCGACATCCTTGGCGTTCCCAGGGAAGTGATTGAGCACCATCTTGCTGTCTGTCCTCATGCACGACCCGTCAAGCAGAAGGTCAGGAAGCAAGCTCTGGAAAGGCACGAGTTCATCACGGAGGAGATCAGAAAACTAGAGGCGGCAGGCTTGGTAAGAGGAGTACTCCATCCGACGTGGTTGGCCAATCCGGTAGTGGTGCGCAAGGCAAACGGGAAGTGGAGGCTGTGTATTGACTACACAGACATCAATAAGGCTTACCCAAAGGATCCCTTCCTATTGCCGCGCATTGACCAGATTGTTGACTCCACGGCTGGGTGTGACCTTTTATCATTCCTCGACGCCTACTCGGGATACCACCAGATCTTCATGACGAAAGAGGACGAGGAGAAGACAACATTCATCACCCCATGTGGTACGTATTGCTTTTTACGGATGCCCTTCGGGTTGAAGAGTGCTGGCTCAACCTTTGCAAGAGTGGTCCAAATTGGTTTTGAGCCCCAGCTACATAGAAATATGGAAGCTTATATGGATGACATAGTGTTTAAAACCAAGGACAAAGCAACACTCGTGCAAGCTCTAGAGGAAACATTTGCAAACCTGCGCAAGATCAACCTCAAATTGAACCCTGAGAAGTTTATCTTCGGCATCCCGCCTGGCAAGCTTCTCGGGTTCTTTGTGTCCCAGCGCGAGATTGAAGCAAACCTAGATAAGATCAAGGCCATTGAGCAGATTGAGGCACCCAAACGGATCAAGGATGGGCGTCGGCTCACTGGCTGCGTTGCCGCCATGAGCAGATTCATCTCCAAGTCCGCGGAGCGTGACCTTCCCTTTTTCAAGATCTTGAAGAAAACGAGCCTAGTGGAGTGGACCCCAGAGGCCGAGGCAGCGCTGCAAGATTTGAAGAAGTACCTTTCCTCTACCCCGATGCTGGTTGCTCCCAAACCACAAGAACCGTTGCTGCTGTATCTAGCGGCAACGAATCAGGTGGTTAGCGCCGCACTAGTGGCGCAGAGGGAGGTCGACAAGAAGGCAGCAGCAGCGGTAGAGTCCACAGATGGCAAGCCAGAACCCTCTCCAGTAGGGCTCGATCCTGGCAAGACTGAGTCCCCGGCGGAGTCTGACGCCAGAGCGGCAGGACCCGCGCGACCGGGTGAAGAGGCGCAAAGGAAGAAAATGGTGCATCACCCAGTTTACTTTGTCAGCGCCCTCTTGCAGGGGGCTAGGTCGAGGTACTCGGGTGTGCAGAAGCTGCTCTTCGACCTTCTTATGGCCTCGAGGAAGCTGCGCCATTACTTTCAAGTGCACGAGATCACGGTGGTCACCCGCCTCCCATTGCAGCGGATACTGCATAACCCAGATGCAACGGGGAGGATCGTGGAATGGGCCCTGGAGTTGTCAAGTTTCAGTTTAAAATTAGAAAGTACCTCGATGATTCAGAGCAGAGTCTTGGCGGAGTTTGTTGCAGAATGGACCTCGACGCCCGACGAAGAGGTGCAGGAGACCACTCTCCCCGGCAAGGAAACGAGCCGCAACTGGATCATGTACTACGGTGCCTTTTCGCTGCAAGGCGCCGGTGGTGGCGTACTGCTTGTCGCACCCACCGGAGAGCACCTCAAGTATGTGATGACCCACAATTGTAGGGGATCTATCGTAGTCCTTTCGATAAGTAAGAGTGTCGAACCCAACGAGGAGCAGAAGGAAATGATAAGTTGTTTCAGTAAGGTTTTCTCTGCAAGCACTGAAATTGTAGGTGATAGATAGTTTTGTGATAAGATAAATAGTAACGAGCAATAAGTAAATAAAGTAAACAAAGTGTAGCAAGGTGGCCCAATCCTTTATGTAGCAAAGGATAAGCCTGGACAATTTCTAATAATGATAAAGGAGCTCCCGAGGACACATTGGGAATTATCGTCAAGCTAGTTTTCATTACGTTCATATGATTCGCGTTCGGTACTTTGATAATTTGATATGTGGGTGGACCGGTACTTGGGTACTGCCCTAACTTGGACAAGCATCCCACTTATGATCAACCCCTATTGCAAGCATCCGCAACTACAAAAGAAGTATTAAGGTAAACCTAACCACAACATTAAACATATGGATCCATATCAACCCCTAACGAAGCAACGCATAAACTAGGGTTTAAGCTTCTGTCACTCTAGAAACCCATCATCTACTTATTACTTCCCCATGCCTTCCTCTAGGCCCAAATAATGGTGAAGTGTCATGTAGTCGACGTTCACATAACACCACTAGAGGAAAAGACAACATACATCTCATCAAAATATCGAACGAATACCAAATTCACATGACTACTAATAGCAGACTTCACCCATGTCCTCAGGAACAAACATAACTACTCACAAAGCATATTCATGTTCATAATCAGAGGAGTAATAATATGCATAAAGGATCTGAACATATGATCTTCCACCAAGTAAACCAATTAGCATCAACTACAGGGAGTAATCAACACTACTAGCAACCCACAGGTACCAATTTGTGGTTTTGATACAAGATTGGATACAAGAGATGAACTAGGGTTTTGAGAGGAGATGATGCTGGTGAAGATGTTGATGGATATTGACCCCCTCCCGATGAGAGGATCATTGGTGATGACGTTGGTGATGATTTCCCCCTCCCAGAGGGAAGTGTCCCCGGCAGAACAGCTCCGCCAGAGCCCTTGATTGATTCCGCCAAGGTTCCGCAGTTTCGTCCCGTAAGCTTGCCCACGATTTTCTCCAGGGTAAAAGTGATGATATAGCAGAAGATGGACGTCTGAGACCCACCAGGGGCCCAGAGATAGAAGCGCGCCCTATAGGGGCGCCCACCTCTCTGGACAGTGTGGCCCCCCTGGCCTATTTCTTTTGCTCAAAAATTCTTATTAAATCCAAAAGGTTGTTTCGTGGAGTTTCAGGACTTTTGGAGCTGTGTAGAATAGGTTTCCAACGTTTGCTCCTTCTCCAGCCAGAATTCCAGCTGCCTGCATTCCCCCTCTTCATGGTAAACCTTGTAAAATAAGAGAGAATAGCCATAAGTATTGAGATATAATGTGTAATAACATCCCATAATGCAATAAATGTTGATATAAAAGCATGATGCAAAATGGACGTATCAACTCCCCCAAGCTTAGACCTCGCTTGTCCTCAAGCGGAAGCCGAAATCGAAAAATATGTCCACATGTTTAGAGATAGAGGTGTCGATAAAAATAAAATACGGACATGAGGGCATCATGATCATTCTTATAACAGCAACATATATAGATTTCATCATATCATTTTTTATGCTCAAGTAACAATCAATTCACAATGTCAAGTATGGTTCAAAAACTTCATTGGGAACTAACAAACTATAATCTCAGTCATTGAAGCAATTGCAATTTATCGTAACATCAGAAAGAGTCAACAATAGAGCTTTTCAGCAAGTTCACATGCTCAACTATCAAGTAGTCTTCTATAATTGCTAACACTCACGCAATACTTGTGGTTATGGAGTTTCAGCCGGACACTGAGAAAGATAGGGGCTTATTATGTTGCCTCCCAACGTATTCACCTTTAGGTGATGTCAACAATAATAGCCCATGCTGACTTACATCCAATTGGATATATATATCATGATCTTTCAAACACGAGGAGCTTACCAAAGGATAAAATGAAAAAAAGGGAAAGGTGAGGATCACCTTGACTCAAGCATAAAGTAAAAGATAGGCCCTTCACAGAGGGAAGCAGAGGTTGTCATGCGCGTTTAGGGTTGATGCACAAAATCTTAATGCAAAAGAACGTCACTTTATATTGGCCCTTGTATGTGGACCTTTATTATGCAGTCCGTTGCTTTTATTACTTCCACAACAAGTTCGTACAAAGCTAATTTTCTCTACACTAATAAGTCATACATATTTAGAGAGCAATTTTTATTGCTTGCACCGATGACAACTTACTTGAAGGATCTTACTCAATCCATAGGTAGGTATGGTGGACTCTCATAGCAAAACTGGGTTTAAGGGTAAATGGAAGCACAAGTAGTATTTCTACTTGGTGCAAGGAATTTGGCTAGCATGAGGGGGAAAGACAAGCTCAACATGTTTGGAAGGTCAATGACAATATACTTTAACTGAGATGTCGGAAAACATAAACCATTACGTTGTCTTCCTTGTCCAACATCAACTCCTTTAGCATGTCATACTAAATGAGTGCTTCACAATCATAAAAGATGTCCAAGATAATATATTTATATGTGAACCCCTCTTTCCTTATCACTTCCTATTAATTGCAACGATGACCAAGGCTACGTTCATCAACTCTCAACAATTTTTATGCCTTATACTTTCTATGTGTGAAGTTATCACTATCCATAAGATCAATATGAACTCTTTTATTCTTTCTACTTTCTCAAGATCATAGCAACATAGCAAAGCCCTTGACTCAACACTAATCTTTATTATAGATAGCACACAGACTCGATTACATAAAAAGATCACAATGCAGAACTCAAAACTACTTGATATCAAAACTTCAAACTACTAGATCAAGATACTACTAAAAGGATCGAACTAAATAAAGCGGTAAAGATAGGAATGTGATGGTGATACGATACCGGGGCACCTCCTCCAAGCTTGGCAGTTGCCAAGGGGAGTGCCCATACCCTTGTGATTATGTCCTCGGAGGTGATGGAGGTGGTGATGATGACGGTGGATAATCGCACATTGAGCGTAAAAGTTCCTCCAACTTGCGGATAATGCCCTTAAGCCCAGCAATATGATCCTTCAACAGAATATTCTCCTGTGTGAGATACTTCTTCTGTATGCGAGCTAACTCAATCATCTTGAAAGCTTCAATCTCTGTTGGAGTAAAGAGGTTAGGTAAAGGTTGAGGGATATCTTCTTCTTTCACCGCCGGAGCTTTAACCTCCATGGCTTTCTTGATCCCTTCGTCCTTGTTGGTCTCTTCTGGTTCTTCTCTTTTCAGCTCTATCTTCAAAAGCCAAGCATCCTTGTCTTCATTGTTGGAGGAGGGTGAAGTCATGGTGCTCTAAATCTGCAACGGAAACAGCTCGAAACAAAAACAAAGGATATTTGCGTGATACAGTGGTCAAAACCTTCGGGACTATATATAATGAATTTTTACCAACCAAAATACGTAACATACAAGAAAACGGAGTCCGGGAGGCACACGAGGTGCCCACGAGACAGGGGCGCCCTCTGGGGCGCCCTCCACTCTCTTGGGAGCCTCGTGTCCCTTTCGGACTACTTCTTTCTTCCTAAAATTCTTAAATAATCAAAAATTGATAAAAATTGCCATTAAAGTTGTTTTGGAGTCGGTTTACTTACCGTACCACATACCTATACCTTTTCGAAGTCTGGAACGTTCTAGAAAGTGTCCCTTATGTATTCCTCAGGGGTTACAATTTCAATAATATTAGTTTCAACATTGATGGGATTACCTGAAATATAATGTTTAATTCTTTGACAGTTAACCACCCTTGGACTTGTGCCTTGGAAGTTGTTGATTTTTATAGCACCAGAACGATAGACCTCCTCGATAACGTAGGGACCTTCCCATTTTGAGAGAAGTTTTCCTGAAAAAAATCTTAAACGAGAGTTGAATAATAACACATAATCTCCTACGTTTAACTCACGCTTTTGTATCCTCTTATCATGCCAGCTTTTGACTTTTTCTTTGAAAAGCTTGGCATTCTCATAGGCTTGGGTTCTCCATTCATCAAGGGAGCTAATATCAAACAACCTCTTCTCACCGGCAAGTTTGAAATCATAATTGAGCTCTTTAATAGCCCAATATGCTTTATGTTCAAGTTCAAGAGGTAAATGACATTCTTTTCCATAAACCATCTTATAAGGAGACATACCCATGGGATTTTTGTATGCAGTTCTATAGGCCCATAATGCATCATCAAGTTTTTTGGACCAATTCTTTCTAGATCTATTCACAGTCTTTTGCAAAATTAATTTGAGCTCTCTGTTGCTCAACTCTACTTGACCACTAGACTGCGGATGATAAGGAGATGCTATTCTATGATTGACATCATACTTAGCAAGCATCTTATGGAAAGCACCATGAATAAAATGTGAACCACCATCAGTCATAAGATATCTAGGGACTCCAAACCTCGGAAAAATAACTTCTTTAAGCATTTTAATAGAAGTGTTATGATCAGCACTACTAGTTGGAATAGATTCTACCCACTTAGTAATGTAATCAACAGCAACTAAAATATGTGTATAACCATTAGAGGCAGGAAAAGGTCCCATATAATAAAAGCCCCAAACATCAAACGGTTCAATAACAAGAGAATAATTCATAGGCATTTCTTGACGTCTACTAATGTTACCTATTCTTTGACATTCATCACAAGATAAGACAAACTTACGAGCATCTTTGAAGAGAGTAGGCCAATAAAAACCAGATTGTAGTACCTTGTGTGCAGTTCTATCTCCGGCGTGGTGTCCTCCATAAGATTCAGAGTGACACTTACGTAGAATCCATGCTCAGGCACACAACGTCTAATAACACCATCTACTCCTTTATAAAGGTGTGGATCATCCCAGAAGTAATGTCTTAAATCATAAAAGAACTTTTTCTTTTGCTGGTATGTGAAACTAGGCGGTAAATATTTAGCAACAATGTAATCAGCATAATCAAGATACCAAGGAGCGATCGAGAAGCATTGACGACCGCTAATTGTTCATCAGGAAAGCTATGATTAATAGGCAGTGGGTCATCAAGAACATTCTCTAACCTAGACAAGTTATCTGCAACGGGGTTCTCAGCTCCCTTTCTATCAGTAATATGCAAGTCAAATTCTTGGAGCAAGAGAACCCATCTAATGAGTCTAGGCTTAGCATCTTTCTTTTCCATAAGATATTTAATAGCAGCTGATACGTCTCCAACGTATCTATAATTTTTGATTGTTCCATGCTATTATATTACCCCTTTTGGATGTTTATGGGCTTTATTTTACATATTTATATCATTTTTGGGACTAACCTATTAACCGGAGACCCAGCCCATATTGTTGTTTTATTGCCTGTTTCAGTATTTTGAAGAAAAGGAATATCAAACGGAGTCCAAACGGAATGAAACCTTCCGCATCGTGATTTTTTGGAAGAATATCATCCTGGAGGCTTGGAGATCAAGTCAGAAGACCCTCGAGGAGCCCAGGAGATAGCCCCCCCCTTACAGGGCGCGCCCCCTGTCTCGTGGACCCCTCGAGCACCTCCCGACCGACTACTTTTGACTATATATGCCTACGTACCCTAAAACCATCAAAGATCAAGATAGATCAGGAGTTCCGCCGTCGCAAGCCTCTGTAGCCACCAAAAACCTCTCGGGAGCCCATTCCGGCAACCTGCGAGAGGGGGAATCCATCACTGGTGGCCATCTTCATCATCCCGGCGCTCTCCATGACGAGGAGGGAGTAGTTCACCCTCGGGGATGAGGGTATGTACCAGTAGCTATGTGTTTGATCTCTCTCTCTCTCTCGTGTTCTCTCTCGTGTTCCCTCTATGGCACGATCTTGATGTATCCCGAGCTTTGCTATTGTAGTTGGATCTTATGATGTTTCTCCCCTTCTACTCTCTTGTGATGAATTGAGTTTCCCCTTTGAAGTTATCTTATCGGATTGAGTCTTTTATGAGAACACTTGATGTATGTCTTGTCGTGCTTATCTGTGGTGACAATGGGGTATCATGTGCCTCTTGATGTATGTTTTGGTGACCAAATTGCGGGTTCCGCCCATGAACCTATGCATAAGGGTTGGCACACATTATCTTGACTCTCCGGTAGAAACTTTGGGGCACTCTTTGAAGTACTTTGTGTTGGTTGGATGAATCTGAGATTGTGTGATGCATATCATATAATCATGCCCACGGATACTTGAGGTGACAATGGAGTATCTAGGTGACATTAGGGTTTTGGTTGATTTGTGTCTTAAGGTGTTATTCTAGTATGAACTCTTTAATAGATCGATCCGAAAGAATAACTTTGAGGTGGTTTTGTACCCTACCATAATCTCTACATTTGTTCTCCGCTATTAGTGGCTTTGGAGTGACTCTTTGTTGCATGTTGAGGGCTGGTTATATGATCTATCTATGTTATTATTGTTGAGAGAACTTGCACTAGTGAAAGTATGAACCCTATGCCTTGTTTCCTATCATTGCAATACCGTTTACACTCACTTTTATCATTATTTACCTTGCTATTTTTATATTTTCAGATTACAAATACCTATATCTACTATCCATATTGCACTTGTATCACCATCTCTTCGCCGAACTAGTGCACCTATACAATTTACCATTGTATTGGGTGTGTTGGGGACACAAGAGACTCTTTGTTATTTAGTTGCAGGGTTGTTTGAAAAAAACTAGCTTCATCCTACGCCTCTCACGGATTGATAAACCTTAGGTCATCCACTTGAGGGAAATTTGCCACTATCCTAAAAACCTGTGCACTTGCAGGCCCAACAACGTCTACAAGAATAAGGTTGTGTAGTAGACATCAAGCTCTTTTCTGGCGCCGTTGCCGGGGAGGCTAGGTAAAGGGCACTCACTCACACCCCGTCAACTAAGCTCTTTTCTGGCGCCGTTGCCGGGGAGGTTAGCGCTTGAAGGTATATTTTTAGATCTTGCAATCGAATCTTTTCGTTTCTTGTTTTATCACTAGTTTAGTCTATAAAAGAAAACTACAAAAAAATGGAGTTAAGTTTGTCTCATACGCTTCATCTTTTTAATATCTTTCGTGAGTATGATGGAAAAGAAAATTGTGCTCAAGTGCTAGAAGAAGAATGCATTAAAATACTTGGTACTGAATCTTTGAATGATGAGCATGATTGCAATGCTGTTAGTATGAATTCCTTGAATATCCATGATGCTAATGATATGCAAAGCCACAAGCTCGGGGAAGCTATGTTTGATGAATATGATATTTTTTGTCCCCAAGTTTTGATGAGCAAATTTATTATGATGAAAGCATGCCTCCTATTTGTGATGATTATATTGATGAAAGTGGGTTTGGAAGAGTGTCAACTTTAGGAAGTAGTGATCCCACTATTTTGGTGGATGTTGAATCTTATTGTGATGAACATGAAAGTGGATTTGGAAGAGTGTCAACTTTATTTAGTGATGAATCCACTATTTCGGAAGAGGTTCCAATTGATTATGAGAACAAAGTTGCTATATATGATGATTATTGTGATGACTTATATGCTATTAAGAATAATGATAACCATGAATCTTGTCATCATGATTTTAGTTTTCAATTGGATTATGCCTCACATGATGATTATTTTGTTGAGTTTGCTCCCACTACTATTCATGAGAAGAAATTTGCTTATGTGGAGAGTAGTAAATTTTCTATGCTTGTAGATCATGAAAAGAATGCTTTAGGTGCTGGTTATATTGTTGAATTCATTCATGATGCTACTGAAAATTATTATGAGGGAGGAATATATGCTTGCAGGAGTTGCAAAAATATTATGTTTCCTTTCTATGTGTTGAAAATCTTGAAGCTATGCTTGTTTTGCCTCCCTATGCTAGTTGATTATTGTTCCCATAAGTTGTTTGTTCACAAAATACCTATGCATAGGAAGTGGGTTAGACTTAAATTTGCTAGTCATATGCTTCATGATGCTCCCATTATGCTTCAATTCTTATCTTCTATGTGAGCATCATTGCCATCATCATGCCTAGCTAGAAAGGCATTAAAGAAAAGCGCTTGTTGGGAGACAACCCAATATTTATCCTTACTGTTTTTGTGTGACCACATGATTATGCTACTGTAGTAATCATGTTTTGTGGCTTTTGTTTCAGTAAAGTGCCAAGTAAGACCTTTAGGATGGCTTTCGGTGATAGTTGTGTTGATCCTGCTGAAAATCAAAAACTTTTTCACCCAGTAAATTAGTTTTGTTAATTCACAGAAACGTGCATATGATCTGATTCTTTTTCCTCTGGATTGGTACACAAATTGGTTAGGACTTCCTAATTTGGTAGGATATTTGTGGTTCCATAAGTATACGTTTGATACAGATTACTACAGACTGTTCTGTTTTTGACAGATTCTGTTTTCTATGTGTTGTTTGCTTATTTTGATGAATATATGGCTAGTATTAAGTGGTATGAGCCATAGATAAGTTGGAGTACAGTAGATATTACACCAATATGAATTTATAATGAGTTCATTACAGTACCTAAGTGGTGGTTTTATTTTCTTATACTAACGGAGCTTACAAGTTTTCTGTTGAGTTTTGTGTTGTGGAGTTTTCAAGTTTTAGGTAAAGGTTCGATGGACTATGGAATAAGGAGTGGCAAGAGCCTAAGCTTGGGGATGCCCAAGGCACCCCAAGGTAATATTCAAGGACAAACAAGAGCCTAAGCTTGGGGATGCCCCGGATGGCATCCCCTCTTTTGTCTTCGTTCATCGGTAACTTTACTTGGAGCTATATTTTTATTCACCACATGATATGTGTTTTGCTTGGAGCGTCATTTTATTTTGTTAGTATTTGCTTGCTGTTTAGAGTAATGTTTTGCATATTTATTTTCAATAAAAAGGTCAAGGATAGCCTTTGCCATGCTTATTTTGCTAGTATACATGTTGCTGTTTGAAAACAGAAAGTTTACCGCTGTTGCAAAAATTCCATAGAAAAGTCAGGGCATGATATAATGTTGAAACTTTTTGCATAATGAGCTCTGATAAATTTACTGCAGTAGGAAGTTTATTTCATAATTTTTGGAGTTAGGGAAATATTGATACTCTTGCATTCTTTACAGACTATACTGTTTTGACAGATTGCTGTTATGTTTGCATTGTTTGCATATGTTTGCTTGTTTGATGATTCTATTTGAGGATAGGAGTATTAAATATGCAGAGGCATTTAGTATGCAATGTTGAATAAAATTTTTAGTGATTTGTTACAGTGGAAAATGATAAGGTTTTGCATTGGTTTATACTAACCTATCTCACGAGTTCTTGTTGAGTTTGTTGTGAATGAAGCTTTTGATAAAAAGAAGAGAAACCATGATATGAGAGGAATTAAGAAGACACAAAAGTTCAAGCTTGGGGATGCCCAAGGCACCCCAAGATAATATTTCAAGAAGTTTCAAGCATCTAAGCTTGGGGATGCCCAGGTAGGCATCCCACCTTTCTTCTTCAACAACTATCTGTTAGTATCGTTTGAGCCTAAGTTTTTGCTTCTTCACATGAGTTGTGCTATCCTTGCAATGTCATTTTATTTTGTTTTGCTTGCTGTTTGATTACAGTATCAAGATCTGAAATTCTTAAATGAGAGAGAGTCTTCACATAGTTACATATTTATTTAGCTAATCATTGATCTTCACTTATATCTTTCGGAGTAGTTTGTCATTTGCTCTAGTGCTTCACTTATATCTTTTAGAGCACGGCGTTGGTTATGTTTTGTAGAAATTGCTAGTCTCTCATGCTTCACTTATATTATTTTGAGAGTCTTTTAGAACAGCTTGGTATTTGCTATGGTTATAAAGTTGGTCCTAGAATGGTAGGCATCCAAGTTGGGTATAATAAAAACTATCATAGAAAGTGAATTGGATGCTATGATCAATTTGATGCTTGATAATTGTTTTGAGATATGGAGATAGTGATATTAAAGTCATGCTAGTTGGGTGATTATGAATTTAAAGAATGCTTGTGTTGAAGTTTGTGATTCCCGTAGCATGCACGTATGGTGAACCGCTTTGTGATGAAGTTGGAGCACAATTTTATTTATTGAGTGTCTTCCTTATGAGTGGCGGTCGGGGACGAGCGATGGTCTTTTCCTACCAATCTATCCCCCTAGGAGCATGCGCATAGTGCTTTGGTCTTTGATGACTTCTAAACTTTTTCAACAAGTATATGAGTTCTTTTGATTAATGTTGAGTCCACGGATTATACGCACTCTTTCACCCTTCCACCATTGCTAGCCTCTCTTGTGCCGCGCAACTTTCGCCGGTACCTTACACCCACCATACCTACCTATTATGGCATTTCCATAGCCATTTCGAGATATATTGCCATGCAACTTTCCACTGTTCCGTTCATATGACACGCATTACTTTTGTCATATTGCTCTTTGCATGATCATGTAGTTGACATTGTATTTGTGGCAAGGCCACCTTCATAATTTTCATACATGTCGCTCTTGATTCATTGCATATCCCGGTACACCGCCGGAGGCATTCATATAGAGTCATATCTTGTTCTAGCTTTGAGTTGTAAATCCATAAAAGTGTGATGATTTTCATTATTAGAGCATTGTCCTAGTGAGGAAAGGATGATGAAGACTATGATTCCCCCACAAGTCGGGATGAGACTTCGGACTTTACAAAAAGAAAAATAAAGAAAAAAAAGAAAAAAAAGAAAGGCCAAAAAGAAAAAAAGAGAAGGCCAAAGAAAAAAAAGAAAAAAAAGAAAAAGAAAAATAAATAATAAAACGAGAGAAAAAGAGAGAAGGGACAATGCTACTATCTCTTTTTCCACACTTGTGCTTCAAAATAGCACCATGATCTTCATGATAGAGAGTCTCATATGTTGTCACTTTCATATACTAGTGGGCATTTTTCATTATAGAACTTGGCCTGTATATTCCAATGATGGGCTTCCTCAAAGTGCCCTAGGTCTTCGTGAGCAAGCGAGTTGGATGCACACCTACTTAGTTTCTTTTGTTGAGCTTTCATATATTTATAGCTCTAGTGCATCCGTTGCATGGCAATCCCTACTCACTCACATTGATATCTATTAATGGGCATCTCCATAGCCTGTTGATACGCCTAGTTGCTGTGAGACTATCTTCTCCTTTTTGTCTTCTCCACAACCACCATTCTATTCCACATATAGTGCTATGTCCATGGCTCACGCTCATGTATTGTGTGAAAGTTGAAAGGGTTTGAGATTATTAAAGTATGAAACAATTGCTTGGATTTTCATTGGGGTTGTGCATGATTAAATACTTTGTGTGATGAAGATAGAGCAACAGCCAGACTATATGATTTTGTAGGGATAACTTTCTTTGGCCATGTTATTTTGAGAAGACATGATTACTTTGATTAGTATGCTTGAAGTATCACCATTTTCATGTTAATATGAACTTTTATTTTGTATCATTTGGATCTGAACATTCTTGCCACAATAAAGAAAATTACATTGAGAATTATTCTAGGTAGCATTCCACATCAAAAATTCTGTTTTTATCATTTACCTACTCGAGGGTGAGCAGGAATTAAGCTTCCGGATGCTTGATACGTCTCCAACATATCTATAATTTTTTATTGTTCCATGCTATTATATTACCCCTTTTGGATGTCTATGGGCTTTATTTTATGTATTTATATTATTTTTGGGACTAACCTATTAACTGGAGGCCCAACCCATATTGCTGTTTTATTGCCTGTTTCAGTATTTCGAAGAAAAGGAATATCAAACGGAGTCCAAACGGAATGAAACCTTCGGCATCGTGATTTTTGGAAGAATATCATCCTAGAGGCTTGGAGATCAAGTCAGAAGACCCTCGAGGAGCCCAGGAGATAAGGGGCGCCCCCCCCTTACAGGGTGCACCCCCTGTCTCGTGGACCCGTCGATCACCTCCCGACCGACTACTTTCGCCTATATATGCCTGCGTACCCTAAAACCATCAAAAATCAAGATAGACCAGGAGTTCCGCCGCCGCAAGCCTCTGTAGCCACCAAAAACCTCCCGGGAGCCCGTTCCGGCACCCTGCCGGAGGGAGAATCCATCACCGGTGGCCATCTTCATCATCCCGACACTCTCCATGATGAGGAGGGAGTAGTTCACCCTCGGGGCTGAGGGTATGTACCGGTAGCTATGTGTTTGATCTCTCTCTCTCTCTCTCTCTCGTGTTCTCTCTCGTGTTCCCTCTATGGAACGATCTTGATGTATCCTGAGCTTTGCTATTGTAGTTGGATCTTATGATGTTTCTCCCCCTCTACTCTCTTGTGATGAATTGAGTTTCCCCTTTGAAGTTATCTTATCGGATTGAGTCTTTTATGAGAACACTTGATGTATGTCTTGCCGTGCTTATCTATGGTGACAATGGGATATCATGTGCCTCTTGATGTATGTCTTGGTGACGAACTTGCGGGTTTCGCCCATGAACCTATGCATAAGGGTTGGCACACGGGGCACTCTTTGAAGTACTTTGTGTTGGTTGGATGAATCTGAGATTGTGTGATGCATATCGTATAATCATGCCCACGGATACTTGAGGTGACAATGGAGTATCTAGGTGACATTAGGGTTTTGGTTGATTTGTGTCTTAAGGTGTTATTCTAGTACGAACTCTTTAATAGATCGATCCGAAAGAATAACTTTGAGGTGGTTTTGTACCCTACCATAATCTCTACGTTTGTTCTCCGCTATTAGTGGCTTTGGAGTGACTCTTTTTGCATGTTGAGGGCTTGTTATATGATCTATCTATGTTATTATTGTTGAGAGAACTTGCACTAGTGAAAGTATGAACCCTATGCCTTGTTTCATATCATTGCAATACCGTTTACACTCACTTTTATCATTATTTACCTTGCTATTTTTATATTTTCAGATTACAAATACCTATATCTACTATCCATATTGCACTTGTATCACCATCTCTTCGCCGAACTGGTGCACTTATACAATTTACCATTGTATTGGGTGTGTTGGGGACACAAGAGACTCTTTGTTATTTGGTTGCAGGGTTGTTTGAGAGAGACCATCTTCATCCTACGCCTCTCACGGATTGATAAACCTTAGGTCATCCACTTGAGGGAAATTTGCTACTGTCCTACAAACCTGTGCACTTGCAGGCCCAACAACGTCTATAAGAAGAAGGTTGTGTAGTAGACATCAAGCTCTTCTGGCGTCGTTGCCGGGGAGGCTAGGTAAAGGGCACTCACTCACACCCCGTCAACTAAGCTCTTTTCTGGCGTCGTTGCCGGGGAGGTTAGCGCTTGAAGGTATATCTTTAGATCTTGCAATCGAATCTTTTTGTTTCTTGTTTTATCACTAGTTTAGTCTATAAAAGAAAACTACAAAAAAATGGAGTTAAGTTTTTCTCATACGCTTCATCTTTTTAGTATCTTTCGTGAGTATGATGGAAAAGAAAATTGTGCTCAAGTGCTAGAAGAAGAATGCATTAAAATACTTGGTACTAAATCTTTGAATAGTGATCATGATTGCAATGTTGTTAGTATGAATTCCTTGAATATCCATGATGCTAATGATATGCAAAGCCACAACCTTGGGGAAGCTATGTTTGATGAATATGATATTTTTTGTCCCCCAAGTTTTGATGAGCAAATTTATTATGATGAAAGCATGCCTCCTATTTATGATGATTATATTGAGGAAAGTGGGTTTGGAAGAGTGTCAACTTTAGGAAGTTGTGATCCCACTATTTTGGAGGATGTTGAATCTTATTGTGATGAACGTGAAAGTGGATTTGGAAGAGTGTCAACTTTATTTAGTGATGAATCCACTATTTAGGAAGAGGTTCCAATTGATTATGAGAATAAAGTTGCTATCTATGATGATTATTGTGATGACTTGTATGCTATTAAGAATAATGATAACCATGAATCTTGTCATCATGATTTTAGTTTTCAATTGGATTATGCCTCACATGATAATTATTTTGTTGAGTTTGCTCCCACTACTATTCATGAGAAGAAATTTGCTTATGTGGAGAGTAGTAAATTTTCTATGCTTGTAGATCATGAAAAGAATGCTTTAGGTGCTGGTTATATTATTGAATTCATTCATGATGCTACTGAAAATTATTATGAGGGAGGAATATATGCTTGCAGGAGTTGCAAAAATATTAAGTTTCCTTTCTATGTGTTGAAAATCTTGAAGTTGTGCTTGTTTTGCCTCCCTATGCTAGTTGATTATTGTTTTGCCTCCCAATGAGGATCCAGAGATGGAGAAGTCATCCATGAATACCCCACAAATATTTTCACAAAAATCAGAGAATATAGCCATCATGCATCTTTGAAAGGTAGCAGGTGCATTACATAAACCAAAAGGCATACGTCTATAAGCAAAAGTACCAAAAGGGCAAGTAAAAGTAGTTTTAGATTGATCCTTCGCTGACACAGGAATCTGAGAGAAACCAGAATAACCATCTAGTAAGCAAAAATGTGTGTGTTTTGATAGCCTTTCTAGCATTTGATCAATAAAAGGTAAAGGGTAATGATCTTTCTTAGTAGCTTTATTTAACTTACGGAAATCAATTACCATCCTATAACCTGTAATAATTCTCTGCGGGATCAATTCATCTTTATCATTAGGAACGACGGTAATACCTCCCTTTTTAGGGACACAATGGACATGGCTTACCCATTCAATATCAGCAACGGGATAAATAATACGTGCCTCAAAGAGCTTTAGTATCTCCTTTCTTACCACTTCCTTCATCTTGGGATTTAATTGTCTTTGAGGATCTCTCACTGGTTTGGCATCTTTCTTCACTGAAATTTTGTGTTGACATAATGTGGGACTACTGCCCTTAAGATCATCCAGAGTATATCCAATAGCTGCTCGGTGCTTCTTCAGAGTTTTCAATAATCTTTCTTCTTCTTTCTCTGAAAGGTTAACACTAATAATAACAGGATATATTTCATTTTCATCAAGATAAGCATACTTAAGATTATCAGGTAATGGTTTGAGTTCAAACACGGGATCACCCTTGGGTGGAGGGGGATCCCCAAGAATTTCAACGGGAAGGTTATGTTTTAGCATAGTTTCCTGTTTAAGGAACACTTCATCTATTTCTTCCCTTTCCTTCATAAACATATCGTTTTAATGGTCTAGCAAATATTGTTCTAATGGATCAGTTGGAGGAACAACAATGGAAGGAAGACCAATAATCTCATCCTTACTAGGTGGTTCCCTTTCACGAGGTTGTCTACTAAACTTAGCAAAATTAAACTCATGAGACATACCATCTATGCCAACAGTGACAATATTCTTTTCACAATTAATCTTAGCACTAGCGGTATTCAAGAAGGGTCTACCAAAAATAATGGGACAAAAATCATCTTGTGGGGAACCAAGAACAAGAAAATCAGCAGGGTATTTAACCTTCCCACACAAAACTTCAACACCTCTAACAATCCCAATAGGTTTAATGGTATCCCTTTTAGCAAGCTTAATAGTAACATCAATATCTTCTAATTCAACGGGTGCAATGTCATGCATAATTTCTTTATAAAGATCATAATGTATCGCACTAGCACTAGCACCCATATCACATAAGCCATGATAACAATGATCTCCTATTTTAACAGAAATAACAGGCATGCCTCTGACAGTCTCGTGTCTTAGTACCGTGTCTAGCAATATTAGCAGTCTCACCCAAGAAAGAAATAGCATGCCCATCTAAGTCCTCATCCAAGAGATCTTTAACCATAGCAATACTAGGTTCAACATTAATTTGCTCAGGAGGTGTATAAGTCCTAGTATTACTCTTACGAACAACAGTCGAAGCTTTAGCATGATCCTTTATCCTAACAGGAAAAGGAGGTTTTTCAACATAAGTAGTAGGAACAATAGGATCGCTATAGGTAATAGTCTTTTCTTCGACTGTAATAGGTGCAACTACTTTCAGTTCAACAGGAGGATTATATTTAAACCATTTCTCTTTAGGGAGATCAACGTGAGTAGCAAAAGATTCACAAAAAGTAGCTACTATCTCAGAGTCAAGTCCATACTTAGCGCTAAATCCACGATGAAATCAATAGTCTTCAGCATATAAGAACCAACACAGGAAGTATCGAGCATGTTGCGATTATCAAGAGAAAGCCGAGCATAAAAATTCTGAATAATCATTTCCCAAGAGAGCTCATGATTGGGGCATGAATATAACATTGACTTAAGCCTCCCCCAAGCTTGAGCGATGCTTTCTCCTTCGCGAGGCCAGAAATTATATATGTAATTACGATCACGATGAACAAGATGCATAGGACAGAACTTCTGGTGAAATTCCAACTTCAATCGCTTATATTTCCATGATCTCGTATCATCACATAGCCTATACCATGTCAATGCATCTCCCTTCAAAGATAAAGGGAAGACCTTCCTTTTGACAACATCATCGAAATACCTGCAAGCTTAAATAATCCACAAACTTCATCCACAAAGATAAGGTGTAAATCGGGATGCAATGTTCCATCTCCTGCAAATGGATTAGCTAGCAGTTTCTCTATCATACCCGAAGGAATCTCAAAGTAAATATTTTCATAAAGTTCAGTAGGTTGAGGAGCAACTCTTTGCTCTTCTGGTTGGGGTGAAGGTACCCCAAACAAGCCCCTCAAAGGATTAGTTTCCATAGTGACATCTAACAGAAAATTTCAGCACACTATATAAATGTTTCCTTACCAAGTTCTACTCACCAAAAGTGCTACACTCCTCGGCAACGGTGCCAGAAAAGAGTCTTGATGACCCACAAGTGTAGGGGATCTATCGTAGTTCTTTTGATAAGTAAGAGTGTCGAACCCAACGAGGAGCAGAAGGAAATGATAAGCGGTTTCAGTAAGGTTTTCTCTGCAAGCACTGAAATTGTAGGTGATAGATAGTTTCGTGATAAGATAAATAGTAACAAGCAACAAGTAAATAAAGTAAACAAAGTGCAGCAAGGTGGCCCAATCCTTTATGTAGCAAAGGATAAGCCTGTACAATTTCTAATAATGATAAAGGAGCTCCTGAGGACACATTGGGAATTATCGTCAAGCTAGTTTTCATCACGTCGCGTTCGGTACTTTGATAATTTGATATGTGGGTGGACCGGTACTTGGGTACTGCCCTAACTTGGACAAGCATCCCACTTATGATTAACCCCTATTGCAAGCATCCGCAACTACAAAAGAAGTATTAAGGTAAACCTAACCACAACATTAAACATATGGATCCATATCAGCCCCTAACGAAGCAACGCATAAACTAGGGTTTAAGCTTCTGTCACTCTAGCAACCCATCATCTACTTATTACTTCCCATGCCTTCCTCTAGGCCCAAATAATGGTGAAGTGTCATGTAGTCGACGTTCACATAACACCACTAGAGGAAAAGACAACATACATCTCATCAAAATATCGAACGAATACCAAATTCAAATGACTACTAATAGCAAGACTTCACCCATGTCCTCAGGAACAAACGTAACTACTCACAAAGCATATTCATGTTCATAATCATAGGAGTAATAATATGCATAAAGGATCTGAACATATGATCTTCCACCAAGTAAACCAATTAGCATCAACTACAAGGAGTAATCAACACTACTAGCAACCCACAGGTACCAATTTGTGCTTTTGATACAAGATTGGATACAAGAGATGAACTAGGGTTTTGAGAGGAGATGGTGCTGGTGAAGATGTTGATGGAGATTGAACCCCTCCTGATGAGAGGATCATTGGTGATGATGTTGGTGATGATTTCCCCCTCCCGGAGGGAAGTGTCCCCGGCAGAACAGCTCCGCCAGAGCCCTAGATTGATTCCTCCAAGGTTCCCCTCGTGGCGGCGGAGTTTCGTCCCGTAAGCTTGCCCACGATTTTTTCCAGGGTAAAAGTGATGATATAGCAGAAGATGGACGCCTGAGGCCCACCAGGGGGCCCAGGAGATAGGGGCGTGCCCTATAGGAGGGGCGCCCCCTTGTCTCCTGGACAGGGTGTCGGCCCCCTGGCCTATTTCTTTTGGTTAGAAATTCTTATTAAATCCAAATAGTTGTTTCGTGGAGTTTTAGGACTTTTGGAGCTGCGCAGAATAGGTTTCCAACGTTTGCTCCTTCTCCAGCCAGAATTCCAGCTGCCGGCATTCCCCCTCTTCATGGTAAACCTTGTAAAATAAGAGAGAATAGCCATAAGTATTGAGATATAATGTGTAATAACAGCCCATAATGCAATAAATATTGATATAAAAGCATGATGCAAAATGGATGTATCAGTATGTCATCCAGATGCACTTCCCCTGGGAGATCTCAACCAACAACACCGCCGAGTACGAGGGTTTGCTTGCCGGTCTTAGGATCGCGACAGACCTTGGAGTTAAAAAGCTCATCGTCAGGGGCGACTCGCAGCTCGTCGTCAGGCAGATCAACAAAGATTATCAAAGCCCACTGATGGAAGCCTGCGTAGATGAGGTGAGGAAACTAGAATAGCGCTTTGACGGTATACAAGCGGAGCATGTCCCCCGGACGGAGAACGACATTGCCGACTACCTGTCAAAGTGCGCTGCCCTCAAGCTACCTGTGGAACCACGTACTTTTGTGCTTCAGTTAACTCAGCCATCCGTTGAGCCATTAACCGGGCAGAACAAGCGGAGGAAGCTAGGCTCTGGCAAGTACTTCCCCATCGAGCTCCCTGGAGCCGCCGGCGAAGATGTTGCCGCGAATGCCAATCCTGCCGTGGAACTAACTCTGGCAGGGCCTCAGGTCATGGCCGTAGAGGCGGCCGCTCCCGGGGCAGAAGAGATGCCTTTGGTCCTTGTCGTCGAGCCACAGGCTCCGGCATGGGCGCAGCACACCGTCCGATTCCTCCAAAAAGGAGAGTTTCCTGAGGAGCAGGAAGAGGCAAAAAGAGTAGCCCGCCGGTCTGCTCTGTACCAATTTGTTGATAACGTGTTGTACAGAAAAAGATCGAATGTGGTGACACTGAAGTGCATCTCCTGAGAGGAAGGACTAAAGCTATTGGCAGAGATACATGGAGGCATATGTGGCTCCCACATAGGGTCGAGGGCCATTGCCGGCAAGGCTTTCCGGCAAGGTTTCTTATGGCCCACCGCCCTCCAGGATGCAACGGCACTAGTAACCAAGTGTGAAGCGTGCCAGTTTCATTCAAAGAAGCTTCATCAACCAGCTCAAGCCCTCCAAACCATCCCTCTCTCCTGGCCCTTCTCGGTCTGGGGGCTCGACATTTTGGGCCCTTTCCCTCGTGCCGTCGGGGGCTTTGAGTACTTGTACGCTGCAGTCGACAAGTTCACAAAGTGGCCAGAAGTGGAAGCAGTGAGGAAGGTGATGGCGCAGTCAGCCATCAAGTTCTTCAAAGGACTTGTGTGCCATTTTGGGGTGCCCAACAGGATCGTCACTGACAACGACACACAGTTCACAAGCCATGCCTTCATGCAATACATTGAGGATCTCGGCAGCAGGGTTTGTTTTGCCTCCGTGGCACATCCATAGAGCAACGGCCAAGCAGAGAGAGCAAATGCTGAAGTCCTGCGAGGCTTAAGAACGAAGACTTTTGACAGGCTGCACAAGAGTGGAAGGCGCTGGATTGATGAGTTGCCGGCGGTTCTTTGGTCGATCAGAACGACGCCAAATCGAGCCACCGGCGGACACCCTTGCCCTGGTTTACGGGCGAAGCGATTCTCCCACGAACTCATATCTGGTCACCTCGAGTGCTCTCTTATGATGAGCTTGAGCAAGAGCAATTGCGGCAAGATGACGCAATGCTCCTTGAGGAAGATCATCTCCGGGTGGCTGTGAGAGCAGCACGCTACCAGCAAGCCTTGCGCCGCTACCATAGCCGCAAGGTTCATGCCTAGAGCTTTGAGGAAGGAGACCTTGTTCTTCGGCACCTTCAGTTGGTCAAGAATTCCAACAAGTTGACGCCAAAGTGGGAAGGCCCTTATCGGGTAACACGAGTCACCAGGCCCGACGCAGTCCGGCTGGAGACCGAAGATGCCATTCCAGTGAGCAACTCCTGGAACATCGAGCATCTCCGCAAGCTTTACCCATAAGGCACGGATGCCGGGCCTCCCGGCAAGCCACTCTTTTGTACATGCCTTGTCGGCAAGGCATGTAACCCTTGGTATAAAGCCAGGCGCAGACCCTGAGCATAAATAAACGAAGCGCTGGCGCCCTATGTTATAGCATGCATGCTAGGTCGAGTCTCTTCCTCGGTTAGGGTTGATAGTGCTTGACGGCGGCTAACCCCTAGCTTAGAGGTCAAGTGCGCGTCTCTCTATTCTTCTTTGTCTTCTTTGGTTCGCAGGGCACATGAGTATGCTTGCCAAGCTATTTTGGAAGAAAGGGGACAGACCGGCGTCCGGGCCCCTGCAAGCCGAAGTTGCCGGGGGCTGCATGAACAAGAATCTATCAGCGGCAAGCCAAGGTTACCGGGGGCTACGGATCCAGATAAGTTCTCTATCCTCTATCATGCATTTCGTTATGGACTGGGGTATGTGAAACCTCGTTTTATCCCTAGGCTACCGTGCTCCCCTCTTTTCATACCCCAGGACTATCTCCTGGGGCCGAATTTGGTCGTAGTCGCGGCAGCAAGGAAATGAAACGAGGAGCCTAAACCCACCTCATACCTGCCTCCGCCAAGGGCGTAAGAAAGGTCGAGCGAAGTGGGGGGACAGCAAGGCCTGTTGCCGGGCGAAAAAACATTTATCTTGAAAAATAACGAGGACTCACTCATTGTCGTGGGTTCCATCGGCAAACGAAAAACCCGACAAACAACCCTTTTTCATCAAAAAATATCCCGTACAGGTACAGTTCATATGAAATGAAAAACATGAGCAAGGGGATTACAAGCTCTAAGATTAACAAAGGCCCGAAGGCTTACAATACTAAAAAGAGATAAGATGCCCATTATCCCTTTCTTGTCCCTCTCCTCAGGAAATGAAACAAGAAAGCAGAAGGGCAAAAGGGGTGCCTAGGCAAGCTACGAGTGGCAGAAGACACCAAGGAAACATCTCGGTGGCCGTCCGAAGGCTGGATGCTATGGCAGCGCCGGAGGAAGAGCTCGAAGACGAGGCGGCAGGACGTCAATACGCGACAAAGGCGTCGGTGCCCGCGTACTCCGACTTGACGGCCTTGCCGCCCGCCCTCTTCCTCTTCCGCAGCCTCCCAAGGCCAGCCGCCCAAGGAGACGACCCCGAGAAGTTCAAGGAGTCGGCGACACGGTTGATGGGTTCGCCGGTGCCTCCCAGAGTGGCACCCGACGCCTAGTCGGACCCGTCATCCAGCCGCCCGCTGCCCCCGTCGTTGCTGCCGTTGTCTTCCTCGCCACTCTCACTCGAGGAGGAATCTTCATCGTCAGAAGAGCTCTCCACGCAGCACCTTGCGCGAGTCCCGAAGAGCCCGAAGATCTTGACAAAGAGGAGGCCACCCTCCATTAGTTTGAAGTGTAGAGTGAGCCCCTCCATCAAGCTGTGGATGCGAGTGAAAGTTTTCCACCCTCGGCGAAGATACATGACGTGAGGGGCGGGGAACTCGACGTCGGCCCATGTGCCGCTGTTCCCACAACCCCTCATATGAAGCCGCAACGCCTGCGGCGGATCCAGCTCCATCTCCCACACAAATGGAGTCGGGAGGCGGAGACGACGGCGCGGCGGCTGGCGCAGCCTGACAAAGAATTTGCAAGAATTATCCCCGACGTGGCCCTCCATCGGAGGAGGGGCCGCTGGCGGAGGTGAGGCCGATCTGCCGCCCTGTCCTCCTCTCTCTCTCGAGTGCCATGCCGGCCTCGACCTCGCCCCCTCCCCTCCCTCTAGCGGCCAGCTCTGCCTCTACAAGCTCTTGGGGAGGGGCGATGCGTTGTCCAGCCGAGACCCTTGCCGCCACCGATGAAGCATCACCGCGCCACCTCGTGTTGATAGAAGAAAGGAGGAAGCATGAATGGGGAGAGGCAAATGGCGAAGGATTGAGGGGCACCATTCCTCCCGCTCCCCTCTTTATAAAGGGGCGGGGGCGAGGCTCGGCCGCCCCCTCTCGGCCAATCCGGCCCGTTGAAGTGACAGCAAGCGGGGACGTCGACCGCCCTCCCTGCTCCACTGAAGGCACGTGGGAATCAACCCACGCACGTGCGCGACTTCCCACATCCCGCGTGCGTGTCATTCACTCTGCATCGTGCATGCAGCGAACATGGCGCAAGGGATGGGCGCGGTGGGACGCGTAGAGCAACGGTTCCCAAGCAAGGGCAGTAAATGAGCAGCGGCCCTGCGGTCTCGAAGAGACACGCAAGACGCCTCTTTACTGTCCACCATGGGATGACGCCAGCACGCTTCTGTCATGCGCGCGCGCACGACCCCCACGTCGCGCGTTTAACACAGGTCGTGGGGAAGCGCATCGGATGAAATAGCTACCGTGATAAAATCCGCCCCGCCTGCCCGCGCACCGTTCTGGGCCTAGCCCAACAACGTGTCGCGCTTATGTATGGCCCAGGCCCCGGGGCTCCTTTTGGTGTACAAAAGTAGGGGCTCTCCTTTTGACAACTTTAGTTGTGCGTGGGCAGTCGGAGCCTCGCGTTGTGGCCACACATAGCAGGGCAAAGGAGGGAAGCCGGAGAGAAGTTGAAGGCTCAAGATGAACAAGGCAACATCAAGGACCAAGGCCACAAAGTGCAGACGGGTGAAGCAGGTTGTCCCGGCAAGACCCTTGCCGGGGGCAGCCTCTTGCCGGGGCAGCTCGCCCACACCGGCAGAGTGAGCCACCCTTGAACCCACGGTCTCCAACACCAACAACCACATTGGACCATGGCTCAGGAGGCACCTCCATGGTGGCATGCAGATCTTTGTGAAGACATAGAACGCTCAAGACCAGATGAGGACTGGAAGGCAACACTCCCTGCCAAGATTCTTACCGAAGAAACCCACAAGACCGCCGGCAAGATCCTTGCTGGGGACGCCAGCGCGCCACGGCAAGACCCTTGCCGGGCCACCCGACAGGACCCTTGTCGGAGGCAACAGCGGGCCACTGCCAGGCCCGCATCAACCAACTCCCCGCCACCGTTCGCATGCAGCTGCCAGCCCAACCAGCTGGGCAGGCACCCGCGTGGCAACATGTAGTTTCCAGGCCAGCTCAGCACACACCTGCGTGGCGGCATGCAGATCTTCGTGGAGGCTCCACTACCGCGCCACCTCAACTGCTTGCCTACCTACATGGCACCGCATGCGTCGCTGGCCAGGGCACGTGTCAAAGCGAGGAGGAGCGGCGACGGATGGGATGGGCCTCGCTCCCGTCCCCGATAAAGAAAGGGACACCTAAGCCATGCATTAAATGCATCTTGTCCTGTAATACGAGCGATAAGCTCGCACCACTGTAGGCCTTTCCACCTCCTATGTGCCACTGTGGCAGCCCCTTTCGCCTATAAAAGGAGGCCCATGGCATACAGGAAAAGGATTCGGCTCCTTCGAACCACGCAACACCTGTAGCTAGTTCGAGAGCTCAAGAACACTCAATACATCCACCAAGCAGGACTAGGGTTTTACGCAGCCTCGCGGCCCGAACCTAGGTAAACGATCCCCGTGTCAACTACTAATCCTGCTCTTCTCACAACCCCGCGCCCCGCAACCGTACTAGGGATTCTTGTGATCCCATAGGTGTCCTTTCCCACCGACATTACCAGACTTGTTTGCTCCCCGGTTCTATGTGCATAGAGAAGATATTCATTCATACTAATAATTATTTCCATCATGTGCAGTCTGGTATCCCTGGTGCTTTATTTTCAAACCTACATGAATCTTAATTGATCCTGGAGCAGTTCGTTGGTAAAGAATACCCAGATAAATTGTGGTTGACCTCGGCCGGCTCCACCACCTCATTACGTCGCGAGGCCGGTGCAGAATCGGCCTGGGCCGGGGCAGACGCATGCACCGCTGCCGTCTCAAAATGTGGGTGCTGGAGGGACTTCTGGACCGCCCTGGGGTCAATGGGGTGACGATGGCTACAACGCGTATGGGGATGGCTAACACCGCGGTTCGTCGTCAACGGGTGGTGGCCATGGATATGCTTGGCAGAGTGATGGCTCTGTGGAGAGACCTTTTCTCGGTCCTCCGGGTGATTTTGTTGAGGGGGCATCTGGCCCTGTATACCGGCAGCGAGGCGAATACTGCGGTCATCGTGGTGGTCGTGGTGGTCGAGGTGGTCGATTCCGTCAACGGCAACCTCCTCCGCCGGTTGTCGTCCAGCAAACGAATGACGCCGGGGCTACCGAGCTGCTAGTTCTGACCGGTCAGGCTATGGAGGTTGTCGTGGAATTAACACGTTAGATGTCCTAGCAGAAGGACTTAGTCGTCGAGCCATCGCAACGTGATTAGCTTAAAGGGGTTAAACCGGAACAAAGGACACGGGAAGTTTATACTAGTTCGGCCCCTTACGGTTTAGGTAAAAGCCTACGATCCAGTTGTTGTGGGATTGATTGATCTCGATGAGCAGGGAGCGAATCCGCTTTAACTATCTCTCGAGCTATTGTTTCTTGTCCCTGAACCGCCGGGTCGTCCCTTTATATACACAGGTTGACGCACGGCCGGTTTATAGAATCCCGAGGCCGGCTCATACAAGTGTTCGGCTCGGTCTCTTCCCTTCCCTAACTTACAACACAAGTTACACAACTATGGCGGTTTACAACTATGGTTCCTAATCCGCCTTTGGGCTCTGGGCCTCTAAGCTTTAACAGTAGAACGCCATATTCCTTGTCTTCATGGGCTTCAATATAGATGAGCGTAAACCGGCCCCTCCTGGGCGGTTTACACTCAGTAGTTATATCCTCAACATTAGGCCCCAGATTGATTTGAACCTGTTCATGTCAATCTTCAACTTAGAAAAATTCTGATATGAAACATCTTCATATTAACCTTAAACCGCCATGACATCATCTTTGGAAATCACCGTAAACCGCCATGACATCATCTGCATAAAAAACTCATAAAGATTCCTTTTCATTAACTGACTCCGAAGATCGAGGCGACACCTATGCCCCATTTTATCGCTTTGGGCTCCTCGATTCTCGTGCTTGCTTACTTTATCCATTCGCCTTATAAATAGGCCCAGGGGTCCTTCCCTTTCCCCTTCCGCACTTCTTCTTCTTCCTCTCGACATTCAGCCCGACAGCTCCGCTGCCGCCATCGACCTCCAAGCGCTACATCATCCCTGGCCGCTGCATCAACCTGAATGCACCAGAGATCCGCGGCTCTCCTCCGCTACTCCTGTGAATCCGGTAAGCCTTCTTCCCTCAACCTTAGATCTGCATTAGGGTTTTGGTGCTCGTCTATGTTCATTAGTGTTCATCCGTGCTCATTGTTTTGCCTTTACTGTCTCATCGAATCTAGATCAACTTGACCTTTTTCTTCTGCAGCCGAAGTTATAGTTCATTTTGCCTCTCCATAGTATCTTTAGGACCACAAACAGATCTCATCTGGATCCTTTCTATTCTGCCGTCACCATTTTGGGGCTTTGATACTTTTCCTTTTCCTGAACTGTGTTAGATCCAAAATAATAACCCTTAGCTTGTGAAAACTGTTTGTGTAGCACTTAGCAATTTTCATATCTGTTGCTGTTCATGCCACTGTAGGCGGTTTAACCTGTAGAAAACGACAATCCGGCAGGTACCATTAACCCTCACGTAAACCGCCGTCTTTCCTTGAACATCCATATCTGGTTTAATGTACACGCATGCTTTGATTAAATTCTTCGGTTTGATACCAGTTTGTGCATATCGATCTTGAACCGTGAACCAACGTTTGCACTTCCTTTACAGTTTGTCATCAAAAATGGCCAAGCAATTCTCCTCTTGCAACTGGGTTCCTTCCCGGATCACAGAGGAACAACTCACTGGATATGTTCTAACTGGCACTTTGGCAAAGAAGGAAGTCATTCATTGGAGAGTCCCTGGTGCCGAAAACCCTCCTGAACCTCAAGATGGAGAAGTGGTTGTGTTTATGCAGCATCTGGACCGAGGGTTTAGCCCTCCCGGATCAAAAAAATTCCGTGATGTACTTGCCAACTTCCAACTCCATCCTCAAGACATTGGACCGAACTCTGTATCCAACATCTGTTGAACTCTTCAGAGACTTCTCCACTTGAACCACCGCACCGAATTTTCTTGAAGTGGTTGTGAAGTTTATCTTGAAAAGCAGAACCGACTGTTAAACTCTTCAGAGACTTCTCCACTTGAACCACCGCACTGAATTTTCTGATGGCCCCAATAGTGAACTTGGCGGAGTGTCGATTCAGAAAAGGAAAGAAGTTGATTTTCCTCATGCCAAACATCACAGCCACCCCAAGGATTGGAATCAAACATGGTTCTATTGTCAGAATACTGCTCCTGCTGATGAAAATCCTCTGCCGGGTTACCGTGCTTACCGGCTTAGCAATGGACATCCACTGCCTCAGCAGCTCACTGCCAAAGAATGACAAACATATGCACCACAACTTGCTAAGCTCCGGGCTCTTCTAGCAAACGGCTTAACCGACATTGACCTCGTCCGTTGCTGGGTTTCATGGGGTATCCTGCCCTTAAGCCGCCGCACGAGGTTGATGCATGAGTATACCGGGGATGTCAAGGACCCTCAACGGCACACTGAAATATAGATGACCGATGATGAAGTCACTGAGTCTGTAAAAAAGATGCTAGATGAACCGATTTCTGAGTGCAGCAAGACTGGGTTGCGTCCCTTTTATGCCTCCAACAAACCGCCAGTGGTAAATTTTTACCCTTCTTTTTTTCAATCCGTATTCGCATTAACATTTTTCTCATAGCTTTATGTTTATTCTTACAGGCCAAAGATCCTTTCTGGAAGAGGAAAACTCAAGACAAACCGGCAAAAGCTCAAGACAAACCGGCGAGGGCTCCTCATGGCAAGAGCAAGGCCACAAAGAGGCCAGCCAAGAAGAAAATCGCCGAGTCCTCTGATCCGCCCGAAGATGTTGATGATTCGGAACAAGAGGTAGAACTTGACTCCCTTGGTTCATTTTTCATACATCTTATTGACAATGACCATTACCAGGATGATGCGGAAGCTAGCCGTGCTGACCATGTAGAGGTAATCTACCTTTCCTCCAATTCCGATCTTGTGCCAGTAAGAAAAAACCGTCACGCAGTCCGGAAAGTGAAACGTTCACATCCTTTCACTCATTTGGATCCACAGCATCCTGAAGCTGGTCGCACAACCCAGCATAGTGGCCAGCAAGTCACTTCCTCCGGTTTACCACACACCCCAATCCAGAAGCGCCGAGTCGAGGTCTCTTGTAATTCTAACAAGTCTTATCCCTTGGCGGGTTACTTCCAATACCCTCTTAATCCGTCTGACTCAAATTATCAGGTAATTTCCAATTCATCCTCTGGCGATTCATCAACCACGCAAATGCCTCCCTTCAAGACCGTCCCTGGGTAAGCATAATAATTTTAGCTTTGCCTTCTTGCGCCGGTTTACCATATTAACCTCTGTTTGCCATTTTGTAGCGCCAAAGCCCGACTCAGCAAGAAAGCAAAGACCAATGCCCCCACTGATGGGATTGAACCGGAGAGGACCTCAGAAGGTGTTGGTGGAGATGCTGATATTGCTATGGACGATCCTGTGCCACAAGGTCAGGACACTTATGTTGCTCCGCCAGAGGTTAATCCGGCTAGTCCTCATGTCGATCCACCAAGCCCAACTGCCAATCCTCCAAGTCCAGGTGCTGATCCGCCGGGCCCAGTCAAAGACTCAGATAAATCGGCGAGCCCAAACAAAGCAACTGATGATGTTGTGATTATCGGGTTTGGCCATACTTCTCCTGGCAATCCTGTCGCTTTGTCAAAGCACAGTGCCAAAGTGGAATCTGCTGCCGAAGAGAAAGGCAAATGGAAGACTGGTCTGTCAAGCTATGCTCATCTCCCTGCTCAAGATCTTCACTCTGGATACCTAAAGCGCCTATATACAAGCCGTGATTATGAGGCCGGTTTAGTCAACATGATGAAGGAGCGCTATGAGGTAACTTCCAAACACTTCATAATTTTCCTTTGTACTGTATATCAACTCCATTGTAGCCCCCAAGGGTCGGTTTATCGCTTCAAGATGAACCAGGACTTTAGATAAAAAAGACTTCAACTGTGTAGCCCCCAAGGGCCAGTTTACCTTTTCAAGATGAACCGGGACTTTCTGTTCAAAACTTGTCCTTGTTGAATTCCTTCACCTTTGATTTTTCTGATCAATTACGCATTAGCCCCCAAGTGCCAAGATTAATACTTGTATTGAGCCTTGGGACTTTGAATAATAGCCAAAAAAGAAACAATCCGCATTATCCCTCAAGTGCCAAGTGTATAACTTGTTATGTGCTTGGGACTTTGATAAAAATCTTTAACATCGTCATCTGTCTTTTGCAGGCTGACTTGAACAACAAAGATTCCCAGATTGCCAATCTTCAAGAGATCATCAATTCCCAGCAAGCAGAAACCTCCAAGGCCAAAGATGAACTGAAGGGCGCTTTAAATGCCATGGAGCAATTAAAAGATGGTTTCAAAAGCGAGCGGGTGGATTGGGAAACCGAGAAGGCTGCTCTATTAAAGCAGGCTGAAGATGCCGAAGCGGCTCTTAAACCGGTGGCAGAAGAACTAACTGGGCTAAAGCATCAAGTCAATGCTATGACTTCAGCAATATTTGGTAAGTACTCTTTGTAAGAACCTTTCTTAAACATCTTTGAAATTGCCGGTTTGACAGCAAATTCTTAAACCGTTGCAGGTAGTTGTATTGCTCATCTGGGCTCAGATATGTGGCTATGACGCAGACAAGAAACGGGTTGACGCAGCTGTGAAAGAAGCACAGAATCTTATCCCTCCAATCCGTAAGCACAACTATGCCCCTGATGTTGAACAGTCCAATCTTATAAGCAACGAAGCTGTCTTCCAGGCCTTAACCAGGATTGATTGGACCACCCTTGACTTCCAGCCACTGGGTGAGGAGGAGGTTGAACCAACGCGAGATGATCCTTCAACTTCACGTCAGCCTGGTGACGAATCATAATCCGGCAGCCGGTTTGATAGCATTGTGGGCAACAAACAATTATTCTTTTGGGCATCAAAGCGCCTTGTAATAGGCTAGTTGAAATACTTTGACCTTCTGCCATTGTGCACTGCTACCTGATATTGTAATCTGGCATGATTGTTGCTATGCTTGCTTTATTTGCCTTGGTATTTCTGATAAAATCCTGCCTTCTGCATTTGAAAAACTTAAACATGTCCTGGCGGTTTACCATTGGACAGGTTATGATACCTAATACAGAACCAGAATTCTCATAACCAAGGTTATAAAGTAATGAAATATGAAATATATATCATACCTGTGATATTAAATCACTTTCGTTGGTTTACCAACTTGTGTAGTAAGGCTGAAAACCCAAATTTGAGTTTTTGAAAACTCCCACCATGCTGTGCTGGTGCATAATAAGCCATGCCAGGTTATGACAAACACCGGATGATCATCCTGGTGACTTGTAGTCAATGCCAGATCGGATTAAAAAATGTCGGTTCACAATTGATTATGTGCTAACAACTGATAACTATAAGCCATGCCGGGTTAAGAAACACCGGGTTGATGTAATGACATATAGTCGGGTCGGGTTAGTAGACTCCGGTTTAACTTAGAACCTTATCAGAAGAGATAAAACTTTGCAAAACAAAATCAAATAAAACTTGTAGTCGAGGCTTTTCAAGGGCTGCCAGGCCCAAATTCGAGGCTTTTCATGGGCTGCCAGGCCGCTGAGTTAAACCATTTGACAAAGCCTTTTAAGATGGGCCTCCAACTAACCAATCGTCATTTTAACTTTGACAAGTTCAGTGGTGCATATAAGATTGACTTGTCAAGCGTTCATGGGTCATGCGAGGATTACGGATAGGAGTGGCTTACTTGATGAAGGCAGGTTAACCCGGGGTTTTAGGTGAATACACCAGGCTTCCAAGCCGTGGCTTGATAGCCAATTACAAGGGTCCTTTCAAACTCTCTTGTTGCTTTGCACAAAGATCCCCCAAGTAACTTTGTGAGCTGTGCTCAATGAGTGCCTATGTTTGAGTTGTGCTTTTAGCAACAATACTCTCTTTGGCCCCTTGGGTGTGAAGATCCCAAGCTTTATTGTGGCATAATAGCCAGTTTAATGGACAAATAGGACACCGCTTTATAAGTAGAAGCCCCCTTGTAACCAAGAAATATTGGAAGAACGGCAGAGGCCCTGCTTGTAGCAAGGATGCCGGTTTATTATATTGATCATAATATATACATGGTCAAAATATGTACATAATGAGAGCCTATGGCTCAGGTGTAGTAAGGCCGTAGATGAGCGATATTCCATGGCCGACGGGTCTCCTCCTCCGATTTGCTTGAGTCCTTGCGCTTGCGTACATCAATGAGGTAGTATGACCCGTTGTGCAGATTCTTGCTGACCACAAAAGGCCCTTCCCAAGGTGGGGATAACTTGTGCATATCGGTCTGATCTTGGATGAGCCGGAGCACTAAGTCGCCTTCTTGATAGGTTCTTGTTTTAACCCGGTGGCTGTGATAACGCCACAGGTCTTGCTGGTAAACCGCCGAACGAGCCAACGCCATGTCCCGTTTTTCATCTAACAGGTCCAGTGCTTCCTGACGTCCTTGCTCGTTGTCCGCTTCAACATAATTGGCAACTCGGGGTGAGTCATGACGAATATCACTTGGGAGTACCGCCTCTGCCCCGTAAACCATGAAGAAAGGTGTATAACCTGTAGACCGATTTGGGGTGGTGTTTATGCTCCATAACACAGATGGTAATTCTTCCACCCAACAACCCGGCATCCTGTTCAAAGGAACCATAAGCCGAGGCTTGATACCCTTCAAAATTTCCTGATTAGCCCTCTCAGCTTGACCATTAGATTGGGGGTGAGCCACAGATGACACATCAAGCTGGATGTGCTCTCGTTGACAAAAGTCCTCCATCTCCCCTTTGGAAAGGTTCGTGCCATTATCTGTGATGATGCTGTGTGGAAAACCAAAACGGAAGATCACCTTCTTGATGAATTGAACCGCGTGGCTGCGTCACACTTGCTTACTGGCTCCGCTTCAACCCATTTAATAAACTTGTCAACCGCCACCAACAGGTGGATCTTCTTATCTTTGGATCGCTTGAAAGGCCCTACCATGTCAAGACCCCTAGTAGCAAATGGCCAAGTGATGGAATCATCCGTAGCTCTTGAGCCGGAATATGAGCTCGTCGTGAGAATTTTTGACAACCGTCGCACCGCCTCACCAAGTCCTCAGCATCAGCATGAGCCGTCAGCCAATAGAAACCATGACGAAAAGCTTTAGCAACCAAGGATTTTGAACCGGCATGAGGACCACAATCTCCTTCGTGGATCTCTCCTAAAATCTCACGGCCTTCTTCAGGAGAAACACATCACTGGAACACACCAGAGACGCTACAATAGTGTAACTCGCCGTTGTGAATAACCATGGACTTGGATCGCCGGACTATCTGTCTATCCAAAACTGCATCTTCTGGTAACTCGCCCCGATTCATATACGCCAAGTATGGAATCGTCCAATCCGGAATACTGTGTAAAGCGACCACCAACTGTGCCTCCGTATCAGGAATAGCGAGGTCCTCCTCTGTAGGCAACTGAACTGACGGGTTATGCAAGACATCCAGAAAGGTATTGGGCGGCACCGGTTTACGCTGAGATCCCAGCCGGCTTAAAGCATCAGCTGCCTCATTTTTGCGTCGATCAATGTGCTCCACTTGATAACCCTTGAAGTGACCAGCGACGATATCCACCTCTCGTCGGTAAGCCGCCATAAGTGGATCCTTAGAATCCCAAGTACCTGAAACTTGTTGGGCCACCAGGTCCGAGTCTCCAAAGCATCGTACCCGGCTTAAGTTCATTTTCTTTGCCACTCGAAGACCATGGAGTAAGGCCTTGTATTCAGCTGCATTGTTAGTACAAGGGAACATTAAGCAAAGAACATAATGAATTTTATCACCTCGAGGGGAAGTAAGGACAACTCCAGCCCCCGAGCCCTCCAATTGCCTGGACCCATCAAAGTGAATAGTCCAGTATGTGCTATCCGGTTTATCTTCCGGTGTCTGCAACTCTGTCCAATCATTGATAAAATCCCCAAGGGCCTGGGACTTGATAGCTGTTCGAGGCATATAGTTCAAACCGTGTGGTCCAAGCTCAATAACCCACTTAGCAACCCGGCCAGTTGCCTCCCTGTTCTGGACTATATCCCCCAAAGGAGCGAAACTGATCACTGTGATGGGATGACCTTGAAAATATTGTTTAAGCTTCCGACTTGCCATGAAAACCCCATACACCAACTTCTGCCAATGCGGATATCTTTGCTTCGACTCAATGAGCACTTCGCTGATATAATAAACTGGCCTTTGAACCGGGTACTCCTTCCCAACCTCCTTGCGTTCCACCACAATAGCTACGCTGACAACCCGGGCATTAGCAGCCACGTATAACAATAGTGGCTCCTTATCAACTCGAGCAGCAAGAACCGGCGGTTCAACTAACTGCTTCTTCATGTCCTCAAACGTTGCATCAGCAGCATCGCTCTAGACAAAACTGTGTGTCTTCTTCAACATCTGATACAGAGGGATCGCCTTTTCTCCCAACCTGCTGATAAACCGGCTCAAAGCCGCGATACAACCCGCCAAACGTTGAACATCATTGATACATGCCGGTTTAGCAAGGGATGTGATAGCCTTGATCTTTTCCGGATTAGCCTCAATGCCCCGTTGGACACTAGAAAACCCAAGAGTTTGCCAGCCGGTACACCAAAGACACACTTAGCCGGATTGAGTATCATTTCATAAACTCTCAGATTATCAAAAGTTTCTTGCAAATCAGTTATGAGTGTCTCTGCTTTCCCGGACTTCACCACAATATCATCCACATAAGCATGAACATTGTGCCCAATTTGAGTATGAAGACAATTCTGCACACAACGTTGATAAGTTGCTTGGGCACTCTTGAGCCCAAAGGGCATAGACACATAACAGAAGGCTCCAAAGGGAGTGATGAAAGCTGTCTTCTCCAGGTCCTTAACTGCCATCTTGATCTGATGATAACCAGAATAAGCATCCAAGAAACTCAAATCCTCGCAACCCGCCGTAGCATCAATGATTTGATCAATACGAGGGAGGGCAAAGGGATCCTGGGGAAGCTTTATTTAAATCTGTGTAACCCACACACATCCGCGAAGTGCCGTTTTTCTTAAGTACCAGCACCGGATTAGCCAACCACTCTGGGTGAAACACTTCCACAATAAACCCTGCTGCCAACAGCCGGGCTACCTCTTCACCAATGGCCTTGTGCCGCTCTTCATTAAAATGGCGAAGAAACTATTTGACCGGTTTGAACTTTGGATCAATATTAAGAGTGTGCTCAGCGAGTTCCCTCGGTACACCTAGCATGTCAGAAGGTTTCCATGCAAAGATGTCCCAGTTCTCACGGATGAACTCGTTGAGCGCGCTTTCCTATTTTGGATCCAAGTTGACACCGATGCTGAACTACTTGGATGAATCGCCAGGAACAAAATCAACCAATTTAGTCTCATCAGCCGATTTAAACTTCAAAGCCGGGTCATGCTCTGTAGTGGGCTTATTTAAAGAAGTCATATCTGCCGGATCAACATTGTCCTTATAAAACTCCAGCTCCTCCGTTGCACAAACTGACTAAGCATAAGCCGCATCTCCTTCCTCACACTCCAGAGCAATCTTGCGGCTACCGTGAACCGTGATGGTCCCCTTATTGCCCGGCATCTTGAGCTGCAGATAAACATAACATGGCCTTGCCATGAACTTCGCATAAACCGGCCGTCCAAACAGGGCATGGCACAGACTTCTGATTTTAACCACTTAAGAGGTCACCGTTTCTGATCTTGAATCATGATCATCTCCAAAAACTACCTCCAGAGCTACCTTACCAACTGGGTAAGCCGATTTACCAGGCACAACACCGTGAAAAATGGTGTTGGACGGTTTAAGATTCTTATCTGTTAACCCCATACGTCGGAAGGTTTCATAATACAGGATATTGATACTGCTCCCTCCATCCATGAGCACCTTGGTAAACTTATAACCTCCAACCTGCGATGCAACCACCAAAGCTAGGTGGCTCGGATTGTCAACCCGGGGTGGATGATCCTCCCGACTCCAAACAATAGGCTGTTTACACCCGCACAGATAACGGGGCACTACCGGCTCAACAGAGTTTACTGCCCTTTTATGGAGCTTCTGGTCATGCTTGCACAGACTAGTAGTGAAAACATGATACTGTCCACCATTTAACTGCTTTGGGTTGCTCTGATAACCCGACTGCTGCTGATTCCCCTGATTACTCTGCTGATTGTGACCACCTTGGTTGTTCTAGTTGCCCTGATTATTCTGAAATCCTGAGTTTGAACTGCTGCCACCGTAACCCGGCTCGTGAAACCCTGGACCGGAACCGCCGGATGGACCCTGATCATACTAGAAAAGATCGGAGTTCTTGAACTCCCTCATGATGAAACAATCCTTCCAGAGGTGCGTGGCCGGAACCTCCTTTGTCCCGTGCTTTGGGCAGGGCTGGTTTAAAAAGCGTTCCAGACTCATGCCTCCACCGTACTGGGGTGGTTTACCCTTACAGCGCTGTATATTGCCCTACATATTGGTGTTAGCCAAAAAATCTGAATTGTCCGCTTTACGCTTACCATTGTTCCCGTGGCTCGCCTGGTTATGTTGTCCTTTTGTACCGGCATTCTTCTTTCCCTTCTCCTGCTTTTCTTCATCAGAATCGGGGTCCTTGGTATTATCAGAATCAGCATACTTAACCAGAGCTGCCATGAGCGTTCCCATATCATTGTACTGGCACTTGAGTCGTCCCAACTTCATCTTCAATGACTTAAACTGGCAATTACCTTCCAAGGTCACGATTGCCGTGTTAGGATTGATGCGGCCCGACGAATGCAAAATTTCTGAAACCCGGCGCACCCAATGAGTTGATTCGTTCTATCCTTGGACACAAGCAGCCAGATCCACAATGGACATGGGCTGTTTGCACGTATCCTTAAAGTTCGCTATAAACCGGGCCTTCAACTCGTCCCATGAACTGATCGAGTTAACAGGCAGGCTCTTCAGCTAGGTACGAGCCATTCCTTCCAACATCATGGTGAAGTATTTTGCACACGCCGCTTCATCCACATCTAGCATTTCCATTGCCATCTCATAACTTTCAACCCACGCCTCGGGGGGTTGATTGGCGGTATAATTAGGCACTTTACGCGGACCCTTGAAATCCTTGGGCAGCCGCACATTACGCAGAGCCGGGGTGAGACACGGCACTCCCCAAGAGCTAAAGGCCAAAACACGTTCAACTGATGCCGCTGGCTGAATCGGAGCGGGTTGATTACGTCTTCTTGCGCCAACTGTCTTTGCTAACTACGCTTCACGCTGTGCTCTGCCATTGTTCACCACATCCTGGGCATTCATACCGCCATGTGCCGGATTAGGCCCACGAGGGGCATCACAGCGCCGTGCACTGCTCGACACAGCCGGTTCGTCCATGTGCCTGCTATAACTCTTGCTCGGACAGGGGGTCGAATGTATTCTGTCTCGGCTGTAGGAATAAGCCTGTTGCTGCACAACAGCGGTTTGAAGAAGATCCCTGGCTCGTCGTGTCTCAACCGCCGCCAGTGAGTCACCCTCCATCGGAATAGCCGCCAAACGAGACGTTGTAGCAATCATGTTATCCAAATGGCTAGAGAAGTGACCTAGTGGTGTTGCTATGTATTGCGGCGGGTTGTCCGTCCGTTGAGGCGGGTCCATCACCCGTGGCTGATCCGGCGCCGCCCCACGTGCCTCGGTCCGGTTTACCGCTGCCGGATTACTAGGCCCGGCTCCTGGCGTATTGAAAATATTCATTCCTTCATAAACCGGCGGCAGACAGACCAGTACTTCCTCCTCATTACTTCGTTTGACGCGTTCTGATCCAACATAAGCCGGTAATTCCGCGCCTGAATCTGCTATGATTGGGCATCTAAAGCGGCCCGCTCCTCTGTCATCCTGACCTCCTCGGCCGCCAAGTCTGCCTTGGCCTGAGTTATCTCATCCTTTAGTTTTGTAACATCCGCATTATGATGATCATGGGTCTTCGGGGTGACTGTCGTGGTTAACAATGTTGTCAAAGCGTCCAGCAAACCGGCAAGAACTTGAGCCGGCCGGCGCGCAGGGCCTCCAGCCGCGACTGCCGATCCGAAGATCATTGCTGCTGTAGATGAAGATTGCACGGTGCGCTGCGTACTGGCCATGAAGATTGCAACCCGGTTTGGCGGTTCAAAGGGGCCCGGAATACTGTCGCCATCGGAATATCCCCCAATCCGGCCATCTTGCAATTGGTACAGCGACTCGGTTTTGCCAGTGGATGATTCACCATCTGAGTAGATGGCCATCTCACCGTTGGACACCGGTTCAGATTCCGCACCATGGATGAACCCTACGAACGCACGCTTCATGGCAGGCTGAACCCGGGCAGGACTTGCATGCTGAGTCATTTCAACGAGGTCAGTGGAGATGTCCGGCTCACGGCCCGGTTCGCCGATCTTGCCGATGAAAACGTGAATTTCGCCAAAGGGGACCTGGTACCGGTACTCGATTGAGCTGGCCTCAGGGCCCCAACCTGCATCGTCGATGTAGATCTTGCCGCGATGACTCTTGGTCATCCGGCCAACCGCGTACCCTATGAGTCCTTCAAACTTGCCCTTTAAGAACTCGAAACCATCATGCGATAGCCCCACGGTGGGTGCTAACTCTCGTGGAATTAACACGTCAGATGTCCTAGCAGAAGGACTTAGTTGTGGAGCCATCGCAACGTGATTAGCTTAAAGGGGTTAAACCGGAACAAAGGACACGAGAAGTTTATACTGGTTCGGCCCCTTACGGTGAAGGTAAAAGCCTACGATCTAGTTGTTGTGGGATTGATTGATCTCGATGAGCAGGGAGCGAATCCGCTTTACCTATCTCTCGAGCTGTTGTTTCTTGTCCCTGAACCGCCGCCGGGTCGTGCCTTTATATACATAGGTTGACGCCCGACCGGTTTACAGAATCCCGAGGCCGGCTCATACAAGTGTCCGGCTCGGTCTCTTCCCTTCCCTAACTTACAACACAAGTTACACAACTATGGCGGTTTACAACTATGGGCCCTAATCCGCCTTTGGGGTCTGGGCCTCTAAGCTTTAACAGTAGAACGTCATATTCCTTGTCTTCATGGGCTTCAATATATATGAGCATAAACCGGCCCCTCCTGGGCGGTTTACACTCAGTAGTTATATCCTCAACAGAGGTGGTGACGGCGCTCACCAATGCTGAGCTACCTGGGAATGAGACCACGGTGGCTGCTTCTGTGGAGGCGGCTGACAGGGCTGATTCGGATAGAGCGTCCAAGTGTTCGCGCAAAAAGGAGAAAATGATGTGCTATCGTTGTGGAGAGAAGGGTCATTTTATTTCTGAATGTGTGGCTAAACTATGTGATACTTGTGGCAAGCCGGCACATGATACGGGGGACTTCCCGGTTTTGCGTGATCAGATGCCGTCTCTCACTATGTATGGTGTGTATTGTGCTGAGTTCATGTTTTTCGAGTCTCCTAGTGCGAGGGAGATTCCTGAGGAGACCCAGATTATGACTACTAGGGTGGTGAAAGTTACCAAAGGAGCTGTTTCTGAGACCCAGATTGTGCAGAGGCTTAAGGAGTTAGCTCCAGGTGACTTCCAGTGGGAGCTCGTCGGTCTTGAGGCCAACTTGTTTAAGGTTGACTTTCCTTCGGTTGAGGATTTGCAGAGACTACTAAGTTTTGGGCTGTGCAGAGTACCTGGCACATAATGTATCCTCGAGTTCCACGAGTGGAAGAAGGTCGAGCCTCAGGGCAAGCCTCTTACTCAGATTTGGTTACGTTTTTCCGGGGCTCCATCGAAGCCGATGGAGGATGCTAGGGTCGTGGCTAGCTTGGGTATTATTGTGAGGAAAACTGAGAGAGTGGATATGGCTTTTACCTAATCTCACAGGGTAGCCCGACTGCCGGTGAGTGTTTTGGATATTGAGTTTGTGCCTTAGGTTGTCAAGTGAACTAATAGAGGCCAGATTTATAACCTCAAGATTGCGTTTGAGGATGCTAATCTGTTTGCTGAGGCTGTCAATGGGACCGATGTAGACATGCATGAGGGAGATGACAACTCGGGATCTAAGGAGGCACCAGTTGATGATGCTGGAAGAGAGTTGTCCAACGGACCGGGGCCCGTTTTTCAGACGCCCGGGGGTGGGACAGTACCACCCTCTTCGGTGCCTATGCCATCTCTGAGTTTTGGGTCTTTTGAGCCTGCTTCTGCGCCTCCCAAACTTTGGAGTGACTGGATAGAGTCCGACGATGTGATTGAGCACATGTTACCTTCCCTGGATTTTGAGGATGCTGATAGTCCCGTTCTTAGGGGCTTGACGATTCCGGTCGAGGGAGGGGGAGAGGAGGTTTGGCAGGTGGCCACTCTATCTCCCGCGCCGCACGCTGTCTCATCTCAGGCTATGGTTTCGGTGCTGGAGGTTTTACATAGAGGAGGGGGTCCGGGGCAGGTGGCCTCCGCGCCTTCTTCTCCTATCGCAGCGACGGAGCCGCAACTGGCGGCTCTGATTTCAGTAGGGGGCTCGGGGCAGGTGGCCTTGGCTCCCTCTTCCCTTGGGGCGCCTAGGGTGGCTGCACCTTTTGTGATGCCGGTGAGTCCCTCTAGCCAGAGGGCCGGGGTGGGAGGGGAGTACGGGCAAGCGGCCCATACACTTCCATCCCCCGGTTCGCTTACGACTCAGTGCCGCGAGGTGCGGCTGACGTCGGTGGCGCCATGAGTTCATCGCTGCCGCTTTCGGGCCCTCCTACTGTTTCATCCATGGTGGTTGACCTGTTGGGTGCTGGGGGTGAGGCAGGATGCCCCACTCCAAGCAGGGTCACTCGGGAGGAGTTTATTGCGTTCGGAGGGATTTTGGATCTGGTCTCTGCGAGGCGTCGGATGAGCTGTTATCTCCAGGATCATCCGGAGGTTGATGACATGCAACAGCGGTGCGCCATGAGGGCGGCCAAGCTTCCTGACATTGAGGTCACTACTGGTATGTCCGTCAATACCTCTAATTCCATTTTGCATTTTTCTAATGTTGAGATTATTAATAATGCAAACCTATTAGGAGTTTCACTAGGTAGCAATGATAGTGAAATTTCAAATTCCGTTAATAATATCCTGGATTTGGAGGCGGAGCGCACTTTATAAATGATTTGAAACTTAGCGGCGGTTAAACCAATGAATGATTCTGATATTGAGGCATTGGGGGTGAGGGTGCTCGGTAATTTTTGTGTGGATCTTGTACCATCCCTTCCTGAGTCTGAGGAGGAGGATGATCCCTTTGAAGTTGTCGTAGTTAAGTCCACAGAACCTGGTTGTGAGGACCAGCTGGTGGATCAGGACAAACCTAAACGCAAGTGGAAGCGGAAGATTTACCCGGCTTCGGCGGTGCATAGGAGTGCTAGGATACATACTGCTAAAAAAAATTCATGACGAAATATGAAAGGAATCTTTTGGAATAGCAGAGGTCTGAAGGACTTGGCTAAAAGAAGGTTTCTTGCAGAGGCGTCTATCGAGCATAGGCTAGATTTTATTGCATTGTCGGAAACTGGTAGAGATAATTTTTCGACACAGTTTCTCAACACTCTTTCGGGAGGTATTGATTTTGGTTGGCATTGTCTGCCGCCGAGAGGAAGATCAGGTGGGTTATTACTCAGAGTTAGATGCGATTCGCTCGAAGTCCAAAGTGTGGTGATGGGTGACTTCGCTATCAAGTTTTGGGTGCGGTCGAAGGCCGATGGGTTCAATTGGGCTCTGGTGGCGGTATATGGTGCCGCGCAGCCCGAACTCCAACCGGAGTTCTTGGCAGATCTTGTTCGGATTTGTGGCTCAGAGCAGCTACCAATCCTGGTTGGGGGCGATTTCAACATTATTAGAAGGCGAGAGGAAAAGAACAATGATAATTTTGATGGGAGGTGGTCGTTTATGTTTAATACCATTATTGAAAGCTTGGATCTAAGAGAGATAGAGATTTCGGGTAGAAAATGTTGGAGAACGTTGCATAAAATAAAAAATTTCCTACGTTCACCAAGATCAATCTATGAGTTCATCCAACAATGAGAGAGGGGAGTGCATCTACATACCCTTGTAGATCGCGAGCGGAAGCGTTCAAGAGAACGGGGATGATGGAGTCGTACTCGTCGTGATCCAAATCACCGATGACCAAGTGCCGAACGGACAGCACCTCCGCGTTGAACACACGTACGGAGCGGATGACGTCTCCCGCGCCTTGATCCAGCAGGGAGGATGGAGAGGTTGAGGAAGAAGGCTCCTACAGCAGCACGACGACATGGTGGTGATGGAGTGACAGTTCTCCGACAGGGCTTCGCCAAGCTCACGCGGAGGAGGAGAGGTGTTGGGGAGGGGAGGGGCTGCGCCTTGGACCTTGTGTGCAGCCCTCCCCACGCCCCTCTATTTATAGGGGAAGGGGGCCGCCCCCCTCTAGATGAGATCTAGAGGGGGGCAGCCAAGGGAAGGGGGCTTGCCCCCCCAAGCAAGGGGGCGCCCCCACTAGGGTTTCCTCCCAACACTAGGCACATGGGACCAAGGGGGGGATGCGCCCAGCCCTCTAGGGGCTGGTTTCCTGCCCACTACGGCCCATGAGGTCCTCCGAGAGAGGTGGCCCCTCCCGGTGGACCCCCGGAACCCTTCCGGTGGCCCCGGTACAATACCGATATGACCCCGAAACTTTCCGGTGACCGTATGACAACTTCCTATATATAAATCTTCACCACTGGACCATTTCAGAACTCGTCGTGACATCCGGGATCTTATCCGGGACTCCGAACAACATTCGGTAATCACATACAAGTCTTCCTAATAACCCTAGCATCACCAAATCTTAAGTGTGTAGACCCTATGGGTTCGGGAGACATGCAGACATGACCGAGACGCCTCTCCGGTCAATAACCAATAGCGGGATCTGGATACCCATGTTGGCTCCCACATGCTCCTCGATGATCTCATCGGATGAACCACAATGTCAAGGATTCAATCAATCACGTATACAATTCCCTTTGTCAATCGGTACGTTGCTTGCCCGAGACTCGATCGTCGGTATCCCAATACCTCGTTCAGTCTCGTTACCAGCAAGTCACTTTACTCGTACCGTAATGCAAGATCCCGTGACCAGACACTTGGTCACATTGAGCTCATTATGATGATACATTACCGAGTGGGCCCAGAGATACCTCTCCGTCATACGGAGTGACAAATCCCAGTCTCGATTCGTGCCAACCCAACAAACACTTTCGGAGATACCCGTAGTGCACCTTTATAGCCACCCAGTTACGTTGTGACGTTTGGTACACCCAAAGCACTCCTACGGTATCCGAGAGTTGCACAATCTCATGGTCTAACGAAACGATACTTGACACTCAGAAAAGCTCTAGCTAAACGGACTACACGATCTTTGAGCTATGCTTAGGATTGGGTCTTGTCCATCACATCATTCTCCTAATGATGTGATCCCGTTATCAACGACATCCAATGCCCATAGTCAGGAAACCATGACTATCTATTGATCAACGAGCTAGTCTACTAGAGGCTCACTAGGGACTTGTTGTGGTCTATGTATTCACACGTGTATTACGATTTCCGGATAACACAATTATAGCATGAATAATAGACAATCATCATGAACACAGAAACATAATAATAACCAGTTATTATTGCCTCTAGGGCATATTTCCAACAGTCTCCCACTTGCACTAGAGTCAATAATCTAGTTACATTGTGATGAATCGAACACCCATTGCGTCCTGGTGTTGATCATGTTTTGCTCTAGGGAGAGGCTTAGTCAACGGATCTGCTACATTCAGGTCCGTATGTACTTTACAAATATCTATGTCTCCATCTTGAACATTTTCACGGATGGAGTTGAAGCGACGCTTGATGTGCTTGGTCTTCTTGTGAAACCTGGGCTCCTTTGCAAGTGCAATAGCTCCAGTGTTGTCACAGAAGAGTGTAATCGGCCCCGACGCATTGGGTATGACTCCTAGGTCGGTGATGAACTCCTTCACCCAGATTGCTTCATGCGCTGCCTCCAAGGCTGCCATGTACTCCGCTTCACATGTAGATCCCGCCACGACGCTCTGCTTGCAACTGCACCAGCTTACTGCCCGACCATTCAAAATATACACGTATCCGGTTTGTGACTTAGAGTCATCCAGATCTGTGTCGAAGATAGCATCGACGTAACCCTTTACGATGAGCTCTTCGTCACCTCCATATACGAGAAACATGTCCTTAGTCCTTTTCAGGTACTTAAGGATGTTCTTGACCGCTATCCAGTGTTCCTTGCCGGGATTACTTTGGTACCTTCCTACCAAACTTACGGCAAGGTTTATATCAGTCCAGTACAGTCATGGCATACATGATAGACCCTATGGCTGAGGCATAGGGGATGACACTCATCTCTTCTTTATCTTCTGCCGTGGTCGGGCATTGAGCCGAGCTCAATTTCACACCTTGCAACACAGGCAAGAACCCCTTCTTGGACTGATCCATATTGAACTTCTTCAATATCTTATCAAGGTATGTGCTCTGTGAAAGACCTATGAGACATCTCGATCTATCTCTATAGATTTTGATGCCTAATATGTAAGCAGCTTCTCTAAGGTCCTTCATTGAAAAACACTTATTCAAGTAGGCCTTTATGTTGTCCAAAAGTTCTATATCATTTCCCATCAAAAGTATGTCATCCACATATAATATGAGAAATGCTACAGAGCTCCCACTCACTTTCTTGTAAACGCAAACTTCTCCATAAGTCTGCATGAACCCAAACGCTTTAATCATCTCATTAAAGCGAATGTTCCAACTCCGAGATGCTTGCACCAGCCCATAGATTGAGCGCTGGAGCTTGCATACCTTGTTAGCATTCTTAGGGTCGACAAAACCTTCCGGCTGCATCATATACAATTCTTCCTTAAGGTCACCGTTAAGGAATGCCGTTTTGACGTCCATTTGCCATATCTCATAATCATAGTATGCGGTAATTGCTAACATGATTCGGACGGACTTCAGCTTCGCTACGGGAGAGAATGTCTCATCGTAGTCAATCCCTTGATCTTGTCGATAACCCTTAGTGACAAGTTGAGCTTTATATATGGTGACATTTCCATCTGCGTCCATCTTCTTCTTAAAGATCCACTTGTTTTCTATCGCTCGCCGATCATCGGGCAAGTCTGTCAAAGTCCACACTTTTTTTTCATGCATGGATCCTATCTCGGATTGCATGGCTTCAAGACATTTGTTGGAATCTGGGCCCGCCATTGCTTCTTCATAGTTCGAAGGTTCACCGTTGTCTAACAACATGATTTCTAAGACAGGGTTGCTGTACCACTCTGGTGCGGAACGTGTCCTTGTGGACCTTCGAAGTTCAGTAAGAGCTTGATCTGAAGTATCTTGATCATCATCATTAACCTCCTCCCTTGTCGTTGCAGGCACCACAGGAACATCTTCCCGAGCTGCGCTACTCACCGGTTCAAGAGGCAGTACTTCATCAAGTTCCACTTTCCTCCCACTTAATTCTTTCGAGAGAAACTCTTTCTCCAGAAAGGATCCATTCTTGGCAACAAAGATCTTGCCCTCGGATCTTAAGTAGAAAGTATACCCAATGGTTTCCTTAGGGTATCCTATGAAGACGCATTTTTCTGACTTGGGTTCGAGCTTCTCAGGTTGAAGTTTCTTGACATAAGCATCGCATCCCCAAACTTTTAGAAACGACAGCTTAGGTTTCTTCCCAAACCATAATTCATACGGTGTCGTCTCAACGGATTTAGACGGTGTCCTATTTAAAGTGAATGTAGCTGTCTCTAGAGCGTATCCCCAAAATGATAGCGGTTAATTGGTAAGTGACATCATAGATCGCACCATATCCAATAGAGTGCGATTACGACGTTCGGACACACCATTTCGCTGAGGTGTTACAGGCGGCGTGAGTTGTGAAACGATTCCACATTTCCTTAAGTGCGTACTAAATTTGTGACTTAAATATTCACCCCCACGATCTGATCATAAGAACTTTACCTTTCGGTCACGTTGATTCTCTACCTCATTCTGAAATTCCTTGAACTTTTCAAAGGTCTCAGACTTGTGTTTCATCAAGTAAACATACCCATATCTACTCAAGTCATCAGTGAGAGTGAGAACATAACGATATCCTCCACGAGCCTCAACGCTCATTGGACCGCACACATCAGTATGTATGATTTCCAATAAGTTGGTTGCTCGCTCCATTGTTCCGGAGAACGGAGTCTTGGTCATTTTGCCCATGAGGCATGGTTCGCATGTGTCAAATGATTCATAATCTAGAGACTCTAAAAGTCCATCAGCATGGAGCTTCTTCATGCGCTTGACACCAATGTGACCAAGGCGGCAGTGCCACAAGTATGTGGGACTATCATTATCAACTTTACATCTTTTGGCATTCACATTATGAATATGTGTAACATTACGCTCGAGATTCATTAAGAATAAACCATTGACCAGCGGGGCATGACCATAAAACATAAAACTCATATAAATAGAACAACCATTATTCTCGGATTTAAATGAGTAGCCATCTTGAATTAAACGAGATCCTGATACAATGTTCATGCTCAAAGCTGGTACTAAATAACAATTATTGAGGTTTAAAACTAATCCCGTAGGTAAATGTAGAGGAAGCGTGCCGACAGCGATCACATCGACCTTGGAACCATTCCCGACGCGCATCGTCACCTCGTCCTTAGCCAGTCTCCGCTTATTCCGCAGCTCCTGTTTTGAGTTACAAATATGAGCAACCGCACCGATATCAAATACCCAGGAGCTACTACGAGTACTGGTAAGGTACACATCAATTACATGCATATCACATATACCTTTGGTGTTGCCGGCCTTCTTGTCCGCTAAGTACTTGGGGCAGTTCCGCTTCCAGTGTCCGCTTCCCTTGCAATAAAAGCACTCAGTCTCAGGTTTGGGTCCATGCTTTTGCTTCTTCCCGGCAACTGGCTTACCGGGCGCGGCAACTCCCTTGCCGTCCTTCTTGAAGTTATTCTTACCCTTGCCTTTTTGATTTCCCTTGCAATAAAAGCACTCAGTTTCAGGCTTGGGCCCATTGCTTGACTTCTTCCCGGCAACTGGCTTACTGGGCGCGGCAACTCCCTTGCCGTCCTTCTTGAAGTTCTTCTTACCCTTGCCTTTCTTGAACTTAGTGGTTTTATTCACCATCAACACCGATGTTCCTTTTGATCTCCACCTCCACCGATTTCAGCATTGAATATACCTCGGAATGGTCTTTTCCATCCCTGCATATTGAAGTTCATCACAAACCTCTTGTAGCTTGGTGGGAGCGATCGGAGGGTTCTGTCGACCATCAGCGTCATCCGGAGATTAACTCCCGCTGAGATAAGCGGTTGTGCAACCCGCACATTTTGAGTATGTGCTCACGACGAACCATTCTCCTCCATCTTACAACTGTAGAACTTGTCGGAGACTTCATATCTCTCGACCCGGGCGTGATCTTGGAAAACCATTCTCAGCTCTTGGAACATCTCATATGCTCCGTGCTGCTCAAAACGCTTTTGGAGCCCCGGTTCTAAGATGTAAAGCATGCCACACTGAACCAGGGAGTAATCATCACTATGCGACTGCCATGCGTTCATAACGTCTTGAGTTGCTGGGAAAATGGGTGCTTCACCTAGAGGTGCATCTAGGACATATGCTTTCTTGGCAGCTATGAGGATGATCCTCAAGTTCCGGACCCAGTCCGTATAGTTGCTGCCATCGTCTTTCAGCTTAGTTTTCTCTAGGAACGCGTTGAAGTTGAGGGCAACATTAGCGTGGGCCATTTGATCTACAAGACATATTGCAAAGTTTTTCGACTAAGTTCATGATAATTAAGTTCATCTAATCAAATAATGAACTCCCACTCAGATAGACATCCCTCTAGTCATCTAAGTGATCCATGATCCGAGTCAACTAACTCGTGTTCGATCATCACGTGAGACGGACTAGTTATCATCGGTGAACATCTTCATGTTGATCGTATCTTCTACACGACTCATGTTCGACCTTTCGGTCTTCCGTGTTCCGAGGCCATGTTTGTACATGCTAGGCTCGTCAAGTTAACCTAAGTGTATTACGTGTGTAAATCTGGCTTACACCCCTTGTATTCGAACGTTAGGATCTATCACACCCGATCATCACGTGGTGCTTCGAAACAAAGAACCTTCGCAATGGTGCACAGTTAGGGGGAACACTTTTCCTTGAAATTATTATGAGGGATCATCTTATTTACTACCGTCGTTCTAAGTAAACAAGATGGAAAAACATGATAAACATCACATGCAATCAAATAGTGACATGATATGGCCAATATCATATTGCTCCTTTGATCTCCATCTTCGGGGCGCCATGATCATCTTCGTCACCGGCATGACACCATGATCTCCATCATCATGATCTCCATCATCGTGTCTTCATGAAGTTGTCACGCCAACGACTACTTCTACTTCTATGGCTAACGCGTTTAGCAATAAAGTAAAGTAGTTTACATGGCGTTTTTCAATGACACGCAGGTCATACAAAAAATAAAGACAACTCCTATGGCTCCTGCCGGTTGTCATACTTATCGACATGCAAGTCGTGATTCCTATTACAAGAACATGATCATCTCATACATCACATATATCATTCATCACATCCTTTGGCCATATCACATCACAAAACACTTGCTGCAAAAACAAGTTAGACGTCCTCTAATTGTTGTTGCAAGTTTTTACGTGGCTTCTATAGGTGATCTAGCAAGAACGTTTTCTTACCTATGTTAAAGCCACAACGTGATTTGCCAACTTCTATTTACCCTTCATAAGGACCCTTTTCATCGAATCCGCTCCAACTAAAGTGGGAGAGACAGACACCCGCTAGCCACCTTATGCAACTAGTGCATGTCAGTCGGTGGAACCTGTCTCACGTAAGCGTACGTGTAAGGTCGGTCCGGACCGCTTCATCCCACAATGCCGCTAAAGCAAAATAAGACTAGTAGTGGCAAGAAAGTTGTCAACATCTACGCCCACAAGAAATTGTGTTCTACTCGTGCAAAGAGAACTACGCATAGACCTAGCTCATGATGCCACTGTTGGAGAACCTTGCATAAAATAAAAAATTTCCTACGTTCACCAAGATCAATCAATGAGTTCATCCAGCAACGAGAGAGGGGAGTGCATCTACATACCCTTGTAGATCGCGAGCGGAAGCGTTCAAGAGAATGGGGATGATGGAATCGTACTCGTCGTGATCCAAATCACCGATGACCAAGTGCCGAATGGACAGCACCTCCGCGTTCAACACACGTACGGAGCGGATGACGTCTCCCGCGCCTTGATCTAGCAGGGAGGAGGGAGAGGTTGAGGAAGAAGGCTCCAACAGCAGCACGACAACGTGGTGGTGATGGAGTGACAGTTCTCCGGCAGGGCTTCGCCAAGCTCACGCGGAGGAGGAGAGGTGTTGGGGAGGGGAGGGTCTGCGCCTTGGACCTTGTGTGCAGCCCTCCCCATGCCCCTCTATTTATAGGGGAAGGGGGAAGGGGGCCGGCCCTCTCTAGATGAGATCTAGAGGGGGGCGGTGGCCAAGGGGAGGGGGCTTGCCCCCCAAGCAAGGGGGGCGCCCCCACTAGGGTTTCCCCCCAACCCTAGGTGCATGGGCCCAAGGGGGATGCGCCCAGCCCTCTAGGGGCTGGCTCCCTGCCTACTACGGCCCATGAGGCCCTCCGAGAGAGGTGGCCCCTCCCGGTGGACCCCCGGAACCCCTCCGGTGGCCCTGGTACAACACCGATATGACCCCGAAACTTTCCGGTGACCGTATGACAACTTCCCATATATAAATCTTCGCCTCCGGACCATTCCGGAACTCCTAGTGACGTCCGGGATCTTATCCGGGACTCCGAACAACATTCGGTAATCACATACAAGTCTTCCTAATAACCCTAGCGTCACCGAACCTTAAGTGTGTAGACCCTACGGGTTCGGGAGACATGCAGACATGACCGAGACGCCTCTCCGGTCAATAACCAACAGCGGGATCTGGATACCCATGTTGGCTCCCACATGCTCCTAGATGATCTCATCGGATGAACCACGATGCCGAGGATTCAATCAATCCCGTATACAATTTCCTTTGTCAATCGGTACATTACTTGCCCGAGACTCGATCGTCGGTATCCCAATACCTTGTTCAGTCTCGTTACCGGCAAGTCACTTTACTCGTACCGTAATGCATGATCCCTTGACCAGACACTTGGTCACATTGAGCTCATTATGATGATGCATTACCGAGTGGGCCCAGAGATACCTCTCCGTCATACGGAGTGACAAATCCCAGTCTCGATTCATGCCAACCCAACAGACACTTTCGGAGATACCCGTAGTGCACCTTTATAGCCACCCAGTTACGTTGTGACGTTTGGTACACCCAAAGCACTCCTACGGTATACGAGAGTTGCACAATCTCATGGTCTAACGAAACGATACTTGACACTCAGAAAAGCTCTAGCTAAACGGACTACACGATCTTTGAGCTATGCTTAGGATTGGGTCTTGTCCATCACATCATTCTCCTAATGATGTGATCCCGTTATCAACGACATCCAATGCCCATAGTTAGGAAACCATGACTATCTGTTGATCAACGAGCTAGTCTACTAGAGGCTCACTAGGGACTTGTTGTGGTCTATGTATTCACACGTGTATTACGATTTTCGGATAACACAGTTATAGCATGAATAATAGACAATCATCATGAACATAGAAATATAATAATAACCATTTATTATTGCCTCTAGGGCATATTTCCAACAGAAAATTCACCTGGGCCAACGCATTGCCAAACCTAGCGTTTGAAAAGCTGGATCGAGTACTAGCTAGCGTCGAATGGGAGTCGAAGTTTCCCTTCGTAACGGTTCAGACACTTTCACGTGGTATTTCAGACCACACGCCTTTATTTGTGGATTCTGGTGAGGCAACCCACTTGAAAAAAAACTCATTTTCGTTCGAACTGGCTTGGTTTGAACGAGAAGGCTTCTTAGATCTCGTAGCCAGGGAATGGGCTAAGGATGTAGGAGGCAGGACTGCGCTTGAGCGTTGGCAGAATAAGATAAGGCACCTGAGAAGTTTCCTACGTGGGTGGGCGAAGAATCTTAGTGGGATTTATAAGGTCGAAAAAGAAAGGCTTCTTACTCTTATTTAGTCCCTAGATGTAAAAGCTGAATCCATGGTTCTGCCGGCCCCGGAGCTTCATGCTAAGCTTGAGGCGGAGATGAGATTGAAAGAACTTCTCCATGAAGAGGAATTAAAGTGGGCGCTGCGGGCTAAGGTTCGCCGAGTTGTCCAGGGGGACCCGAACACTCAATTCTTTCATATGATCGCCAATGGCAAGCATAGAAAGAAGAGGATCTTTCAGCTTGAACAAGATGAAGGAACAATCTTAGGACATGAGAACCTAAAACTTTACATTACCGAGTACTACAAGCAGTTGTTTGGGCCTCCAGAGGATAACTGTGTATCTCTGGATGAGTCTAGGATTGAGGATGTTCCTCAACTTGTTGTTGATGAGAATGATATTTTGACAGCCCCTTTTTCCGAGAAAGAGGTGTTTGAGGCCATCTCGCAGATGAAAAATAATAAGGCTCCTGGCCCGGATGGATTTCCGGCGGAGTTCTATAAAAAATGCTGGCATATTATTAAGGGGGATTTGTTGCCAATGTTCCATGATCTTTTCTTAGGTCAGCTTCAGTTATTTCACCTAAATTTTGGAACGATAACCCTGCTTCTTAAGAAAACAGAGGTTGTGAGAATTGAGCAGTTCAGACCCATCTGTCTTCTTAATGTTAGTTTTAAAATCTTTATCATGGTTGGGACTAATAGGCTCACGTAGATTGCGCATTCTGTGGTGCAACATTCCCAAACTGCTTTCATGCCGGACAGAAACATCCTAGAAGGGGTTGTGGTCCTTCATGAAACGCTCCACGAGATTCACACGAAAAAACTAGATGGAGTAGTTTTTAAGGTGGATTTCGAGAAAGCGTACGATAAAATCAAGTGGCCTTTCCTTCAACAGGCCTTACGTATGAAGGGTTTTGATGAAGCCTGGCGACGCCAGGTAGAATCTTTCACGCAAAAAGGGAGTGTCGGAATTAAAGTGAATGACGACATAGGTCATTATTTCCAGACACATAAGGGCCTGAGACAGGGAGATCCAATGTCTCCTATTTTGTTCAACATTGTGGTTGATATGTTGGCAATTCTAATAGGAAGGGCTAAGGAGGCTGGTCAGGTAGGTGGCTTGGTGGCTCATCTAGTTGATGGAGGTGTGTCTATCCTATAGTACGTTGATGATACGATCATCTTTATGGAGCATGACTTGGCAAAAGCGAGAAATATGAAGCTGGTGTTATGCTTATTAGAACAATTGACCGGGTTGAAGATTAACTTTCACAAAAGTGAATTGTTCTGTTTTGGTAGAGCCAACGAAGAACAAGAGGCTTATAGGAAATTGTTTGGATGCGAATTGGGGTCTTTACCTTTCACGTACCTAGGTATACCCATTCACCATCGTAAGCTGACAAATAGAGATGGAAGTGTATCGAGGATCAGTTTGAGAAGAAATCGAGTTGCTGGAAGGGCAAGCTCATGTCATACGGAGGCCATTTGGTTCTTATTAATTCGGTGCTCACGAGTATGCCTATGTTTCTCTTGTCTTTCTTCGAAACCTCAGTTGGTGTTAGGAAGAGACTGGACTTCTATCGATCCCGATTCTTCTGGCAAAGCGATGAACTAAAAAGAAAATACAGACTTGCCAAATGGGATATCATTTGTCGACCAAAAGACCAAGGGGGTCTTGGCATTGAAAATCTTGAAGTCAAGAACAGATGCCTTCTCGGCAAGTGGCTATATAAGTTATCAGTTGAGACTGATGCCACGTGGGCGCAGATTCTCCGCAGTAAGTATCTGCAGTCCAAAACTTTGTCCCAGGTGACAGTGAGACCGACAGACTCGCCTTTCTGGAAGGGCTCATGAGAATCCAATCAGCCTTTTTCAATACGACAAAGTTTATTATCGGCAATGGTACTACCACGCATTTCTGGGAGGATACATGGCTTGGGGACACGCCACTGGCGCTTCAGTACCCGTCCGTGTATAGTATTGTTCAACAGCGGATGCTTATGTTGCAACGATACTTCAGTCCACCCCCCTTAATATTCATTTTAGGAGAACGCTTGCCGACAATCGTTGGGAAGCGTGGCTTCACTTAGTGAGGAGACTGATGGAGGTGTAGCTATCTCATCAGCCCGATCAGTTGTGCTGGAAGCTCACTAGGTCTGGAGAGTTCTCATTTAAATCGATGTATATCGATGTTATCAACTCTAGCGCCATTCCTAGTTCCGAAAATGTTTGGAAAGTCAAAGTTCCTTTGAAAATTAAGGTGTTTATATGGTTCGTATATAAACAAGTCATATTAACAAAGGATAACTTGGTAAAGCGCAACTGGACAGGATCTACTAGGTGTAGTTTTTGTGAACGGGATGAAACTATCAAACACCTGTTCCTTGATTGCCCGTTGGCCAAAGTATTGTGGCAAACGGTGCACATTACCTTTAACATTACTCCTCCGAATTCTGTCAGCACGTTATTTGGAACGTGGCTTTCTGGGATAGAGTCCGAAACAGCTAGACACATTACCGTAGGAGTATGTGCTTTATTGTGGGCAATTTGGAACTGCAGAAATGATTTGGTTTTAACAGAACAACAAATTTTCATTTTTTGCAGGTTATCTTTCGTGCTACAACGTTGATCCGTATGTGGTCGTTACTCACTCTGACGGAGGCCAGGAAGCATTTGGTTACTGGATCTATCCGGTGGGAGATGGTAGCACGGGATATCTTCAACCGGTTTGGATGGCGGTCATGTAATAGGATAGGCAATTAGTTTTCCTATCTTTGTTTTGCCAGTCGGTTGTGGCCTTTTGGCGTTTGTGTTTTTGGCACTATGGCTCTTTGTGAGCTCGCCGTTTCTTTGGTTTCAGACTTTAAGACCTTGTTGAACCTATTTGCTTTTAATTAAGGTGGCTGTATGCATCTTTCTGATGCAGAGGCTGGGGAGTCCCTCCTTTTCGAAAATAATCTGAATAATTTCTATCTATTCCGACTCCCCGCCTCGTGCTTCTCACGGATCTAGAACCATCTTCCTTCCTCCTCACATCTAAATCACACATCGGCTGGTGAATAAACAATCATTGTATCTCCACCGAATCAGAATACATACAGAAAAACTTACAACTTCAGTGCCCATTAGATAGACATACTTAAAAAATTACCAAGAACATACATTTAACCTTTATTTTTGCAAACCTTCCACCAATCAATGATTGAACCAGGCCAGCAGTTGATGAGCTCCAACCGTACTGATGCGACATTGGAATAATCGCAACACTCAAGTTAACCTAAAAAGGTAGAGTACTTGCATTCAGCAGAAATTCCCGAGGAAACAAAAACCGAACTGCCTAGATAAGCTACACGTAGAAGTAATTAGCTACACTTAACGAAGAAGTGCATATCAAGACTGCACTAACAATCTTGAGCAAGTTAGATGCTTTGGCAGTGAGACAATTAATGGTGCAGAAACACTTTGGTTGACATCAACAACGAGAAAAAACCTGGTCTATGGATGCAAACGTATGCCAGAAGCCCAGAACACAGTTCACACCACTTAACATCATGTTTGATATGGAAGTAAACATTATGCAAAGTCATAAGAGGACAATTCCAACCGTTAGCCTGGAGCTGAAGTTTCTCACAGTTACGCCCTCTCTGTGTATATGTGGCTAGTGGAAAACTGAAAGAAGACGCCACCCCAAGCATCTCAACCAGTTCAAGCCGCTGCTCTTTAGCGACACAGATACGCGGTGGTAAATAGTGATCACTTGCTTTCGTCATGAACAAATCGATATTAACATTCGCTCAAATTCAACGCGTGCATTTCTGTCAACACTTTGATGCACAATGTTGTTTAATTCAGTCTAGTTGCAACCGCGCGATTCGACGATTGCCAACCCGCCCCCCAGTTTGAAGCCATGCATTGCTTTCCCCCGTCTTCCGTTTCTCCAATTTGCTCCCATGGACCACCAGAAGGCGTGTCATTAGCACTGTATTAAGCTGTAGCAGCAGTAAGAAATGCAAGTTAGAGTCACTACTATTAAATTCAATTCGTTTTCAGCATTTATTGACATATACATGTGCTGCCCACGTTGCAAAAAATTTAATGAAAAGGGCGACCCCTACATGGCACCGCATAGGAACACCCAGGAGGCGCATTTGGCAGGGATATTCTCAAGGAATTCCAAGATGATGGCTGCATTTTGCATTGAAATTGTGAGGTGAGGCTCAGAAAGATACACGGCGGCGACGACGACGACGACGAAGACGAAGACTGGACATGATATAGAGATGATAACGACTATTATATTCATGTCAATGTGCCTGTAAAAACATGGAGCATGATATATCTTTTTGTCAGAAAGAGCCAACCATTACCATTGCTTTCCTATGCTACATGAATGTCGTCTGCCGGCTGAGCTTACCTATAACCTTCCATCCATATTCCAAAACACAAGGTTCTTCTTTGTACAATTATTAAACTGTTTCCGAAGTTACAAAGAAGGACACACAATAATCATGATCTGAACTGGCGATCTAGAATTTGTATAGAAAATAGAGTAAGTCAGCCAAAGCATGAGACAAAATGCTTCTATGCTCTGACGCAAAATTTGTATAGAAAATAGAGTAAGTCAGCAAAGCAGGAGCGCGTGAAATTTCGAACGTACATGAAGTTGTCATGAATGCTACGCCGCTTAATAAATGCACTTTGAGCGTTGGAGACTAGGCCATCCATGTGGGGGGCTAACCGCAGCGAGAGGACCTTGGCGATGATTTTAGCAATGGCGTGGATTAGGCTAATAGGCATGTAGTCAGAGATGCCTTCCGCCCCTTCCTTTTTGGGAAAAATTCTACATTGGCGGAGTTAAACCACTAGAGGTCGGAGGTGTGGAGAGAATCAAAGCGTTTGAATGACCCTCACGACGGCATGCTTGATACACCCCAACACTTTTTGAAGAAAATGCCCATGAAGCCATCCGGCCCGGGCGCTTTATCATTAGGCATCTCCTTGATGGCTTCCCAAACCTCGTCCTCAGTGATAACACTATCAAGGCCATGCAAATGATGGGACTTAATGCCAAGCTCTTCCCAGTTAAAGTCTTTACCGCTCGTGCTCCCCCTCCCCATCACCTTAGAGAAGTGATCGTGAATTATCTTCTCTTTTTCCTTGTGCTCTATTACCCAACCATGCTCGCGCTTGATTCGGTGGATGTGGTTTTTTCTCCTACGGGCTTTAATGCGTCGGTGGACGAATTTGGTGTTTGCATCACCGTCTCTTAGGTTTGCGATCCTAGCGCATTGGCTCTTTCTAGCCCTCTCCAGCACCGCCAAACTGATCACCGGTCTCTTTAGTCTAGAGCGGAGGTCCCGTTCCTCGGTGGAGAGCACCCGTCCCTCCTGCGCGATGTCGATGTGGAGAATCACAAAATGTGTCGCATGAAGCTGAATCTTCGCTTTGGAGAACAATTTCTTGCTCCACTCGGTTAGGCAAAGTGTGGTCTTCTTGAGCTTGTGATGCAAGATTTGGTATGGCTCTGTGCGCCTCACACCCTCGTCCCATGCTTTTTTGACCACCTTGTCGAATCCGGGCAAAGATACCCAAAAGTTTTCGAACTTGAAAGAGCACGGCCGTCTAGGGCCCTTGTCGTCGGCAAGCAGGAGAGGGTAGTGGTCGGAGAGGGAAGACGATAGAGCATGTAACACATGTGTGTTGAAGGACAGGTCCCAATCCGCATTGCAAAAGAAGGAATCCAGCTTGCAAAGAGTTTGGTTTTCTATCTCGTTGCTCCACATGAAGCGCCTATTCTGAAGATGAATTTCCTTGAGCTCGCAAGCTTGAAGAGTGGCACGGAACCAGTTGATCCTTCCCCGGTTAACGTTCCTCTTGTTTTTGTTCCTCGCCTGATAGATTTGATTGAAGTCCCCGAGAGCGAGCCAAGCCACACCTGGCAGCGGCTTGTTGGAGAAGAGTTCGGCAAAGAAAGCATCCTTAGATGCATGTTCCATGGGCCCATAAACATTTGTTAGCCGGAAGCACATGTCATTCTCACGAATTCGGTCCATGGACGAAAGACAGTTTGTCGAGGTTGTGATGTCAGTGACCTCAAGAGCATTATCATCCCATAGAAGAAGCATTCCACCTCTGGTCCCCATTGTCGGACGTTGTGCAAAATATCGCAGCCTATTACCCCAAAGGAAGGCGGCCGTGAACCTATCGACATTATGCAGCTTAGTCTCCTGCAGACAGACTAGCTGGCACGAGGAGGCAGCAACCGTACCACTGACTGTAGCCCTCCTGGCCAGGCAGTTGAGCCCTCGGACATTCCGGTTGAGCGTGTTGACGGGTTACATTAACATGGAATACAGAGGAGCACACATGGCCGAAAGTAACCACAGTAGTTGTAGTTAGAGTGCACAAACAGCAGAGGGGCCCAAGTTTTGACGCACTGAAGGTTTTGAAGATGGAAGTACAGCCAGCTTCCATGGATACAACGCACACCTAAAATAACAGTAGAGATACAAACCCCTCTGGGCCAAGTACGTAGGCTTGCTAACATAAGAACTAGGCATAACACTAATCCTGGAGCACGACCAAGCAAATCATGCTGCTGCCAGCTCCGAACTCTCCTGAAGCGCAGCCCCTTCTTGAGCAGAGGCCAGCCATCTCCAGTGCACCTTCTCCACCGTGGTCGATCAGGCGTCCTCCACATCGTTCACGGCCTTGTCGTCAAGGTGGAAGAAATCCCGCATGACCATGATCACCTCAGGAGCCAGTTGCTCCCTGAACTTGGCGGTGAAATCATCCAGGATGGCCTCAGTCACGTCCTTGCCGTCCCTGGTGATGCCCAGGCTGTGACCAACCAGCCTTTCAGCTACCTTGGCCACCGGAGTGTCAGCCGGTCCACCTATCGACATTATCCAGCTTTGTCAGGATATCTACCAAGGGCTGCAAAGAATCAGACGCCCTTGGTAGATATCCTAACACCAACCAATGTCTTCCTGCGGGCCGCCGGGGGCTTGGGAGGCGAAGAACCGAGCAAGGCGAGAAGGCTTGGCTGGCGATCTTCAAAGATGGACGCCAGGGCCACCGCGTCATCCTGGGCCACCCTGCCATGCATAGGAGAAGGAGTTCGCTGCAGGAGGTCGTGACAGACCAGCGGCGGCGTGGGCGACCCCTCGAAGCTAGGCGGCCTGATTATTTGTTAATAGCATTTTATATATCTGCACATTTGTTTTTTCGAGGGTACGCCAAAGGCGTACCATAGCTTTATAGAAGGGAGAAAGATATGTACAAGAGTTACAAAGAGCCGGTTAGGCAACAACTCGCCCGACCGAGCCACCACTCCACGCACACACTACTTGACTACTCTAACATACAATGCTCTCCAAACGCTCCTGCCGTGGCCCACATCCTCAACTCATCAAAGATCGTGTCCACCGTGCCTTGTTCACTCTTGATCTGACCTGATCCAAACACCCTCGCATTCCTTTGTTTCCATAACGTCCAGCATATGAGCATGACAAAAGAATCAAACCCCTTCCTAGCGTGCTTGAGAAACCGCTTTCTAGTATCCGACCACCAAAGCACCAAACCGGAATCATGTGTTGGGCAAAGCTCCGTGGGCAACCCCATCCTAAGAATGCAGGTGAACCAAACTTGCCTCGAGAACACACATTGCAGCAAGATGTGGTCCACCGTGTCCTCCTCTTGATCACAAAGAAAGCATTGAGAAGTTTAATCTTGTAAGTTATGCCTCACTCTTCTGTCGGAAGTCCAAAGCCGGTATTGAACAGCTAGCCACATGAAGATTTTGCAAGCCAGAGGAGCCCAGCACTTCCAAATGGCTCCAAATGAGTGGAATCTAACTCCTCCCTCACATAACATCTTGTACGCAGAAGATGCCGTGTATGTTCTCGACGATTCCAGCCCAAATCGGACTATCCTCGGACCGCTCATCCAACAGCACCTCCTCTAGAATCTCCCATAGTCCTATAAATTGGGTAAGGCCTTCCGTACATAAGTCGCCGATCACATCATGCATCCATGAGTGCATGTGAAGTGCCTCTCGGACACGCCTCCTGTTGGCCACTTGCGTACGCACCGACTTTGCCACCAACGGAGCGACCTCTGCAATGGTAGCACCCTGGACCCATCTATCCTTCCAGAACAAAGTTTTGTCACCATCACCAACTCTCCATTTCACCAAGCTACTGAACACTTGCGCAACCGACTTGTCCGCAACTAAGGAAAGCCCTTGCCACGGTCTGGATGGGTCCGTGCGCCTGAGCCATTCCCACCTCAACCTTAGAGCCATGCCATGCTTGCGAAGATCAATGACACCTAACCCTCCCATGAGCTTCGGCCTACAAACTCTCGCCCAAGCTACCACACATTTGCCTCCCTTGATTTCCTCAGTCCCGGCCCAGAAGAAGGCCCTACATCCTTTGTCCACTTTGTCCAGAGCCCATTTTGGCGCCTCCGCAACCATAAGGTGATGGGTGGCCCGTGCTCTCATGACTTGGTTGACGAGAACCAACCTGCCTGGTCTAGTCACCAAGCCCCTTTGCCACCCTGGCAGCAAGTGGAGGGCCGCGTCCACCATAGGTTGCCATTCCGATCTTTTCAACTGCCAAATACTCAACTGCAACCCAAGGTATTTACAAGGAAAGGTGGCAAGTTTCCAGGGAAGCGCCGATTTCACAATATCCTCATCCTCCGGCTCTGCCCGAATCAAGATAGCTGCAGATTTAGCAAAATTTACTCTCAGTCCAGATGCCTCTCCAAAGATGGTAAGAGTTTCTCTGACAAACTCTAGGTCCGGTCGTGTGGGTTTGATGAACAGGACCACGTCGTCGGCATAAAGGGACAGCCTCTGCACCGGGCTGCATCCATGGATGCGACTCATAACTCCCGCTTCATTCGCCTTGATAATAATGTGTGTAAGGATATCCATGGCTATCAGAAAGAGCAAAGGGGAGATTGAATCCCCTTGCCTCAAACCTTTGGCATGCATGAACTTATCTCCCGCTTGCCCATTCACGATCACTCTTGAGCTGGCCGTCGTAAGCATGGTGGCAATCCAAGATATCCACCTCTCCGAAAAACCTTTCGCTCGCAACACTTCAAACAGGAACGGCCATGACAAAGAGTCGAAGGCTTTAGTGATATCAAGCTTGAGCAGGACACCTTTGGCTTTCCTTTTGTGCATCATCCTTGCCATTTGTCGCACGAGCAGAAAATTGTCGTGCAAGCATCTCCCTTTTATGAATGCGGACTGATTCACCTGGACAAGTTCTCCCATACGCGTCCTAAGCCTCGAGGTAAGAAGTTTGGAAGCGATCTTGGGCATGCTATGCACAAGGCTAATCGGCCGGAAATCGAAGACAGAAGAGGCATCCGGGGATTTCGGCAAAAGGGTGATGAGGGCTTGGTTAAGCCTCCCAAAGCCCCTCCCATTACTGAGGAACAGCTTATGAATAGCGGCCATCAGATCCTCCTTGATCACATCCCAGGATTTTTGAAAAAACAAACCAATGAACCCATCCGGACCGGGTGCTTTATCGGAGGGGAGATCCTTGATGACCGCCCACACTTCCTCTTCGGTGAAAATCCGGTCCTGCTCCGATAAATCCACCTGCGGTACTCCGAGCCCCTCCAAGTCTATCGAGTACTCTCTGGCAACGTCCTTACCCAACAATTCCTTGTAGGCATTGTAGAAGGCTTCCTCCTTGCCTTTTTTATCCGTGATAGTGCGCCCTTCCATGTTCAAGGATGGAATATAGTTTTTCATTCTCCTCCCATTCGCCACCAAGTGGAACAAGCGTGTGTTAGCATCCCCTTCTTGAAGCCAAGTGATTCTAGACCTTTGCCTCGCAATGGTCCTTTCTAAAGATGCCAGCCCAAGCACCTGTTGCTTCAGGGTTCTTCTAAGCCATCTCTCCTCCTCTGTGAGCCTACGATTTTCCATTGCGCAATCGAACCGCAATATAACAATGTTTGCAATGGCGATCTGCAACTTGATATTGCCAATCTCTCTTTGCCCCCATGCGGCAAGAGCTCTTGCCGTGTTGCATAGTAACACATCCAACCTCAAAAAAGGATCCGTAATATCGGGGTCACACACCCACGCCTCCTTTACGGTGTCCAAAAAACCTTCCATTTTAACCCAAAACTTCTCAAAGCGGAACCTTTTTTTATAATGCATTGGCTCATGGAGCGTGAGGTGTAAAGGGCAGTGATCGGAATGCTCCGTGGACAGGGCCTGCAACAAGCAGTCCGGGTAGTCCATCTCCCAGTCCACAGATACGAACGCACGGTCGATCTTGGTAAGCGTGGGCGTCTCCCTTTCGCTGCTCCACATGAACCTTCGCCCATGCAAAAATAGCTCCTTGAGCGCGTTGTTATCCACGAAACGCTTGAATTTCCCCATCATTCTCCGGTCTAAATTGGAATTATTCTTATCCGCAGCATATAGGATAAGATTAAAATCTCCAACCACAAGCCAAGGCCCCGGACAAAGCAATCTTCTATCCGAGAGCTCATTCAGGAAATTGATTTTATGTTCATCCTCTTGCGGCCCATAAACTACGGTAAGCCACCAAGGTGTCCCCTCCATCGGCGATACAAACCCCGTGATGCAATGCGAGTCATTGACAAAGTTAGTAACCGACACCCGCGTGGTGTCCCAAGCAACAAAGATGCCACCTCTCGTCTCCGACGCCGGTAAATAGGTAAAGCCATTATATTTTGGCCCCATGCATTGTAGGATTACATAGATGCTCACAACCTCAAGCTTGGTTTCTAAAATACATACAATCGCCGCGTTCACCGAATCAACAAAACCTCTAAGAGCCTTCCTCTTGGCCGGGTTATTAAGGCCTCTAACATTCCAACACACCAACTCCATAGTGTTGACGGACATCAGGAAATAGATGACTCCAACCCCGTGACCACCCACAATGCTACTGCGCCATAACTGGCACCTCCATTCCTGCCTCCCCCGCTAGGTTGATAGGTATAGCCTTCCCAAAAATGGCCGCGATGGCCCTCAGCTGTGGCTCCTGCAGCGGTGAATCAAACACCGTACGAAGCTAGCCTAGCGCGTCCTCGGATACAGCCAGGTCCTCACAATCAAAACCGAGAGTCTTGAGAAGCACTGTTTCAGCTGCCAAAGCCTTTGTCTTCCTAGTTCCTCCAGAGCAAACCGACCGGGTCGTGCGACGGGGTGTGAAAGGGTCTTGACCAGTCCGTACTCCTCTAAGCCCTTCGAACTCACGTAGTAGAGGCGGCGCAAGTTTCTTCAGCAGCCCGACGCAGAAGGATTTAATGTTACCCAGCGCAGCGATCTCCTTGGCGGATAGGTTTCCTTCCTGGCGTTGCAACGAGCCGTCCGTGCCGGCAGCCAAACCAGGCGTAGAAATGCACAAGCTCGTCTCCTCGCATGCAGCGTACGTGGTCATGTCATTGCATGCAACAGTGGGCGCGGACTCCTGTAGACCGGGCCCCACCACCAGAGAATCAACTGGCCTGTCCACCTCTCCTGTCTCCAATTGAGTCTGCACCAGATCACGGATCGGGGCCCATCCCGCTGTCGCCTGGTCGGGCACCAGAAGCTGCAACCCCACTTCCTCGACCCTGGTGCCCTCCTGGTCCACCTCAAGGCCTCCCGACACGCCCTGATTGGGCTGGTTCGAAAACCGCAATCCTCCTCGAAGCAGCAACCGCCTCGGAATCCACTGGGTCCCTACCGCCAGCCGTTGGTGGGATCGCCTCCGCTGCAGCTTTATCCACCGGGACGGCCACCTCGGGATCCGCCGCGGATCGGTCCAAGCGCGAAGCCTCGGGATTGGCTCGGCCCTGCTCCAGGGCCCCTCCCTGGTCAAAAGCCACCTGCTCCTCTCTGTCCCTGACAACAGCGGCCGGATCTTCTGTGGCACTCACCTTCCTACCAGGATCCACTGTGGCCACAGGATCCACCAGCGCTGCCTCTGCTGTCCGCGGCCCGCCCTCGCCAGCCCTGGTTGCCACCGTGGTGACCACGGCGATGGCCGGCGAATGCCTCCTCGCCGCAGCACCCTGCGCCATGGGCGGGATTCTCCAATCTGACGGCCCAATCCGCCCCAACAGGGCACGCATGTAGGAGCCGCCGTGCGCTCCGTTGCCCTGAGCGCCTCCCCGCCGGTCACGGACACCTCTCGACCACGGCTGCACTCTCCACTCACCCCTACCAGAGAAGTCACCGGAATCATCGGGCAACCCGCTCTGCCCGCTACCATCGGAACTTGGCGGCCTCAGCCAGCGCTCCGGGCCTTCGTGATCGCGGACTTTGCCGATGTGAATCAGGGTCTTGTACTCCAGCAGCGCACGGGACGTGGGTGTTCTCGCCGCCGGTCCTCCAATCATCTCCGGCTCTGGCACCCATAACCTCCTATCTGTAGGCACCTCGTCTGGATCCACGCACCAGGCCCTGACCTTGAACAGAGACAAGTCTTCTCTGTTCTCAGTCTCCGGCGCCAGGCTTTCCACCAAGCATGATGAGCCCAGGAGCTCCGCCGCCGTCTCGGACATCCAAGCGTGGGAAGGGATCCCTTCGATCATAAGATCAACCTGCGTCCTCATCACCCTCGACACCGCCTGCGCCTGCTTGAGCCATGGCTTGACGAACAGCTTAAAGAAGCCATGCTCAACCGTCCCCGCCGCCAACGCCTTGTTTCGCAACTCCGGCGACTCGAACACCACCAGAAAGTCCTCGGGATGAAACTTCAGGACCGAGAAACGGTGGCGCGGGATGCGCAGCTCCGTCGACAGCGCCTCCGCAACCTCCTGGCAAGAAATTGCTGGCCTAGTGCCGCCCACGTAGGCCACCACCACCAGCCTCAGGCGCCGCTCAAGGTCGTCCATCTCCGGCGTACGGCGAAGAACGCAGATGCTGCCAGAAGTAGCCGCGGCTGCAGCCGACGCCTGCACGGACTCCACAGGTGCGATGGCGACCGGGACTGGTGAGGATCTCTCCATAGGAGCGATCTGCCTAGCCACCGGTGCCAGCCTGCCCGCTGGTCCGGCCTGCGTGGACGGCTGCGAAGCCCTTGCTACCTTGGCCAGCGCCTCACGCCGGAGATCCTCCTCCGACCTGGGACTCCGAGGTCTCTTGCACGCCGTAGATATGTGTCCTTCCACACCACATCGAATGCACATCAGGGGGAACCAGCAATCTTCTCTGCGATGCCCTTCACGATAACAGCTGAAGCAGAGCCCGAAAAGGTCGGCCGGGATCTCGCTCCTCTCCGGCGACGGCACCGGCGAGCGCGGGGAGCGCGACCTGACGCCACCCAACGCCGCCTGCTGCCGAAGCGCCCGCCTTTTGCGCCATAGCGCCTTGCGCGACGGCCCCGGCTTGCGCCACGGAAGAGCGGGGGCCGCCTCCTGAGCCGCCGGCGCACCACCAACACCAGTGGAGAATCCCTCGGACCCCGACGAGCCAGACAGCCCAAGTCCGGATACGATAGGCTGCAGCTTGGAGGACACGGACGCCGGGCTCGCAGATCCGTCCGCCATGGCAGGAGAAGAGGAGCGGGGGAACCAGGCCAAGAACCGCCGGGAAAGGGGGACGCCGGGGCCGGAGTGGCCGCCGGCGTGGGGGGGAGAAGGAGGGTGGACGCCGGGGCCGGAGTGGCCGCCGGCGGAGAGGAGCGCTGGGAGGGGACGCACTGGGGATGTATGCTCAGCCAGGTTTTAACGATGATTCACGGAAGATGAAGAGGAACCTTCGGGATAGGCTTCTGAATATGGGCATATCTGCACATTTGAACTTGTAAAAAAAGGAACAGAAGGTATTGATTAATGCCGATGACCCAGAATTGTCTTTTGTGTGTGTGTTCTTCTTTATCTTGGCCTGCCCAACAAATTTTTTTAGCTCCGCCATTGTGTGCCACTTGGCAAAGGAACCAACGGAATTCTAGTATACGGTCGCCGTACACATCTTTTCCAGCGGCCCTTCTGCAGGCGCGACACGTGTCTCCTCCCGCTGTGACTGCAAAGCTGTTCCCTGCAAACATCGGCATCCTCCTCCCCTCTCTGCAGTACTTTCTCCACTTTCCCCTACCTCGATCGCTCCACCTGCTGCCGCGCGGCCGGCCGGAACCACCACCGCTCTTCGGCCGTGCCGAGGTAAGCCAACCTTCCCCCGGAACCGGATCCGTCGCGTTGCTTTGCCGGGCTCTTGGCCATCTTCGCTGCGCCTCTTGCTGTTGGTGCCCTGGCCGGGAGTAGCCGGAGGTGGTGTGGGGCTTGCGCGGAGAGGTGCGGGAGGGCTTAGGCCACGCCATGAAGCTGTTCGACGTTATTTCTCTGAGCGTCAGGAATTCTTTTGTCCACAGGGGGTGAGAGATCATGCGTGCGGATGAGCACGAGTGGATGCGCAGGCCACACGCAGTGTGCTGCTCCTGGAGCTCGCCTAGCAAGTTCGAGCTATTGCTTAATTGTGTCACTAGGCAGCACTTGGCAATTTATGGAAGTTGACTATTTACTTGGCAAAACTTGTTCTGGAGACGCTCTTTTACCCCAAGCTTTTACGTGCTCATCTCATTCCTGTAGATCTTCCACTTGCTCTCATGGACGACAAGATTGAAAAGGGGAAAGACAAGGATGGCTCTGCTTCCACTCCACCCAATCGCCACAAGGTGAGTGTTTTCTCCGGCTAAATCTCATATGCTTATAAGCTCAGTTTGTTTGCTGCTTACCATTTCTTTTCTTCTACTTTGCGCGTGCAGGCCGGGCTTAAATTTTTTCACCCAAGGTGCCTACTAAGAAAACCCCCAAAAGTGTCCCTAAGATGTAATATACACTAACCAGTGCTCTGTTTATGCATGCTTGTTCAAGTCAACATTTCCATTTAAAGTAGGCGCAGTGCTTGTGCAATGAAAGTAATTTGGGATTCTACAGGGAACCGGAAGAGGAGAACGAGCTTGACACAATTGATGAGTTACTGATGAAACTTAGAACGCCACAGGCATTTGTATGTCTGAGTCCGATTTCTACGTGCCTGATTTAGGTTGGTGGTGTTTTATTCTGTAGTTTCATATGCAGAGTCAAGGAGCCCTCGAAAGAGGATTCAAGGCTGAAAAAAAATGGTAAGTATTTTAATGTTATTTGCCTCACAATATCTACTGTACTTCCTGTTCCATCCTGCATTCACTAGCCTATCTCCGATGAAAAATAACTGATCAGTTAACTGCAGTTGCTGTCACACAAAGTTCCCAAGATTCTAGAATCACAACCTCCTTTGTATCTTGAGAGCTGCTGAACGATTTGTGACAAATAAGACACCGGTATCTCTGTATTTTTGAATAGTTCGTACTGACCATGTTCATATAGAATAGCTATTGGGTAAATGGTAATGGTGAGCTGTCCAAGTGCAAGGAGCACAAAGGCATCTAGTTCAAATATGCTATCTATTCAATTTGCATTGCCTAAGCAGACATGTGTGGCCAGGAAAAATCTGGACTCTGGAGTTGTCTCATGAAATCGTCACTAGCTTAGGATATAATTTGACTGGAGGTTTTCTCCAAACTAATGACATGCAGCATGATGCGCCTTAGAGGCTTAGATAATTGTTGCAATTTAGGTAATCAAAATTCTATTTAGAAGTCAGCACTGATTCGTCCATAAATATGGGTTTATGAATATTTATAACAATCTCAATACCGCCGGTGTAACGGCATTATGTTGTTTTCAGTTTATAATTTAGTAATAACATACTGCTCCATTACAACTGTAGAAGCCTGTGTTCAGGTTGCATTTGGACAAGTGAACTCTTCAACTGCAAGATCCTTCCCCACCCCTAAAAGTTCTTCATCAGGTAGGTTGGCACTCCCATTTGTTTCATATTTACCTTCATCTGAACATTTACAGAGCAATTTATCATTTCTTCTGCAAGTGAAACAAGAACAGGAGGTAAACCTTTTTAGCAAGTATACGATGTCTGGCGTTACGACTTCTGCTGCGAAGTTACCCATACAGTTCACTGGACCTTGAAAGATTGGATGAAGCGTATGCCTCTGGCAGGGACGCGTTGCATGTTATATAGGCAAAGGAGTTTACAGGATTTGGTAGTTCGGTTGTTGGATTGATCCTCAAGAAAGATATACAAGATGAGGATGAATCCTAACAACTACAATTACCGATTACAACAACCACGCAACGCTCTAGCCTACAGGGCGTACTAGACGTATGTACGGTTTATATTTATACCGTATATACATATTACAATGTATTCTAACACGCCCCCTCAATCATAACTTCACCAAGTTGAGATTGCTCTTGAAATCTTCCAATTTCCGCCATGATAAGGCCTTGGTAAACCCATCAGCAACTTGATCACCTGTGGGTATAAACCGAATATCCAGTAGCTTGCTAGCTACTCTCTCTCGAACAAAATGATAGTCAACTTCTATATGCTTGGTTCTTGCGTGAAATACTGGATTTGCTGACAAATATGTGGCACCAATGTTGTCACACCAAAGACGGGCAACCGGTGGATGAGCAACTCCAAGTTCACGCAGAAGAGTTTGAACCCAAATGATTTCAGCAGTTGCATTTGCTAATGATTTATACTCGCCTCAAGATTTGATCTTGAAACAGTAGCTTGCTTACGTGCACTCCAGAAATCAGATTGGGGCCAAAGAACACACGAAACCTCCTGTTGATCTTCTCATCATCGGGACATCCCTGCCCAATCAGCATCTGAAAAGGCACTAACAATGTTGCAAGCTGACTTCTGAATTTCAGACCTGTACTCATAGTACCTCTAAGATATCTCAAGATTCTTTTGATCGCTGTCATGTGTTGGGAAGTAGGAGAATGCAAATCGACAAACTTTGTTTCTTGGAAAACAAATATCCGGTCTTGTCAATGTCAAATATTGCAAAGCACCTACCATGCTTCTATACCTTGTTGACTCTTCGGCTCCCAAAGGTTCTCCTTGTTCCTTTGACAGTTTTTCAGACGTTGAGAGAGGCATGTTTGAAATCTTGCAATTTGTCAAACCTGCACGTTTCAATATATCCTTGACATATTTTTCTTGGGTTAGAAGGATGCCATCTTTTACCTTCTTAACTTCAATTCCCAAAAAATAATGTAGATCTCCTAGATCCTTCAAGGCAAAATCCCTTCTCAAATCTGCCAACAAAGCTACGGTTGCATCTTGTGATGAGCTAGCAACAATTATGTCATCAACATAGACCAACATAAACATAATAGTTTTTCCTCTTCTAAAAAAGAACAAAGAAGTATCCCCCCTTGATGGTTTAAAACCAAGTGCTTGAAGTTTGTCACACAACCTGGAGTACCATGCCCGAGGTGCCTGTTTTAGACCATACAACACTTTGTCAAGTTTGCAGAGATGATTTTCCTTGCCTTTAATCTCATAGCCAGGTGGTTGTCTCATATAGACTTCTTCCTCTAGAACGCCATGGAGGAACGCATTCTGAACATCCAACTGCCCGAGGCTCCAGTTAGTGGATACTGCAACAGAGAGAACAAGTCTGATAGTAGCTGCTTTAACAACAGGACTAAAAGTATCCTCATAATCTATACCGTATCTCTGTTTGAAGCCTTTTGCTACTAGCCTTGCCTTGTACCTATCAATTTGACCATCTGCCTTTCTTTTAATTCTATAGACCCACCTACAATCAATGATATTTTTATTTTTTGTTGGTGGGACTAAGTGCCAAGTCTTATTTTTAATAAGAGCATCATACTCATCATTCATGGCCTTCTTCCAATTTGCATCATTCAAAGCTTCTTGCAAATTATGAGGTTCACCAGTAGTTATCAGACCACCAAAACGAGGTTTGAGCTTGTCATACCTGACTGTGCCATCGGTACGAATTTGAGGTTTTGAAATACCGTGTTGCAACCGTGTTCGCCGAGTTGGCACATCAGGAGCTGCAGGCGCATGCACCACAGAAGATCCACCGGAGGCGGGAGAATTCACACGCGATCCCATGTCAGCGCACGATCCCGTAGCAGATCTGTCGGGCAGATCGGCGTGGGAGCCCGTGCGCATGTCTCCCTCGCCTGGTTGGCCCACCTGGCGACCTGCGAGAGGGGAGCCGGTTGGCCCACCTGATGACGCGCTGTCGGGGGATCCCGCGGGCGATCCGGCGCGTGCCACGCGTCGTTCCCGCGGCGGCGTCTGCGCAGTCGAGGCAGATTCGCCCCCTGGTCCACCTGCGCTGCCTGCGCCTGCTGACGCTGCAGGCTCGGGATCACCGCCCGCAGCACCTGAATCCTCTTCGTGTTCCGCAGCAGTTTCGTCTTGTTCTGGCTGCATAAAATCATGCACAAAAACTGGATTTTCTCCACTGTTAGCAGCAGGATTAGGGCGAAAATTAGCCTGTTGATCAACTACATGTTCGTCCCCATGATCCAAAGGTGTGGACTCAGGGAGTAAAAGAACTTCTGACCGGAGAGGGGTGCCTGCATTTGGGTTTAGATTGGCAAAGGGAAAAACGGTCTCATCAAAAATAACATCACGGGATATATATACTCGTCCGGCAGCAACATCTAGGCATTTGAAACCTTTGTGAAGATTGCTGTAACCAAGGAACACGCACTGTTTTGAACGGAATTCTAATTTTTTGGAATTATAAGGGCGAAGGTTCGGCCAACAGGCACATCCAAAGATCCGAAGAGAATGATAATTGGGTTGTTCTTGAAACAAGCGTGTCAGAGGAGTTTCAAAATTAATCACTTTGCTAGGGGTGCGATTTATCAGATATGTGGCAGAGAGGAAAGCCTCATCCCAAAACTTCAAGGGCATAGAGGCATGGGCTAAGAGAGAGAGCCCTACATCAACAATATGTCGATGCTTTCTTTCTGCTGACCCGTTTTGCTGATGAGCATGAGGACAGGAGACGTGGTGAGTGATTCCTAATTGACGAAAAAAGGAATTTAGGCGTTCATATTCGCCACCCCAGTCTGTTTGCATAGTGATTATTTTTTTATTGTACAACCTTTCAACAAGGGTTTGAAACTCATGAAAGACCTTAAACACTTCGGATCGGTGCTTAAGTAGATATATCCACGTGAATTTGCTGTAATCATCGATGAAAGACACATAGTAGTTTTTCTTATTGATAGAATCACGGGCAGGCCCCCATACATCAGAGAAGATTTGCTCTAAAGGAGCTTTAGACACACTATTTGAACTAGGGTAAGGAAGTTGGTGACTTTTGCCCATCTGGCATGCATCACAAACTCCTTCTTTATTCAACTCGCTACTAGAAAAAGGAATATTGTTCTGGCTAAGAACATGACGCACTATGGTGGATGACGGATGTCCTAGCCGACTGTGCCACCTTTCAACAGGCAGTTTATTTGCACCGAACGCTTGCTTGCTTGAACTAAAGGGAGCCGATGATACGGGGTAGAGACCTTGTCTACACCTGCCGCAGAAGGGTTTTCTTCGTTCCCTGATCCTTGACGAGAAAAAAAGTTGGGTGAACTTCAAGGAAAGTATGATTATCAGTGGATAAGCGATGAGCAGAGATAAGGTTTTTGGCGGCATCGGGTACATGCAAGATGTTCTTAAGATGCAGATCACGAGTAGGAGTACGAGCGGTAGTGTGACCAATATGACTAATTTCCATACCTTCTCCGTTTGCAGTGTGGACTTGATCGTTGCCGTGATACTTGTTGTGGACGGTCAACTTGTCGAGTTCGCTGGTGATGTGATCGGTGGCGCCAGTGTCCAGATACCAGTTGGTATCTACTCCGTAGGACGAGGTTGTGGCAGATCCGGCGCTCTTCTCGTTCTTGGTGTAGGAGATGTCGAAGCGCCTGTAGCACTCGAGGGCGGTGTGATTCGGCCTCTTGCAGATCTGACAGACGACCTCAGGAAGATCGTCGAGTCCTCCGTTGCCGTTGTTGCCGCGGCCTCCATTGCCACGGCCACCGCCTCCATTGCCACGGCCTCTGTTGCCGCGGCCACCTCCTCCATTACCGCGGCCACCATTGCCACGGCCACCTCCACCGCGGCCAAAACCACCACGGCCACGAGAGACAGTGTTGGCCGAGGACTGGGAGGAGTGGTTGCCACCTTCGAACATAGCAAGGCGCTTTTCAAAACCGATCAACTGAGAGTAATGTTCAGCTACCTTGATTGGTTCGGTCCTCGCGGCGCAGATGGACGAGACAAACGAGATGTAGTCGTAGTCTAGTCCGGCGAGGATGTAGGAGACCATGTCATCATCGTCGAGTGGCTTGCCTGCTGAAGCCATCTCGTCGCCTAGCGCTTTCATGCGCCCGATGTAGTCGGCGATGGTCGCGGTGCCCTTTTTGGTGGTGGAGAGGGCGATCCGCGTGTTGACGATGTTGGCCTGCGTCTGGGAGAGGAACATCTCCCTGATGGCGGTCCATGCCGCGGCGGCCTTGGTGCAGTGGGCGACTTGAACCATCACAGGTGGTGAGATCGAGTTGAAGATGAAGCTCAGCACCTGCGAATCTTTCGCCAGGGTGACAAGATACGCCGGGTTTGGCACATCTGTCGGCTTACCGTCTTTATCGGCAAGCTTGGGCTCCGGGAACGGGTGATCAGGGTTGAGGTGATCGATCAGCTACGCTCCGCGGATGGTGGCTAGGGCTTGTGCACGCCAGACCAGGTAGTTGCCCCGGTGCAGCTTGTCGGTGATGGGAATGAGGGCGTAGGCGGCGGTGGCGGAGCTGGAGCTAGCCATGACTAGGTTTGGATGTTGGAGAGGAAGTTGGCTCTGAATACCATGAAAGATTGGATGAAGCGTATGCCTCTGGCAGGGACGCATTGCATGTTATATAGGCAAAGGAGTTTACAGGATTTGGTAGTTCGGTTGTTGGATTGATCCTCAAGAAAGATATACAAGATGAGGATGAATCCTAACAACTACAACTACCGATTACAACAACCACGCAACGCTCTAGCCTACCGGGCGTACTAGACGTATGTGTTAAATGATGTAGTTGTAACATTGTAAACGTGACCATGTCATGGTGGTGTATATTGTGTGTGCGTGGTGTATACTTGGGCAGGATGTTGTAGGCTTTCGATCCTTATCTTGTATAGTCTTGGATGAGGGGTCAAGCTAACAACAACCTGCCAAACTCTCGATGTAATCTCGCTGTGGTTATTTAACACGCACGCGTCCCTGCCAGAGGTATACGCTTCACCTCTTTTCTTTCATGGTAATCAGAGCCTACCTCGGGTTCATCCATGGCGAGCTCTTCCTCCGCAAATTCCTTCCCCTCGTCTCCGTTTGCACACAACGCCGAGAAGCTCACGAGAGGGAACGAGGCCTTATGGCGCGCCACGGTGCTCTCTGCCATCAGGGGAGCGCAGATGGCAAGCTTCCTCGACACCGAGCAGCCGCCTCCACCCACGACAATTGAGGTCACCGGCGACGACGGCAAGACCAAGACGAAGGGGCCGAACCCTGAGTTCGGTCTGTGGTATGCACGGGATCAGCAGGTTTTCTCATACCTACTGACCACGCTACCACGGGAGATGGCCATCCAAGTGGCAACCTGCCACACCGCGGCCGAGCTATGGAACACGGTGCAAGGGATGCTCGCGTCGGACACCAGGGCGTAGACTGTCAACGTCAGAATTGCCCTAGCCAATCTTCAGAAGGGCAACTCCACAATCACAGAGTATGTTGGTAAGGTCCGAACTCTGTGTGATGAACTAATTGCTTCAGGGAAGGCCTTGGGCGAGGAAGAGGTGATCTCCCACATCCTTGCTGGACTGGATGAGGAGTACGATCCATGGTGTCGGCCATGTGCTCAAGGGTCGAACCTGTCAAGATCCCGGAGTTGTTCTCACAGCTTCTGAGTTTTGAGACTCGCCTGAATCTTCGCGGCGGGTCGTCTCAGTCGTCCGCAAATGCGGCGGCACGCGGGCGCGGCTTCAACAAGAACAACAACGCCATCGGCAACGGTGATCGCAGTGGCGGTCGAGGCTTCAACAACAAACTAGGCAGTGGTGGCGATCGTGGCCGTGGTGGTGACCACGGCTGTGGTCGAGGCAACTCGGGAGGCAAGGGGAACTACAACAACAACTCCTCCTCTGCCAAGCCAGTTTGCCAGATCTGTGGCAAAGTTGGTCACCCTGCTTGGAAGTGCTGGAAGCGCTACGACTCTTCATATCAGGGAGGAGAAGAGCGCTCGGCTAATATGGCTGCCCATCAGTATGGAGTTGACACCAACTGGTACATGGACAGTGGTGCAACCGACCATATCACGAGCGATCTGGAGAAGCTGACCGTCCGGGAGAGGTACACGGGCAATGATCAGATTCATACTGCAAACGGATCAGGTATGTCCATTGATCATATTGGTTATGCAACTATTTCTACCCCAGATCGCAATCTCCATCTAAAAGATGTTCTTCATGTTCCGGAGGCAACAAAAGATTTGATTTCTGCAAGCAAACTTGCTCTTGACAATAACACTATTGTTGAAATTCACCCTCATTTTTTTCTCATCAAGGATCTGGAAACGAGGAAGGTCCTACTTCGAGGCAGGGGTAGAAGAGGGCTCTATCCTGTCAAACACACCGGGGGAAACGTCCAGAAGCATGTGCTCAATGTCACCAAACCACCTTTGGATTGGTGGCATAGACGTTTAGGTCACCCTTCTTCCACTGTTGTTAGGAAGATTCTTAGTGAGAATAAGCTCCCGTGTGTCAATAATGATAGCAATAATCATGTATGTGAAGCCTGCCAAAAGGGCAAAAGTCACCAATTACCTTATCCTCAATCCTTGAGTGAATCTAAATTTCCTTTGGAACTTGTCTTTTCTGATGTGTGGGGTCCTGCTGTTGAAACAGTAGGCAGAAAAAAAATACTATGTGAGTTTTATCGATGATTTTAGTAAATCACATGGATCTACCTCATTAAACACAAATCTGAAGTTTTTCAGAAATTCCATGACTTCCAAAACCTTGTTGAACGGCGTTTTGATCGAAAATTTCTTGCTCTCCAAACAGATTGGGGAGGGGAGTATGAAAAGTTGAACTCCTTCTTTACCAAAATTGGTATCTCACATCACGTATCATGCCCTTATGCTCATCAGCAGAATGGGTCAGCAGAGCGCAAACACCGACACATAGTTGAGGTTGGCCTCTCCTTGCTTGCTCAAGCCTCTATGCCCTTGAAGTTTTGGGATGAGGCCTTCCTTGCCGCAACTTACTTGATCAATAGAGTTCCAAGTAAAGTCATAAATCATGAAACAGCCCTCACTCGGCTATTTGGTGAAACTCCCAACTATTCCTCTCTTAGAATTTTTGGGTGTGCTTGTTGGCCCAATCTACGCCCTTACAATACACATAAACTCCAATTCCGGTCAAAACAATGTGCCTTTCTTGGTTATAGTAACTTGCACAAAGGCTACAAGTGCCTTGATATCTCTACAGGGCATGTATACATCTCTAGGGATGTAGTGTTTGATGAAAATATTTTTCCGTTTGCGGCCCTTCATCCTAATGCCGGTGCTCGTTTAAGAGCTGAGATTCTCTTACTCCCTCCTGACCTACTTAATCCTACTGATCAAGGGGGGAAAATAGTTGATGATCAAATGATTAATAGGACTACTAATGATTCTGATGATGCAGGAAGTCGCGGTGAGAAAAATGCAACAGAAAACACTGGTTTTGGTCATGATTTTATGCAACAGATACAACCAAACTGGCCTGGCACGGAACACGGAGCAGATCCGCCTGCGCACACGGATCCCGAGAGATCTGGTGGCAGGGCAGATTCGCCTGCGCGCGCGGATCCCGAGAGATCCGGCGGCGCTGCTGCTCCTGGCGCGCGCACGGACTCGGAGGCGGAACAACGCACTCCGGCTGGCGCGGCAACCCCAACTGGTGCGGGCAGCCTGTCCATGAGCGACACGCATCCAGACTCGCGGTCGGGTGCGCGGGCTGGCACTGGTGGGTCCAATGCGTCGTTGTCACGCAATGATGAGGAGGTGCGGACTCCCGGGCGTGTGTCGCCTGGACGCGAGTCTGTCTCGCCAAGTGGACCAGTGGCGTCGTCTCGGGCTGGCAGGGTCGATCCCCAGGCGGATCCTCTGGCCCGGTCGGATCCAGAACTGGCGGCGGGATCCTCTACAGCGCCCGGATCTTCTGTGGATATTGAACCACAGCGACCCAATACACGGTCGCAAAGAGGCATTTTTAAACCCTTAGTTCCTAAAGATGGAACGGTCAGGTATGGCAAGAATTTCAAAGTAGTAAACTTTGCTGCTACTGGTGAGCCTCGGGATCTAGCTGAAGCACTTGATGATAAAAACTGGAAAAAAGCTATGGAGGTAGAATATGATGCACTTATGAAAAATCAAACTTGGCATCTAGTGTCACCTAAACAAGGTAGGAACATTATAGATTGCAAGTGGGTATACAAAATTAAGAGAAATTCTAATGGTACAATAGACAGATACAGAGCTAGACTAGTAGCAAAGGGGTTTAAACAACGTTATGGAATTGACTATGAAGATACTTTTAGCCCAGTAGTTAAGGCAGCTACTATCAGACTTGTTTTGTCTATTGCTGTCTCCAGGGGATGGACTATTCGCCAATTGGATGTACAAAATGCGTTCTTACATGGTATTCTCGAGGAAGAGGTGTACATGAAGCAACCACCTGGGTTTGCGGATGGCACCAAACCACAACATGTGTGTAAATTGGACAAAGCACTTTATGGCCTGAAACAGGCACCCAAAGCTTGGTACTCAAGACTAAGTGCAAAGCTTCAGCAACTTGGTTTCAGACCATCAAGGGGAGATACTTCTCTGTTTTTCTTCAAAAATGAGAAGGTGATCATTTATATGCTTATATATGTAGATGATATAATTGTTGCTAGCTCATCTCCACAAGCCACCTCAGCACTACTCAGAAACTTGAAGAGTGATTTTTCTCTCAAGGATTTGGGAGAACTACACTATTTCCTTGGCATAGAAGTAAAACAGGTACATGATGGTATACTGCTGACTCAAGAAAAATATGCCAAGGATATACTCAAGCGTGTAGGTATGAGAGACTGTAAACCCTCCAGCACACCTTTATCTACAACAGAAAAGTTATCGTTGCATGAAGGAGAATTGTTAAGTCCAGAGGAAGGGACAAAGTATAGGAGTGTGGTAGGTGCGTTACAATATTTAACTCTGACAAGACCTGATATATCTTTCTCTGTTAACAAAGTCAGTCAATTTCTGCATTCTCCTACTTCACTTCATTGGACAGTAGTTAAAAGGATTTTGAGATATGTTCAAGGAAGTGCTGGTACAGGACTGAAAATATGTAAATCACCTTCAACAACTGTTAGTGCCTTTTCTGATGCAGATTGGGCAGGCTGTCCTGATGACAGAAGGTCTACAGGTGGATTTGCTGTTTTCTTTGGTTCCAATCTTATATCCTGGAATGCCAAGAAACAAGCAACAGTCTCTCGCTCCAGTACTGAAGCAGAATATAAATCTCTGGCAAATGCAACAGCTGAGGTAATGTGGATGGAAACTTTATTAGATGAGCTAGGAGTAAGAAGGTCAAGTATTTCTTGCCTATGGTGTGATAATCTTGGAGCAACGTATCTCTCAGCTAATCCAGTGTTCCATGCAAGGACGAAACACATAGAGATTGATTTTCATTTTGTCAGAGAGAGGGTTGCTAAGAAACTGTTGGAGATCAGGTTCATTCCAACAGGGGATCAAGTGGCAGATGGTTTCACAAAACCATTACAGATTCGACAACTACAAGCTTTCAAGAACAATCTCAACCTTGACACGTTTAGATTGAGGGAGGATGTTAAATGATGTAGTTGTAACATTGTAAACGTGACCATGTCACGGTGGTGTATATTGTGTGTGCGTGGTGTATACTTGGGCAGGATGTTGTAGGCTTTCGATCCTTATCTTGTATAGTCTTGGATGAGGGGTCAAGCTAACAACAACCTGCCAAACTCTCGATGTAATCTCGCTGTGGTTATTTAACACGCACGCGTCCCTGCCAGAGGTATACGCTTCACCTCTTTTCTTTCAGTATGTACGGTTTATATTTATACCGTATATACGTATTACAATGTATTCTAACAGACCTCAGGTTAGTAAACCCATACAAGCATAACATAAGGGGTGGGGTGGTGGGGGGTTGTTTTGTTAATTACCTGACTTATCTCCTAACTGTTGCAGGACTTTACCCATCACAGCTACAACTATCCTCCTATTACCCTCCCTCTAAGGAGGCCCCACTCTGCAGATCCAGGTTCTGGTGTTCTTCATTTTTGCAGTTTTTGGCTTTTGCCACATCATGCTCACAGTTTGCCTCTCACAAACGCTTCCGTTAACATCCCATTCTCTTTGCTACAGAATTTTTTGATGAGAAGACATGTTTGGAGAGTTCTCTTCCAGCAGATCACAAGATGGTGAATTAACTGCAGCTCGGGAACTTGGGCTAATGGTATGTATATCATGTTGCATGATATCATGTCGAGGAACACCATTCTTGTTCAGGTATTCATATCAATGCAAAATAACGCACCCATGTTGATGGAACTGTCTTTTTTGTGGGGATGTCGATGAACTACCGGTTACTCCTTTTCTTTTAGACTTCTATTAGTTTTGTAATCTTTTATTGATGGAACTGATTGTACCGACTGTATAGTATTAGTGGCCTAAAAACTGATGTATTATATTGATCGTTTGATAGGACACTGAGGACAACATGAATACACCACAGTTGCTCTTCTTCCAGTTCCCTGCAACTCTTCCTTTACCGCAGGTTGTATCCGTTGCTGGGGCAGATATGGACACGAGTGACAGCGAGGGTGTTGAAACAGAAGAAACCAATAAGAAGAGGAGACTCGAGTCAATCAACGGCTGTAAGCTAAAAGATTTGCCAGGTGGTCTCATGGGGAAGCTGCTCGTGTACAAGAGTGGTAAAGTGAAGATGAGGCTCGGAGATGCACTCTTTGATGTACGTGTTTAAAAAATTCTGCGCTTCTTTATGCTACATTTTCTGCTTATGTTTAGTCTTTTGATGATGCAGTACTTGAGATGAATAAAACGTGCAGGTTTCAGCTGGTTTGGACTGCACATTTGCTCAGGAGGCTGTAGCGATCAACACAAACAAGAAGCACTGCTGCAGCCTAGGGGAGGTGAACAAGCGTGCGATCGTTACCCCTGATATCGACTACTTGGTAGATTCCATCAAGAGGATCGGTTAGCCTGTGGTGAACTGCAAATAACTTCTGATATTACCTCCGAAAGTGACGCGAAGTGTGTTACTACTTACTACCATTGCTCCTTTTTCACACTCAGAACTGTGGCTGTGGAGATGTAAATTTGCATTAGGAGAATAGTGGAAATTGATATCATGACATGGATGTGGTAGTGACAGCAAGTGGAGATGTTTTGCCGATTCTTTAAATTTACATGGTACAGTGGGTGCATTTTCTCAATTTCTGAGATCTGTCTCATTTTCACTTATGGGGCCTGCGTAGAACTCATTTTGTTGTTGTTTTGTCATTCTATGCCGTTTGCTTTAGCACTTTATACAATCATAGGCTTCAGGAAGAGCAAATTAAGGATTACGGCCAAACATACATGTTCCCTTTTGCAAAGTGTATTTTGCCTCATGATTATGCAGTCCTGCTACAATTCAGGCTTTCCACTATCGAGTATCGACATACGTGATGGATCATAGTGTCGTGCTCTCACCGCTCAGTGCCGGGTAGCTGGTGCCATCAGCGCATTCACTTTTGGTGGTTGCAGTTTGTTGCCAAGGCAACACATACACTTTACAAGCGAAGTCAGTTTTGATCATTCGTTAGCGAGCTTCCGCACTTTCCGGATTAAAAATGATTCATAGTAAGATTGCGGAGATGTAAAACCCCGAGGACAAGCAGATTAAACTACAATGTAGAACTGCCAGGAACAACATTAATCTAGAATTTGACACAGTGATACAAGGCAGGTAGTTATCCGTATGCTTACGGGCTGAAGAAGAGCAGACATGCACGAACAACTCTGATCCTCACCTAGGGTAAATCTCTATCTATGCCGGCTGTACTTTGATCTGTCGAGTTGTGTTAGAGAACTGAGACCTATCCTTTGCTCTGCCACTAGATGTAGTGGGCACTGACAAGTAACAGATTTGTTGCTACTGTTAACAAGAGAAAGCTATGCCCGTCCCAAAGCAGTAGACCGCGTACTCAAGTGGAACGTTTGTACAGAAAAATAACAATGATGTACCGTCACTAATTCAGTTCTCTTCTAATATCACATCCATGATTTGCCTTCTACTAGTAAGTAAGCAGCTAGTGAGAGGCTGAGTCGCTATCTACATTTGCAGCCTGTGCTTTCTTGTCTCAGTTTAGACACCACGGCTCCAGGCCATGTTCTTAAATACGCATGGTAATGGCTAGGCTCACTTTAAATGCATGATGCATGCTTAGGAGATGATCATAAGGTCTCAAACATGGAAGAAAAGAAAGACAACAGTTTGTTGTGCAAAATCATGGGAAAGAGCTTGAGGATCACGCATTTGAGACGAGCCCAACCATTACGGCGAACAGTTCTCTCTTCAACTTCCATGCAAGTATGTATGATTATGTACACTCATCGTGTTAAATTTGTGCCACGGTATGACGCAGAATTACGGAGGGGTGAACATAAAAATGTTACTAAGATACCTACCATATACCTATGCATATGATTCTTTTTCTTCAGAAAACCTATACATTTTTTTTCGAGAGTACGCCAATGGCGTACCATATTTTTATAGAAGGCAAAAGTTGTAATTACAAGAACTTGCGAGTGATGCGAACATCAACACAAGTGAACCAAGACACCTACACCCACACCTAATCCAAAGCCTACTCTCTCACAAATCGGTCTAACACTCCTACACCTAGTCCGGCCTCCTTCCAGTCTTTGATCTCATTCATGATGTGGTTGTGTAGCTCATCCACGGTTTTTTGTTGATTTATCCGGTTGAAGACTCTCGCGTTTCTCTGTTTCCATAAAGACCAAGTCACTGCGATTACGAACGTGTCGAATCCTCTTCTTGCAGCCCGCGTGAAGTTTCTTCTAGCATGTAGAGCCACCAATCCAACAGGCTATCCTGCCCAAGCGGGTGAGTCACCTCCAAGTTCAACCCGACGATGCACTTGTGCCACACCTGTCTAGCGTATGAGCATTGTAAGTGTATGTGTTCCGCATTGTCCTCCTCTTGCACGCACGTGAAATAGGCCGAGGGGTGATCTTGTAGTCCATGTCGCGCTCGTCGATCGGAGGTCCAGATCCGATGCTCGGCAGTGAGCCAAACATGGATTTTACATTTCAACGGCGCCCAACTCCTCCAGATACACGAGGCGTAAGGAACTCTCTCCAGCCCTTGGCAGGGCATGTTGTAAACTGATCGGGCCGAGTATTGTCCCGAAGCATCCGCCGGCCACGCAAATGTATCAAGGGAGCTATCATCTCGATGTGTCGTAGCGATGGCGTGGCATAGGTTTAGGAATTGGATATGTCCTGTGAAGCTGAGTTCTCCCGCCACATCCTGGACCCAGCTGTTATCCTCCAAGGCTTGCTGAACCGTGCGCCGGTTTCGTGTCCGTGTGTCCACCATATCATGGATCTGTGGTGAAATATCTACGATGGCCAAGCCATGCAGCCATCTATCTCTCCAAAATAGAGTTTTGGCTCTGTTTCCCACCGTTATGCTAACCAGACTGTCAAATACTTGCGTGCTTCTCTGTCAACAACCATATGTAGATTCTGCCACGGCCTGTCAGGGTCTGTTCTCCGGAGCCATTCCCACCTAACTCGGAGTGCCAATGCTTGCAACTCCAGGTTCTTGACGCCGAGCCCTCCAAAGCACACAGGTCTACAGATTGTATCCCAAGCGACTAGGCAGTTTCCTCCATTAACCTTCTCCTCCGCTGTCCAAAAGAATGCTCGCATCCATTTATCCAGCTCTTCAAAAACCCACTTCGGAGCATCCATGACCATGAGATGGTGCACCGGCCTAGCTGCCATGACCGATTTCACCAGGACGAGCCAGCCCGGCCTTTGAATTAGCCCCCTCTGCCAGGCCGGTACAAGCTTCTTGGCCTTGTCCAAAATCGGCTGCCATTCCCCACGTGTTAGTTGCTGAATCGCAAGCTGTAGCCCGAGGTACTTACATGGGAATCGCAAGCTGAATCGCAAACTCTCTCCTCTCCTTGCTTGACCTTAAGGATAAAGTTTTTAGCACGTCGCCCATTGGCCACAATCTGGAAAAGTTTTGTATTGGCATCTCCCTCTTTCAACCGTCTAATCCTGGATCTCTGACGCACGATCGTTCTTTCCAGAGACGCCAATCCTAGGACTGCCAACTTAAGCATACATCTAAGCCACAGTTCCTCGGGAGATAGAGCTCTAAACTCTTGGACTCTGTCGAGGCGAAGTATCACATAGTTGGCCACTGCGATTTGCAATTTGATGTTACCAACTTTTCGCTGTCCCCATGCTTGCAAAAACACGGCCGTGTTCCTAAGAAGTGCATCCAGTCGTTTGAAAGGATTCGTGATAGAGTCATCGCAGACCCAAGCCTCCTTAACCGCCTCCAGAAATCCATCAAGCTTAGTCCAAAAAATCTCAAACCGGAATCTCCTTTTAGGACAGAATTGTGCACTTGTGGACAGGTGCAATGGCGCATGATCTGACACATTTGTAGATAGAGCTTGCAACAAGCTATCAGAGAAATTCAGCTCCCAGTCAACAGACACCAAAACCCTATCAATTTTAGTCATCACCGGTGCATCTCTCTCATCGCTCCAAGTGAAATTGCGCCCATGCAGGTAAAGCTCTTTCAGTTCATGCTCGTCCACAAATTCTCGAAACTTCCTCATCATCGTCCATTTGAGGTTAGCGTTATTCTTTTCCAAAGCACGTAGGATCATGTTGAAGTCACCAAGAACCATCCGCGGTCCCTGGCAGTAGCTCTCCTGCTCCTAAGCTCCTCCAGGAAATTTATTTTTAGCTCATTCCCTTGGGGGCCATACACCACCGTGATCCACCAAACCGCCCCATCTTTATTGTGCACCGGGCCCGTGAGCGAGTTGCCGTCAAGTGTTATGTTATCGACGTCCATCACCGTTTTATCCCACGCCAATAGGATACCACCACGAGTTTCATGCGCCGGAAGATAAGCAAAGCCGTCAAGGGACGGACCAATACATTGCATAATTATGAAGGGATCAATTACATCTAGTTTCATTTCTTGCAAACACACTAGGTTAACTTGCACCGAGGTCACAAACTCCCGGACTGCCTTCTTTTTGGCAGGGCTATTAAGGCCCCTCACATTCCAGCATAAAATATGCGGGCTCAAATCCATAGACAGGATCAAACAGCCAGCACCAGTTGCACGTCTAGTGCGCGACGACCGACAGTCCCGCCTCGCTGTGCAGCTCACTCCCAGTCGGCAACTCCTTCCCAAATAACGCGGCGATCACCCTGACATGCTGAGTACGCAGAGGGGAGTCAAAGAGTTGCTGCAACTCATCAACTATTGCCTCGTCCACCTCCAGATCTTGAGGCATCAACCCGAGCGCATGCATAAGGACGTTCTCAGCTGGAGGAGCTTTTCCTTGAGAAAGTCGGAGAGTGCGTTTGAGAATACATAGAAAGCGTCATCAACATTTACGATCGAGCTGCAGTTGTTGTTCACGCCGACAAAGTTAGTGCTGCAGTTGTGAAGCACGTGTGAGTATCCGGTCCGGTGCATTTTTTTTTCTTTTGAAGCGGATGTAAAAGATTTTTCTCATTCATGAATTAAAGAGAAGAGAGATGCCCAGTTAATAACACAATACCCCACACACACCACACAGAGGGCCTCACCAATTGAGGACCGTGGCACACGGACAATGTGTATCCGGTCCGGTGCCCATGCCATGTTGCGTTAGCTACATGATCTACCGATCGTTAATTCCATGGCCATGTATGACCGCACAATGCCAAAAGTGATTCACCAAAACGTGCGTGAGCCTCTACAGTCGGGCGCCTCAAACCCATCAAATGCCCGAGCGGGAGGACCGGTCATTGACCGGTCAAAATACCCGACTTATTCAGATGCCTTAAATCGACCTCAAATGTACGGGCTGACCGACACCCCTTATTTCCAGCCCAAATGTAGGGCAGATAAGAGATGGTCCGGGTGTGTCCATCATGTCCACACGGCCCACCTCTGGCTGACCGTGACTCCACAAAAACCCCATCCGGATCGAACCTTAGCCTCACTTCACTCTGCTCCGCTCCGTTCCCCCTTTCTCCAATCCGTCAAATCCCAATCTCCGGCGATCATGTCCAGCACCGGCAGCCACTCCGACGGCTCCGGCGATGAAGATTGGGACGCTTTCCTCTGCCATGCTGTCGTAGACGAGGATGAGCTGGCCCCCTGCATCACGCTGTAGTGCCTACGGGTGGACACGGGCGGCAACTTTGGCTCTGGTGCGACCCCGCCTGTCGCCTGTCGCCCGCGACCGCAACACTGACGTCGGAGCTGGCCCTTCCCGCCCCCTGCATGGATCTTCGAGGGCAGCTCAATCGGTGTTGCCTGTTCCTCAGCCTCCTTGCCCTCCGGCCGCTGCTCTGCAAGGGCACGGTGCGTTCTACCGCCCGCTCCGCCGGCACCCCGGATGCGCATTTCGGAATCGAGGGCGCGCGCCGCCCGCTGCAAGAGGCAGAAGGCAAGGGAGAGGGCGGCCGCGTCGGAAGAAGACGAGTTCGGAGAAGATATTGATGAAGACGAGTTCAAAGAGTTTTCTTCCAGCAGAACACAAGATGGTGAATTAACTGCAGCTAAGGAACTTGGGCTGACGGTATGTATATCCTGTTGCATGATATCATGTCGAGGGACACCGTTCTTGTTCAGGTATTCATATCAATGGAAAAGAACACACCACATGTTGATGCAACTATCTTTTTCATGGGGATGTCGATGGAACTGCCGGTTACTCCTTTTCTTTTAGACTTCTATTAGTTTTGTAATCTTATGTTGATCGAACTGATTGTACCGTATGTATAGTATTAGTGGCCTAAAAGCTGATGCCGCAGGTTGTATCAATTGCTGATGCAGATATGAACACCAGTGACAGTGAGGGTGTTTTTTTAAACATCAATACAAACACAAGCGCTCATATACACGCCATACACTCGCCCCTATGAAAGTGCACACGCATATTCTATCCCTATGAGCACCTTCGAAAGACTGAGCCGGCATATCATCTTGAGATTTACGAAGTCATCGTAGGCGCCTCGTCGTCGACTGAAATAAATTTAGGAATAAATGCAAGCATCCGGATTTGAATGCTGGTGGGCTGGGAATACCACAGTCCCTCTAACCATCCAACCACAGGTTAGTTCACTAAAAGATTTGCCAGGTGGTCTCATGGGGAAGCTGCTCGTGTACAAGAGTGGTAAAGTGAAGATGAGGCTCGGAGATGCACTCTTTGATGTTGATGTAGGTGTTTAAAACTTCTGCACTTCTTTATGCTGCAATTTCTGCTTACGTCTAGTCTTTCGATGATGCGGTACTTGAGATGAATAAAACGTGTAGGTTTCAGCTGCTTTGGACTGCACATTTGCTCAGGAGGCTGTAGCTATCAACACAAACAAGAAGCACTGCTGCAGCCCGGGGGAGGTGAACAAGCATGCGATCGTAACTCCTGATATCGACTACTTGGTAGATTCCATCAAGAGGATCGGTTAGCCTGTGGGGAATGCAAGTAACTTCTGATATTAACTCCGAAAGTGATGCGAAGTGTGTCACTACTTACTGCTGCTGCTCCTGTTTCACACTGAGGACTGTGGAGATGTAAATTTGCATTAGGAGAATCGTGGAAGTTGAAATCATGGTGTTGGTATGTGGTAACAGCTAGTGGAGATGTTTTGCCGGTCCTTTAATTTTCACAGTACCGTGGCTGGTTCGTCTCAATTGCTGAGATTTATCACTTTAGTCAAGAGTTCAACGGTGGTTATCATACTGTCATTTCTATTGACGCAGCCTGTGTAGAGCTTATTTTGCTTGTTGTTGTGTCATTCCTTTGTTGTTTGTTAGTGAATGATGACGTAGGTCACTACTTCCAGACGCACAAAGGTCTGAGGCAAGGGGACCCGATGTCACCGATTCTTTTCAACATTGTGGTTGACATGTTGACAAATTTGATAGATAGGGCTAAGGAGACTGGCCAAGTAGGTGACCTAGTTCCGCATCTAGTGGATGGCAGGGTATCGATCCTTCAGTACGCTGATGATACTATCATTTTCATGGAGCATGATTTGGAAAAGGCAAGAAACATGAAGCTTGTGTTATGTTTGTTCGAGCAATTATCGGGGTTAAAGATTAACTTTCAGAAAAGTGAATTGTTCTGTTTTGGAAGGGCCAAAGAGGAACAATATGCTTACAAACAATTGTTCGGATGCGAATTGGGATCTTTACCGTTCACATATTTGGGTATACCAATTCACCACCGTAATCTTTCTAACAAAGAGTGGAAGTGTATCGAAGATTGATTTGAAAAGAAACTAAGTTGCTGGAAGGGCAAGCTTATGTCATACGGAGGCTGATTAATCCTCATTAATTCGGTTCTTACAAGTATGCCAATGTTTCTATTGTCCTTTTTCGAGATACCAGTGGGTGTCAGGAAAAGACTAGACTTCTATAGATCTCGATTCTTCTGGCAAAGTGATGAATTAAATCGAAAATACAGACTCGCGAAATGGGATATCATTTGTAGACCAAAAGACCAAGGGGGTCTAGGTATTGAAAACTTAGAGGTGAAGAACAGATGTTTACTCAGCAAATGGTTGTTTAAGCTATGTGTAGAGACGGAGGCCACGTGGGCGCAAATATTGCGCAATAAGTACCTTAACTCCAAAACATTGTCCCAGGTGACAGTGAGGCCGACTGATTCGCCTTTTTGGAAAGGACTGATGAGAGTGAAATCAGCCTTTTTCAACAGGACAAAATTTGTCATTGGAAACGATACTACCACGAGGTACTGGGAGGACACTTGGCTTGGAGAGACGCCCCTTGCACTCCAGTATCCCTCTCTCTATAATATTGTGCAGCGAAGAGAAGCTTATGTTGCAATAGTATTACAGTCTAACCCTCTGAAAATCCAATTCAGAAGAACACTAGCGGGAAATCGTTGGAAGCTTGGTTACACTTAGTACGACGACTCATGGAGGTCGATCTTTCCCAACAACCAGACCGGTTGATTTGGAAGCTCACACAGAATGAAGAGTTTACGGTTAAGTCCATGTATTTGGATCTCTAGTGTGATTCCTCGTTCGAAACATGTGTGGAAAGTCAAAGTGCCTCTAAAAATCAAAGTGTTTATGTGGTTTGTACATAAACAAGTCATTCTAACTAAGGATAATATGGTGAAACGCAATTGGACAGGATCTACAAGATGTAGTTTCTGTGATAAGGATGAGTCCATCAAACACCTCTTTCTCGATTGTCCCTTGGCAAAAAATTTATGGTGGACGGTGCACTTAGCTTTTAATATTACTCCTTCGAATACCATTAGCATGTTATTTGGGACGTGGTTAGATGGGTTAGGCTCCGAGACTGCGAGACATACACGTGTTGTAGTATGTGCTTTATTATGGGCTGTTTGGAACTGCAGAAACGATTTGGTTTTTAACAGAACAACAAATATTCATTCTTGCAGGTTATCTTCCGGGCCACTACACTGATCCGTATGTGGTCGCTACTCACTCCGACGGAGGCCAGGGAGCGTTTGGTTACTGGATCTGTCCGTTGGGAGATGGTAGCTCGGGATATCTTCAACCGGTTTGGATGGCGGTCATGTAATAGGATGGGTTTTTGGGTTCCTATCTTATTTTATTTTGCCTGCCGGTTGTGGCTTTTCCTGTTATGTTCATTTTGCTCTTTGTGAGCTTTTCTGCTTTTCAGAGCGGAAGACCTTTGTGGAACCTTTTGGATTATTCTTAATAATATGGCCGTATGCATCGTTCTGATGCACAAGCCGGGGCCCTGTCCCCTTTTTGAAAAAAAATGCAGTCTTGTTGCAATTCAGGTTTAACCAGCATTGAGTATCGACATATGCGATCGGACAGTGTCGTGCTTGCACCGATTAGAGGCTGCTAGCCGGCACCATCAGCACGTTCACTTTTGGTGGTTTACCAAGCAGTTGGTATGGTTTGTTGCCAAAGTAATGCAAACTGAACTAGAGGACCACAACTTTTAGAACAAACGAGGCTATGTTTGGTCAAGCAAGGTTAGGTTTGATCATAGATGCTGCACTTGCACGTCTACAAATGTGGCATGATGTCGAGATGTAAAACCCCAAGGACAAGCAAGTTACTGTAAAATGTAGAACTGCCAGAAATGACAACAAAATGTTTCCACGCAATGCAGAAGTGTAGTTATCGCATGGATGTTCGTTGGGACCAATATAGAAGTGTAACTCCTGATATCGACTACTTGGTACTGGATTCCATCAAGAGAATCGGTTAGCCTGTGGGGAACTGCAAGTAACTTCTGATATTAACTCTGAAAGTGGCGCGTTGAACTGCAAGTAACTGCTGCTCCTATTTCACACAGAGAATTATGGAGATATAAATTTGTATTAGGAGAATCGTGGAAGTTGATATCATGATGTTGATATGCGGTAACAGCTGGTGGAGATGTTTTGCCGATCCTTTAATTTTTCACGGTACAGCGGGCGGGTTGTCTCAATTGCTGAGATTTATGAAATTAGTCAAGAGTTCAATGGTGGTTATTGTACTGTCATTTCTATTGATGCAGCCTGTGTAGAGCTCATTTTGCTTGTTGTTCAGTCATTCCTTTGTTGTTTGTTAGCGCTTTATACAATCATAGGCTACGGGAACAACAAAACACACATGTTGTTCCCTCATGACTATGCAGTTCTGTTGCAATTTAGGTTTACCACCATTGAGTATCAACATATGTGATCGGACAGTGTCGTGCTCACACCGATCAGAGGTTGCCGGTGCCATCAGCAGGTTCACTTTTGGTGGTTTACGAAGCAGTTGGTATGGTTCGTTGCCAAAGTAATGCAAACTGAGCTAGAGGTATACAACTTTTAAAACAATCGGGGCTTCGTTTGGTCAAGCAAGGTTAGGTTTGATCATAGATGCTGCACTTACACATTTAAACATGGTTCATGGCATGATTGTGGAGATGTAAAACCCCAAGGACAAGCAAGTTGTTGTAAAATGTAGAACTGCGAGAAGCGACAACAAAATGTTTCCACGCAATGTAGAAGTGTAGTTATGACGGTTGCATGGATGTCGTTGGGACCAATAGCATGAGGTTGAACTTATACGACAATAACTTTGATCCTAACGGGGCATGTGTAAATCCCTAGCCACTGGATGTACTGGTGATTGATGAATAGAACAATTGTTGCTACCGTTAACAAAAGAAAGCTATATGTGCCTGTCCCAAACCAGTAAATAAAGTTTTGCTCGTCCGAAACCAGTAAATAGGTTTTCCGATAGAGTGGAACCTTGGAAAAAGGGTGTTGGATAGGGTCGTTTCTACAGAAGATAGCGCTGACGCACTGCCACTAATTCAGTTCTCTTCTAATATCACATCCGTGTTTTTTTTGGGGGAAAGGGAGGATCACCCCCGGCCTATCACATCAGCCATTTGCCTTCTAGTAAGTATAAGCAGCTGGTGAGCGAGTCGCTATCTACCATTTGCAGCTTGTGCTCATATATGTGCTTTCTTGTATGAGCTTAGACACCACGGCGCAAGCCATGTCATTAAATAGGCATGGTAACGGCTGGGCTCATCTCAAATGCGTGATTCATGCTTACAAGATGAGCATAAGCTCTCAAACGTACAAAATCACGGGAAAGAAGCCCTTCATGTTAAATTTGCGCAACAGTACGTATGTTATGATTGGTAAAACTCTTTTTTGTTGTTGTTTTGTCATTCTATACCATTTTATTTAGTGTTTTATACAATCATAGGCTCCAGGAAGAGCCAACTAAGGATCACGGGTAAAACATGCACGACGTTCCCTCTTGTGAAGTGTGCTTTGCCTCATGATTATGCAGTCCTATTGCGATGCAGGTTCCCTTTTTTTGTGAAGTATGCTTTGCCTAGTTCCCACTATGGAATATCGAAATATGTGATCGGTGGTTTAAGTACTGAGCAGTTAGTATGGTTCTTTGCCAACGCAATGCCAGGATGAATTACAGAATTACAACACATGGTTAGGCTTGATCATTCTTTAACAGAACTGCTGCACTTTGCTAAAAAAAATGGTTCGGGACAAAAGTTGTTGTACATCCAGCAACTACTGACTGATCGAGAATTTGGTCCTTTATGTAGACGCTTACGACTGAAGAAAAGCAGTGGCGGTGCCACGGGTGTTCTGTGTAGTCAGTTGACCACACAGGATTAAGACAAAAATAGCATAAATCCTCAAAAAAGAATGTAGAATTAATCAAAATACAACTACTTGACATCACTATTTTGACTTGACATCACAACTTTAAACTCTTGGCTTCGCCACTGAAGAAAAGCATCCAGCTTTACATGAAGCTTAGTTGTTCCGATTGCGTGGGCGTCATTAATGTGATGAAGGGCATGGGGATCAACTTCAACGCAACATTCCGATCCACATATCATCCTTGGGCACCCTTAGCTAGAGCGAGTGTTAATTGCGCAGTTCAGTTTCAATCCAGAGATGCTAACTACATGTCTCATGAACTGGTTCGGAGAGACGGGTTTACTATGACGGGTTGTTGGCTGGATAAGCCACCGGAGTTCATATTAACGCACAACCAATAATTCAGTTATCTTCTAGTATCACATTGGTAGTTTGCTTCTAGTAATTAAGCAGCTAAGAAGAGACTTTTGAGTTGTTATCTACATTTGCAGCTTGTGGTCATATGTTCCATCTTGTATCAGCTTAGACACCACGACCCCAAGCCATGTTATTAAATATGCATGGTAACTGCTGGGCTCATATCGAATGCATCATGCATGCTTAGGAGATGAGCATAATTAATCTCTGAAATGCGAAAGAGAAGAGAGAAAACTGTTCGTCGTACAAAATCATGGGAAGCAGCTTGAGGGTCTCACATCCATTCGTTGTACATGATCATGCATGGGAAAGTTGAAGAGAAGGAACACGCTTCATGTTAAAATTACGCAACATATGCGACGCCGAGTTTCCCCCGTGCCCAAAGAGATTCGCCCAAACGTATGTGAGCCTCACAACGTACGGCCAGTGATGCAGCTGAGGAAATCAGTCAGTATGGTAGATGATGTCGCGCTTTGCTGCTCGCCAAAGTCACCAGGAGACTCCTTAGTCCTTAGGCGTCTGGTTGTGATTTCCCCTGACAAAGTTATGGTTGTGAGTTTGGCATAGACAATGTGAGTTTGGCATGGGTTGTTATCCAATCTGCCAACATTTGGTTTCATGACCGGACAGCCATACCAACTCAGTAGACTACTCCTCCACTTGTAGACCTAGATAACACCGATCACCGATCTTACCAAATTCAATTATCTTATAATACTTCATTGGAAGTTTGCTTCTAAAATGCAACTTGTGTGTGACTCTTGCAACCAGCCAACCATGGCAAGCCACTGTATCATATAAGCATTCTTGTTGGACTCATCTCATGTAAGCGTTTTTTTTTAAAAGGGGGGTTTCCCCGGCCTCTGCATCTAGTGATGCATACGGCCCTCTTTATTAACTAAATAGGTGTCCACAAGGTTCCAACATCTCAAATCTGGAAATAAAAGGCAGCTCACACAGAGCGCAAAAAGCTAGAAACACAGACTAGCCAAGAACAACTTGCCACAACCGGCTGGCTAGAATAAGACAGGTAAACTAATTTTCTATCCTATTACATGACCGCCATCCAAACCGGTTGAAGATATCCCGAGTTACCGTCTCCCATCGGATACACGCAGTAACCAAATGCTCCCTGGCCTCCATCGTAGTGAGTGGCGACCACGAACGGATCAGTGCCGTAGCTCGGAAAATAACCTGCAAAAAATGAACCCGTGATGATCTGTTAAACACCAAATTATTTCTGCAAAGCCAGATGGTCCACAATAAAGCGCTAACTCCAACCCGAATATGTCTTGCTAAATTAGTCTCAAACCCATTAAGCCAACTCCCAAATAGCGCATTAACAGTATTGGGTGGAGTGATATTAAAAGCAATATGAACCGTCCGCCAAAGAACCTTGGCCAGCGGGCAATCAAAAAAGAGATGCTTAATCGTCTCGTCCTGGTCACAGAAACTACACCTAGTAGGTCATGTCCAATTACGCTTTAATAGGTTGTCCTTTGTTAGAATCACTTGTTTATGAACAAACCACATAAACACTTTTATTTTCAAAGGAACTTTGACATCCCAGACGTTCTTGGAAGTTGGAATGGAACTCACATTAATGAAATCAATATACATTGACTTAACTGTAAATATTCCAGACCTAGTCAACTTCCAGCGTAATTTATCAGGTTGGTCAGAAAGTTGAACCTCCATCAGTCTCCTAACTAAATGGAGCCAAACCTCCCACCGATTGCTCGCAAGCGCTCGTCTAAAGTGAATATTAAGGGGGATAGACTGAAATACCGTTGCCACTGACACCTCACGTCATTGAGCAATACGATATAAAGACGGATATTGAACGGCCAAGGGTGAATCATCAAGCCAAGTATCCTCCCAGAAGCGTGTAGTAACCCCATCTCCAAGTACGACTCTAGTCCTATTAAAGAAACATTGTTTGACTTTCATTAGTCCTCTCCAGAAAGGCGAGTCAGTCGGCCTAACCGTTACCTGAGACAAGGTTCTAGAATGAAGGTACTTGCTACGAATGATCTGTGCCCACATGGCGTCAGACCCAGAGGCAAGCTTCCAGAGCCACTTACTGAGAAGGCATCTATTCTTAACCTCAAGATTCTCAATACCAAGCCCTCCTTGGTCTTTCGGTCGACAGATAATATCCCATTTAGCAAGCCTATATTTCCTTTTAAGTTCATCACCCTGCCAGAAGAAACGTGATCTATAGAAGTCCAGCCTTTTCCTCACACCCACTGGGACCTCAAAGAACGATAAGAGAAACATAGGCATACTCGTGAGCACCGAGTTAATCAAGATTAGTCGGCCTCCGTATGACATGGGTTTATCCTTCCAGCAACTCAGTTTCTTCTCAAATCGGTGCTCAATACACTTCCACTCTCTGTTTGTCAGCCTTCTATGGTGAATGGGAATACCAAGATAAGAGAATGGCAAGCTCCCCAACTCACATCCAAACAATTGTCTATAAGACTCCTGTTCGTCCTTAGCTCTACCAAAGCAGAACAGCTCGCTCTTATGAAAGTTAATCTTTAACCCAGATAATTGTTCGAATAGGCATAACAACAGCTTCATATTTCTCGCCTTCGCCAAATCATGCTCCATAAAGATGATTGTATCATCTGCGTATTGAAGGATGGATACACCTCCATCAACAAGATGAGGAACCAAACCACCCACTTGACCATTGTCCTTAGCCCTTCCTATCAAGATAGCTAACATATCCACCACAATGTTAAAGAGGATAGGGGACATTGGATCTCCTTGCCTGAGGCCTTTATGAGTCTGGAAATAATGACCTATATCGTCATTCACTCTAATTCTCACACTTCCTTTTTGCGTAAATGATTCGAATTGTCGGCGCCATGCCTCGTCGAAACCTTTCATACGCAGAGCCTGTTGGAGAAATGGCCACTTGACCTTATCATATGCTTTTTCAAAATCCACCTTAAAAATTACCCCATCTAATTTTTTGGAGTGAATTTCATGGAGCGTTTCATGAAGGACAACCACCCCTTCAGGGATGTTTCTGTCCGGCATGAAAGCCGTTTGGGATTGTTGCACCACAGAATGCCTATTAGTCCCGACCTTGGTAAAGATTTTGAAACTCACATTGAGAAGGCATATCGGCCTGAACTGCTCAATCCTCACAGCCTCCGATCTCTTAGGGAGCAATGTAATAGTTCCAAAATTCAATTTAAATAATTGAAGTTGTCCAGAGAAAAGATCGTGAAACATAGGTAACAGATCCCCCTTAATAATATGCCAGCACTTTTTATAGAACTCGGCCGGGAACCCATCCGGTCCGGGAGCCTTATTGTTTTTCATTTGTGCAATCGCATCAAGAACCTCCTTCTCCGAGAACGGGGCAAGCAGGATATCATTATCGGCATTAGACAGTTGAGGTACATCCTCAGTCCTGGACTCATCGAGTGTTACACAGTTAACCTCCGGAGGTCCAAACAGATGCCTATAATATTCGGTAATATAAGTTTTGAGATTGTCCTCCCCAACGATCGTACCCTCATCCTGCTCTAGCTGAAAAATCCGCTTCTTTCTGTGCTTTCCATTAGCAATCAGATGAAAGAATTGAGTATTGGCATCCCCTTGGACTACTTTGCGAACCTTAGCTCGCAACGCCCACTTCAACTCTTCTTCACGTAGAAGTTCTTTCAGCCTCTTCTCCGCCTCCGTTTTAGCCTGGCACTCAGCCGGCATAAGAATCGCGGACTCAGCCTTTATATCCAGGGCTTGTATTAGATCAAGGAGCCTATCCTTCTCAATCTTGTAGACCCCGCTGAGATGCTTAGCCCATCCCCGTAGGAAACTTCTTAGATGCCTAATTTTGTTCTGCCAACGCTCAACCGCCGTCTTACCCCCTACTCCCTTAACCCATTCCCTGGCAACGAGGTCCATAAACCCCTCACGTTCAAACCAGGCCATCTCGAATGAGAAAGTGTTTTTGTTTCCCACATGGTTCGGCTCCCCAGAGTCCACGAACAGTGGTGTGTGATCAGATATTCCCCGTGAGAGGGCCTGGACCGTAACCAGAGGGAACTTCTATTCCCACTCCACACTCGCGAGGACTCGATCAAGCTTTTCATAGGTCGGGATAGGCAGTGCATTTGCCCAGGTAAACTTTCTACCGGAGAGCTCTATCTCCCTCAGATCTAGGCTCTCGATAATGGTATTGAACATAAACGCCCATCTGCCGTCAAAATTATCATTGTTCTTCTCCTCTCTCCTCCGAATGATGTTGAAATCTCCCCCAACTAACATCGGAAGATGCTCGGACCCGCAAATCGGAACTAGATCCGCCAAAAAATCCGGTTTAAGCTCCGGCTGTGCGGCACCATACACCGACACCAAGGCCCAATTGAAACCATCCACCTTGGACCTAACCCGAAACTTAACCGCAAAGTCGCCCATCACTACACTCCGGACCTCAAGAGAATCGCATCTCACTCCTAGCAAGATTCCACCCGAACGTCCTCGCGGAGGTAGGCAATGCTAGTCAAAATCCACACCACCCACAAGAGAGGAAAGAAACTGAGGAGCAAAATTATCTCTACCAGTCTCAGAAAGAGCGATAAAATCTAATCGATGCTCCAAAGATGCCTCAGCGAGAAATCTTCTTTTAGCCAAGTCCTTCAGACCTCTGCTATTCCAAAAGATTCCTTTCATGGGTCATCATGAAATTTCTTGGCCGTACGGATCCTAGCACTCCTACGTACCGCGGAAATGGGATACACCTTCCGCTTCCACTTACGTTTTGGTTTATCAGTATCCACCATCCGGTCTTCAGAACCGGTCTCCGGTGGTTGATTCGCAAGAACTTCAACACTAACCTCCTCCGCATCCGACTCATTAGTGGCTGGATCGAGGTCTGCACACCAATTATCAAGCACTCTCACCCCCAATGCATTTATCTCAGCATCGTTCATAGGTTTCACTGCCGCTATGTTACGAATGGTTTCTAAGGCGCGCTCCGCCTCTAGATCAAGAAGATCATTAACCGAATTGCTAATTTCAGAATTAGTATTCCCTAACGAAACCCCTATTTGGTTTGCATTATGAATGATCTCCTCCGAAGAAAAATGCATAATAGAATTGGAAATGGTGACTAACATACCCGTAGTGACCTCAACGTCACGGAGCTTGGCCGCCCTCATAGCGCACCTCTGCTGGATGTCATCAACCTCAGGGAGATCCTGGAGACGAGAGTCATCCGTCTTCCCTCAGAGATCGGGTCCGGAATTCCACCAAAAGCAATAACCTCCTCACGAGTAGGTCCACTCGTAGGAAGCCACGCCGGGGGGCTCCCAGGCCGGATAGCGTGAGAAGGCTGTGCCTGGGCCTCCTGCCCGAGCACTCCTTCCGCTCCAACCGTCACGCAGCCGGGAGAGACCATCCCAAAAGGTGAGGACGCGGTTTGGCCCGGGGCCACCTGCCCTGGGCTCCCACGCGGCGTCACAGCTGAGAACGCGGTATGGCCCGGGGCCACCTGCCCCGGGCTCCCGCGCGGCGTCGCGGCTGAGGACACGGTAAGGCCCAGGGCCACCTGCCCCAAGCTCCCACGCGGCGTCACGGCTGAGGACGCAGAACGACCCGGGGCCACCTGCCCCAAGCTCCCGCGCGGCGTCATGGCTGAGGACGCGGAACGGCCCAGGGCCACCTGCCTCGAGCTCCCGCGCGGCGTCACAGGAAGAGGCGCAGCGATCGGCGCCGATGAAAGGAGATGTGAGGCCGCCTGCCCCACACTACCTCCCTCGCGCCTGACAGGCTGCGGCGTAGCAGGCTCCGACCGTGCCACGTAACCCTGAGCACCCCTGATAAAAAAAGGAGCAACCTGCGCTGAGGAGGGAAGGTCCAAGGCCTCCTGCCCCGGACGGTGACCCCCATGGCCGGCATGCGACGGTAACGAAAGTGGCTCAACGACCTCGCGCCCGTCCGCGCTCCCAGGCAGAAAATCTAGCGCTGGAAGCGAGCGCTCAAAATCATCCTCAGACCCCACCCTCTCGCTCCAAAGCCTGGGCGGAGCTGACGCTGGCTGAAAAGCACCGAACCTGAGCATGTTGTTAGGTATCGATGGAGATGTGACCGGCTGTACCCCTGAACCAGCCTGTGGTTGCTGAGCACCTAATCCTGACCCGGATGTTCTCTCTGGATTATCCTCATCCGTCGGATCCTTTCGGGCCCCCGCATTATCATCTCCGTCATTAGTCTCCATATCATTATTATCATCGACATCCGCAAACAACTCAGCATCCTCAAACTCAATCTCCAGGGGGAACACCTCACCCCTGTACACCCAGTTTACCACATCAGGGACAAACTCAATGTCCAGAATACCCACTCGCAGTCTGGCAACCCCATGGGAGCGGGTGAAACTCATGTCCACCTTCTCTGTCTTACCAACCAAAGTACCCAAGCTGGCCACCACACGAGCATCAGAAAGAGCCTTAGAAGGTGCCCCGGTAAAACGCAGCCACACCTGAGTTAGTGGCTTCCCCTTCGGCTCTACCTTCTTACACTCTTGAAACTCCAGAATACAATTAGTCCCTGGCACCTTGCACATCCCAAAACTCAGCAACCGCCGTAAGTCCTCAACTGATGGTAGGTCGACTCTGAACACCCGCTCCTCGAGGAGAACAAGCTCCCACTGAAAGTCTCCCGGTGCCAATTCCTGAAGCCTGTGCACAATCTGAGCCTCAGAAACCTCACCCTGTGTCACCTTCTGTAGGATCGAAAGTATGTCTAGAGGGGGGGGGTGATTAGACTACTTGTCAATATAAAAATTCTGCCTTTTGACAAAGAACAGTTTTTGGCAGATTTACAATTATGATCAAGTCAAGCATCACCCTACACATGCAATTCTAGAGTATAGGCAGCGGAAAGTAAATTGCACATGTAGTAAAGAGAGGTGGAGAAGAGCAAACGCAATTTTGGAGACGCGGTGATTTTTCTCGTGGTTCCGATAGGTGGTGCTATCGTACTTCCACGTTGATGGAGACTTCAACCCACGGAGGGTAACGGCTGCCTTGAGTCCACGGAGGGCTCCACCCACGAAGGGTCCACGAAGAAGCAACCTTGTCTATTCCATCATGGCCTACGCCCACGGAGGGCTAGCCTTACTCGGGTTAGATCTTCACGAAGTAGGCGATCTCCTTGCCCTTACAAACTTCTTGGTTCAACTCCACATCTCGACGACGGAGGCTCCCAAGCGACACCTAACCAATCTAGGAGGCACCACCCTCCAAAAGGTAATAGATGTTGAAGATGATGATGAACTCCTTGCTCTTGTGCTTCAAATGATAATCTCCCCAACACTGAACTCTCCTCACTGATTTGGCTGTGGTGGAAGAAAGGATTGAGTGGAAAGCAACTTGGGAAGGCTAGAGATCAAGCTTCATATGGTGGGAGTGGAGCAACTTGATCTCAACACAAGGTTAGGTAGTTCTCTTCTCAGAAATGTAAGGTAGGAGTGGTAGTTCTTTCTGATGGCTCTCTCCACGAATGAAGAGGGGGTGGAGGGGTATAAATAGCCTCCACACAAAATCAAACCGTTACACACATTTGAGCAATCTCGGTGGGACCGAAGTGGACAACTCGGTGAGACCGATAGTTCAAATAATGTGAACGTTGGGATTTTCGGTGGGACCGAATATACAATCTCGGTTAGTCCGATTCGTGCAATGACAAGAGCATGCCAGTTTGGTGGGACCGACTTCATCATCTCGGTGACACCGATTTGATGACGAAGGTTCTGAAGCTTGGCAACTCATGTTTCGTGAGACCGAGTTCGAAATCGGAAAATCCGAGTTTACTAGGGTTTGGCTTATGGCTGAGGTGGTTCATCTCGGTGTGGTGAGTTTGGAATATCGGTGGGACCGAGACTACTTATGAGTGTCTATGGCGGTGAAAGTTGCTGATGGTTTAGGAGATGTATCACTAAGCACTTGAGCAACCAGATCATCATCATAACCTCATCCCTTTTAATAGTATTGGCTTTTCCTATGGACTCAGTGTGATCTTGGATCACTAAACCAAAAATGGAGTCTTGAGCTTTTGCCAATGCTTGCCTTAGCATTTTGGGGGGTCCACTTCTTTAGTCCTTGCCATACCCATATCACTGAACTCTCTGAAATGATTCTCAAGTAACTATTAGTTCAATGATATATATGTTGTTATTAATTACCAAAACCACCCGGGGATTAGTTGCACTTTCAATCTCCCCCTTTTTGGTAATTGATGAGAACATATAGATCAAAGCTTCGACAAAGGATATAATCAATGAATAATATCGTCGCTTTGAGAAGTATGTGATAAGTAAGAGCTCCCCCTAAATTTGTGCATTATTTATGATTTGCGTTTGAATGCAAATGCACAATCGATTAGGATCATGGGTCACTCTTCCATGTCACATACATCTTGGTGGAGCGCACAAAATGATAAGAATGAACAGCATGCACCCAATCACCAAGACATGAGTAAATGGTCATACGAGATAGGAATGGCATATGATAAGCATTAAGCACACATTAAAGCGTAGTACGACCAAGCACTCATTAAGGTAGAATCAAGCGGAGTATCAAACACACTTGAATGTCTCGAAAACCAAAAGTATCTCAAAGAAACCGCAAAAGAACGAAAGAGCAAAAGCGCAAAGACAACATCACTCTCTCTCTCGAAGCCCTATGATCTATACAATTTCTCCCCTTTGGCAACAAGTTACCAAAAGTTCAAAAAGCATAGAGCTAAGCGTCACTTTGTGGACTCTGGGCGGCTCCGTCAGGTTGATGTCGGAGTGGATATGACAACATCGGCGAAGACTTCACTGATGTCTGTCTTTGGAGGAGTGGACACTTGGAGCTGGAGCTGGAGTAGGAGCAATCTTTGGAACTGTGGAGGTCTTTGAAGCTGTAGTCCCGTGTCGATCATCGGAATAGCAATGATCGGGATCCTTTGGGAACCGGAGCGTCTATCGATGAGAATCTGGACTAAGTCATCCTGCAACTCACGCATAAGCTCGCCTTCTCCTGCTTTGCTTCCTCAATGTCGCCTTGAGCTTGTTGGCGGTCACTTGTACTTGATCGACTTCACGTCCAGGCGTGGATCTTGTTGTCAACAATCCTCTCTAAGCTCTCCGAGACTGTTCAATGCTGGCGAGCGTTGTTCAATCCTTTGAGTAGCTTCAAGAATTTGCTCTCCGAAACTCTTTGGTTTAGCTGCTGCTGCTTTGCTTCCTTGTCGACTTTGGCTTTCTTAGCAGCTTCGATCTTGGCTTGACCTTCAACAGATGTCGGATCCTCCTCATCCATCACAACAACATTGTCTTCATGCTCTGCTGCAACGGTAAATGTTCTCTATCCAACAAGAATGTGCCCGTGCCAAACTTGGCATTGATAAGCATCCGAATCTGGGGGCAAATCCACATGACCTTTTCTCGTCACCGCAGTCCTCTTAATGGTCTCTACCATCAAGTCCATCACCTTGAAAGGTGCTCTCTCATCAAGTATGTGCAGCATGTTGATAGAGTATCCTCGATCATGCGATCATCTCAGATTTGGGCATCAAGGTATGCCTCAAAATGGTATTAGTGGTAGGTAAGCCTGCTCGAGATGGTAGATCGAGCGAGCTTCCAGATTGCAAATCCTCTGCTGGAATCTCTTTGTACATGTTTTTCATGGATTCATGATTCTTCTTTGGAATCCCATATACATCAATATCATCGTCTCGTTGCCTTTGGAGCATTCAGAATTTCTGCCCATTCTTCAACAGAAGAAGAAAACCTTTGACCTTCACCATCCACATAATCTTTCCATCGGGGTAGAAGTGAGCTGTGGCATAAAATTGCATTATCATCTCATCGTTCCAACTGGTCAATTTCGACCTACAAAATCTGCAACTCCACATGCGGTGAAACTTTCATGCACATGTGGAAAGAAATCTCTGTGCTCTTATTTGTCAATGTACTTCCAAATAACATATCGGTGTCTGCGACTATGGGCTTCTTGTCCATCAAGACGGTCTCATAGAAGTCCTGCTGCTCTCGGTGTGAAATCTGGGATCTACAAGTAGTTCTTCTCCTCACGGCATATGGGTCGTTTGTCTCCATAGCTCGAGACCTTTATCTTTCCTTGCCTTCATATCCTCGGCTTGAGGATGAGCATCATTATGGAGTGGCGCTTTTGGACGAAGTTTCAAAGAAACTGGTCCTTCATCGTCTGACTCAGCTGGTGGCACATCATCCTTGTTCTTTTCAGATCTTTGGAATGTTTCGACGATCTTCTTGGGCTTGGCAGCGAGGCTTTCTTGGAGCTGCCTTAGCTGGAGCAGATTTCTTGGGCTTTGATGTGGCTCCACCTTAATGGCATCACCCATGAGCTTCGGCCGAGGAGGGGGCTGGGGTGCTTCCTCATCCTCATCCTCTCTTCTGCATCATGCACTATCCTCTTTCTCTTGGTGGTTTTCTTCACTTTGCTTGCAGCTGCCTCTCCCAAATTCAGCTTCTTAGCAACAGTTGACTTCTTGACTTTGCTGGTGCCCTTCTTAGATTGTTGATCTTGTTGCTCTTTGGCAACAACCTTCCTTTTAGGCTTTGAGGTCACCTCTTCCTCAATAACAAAATCTGAATCCTCATCATCTGAATTCCTCTTCTTTCTAGCTCGTGGCTGCAGGAGGCATGCCACTTGGTGTACTCCTCTCACCATCATCGGATGAGCTACTAGGATCGGGACTAGTGCCCGCCTCTGGAATGTCTCGCAATGGGTGTCTCGACCTGTTCTCACTTTATCACCGCATCCGACATGGCCGACAACCTGTGAATAGATAAGGTGTAGGCAGAGAAGAAGAGTCATCACAAAATGCAGAAGTTTTTGCAAAAAATGAGTTCAAATTCTAGTATTAAGTTTTCACAGAAGACATTTCGGTCAGACCGAGTTTAAGGTTCGGTGAATCCGAAGTGTTAAACAGGAGCTTGGCACACCACTTTCGGTTTGACCGAAGTGGGTTTCGGTCCTGCCGAAAACACTAGGGTTTCACAGAATTTTCATTTCGGTCACACCGATTTTGCACAACTCGGTTGGACCGAAGGGTGCAGTGCAATGGCCATAGGCCAAATCGGTCATACCGAAAATATAAAATTGGTCTCACCGAGATGTGTTCCGCGGAAACCTAACCCTAAAACTTTTACTCGAATCTAGTTCAAACGAACCAATCTGGTGTACAGGAGGATTTCAATCGTGGCAAGATTCTAGGCAATCCAAACGTGCATTGAATCGAAGATGGGAGCACGAGTGGGATCAAAACTCACCCTAACTTGGTGGAGTTTTTCTACGGCGGCAACGGCTCGGAGGAGATGGCCGTTGACGGCGACGGAGACTGCGGCGAGGGCGCAAAGCGGCATTTACGGCGACGATCCGGAGACCAAGGCGACGGCAGCAAGGGGTGTGGGCAAAACGTTTGAAGGAGGAATCAACGCGCGCGGCCCTCGGAATATATACCCCTTCGCTGTCGGTGGGACCGAGTTGTAAAACTCGGTGGCACCGAGATGGATAATCTGCTAGGCGATTATGCACTTCGTCACGCCGAAAATCACAACTCGGTTTCACCGAGATGAAAACCTAGATCAGTCTAAATGCTTTCGGTTCGACCGAGTTTGAGTGAGTTGGTCGATCGAAATCAATTAGAAGGTTTTGGAAATTAGCCCTTGACGGATCGGTGGCTCCGAGTGCTCCTCACCCGGAGGGTCCGAAAATGACTTGTTCAAAATTTGTGATGTAAGCATGAATAGAATTTGAGACAAGAAAGCATAGATAGCTAGGGGAGGTACTTAGGCATTCGTGTCCATCCATTTGGTCAGAAAACTCAAAACGACCAAAACAACAAATGGATGTCCTCGATTGGATAAAATCATGCATCCAACATGCTCACACAATAAGATAGCAAATGAAATATGTGTCAAACATGCACAACCAAAACTCTAGCAACTAACACACAATTTGTCGATGACTAGGTCATCTTTATATGAGTATATTGACTTAGGAGCCAAATGAGAACATTTGATCATAGGTCATACTCATCGTTTAAGCACAAGTGGGGTTACCACTTTTACATAAAGCATTGATGTGTTCACATCATTTGAAGATGCTTTAGCTCAACTTTTTAGAGCAAAGCTCCCCTAGATGTGAGAACCCCTTTAAAGGGTCAAACTAACCTTGGGTTGTCGTAGAAGACTTCATGTAGATGTTGAAGATGTGGATGCTCAATGTTGATGGAGATCATCAAGAGTTGGGAGCTATCCTTTGGATTCGGGCACTTTCAATACCTACATGGGTTAGTCCCACAAGGAACAAACAAGGATATCCATGGACATAGATTGAAGTTCACAATAGATGATGTTCATGAAAGCAATGATTACCTTGTCCCTTGGCTTACCAACAAGAGGGTTTGTGACTCCATGAACTAGTGCACGATGTGGAAGTTGATTGCACAAGTTTTTGCCAAAATGAATGTGAGTGAAGTATGTTGGCGGAGTCACCCTCAAGAACTTTCTAGTTCTTCTTCTTCGGGATCCACATCATCTTGATGGGAATCCTTGGGGTTGTAGTTGAGCTTGACGAAGTAGAACTTGACGTTTCCTTGGGAACCCACTTGACCATGGCTTGAGGTGCTTCAACAAATGCATCAATCTCCTATTGAAGCTTGTCCTTGCCTTTTAGCTTGTGGTCTTGTGGTGGAAGGTCATCTTGAGCTTGTTCCACATTGGAAGAAGTAGGATCATACTTCTCCTTTTGAGAAACAAACTGTGGAGTAGGATATTGACCTTCTTCCCACTCAACGCCTTCGGCGTTGAACTTTCGCTCAAAACCAATTCCTTGATTCTTCCGGTGCCTTCCTTGCTTGCGAACAATTTCCTCAAAGTTCTTGCTTCCGCAAGGCTCTTGTAGACACCTTTCTCTATGATCCCTTTCAATAAACTATTCTCTTGCTAAGTGTAACTTGGCTTGAAACATTGTTAGTGGAATCAAGAGAACTACTAGAAGCAACAACATTGGATTTAGCATGGTTATTGTTACTGCTAGAGGAAGAATTTTTCTTATGCTTGTCATGCTTAGTCTTAATGGGTGGCAAGAAATTAGACAAGAGAAGTCGTTTGGCAAGATATGAAGAACTCTTCTTTCGAAGATCGTCATTGATTGCTTTTAGAAACTCATGTTCTTGCTCTAGAGTGAGCTTCTCGAAGCGTAGCTTCTCATGAGATCTTAGGAGCTCTCTATGATCTTCTTGAGTTGTTTCATGAGCTAACTTAAGAGTGTTTAGTTCTTTAGTTAGACGCTCAATCTCCTTCATAGCATTGTCATTCGACTCTTCTCGACTATATAGACTACTAGCATGTTCATCATTACTAGGCTCGCTGGATTTATCATGCAAGAGCTCATCTTCACCAAGCAAGTCATCCTCATCACTGTTGAAGTCAATGAATTCAGGGTGTGATACCTTGGGGCCTTTAGCCATGAAGCATCTTCCAATTCCCTCATTTGGTGAATCAAATAAGTCGTAGGAGTTGGAGTTGGAGGATACGAGAGCAAGACCGCAACACCTTCATCTTGATCAGTATTCGAGTCGGAGTGATAGCTTCCTTCGATTGATTGTCGAGTCGGGCCGAGACCCATTCACCTACATGAGCTTGATGTTTTCTTCTTGTGTAGCTCCTTGATGACTTGTCTTTCCTCTCCGAATCCTTGCTTCTCCGAGAGGGTCTTCGTTCATAACGATCATCTCTGCTCCTTCTCTCTTTCCGAGGTGACTCATCTCTTGAGCTTCTTCTTCTTGGAGATTCTTCTCTTCTCTTGTGGGGAGCCGACACTCATTTGAGTAGTGTCCGGTCTTCCACAATTGTAGCAGATTCGATCACGACTAGAAGATCTCTTTTCATCATATGATCTAGACTTTGAGCTTCTCTCTTTGCCTCTATTCTTGTAGAATTTGTTGAAGTTCTTGACCATTAGGCTTATCTCTTCATTGGAAACTAACTTGTCACTTGAGGTTGTGGGAGCATCACTTGTAGCTTTGTAAGCACCACTTGACTTGTTGTGAAGCTCTTCCTTATCCCTAAGTGTCATCTCATGAGCAACAATTCTTCCAATGACTTCGGTTGGCTTGAGAGTCTTGTAGTTTGCATCATTTGGATCAAAGTGCACACGGTGTCATACTTTCCATCCAAAGCTCTGAGAATCTTCTTGATGATGAATCGGTCGGTCATTTCTTCGCTTCCTAAGCGGGCAATCTCATTTGTGATGAGAGCAAGCCTAGAGTACATTTCAGCGACTCCTTCACCATCCTTCATCTTGAACTTGTCAAGTTGACCTTGAAGAATATCTAGCTTTGATTCCTTCACGGACTCGGTACCTTCGTGCATTTCAACCAAAGTATCCCAAATCTCTTTTGCATTCTCAAGACGGCTGATTTTGTTGAACTCCTCAGGACACAAGGCATTGAAGAGAATGTCACAAGCTTGAGCATTGTTTTGCAACATCCGCAATTCTTCCGTGTAGCCATGATCCGAACTTTTCCTTCCTCAAGAATTCACCTTGCATACCAACACAAATAATGCCCCATGCGGCTGGGTTATGACCAAGAATATGCATTTTCATTTTATGCTTCCAACTAGCAAAATTTGTACCATCAAAGTAAGGACCTCTCTTAAAATTACCCTCACTAGACGCCATACTCTCCTAGGTTGTGAAACCAAGCTTATGGAGTCCAATGCAATGGAAACCAATACAATGGAGACCAAAGCTCTGATACCACTTGTAGGATCGAAAGTATGTCTAGAGGGGGGGGGGGTGATTAGACTACTTGTCAATATAAAAATTCTGCCTTTTGACAAAGAACAGTTTTTGGCAGATTTACAATTATGATCAATTCAAGCATCACCCTACACATGCAATTCTAGAGTATAGGCAGCGGAAAGTAAATTGCACATGTAGTAAAGAGAGGTGGAGAAGAGCAAACGCAATTTTGGAGACGCGGTGATTTTTCTCGTGGTTCCGATAGGTGGTGCTATCGTACTTCCACGTTGATGGAGACTTCAACCCACGGAGGGTAACGGCTGCGTGAGTCCACGGAGGGCTCCACCCACGAAGGGTCCACGAAGAAGCAACCTTGTCTATTCCATCATGGCCTACGCCCACGGAGGGCTAGCCTTACTCGGGTTAGATCTTCACGAAGTAGGCGATCTCCTTGCCCTTACAAACTTCTTGGTTCAACTCCACATCTCGACGACGGAGGCTCCCAAGCGACACCTAACCAATCTAGGAGGCACCACCTCCAAAAGGTAATAGATGTTGTAGATGATGATGAACTCCTTGCTCTTGTGCTTCAAATGATAATCTCCCCAACACTGAACTCTCCTCACCGATTTGGCTGTGGTGGAAGAAAGGATTGAGTGGAAAGCAACTTGGGAAGGCTAGAGATCAAGCTTCATATGGTGGGAGTGGAGCAACTTGATCTCAACACAAGGGTAGGTAGTTCTCTTCTCGAAATGTAAGGTAGGAGTGGTAGTTCTTTCGATGGCTCTCTCCACGAATGAAGAGGGGTGGAGGGGTATAAATAGCCTCCACACAAAATCCAACCGCTTACACACATTTGAGCAATCTCGGTGGGACCGAAGTGGACAACTCGGTGAGACCGATAGTTCAAATAATGTGAACGTTGGATTTTTGTGGGACCGAATATACAATCTCGGTTAGTCCGATTCGTGCAATGACAAGAGCATGCCAGTTTGGTGGGACCGACTTCATCATCTCGGTGACACCGATTTGATGATGAAGGTTCTGAAGCTTGGCAACTCATGTTTCGTGAGACCGAGTTCGAATCGGAAAATCCAAGTTTACTAGGGTTTGGCTTATGGCTGAGGTGGTTCATCTCGGTGTGGTGAGTTTGGAATATCGGTGGGACCGAGACTACTTATGAGTGTCTATGGCGGTGAAAGTTGCTGATGGTTTAGGAGATGTATCACTAAGCACTTGAGCAACCAGATCATCATCATAACCTCATCCCCTTTTAATAGTATTGGCTTTTCCTATGGACTCAATGTGATCTTGGATCACTAAACCAAAATGGAGTCTTGAGCTTTTGCCAATGCTTGCCTTAGCATTTTGGGGGTCCACTTCTTCATCCTTGCCATACCCATATCACTGAACTCTCTGAAATGATTCTCAAGTAACTATTAGTTCAATGATATATATGTTGTTATTAATTACCAAAACCACCCGGGGATTAGTTGCACTTTCACCTTCACAATCGCAGTAGTCAAGCTCTGCGGCTGAACCGGAGTCTCTCTCGCGGCCGGTGACTCGAAGAACATCAGATCAGCACAATATACTCCATATGTTATGAGTGCCGGCACCTGCTCACGAAGAAGCGGGCAATCCCCCAAGGTGTGGGCCGGTTTACCACAAGTGTCACATAACTCAGCCACACACTCAATAATAAAGTGACCTTTCTCACCACAGCGATAACAAAGCATTTTTTCTTTCCTACGTGCCCATTTAGAAGCCCTGTCCGACTCAGACCTGTTCTCCGCATCGGCCGAAGCAGTCATGTCAACCTCCGCAGTGGCCAGGGCCGTGACTACCTCCATAGCTTCACCAGTCAAGGTCGTGGCCTGAACGGGATCCGCCTCGACCCCAGAAGCCTGCTGATCGACAGAATCCTGCGTTAGATGCTGTCTGCGGAAGCCGCGGCCACCCCCTCGACCACGACTGCGACCACGGAAGCCACCCCTCTGCCGTGCGTCTGGTCCAGAAGCGCCCTCCACAAAGCCTCCCGATGGGCCCAGAAAAGGCCTCTCAGCAGAGCCATTGCTCTGCCAGGCATAACCTCGACCACCTCCCGTCGATGACGATCCACGGTGCTGACCCTCTCCATATGCATCATAACCATCATCCCCCCATTGCCCTCTGGGTGGTACGGAAGAGTCAGAATTCCCAGTAGCTCTCGTCAACACATTGTTAGACCGTTGCTGTGGTGGTCTCGAAATGAAAAGCGGCGGCGGCCGACCGCCAGCAGTCTGCCCATCCAGCCTAGGGCCGTTGTGCACCGGGGTTTTTGGCGCAACCGCCCCTCGCCCCGAAGCCCTCGGCGGCGGCGCACCCCGGCCCGCATTGGTTGCCGCAAGAGATGACCCGTGCTGAGACTCAACCGGCCCCAAGGCCTTAGCAGCTCCGGCCGGTGCACCATCACCTCGCCCCGCATGCACAGGCAGAGATCCCGGACGAGGGGGCATAGCCCGGGCGCCGGCCGGGACTGGCAGCGGCGCTTCGCCACGACCGGCCCCTCGGCCCAAAGCCGCACGCCCACCAGCGGCCGCCGGTGGCGGTGGCATCCCACGTCCAGGCGGAGGCGCAGTCCTCCCACGGCCAGGCCCCCCGGCGGCAGAGGCACGGACCCCGGCAGCATTAGGGTTCGGCGCCCCAGCATCACGGCCAGCGCCCCTGCCCGCCACAGCCGGGTCTTGCGCCTGCGGGAGGACCGGCGTTGTTCCGCGCCCAGCCATGTATCCGAGTGGCGCGATTCCACGAGCACGGCCGCTCCCTGGCAGCAGCGAACGACGCGACGGCTTAGAGAGAAGAACCCTAGCCTTCTCTAGGCGACATACGATCGACGTACGTAGGCTTCGTACCCCGTTTAGTATGCCAACCGCCGGCTGATCAAACAGGGCCTCATACCCAGTTGTCACCGGCCCAAGAGCCCCCGCCCACCCAGCAGAGAGCTCGAGTCGCGGCCCAGGAGCAAATTCAAACGCTCCTGGCGGATCACACGGATCTGGGTCGCCGTGACTGGCGGATGCGCCGCGGCAGTCACCTCCGGCGCCCTTCGATCCCGAGTCCGGTGAGATGATTTTCGACGATGAACCAAAGTCCAAAAAAGGAAAAAAGAGGGGGCAGTTCATCATACATAATATGAAGAGTTTTTGAGTGTCCGTCAAGAGTTTTAGAGTCCTTGTCGTACAGAACCATGGGAAAACTTCAGCGGAAACTTTGTGCTGTCACTAGAGTGCGAAAAGGATGACCTGAGTAACTTCAAAAGAAAGCTCACACAATTCACTAGAATTCTACTTGACCATAGAGGCGGCAACTGTACTGTACAATAATTTTGAAACTGTAAAGGTGAAATGTACGGTCTGATATGAGAACTACAAACAAGGTTAGGTTTGATCATCTGTTAGCATAACTGCTTTACGGAGGACAAGCAAGTTACTGTACAACAACCAACAACATCGATCCAGAATTTGACACAACATTGCAACCCTGGTAATTTATCGACAGACCTACAGGGAATAGAAGAATAGACCATCAACCTTAGTTGTTCCGGTTGCATGGAAGTTGTTAATGCGAAGAGGGGCATCGAGGTCAACTTCATGATGGAAGCTCTGGTCCTCCACAGAGTATCAATTCCTAGCTCTCTGTTGACTTGTGTTCCAAAGAGGCAAGCTTATGAGCCTTCTAGGAGGGACCAGGTTTACCTCTACGTGTTGTTGGCCTAATGGTGCCTCCCTTGATCGTGGAAATAAATATCTTCTCCAGATCCTTCGTGTGTAAAGCAAGATAACACTGACGCACAACAACTAATTCAGTTGTCTTCAAATATCCCATTGGTATTTGCTTTCTAGTAAGCAGCGCTAGGGAGAAACTGAGTCACTATCTAAATTTGTAGCTTGTGCTCATATGCATTAATATTCTTGTCTCAGCTTAGACACCAAGGCGCCACGCCATGCTATTAAATACTAATGGTAATGGCTCGGCTCATCTCAAATGCATGATGCATGCTTAGGAGATGAGCATAATCTCTCAAACGCGAAAGAAAATAAAGAAAATGGGTTCGTTGTACAGAACCATGGGAAACAGCTTGAGGGTCATTCGTCGTAAACACTACATTATCATGGAAAAACTGAAGAGAAGTAACAATGCATGTATACAATGGACACCTAGCGTCAGAGAGAACCATTTCTTAACCCTGCATGTTAAATATGTGACGCGAAGTTAATCAGAAGAGAACATTTTTTTTTCCGAAAAGAATCAGAAGAGAACATGAAACTGGGAGCGACTGTGTCTCAAATACCATTTACCTATGCATATGATTGAACAAAGCGACAAATGGAACGACAGAGTCATATAGTGCTGCACTGGCTTGAGAGTATGTATGGCACAGACAACGTGGATTAGGTCCGGTGCAAACGGACGGGAACTTGATGCTCTCGGGTACGCGCGCACCCTATATGCGCCAAAAAAAATTAGTAATTCAGAAAAAGTTCACTTCCAAATCTTTTTTGGAATCACACGTGATCAGGTATTGTACTCATATAGAAAGTTTGGGCAAGAAATGATTCCTATTGACTTAAGGGCAAAAAAAGTTAAGTTTATGATGACAATACAGCGTGTGTATAGTACCTGTATATAGCATTTCTTGCCGAATCTTCGACCCCGGATACAATGAAAGTCATTCTCTGATGAATCTTTTTATACGATTACAATATTTGATCATGTTTGATACCAAAAAAGATTCAGAATTTTTTAAACTTTTTATTTTGAATTACTATTTTTTTTTTGCATATAGGGTGCGCTGGTAGTCTGGTACCCAGGTTCTCCTTCGCATTTTCCCGGTGCACAATAACTGCACCGACCGTGCATGAAGGGCCCTAAACTTTGAATGAATTTGTCGGTTGGAAACAAAGAGGGCTAGGGTGAGTTTATCATTTCTATTCACGAAACGGAGACTTAGTTTGTTACAATCACGCTTAAGTTTGATTATTGTTCACCAGAACGGTCGTTTACAGATTACAAAATGGTTTGAGGAAGGATTATGGGATTGTAATTTTTTTCATGAGAAAACAGTTTCATTTTGCAAGGACGAGCAAATTATCGTGCAATGTAGAACCAATTTGGTTGTGTGTTTCAAGGAAAATGTTTCGTATCACTAACTCAGTAATGTGATTGTTAACGTGCCTAGATGATCTAGCGATTGCAAACACTTCTATTTGACTTTTTCTACTAAAGTTCATGGGCACTGATCCGGGAATACTCTGATTTTGTGTGACAAGTTTACAACGACATACTTACAACCTTTTCGATCTAAATACATCAACCGTTGCATGTCAACTGCCAGCAAAAGATCATATGTAATTCAGGTTTTTTTTTACAGAAAAGTCTGATGTTAAATTAATGATACAATCACAATCAACAACACCACACAACACAATGCACCGCCACACATTAATATAAACTAACGCCCACAAAAAGAAACAATAAAAGATACAAGATGCTCAAAAGCACTCAACTCCGGACACACTAAGCACCAGCTTGAGCATCGATGCCTTTGTTAAACCCATGATTAGAGGACATTTTCAAGAAAGCACCCAGTCGTCGGAGGAAAACTATGCTTCGTCAGCTTCCAGAAGGCCAAAGTGCCAGATCCCAGATGAATCAGACATGGATTTGAGTAGAAATCACGAACAAAATCAGGGGGAAATGTATGGATCAGGAAGAACACACGGGAATTTGAGTATATAGTGTGTGTATATGTGTATATTGATATAAAGCCAATATAGAATAGTTGATCAATACAAATCCATCCGGTTAGCGCCCCTTATATAGCCCGGGGGGTTACAGAGAGTGACTTGAAAACAGAAGTAATAATAAGGTCTAAATGCATAAACGTTGACAGCTATGGGGTTCCTTCTCCACTAGCAATACCGCTCCTCTATCTAATAGACTGTCGTGACGCCATCTGTCTCCGCCTCCGGAGAAGGCCCCCTCCCGTAGGATACCGCACCATTGGCAAGCAGAGGTGCTCATCTGAGCATGCATGGATAGTTCACTTATGTACGGAACAAGACTACTGGTTTGTTTGATCTTAGCCGTAAAATCTATAACCATCCCAAATCAATACAAAACTCATCTGCTTGTAGAGCATGAGAACACTAGCCTTACCCACTCAGTTATCTTCTAATATCTCATTGATAATTTGCTTCTAATATGCAAGTTCTGTGAGACTCTGAGCCCCAACATGTGTTCTTATCTTGGTTGGATGCCATGCCAAGACATGGTGTTAAATATTCATGGAACTACTAGGCTCATCTCACATGCATGATACATGCCTTGGAGATGTGAGCATAATCTCCCAAAGGTCATAAAACCAATAAAGATCGTTCATCCTAGGTAATCATGAGAAACAGCTTGAGAAGGGATATCATTATCCTCAGCAGCAGGTGAATGTTCAGCACCAGTTTCCGAATCCATACGCTATGCCACGACAGATGCAAGTGCAGCAGCACGGGTCATACCGGCATCTCGGGACACAGCAACAGTTAACTCAAAGTTCACAGTAGCCACAATTACCGTAGGGGCAAGGCCAAGTTCCTCCCGTTGATGCACCAACGACGGTGGCTACTACTGTGCAGGTGGATACCTCCATTGCCAAGGGCAGACCTAAGAAAGGAGTTCGACGTTGGAAATGTGCAGTTGATACACACGCAACAAAAGATTGCAAGGTTCAACACTATTGTTACATTTGTGACAAGATTGCTCATCCAACATTGCGATGTCCTGTCTTGAAACTTCCTTAGCCCAATGCCTTTGTTTTGGGAGTAGGAGCTGAAGAGACTCTTTTTGCTCAATTACCTGATTGTGTTGTGAAAGATCACTTGGCACCAACTCAGTCTCCTATTGCTTGTGTTCATGTTAGTGGTATTATGGTACCTGCTTCTGTTATTACCGAAAAAGGGTTTCCCCCCGCTTTGTATACAAAGCAACCAACCGAACCATACATGGATAGGTGCTGGGGCGGAAGCAGCACAGTCACGCCCAAAATAAACGACAGAGAAAAGCAAAAGAAACAAATGTCGAAAACGGCGGATCAACAAAATGAAGAGGCCTCGCGATCGCAGCGCCCACCGGGATCTTCCACTAGACTCCAAGACTCCGAAGCGCCAGCACCTATCAACACCTCCAAGAAGAATCGCGACGATGACGACGCTGCTGCCAAGGGTTTCCCCCGGTACACGACGAGGCGAGAGGAAGGGTAGCTCTCCGACGCCCTCCCGGAAGGTCAGGTGGCACCCACAGGCGCCACCGCGCCGGTGTTGGCCATGCCGACAGGGGTTTCCCCCGATCCCAACCCGCACCTCGGGCGCCCCGGAGCCTGCCACCAAACCAACCACCATCGTGCGCCAACGCGGTCTTGAGTCCCCCACGCCGTCTCACCACGGCACCGCGAAGTGAGGATAGCACGACGAAGAATCAGAGCCGGGACTAGGGCATCAGCACCATCGGCACGCGGGAGAGCCAGATCGCAAGGAGATGCCCGGTTCAGACACAGTGGAAGTGGGAGGCTATACCACATGGGGAGGATGCATATCTTGTTAGCTTTCCATCTTTTGAGGATTTGGACAGGGTCGATGGTATTCAGATGAATGTGCCATCGATTAACGCTCGGATCACAATCTCTGCATGGAAGTCTTAGGAGATCCCGCATAAGTTGGAACTCAAGCAGGTTTGGCTCCACGTAGAGGGTGTCCCACACACTGTTCGCCATTTTTGGGGATTGTGGGCGGTGGGCTCTCTAATGGGCAAAACCATTGACGTCGATCTCGTCAACCTAAGACGTCGTGGGGTTGTTCGGATTCTTGTGGCCATGACGAATACTCATATTTTATCAAAGGAGAAAGATGATGTTGGGCCCTTTTGTCTCCACGGATGTGGTGGTTAAACTAAAAGGATATGCAGTCACATTCAGGAGAGAACCGGCGGGCTATGTCCCGGACCCGGATTTTATGCCGTTTATTTGGAAACATAAGGAAGATGATGCTGATGATGATAGTACCGGGAAGGAGAAGGACGATGAGATGGATACCTCGGAGCAAACCGGCCCTTCATCCAACTAGGCACCATCCAGCTCTGCAGTTGCTAATGATGTTCATATGTCACATGTTCATGGACATGGCCTCGTTGGCGTTGTTTCTCCAATGACGCCGGGTACTGGTTCTATAGTCATGGCGGTGACTCCTTTTAATCCGAACCCGCAGACTCCTCGAGGCATTCAGCTAGTTGCGAATTTGAGGTCGAGCTCAGCTTTGCGCGGTTGTCTTGTACGATCACCGGAGGCGCAGCTTTATAAGGTCGTTCAGCGTCGAGAGGTATACGTTGCAAATGTCTTACAGTCAACGCCTCTCAATATTAGCTTCCGGAGGACGCTAGTAGGTGAACGTTGGGAGGCATGGCGTCATCTTGTACGAAGGCTGATGGATGTCCAACTGTCTCAGCACCCAGATAGGTTGTTTTGAAAATTGACAAAGGACGGTAGGTTCTCGGTTAAATCCATGTATCTGGATGTCATTAACACTAGTGTCATTCCTTGCTCGAAACACGTCTGGAAAGTTAAGGTACCTTTGCGAATTAAAGTGTTTATGTGGTTTGTGCATAAACAAGTAATTTTGACAAAGGATAATCTGGCAAAACGCAATTGGGTGGGTTCTGCTAGGTGTAGTTTCTGTGATTGTAATGAAACTATCAGGCACCTCTTTCTAGATTGTCCACTGGCCAAGACTCTTTGGCGTTCGATTCATATTGCTTTTAATATTACTCCACCTACTTCTATCAATATGTTATTTGGAACATGGCTTGATGGGGTAGACTTGGATATAGCAAGACACATTCGTGTTGGTGTGTGTGCTTTGTTATGGGCAGTATGGAACTGCAGAAATGATTTGGTTTTTAACAGAGCAACGAACTTTCATTTTTTGCAGGTTATCTTCAGGGCCACAGCATTGATCCGTATGTGGTCGCTACTCACTCCGACGGAGGCCAGGGGGCGTTTGGCTACTGCGTCTACCCGATGGGAGATGGTAGCTCGGGTTATTTTCAACCGGTTTGGATGGCGGTCATGTAATAGGATAGGCATGTAGTGCTCTTATTTTTTGCCAGCCGGTTGTGGCTTTTTGTTTACGCTCATCTGAGAGGCTTGTTGTCTTTTAGACCTTGAACATGTTGGAGACTTTGTGACACATTTTATTTTTAATAATATAAGCCGTATGCATCTTTCTGATGCAGAGGCTGGGGTATCACCCCTTTTCCAAAAAAAATAAGGTCTCGCCGGACACGTCACACAGGCCGGTGCAGTTACACGTTAATTAATACTCCCTCCGTTCCTAAATATTTGCCTTTCTAGACATTTCAAATGACTACTACATATGGATGTATGTAGACATATTTTAGAGTGTAGATTCACTCATTTTGCTCCGTATGTAGTCACTTGTTGAAATGCATAAAAAGACAAGTACTCCCTCCGTTCGGAATTACTTGTCTTGGAAATGGATGTATCTAGAACTAAAATACATCTAGATACATCCGACAAGTAATTCGGAACGGAGGGAGTATTTAGGAACGGAGCGAGAACTACAGTGCAATCTGTAGTTCAGGCGCCAGTACAAGCATATCAAACGCACATGCATGCATTGGAACGGGAGCCTACCACGTTGAAGGGGCCTTTAGGCAAATCACATGACGTCCACGCCCATCCAAAGTACGCCCAGGTGGGGCTAGCAGTCACTGGACTTGCTCGGCCGGACCTGGATGATCACGCACGCGGCAGAATTGACAAATTTGATCTCAAAGCGAAAGTATTTCACAAACTAAACTGTTTTTGAAAATATTTCACACCGCTGACCCTTTTGTGCAGCTCCCAAGAGTAAGGCGCTGCACAGTGTAGTGCAGCTCCTTACAGCTAGGCGCTGCACAGTGTGGCGCCTGTGTGTTAGGCGCTGCAGAGTAGAGTGTAGCGCCTTGCTGTTAGGCGGTGCACATTAGGGGTCAGCTTGGTGAAATAGTTTCAAACATAGTTTAGTTTGTGAAATAGTTTTGCCCTGAGGTCAAATTTATGTCTTTTGCCACGCCACGCACCCGACGACTGCTCCTACACTAAAGTTGATGGGGTCGGTCGGGGCTGACTCCTCGCCGGTGGACCTGGGAGGTCATGACCCCGACACGGCCGGTGCTGTACAGGAGTTGGTGGAGCTGGTTGGGGTTATTTCTTCGAACATAGGGGCCACTTCTTCATCGACCGCTACGACAGCGACCTTCACATCTCCGACGGTTGCTTCCGGGGAGGGAGTCTATACTCTGTACACCAACGCCATCCCCTCCGCCGGCAGCCACACATGCAGTTGAGATGGCGGACTCGTCGCTTGCACCGGCGGTTGAGATTGTCGGGGACGGGGTTGCTACTCCATCATCACCCCCTCCTCCGGCAGTGAAGCCGACATGGCATCCATCGTTGGGGGTGACACCTACACGCCGAAGTAGCCGGTATACGGTTGCCGAGGATGGAACAATGGACACAGATGAGGACACCTTGACCAAAGCCATGAGGCGTAAAGCAGCACAGAACCTCGACAACCAAGGTATTACGTAGTCACCCTAATCCTTTTTAGCCTTTTCCACTACAACCATCGTTTCTAAGTTGAATAATGTGGGTGTTGGTTTAGGAAAGAATGAGAAGGATTTTTATATTTCGGCAAACTCTTTGAAACATTTGGAATATGATCGATTAAAAGTTACTCCACGTGTTTCTAGCAAGTCTGTTGCCTCCCAGATAGATGAAGAGGAGTTGCATGCCACATCAGATGGTCAGCTACTCTCTTATTTAGAAGGAGCAGTTTCGGACGTGGGCTTAGATGAACCCGGGCTTAGTTCATTGATTGAGCTTACAGCCTCTTTACGTAAATCAAAGGCCGCCCGTTCGAAAAATGTAGTAAGTCCCACAAGAAGGCGAAATTTTCTAAATCTCCAATTGTTTCCTCATGAATGGCATGTTCTTTAATAGCAGAGGTCTTGGTGACTTGACTAAACATCTATTCATTGCGAAATGTAATAGGGAATACAATTTAGATTTTTTGGCTATCTCTGAAACGGGAAAACGTGATTTCTCAGGAAGTCTTCTTAACCGTCTTTCGGGCGGGATAGACTTTACTTGGATTTCACGACTGCCTAGAGGTCGTTCTGGGGGCATTTTACTTGGCGTAAATACAGAGACTATGTATGTTTTGGCTAGTTCGGATGGTGAGTTTCATGTTAAACTCCATATTTGCAACAAAGGCGACAACTTCACATAGACCCTCGTAGCCATGTATGGGGCAGCCCAGGATGAGTTCAAGGCTGATTTTCACCGTGAACTGGTAAATCTGGCAAAGGATAATCCCTGCCCCATTCTTATAGGTGGGGATTTCAATTTGCTACGATTCCCAAATGAGAAAAGCAGTGGCAGGTTTGATAGTCATTGGCCTTTCCTTTTCAATGTTGTCATTGACAGTCTAGATCTGTGAGAGGTTTCTATGATCGGAAGACAGTTCACTTGGGCGAACAGCCTTCCACAACCGACGTACGAGAAACTAGATCGCGTTTTAATGGATACCGACTGGGAATCCAAATTCCCTATGGTTTCTGTTCGTGCTCTACCTCGTATCGAGGCTACATCAGACCACGCACCCATCCTCCTAAACTCTGGTTTGCCACGACCACAACATAGATGCAAGTTCAAGTTCGAACTTGGGTGGTTGCATCGGGATGGCTTCCATGACATGGTGAAGGAGGTGTGGGAGAAACCGGTGGCCAGGCATACCCCAATACACCAATGGAATAACAAAATGTGTGCAATGCATAAATTCCTTGGTGGTTGGGCTAGGCATACGGCGGGTATCCTCAAAAAGGAGAAGCTTCGTCTTTCATCTATCATTGATGAATTAGAAGCTTTGGCGGAGGTTAGACCCCTATCTGAGCATGAAATCGAGATCAAGAGTCAATCGAATGCACAAATAGCTAACATGCTTCGTGAAGAGGAACTCAAATGGTACCAACATTCTGACTCTCAATTTATCCTGAAAGGTGATTCGAATACTAGATATTTACATGGTGTCGCCAATGGAAGACACCGGAAGAAACTTATTCATTCCCTACAACAGGAGGAGGGCACGATTGAGGGACATGAGCAACTTAAATCTTATATCACTAATTATTATAAAAAATTGTTTGGAGCCCCAGAGGAAGGAAACTTCTCGATAAATGAGTCCCAAACAGATGACATCCCCTAGGTCTCAGATGAGGAAAATAGCATTCTAATAGCCCCTTATTCTGAGGAGGAAGTTAGAAAGGCGGTTTTCCTCATGGAGCACAATAAATCCCCAGGTCCGGATGGTTTTCCGGCTGAGTTTTATCAGAACTTCTGGGAACTCATCAAACCGAATCTCTTACTTTTGTTTGGCTGCCTACATGCTGGCCAACTAGAATCGTTTCTCTTAAACTTTGGTGAGATTATTTTATTACCTAAGGTTAATGAGGCTGAAAGGATACAATAATATAGACCTATCTGCCTCCTTAATGTTAGTTTAAAATCTTCACAAAAGTGGTGACGATTAGGCTAAATTCGGTTGCTGAACATGTGGTCCGTCCTTCACAGACTGCTTTTATGCCAGGCACACACATCCTAGATGGAGTTGTTATCCTTCATGAAACAGTCCATGAATTACATCGGAAAAAGTTGAATGGGGTGATACTCAAAATCGACTTTGAAAAAGCTTACGACAAAGTCAAGTGGTTTTTTCTTCAATGGACTCTCAAAATGAAAGGATTTTCTGCTGAGTGGCGCGCTATGATCCATAGTTTCGTTTCCGGAGGTAGTGTGGCAATTAAAGTCAATGATGACGTTGGCCACTATTTCCAAACAAAGAAGGGATTGAGACAAGGTGACTCAATATTGCCCATGCTATTTAATATGGTGGCGGATATGTTAGCGGTCATGATTGAGCGTGCCAAGGTTGATGGCCAAATTGATGAGGTAGTGGATCATCTAGTTGACGGTGGTCTATCTATCCTTCAATATGCCGATGATACAATTCTCTTCATGGATCATGACCTCGAGAAAGCGAGAAATTTGAAATTAATTTTATCAGCATTCGAGCAACTGTCAGGTCTTAAGATCAATTTTCATATAAGTGAATTGTTTTGCTTTGGCGAGGCTCAAGACGAGGCCCATCTATATGCTAGCTTGTTCAGATGCGGGTTGGGCGAGTTTTCGTTTACATATTTGGGGATACCGATACATTATCGGAGACTCACAAATGTTGAATGGAAACACGTGGAAGAGAGACTACAAAAAAGACTAAGCAGTTGGAAGGTAAACTGTTATCTCTGGATAGATGATTGGTCCTCATAAATTCAATACTAAGTAATATGATACTATATATGATTTCCTTCTTCCAGTTGCCAAAAGCAGTATTACATATATTGGATTACTTCCGATCAAGATTCTTTTGGCAAGGAGATAGTGAGAAAAAGAAATATCGACTAGCTAAATGGAGTGTGGTTTGCCATCCCAAAGACCAAGGCGGGTTGCGCATTCATGACCTTGAGGTTAAGAATAGGGCCCTCCTCGGCAAATGGTTGTTTAGATAACTGACGGAAGATGGTGTATGGGAAACCTCCTAAGGAGAAAATATCTGGGTTCCAAGGCAGTATCGCAAGTATACTAGAAGCCTGGGGATTCTCATTTTTGAGCAGGTCTAATGGCTATGAAGAAATATTTCTTCTGCTATGGATCCTTCTCGATTAAGGACGGCTCGGAAATTAGATTCTGGGAGGATAAGTGGCTAGATAATGCTACAGTCCAGGAACAATATCCGGTTCTATACAACATTGTCGTCACAAGGGTGATACCATCGCCACGGTTTTGGAATCATTTCCGCCAAATGTGACATTCAGAAGAGATTTAATTGGAACCAGACTTTAAACGTGAAACATTCTGCTCCAGCGGTTGTCCACGGTGCATTTGTCTCATGGGTCTGATGTATTTCGTTGGAATCTACGTGGGAATGGAAAATTCTCAGTAGAATCTATGTATAGAGCTTTACTTCAGTCGGATGTGTCAGTTGATAATAATAAGAAGATCTGGAAGATGAAGATACCTCTTAAGAATAAAATCTTTGCGTGGTATCTTGGCCGTGGAGTCATTCTTACTAAAGATAACCTTATTAAGAGGAATTGGTATGGAAGTACGCAATGTGTATTTTGTCAGCATGATGAGACAATAAAACATTTGTTCTTCCAATGCAAATTGGCTCATTCTATATGGTCAGTCATCCAAATAGCTTCTGACTTGTATCCTCCTTGTTGTGTTGCTAATATATTTGGCAACTGATTACATGAAATAGATCACATGTTTAGAACGCATCTCAGGGTGGGAGCGCTTGCCGTTATTTGGTCGCTTTGATTATGTAGAAATGATAAGGTTTTTTTAATGATAAAAGTACTTCTCTTCTGCAGGTTATCTATAGATGTACCGGGACTCTTCGTTTATGGTCCTCTCTACAATGTGTGGAGAATCGAGACCTGTTTACGGAGGTGTGTACATGATTGGAGGCTATGGCAAGGAGTACTTTTACCTAACATGGGTAGCATCATGATCTTAGGATTGGGGCCCCTCCGGTTTAGGTGTTATGGAGACTCTACATGTTTCTTTGTATTTCGCCTCTTTTTATTTTTGGTTTTGGTGAGAGGACTTTGTTTGTTTGGTTGTGTGCATCTTAGTTATACAGAGACCGGGTGTAATGCTTAAACCTTTTAAGTAATAAAGGCGAACCAACCTGTGGTTGGATGGTTAGAGGGACAGTGGTATCCCCAGCCCATCAGGGTTCAAGTCCTGGTGCTCGCATTATTCCTGGATTTATTTCAGGATTTTTGACGATGCGCTTTCAGTGGGAGGAGACGTTCCTGTCGACGACGAGGTGCCTACGGTGACTTCGTAAATCTCAAGATAAAATGCCGGCTCAGTCTCCCGGCAGCGGCGGAGGTAGAGGGTGGACAGGGTGGGCCACGGCCCACCTTGGGATTTTTTGAATAGCTTTATAGCATAGGAAAAATGCTAAAAAATATTAAGAATTTTTTTATTTTTATGAACAGTTCTACTATTGGCCCACCCTGGCTCATTGGGCTAGACCCTCTACTGTCTCTCGGTGGTGCTCATAGGTGTAGGGTGTGCGTGTGTGCGTTCATAGGGGTGAGTGTGTGCGTATGTATGAGCTCTTGCGTCCGTATTGTGTTAAAAAAAGTAATAGAGCGCCCTTTATAAAAGAAATGAGAAACGGCTTGAGGGTCGTTCGTCATACAAAATCATGGAAAACCAAGTGATTCAGATTTTCACTTAACAAAATTCAGCTAGAATGCAAAAAGTATGACCAAAGAAACTTCAGAACAAAATATGAAACAATCAATTATACTAGGATTTTTTTTGAAACTATGACGATTTTTATAGCAAATTCGGAAACTATACACCCAAATGCATAAAAATCAAAAGTATCACCCCGTCGGCCTCCTGTTGGCCGAAAAGGGACTTTTCGGCCTAAGGTTGGCCGAAGAGGGACTTTTCGGCCAACCGTTGGCCAAAAAGTCCCTCTTCGGCCAATGGTAGGCCGAAAAGTGGTCTTCGGCCAACACCTGCTCTCCTGTTTTAGAAAATTCATATCAATTAGGATTTTTAGTATTTTAATTTGATTTTTTTGCATTAGATTAGAAATTTTATGAAGTTTCTGTAGATATCAAGTTTGACTAGATTTGAAAGTTTGAATTTGAATTTTCGTGAATTTTCTCAAACCACTAGATTGCCTATAATTTGAGCTAGGAGTATTTTTTAGATGATTCTTTTTGCTACTGGTTCTTTGTGACTTTGTTTATCTGTAGCAATTAATTGGTGAATTTAAGGATTATTTAAAATTAGGTTTTTATGAAGACAATTATGTTTTAGTGTTTTGTAGGTTTTGTGCTATTTCTTTTAGTTTTAATTGCTTTAAATTGTTTTCTTTATGATTTTGACATATTCTTTTAGTTTTTGTTAAGTTATCAGTAGATATATTTTATTTGTAGTATTTTTTGTATTTTATTTGTTTTATCCTTCATTTTCTTTCCCGTCGTTCTTTTCCTCCATTTTCTCCCACTATTTTCTTTGCCGCCATTTTCTCCCGCCATTCTTTGCCGCCATTTTCTCCTGACATTTTCTTTCCCGTAATTTTATTTGCCGCCATTCTCTCCCTCTATTTTCTTTCCCATCATTCTCTCCCGACATTTTCTTTCCCGCCATTCTCTCCCGCCATCTTCTTGCCCGCCATCTTCTTTCTCGCCATCTTCTCTACTCAACTTATGAGCCTCATGGTGTCCACGACCGTAGATAACATGGCGGGAGAGAATGGCGGGAAAGAAAATGGCGGGAGAGAATGGCGGGAGAAAATGGCGAAAAAGAAAATGGAGGGAAAAAGATTGCGGGAAAGTATATATTTTTCATGTATAAAATGGCAATGGCTGTACAGGATTTATAAGGCACTTTTATATATAAACTTCTAGGAAGCTCAAAACAAGTTTTCTAGTAGGATAAAAGAAATAAAATACCAAAAAATGCTACAAATAAAATAGCTACTGATAACTTAACAGAAACTAAAATAATATGTCAAAATCATAAAGAAAAAAATTTAAAGCAATTAAAATTAAAAGAAATAGAACAAAACCTATAAAACACTAAAACAGAACTGTTTTTTTAAACCTAATTTTAAATAATCCTTAAACTCACCAATTAATTACTACAGATAAACAAAGTCACAAAGAACCAGTAGCAAAAAGAATCATCTAAAAAAAATACTCCTAGCTCAAATTATAGTCAATCTAGTGATTTGAGAAAAATCAAATTCAAACTTTCCAATCTAGCCAAACTTGATATCTACAGAAACTTCATAAATTTCTAATCTAATGCAAAAAAAATCAAATTAAAATACTAAAAATCCTAATTGATATGAATTTTGTAAACCAGGAAAGCAGGTGTTGGCTGAAGACCACTTTTCGGCCTACCATTGGCCGAAGAGGGCCTTTTTGGCCAACGGTTGGCCGAAAAGTCCCTCTTCGGCCAACCTTAGGCCAAAAAGTCCCTTTTCGGCCAACAGGAGGCCGACGGGGTGATACTTTTGATTTTTATGCATTAGGGTGTATAGTTTCCGAATTTGCTATAAAAATCATCATAGTTTCAAAAAAAATCATTGTATTAGGCTAGAATTTCAAACCTGTAAAGGTGGTATAAATTATCTATAGATTGTAGATATCAAGCACCATATGGAAATCAGATGCTGCGTGAATTAATTATCATGTAAAAATGGTGCAACAATGTCGGGAGGGTGGCCACATGCTATTGTAAAGCGAGAATATGCTGACGGAACTACACCTTGTCAAACACATTGTAACGTGACATTGTAACATAGCATATGTGTGGGTTGGCTAGGTTGTCAGACGCAGGTTGTCATCTCTATCTAGGTGTAACCGTAGCCAGCCTTATCCCCTCTTCTCTAGATCTCCAAATTTGTAATCTCAACAACCTGTATGCGCTATCTGGGAGGTGTGCTCCTGCCTATAAACACATAGTGTCTCCCTCTCATCCAGGTAATACGCTTAAGCAAATCTTCACACACCTCAAAACGGAAAAATAGAATGAGTTTCATTGAGCTCTCTTCTACACAAAGGTCTGAAGGTATTTATGATTTTCATGTTGTGAGGTAGCATGTGAGCCTGACGCTAACAAAACAACACGTTGCTTTTAGAGTTTTAGTTGATATGAAGTTTCTAAACCAATTACCAATGGCATGGGAGTTCGATGTAACAGCGCATATTGTTCGAGATTGTGACGGGTGTCGGTGTCAAAACCGGCGGATCTCGGGTAGGGGGCCCCAAACTATGCATCTAGGATCGATGGTAACAGGAGACGGGGGACACAATGTTTACCCAGGTTTGGGCCCTCTCTATGGAGGTAATACCCTACTTCCTGCTTGATTGATCTTGATGAGTATGAGTATTACAAGAGTTGATCTATCACGAGATTGTAATGGCTAAACCCTAGAAGCCTAGCCTGTATGACTATGATTGTATCTCTCTCCATCCGGACTAAGCCCTTTGGTTTATATAGACACCGGAGGGATCTAGGGTTATATCAAGTCGGTTACAAAGAAAGGAATCTTCATATTTGGTCGCCAACCTTGCCTTCCACACCAAGGATAGTCCCGTCCGTACACGGGTGGAGTCTTCGGTCTTTGTATCTTCACACCCCATCAGTCTGGCCCATGTATAACAGGTCAGACGCCCGAGGACCCCCTAGTCCAGGACTCCCTTAGTAGCCCCTGAACCAGGCTTCAATGACGAGGTGTCCGGCGCGCAGATTGTCTTCGGCATTGCAAGGCGGGTTCCCTTCTCCAAAACAGTCTTCGGACGCAAAGAATATATCCAGACCTGTAACATAAGCACCACACACAACCGCAGAGAGTATAATATTTCACAAGTCTAATCCGCTGATAACTTTTTTGTAATGTGACATCACATCTACCCGGTCATTATTTCGAACCGTTTTCGTCTGCCATTCCGCGTTTCGAGATGCGGTTTCCATTGGCACGTCTTGTCAAAGCAGAGATCGTGTCCCCTTATTGCAGGATTTTCATCAATACGGGCGTGGGTAATCCAACCGTGCCATTTGCACAGCCGCGGGAATAGGCGAGTTTTAAGGCAAGTGGGGAGGCATTCGATATTCACTGCCTTTATAAGGGGATAAGAATTCCCTCTCTTCACACATGCCTTCTCTCTCTCTATCTCTCTCTCTCTCTCTCTCTCTCTCTGCCCTTCCATTCTCGAGCTCCAGCACCCAAGTTCTTACCTTTTCCTTCCCAAGAAAGCATTCAACCATGTCCGGATCTGGAAGGCAAGGAAAATGGATGGCCTCCTCCGTCAAGGAGAAGGACATCGCCAAGCTTCGGGAGGCTGGGTATCTGGCGAAAGAAATCGCCCACCGGCTTCCAGCCAAGGGGCAAGTCGTCCCCACACCGAAGCCCAATGAGAGGGTGGTGTTCCTCCCTCATTTCATCTGCGGGTTAGGGTTTCCACTTCACCCTTTCGTCCGCAGACTAATGTTCTATTACGGGCTAGACTTTCACGATCTAGCCCCGAACTCCTTCCTCAACGTCTCGGTATTCATCGTCGTGTGCGAGGCTTTCTTCCGCATCCAGCCCCACTTAGGGTTGTGGCTCAAGATCTTCAACGTGAAGATGAAGGTGGTGGATGGCCAACACGCGGAGTGCGGAGGAGCCATGGTGAGCAAGATGCCCAACGTCACATGGCCCAAAGGCACTTTTGTGGAGACTGTAAAGGAGTGGCAGAAGCTGTGGTTCTATATCACAGAGCCCCGCGATGCCACCTGGGCCACGGCTTCCGAATTCAAGTCTGGAGCTCCAATGCGGCTCACCTCCTGGCTAAAGAAGGGCCTGGACTGGTCTTCGTCGGACGAACTGACAACGCTGCAAACGCGCATCAAGAGCATGGTGGATAAAAACATCAAGCTCGTCAATGTGATCCAGCTCATGCTTGTTCACCGGATCCTTCCATGCCAGAGCCGAACATGCCCTTTGTGGGAATTTGATTCGTAGAAGCACCAGACTTTGGAGAGGATCTTCAGAACCACTCATGAAGATGTCTGGAAGTTGCTCTTACAGGCAACGAGACGCCGCCAGCCATAGACTCGGACCGCGGGCACGATCTTGCCCATCCTGCTAGTGCAGTAAGTCTAGGGCGGATCGTTTGAACGCGCTGATTGGCGTTGTTGGGCCACCGGTGGTAACTGGGCCGCCTTCGGCTGGGTATGAGGCCCAGAACAAACGGGTCGCAGGTGGGCTGGTGTCCGTTGGGCTGGATTCAGTGGGGTTATCGGACGAGGCGGTCGTTTACGTGCGAGAGGCATGCAACGATCCGTCGTATCCCTCTGTTCCCGTCGTGCGCCGTAGGGTTTGCTGAGTTCCTCATCGTCGTACAGATCGCAGGGGCCGTGCGCGTCGCATCCCTCCGCTGCTCATGGCGGGTCGGGGGAATGCGGGGAAGAGCGCGGCTGAGCTGGCTGGGTTGGCCCGTGCCGGTGTGCTGCCGCCGCCTGTCTCTAGAGGCGGCCGTGGTGTGGAGGTGCCACCGCCGGCAGTGGGTTCTGGTGCGGTGCCGGCATTATTGCGGCAAACCGTAGTGTGCCAGTGGCGGGTCGAGGCATGGCGCCTCGTGCTCCTGGCCGTGGGGCTGGAGCTCCTGGATTACGCCCACCGGCCCCGGCTCATGTCGTTGCCGTGGGTAGGGGAGGCTTCGTCCGCCCGCCAGCGCCGGCTCCTCTTCCTGTTTTGGGGCGGGGCGGTGGCCAGGATGCCCGGCCGCCTGTGCAGCGTCCGGCGGTGCCATCCGGGACTGCGGCCGTGGGGCAGGGTGTTGCGCCGCCAGTACCTCGTGTCGCGCCGCCGCCTCACTATGTCGCGAGACCGGCACAAAAGCGTTCGGATCCTTCCCAGGTGCAGCTGTGTGCGGGGGAAGGTGGAGCTAATGGGCCGCCCAGAGGACAGTGGGGAGATGATGGGTTTGATGCTTATGGGAAAGGCCAGCACCGGGGTTCGTCGTCTACGGGAGGTGGACGCGGATATGCATGGCAAAGTGATGGTTCCAATGAGAGACCGTTCCTTGGGCCGGTTGGTGGTTTTGTCGAGGAGGCTACTGGTCCAACCAACCGACATAGAGGTGGTTACCGTGGCCATCGTGGTGGCCGTGGGGGTGGACGTGGTGGCGGTCATGGTCGGTTCCACAGGCCGCCCCCACCACCGCCCGTGGTTGACCATGAAGCTACAGATATGGCTGTCAATCCTGTGCAGTTGGCTGAGTTGCCTAGCCAGGCGATGGAGGTTGTGACGGCTTTGGCCAATGTGGAGGTTCCTGTTACTAGAGGTGATGCGGAGGCAGGGGATAGGGCTGAGTCTGAGAGGGCGTCTAAAGGGGCGCGTAAGAAAGAAAAGATGATGTGTTATCGATGTGGTGAGAAAGGCCACTTTATTGCTGAGTGCGTGGCGGAACTCTGCAGCTTGTGCGGTAAGACTGCTCATGGTATGGGGGACTGCCCGGCCATGCGTGATCAGGCTCCTGCGCTCACGATGTACGGAGTGTTTTGTGCCGAGCTCACTTTCTTTGAGTCCCCGGCGGCGAGGGAGATTCCTGTTGAGACTCAAAGGATGACTACTGGCATTGTGAAAGTCACTCACGAAGTGGTGTCTGAGGCTCAAATTGTGCAGAGGCTTCAGGAACTGGCTCCAGGTGATTTTCAGTGGGAGCTCGTTTAGATCGAGGACAATGTCTTTAGGGTTGATTTCTCAACTGTGGACGATTTGCAGAAGCTGTTGAGTTTTGGGTTGTGCAAGGTGCCTGGTACTAAGTGCATCCTGGAGTTTCACGAGTGGAAAAAGGTGGAGCCTAAGGGAAAACTGCTGACACACGTGTGATTGCGGTTTTCAGGGGGCCCATCTGAAGCTTTGGCCAATGTTTGAGTTGTGACGAATTTGGGTATGATGGTTGGTAAGACTAAGGAAGTGGACATGGCTTTCACCCGAGCACATGGGGTAGCCCGGCTCTTAGTGGGTGTTTTGGACATTGATTTTGTCCCGGACGTGGTTAACTAGTTTTACCGGGGAGGAAGAGGAAGAAAACAACCCCCCCCCCTTAGGGGGGAGGAAGAAGAGACAGCCTCCACAACTTTGGAGGCGGAGGCGTCCAAGAGGGGGAAGGGCCCACTCACGGATAACTCCGCGTGGGATGTCGACAGCAGCCCAGAGCGGTACCCCCGACACAATTCCCTAGCCGCATTGTAAGTACTAAAAACCCGATACGTCCATGTGTCTGCTTCATGGTACAAATATGTTGAATTATGCTACTATAGTCCAGCCCACGACAGCTCCCTGCGATCCTCATCAGGAGGTTCGCTAGATTCAAAGGCGATGGCCAGCTAGTCACCGCCGGCCGCTCACTCTCCCCCGGCCAAGGGCGACGATAAGGTGGTGTGCCAAATGACCTTCCCAGGCAAGGGAGAGATTCAGGAGGCCGTCATGGTGGCGCTAGAGAATGACTCCTCGGCCGCCGGACACATGGGGGAAGAAGCCCCCATGGAGACTAGCAATGGGGGCCATATCCAATTCGGCCCCAAGCCAAATACCATTCCGGAAACCTACACGGCTCCGGAGTCAAGCGAGCAGCCTTCCCCGAAAGGAGGAGGTGTGCCTATTCCGCTGGTGACCTCTGTCCAACCAGAGTCATCGGATGATCTGCTGGAAGCGCTACGAGGCGCTTCCATTGTGGATGAACACCGTATTCTTATGGGTACAGTGATTGAGAAGGTTCAGTCTGTCAAGAGCAGACTGACCGAAGCCTGCAACAATCTGCTGACCGGCTTTGAGGTAAGCGACACAAAAGAAAAAGTCCCAATATAGACAATAGCCCCTGAGACACTGTCCGGTGTTTGAAAAAAAAGCCGGACAGAGGATCAATTAAACCTTGCAGGAAACTAACTAAATATGTCTTATGTGACGAAGCAGGCGTCGTTGCTGGCCGCGACGTCACACACTGCCGAAGTCTCTAGACAACTGGAGCGGGCCGAGGAGGAGCTCGGCCAAGCGAGGTAGCAGCTGCAAGACCAATGAGGTATGTAATGACTCACTATATATTCAAAAAGAATAAATGATGTTTATTGACCGTAGTGTCATGATATGTGTAGGAGCGACGACCGAGGTCGAGGCCCTGGCCGAAGCCAAGGGGAAAGCCGTCAAGGAGCAAGCTGCCCGTAAGAAGCTCAAGGCCAGGCTTAACGAGGTTCAGCAAGAGCTCCAGGATGCTGTTAAAAATGTGAGGCCTTGGAGTGCGATGTTTCGGCTCGAGAGACCGAACTCGCCAAGGCGCGGAAGAGGCCCGGGTTGAAGCCCAGGGCGCCCTACAGGAGATCCAGGAGGCCAAGAAGATCGCGGCGGGTAAGGCGTTTAGTATGCAAAGCAAGTATGTAAAGAAGTACTAACCCGGATTCGGAGTTCTCCACGGGTGTTTGCTGATCTGCCACGCAGTGTGTCCAATGCTTCGGAGTTCTTCCGAGCCGAAGAAGGGAGCTCGACGGAGAAGCTATTTTGGTCGCAATACCTTGCGCCGCAATACCTTGCGCCAGAACATCCAGTGCCCTTTAGCGATCAGCTGAAACAGCTGGTCGAGCTGCAGAGGGTGGTTGAACTGGCCATGAAGGATTTCATAATCCGGATGTGGCCTGCCGAGGCTATACCCAGCAGCTACTTCGGCCTCGTGAAGCGGCTGGTGAATGCCTGTCCTCGGTTGGACATCGTCAAGCGGTCGGTCTGCATCGAGGGCACGCGCATTGCCTTTGCCCGCATCAAGGTCTGGTGGGCGAAGATGGACACCGTTAAGCTTGTGACCGAGGGGCCGCCCGAGGGCAAGCAGCACCGCAAGCCCGAACCGTATTTTGATAGTGTCCTGGAGGGATCCTGCATTGTTGCGGAGCAGTGTGCGAAAAACGTGAGTTTTGAATGAATACATTCATGTTGTCTCCCCCTGTATTGTGAAACCAAGACAATTTATGTAATATAATGCTTTGTGTTAAATTTTTACCTCCTGTGCATCCGTTTTTATTAAATCTGAGAGTTGGCCAGTCGTCGGCTTCAGCCCCCATGTAGGTAATACGGGGGTGTTCGGGATGGAATCTAAATACTCTTGACCCAATTGTTTGGTCCTTGAAGGAGGTGTTTAGCGCAACAAACAAAGCAATCAAACTATACTGCTTTATCACCCTCACTTAGCCATAGGAGTTCAACAATAAAAGTGTAGGCGCAGCCTCTAGCATCCAATTACTAGGGTGTTGTAAACACCTGATCGGGGAAGTACCGATCCTTCGCGTGATGCGGAAAAAACCTCTAGCGATTTGAAACCTCCGAAGAGCTCACCGGCTCTCGACGCATCATTACAGTCAGTTTTCGGATTTCTCTACTGAGGTGCTCATCCGGATAAACCAGGACACAATCGCAGTAGTTCTTCCTTTACTACCTGCTACGTCTTGAGCTTGCGTTGGTTTTCCTTGAAGAGGAAAGGGTGATGCAGCAATAGTAGCGTAAGTATTTCCCTCAGTTTTTGAGAACCAAGGTATCAATCCAGTAGGAGGCTCCTCAAAATTGCCATGCACCTACACAAACAAACAAAGAACTCGCAACCAACGCAATAAAGGGGTTGTCAATCCCTTCATGGCCACTTGCGAAAGTGAGATCAGATAGAGATAGTATGATAAGATAAACTATTTTTGGTATTTTATTATATAGATGCAAAAAGTAAAGATGCAAATAAAAGCTGATATGATAAAAGATAGACCCGGGGGCCATAGGTTTCACTAGAGGCTTCTCTCAAGATAGCATAAGTATTACGGTGGGTGAACAAATTACTGTCGAGCAATTGATAGAAAAGCGAATAATTATGAGATTATCTAGGCATGATCATGTATATAGGCATCACGTCCGCGACAAGTAGACCGACTCCTGCCTGCATTAACTACTATTACTCCACATATCAACCGACTCTTGCCTGCATCTAGAGTATTAAGTTCATAAAGAACAGAGTAACACATTAAGAAAGATGACATGATGTAGAGGGATAAACTCAAGCAATATGATATAAACCCCATCTTTTTATCCTCGATGGCAACAATACAATACGCGCCTTGCTGCCCCTGCTGTAACTGGGAAAGGACACTGCAAGATTGAACCCAAAGCTAAGCACTTCTCCCATGGCAAGAAAGATCAATCTAGTAGGCCAAACCAAACTTATAATTCGAAGAGACTTGCAAAGATAACTCAATCATACATAAAAGAATTCAGAGGAGATTCAAATATTTCTCATAGATAAACTTGATCATAAACCCACAATTTATCGGATCTCGACAAACACACTGAAAAAAGAGTTTATATTGAATAGATCTCCACAAGAGAGGGGGAGAACATTGTATTGAGATCCAAAAAGAGAGAATAAGCCATCTAGCTAATAACTACGGACCCGAAGGTCTGTGGTAAACTACTCACAACTCATCGGAGGGGCTATGGTGTTGATGTAGAAGCCCTCCATGGTTGATTCCCCCTCCGGCGGAGCACCGACGAAGGCTCCAAGATGGGATCTCGTGGATACATAAGGTTACGATGGTGGAAATTGTGTTTCGTTGGCTCCCTGGATGTTTTTGGGGTACGTAGGTATATATAGGAGGAAGAAGTACGTCGGTGGCCACCTGTAGGGCCCAGGAGATAGGGGGCGCCAAGAGGGGGTGGGCGCGCCCTCCTGTCTCCTAGCCGCGTCGCAAGCTTCTTGACTTGCACTCCAAGTTCTCTGGATTAAGTTCGTTCCAAAAATCACGCTCCCGAAGGTTTCATTCCGTTTGGACTCCGTTTGATATTCCTTTTCTTCGAAATACTGAAATAGGCAAAAAAACAGCAATACGGGTTGGGCCTCTGGTTAGTAGGTTAGTCCCAAAAATGATATAAATGTGTAAAATAAAGCCCATAAACATCCAAAAGGGGTGATATAATAGCATGGAACAATAAAAAATTATAGATACGTTGGAGACGTGTCAAGCATCCCCAAGCTTAATTACTGCTCGTCCTCGAGTAGGTAAATGATAAAAACAGAATTTTTGATGTGGAATGCTACCTAGCATAATTCTCAATGTAATTTTCTTTATTGTAGCATGATTGTTCAGATCCAAATGATTCAAGATAAAAGCTTATAAAACATAAAAATAATAATGCTTCGAAGCATACTAACAAATAATCATGTCCTATCAAAATAGCATATCCAAAGAAAGCTTATCTCTACAAAATCATATATTTAGGCCATGCTTCATTTTCATTACACAAAATACTCCCATCGTGCACAACCCCGGTTTCAGCCAAGCAATTGGTTCATATTTTTTAACGCGCTTCAGCTTTTTCAATTCTTACGCAATACATGAGCGCAAGCCATGGACATAGCACTATGGTGGTATAAAGTGGTGGTTGTGAGGACAAAAAGAGGGAGAAGATAGTCTCACATCAACTAGGCGTATCAACGGGCTATAGGGATGCCCATCAATAGATATCAATGTGAGTGGGTAGGGATTGCCATGCAACGGATGCACTAGAGCTATAAATATATGAAAGCTCAACAAAAGAAACTAAGTGGGTGTGCATCCAACTCGCTTGCTCACAAAGACCTAGGGCATTTTGAGGAAGCCCATCATTGGAATATACAAGCCAAGTTCTATAATGAAAAATTCCCACTTAGTATATGAAAGTGACAACATAGGAGACTCTCTATCATGAAGATCATGGTGCTACTTTGAAGCACAAGTGTGAAAAAAGAGAGAGTAGCATTGTCCCTTCTCTCTTTTTTTCTCATTTTATTATTATTATTTTCCTTCTCTCTTTTTTTTCTTTGGCCTTCCCTTTTTTTGGCCTTTCTCTTTTTTTTTCCTTTTTTTTCCTTTTTATAGTCCTAAGTCTCATCCCGACTTGTGGGGGAATCATAGTCTTCATCATCCTTTCCTCACTGAGACAATGCTCTAATAATGAAGATCATCACACTTTTATTGATTTACAACTCAAGAATTACAACTCAAAACTAGATATGACTCTATATGAATGCCTTCGGCGGTGTACCGGGATATGCAATTAATCAAGAGCGACATGTATGAAAAGTATGAAAGTGGCCTTGCCACAAATACGATGTCAATGACATGATCATGCAAGGAGCAATATGACAATGATGGAATGTGTCATAATAAACGGAACGGTGGAAAGTTGCATGGCAATATATCTCGGAATGGCTATGGAAATGCCATAATAGGTAGGTATGGTGGTTGTTTTGAGGAAGGTAAATAATGGGTGCATGATACCGGCGAAAGTTGCGCGGTATAATAGAGGCTAGCAAAGTGGAAGGATGAGTGTGCGTATATCCATGGACTCACATTAGTCATAAAGAACTCATATACTTATTGCAAAAGTCGACTTGTCCTCGAAGCAAAGTACTACTACGCATGCTCCTAGGGGAAGGGTTGGTAGGAGTTAACTATCGCGCGATCCCGACGTCCACTCATAAGGAAGACAATCAAAAGAGCACCTCATGCAACAAATTTGTCACACAACTTTTACCATACGTGCATGCTACGGGACTTGCCAACTTCAACACAAGTATTTCTCAATTTCATAATTACCCACTAGCATGACTCTAACATTACCACCTCTATATCTCAAAACAATTATCAAGAATAAAATTGACCCTAGTGTTTTATGCACTTTCTATGATAGTTTTTATTATACCCAACTTGGATGCTCATCATTCTAGGACCAATTTTATAACCATAGCAAATACCATGCTATTTTAAAAGACTCTCAAAATAATATAAGTGAAGCATGAGAGACTAGCAATTTCTTCAAAATTAAGCCACCGCCGTGCTCTAAAAGATATAGTGAAGCACTAGAGCAAAAACTATCAAGCTCAAAAGATATGAGTGAAGCACATAGAGTATTCTAGCAAATTCTAATCAAGTGGGCTTCTCCCAAAAGGTGTGTACAGCAAGGATGATTGTGGTAGACTAAAAAGCAAATACTAATATAATACACGACGCTCCAAGCAAAACACATATCATGTGGCGAATAAAAATATAGCTCCAAGTAAAGTTACCAATGAACGAAGACAAAAGAAGGGATGCCTTCCCAGGGCATCCCCAAGCTTAGGCTTTTGGCTATTCTTGAATATCTTGGGGTTCCTTGGGCATCCCCAAGCTTAGGCTCTTGCCACTCCTTATTCCATAGTCCATCAAAGCTTTACCCAAAACTTGAAAACTTCACAACACAAAACTCAACAGGAAATCTTATAAGCTCCGTTAGTGAAAGAAAACAAAACCACCACATAAGGTACTGTAATGAACTCATTATTTATTTATTTTGGTGTTAAACCTACTGTATTCCAACTTCTCTATGGTTTTTAAACTATTTTACTAGCCATAGATGCATCAAAATAAGCAAACAACACACGAAAAACAGAATCTGTCAAAAACAGAACAGTCTGTAGCAATCTGTCACAAACGCAAACTTCTGGAACGCTAAAAATCCTACCAAAATAGTAAGTCCTGGACAATTTATCTATTGATCCGCAGCAAAAATAATCAACGCAAAAGCACGTTTCTGTGATTTAACAAAACTAAATTCGTGCGTGCAAAGTTTCTGTTTTTCAGTAGAATCAAATCAACTATCATCATAGGTTATCCTATAGGTTCTACTTGGCACAAAAACTAACTAAAAGATAAAAACACATCTAAACAGAAGGTAGAAGCAAAATTTATTACTAAACAGGAACAAAAACAAAAAACACAAATAAAATTGGGTTGCCTCCAAACTAGCGCTATCGTTTAACGCCCCTAGCTAGGCATAACAGCGAAGATAGATCTAAGTAGTGCCATAATAATAAGATAGGTCTTGAAAACTCATCTCATATTCTTTATGTTCGGCAGCAAGTTTTCTTTGAGGCAAGCAAAAGTAATCAAAAGGGCTAAATTTAGCGGGACAAAAGTCCCCAAGATCAATCTCAGGAGGAACGGGTTCCTCCTTTGGCCCTTCGTAATGCACAACTAATTCATCACTAAAAGCATTCTTTTGGCAAAATCTCGTGAGCCTATACTCAAGAGAGTATCCTAGCTCATTATTTCTAAGAGCAAAATCATTATTAAGTTCGGAAATTCTATCAACCAAGACATTGGTGGGAACCTTTTTTTAAGGGTTTTCATTGAAAGCAACATAGTCCGAAGATTGAAAACGCCTAATTTCCTCTTGATCAAAGAGGATCGCCTCTATGGGAGGACGACCGGCGTCCACCCTATAGTGCGCAAAGATTTCTTTGGCCTCTCTTATTATAAATCTAAACTCATGAGTCAAAAAGATAGTAACAGCGCGCTTAACAGAAGAATGCTCAATATTGGAAAATTCTAGGAAAATTCTTAGTATGCAAGGATGCATATGCATAAATTGTCTTTCAAGTTCAACTACAAGCATAGCGATAGCATTCGCAAGACTACTAGTTCTATGAAGAATAGAACCACCCATGGAAGGTAAAGCACTGGCACAAGTAAAGAAATCTTGAATAACACCTTTTCCAATAATGTTACCACTACCGATTCGAAACTTTTTAGTATGCAAGATAGGGGGTTCTTCAGTCGGAGCCTCGGAATTTTCCATGTTATCATTATTGTCCATATCGACGATAATCTCCCCAACTTCAGACATAACGGCAAACAAAAGCAAGGAGGAAGAAAGCAAGCAAAAGAGAGAGGAGGAGATGGGGAAAGAGAGGGCAAATAAAATGGCAAGGGTGAAGTGGGGGAGAGGAAAACGAGAGGCAAATTGAAAATAATGTAAATGCGAGGGAGATGAGTTTGTGATGGGTACTTGGTATGTCTTGACTTGAGCGAAGACTGTGGCACCCCGGCTCAGAGCAACCGGTTTACCTTGCATTGCCAGCCCAGAGACCTTGTCTTCTGGCAACACACAACAACATGGTACAGAAAACAACTGCTTTATTCATGCTAGCAGAACATAGTTCATATTACAACAATTAGCGAGGCCAAGCGGCACGCACGGTGCGGCTGAACAATATGTACATTATTTAGTGAACATAAAGGGGCCTTGATCGTGACAACTACTCGGCAGCGGAACAACGTCACAGCGGGACTCCATAGCACAAGGACACCGACGTGGACACGATCTAGACTCGGACAGCACTCCTTTCCAACGGGACTTTCCTGAAATCTGGCATGACACGCCAGGTCAGTACATTGAATGTACTCGCAAGCTCACAATAAGCATAAACAAGATGACAGACAATATTATGATATTTAACCAATTTAATCACACATGCAACTAAATATCCAACATGCTGTGACAGTGCTCAGCAGGTACTCATTCTCCCAACTTGCTTACCAGGTGTGACCAACAAACATAATATTATCAAAACATACTTGTCATCCTTACGGCAATCACAACCCGACCATCTCATGGCCCGTGATCCTTACGGCGATCACAACCCGACCAACTCGTGGCCCGTGATCCTTACGGCGATCACAACCTGACAACTCATGTCCAACTCAACACGATGACCTCTCTGTCATCCTTAGTGCAATTTAGTGTGCATATTTATTAAGTGTTGACCCATGGCCTCACACTCCCATTCGGGTGGACCAACAGCGTTCCGACGAAACCATTTCACTGTCATGACACTCTCCCGGCCCTTCCGACTCAGACCCCATCGGGCTAGTCCTGGGTGGCCCCGTGTCTACCTCCAGACACCTCGACCACCGTCGTGGCCACGATCCACACTGGGATCCGGTAACAAAATTAACTTAACAACAGGCTCACAAGGTTATGCTTGCCTACCGGGCCAGGGTACAGCACACCCATAACCTTCCCTAAATTGAGGTACCGACCAGAGGCACGACAATGAAACACATTAAGGCCGTCCCATACCGGCAAATGTGGTTGCACTAGGAAAGACTCGTTTCAGCGGCACCACGACCCGGTCAACAACATGTTCAAGTTGAATTATTATTCAGGTTCAACTTAATGTGAAAATAAAATAACCAGTGTCATATTGCCATACCATGCATCACTTACATATGCATCACATAACCGTGCAAAGACTGCACCAACCACGCTCCTATGGAGCCAGCATAAACTCATGCTACTTTACTGGTTAAAACCTCTCTTTACTCATACCAGAACTATTTCTAGTAATTATCATCATTATACCTCATGCAAAATAACATTTAAATTACTCATCAAACTCAATGACCATATTATTTATTTATCACTAGCAACTAAGTTCTCCTTATCTTGCCAACGATATTTACTTCAAACATTCTGAAGTTCAAGTATATTAACATAACCAGCATATAATAGAATATATTTATTATATAATTAATTTAAATGAATCAATATTCATAAGTTCAAGTATGAAAATCATAAATATTGAAGTGGCACCATGAAAATGTTACTGCGGCTTGCCTTAGCACTGATGAGGTTCACAAAGCTCCTGGTGATCCTCAAGACAAGCTGGTTCCTCTAAAAAATATTCAAAAACCACAAATGAAAATATCAAGAAACCTTCTGAAAATTCCAAGAAAATCTAGACAGCAAGGAAAAATCCCATCTTTTGGGTGCTGTTAGATTTTTCTCACAGAAAACAATGCAAAAAGAATCACTGCATTTGGACTTGTAGAATAAAAGTTATGGCCATTTGAAGTCTCCTGGAATTTAAATAAATTTGAAAAAGAAAAACAGAGGGGGGTGACGTCGAAGGCGTATTCTCCCAGGGCACCACCACTCATACCGCTTCGTGTGCGTAGTGAGTGGCTGACTAGCGGGCCCCGCTAGTCAGGCCGGAGGGAGGGGAGAGGGAAACAGAGGGGAACAGCGATTCGCCGGAGCTCACGCCGGCGAGGAGACTTCTTGGAGGCAAACGAGAGGGAGGGATCGACGGAGAAGGTTCTTGCGCACCTGACCGTACCCGTAGCGTGGCTAACGGTGGCTGGACGGTGTCAGATTTGACCTCTCCAGTGGCGACAGAGGGCGGAGGCTGCTGGAGTTGAAGAAGACGGCGGCTTGGGGCGGCTCCAGGGCCTCTAACTAGGCGCGTTAGCTTCACGGAGGAGAGGCGGAGGCCCTGGCGGGGTCGCCTTGGCTTGGGAGTGGCCGGAGCTGCAGGAACGATCCAGAGGGGATCGCCGACAAGCTCGGCTCGGGGACGGCAGCCCGCGGCCTGCCCGGCCGGGCTGCGGCTTCTAGTGGCTATAGGAGGGAGTGGTGGTGAGTTGCGATGCTCCAGGAGGCTACGAAGGGGGGGGGGTTGTAGGCGGGGAGGCAAGGAGGGCTCGGGCTCCGCCGAAGGATAGCTGTCCCCGGCGCCCGGCGACGAACGGTGCCAGAGGGCGATGGAGAAGGCGACGGAGGTCACAAAGCAACTATGCGCAGGCACGGACGAGCACAGGAACGAGGGGGAGACGAACATAGTGCGCGGGCACTGTGCTGTTGGCCGGACCGTGCCCGTGCTCGCTGCGGCGAGCTCCGGCGTCGGCGAGTGGCAGGGTGGAGTTAAGGGGGTGGAGACGAGGATGGTGGCGAGGGGGACACGCTCTGGCTGGCCGAGCAATGAGCACGCGCTCCACAGAGGCACTGGCGACGCACAGAGCGCGCGTTTGGCATGCCAGCACGCTCGGACAAACGCGGTCACCGCGTGGACCATGAATTAGGCCACCTATGCACTAACCATGATGTCTGGCGTGTAGTCCTTAGTAAACTAAGGTGTTACCACGGCTCGGTTTGGTTTCAGGTGCAGTAGAAGTAAAATGGTGATGAGGTTAAGTTACTGGACAGAAACTTTGGGGAGTTACTGTGGTCAAACCACAGGGATTCAAGGGCTGAGCTTTGGGGTTTTACTAACTCTTACTAAGGTGAATAAGCACAGGGAAAACCAGCTTCATTGGAGCTAGTAAAAAGGTAGTTGCTCTAGAAACTACCATTTCAGCCCAGAAGTGAAATTATTTTCTGTAGCCAAAATACTCCAAAGAGTGGTGAAATATTTTTGCTCAGAATTGTGCCCTAGGGTCCAAAGAATATTTGGGATTTTTCTCAGGATTTTTGGGGCAACAGAAATGGGGGTTGCTTTGGAGGTCAAAGAGTTTAGCTAGGGTTTCAGAGGCAAAATGAATATTTTTCATTTAAGAAAAATATTCCGAGCAATATTGTTGGGTTGGCCAAGGGTGAAATGATGGATTAGAGGAGAGGGGACACTTGGGTGAAAATCAAAGGATACCCAAGTGGTCAAGTCCAAATGGAATGATTCAAAACCCCAAATCCAAAATCAACTCAGCTGAAAATCAAGCAAAGAAAAGAGGGCAAAAACCAGGCTGTGACAAAGACCTCCCTGGCAACGGCGCCAGAAATCCTTCTTGCTACGTCTTGAGCTTGCGTTGGTTTTCCTTGAAGAGGAAAGGGTGATGCAGCAATAGTAGCGTAAGTATTTCCCTCAGTTTTTGAGAACCAAGGTATCAATCCAGTAGGAGGCTCCTCAAAAGTCCCACGCACCTACACAAACAAACAAAGAACTCGCAACCAACACAATAAAGGGGTTGTCAATCCCTTCACAGCCACTTGCGAAAGTGAGATCTGATAGAGATAGTATGATAAGATAAATATATTTTTGGTATTTTATAATATAGATGCAAAAAGTAAAGATGCAAATAAAAGTAGATTGAAAGCTTATATGATAAAAGATAGACCCGGGGGCCATAGGTTTCACTAGAGGCTTCTCTCAAGATAGCATAAGTATTACGGTGGGTGAACAAATTATTGTCAAGCAATTGATAGAAAAGCGAATAATTATGAGATTATCTAGGCATGATCATGTATATAGGCATCACGTCCGCGACAAGTAGACCGACTCCTGCCTATCTACTACTATTACTCCACACATCGACCGACTCCTGCCTGCATCTAGAGTATTAAGTTCATAAAGAACAGAGTAACACATTAAGAAAGATGACATGATGTAGAGGGATAAAATCAAGCAATATGATATAAACCCCATCTTTTTATCCTCGATGGCAACAATACAATACGTGCCTTGCTGCCCCTGCTGTCACTTGGAAAGGACACCGCAAGATTGAACCCAAAGCTAAACACTTCTCCCATGGCAAGAAAGATCAATCTAGTAGGCCAAACCAAACTAATAATTCGAAGAGACTTGCAAAGATAACTTAATCATACATAAAAGAATTTAGAGGAGATTCAAATATTTCTCATAGATAAACTTGATCATAAACCCACAATTCATTGGATCTCGACAAACACACCGTAAAAATGTTTACATCGAATAGATCTCCACAAGAGAGGGGGAGAACATTGTATTGAGATCCAAAAAGAGAGAAGAAGCCATCTAGCTGATAACTATGGACCCGAAGGTCTGTGGTAAACTACTCACAACTCATCGGAGGGGCTATGGTGTTGATGTAGAAGCCCTCCATGGTTGATTCCCCCTCCGGTGAAGCACCGACAAAGGCTCCAATATGGGATCTCGCGGATACAGAAGGTTACGGTGGTGGAAATTGTGTTTAGTTGGCTCCCTGGATGTTTTCGGGGTACGTAGGTATATATAGGAGGAAGAAGTACGTCGGTGGCCGCCTGTGGGGCCCAAGAGATAGGGGCGCGCCCAGAGGGGGTGGGCGCACCCTCTTGTCTCATGGCCGCCTCGCAAGCTTCTTGACTTGCACTCCAAGTTCTCCGGATCACATTCGTTCCAAAAATCACGCTCCCGAAGGTTTCGTTCCGTTTGGACTCCATTTGATATTCCTTTTCTTCGAAATACTGAAATAGGCAAAAAACAGCAATACGGGCTGGGCCTCCGGTTAGTAGGTTAGTCCCAAAAATGATATAAATGTGTAAAATAAAGCCCATAAACATCCAAAAGGGGTAATATAATAGCATGGAACAATCAAAAATTATAGATACATTGGAGATGTATCACTACCCTGGCCGATATAGCGGAACGTAAGGTAGTAAGCACAGGAGCCGGGCAACCCAACTATTGACCAAAGACAGGATTCAGAGCCAATGCATATAATGCTAAATTCGGGGTGCCAAACTATACTATAAAAAGTGTACGGACTTTGTTGCCGTATTGCGGGGCGCTATGAAGCCCGTGGCAAATATGGAACGTACCAAAGTGTATGGGTGCTATCTGATAAGGTTATCAACAGAAAAGGGAAAACAGAAAGGGAGCAAAGGTTTGGCCTGGGGCCAGGGCTCCTCCGGAGGTGATATTTTCCTTGACGACAAGGCGAGCCATCAACCCTTTTGATGACGGCACAGTGGAACTCTCAATGAAAGCACCATTGTCGGTATCAAAACCGGCGGATCTCGGGTAGGGGGTCCCGAACTGTGCGTATAGGATCATGGTAACAGGAGACGAGGTACACAATGTTTACCCAGGTTCGGGCCCTCTCTATGGAGGTAATACCCTACTTCCTGCTTGATTGATCTTGATGAATATGAGCATTACAAGAGTTGATCTACCACGAGATCGTAATGGCTAAAATCCTAGAAGTCTAGCCTGTATGACTATGGTTATGAGTATTGGTCTCTACAGACCTAGCCTCCCGGTTTATATAGACACCGGAGGGATCTAGGGTAACATAAGGTCGGTTACAGAGAAAGGAATCTTCATGTTTTGATCGCCAAGCTTGCCTTCCACGCCAAGGTGAGTCCCATCCGGACACGGGTAGAGTCTTCGGTCTTCGTATCTTCACAGCCCATCAGTCCGGCCCATGGCTAACAGGCGGACGCCCGAGGACCCCTTAGTCCAGGACTCCCTCAGTAGCCCCCGAACCAGACTTCAATGACGAGGTGTCCGGCGCGCAGATTTATCTTCGGCACTGCAAGGCGGGTTCCTCCTCTGATGACTTCAAAGTGATATATACGGCCTTCCATTTAATGTCGTACCCCTCTGTTTTTGTGCGTCAACAACTTCAGCTTCCACGTGTCGAGCAACTGCGAGAGGTCAGAGTATTTTTGCATATAACACCCCAGCCATGAAAAAGAGCGTCTATTTAAAGAGATTGGATCTCAGATCCATTCGGCACCACACGAAAAAATCCTCAGAGATTGCTAGGAAATACCGCTCCAACATGTCTTGCGCTCCCAGCTCCTCCTCCCGTCCCTGCCGCCCAAGAAAAGCCGAGTGGGAGAGGTTCTCCGTATCCCATGGTCAGCTGGAGAAGCTGCAAACACAGGGATTTCTTCCTCCTACGGATTTGGTCCCTGTTCAAGCAGGATTGACCGTCTTTAATGGCGGGACTCAGGCTGAAGATTTCCCCAATCCATCCGAGGGGAATGAGTGTGCTTCATTCCTTATCTGCTAAGAGGTGTCAGATTTGCAATCATCCATTCCTCCGCGGGCTTCTGGAGTATTATGGCCTCCAAATGCACAACTTTACCCCGGCCTCCATCCTGCATATCGCGGGTTATGTCACCCTTTGCGAGCTATTCCTGGGTTGTGAGGCCCATTTTGAATTGTGGAGAAAGTTATTCTGTCTCGTCCCACGCAACCACGAGGGATCAATATTTGAAGTGGGCGGAGCTGAAATATGGCGCATCGCTGAGACCGGATACCTATCCGGCACACCAAAGAAGGCATCCGGAGAGTGGCCGTCCGAATGGTTCTATATTGAGGACGTCGCACTTCCAGAAGCAGTTCAGAGGGGGAGATTATCAATAGTTGAGGTAATGGCGACTTCCATAGTGCGGGGAGTTCAGCCACTCCAATATTGAGGGCTTCCCATGTGGCACTACAATGGGGAAGATGACGTCTCCCACTGCGGCAGGAAGGGTCCGGACACCCCCGCCGCTCTGGCCAAAATATTGGCCGAACTGTTCAAAGGGAAGGAAGAGGAATTTCTGCGTATCAAGCGCAGAGATGGATTTTCCATGTACAGTCCTCCTAGCTAGGTAAATCCCAACCCCTCTGCTCTACACATTCCACTCCCTGACCTACTTTCAATGAATATTAATCCACCCATTTACAACATCACTGGCGAAAGATTTCTAAAGGGCTTCAACGCCCCGCCCCGCAGCCCGAGGGCCATAATTGGGACCTTCACCCCGGATTCGAGGAAGATCCGGATATATTCATGGTGCTCGAGGACGGGGTGTTTTACCAGGCGAGCAACGATGGCACAGAAGTGGCCATCATCACCGATTATCCAGGTCTTCTGCCTACTTCACACATAAGTAATCAAGAGACATCTCGTCCGAAAGAGTTCTCTCATTCTGCCTCACCCACCGCACCGTCCTGTGCTCGAAAGGGGAGGCGTATGGCATGCCATGCTGCCCCAGGGGAATCTCCAAAGAGAGCGGTCCCTACACTGGGCAAGCCTTCGAAGAGGAAGGCAGACAAAGATACGGTCGAACCTTCATCGAAGAGGTATGGATTTGCGAATATGTTCTTCAGTAGTTGCATCCAATTGTGATCTCTATGTTTGTCCTGTATCAGGAAAAGAGTGGGCCGGACTATGTCCGGGGGTCCGGCCGGTCATACTCCCCACAACCGAGATCCAGATCCTGCCGTAAAGACGGGGGCTGATACGGGGGGGACGTCGGATTGTCCTCCAGCTGAGGATTCGGATGATGTATCCATCACCAACTCAGAAGTGGAGAGCGCCGTGAATCATCGTGCCGGAGGGCCGTTCTTCGTGACCCCGGCTTTTCAACAGAGGAATTCAATGCCTTCAACTCAGCTGATGCATACATCCATACTGCCCGAGACGGGCTTGCCAGAGCCACAAACCAATATTTGAAAGACATGCAGGTAAGTTTACTTTGTCCAAATGTGATAATTATATACCAGTAGCCCCCTAGACTTGAAGCAGTTGGCACAACTGATTTAAGGATCACTCTGTACCCTAGTGTTTACAGAGAAAAGAAATTGTTGTCTCAAGAGCTGGAAAAGTGTCGGACACAGCTAACTGTTGTTACCGCCGAACTGGAGAAATCCAAGAAGGCGTCACCTGGTAATATTCCCCTCCAGCGAGGAAATATAATTATATGCCAGTAATGCTACCAGTGTTGCATATATCATGGCAAGATCGTCAGATAAACTGACGGAGGCACTTGAAGTCGCACAAGCGAATGAACAAGAAGCCGGAAGGCTACATGCTGCGAGCGAACGCGTTCTAAAACGGGTCAGGGAGGAGAAAACCCAACTCCAGGATTCCAAAACCCAGCTGGGCGAAGAGCTGAAAGATGTGGGGGGCCAGCTGACTGACTCCGTGAAGGAAAATAAGAAGCTACGAGGCGGCATATTTAGTATGTGTTCGAACTTACCTTTCGTTCAATTCGGCAAGGAGAGGAACTGATAGAGTTATGGCTGTAGGTATGCTCACTGGCCCTCCCGAAGAGGAGATGTTCGGATCTTTGTGCGATCTGCTACAAGAGCTATCGCAAATGCACGAGCAAGCTCGGCAGGCGATGCGAAGTGTTTCCAAGGCCTTATGGCCATCCGCCTCCCCTCCAGGAAGTATGGAGGAGCTTGTGCAGCTATTCAAAGGAGTGTGGCGGCGTTTCCATTTATGGAAGATATCGGCCTACCGGGAAGGTGCGAGAGAATCTTGGGCCATGGTAAAAACACGGTATCCCAAGCTTGATCCAAATCATATGGCCCGGGTCGGACCTCGAGGGTCAGATGGAAAAGAGATTCCCGTAATTTGGTATATGACCAAGTAGAAGTAGCCGCCAAGTATTCCCAACAGGATTCTAAGTTAGGTAGCCTGCTGGACGGGATAGAGGAGGAAATTTTTGAGTCCAAGTGACTATGTACTTTCCTTCTAGCTGAATTGTAAAACAATTGTCATCGCAGACCTTTTTGCTTCGGCCTCTGGACCAGACGGTGCAGAGTGTTTCTGAATACCTGAAGGGTAAAATAGACCAGGGTATGCGTGGAAACCAGGCGTAGGGGTCATAGTTGCTTGAACAGACAAGTTGTATTCGGCTAGTTATGTTATATTACATTGTGATTGTAAGAAACATCTTCCAGAGAGAATAGTTCCGTTAAGGGTTCCTTTCCTTGGGTGTGCATGCGTAAAAATGCATGACCGAACTGTGATTGGAACAATCGCAGTATAAGTAACATCTGGGGGTTCACAATAGGGTGAATGAAAAAACATCTTTAGTCCATCGATGAATATTCCCTTAAGAACGCTAGCTTTCGGCTTCACCCAGCCTGAGGTACACATCCGGATGACCCGGCAGTAACAATCGCAGAGGTGCTCCCTTTATGCCCTAGCCGAACTAACAGGAACATAGGGCATAAGCACAGGAGCCAAGCAACCCAGCTTGGCCAAAACTTAAGTCATATCGATGCATATAATGGTGAAGAAAATGTACATATGGGGAAAACGCGCATATGTGATGAGCTTGATGCTCGGAACATAATATTAACAAGCTTCTGTTAAAGAAGCCCCCAGGTATAATGGACGTACATATTTGAGTATGTGTATGTCAGTGGTGCATGGTCGAGCCGCACGAAAAGCCCTAAGGCTAAAAAAAGAAAGAGGAAAAAGCGAAAAGAGAGGAAAAAGCAATAGGAACAATAGGGAGAAGGAGACGAACAAAGAGTTCGGTGCTAGGCGTTGAATCTTCGGAGTCTGGCCGCATTCCAAGGGTTTGGCTCTAGGCGATTGTCTGACGCATCACGCAGGCGGTACGCTCCTCCAGTGAGAACTTCGTCAATGATGAAGGGACCCTCCCATTTGGGCTTGAGTTTGTCCTTTTTCTTCTCCGATAAGCGTAGAACGAGTTCGCTAACATTATAAGTCTTGGCCCGTACTTCCCTGCTTTGATATCTGTGGGCCTGTTGTTGATAAAATGGGGAACAGGCTTTTGCAATGTCGCGTTCCTCCTCCAGGGCGTCTAGGCTGTCCTGCCGATCGAGCTCGACCTCTCTCTCTTCGTACATGCGCACTCAAGGTGAGTCATGAATAATGTCGCAGGGTAGCACAACTTCTGCGCCGTACACCATGAAGAAAGGTGTGTATCGTTAGTGCGATTGGGTATGGTCCGCAGACCCCAGAGTACAGAGTCGAGCTCCTCAACCCAGTGCTTGTCTGATTCCTTCAAAGACCGCACCAACCTAGGTTTGTTGCCGCTCATAATAAGACCATTAGTCTGTTCGACTTGACCGTTTGTTTGCGGGTGATAGACGGAGGCGTAATCGAGCTTAATGCCCAGATTGGGGCACCAATTTCTCACCTTGTCGGCTGTAAAGTTGGAGCCGTTATCAGTGATGATGCTGTGTGGAACACCATAACAATGTACAACGCCGGATATAAAGTCTATCATTGGTCAAGCTTCGGCTGTTTTAACTGGTTTGGCCTCTATCCATTTGGTGAATTTATCCACCATGACTAGTAGATATTTTTTCTTATGGCTTCCTCCTTTAAGGGGTCCGACCATATCAAGCCCCCAGACCGCAAAAGGCCAAGTGATGGGGATTGTTTGCAGAGCGGTGGGTGGCATATGGCTCTGGTTGGCGAAAAGCTAACATCCGACGCAACGTTGGACAAGGTCCTGTGCATCTGCTCGAGCCGTTGGCCAATAGAAACATGTAGGAAAGGCCTTGCTTATGAGGGCCCGAGGCGCGGCGTGGTGACCACCGAGACTAGCATGAATTTCAGCCAAGAGCTGTTGCCCTTCTTCCTCAGAGATACATCTTTGAAGTACTCCGGTAGCGCTTTTCTTGTAGAGTTCTCCGTCGTGAACTTTGTAGGCTTTCGAACACTGAACAATGCGGCGAGCCTCATTCTAGTCCTCAGGGAGTTCTCGCCTATTAAGGTAGGCCAAGAAGGGTTCGGTCCATGGGGAAATGACTTCCATGATGAGATGGGTCGATGATGTTATTTCGGTAGTTGAGCCCCCGATGATGTCAGTGTGTTCGGGATCTGGGGATGTGGTCGGATCCGGACTGGTGTTGCCGCTCTCCCCTTGCCACACCACGGAAGGCTTAAAAAGCCTTTCCAAAAAGATATTAGGTGGGACGGGGTCGTGCTTGGTGCCGATGCGAGCAAGGACATCCGCCGCTTGATTGCTTTCTCGAGCCACATGATGAAACCCGAGCCCCTCGAATCAAGTTGACATTTTGAGAATGGCATTACGGTAAGCTGCCATCTTTGGATCTTTGGCGTCAAAGTCTCCATTTATTTGAGATATTGCGAGGTTTGAGTCCCCGCGCACTTCCTGGCGTTGTATGCCCATGGAGACAGCCATCCGAAGTCCATGTAATAAGGCCTCATATTCGTCTGCGTTGTTCGAGTCTGTGGAGTACGTACTAAACTACGTCTCCGGTGGGGGACGTTAATACGACACCCCCTCCTAACCCTGCAAGCATTTTGGAACCATCGAAATACATGACCCAGTTGGAATATGTGCCGTGTGATGACCCACAAGTGTAGGGGATCTATCATAGTCCATTCGATAAGTAAGAGTGTCGAACCCAACGAGGAGCAGAAGGAAATGATAAGCGGTTTTTAGTAAGGTTTTCTCTGCAAGCACTGAAATTGTAGGTAATAGATAGTTTTGTGATAAGATAAATAGTAACAAGCAAAAAGTAAATAAAGTAAATATAGTGCAGTAAGGTGGCCCAGTCCTTTATGTAGCAAAGGATAAGCCTAGACAAAGTCTAATAATGAAGAAGGAGCTCCCGAGGACACATTGGGAATTATCGTCAAGCTAGTTTTCATCACGCTCATAAGATTCGCGTTCGGTACTTTGATAATTTGATATGTGGGTGGACCGGCACTTGGGTACTGCCCTAACTTGGACAAGCATCCCACTTATGATTAACCCCTATTGCAAGCATCCGCAACTACAAAAGGAGTATTAAGGTAAACCTAACCACAAGATTAAACATATGGATCCATATCAACCCCTAACGAAGCAACGCATAAACTAGGGTTTAAGCTTCTGTCACTCTAGCAACCCATCATCTACTTATTACTTCCCCATGCCTTCCTCTAGGCCCAAATAATGGTGAAGTGTCATGTAGTCGATGTTCACATAACACCACTAGAGGAAAAGATAAGATACATCTCATCAAAATATCGAACGAATACCAAATTCACATGACTACTAATAGCAAGACTTCACCCATGTCCTCAAGGACAAACGTAACTACTCACAAAGCATATTCATGTTCATAATCAGAGGGATAATAATATGCATAAAGGATCTGAACATATGATCTTCCACCAAGTAAACCAATTAGCATCAACTACAAGGAGTAATCAACACTACTAGCAACCCACAGGTACCAATTTGTGGTTTTGATACAAGATTGGATACAAGGGATGAACTAGGGTTTTGAGATGAGATGGTGCTGGTGAAGATGTTGATGGAGATTGGCCCCGTCCCGATGAGAGGATCGTTGGTGATGATTTCCCCCTCCCGGAGGGAAGTGTACCCGGCAGAACAGCTCTGCCAGAGCCCTAGATTGATTCCGCCAAGGTTCCGCCTCGTGGCGGCGGAGTTTCGTCCCGTAAGCTTGCCCTCGATTTTTTTCCAGGGTAAAAGTGATGATATAGCAGAAGATGGACGCCGGAGGCCCACCTGGGGGCCCAGGAGATAGGGGGCGCGCCCCCTGTCACCTGGACAGGGTGTGGGCCCCCTGGCCTATTTCTTTCGCTCATAAATTCTTATGAAATCCAAAAGGTTGTTTCGTGGAGTTTCAGGACTTTTGGAGTTGTGCAGAATAGGTTTCCAACATTTGCCCCTTTTCCAGCCAGAATTCCAGCTGCCGGCATTCCCCTTCTTCACGGTAAACCTTGTAAAATAAGAGAGAATAGCCATAAGTATTGAGATATAATGTGTAATAACAGCCCATAATGCAATAAATATTGATATAAAAGCATGATGCAAAATGGACGTATCAACTCCCCCAAGCTTAGACCTCACTTGTCCTCAAGCGGAAGCCGAAATCGAAAAATATGTCCACATGTTTAGAGATAGAGGTGTCGATAAAAATAAAATACGGACATGAGGGCATCATGATTATTCTAATAGCAGCAACATATATGGATTTTGTCATATGATTTCCTATGCTCAAGTAATAAGCAATTCACAATGTCAAGTATGGTTCAGAAACTTCATTGGGAACTAACAAACTATAATCTCAGTCGTTGAAGCAATTGCAATTTATCGTAACATCAGAAAGAGTCAATAATAGAGCTTTTCAGCAAGCTCACATACTCAACTATCTCGTAGTCTCCTATAATTGTTAACACTCACGCAATACTTGTGGTTATAGAGTTTCAGACGGACACTGAGAAAGATAGGGGCTTATTGTGTTGCCTCCCAACGTATTCACCTTTAGGTGATGTCAACAATAATAGCCTATGCCAACTTACATCCAATTGGATATATATATATCATGATCTTTCAAACACGAAGACCTTGCCAAAGGATAAAATGAAAAAGGAAAAAGGTGAGGATCACCTTGACTCAAGCATAAAGTAAAAACATAAAGAAAAAGATAGGCCCTTCGCAGAGGGAAGAGAGGTTGTCATGTGCGTTTAGGGTTGATGCATAAAATCTTAGTGCAAAAGAACGTCACTTTATATTGCCCCTTGTATGTGGACCTTTATTATGCAGTCCGTCGCTTTTATTACTTCCACAACAAGTTTGTACAAAGTTTATTTTCTCTGCACTAATAAGTCATACATATTTAGAGAGCAATTTTTATTGCTTGCACCGATGACAACTTACTTGAAGGATCTTACTCAATCCATAGGTAGGTATGGTGGACTCTCATGGCAAAACTGGGTTTAACGATATTTGGAAGCACGAGTAGTATCTCTACTTGGTGCAAGGAATTTGGCTAGCAAGAGGGGGGAAGGCAAGCTCAACATGTTAGGAAGGTCAATGACAATATACTTTAACTGATATGTCAGAAAACATAAACCATTACTTTGTCTTCCTTGTCCAACATCAACTCTTTTAGCATGTCATACTTAATGAGTGCTTCACAATCATAAAAGATGTCCAAGATAATATATTTATATGTGAACCCCTCTTTCCTTATTACTTCCTATTAATTGCAACGATGACCAAGGCTACGTTCATGAACTCTCAACAATTTTTATGCCTCATACTTTCTATGTGTGAAGTTATCACTATCCATAAGATCAATATGAACTCTTTTGTTCTTTCTACTTTCTCAAGATCATAGAAACATAGCAAAGCCCTTGACTCAACACTAATCTTTATTATAGATAGCACACGGACTCGATTACATAAAGAGATCACAATGCAAAACTCAAAACTACTTGATATCAAAACTTCAAACTACTAGATCAAGATACTACTAAAAGGATCAAACTAAATAAAACGGTAAAAGATAGGAGTGTGATGGTGATGCGATACCGGGGCACTTCCCCCAAGCTTGGCAGTTGCCAAGGGGAGTGCCCATACCCATGTGATTATTTCTCCTTCTTCACAGTCGGTGTGATGATCTTCTTGGCGATGATGCCCTTCAGGATACAATTCTCCTCCTCGAGCTTATCGACTTGTTGTTTGAGGTCCATAATTTCTTTACGGAGCTTGCCCGTAACGGCCAAGGCTCCTTTTACCCAAGGATGCTGCATAGATACTGGAGAACAAGTGAAACTCCTTTTCATATTTTCATAACAAAGAAATCTAGAGTTGGAAGGGGTGACCGAAGCAGGGACGGCCAGGCTAGGTAGTTCCCCCATAGTAAATTTTGCTCGGAGACGAGAGGTAACTTCTTGATCTTCCTCCATGGTATCTATCCTTTTCAAATCAGCCTCCATCTCATCCTCCGTTGATGGTCCAAAGTGATAGGCATCGCTATTTTCTCCTGGACCTGGCGTTGGGTGAGACACCCGACTCTCCCCAACTGACTCCTGAGAAGACATCTTGCTTTATTCTGCAACAGGAACAACTCGAAATGAAAATAGAGGATACTTGTGTGATACATTGGTCAAAACCTTCGGGAGTATATATAATGATTTTTTACCGACCAAAATGCGTAACATACAAGAAAACAGAGTCCGGGAGGCACACGAGGTGCCCACGAGACAGGGGACGTGCCCTACAGGGGGGGCGCGGCCTCCTCTCTCGTGGGAGCCTCGTGTCCCTTTCGGACTACTTATTTCTTCCTAAAATTCTTAAATAATCCAAAACTGATAAAAATTGCCATTAGAGTTGTTTTGGAGTCGGTTTACTTACCGTACCACGTACCTATGCCTTTTCGGAGTCTGGAACGTTCTGGAAAGTGTCTCTTATGTATTCCTCGGCGGTTATAGTTTCAATAATATTGGTTTCAACATTGATAGGATTACCTGAAATATAATGTTTAATTCTTTGATCGTTTACCACCCTCGGACCTGTGCCTTCGAAGTTGTTGATTTTTATAGCACCAGAACGATAGACCTCCTCGATAACGTAGGGACCTTCCCATTTTGAGAGAAGCTTTCCTGCAAAAAAATCTTAAACGAGGGTTGAATAATAACACATAATCTCCTATGTTAAACTCACGCTTTTGTATCCTCTTATCATGCCAGCGTTTGACTTTTTCTTTGAAAAGCTTGGCATTCTCATATGCTTGGGTTCTCCATTCATCAAGTGAGCTAATATCAAACAACCTCTTCTCACCGGCAAGTTTGAAATCATAATTGAGCTCCTTAATAGCCCAATATGCTTTATGTTCAAGTTCAAGAGGTAAATGACATGCTTTTCCATAAACCATCTTATATGGAGACATACCCATAGGATTTTTGTATGCAGTTCTATAGGCCCATAATGCATCATCAAGTTTTTTGGACCAATTCTTTCTAGATCTATTCACAGTCTTTTGCAAAATTAATTTGAGCTCTCTATTGCTCAACTCTACTTGACCACTAGACTACGGGTGATAAGGAGATGCGATTCTATGATTGACATCATACTTAGCAAGCATCTTACGGAAAGCACCATGAATAAAGTGTGAACCACCATCAGTCATAAGATATCTAGGGACTCCAAACCTCGGAAAAATAACTTCTTTAAGCATTTTAATAGAAGTGTTATGATCAGCACTACTAGTTGGAATAGCTTCTACCCACTTAGTAACGTAATCAACAGCAACTAAAATATGTGTATAACCATTGGAGGCAGGAAAAGGTCACATATAATCAAAGCCCCAAACATCAAACGGTTCAATAACAAGAGAATAATTCATAGGCATTTCTTGACGTCTACTAATGTTACCTATTCTTTGACATTCATCACAAGATAAAACAAACTTACAAGCATCTTTGAAGAGAGTAGGCCAATAAAAACCAGATTGTAGTACCATGTGTGCAATTCTATCTCCAGCATGGTGCCCTCCATAGGATTCAGAGTGACACTTGCGTAGGATCTGTTCCTGTTCATGCTCAAGCACACAACTTCTAATAACACCATCTACTCCTTCTTTATAAAGGTGTGAATCATCCCAGAAGTAATGTCTTAAATCATAAAAGAACTTTTTCTTTTGTTGGTATGTGAAACTAGGCGGTATATATTTAGCAACAATGTAATTAGCATAATCAGCATACTAGGGAGCAGTACAAGAAGCATTGACGACCACTAATTGTTCATCAGGAAAGCTATCATTAATAGGCAGTGGGTCATCAAGAACATTCTCTAGCCTAGACAAGTTGTCTGCAATGGGGTTCTCAGCTCCCTTTCTATCAATAATATGCAAGTCAAATTCTTGGGGCAAGAGAACCCATCTAATGAGTCTAGGCTTAGCATCTTTCTTTTCCATAAGATATTTAATAGCAGCATGATCAGTGTGAATAGTAACTTTGGAATCAACAATATAAGGTCTAAACTTATCACATGCAAACACAACTGCTAAGAACTCTTTTTCAGTAGTAGCATAATTTCTCTGGGCAGTATCAAGAGTCTTACTAGCATACTGGATAACATTCAATTTCTTATCGACTCTTTGCCCTAAAAAAGCACCTACAACATAATCACTAGCATCGCACATAATTTCAAAAGGTAAATTCCAATCAGGTGGCTGAACAATAGGTGCAGTGGTCAAAGCTTTCTTAAGTGTTTCAAATGCTTCTACACAATCATCGTCAAAGACAAAAGGAATATCTTTTTGCAATAAATTAGTCAGAGGCCTAGAAATTTTAATGAACCAACTATAAAAACCGGCATGACCAAGGAAACTTCTTATACCTTTTATGTCCTTAGGACATGGCATCTTTTCAATAGCATCAACTTTGGCTTTATCAACTTCAATACCTCTCTCGGAGATCTTGTGCCCCAAGACAATGCCTTCATTAACCATAAAGTGACACTTTTCCCAATTCAGGATGAGACTAGTGTCTTTGCATCTCTGCAAAACTCGATCAACGTTGCTCAAACAATCATCAAAAGAGGATCCATAGACGGAGAAGTCATCCATGAATACCTCACAGATATTTTCACAAAAAACAGAGAATATAGCCATCATGCATCTTTGAAAGGTCGCAGGTGCATTACATAAACCAAAAGGCATACATCTATAAGCAAAAGTACCAAAAGGGCAAGTAAAAGTAGTTTTAGATTGATCCTTCGCTGACACAGGTATTTGAGAGAAGCCAGAATAACCATCTAGAAAGCAAAAATGTGTGTGTTTGGATAGCCTTTCTAGCATTTGATCAATAAAAGGTAAAGGGTAATGATCTTTCTTAGTAGCTTTATTTAACTTACGAAAATCAATTACCATCCTATAACCTGTAATAATGCTTTGCGGGATCAATTCATCTTTATCATTAGGAACAACGGTAATACCTCCCTTTTTAGGGACACAATGGACAGGGCTTACCCATTCACTATCAGCAACGGGATAAATAATACCTGCCTCAAGGAGCTTTAGAATCTCCTTTCTTACCACTTCCTTCATTTTGGGATTTAATTGTCTTTGAGGATCTCTAACTGGTTTGGCATCTTTCTCCACTGAAATTTTGTGTTGACATAATGTGGGTCTAATGCCCTTAAGATCATCCAGAGTATATCCAATAGCAGCTCGGTGTTTCTTCAGAGTTTTCAATAATCTTTCTTCTTCTTTCTCTGAAAGGTTGGCACTAATAATAACAGGATATATTTCTTTTTCATCAAGATACGCATACTTAAGATTATCAGGTAATGGTTTCAGTTCAAACACGGGATCACCCTTGGGTGGAGGGGGATCCCCAAGAATTTCAACGGGAAGGTTATGTTTCAGCATAAGTTCCTATTTTAGGAACACTTCATCTATTTCTTCCCTTTCCTTCATAAACATATCATTTTCATGGTCTAGCAAATATTGTTCTAACGGATGAGTTGGAGGAACAGCAATGGAAGCAAGACCAATAATTTCATCCTTACTAGGTGGTTCCCTTTCACGAGGTTGTCTACTAAACTTGGCAAAATTAAACTCATGAGACATACCATCTATGCCAACAGTGACAATATTCCTTTCACAATTAATCTTAGCACTAGCCGTATTCAAGAAGGGTCTACAAAAATAATGGGACAAAAATCATCTTGTGGGGAAGCAAGAACAAGAAATCAGCAGGGTATTTAACCTTCCCGCACAAAACTTCAACATCTCTAACAATCCCAATAGGTTTAATGGTATCCCTATTAGCAAGCTTAATAGTAACATCAATGGCTTCTAATTCAACAGGTGCAATATCGTGCATAATTTCTTTATAAAGATCATAAGGTATCGCACTAGCACTAGCACCCATATCACATAAGCCATGATAACAATGATCCCCTATTTTAACAGAAATAACAAGCATGCCTACAACAGGTCTACGTGTCTTAGTATCAGGTCTAGCAATATTAGCAGTCTCACCCAAGAAAGAAATAACATGCCCATCTAAATCCTCATCCAAGAGATCTTTGACCATAGCAATACTAGGTTCAACATTAATTTGCTCAGGAGGTGTATATGTCCTAGTATTACTCTTACGAACAACAGTCGAGGCTTTAGCATGATCTTTTATCCTAACAGGAAAAGGAGGTTTTTCAACATAAGCAGTAGGAACAATAGGATCACTATATGTAATAGTCTTTTCTTCGACTGTAATAGGTGCAACTACTTTCACTTCAACAGGAGGATTATATTTAAACCACTTCTCTTTAGGGAGATCAACGTGAGTAGCAAAAGATTCACAAAAAGTCGCTACTATCTCAGAGTCAAGTCCATACTTAGAGCTAAATCCACGGAAAGCATCGATATCCATAAAAGATTTAACACAATCGAACTTAGGTGTCATACCTGACTCCTTACCATCGTCGGAACCCCAATCTTCAGAGTTGCATTTAATTCTTTCCAATAAGTCCCATTTGAAATCAATAGTCTTCAGCATATAAGAACCAACACAGGAAGTATCGAGCAGGTTGCGATTATCGAGAGAAAGCCGAGCATAAAAATTCTGAATAATCATTTCCCGAGAAAGCTCATGATTGGGGCATCAATACAACATTGACTTAATCCTCCCCCAAGCTTGAGCGATGCTTTCTCCTTCGCGAGGCCAGAAATTATATATGTAATTATGATCACGATGAACAAGATGCATAGGATAGAACTTCTGGTGAAATTCCAACTTCAATCGCTTATAATTCCAAGATCTCGTATCATCACATAGCCTATACCATGTCATTGCATCTCCCTTCAAAGATAAAGGGAAGACCTTCCTTTTAACAACATCATCGGGAATACCTGCAAGCTTAAATAATCCACAAACTTCATCCACAAAGATAAGGTGTAAATTGGGATGTAATGTTCCGTCTCCTGCAAAAGGATTAACTAGCAGTTTTTCTATCATACCCGAAGGAATCTCAAAGTGAATATTTTCGTAAAGTTTAGTAGGTTGAGGAGCATCTCTTTGCTCTTCTAGTTGGGGTGAAGATACCCCAAACAAGCCCCTCAAATGATTAGTTTCCATAGTGACAAGTAACAGAAAATTTCAGCACACTATATAAATGTTTCCTTACCAAAAGTTCCACTCACCAAAAGCGCTACACTCCCCGGCAACGGCGCCAGAAAAGAGTCTTGATGACCCACAAGTGTAGGGGATCTATCGTAGTCCTTTCGATAAGAAAGAGTGTCGAACCCAACAAGGAGCAGAAGGAAATGATAAGCGGTTTTCAGTAAGGTTTTCTCTGCAAGCACTGAAATTGTAGGTAATAGATAGTTTTGTGATAAGATAAATAGTAACGAGCAAAAAGTAAATAAAGTAAATAAGGTGCAGCAAGGTGGCCCAATCCTTTATGTAGCAAAGGATAAGCCTGGACAAATTCTAATAATGAAGAAGGAGCTCCCTAGGACACATTGGGAATTATCGTCAAGCTAGTTTTCATCATGCTCATAAGATTCGCGTTCGGTACTTTGATAATTTGATATGTGGGTGGACCGGCACTTGGGTACTGCCCTAACTTGGACAAGCATCCCACTTATAATTAACCCCTATTGCAAGCATCCACAACTACAAAAAGGAGTATTAAGGTAAACCTAACCACAGCATTAAACGTATGGATCCATATCAACCCCTAACGAAGCAACGCATAAACTAGAGTTTAAGCTTCTGTCACTCTAGCAGCCCATCATCTACTTATTACTTCCCCATGCCTTCCTCTAGGCCCAAATAATGGTGAAGTGTCATGTAGTCGACGTTCACATAACACCACTAGAGGAAAAGACAACATACATCTCATCAAAATATCGAACGAATACCAAATTCACATGACTACTAATAGCAAGACTTCACCCATGTCCTCAGGAACAAACGTAACTACTCACAAAGCATATTCATGTTCATAATCAGAGGGATAATAATATGCATAAAGGATCTGTACATATGATCTTCCACCAAGTAAACCAATTAGCATCAACTACAAGGAGTAATCAACACTACTAGCAACCCACAGGTACCAATTTGTGGTTTTGATACAAGATTGGATACAAGAGATGAACTAGGGTTTTGAGATGAGATGGTGCTGGTGAAGATGTTGATGGAGATTGGGCCCCTCCCGATGAGAGGATTGTTGGTGATGATTTCCCCCTCCCGGAGGGAAGTGTCCCCGGCAGAACAACTCTACCAGAGCCCTAGATTGATTCCGCCAAGGTTCCGCCTCGTGGCGGCGGAGTTTCATCCCGTAAGCTTGCCCTCAATTTTTTCTAGGGTAAAAGTGATGATATAGCAGAAGATGGACGTCGGAGGCCCACCAGGGGGCCCAGGAGATAGGGGGTCGCGCCCTATAGGGGGGGCGCGCCCCCTGTCACCTGGACAGGGTGTGGGCCCCCTGGCCTATTTCTTTCGCTCATAAATTCTTATTAAATCCAGAAAGTTGTTTCGTGGAGTTTCAGGACTTTTGGAGTTGTGCGGAATAGGTTTCCAACGTTTTCTCCTTTTCCAGCCAGAATTCCAGCTGCCGGCATTCTCCCTCTTCATGGTAAACCTTGTAAAATAAGAGAGAATAGCCATAAGTATTGAGATATAATGTGTAATAACAGCCCATAATGCAATAAATATTGATATAAAAGCATGATGCAAAATGGACGTATCACCGTACTCTTTAGGGAGTTCAGCCTCTGTCCATTCGGCGATGAAGTCAGCCAGTACTTGGGATTTAATGGCTCGACGTGGTTTATATTTTATGTCAAATGGAAGGAGCTCAATGGCCCATTTGGAAATCCGGCCCGTAGCATCGCGGTTATTTGTTATGTCGTTGAGTGGTACTTTGGAAGCCACCGTGATCGAACACTCATGAAAGTAGTGTCGTAGCTTCCGGGGTGCCATGAAAACCGCGTATGCTATCTTTTGGTAATGAGGGTACCGCGATTTGCATGGTGTGAGGACAGTGGGCACGTAGTATACTGGCTTCTGAAGCAGAAATTTGTGCACATCCTGTTCTCGCTCGACGACGAGCACGGCGCTCACCACCTGGTGTGTTGCCGATATGTATAATAACATGGGTTCGCCGATGTTCGGCGCGGCCAGGATTAGGTTGCTTGCCAAAAGGGCCTTTATTTCCTCCAGTCCGGCCGTTGTCGCATCCATCCACTCGAAGTGGATGGTGCGTCGGAAAAGGCGATAGAGTGGTAAGGCTTTCTCTCCCAATCTGGAGATAAAGCAGCTTAAATCTGCCACGCATCCCGCAAGTTTTTATACCTGTTTAAGGTCTGTTGGTGTAGCCAATTGTGACAAGGCTCGGATTTTGGCTGGATTTGCCTCAATTCCTCAATTGGAAACGATGAAGCCCAGCAATTTTCCAGCGGGGACGCCGAGAACACATTTTTCCGGATTGAGCTTCATGTCATATGCACGGAGATTGTCGAATGTGAGACGTAAATCGTATATTAGCGACTCGACATGCCTAGTTTTGATGACGATGTCGTCCACATATGCTTCAACTGTCTTGCCGATCTGTTTCTCCAAGCATGTTTGAATCATGCGTTGGTAGTTTGCCCCGGCATTTTTGAGCCCGAAGGACATGGTGTTGAAGCAGAATGGCCCATATGGGGTAATGAATGCTATTGTGGCTTGATCGGACTCCTTCATATTGATTTGATGGTATCCTGAATATGCGTCGAGGAAGCATAGTGAGTCGTGTCCTACAGTAGCATCAATGATCTGGTCGATGCGGGGGAGGGGTAAGGGATCCTTAGGGCAGGCTTTATTGAGGTCTTTGAAATCGACGCACAGGCGCCAGGATTTATCCTTCTTGGCTATCTCCTCCCCCATAGATTAATGTTTAGGTTCATAAAAGCACCGCAGTGTTTGCTTGACAGGTTTATATCCCTTCAATATATTGAGGCTGTGTTCCGCCAACTTGCGTGGGATTCCTGGCATATCAGAAGGGTGCCAGGCGAATATATCCCGGTTCTCACGCAGGAACTCTCGTAGCGCGGTGTCAACCGTTGGGTCTAGTTGTGCTCCAATAGATGATGTCTTCTTATGGTCCGTTGGATGGACTTGGAATTTGGCTATTTCTTCTGCCGGTTTGAAGGAGGTGGATTTGGGTTGTTTGTCTAGGATCACATCGTCCCTGTCCACCGTGGAGTGTAGTGCGGATAATTCTTTGGCCGCGAGGGCTTTAGACAATGCCTCGAGGGCCAGGGATGCGGTTTTATTTTCGGTGCGGAGTGCTATGTCCGGATCACTGGCGAGAGTGATTATGTCGTTGGGCCCGGGCATCTTAAGCTTCATGTACCCGTAATGAGGTATAGCTTGGAAGCGTGTAAATGCATCTCGCCCCAAGAGGGCGTGATATCCGCTGTTGAAAGGGGCCACTTGGAAGGTTATCTCTTCGGATCGATAATTCCCCGGCGTACCGAATACCACGTCAAGTGTGATTTTTCCCGCACACCGCGCCTCCCGACCGGGAATGATTCCTCAGAAGGTCGTGCTGCTTTGCTTGATGCGGCTCCTGTCTATTTCCATTTTATGGAGTGTATCCTCATAGATGAGGTTTAGTCCGCTGCCGCCATCCATGAGAACCTTGGTGAGCTGAAAGCCATCCACGATTGGACTGAGGACCAAGGCGGCTGGTGCTCGGACTGTCCTGTATTTTGGTTCGTCACCGGCGTTAAAAGTTATAGCCGTGTCGTTCCAAGGGTTTATTGCTGCGATTTGGCAGACTTCGGCGAGTTCGCGGAGTGCCCTTTTGCGCCTATTGTTTGAATCAAATGTCTCGAAGACCGTCAATACTTTGAGGTTGTCGTCTTCTGGGGGTGTTGTTCTGGGGTATTCTTGGTGAGGATATCCTCGCCGCTCATGGCCACTTGCCGGAGTATCCAACATGCTCTAAGGCTATGGGTTGGTCTGTTATCCGATGTTGTGTGTATTTTGCATGGCCCATCGAGCCATCCTTCCAGAACGGTTCCGCGCCCTGTGATGGGCTTATATTTCTTTACTATTGGGCCGTGTGTGCCACGAGGTGCGCCCTTTTTGCCTGAACGAGGGCTTAAGTGGGGACCGATGATTCCCAACAGGCCGCCTGAGTTTTCCAGGTGCTTTCCATTGCGTTGTACTTCTGTATGATAGTTGCCAACTCAGCGAAGTTTAATATGCGACGACGATTGATGGCGTTAAGGATTCCTTCGTCCGTGCAATTGTTGCGGAACGCTGAGATTGCATCTTTGTCGCAACAATCTTTAATCTTGTCTTTGACAAGTAGGAATCTGGCCCAAAAGTGATGGACCATTTCCTGAGACTATTGTTGTACGCTCATGAGAGCGCTTATGTTTGGGTGGGTGGGTGGATTTAAATCCGAACCCTGACCCAACTTTGGATCCGGAGTCTGAAGATCTTCCGGACTTAACAGTTCGGGCTCCGGGATATCAACTGATTTTTCAGGCTTGTCGTCCGATTCTATGTTCGGAGGACAAGGCGCGTCTTTTTGCCGGTGGGTGTCCGGCTCTTTGAGATCGGAGATTCGAACATAGTTCGTCCTCAATAAAGAGGAAGAGTTGTCTTGCTCCTCGACTACCGCTATCTAGTGGGTGATTGGCGGAGTTTTAATTTCTCTCTGGTCGGGTTTAAGCCCAATCCGATCGTAGTCTGTAGCGACTCCCAAGGCGGCGATTCGATCTAGGAGTTCTCTTAAAGATGATAACTCCGACAGTATTCAGAATCAACGCGGAGGCGATTTCCGATGACTCGAGAGGTCATCATTGGCTTAAGGGACAAACAGGCGTTCATGAGGAAGCCGCCCAGCCGGAGGGTTTGGCTTGGGGCCAGGGCTCCTCTGGAGGTGATATTTTCCTTGACCACAAGGCGAGCCATCAACCCTTTTGACGACGACACAGTGTAACTCTCAATGAAAGCACCAATGTCGGTGTCAAAACCGGCGGATCTCGGGTAGGGGGTCCCGAACTGTGCGTCTAGGATCGATGGTAACAGGAGACGGGGGACACAATGTTTACCAGGTTCGGGCCCTCTCTATGGAGGTAATACCCTACTTCCTGCTTGATTGATCTTGATGAATATGAGTATTACAAGAGTTGATCTACCACGAGATCATAATGGTTAAAACCCTAGAAGTCTAGCATGTATGACTATGGTTATGAGTATTGGTCTCTACAGACCTAGCCTCCCGGTTTATATAGACACTGGAGGGATCTAGGCTTACATAAGGTCGGTTACAGAGAAAGGAATCTTCATGTTTTGATCGCCAAGCTTGCCTTCCACGCCAAGGTGAGTCCCATCCGGACACGGGTAGAGTCTTCGGTCTTCGTATCTTCACAGCCCATCAGTCCGGCCCATGGCTAACAGGCCGGACGCCTGAGGACCCCTTAGTCCAGGACTCCCTCAACGAGCGATATGCCCCGGCTTGTTGTCCAATAAAGTTGTTGCCTTATACCGAAAAGGCTCTCTCCCCGCTTTATATATAAAGCAACGATCATCAATCACCCGGTACAAATGCACGCCACCACAACACAAGCACGCACCTAAGGCAGGATACATAGGCGCTGAGCGTAGCAACACCACCCCTAGCACTACCACTTTGAAGAGATGAAACTGCACATGACGAACCATGGGCTCCAAGACGGCACCTTCAGGAAGGGCACGACACCGGAGCGCCGCCACCATCCGATCCGAGGATCAAAGTTTCCCCTGGAGCCGCATGACGGGCGATGAGAGCCGCGACGACGCCTTTAAGAAGGGAACGAGTTTTGCCGCCGCTGGTCCGTCCGAAGATAGAACAGGTTCTCACCCCGGCCAACACTCACCGCCATCGAACGCCACACCCCGGCTACCACACAGCCCACACGGCCATGGCCACCAAGCAGCACCAAGTCACGGGCTCTGCCCAAGAGCACCGTGCTCCACCACAAGGGCCGCCGCCCCAGCATTCAAGATCTTGACACCGCCTCACCCGGGACCCGCCGCTACCCCAACCAAAGAGACGAGCGGAAAGGTCCCACCTTTCACACCCCTGGACAACCCCCAGCGCCGAGACCCAATAGGCCAGCCAAAACTGGCTTCCATCAACCCGTCCTGTAGCCCCGAGTGGGAGACGAGCTCGGTCCTGCAACAACGTGAGAGAGACGACCTCGGTCCTGCTGCACCGTGCGTGAGACGAGCTCGGTCCTGCAGCACCGGGCACGAAACGAGCAAACGACCGTAGCTGGGAGAGGGCCAGCCATTTGATGGAAGTACTGGCCGAACGATGAGGAGATGGGGCGAAGGTCGAAACGGTCCGAACGCGGACCGGCCGACCCCAAAGAAGTCGGGCGCCGCCGCAGGCAAAACCGCCAAGCCACCATGAAGCCGCCATGACATCGGGAGGCCACCACCATGCGCTGGACCTTCCTGCGCCGCCGCCCACGGCCGGAGCAACGGCCACGCCCGGCCGCAGCCCGGCCCGCGTTGCCCGGCGAGCTCCAAGCGTCGTAGCCGGCCGACCCCCATCTCCAGATCCGGCCGGATCTAGTAGGGAGCCCGACCGTGCGTCACCTCCCGGGACGGGGAGCGCTGCAACCGCCTTGCCGCGCGCGGGACACAGGACGCTGGCACGCCGCCACCAGCCGGCCACCCTGCCGCCCCGCGAGACCGCCGCCGCGTTGCTGAGCCCCACGGCCGCCCAGCAACGCCACTCGAGGAAGCCGCCCTGCGTTGGCGCCCCACAAGCATTTTTCGCCTTATCGCTCGAAGAAATAAAAAGATCACCGGTTCCCTCCATTACGTCATCTATTTCACGCGGTCCTATCCCGAGTCCAGCGCTCTGCAGATCATGAAGTATTTCCATGGTGATGATTTTGTGTTGCAAGCTTACAACGACATGCTTATAAAAATTTTCAATCAAATCCCTCAAAACATAAAACATTTTTAATCAAAATAAAGGGGCTGCTACATGTGGACAACTTCATGTAATAAGATCATCATTAGACAAACGGGCTTATGCTCTGCTCTGCTTTTCATTAGCATAGGCAGAAACAAACTCACGCCCTACACGAATACTCCCAAATGCTATAAATAGCAAGATCACTCACAAGAACATAGCAACTTCCAGCACAGGATACAAAACACACGCCCAACAAATGAAAGCAAGCAGAGCTTTAACTTTACCACGGGATTATCAATACTTGCGATTTAACCACCAGATCACGGATGCCTATGGACGGGACGAAGACAATGAGATGCTTTGATCTTAACCGTAGAAGCTATAACCATCCCACATCAATGTAAAACTCATCCGCTTGTGGGACGAAATAACAATAGCCTTACTAACTTTGTTATCTTCTAATATCTCATTGTTGATTTGCTTCAGTATGCTGCTTTTGGGAAGCTCTGAGACCCAACGCGTCTTCTTGTTGGATGCCATGCCAGACATGGTATTAAATACTGATGGAACTACTGGTCTCAGCTCACATGCATGATGCATGTCTTGGAGATGTTAGCATAATCTCATGAAGGCCATAAAAACAATAAAGATCATTCTTCTAAGGTAATCATGACAATGAGCTCAACTGCTCGAGGGTTGTTCGTCGTACAACATCATGGAAAAACCTAGTGATTCAGATTTTGTTTCAGTACTACTCCCTCCGTTCCTAAATATAAGTCTTTGTAGAGATTCTACTATGGACCACATACGGTTGTATATAGATGCATTTTAGAATGTAGATTCACTCATTTTGCTCCGTATGTGGTTCATAATGAAATCTCCCCAAAGACTTATATTTAGGAACGGAGGGAGTACTTAACAAAATTCAGCTAGAATGTAAAAAGTATGACCTAAGAAACTTCAGAAGATTATTTATACCAGGATAGAAATTTCAAAACTTTAAAAGTGGTAAATAATCTGAAGATTGTTAAGATTGAGCACCAGATAGCAATCAGATGCCGCGTAAATCAATTATCATATAAAAATGACGCAACAAAGTTGGGGAGGGTGGCCACTTGCTATTGTAGAGCGGGAATATGCTCACAGAACTTCAGCATATCAATAGGAAAAATAAAATGAGTTTCATTGAGCTCTCTTCTACAACTCAGAGCTGCGCAATTCTGAATTTTTCCGAGAAGCGGAAAAATCAATGACAAACGGTTGTAGGCTGGAGCAAGTAATGCATGGTCAAGAAGCAACATCCAGTGTGGTCAATGAGTAAAGAAGAATGTGGGATGTTATTTGGAAGGCTAAAATCCCGCAAAAAATTAGAATTTTTGCTTGGAGAGCAGCGACCAGCAGTTTGGCGGTTCAGGTAAATAGAGTAACTCATCACCAAACAGTCTTGGGTTTGTGCACTATATGTGGTGTTCAGGATGAAAGTATTTTCCATGCCCTTGTGACCTGCCCTAAAGCGTGAGCTTTGTCTATCGCCTTGAGGGAAGTATGGAATATTTCAGGAGAGGAGTTGTTCAGATTTACGGGGCCGGACTGGCTCCTCATCCTGCTAGACCAATTGGGTCTCCTTTTTGTGGATATGAAAAAGGAAGCAATCAGCGCCTCTAAGTTTATGAAGGATCTCAAGATTGTAAAGATTAATAGCTAGGCTAACATGGTGGCGCATGAGATAGCAAAATTTAGTTTTAATAGCAGGTCTGATGGTGTGCTTTGTAATAGTGTTCCGCCCTGCGTGGCTAGCTATGTAATGAACGATTGTAAGAATCTTGTTAATTGATCAATATATGGGTGGGGTTTTCAAAAAAAGCAACATCCGTGGATCTTTGACCATGTCATTGATGTGGCGCAGAAACAGAACAGTTTCTCTGCCACCTATCAGCCCTAAGCTACATCAAAGGATCTTGCAAGAATGTTGACATCTACAGCCATAGGGTGTTGAACGTTGGAATGCCATAGGGCGTTGAACGTTGGAATGCATTTCAAGAATCGTTGACTGCATTATACGCATATTGCGTTTGAAGGTCTAATATAGAAATTTTAACAAATAGAATCGGTGCAAACACCAGTTGTTGTTGCGGTTCTCCGGTTGCCGAAGTTATCGTTTGTGATTTTGGACATACAGACAATGTGAATCCAGTGGGGCATGCCATAGGTTCGCTAACCAATCTGCAAGCATTCGGTTTCATGATCACCCATGACACCATGTGCCAAGAGATAACCATGCCAAATCAGTAGACAACTACTCCACTTGCAGACCTAGATAACATCATTAATGAACTTATAATACTTCATTGGAAGTTTGCTTCTAAAATGCAACTTGTGTGCCACTCTGGCAACCATGGCAAAGCCATTGTATCATATAAGCATCGTTGTCGGACTCGTCTCACATGCATGATGCATGGGTAAGCGTAGGCTCCCTCAAAAAATAAAAACGGGGGAAAGAGGGGGCAGCTCATGGTACATAATATGAAGAGTTTTAGAGTGTTCATGAAGAGTTTCAAAGGTACAACGTGGATCAGTATATGGTCATTACTCACTCATGTGGACTCCAGGGGGCTTTTGGTTACTGGGTGCAACCGTTGGGAGACGGTAGCACGGGCTATCTTCAGCCGATTTGGATGGTGTGCTGATAATAGAGTAGGTGTATAGGCACCATAGTCTGATCTGTATCGCCGGATGTGGCATTTTTCTTTTGTTTTATTTCGTTTGGCACTTCGATTATGGGCTCCTAGTGACCCTAATACTTTGTTATTTTATTGTTAATAAGATGGCTGCATGCATCGATTGATGCAGAGACCGGGGGTTTTCCTCCTTTTTCAAAAAAATTAAGAGTTTTAGAGTGTTTGTTGTACAGTCACATGGGAAACTTCAAGGGAAACTTTGGGTTGTGAGTTGTCACTATAGTGCAAAAAGGAGAACCATGGGAAAACTTCAATGGAAACTTTGATTGTCACTAGAGTATGAAAAGGATGACCTGAGAAACTTCAAAAGGAAGCTCACATAATTCACTAGAATTCTACTTGACTATGAAAGGCAGTAATTACACCATACAATAAAATTTCGAAATTGTAAAGGTGAAATATATAAAATTGTCAAGACTGAGCATTACACTCACACCAGAAGTCGAAAACTACAAGCAAGGTTAGGTTTGATCAGTTGTTAGCAGAACTGCACTTTGCGGAGGACAAGCAAGTTGCTGAACAACTAGCAACAACATTGATCCAGAATTTTACACAACTTTGCCACCTTGGTAACTTATTGACGCACTTACAGGCTAAAGAAGAACAGACCACCAATCTTAGTTGTACCGGTTGCATGGGCGTTGTTAATGAGAAGAGGGGCATATAGATCAACTTCAGGACTAAAGCTTTGATCCTCGGTGAGTGGAAATCCATAGCCCTATGTTGAGTTATGTTCTAGAGAAGCAAGCTTATTGATGTGTGTTTAGTTTTGATCTACAGAAACGACCTAATGAACTTGCTAGGGGGCCAGGTTTACCCCAATGTGTTGATCACCTAATGATGCCTCTCTTGATCAAGGAAGTAAACACCTTCTTCAAATCCTTCATGTGTAGAGCATGATAACACTGACGTACAGAAACTAATTCAGTTTTCTTCTAATATCCCACTGTATTTGATTTCTAGTAAGCAGCTAGGGAGAGACTTTGAGTCGCAATCTAAATTTGTAGTTTGTGCTCATATGCATTCTTGTCTCAGCTTAGACACCAAGGTGTCAAGCCATGCTATTAAGGGCATCTCCAGCCGCGCCCCCAAGAAGGCCTCCCCAGGCGTTTTTTTCGCGCCGGCGCCGAAAAAACGGCCCAGTCGCGCCCCCAGGAGCCCGATTTTCGCCGGCTTGGGCCGAAAACAGCGCCGGCGGACCCAGCCCGAACCCGGCGCGCTGGGGGGCGCTCGGGGGCGCCGGGCGAAGTTTTTTGGCGCGAAGAAACCGCGGGCCCGGCGCGTCAGCGACTAGTTTGTTTCTCGCCCCTTCGTCGTCCTCATCGCCTCGTTTCCCGCGGCGAATCAATGCCAAAGCTGCCGCGCTGCGCGCGCCGGTCAGCCTGCGCCATTGATGCTCACGGGCGGCGCAGTGAAGCCGGACGACGCGTGTCCCCTCGCCCTCGCCTCGCCCGCCACGCGTACGCACGGTGCCACGCGTGTGGGCGGCGCGTCGGCCTATATATGCCGCGCCCCGGCGCACTCGGCCGCTCACTCCAACTCCGCCGTCGTTCCTTCCCTCCGCAGTCGCTCCTTCCTCCCTCTCCTCTCCTCCAATGGCCGAGCGTTTCCCAGGCGACGGCGCGGCGGCGAACGGCTTCGGCCGCCGCCATCTCCATGAAGACGAGGCTCGCCTCCTCTACGAGGCCGAGTACCCGGTCCCGCCGGACATGCGGGTGCCGGGGGCGTGGAGGATCAGCGCCGGCGGCGTGCCGGTGCCCCCGGCACCCTCCGGCGCGCGGAGATCGCCCGCATCAGGTCAAATCTGCCTCCTGCGGCGAGGGATTCGCCGCGGTACGCCCCCGACAGCTCGCTATGGGAGCCCTACTTCCGTCGCCGTCACGCCCAGCAGCTCGAGGCCACCAATGGCGTCGTGCCCTCCGGCAGGCAGAACTCCGCCGGCCGGCGTCGATGGTGGGGTGTGCCAGGGCGCACGCTTGACGCCATCCTCGAGTACATCGAGGGCGGCAACACGCCGCGCCTGGAGTACCCAGCCCCCCTCCTTTTCACGCCGCCGAAGCTCTGACCCCGAGGCGCATGGAGACCGGCGGGTCCTCCTCTTCGTCCGGCGGCTCGCCTCGCCTCCGCCCGTCAGCCGGAGCCCAGACACGCCAGGGCGCGTGCACCGAGCTCCGGCGTTAAGACGGCGCCCGTCAAGCCGGAGCCCGCTGCCGCTTTGTCTCGTCGAGCCTAAGCCGGAGCCCGCCTCGCCGAGCCCAAGAAGGAGCCCGCCTCCCGCGGAGTACGAGGAGATAGCCCGGCGCGGCTTCTCCGACGAGGACGCCATGCGGTGGGCGCGGGAGGACTACCTCCGCGAGGAGACGGTCCGGCAGTGCCGGGCCTCGAGGAATCGCCGCCCATAGCGCGGGCACGAGGACGAGCACGGCATCGTGATCCTCGACAGCGACGACGACGACGACGTCGCCGGTTCTTCCAACCCGCCGCGCCAACCGGGGGAGGGGTGCAGCAGGGACGGCGGAGGCGGGGGCGGCAGCGGCGACGACGACAACGACGACGACGACGACGACGACGGCGGCGGCGACTACACGCGTTTCTGCAGCCTCCTCGGCATGTAGACGTGCGGACGGCGAGGCGGGCGGCGAGGAAGACGGCGGGATTAGCCCGCCGGTTTTTTTTTTGTAAAATATGTTTCTGTTTGAACGAACTCGCCGAAGTTTGTTATGTTTACGTCGTGTTTGCGCCGTGTTTGTGCCGTTTTCGAATTTTTTAAAATACCGTGGGCGCCGCGACTGGGGGGCATCATGCCCCCAGTGCGCCGTTAGCGCCGGTGCGCCCCCAGGGGGCGATTTTTTGGCCCTCCTGGGGGGCCAACGGCTGGAGATGCCCTAAATACGAGTGGAAATGGTTGGACTCATCTCAAATGCATGATGCGTGCTTAGGACATGAGCATAAACTCTTCAACACGAAAGAAAATAAAGAAAATCATTCATGATACAGAATCATGGGAAAGTTTAAGAAAAGCGACAATGCATGTATACAATGGACACCTAACATGAGAGAACACTGTTTCTTAACCCTGCATATGTTAAATATGTGATGAGAGTTAATGAGAAGAGAGCATGCATGAAACTGGGAGAGTGACAGTGTCTCTAAGATGTTTTACATTTAGAAACAGAAATAGTACCCTTTGCCTATGCATATGATCCACCAAAGAGATAAATGGCATGACAGACTCAGAGAGTGATGCACTAGCTTGTGAGTACGTATGGTACACAGACAACGTCAATTAGGTCGGGTGCACACGCCCTAACATGCATGATCGCCCGGTGCACATGCTAGCTGCATGATCTACTAACCGACCATGCATGAATGGCCCTAAACTATGAATGAATTTGCCGGGTGGAAACAGAGAGGGTTAGGGTTTCTATTGACAAAGCAAAGGGTTGGTTTGTTACAATCACCCTCAAGTTTGATTATTGTTCACCAGAACTGCCGTTTACAGATTGCAAAAGGTTCTAGGAAGGAACATGGGATTGTATTTTTTAAAGAGAAAACAGTTTCATTTTGCAAGGACGAGCAAATTATCATACAATGTAGAACCAATCTGGATGTGTGATTCAAGGAAAATGTTTCGTCTCAGTAACTCAGTAATGTGATTGTTAATATGTCTAGATGATCCAAGATTGCAAACACTTCTATTTGACTTTTTCTACTGAATTTCATGGGCACTGATCCGGGAATACCCTGATTTTGTGTCACAAATTTTCAACGACATGCTTACAAACCTTTTCGATCCACATCAACTGTTGCATGTCAACTGCCAGCAAAAGATCATATGTGTAATTCAGATTTCTTTTAGAGAAAAGGTCTAATATTATATTAACGATACACTCACAACCAACAACACCACACAAATACAACACACTGCCACACATTAATGTAAACTAACGCCCACACAAAGAAACAACGAAAGATACGAGATGCTGAAAAGCACTTAACTCCAAACACACTAAGCACCAGCTTGAGCATCGATGCCCTTGTCGAACCCAAGATCAAAGGAAATTGTCAAGAAAGCAGCCCGTCGCCAGAGGAAAACCATGCTTCGTCAGCTTCCAAAAGGCCACAGTATAAGATGCCAATGGATCAGACATGGATTTGAGTAGAAATCACGAACAAAATCAGGGGGAAATGTATGGATCAGGAAGAACACACAGGAATTTGAGTATATAGTGTATGTATAAGTATATATTCATATAAAGTCAATAATTGGAAGAATAGTTGATCGATACAAATCCATCCAGTTAGCGCCCCTTGTATAGTTCGAGGGGTTACAGATAGTGACTTGAAAACAGAAGTAATAATAAGGGTCTAAATGCATAAACGTTGACAGCCATGGGGTTCCTTCTCCAACAGCAATGCTGCTCCTCTATCTAGTACACCGTCGTGACGCCATCCGTCTCCGCCTCCGGAGAAGGCCCCCTCCGCTATGACAGCACACCCTTGGCGAGCAGAGGTGCTCACCTGAGTATGCATGGATAGTTCACTTATGTACGGAACAAGACTAGGGCTTTGTTTGATCTTAGCTGTAAAACCTATAACCATCCGAAATCAATACAAAACTCATCTGCCTGTGGAGCAAGAGAACACTAGCCTTACTGACTCAGTTATCTTCTAATATCTCATTGATAATTTGCTTCTAATATGCAAGTTGTGCGAGACTCTGAGCCCTAACATGTGTTCTTATCTCGGCTGGATGCCATGCCAAGACATGGTATTAAATACGCAGGGAACTACTGGAACTCGTCTCACATGCATGATGCATGCCTTGGAGATGTGAGCTTGAGGGTCGTTCGTCCTAGGTAGTCCTAGGTAATCATGAGAAAGAGCTTGAGGGTCGTTCGTCATACAAAATCATGGAAAAAACGAGTGATTCAGATTTTTCAATGGTAACTTTGTATCAGTACCACTTAACAAAATTCAGCTATAATGCAAAAAGTATGACCTAAGAGCAACTCCAATGCGGCGACGCATTTCATTCGCGCGCATCCGTTTGGATCGGCTCAGACAGAAAAGTTGGCCCAAAGCACCGACCCAAACGGACGCGCGTCCGCTTTTCGTCCACCAGCGGACCCATTCCCGGCCCATGCGTCGGCGTAGACACGAAACGGACGTGCGCGGCGCCCGCCGCCTCCTCCTCCTGGCCCGCTGGTCGGTGGCACATGGCCATCCTCTCCCACCCCAAGATTGTCACGACCGGTTTTCCTGGTATAAATTTCCAGAAAAGACCGTCGTGCTCATCAGCCCCAGGATTACTGTTAGCTGATGAGGCTCCAACTTGATACAGAAATTCCAAGCAAAATACAAAATATGAAGTACAAGACCATTCTGGCCTGTGAGTACAACGAATGGTTTCTAGTGGTTGAGGGCGGAAGCGGTGTGAGGATCATCAGGGTCTATGGGACTCCATTTCCCAACAGGAACAGCTGACCAGGTTAACTCCTATCTCTGCGAGGCTGCTATCTCTTTTGCTTAGGTTCCGGGGCTGTCAACGCGTTGCTCCTCTCCGTGCAGGAAAATCTGGCCAAGACAATAGCCAGGGACAAGCCAGTGAGTACTTTGAATGTACTCGCAAACATGATGAACACAGGTATAACATAACAATGGTGTGCTGAAAATATTTTATGCTCATGACGTCAGTCACAAAGGATAAATAAAACTCTGATGCGTGCAAGCAAGTTAATTATAAAAATGCAATAACATAGCAGTATTAAAATTTATGAAATATATAACAAGCAATGCCACAGTCGGGCGTCTTAGCGACACCACATAAAGGGCTTTAAAAGAAATGCCACAGTCGGGCGTCTGAGCGACACCACATAAAGGGCTTTAAAATAAATGCCACAGTCGGGCGTCTGAGCGACACCACATAAAGGGCTTTAAAATAAATGCCACAGTCGGGCGTCTGAGCGACACCGCATAAAGGGCTTTAAAATAACAATCATAGCGAATATCCCGGAGGTAGAACCATCCCAGAGATACTCGATAATAACAATAATATCACGGGTTAGTCAACAATAATAATAATCATAATTTTCACAAGTCACAAGTAGTAATTCCATTTCTGGTTTAACAGTTTCACCTCCGAAGACCGACACTAAGACCGACACTTCACCCATCCCAGACTGTAATCCTTAATCATGGACACGGCTATTCGAATAGGTTTAATTTCTGCAGAGGGTGTACTCTTTACCCACGAGTAACGGATTCCTTTAGTCCATCAAGACTAATTTCGTCTACGGTCTTTTAAATGAAAACACGCCTGACTTGCACACACCAGCTTAACTTACCGGTGTCTGGAATCACCCACGACACCTGTTAAGCAAAACTCTAAGTGGGGAGGCTACAACCTCGATTAGCATGGGATCACAAAATTTATACCGCGCGAAAAACTGGGGGAGCTACCCCCTCGGCTACAACCGAAACACCCATGCCCCCTGACCGGATGACTGGCTTTAATCCATGGCCATGGTACCCTCATCCCGGCCCCTCTGTACGGTGTGTGCTAGAAAGGGGTTGACAAATTACTGAACCGTACCCTACCTGTGGCAGGGACAAGTGGTAGCACGAAACAAGTGTGGGGGTTACTGGAACAAGACTCGATCTACGGTCGACTCAGGAGGTCTATAGTTTCCTGCATGACATGTATAACAAATATATTTCAACCAATACAATCAACACTCATTATATCTTACTATGCCATACTGGACATACCCGTCCCGACGGAGACCGGCGAAAAGCTCACGCCTACCCAAGGCAGGGGCTTTCCCGGATTCCTTTTCGGCATGCATGCAAGATACATGAGGATGATTACCATCACAAGTATACTCATTTCCAACAGCATGGAAATCACCAATATGCATCCATGCAAATGATCATATCACATAAAATAACAAGTCCTTCGAAATGAGGTGGTGTTATAAACGTGTCAACGAACACACCAAAAGTATTATGCCGGGGTTCAGAATGCTTGCCTTCAATGTGTGGAAAGGCAGGGTGCACTCCAAAACTTGAAACATTTCTCCTCTCTTCAAAAATCCTATTTTAGCAATATAAAAGAATTAACACACAAAATAAAAACAGCACCAAAAGTTGTTCTGAAATTTTTTTCAAATAAATCTTAAAATAAACTAGGTGAAATTTGAGAGAGGTAGGAAAAAGAATCATTTCATTTGGAGTTGTATTTAAAAAGATATAACCAGTCAAAGTTTTGGTCAAATCTGTTTTTAAATTCAAATAGAAAAAGAAAACGTTTCAGATAGAAATACGCTTCCGGGGCAAAGGAGACGTACTCCCAAAGTTTACGCCTTCACTTAAACACGTGGACGGTGCGGACAGTGGGTCCTAGGTGGCCCACTAGTCAGGTTTGACTAGTCTTCTCCCTCCTCTTCCTCTGTCCCGAGCGGAGGCGGAACTCTGGCGATCGTCGCCGGCGATTGGCGGCTCCTTGAGGGCATCCGAGGCCTGGGATGGATCCGCCACTCCTAGGCGGCCCTCCCGGTGGTCGACTGGCCAGCGGGGACGGAGGGAACCGCCGGTGGCGAGCTCCGCGGCGGAGGGAGCTTCGGTGACATAGTGATTTTGTGGCGGCGATGGCTCCCGAACAAAATTGAGTAGGGGGAATGGTTCACGGGAGGAAGAGGGGGTTCTTGGTGAAGAGAACGGAGAGGGGGAAGCTCTGGTGGCGCCGGAAGGGTTGGGGCAATGGCGGCGGCTGCGGTTGCCGGAGATGGGGAAGAAGGCCTCCCCGGGTCGTTTGGCTGCCAAAGGGGCCCCTAGGGAGATGGCTTGAGGTCGCCTGGGTGCGGAGACGAGCTCGGGCTCCTTATATAGGCGAGGCAAGGCGGTTCCGCGGCGGCCGTGGATAAGTTCTCTGGCAGACCGCCTCTCTGTAGCTAGGGCGACGTGGCGGCGACGTGCACTAGGTGACGAGGCTGCGAATGAGCTCGCACTGTCCCAGGGGCAGGTGGAAGCCGGGGTGGCTTTGGCGGCGCCGGCCTGAGCAGGGCTGTCGGGCGGCCGTGGCGGCTAGCCCTTGGCTTGCCGGGGACGCGGCGAGGCTTTGCTTGGCGCGTTGCGGCGAGGGGGAGCACGTAGCGCGCAAGGGGGCCCGGCGTGCCGGCTGCGGTCGGTCACGGGCTGGGGTGAGTGCGGGGCGTGACGCGGCGATTCGGGTGCCGCTCGTGCAATACGCGCGCTCTGGGCGCGCCCAGAGCATGCACGCCAAGCGTTCGGCGAAATGCCAGAGCATGCTAGGCGGCTACGGTGGAGCTAGGGATTAGCAGGTCTAAGCTAGGGTCCCCTAGGAGATTAGTGGACATGTTGGTTTGCCCAGAGGTGCAAGGTCACAATGCAAAGACAAAATCATGTCAAAACTGGCCATGCACACCAGGTGTTTGACAAAATGCTAATGGCATCTAGCCAACTCTTGGGGTGGCCCAAATCTTCAGATCAAGGTCTCTTTAGAAGCATGAGATGGTGGTAAGGTTAGTTGGCCAAATTTAGAAACTTGTCAGTGCAAAACTTTGAGAAAGCCAGATCTGGTCAGAAAGAAAAGTATATGGTTTCATGGACTAAAACTACTCCAATGGGTTCAATCTCTTGGACTTAGGGGTTTGGTAAGGTGTAGTACAAGCAGGAGAAAGCTCATGGGTAAAGGAGCAAGTTAGAAGATGGTTGCAGTACAAATCGTCATGTTGGACCAGAATAAAGATGAGGTTGTTTCACTCAAAATTCTCAAAGAACATTCCTGGATTTTTCCATATAGTGGAATGATATGATCCTAATGACATCCCATTGTTGGGGAACGTAGTAATTTCAAAAAATTTCCTACGCACATGCAAGATCATGGTGATGTATAGCAACGAGAGGGGAGAGTGTTGTCTCGTTCCTCGTGAGACCGGCGCGAAGCGATCTAACGTAGAGGAAGTAGTCGTCGATCTCCTCGCGATCCGACCGATCCCGGCGCCGTTACTCCGGCGCCCCGAGTTCTTGACACACGTACAGCTCGATGGCGCTCCTCGGGCTCCAATCCAAGAGAGCTTGGGGAGGAGAGTTTCACAAGACGACGGCGTGGTGACGATCATGATGTTCTACGGCGCAGGGCTTCGCCTAAGCTTTGCGGCGATATGACCGAGGTGGAATATGGTGGAGGGGGGCACCGCACACGGCTAAGGAACGATCCGTAGATCAACTTGTGTGTCCTAGGGTGCCCCCCTGCCCCCGTATATAAAGGAGCAAGGGGGAGGGGGCCGGCCGGCCAAGAGGAGGCGCGCCGGAGAGTCCTACTCCTCCAGAGTAGGATTCCCCTCCAATCCTAGTTGGAATAGGATTCACCGGAGGGGAAAGAGAGAGAGGGGGCGGCCCACCTTTCCTAGTCCTAGTAGGACTAGGGAAGGGGGGGCCATGCCCACCTAGGGCTGGCCCTTTCTCCTTTCCACTAAGGCCCACTATGGCCCATATAGTTCGGGGGTTCGGTAACCTCCGGTACTCCGATAAATTCGATTTCACTCGGAACCATTCCAACTCCAAATATAGGCTTCCAATATATCAATCTTTATGTCTCGACCATTTCGAGACTCCTCGTCATGTTCGTGATCACATCCGGACTCGAACTTCTTCGGTACATCAAAATACATAAACTCATAATATAACCGTCATCGAAACCTTAAGCGTGCGGACCCTACGGTTCGAGAACAATGTAGACATGACCGAGACACGTCTCGGTCAATAACCAATAGCGGGACCTTGATGCCCATATTGGTTCCTACATATTCTACGAAGATCTTTATCGGTCGGACCGCATAACAACATACGTTGTTCCTTTGTCATCGGTATGTTACTTGCACGAGATTCGATCGTCGGTATCCAATACCTAGTTCAATCTCGTTACCAGCAAGTCTCTTTACTCGTTCCGTAATACATCATCTCACAGCTAACTCATTAGTTGTAATGCTTGCAAGGCTTCATGATGTGTATTACCGAGAGGGCCCAGAGATACCTCTCCGACAATCGGAGTGACAAAACCTAATCTCAAATACGCCAACCCAACATCTGCCTTTGGAGACACCTGTAGTACTCCTTTATAATCACCCGATTCGTTGTGACGTTTGGTAGCACCAAAGTGTTCCTCCGTAAACGGAGTTGCATAATCTCATAGTTACAGGAACATGTATATGTCATGGATAAAAGCAGTAGCAACATACTAAGCGATCGTGTGCTAAGCTAATGGAATGGGACATGTCAATCGAGATCATTCTACTAATGATGTGACCTTGTTAATCAAATAACAACTCTTTGTTCATGGTTAGGAAACATAACCATCTTTGATTAACAAGCTAGTCTAGTAGAGGCATACTAGTGACATTTTGTTTGTCTATGCATTCACACATGTATCATGTTTCCGGTTAATACAATTCTAGCATGAATGATAAACATTTATCATGAAATAAGGAAATAAATAATAACTTTATTATTGCCTCTAGGGCATATTTCCTTCAGTCTCCCACTTGCACTAGAGTCAATAATCTAGATTACATAGTAATGATTCTAACACCCATGGAGTCTTGGTGTTGATCATGTTTTGCTCGTGGAAGAGGCTTAGTCAACGGTGCGCTACATTCAGATCCATGTGTATCTTGCAAATCTCTATGTCTCCCACCTGGACTAAATCCCGGATGGAATTGAAGCATCTTTTGATGTGCTTGGTCCTCTTGTGAAATCTGGATTCCTTTGCTAAGGCAATTTCTCCAGTATTGTCACAGAAGATTTTCATTGGACCCGATGCACTAGGTATGACACCTAGATCGGATATGAACTCCTTCATCCAGACTCCTTCATTAGTTGCTTCCGAAGCTGCTATGTACTCCGCTTCACATGTAGATCCCGCTCCGACGCTTTGTTTAGAACTGCACCAACTGACAGCTCCTCCGTTTAGTGTAAATCGTATCCGGTCTGCGATTTAGAATCGTCGGATCGTGTCAAAGCTTGCATCAACGTAACCGTTTACGTTGAGCTCTTTGTCACCTCCATATCTGAAAACATATCCTTAGTCCTTTTCGTATTTCAGGATGTTCTTGACCGCTGTCCGATGATCCACTCGGATTACTTTGGTACCTCCTGCTAAGCTTATAGCAAGGCACACATCAGGTCCAGTACACAAAGATTGCATACATGATAGAGCCTATGGCTGAAGCATAGGAACATCTTTCATTTTCTCTCTATCTTCTGCGGTGGTCGGGCATTGAGTCTTACTCAACTTCACACCTTGTAACACGGCAAGAACCCTTTCTTTGCTTGATCCATTTTGAACTTCTTCAAAACTTTGTCAAGGTATGTGCTTTGTGAAAGTCCAATTAAGCGTCTTGATCTATCTCTATAGATCTTAATGCCCAATATGTAAGCAGCTTCACCGAGGTCTTTCATTGAAAAACTCTTATTCAAGTATCCCTTTATGCTATCCAGAATTCTATATCATTTCCGATAAGTAATATGTCATCTACATATAATATCGTAAATGCTCTGAGCTCCCACTCACTTTCTTGTAAATACAAAGCTTCTCCAAAAGTCTCAGATGAACCCAAATGCTTTGATCACACTATCAAAGCGTTTATTCCAACTCGAGATGCTTGCACCAATCCATAAATGGATCGCTGGAGCTTGCACACTTTGTTAGCTCCTTTGGATCGATAAAACCTTCGGTTGCATCATATACAACTCTTCTTCCGTAAATCCATTCAGAATGCAGTCTTTACATCCATTTGCCAAATTTCATAATCATAAAATGCGCAATTGCTAACATGATTCGGACATACTTAAGCATCGCTACGGTGAGAAGGTCTCATCGTAGTCAATCCCTTGAACTTGTCGAAAACCCTTTGCGACAAGTCGAGCTTGGTAGACGATAACATTACCGTCGTCGTCGGTCTTCTTCTTGAAGATCCACTTGTTTTCTATTGCTTGCCGACCCTCGGGCAAGTTAACCAAAGTCCATACTTTGTTTTCATACATGGACCCCATCTCGATTTCATGGCCTCAAGCCATTTTATGAATCTGGGCTCACCATCGCTTCTTCATAGTTCGTGAGGTTCATCATGATCTAGTAGCATGATTTCCGAACAGGATTACCGCACCACTCAGTGCGGATCTTACTCTGTTGATCTACGAGGTTACAGAGTAACTTGATCTGAAGTTTCATGATCAACATCATCAACTTCCTCACTACTTGGTGTAGATGTCTCAAAAACCGGTTTCTGCGACAAACTACTTTCAAGTAAGGGAGAAGGTACAATTACCTCATCAAGTTCTACTTTCCTCCCACTCACTTCTTTCGAGAGAAACTCCTTCTCTAGAAAGGATCCATTCTTAGCAACAAATGTCTTGCCTTCGGATCTGTGATAGAAGGTGTACCCAACTGTCTCCTTTGGGTATCCTATGAAGACACATTTCTCCGATTTGGGTTCGAGCTTATCAGGTTGAAGCTTTTTCACATAAGCATCGCATCCCCAAACTTTAAGAAACGACAACTTTGGTTTCTTGCTAAACCACAGTCCATAAGGTGTCGTCTCAACGGATTTTGACGGTGTTCTATTCAGTGTGAATGCGGCCGTCTCTAGAGCATAACCCCAAAACGATAGCGGTAAATCTGTAAGAGACATCATAGATCGCACCATATCTAGTAAAGTGTGATTACGACGTTCGGACACACCATTACGTTGTGGTGTTCCGGGTGGCGTGAGTTGCGAAACTATTCCGCATTGTTTCAAATGTAGACCAAACTCGTAACTCAAATATTCACCTCCACAATCAGATCGTAGAAATTTAATTTTCTTATTACGATGATTTTCAACTTCACTCTGAAATTCTTTGAACTTTTCAAATGTTTCAGACTTATGTTTCATTAAGTAGATATACCCATATCTGCTTAAGTCATCTGTGAAGGTGAGAAAATAACGATATCCGCCACGAGCCTCAACATTCATCGGACCACATACATCTGTATGTATGATTTCCAACAAATCTGTTGCTCTCTCCATAGTACCGGAGAATGGGGTTCTAGTCATCTTGCCCATGAGGCACGGTTCGCAAGTGCCAAGTGATTCATAATCAAGTGACTCCAAAAGTCCATCGAGATGGAGTTTCTTCATGCGCTTTACACCGATATGACCTAAACGGCGATGCCACAAATAAGTTGCACTATCATTATCAACTCTGCATCTTTTGGTTTCAACATTATGAATATGTGTATCACTACTATCGAGATTCATCAAAATAGACCACTTTTAAGGGTGCATGACCATAAAAGATATTACTCATATAAATAGAACAACCATTATTCTCTCGATTTAAATGAATAACCGTCTCGCATCAAACAAGATCCAGATATAATGTTCATGCTCAACGCAGCACCAAATAACAATTATTTAGGTCTAAAACTAATCCCAAAGTAGATGTAGAGGTAGCGTGCCGATCGCGATCACATCGACTTTGGAACCGATTCCCACGCGCATCGTCACCTCGTCCTTTGCCGTGTTAAGCTAATCCGTAGTCCCTGTTTGAGTTGCAAATATTAGCAATGCATCAGTATCAAATACCGAGTGCTCTGCGAGCTCTAGTAAGGTACACATCAATAACATGTATATCACATATACCTTTGTTCACCTTGCCATCCTTCTTATCCGCCAAATACTTGGGGTAGTTCCGCTTCCAAGGACTATCCGCTTGCGGTAGAAGCACTCAGCCTTCAGGCTTAGGTCCGGACTTGGGTTTCTTCTCTGAGCAGACAACTTGCTTGTTGTTCTTCTTGAAGTTCCCCTTCTTCTTCCTTTGCCTTTCTTCTTGAAACTAGTGGTCTTATTGACCATCAACACTTGATGCTCCTTCTTGATTTCTACCTCCGCAGCCTTTAGCATTGCGAAGAGCTCGGTATAGTCTTTACTAACCCTTGCATATTATAGTTCATCACGAAGCCTTTGTAGCTTGGTGGCGTGATTGAAGAATTCATCAATGACACAATCATCCGGAAGATTAACTCCCAATTGTGTCAAGTGATTGTAGTACCCAGACATTCGAGTATGTGCTCACCGATGTAACTATTCTCCTCCATCTTGCAGCTATAGAACTTTATTGGAGACTTCATATCTCTCAATCCGGGCATTCTGTTGGAATATCAACTTCAACTCTGGAACATCTCATATGCTCCATGACGTTCAAAACGTCGTTGAAGTCCCGGTTCTAAGCCGTAAAGCATGGCCCATCAAGAGTAGTCATCGACTTTGCTCGCGGACGTTCATAACATCCGGTGTTGCTCTGCAAGAAGCAGGCACGCACCCAGCGGTGCATCCAGGCGTAACTCTTATGTGCAGCAATGAGGATAATCCTCGAAGTTACGGACCCAGTCCGTGTAATTGCTACCATCATCTTTCAACTTTGCTTTCTCAAGGAATGCATTAAAATTCAACGGAACAACAAAGACGAGCCATCTATCTACAATCAAACATAGACAAGCAAGATACTATCAGGTACTAAGTTCATGATAAATTTAAGTTCAATTAATCATATTACTTAAGAACTCCCACTTAGACAGACATCTCCCTAGTCATCTAAGTGATCACGTGATCCAAATCAACTAAACCATAACCGATCATCACGTGAGATGGAGTAGTTTTCAATGGTGAACATCTTATGTTGATCATATCTACTATATGACTCACGCTCGACCTTTCGGTCTCCGTGTTCCGAGGCCATATCTGCATATGCTAGGCTCGTCAAGTATAACTGAGTATTCTGCGTGTGCAAAACTGGCTTGCACCGTTGTAGATGGACGTGAGCTTATCACACCCGATCATCACGTGGTGTCCAGGCACGACGAACTTTGGCAGCGGTGCATACTCGGGAGAACACTACTTGATAATTTTTAGTGAGAGATCATCTTAAAATGCTACCGTCAATCAAAGCAAGATAAGATGCATAAAGGATAAACATCACATGCAATCAATATAAGTGATATGATATGGCCATCATCATCTTGTGCTTGTGATCTCCATCTCCAAAGCACCGTCGTGATCACCATCGTCACCGGCGCGACACCTTGATCTCCATCGTAGCATCGTTGTCGTCTCGCCAATCTTATGCTTCTACGACTATCGCTACCGCTTAGTGATAAAGTAAAGCATTACAGGGCGATTGCATTTCATACAATAAAGTGACAACCATATGGCTCTGCCGATTGCCGATAACCGGTTACAAAACATGATCATCTCATACAATAAAATATAGCATCACGTCTTGACCATATCACATCACAACATGCCCTGCAAAAACAAGTTAGACGTCCCCTACTTTGTTGTTGCAAATTTTACGTGGCTGCTACGGGCTTAAGCAAGAACCAATCTCACCTCGCATCAAAACCACAACGATACTTCATCAAATAGACTCGCTTTTAACCTTCTCAAGGACCGGGCGTAGCCACACTCGGTTCAACTAAAGTGAGAGAGACAGACACCCGCCAATCACCTTTAAGTAACGAGTGCTCGTGGCGGTGAAACCAGTCTCGTGTAGCGTCTGCGTAATGTCGGTCCGGCCGCTTCATCTCACAATACCGCTGAACCAAAGTATGACATGCTGGTAGGTAGTATGACTTGTATCGCCCACAACTCACTTGTGTTCTACTCGTGCAAAACATCAAACCATAAAAAACCTAGGCTCGGATGCCCTTGTTGGGGAACGTAGTAATTTCAAAAATTTCCTCGCACATGCAAGATCATGGTGATGTATAGCAACGAGAGGGGAGTGTTGTCTACATACCCTCGTGAGACCGGGCGAAGCGAACACAACGTAGAGGAAGTAGTCGTACGATCTCCTCGCGATCCGACCGATCCGGCGCCACATACTCGGCGCCCCGAGTTCTTGACACACGTACAGCTCGATGGCGCTCCTCGGGCTCCAATCCATGAGAGCTTCGGGAGGAGAGTTTCACAAGACGACGGACGGCGTGGTGGCGATCTTGATGTTCTACGGCGCAGGCTTCGCCTAAGCTTTGCGACGATATGACCGAGGTGGAATATGGTGGAGGGGGGCACCGCACACGGCTAAGGAACGATCCGTAGATCAACTTGTGTGTCCTAGGGTGCCCCCCTGCCCCCGTATATAAAGGAGCAAGGGAGGGGCCGGCCGGCCAAGAGGAGGCGCGCCAGGGAGTCCTACTCCCTCCGGGAGTAGGATTCCCCTTCCAATCCTAGTTGGAATAGGATTCACCGGAGGGGAAAGAGAGAGGGGGCCGGCCCACCTTTCCTAGTCCTAGTAGGACTAGGGGAAGGGGGGAGGCGCGCGGCCACCTAGGGCTGGCCCTTTCTCCTTTCCACTAAGGCCCACTATGGCCCATATAGTTCCCGGGGGTTCTGGTAACCTCCCGGTACTCCGGTAAATTCCCGATTTCACTCGGAACCATTCGAACTCCAAATATAGGCTTCCAATATATCAATCTTTATGTCTTGACCATTTGAGACTCCTCGTCATGTCCGTGATCACATCCGGGACTCAACTTCTTCGGTACATCAAAATACATAAACTCATAATATAACCGTCATCAAACCTTAAGCGTGCGGACCCTACGGTTCGAGAACAATGTAGACATGACCGAGACACGTCTCGGTCAATAACCAATAGCAGGACCTGGATGCCCATATTGGTTCCTACATATTCTACGAAGATCTTTATCGGTCGGAGACCGCATAACAACATCGTTGTTCCTTTGTCATCGGTATGTTACTTGCCCGAGATTCGATCGTCGGTATCCAATACCTAGTTCAATCTCGTTACCAGCAAGTCTCTTTACTCGTTCCGTAATACATCATCTCATAGCTAACTCATTAGTTGTAATGCTTGCAAGGCTTGATGATGTGTATTACCGAGAGGGCCCAGAGATACCTCTCCGACAATCGGAGTGACAAAACCTAATCTCAAATCGCCAACCCAACATCGCCTTTGGAGACACTGTAGTACTCCTTTATAATCACCCGATTCGTTGTGACGTTTGGTAGCACCAAAGTGTTCCTCCGTAAACGGAGTTGCATAATCTCATAGTTACAGAAACATGTATATGTCATGGATAAAAGCAGTAGCAACATACTAAACGATCGTGTGCTAAGCTAATGGAATGGGTCATGTCAATCAGATCATTCTACTAATGATGTGACCTTGTTAATCAAATAACAACTCTTTGTTCATGGTTAGGAAACATATCCATCTTTGATTAACAAGCTAGTCTAGTAGAGGCATACTAGTGACATTTTGTTTGTCTATGCATTCACACATGTATCATGTTTCCGGTTAATACAATTCTAGCATGAATGATAAACATTTATCATGAAATAAGGAAATAAATAATAACTTTATTATTGCCTCTAGGGCATATTTCCTTCACCCATAATTTTGGAGGAGGCTAGAAATCAATATTTAAAAGGGTTGCAGTGCAAAAATGCCTACTGGACCAGAGAAGAAAAATGGGTGTAGCACTCAAAATATGCAATGAATTAAATATATTATTGCTCAAAAGTTATTTAGAGACATCATATGACATCTCCAAATTTTGGTTGGATTTTTAGATAAATATATCAAATGGTTGTAGTTCAAAAAGAGCTCCAAAACTTAAAGAAAGTCATTTTGAGGAATAAAGCTCAGAGTGAAATAATTTAATAAATAAATCTCCTGATGAAGAAATGTTTTTAAATGAGAGGGAAAATAAGTCCAATATGTTTTGGCAGGATCCACTTGGGAAAAATTCCTTAATATTAAAAGAAAAGTTTTGAAATCAACAGAGATATTCTTGCATGCAAAAATTTTAAACTCTTGGCAAAATTTTAATAACTAAAACCTGGTTAAATTTTTGGGGTGTTATAATACTACCCCCCTTAAGAAAAAAAATCTCGTCCTCGAGATTTGCTAAGATTTGTAAAACAAAAATACTTTTACTTGGTCAAAAGATCATTTCACACAGGCGGTAAAAAGAGGCTACAGTGAGAGGGCAATAAGTCGTGAGTAACTACAATGTCGTACTGGCGCTGTGTGGAAAAATCCATGCTTATGAAAATGAGCGATTTCTACGCTGGGTGCCGTGAATTTGAATAAATTCTAAATTTAACAATACGTTGGTCGTACCCGAGAGCACAGTGCTCTCTCCGGCTGACAGGTGGGACCGGGCCCCATTGTCAGTCTCTCCTTCGTCCTCTGGCTCTCTCTTCTTCCTCTCTCCCGCGCGCTTTCCCGGCTTTCTCCACCGGCGACGTCTAGCGCGTAGGGCATCTAGGCCGTACTGCGGTGGTGCGCAGTGTGCTTGCTGCCGGTGTAGTGTGCACTCACCTCGTGGGCCAGTGCGTTGTCGGCACTGCTCGCGGATTCGCCTCCGAACACCGGCGATCGGGCGACGAGCGGCGTTGGTGGACTTCGCCCACCGAACACCGAGCTCGAGCTATAAAACGGCCGGGGTGTTTTCTCTCTTTCTCCTCACACCTGGCCTTGCTTCTCCTCCTCCTCCTTCTCCCTCCATTTCTTCTTACAAAAGCTCAGGTGAGGCTCTAATGGCAGAGGCGATGCCGGACTGGTTCGCGATCCTGGTATGCGGAGGGCTGGCGACACTGCTGGGGTTCTCCGTGCTCCTGTGTGCGATGATCCTTGATGATCGTCGCAATGCTGCTGCTCGGGTGTTGGCTCTCCGCGTTGGTGATGATCACGAGGAGTTGGTGAGATGTGCCAGGTGCTAACTGTTGTTAGGGGGTGGTTAGCCAGATGTAACACCGTTGCAAAGTTTTGCAAACAGTGTATGTGCTTGGATGATTATGGTCGAGTGTCTGTGGTCATTTTACTGTGTGAAATAAAATAACCCATGTCGTGAGAAGATGCAGATGCAGCAGATCAGGGAAAAGAAATCTCCCTCCAGGATTATATGCGGAATAAAACAGTAATGCAACAGAATCACTCATATTAATTGAAGTTAAAGATTTACTTGCCGCGCAAACTCGGGGTACCACGCATAAGTTACAACACATAAATAAAAGTTGCGATAATAAATATAACAGTGACATCTAAATCGAAAACGGTTACTAGACGGGGCCCTAAGAAAATGTCTCTGTCACAGGGATACACTCCTCTTCTATCGGGGAAAGTGGATTGACTAGACAATGAATGTGTCTCTCCTGGTCGGGCCTCCGTGATCTGCCGATGGCGATCTGAGGATTTAAATCTGCGAGGCTCTAGAGATAACTCGTCACGTGCTGGGCTAAATGCTCTTCCAACGCATAGGCACGACGGGTGAGGTTTGCGAGTATGGTCACAAAACGACGGGACCAGGTATTGTGGCTCGGTTTGGGGTAGAAGTTGTGCTGTGCTGGTTTGGGGCTAGCGTGCCCTTTTTATAGTAAAAGGGAACGGAGTCTTCCTTCGCACGCTTGCGAATGAGACACCTTGGGTGCTGGCTACTGGTGCATGATCGACATGCTAGGTTGATAGGTTTGGCACGACTGCCAAAAGTGTCGTGGTCACTGTGTGGCTATCTTGCACGAGAAGCTTTGGCTGGGGTTCGGTTATGGCTTGGTGGGTTGGTTTGCCTAAGTTTTTCAACCTGGCTAAGATAGGATTAGCCAATGGTCAACCTGGCTCTGATACCAAGTCTGTCACGACCGGTTTTCCTGGTATAAATTTCCAGAAAAGACCGTCGTGCTCATCAGCCCCAGGATTACTGTTAGCTAATGAGGCTCCAACTTGATACAGAAATTCCAAGCAAAATACAAAATATGAAGTACAAGACTATTCTGGCCTGTGAGTACAACGAATGGTTTCTAGTGGTTGAGGGCGAAGCGGTGTGAGGATCATCGGGGTCTATGGGACTCCATTTCCCAACAGAACAGTGACGGTTAACTCCTATCTCTGCGAGGCTGCTATCTCTGCTGCTTAGGTTCCGGGCTGTCAACGCGTTGCTCCTCTCCGTCTTGAGGAAAATCTGGCCAAGACAATAGCCGAGGACAAGCCGGTGAGTACTTTGAATGTACTCACAAACATGATGAACACAGTATAACATAACAATGGTGTGCTGAAAATATTTTATGCTCATGACGTCGGTCACAAATGATAAATAAAACTCGATGCGTGCAAGCGAGTTAATTATAAAATGCAATAACATAGCTGTATTAAAATTTATGAAATATATAACAAGCAATGCCACGATCGAGGCGTCTTAGCGACACCACATAAAGGGCTTTAAAAGAAATGCCACGATCGGCCGTCGAGCGACACCACATAAAGGGCTTTAAAATAAATGCCACGATCGGGCGTCGGCGACACCACATAAAGGGCTTTAAAATAAATGCCACGGTCAAGGCGTCGAGCGACACCGCATAAAGGGCTTTAAAATAACAATCATAGCGAATATCCGGAGGTAGAAGCATCCCGAGATACTCGATAATAACAATAATATCACGGGTTAGTCAACAATAATAATAATCATAATTTTCACAAGTCACAAGTAGTAATTCCATTTCTGGTTTAACAGTTTCACCTCCGAAGACCGACACTTGACCCATCCCAGACTGTAATCCTTAACCATGGACACGGCTATTCGAATAGGTTTAATCTCTGCAGAGGGTGTACTCTTTACCCACGAGTAACGGATTCCTTTAGTCCATCAAGACTAATTCCGTCTACGGTCTTTTAAATGAAAACACGCCTGACTTGCACACACCAGCTTAACTTACCGGTGTCTGGAATCACCCACGACACTGTTAAGCAAAACTCTAAGTGGGGAGGCTACAACCTCGATTAGCATGGGATCACAAAATTTATACCGCGCGCAAAACTGGGGGAGCTACCCCCTCGGCTACAACCGAAACACCCATGCCCCCTGACCGGATGACTAGCTTTAATCCATGGCCATGGTACCCTCATCCCGGCCCCTCTGTACGGTGTGTGCTAGAAAGGGGTTGACAAATTACTGAACCGTACCCTACCTGTGGCAGGCAAGTGGTAGCATGAAAGAAGTGTGGGGGTTAATGGAACAAGACTCGATCTACGGTCGACTCGGGAGGTCTATAGTTTCCTGCATGACATGTATAACAAATACATTTCAACCAATACAATCAACACTCATTATATCTTACTATGCCATACCGGACATACCCGTCCCGACGGAGACCGGCGAAAAGCTCACGCCTACCCAAGGCAGGGGCTTTCCCAGATTCCTTTTCGGCATGCATGCAAGATACATGAGGATGATTACCATCACAAGTATACTCATTTCCAACAACATGGAAATCACCAATATGCATCCATGAAAATGATCATATCACATGAAATAACAAGTCCTTCGAAATGAGGTGGTGTTATAAACGTGTCAACGAACACACCAAAAGTATTATGCCGGGGTTCAGAATGCTTGCCTTCAATGTGTGGAAAGGCAGGGTGCACTCCAAAACTTGAAACATTTCTCCTCTCTTCAAAAATCCTATTTTAGCAATATAAAAGAATTAACACACAAAATAAAAACAGCACCAAAAGTTGTTCTGAAATTTTTTTCAAATAAATCTTAAAATAAACTAGGTGAAATTTGAGAGAGGTAGGAAAAAGAATCATTTCATTTGGAGTTGTATTTAAAAAGATATAACCAGACAAAGTTTTCGTCAAATCTGTTTTTAAATTCAAATAGAAAAAGAAAACGTTTCAGATAGAAATACGCTTCCGGGGCAAAGGAGACGTACTCCCGAAGTTTACGCCTTCACTTAAACACGTGGAAGGCGCAGGGTGTCACTGACAGTGGGTCCTAGGTGGCCCACTAGTCAGGTTTGACTAGTCTTCTCCCTCCTCTTCCTCTGTCCCGAGCGGAGGCGGAACTCCGGCAATCGTCGTCGGCGATTGGCGGCTCCTCGAGGGCATCCGAGGCCAGGGATGGATCCGCCACTCCTAGGCGGCCCTCCCGGTGGTCGACTGGCCGGCGGGGACGGAGGGAATCGCCGGTGGCGAGCTCCGCGGCGGAGGGAGCTTCGGTGACATAGTTATTTTGTGGCGGCGATGGCTCCCGAACAAAATTGAGTAGGGGGAATGGTTCACGGGAGAAAGAGGGGGTTCTTGGTGAAGAGAACGGAGAGGGGGAAGCTCTGGTGGCGCCGGAAGGGCTAGGGCAATGGCGGCGGCTGCGGTTGCCGGAGATGGGGAAGAAGGCCTCCCCGGGTCGTTTGGCTGCCAAAGGGGCCCCTAGGGAGATGGCTTGAGGTCGCCTGCGTGCGGAGACGAGCTTGGGCTCCTTATATAGGCGAGGCAAGGCGGTTCCGCGGCGGCCGTGGATAAGTTCTCCGGTGGACCGCCTCTCTGTAGCTAGGGCGACGTGGACTAGGTGACGAGGCTGCGGATGAGCTTGCACTGTCCCAGGAGCAGGTGGCAAGCGGGGGTGGCTTTGGCGGCGCCGGCCTGAGCAGGGCTGTCAGGCGGCCGTGGCGGCTAGCCCTTGGCTTGCCGGGGACGCGGCGAGGCTCTGCTTGGCGCGTTGCGGCAAGGGGGAGCACGTAGCGCGCAAGGGGGCCCGGCGTGCCAGCTGCGGTCGGTCACGGGCTGGGGTGAGTGCGGGGCATGACACGCCGATTCGGGTGCCGCTCGTGCAATACGCGCGCTCTGGGCGCGCCCAGAGCATGCACGCCAAGCGTTCGGCAAAATGCCAGAGCATGCTAGGCGGCTAGGGTGGAGCTAGGGATTAGCAGGTCTAGGCTAGGGTCCCCTAGGAGATTAGTGGACATGTTGGTTTGCCCAGAGGTGCAAGGTCACAATGCAAAGACAAAATCATGTCAAAACTGGCCATGCACACCAGGTGTTTGACAAAATGCTAATGGCATCTAGCCAACTCTTGGGGTGGCCCAAATCTTCAGATCAAGATCTCTTTAGAAGCATGAGATGGTGGTAAGGTTAGTTGGCCAAATTTAGAAACTTGTCAGTGCAAAACTTTGAGAAAGCCAGATCTGGTCAGAAAGAAAAGTATATGGTTTCATGGACTAAAACTACTCCAATGGGTTCAATCTCTTGGACTTAGGGGTTTGGTAAGGTGTAGTACAAGCAGGAGAAAGCTCATGGGTAAAGGAGCAAGTTAGAAGATGGTTGCAGTACAAATCATCATGTTGGACCAGAATAAAGATGAGGTTGTTTCATTCAAAATTCTCAAAGAACATCCCTGGATTTTTTCATATAATGGAATGATATGATCCTAATGACATCCCATAATTTTGGTGGAGGCTAGAAATCAATATTTAAAAGGGTTGCAGTGCAAAAATGCCTAATGGACTAGAGAAGAAAAATGGGTGTAGCACTCAAAATATGCAATGAATTAAATATATTATTGCTCAAAAGTTATTTAGAGACATCATATGACATCTCCAAATTTTGGTTGGATTTTTAGATAAATATATCAAATGGTTGTAGTTCAAAAAGAGCTCCAAAACTTAAAGAAAGTCATTTTGAGGAATAAAGCTCAAAGTGAAATAATTTAATAAATAAATCTCCTGATTAAGAAATGTTTTTAAATGAGAGGGAAAATAAGTCCAATATGTTTTGGAAGGATCCACTTGGGAAAAATTCCTTAATATTAAAAGAAAAGTTTTGAAATCAACAGAGATATTCTTGCATGCAAAAATTTTAAACTCTTGGCAAAATTTTAATAACTAAAACCTGGTTAAATTTTTGGGGTGTTACAATACTACCCCCCCTTAAGAAACAAAAAATCTCGTCCTCGAGATTTGCTAAGAGTTGTAAAACAAAAATACTTTTACTTGGTCAAAAGATCATTTCACACAGGTGGTAAAAAGTGGCTACAATGAGAGGGCAATAAGTGGTGAGTAACTACAATTGTGTATCTTGGCTGTGGGAAAAATCCATGCTTATGAAAACGAGCGATTTCTCTGTTGGCGCTAGTGAATTTAGAATAAATTCTAAATATAACAATCACGCAGTCGTGCCCGAGACCACAAGCTCTCTCCGGTGGACAGTGGGACCGGGGCCCATTGTCAGTCTCTCCTTCTTCCTCTGGCTCTCTCTTCTTCCTCTCTCCCGCGCGCTTTCCCGGCTTTCTCCACCGGCGACGTCTAGCGCGTAGGGCATCTAGGCCGTACTGCGGTGGTGCACGGCGTGCTTGCTGCCGGTGCAGTGTGCACTCACCTCGCGGGCCAGTGCGTTGTCGGTACTCCTCGCGGATTCGCCTCCGAACACCGGCGATCGGGCGACGAGCGGCGTTGGTGGACTTCGCCCACCGAACACCGAGCTCGAGCTATAAAACGGCCGGGGTGTTTTCTCTCTTTCTCCTCACACCTGGCCTTGCTTCTCCTCCTCCTCCTTCTCCCTCCATTTCTTCTTACAAAAGCTCGGGTGAGGCTCTAATGGCAGAGGCGATGCCGGACTGGTTCGCGATCCTGGTATGCGGAGGGCTGGCGACACTGCTGGGGTTCTCCGTGCTCCTGTGTGCGATGATCCTTGATGATCGCCGCAATGCTGCTGCTCGGGTGTTGGCTCTCCGCGTTGGTGATGATCACGAGGAGTAGGTGAGGTGTGCCGGGTGGTAACTGTTGTTAGGGGGTGGTTAGCCAGATGTAACACCGTTGCAAAGTTTTGCAAACAGTGTATGTGCTCGGATGATTATGGTCGAGTGTCTGTGGTCGTTGTGCTGTGTGAAATAAAATAACCCATGTCGTGAGAAGATGCAGATGTAGCAGATCAGGGAAAAGAAATCTCCCTCCAGGATTATATGCGGAATAAAATAGTAATGCAACAGAATCACTCATATTAATTGAAGTTAAAGATTTACTTGCCGCGCAAACTCGGGGTACCACGCATAAGTTACAACACATAAATAAAAGTTGCGATAATAAATATAACAGTGACGTATAAATCGAAAACGGTTACTAGACGGGGCCCTGAGAAAATGTCTCTGTCACAGGGATACACTCCTCTTCTATCGGGGAAAGTGGATTGACTAGACAATGAATGTGTCTCTCCTGGTCGGGCCTCCGTGATCTTCCGATGGCGATCTGAGGATTTAAATCTGTGAGGCTCTGGAGATAACTCGTCACGTGCTGGGCTAAATGCTCTTCCAACGCATAGGCACGACGGGTGAGGTTTGCGAGTATGGTCACAAAACGACGGGACCAGGTATTGTGGCTCGGTTTGGGGTAGAGGCTGTGTTGTGCTGGTTTGGGGCTAGCGTGCCCTTTTTATAGTAAAAGGGAACGGAGTCTTCCTTCGCACGCTTGCGAATGAGACACCTTGGGTGCTGGCTACTGGTGCATGATCGACATGCTAGGTTGATAGGTTTGGCACGACTGCCAAAAGTGTAAATAGTCCTTGTGTGGCTATCTTGCACGAAGCTTTGGCTGGGGTTCGGTTATGGCTTGGTGGGTTGGTTTGCCTAAGTTTTTCAACCTGGCTAAGATAGGATTAGCCAATGGTCAACCTGGCTCTGATACCAAGTCTGTCACGACCGGTTTTCCTGGTATAAATTTCCAGAAAAGACCGTCGTGCTCATCAGCCCCGGATTACTTGTTAGCTAATGAGGCTCCAACTTGATACGAAATTCCAAGCAAAATACAAAATATGAAGTACAAGACCATTCGGCTGTGAGTACAACGAATGGTTTCTAGTGGTTGAGGCGAAGCGGTGTGAGGATCATCGGGGTCTATGGGACTCCATTTTCCAACAGAACAGTGACCAGTTAACTCCTATCTCTGCGAGGCTGCTATCTCTGTTGCTTAGGTTCGGGGCTGTCAACGCGTTGCTCCTCTCCGTCTTGAGGAAAATCTGGCCAAGACAATAGCGAGGGACAAGCCGGTGAGTACTTTGAATGTACTCGCAAACATGATGAACACAGGTATAACATAACAATGATGTGCTAAAAATATTTTATGCTCATGACGTCGGTCACAAAGGATAAATAAAACTCGATGCTTGGCATAAACAAGTTAATTATAAAATGCAATAGCATAGCAGTATTAAAATTTATGAAATATATAACAAGCAATGCCACGATCGGGCGTCTTAGCGACACCACATAAAGGGCTTTAAAAGAAATGCCACGATCGGGCGTCGAGCGACACCACATAAAGGGCTTTAAAATAAATGCCACGATGAAGGCGTCGAGCGACACCACATAAAGGGCCTTAAAATAAATGCCACAGTCGGGCGTCTGAGCGACACCGCATAAAGGGCTTTAAAATAACAATCATAGCAAATATCCCGGAGGTAGAACCATCCAAGAGATACTCGATAATAACAATAATATCACGGGTTAGTCAACAATAATAATAATCATAATTTTCACAAGTCACAAGTAGTAATTCCATTTCTGGTTTAACAGTTTCACCTCCGAAGACCGACACTTGACGCATCCCAGACTGTAATCCTTAACCATGGACACGGCTATTCGAATAGGTTTAATCTCTGCAGAGGGTGTACTCTTTACCCACGAGTAACGGATTCCTTTAGTCCATCAAGACTAATTCCGTCTACGGTCTTTTAAATGAAAACACGCTGACTTGCACACACCATTTAACTTACCGTGTCGGAATCACCCACGACACTGTAAGCAAAACTCTAAGTGGGAGGCTACAACCTCGATTAGCATGGGATCACAAAATTTATACCACAGCATAAGCGGGGAGCTACCCCTCGGATATAACCGAAACACCCATGCCCCCGACCGGATGGTGGCTTTAATCCATGGCCATGGTACCTCATCCCGCCCCTCTCATGCACGTGTGTGCTAGAAAGGGGTTGACAAATTACTGAACCGTACCCTACCTGTGGCAGGGACAAGTGGTAGCACGAAACAAGTGTGGGGGTTACTGGACCAAGACTCGGTCTACGGTCGACTCAGGAGTTCTATAGTTTCCTGCATGACATGTATAACAAATACATTTCAACCAATACAATCAACACTCATTATATCTTACTATGCCATACCGGACATACCCGTCCCGACGGAGACCGGTGAAAAGCTCACGCCTACCCAAGGCAGGGGCTTTCCCAGATTCCTTTCCGGCATGCATGCAAGATACATGAGGATGATTACCATCACAAGTATACTCATTTCCAACAGCATGGAAATCACCAATATGCATCCATGCAAATGATCATATCACATGAAATAACAAGTCCTTCGAAATGAGGTGGTGTTATAAACGTGTCAACGAACACACCAAAAGTATTATGCCGGGGTTCAGAATGCTTGCCTTCAATGTGTGGAAAGGCAGGGTGCACTCCAAAACTTGAAACATTTCTCCTCTCTTCAAAAATCCTATTTTAGCAATATAAAAGAATTAACACACAAAATAAAAACAGCACCAAAAGTTGTTCTGAAATTTTTTCAAATAAATCTTAAAATAAACTAGGTGAAATTTGATAGAGGTAGGAAAAAGAATCATTTCATTTGGAGTTGTATTTAAAAAGATATAACCAGTCAAAGTTTTGGTCAAATCTGTTTTTAAATTCAAATAGAAAAAGAAAACGTTTCAGATAGATATACGCTTCCGGGGCAAAGGAGACGTACTCCCGAAGTTTACGCCTTCACTTAAACACGTGGACGGCGCGGGGTGTCACTGACAGTGGGTCCTAGGTGGCCCACTAGTCAGGTTTGACTAGTCTTCTCCCTCCTCTTCCTCTGTCCCGAGCGGAGGCGGAACTCCGGCGATCGTAGCCGGCGATTGGCGGCTCCTCGAGGGCATCCGAGGCCAGGGATGGATCCGCCACTCCTAGGCGGCCCTCCCGGTGGTCGACTGGCCGGCGGGGACGGAGGGAATCGCCGGTGGCGAGCTCCGCGGCGGAGGGAGCTTCGGTGACATAGTGATTTTGTGGCGGCGATGGCTCCCAAACAAAATTGAGTAGGGGGAATGGTTCACGGGAGGAAGAGGGGGTTCTTGGTGAAGAGAACGGAGAGGGGGAAGCTCTGGTGGCGACGGAAGGGCTAGGGCAATGGCGGCGGCTGCGGTTGCCGGAGATGGGAAAGAAGGCCTCCCCGGGTCGTTTGGCTGCCGAAGGGGCCCCTAGGGAGATGGCTTGAGGTCGCCTGCGTGCGGAGACGAGCTCGGGCTCCTTATATAGGCGAGGCAAGGCGGTTCCGCGGCGGCCGTGGATAAGTTCTCCGGCGGACCGCCTCTCTGTAGCTAGGGCGACGTGGCGGCGACGTGCACTAGGTGACGAGGCTGCGGATGAGCTCGCACTGTCCCAGGGGCAGGTGGCAAGCCGGGGTGGCTTTGGCGGCGCCGGCCTGAGCAGGGCTGTCGGGCGGCCGTGGCGGCTAGCCCTTGGGTGTAGCACTCAAAATATGCAATGAATTAAATATACTATTGCTCAAAAGTTATTTAGAGACATCATATGACATCTCCAAATTTTGGTTGGATTTTTAGATAAATATATCAAATGGTTGTAGTTCAAAAAGAGCTCCAAAACTTAAAGAAAGTCATTTTGAGGAATAAAGCTCAGAGTGAAATAATTTAATAAATAAATCTCCAGATTAAGAAATGTTTTTAAATGAGAGGGAAAATAAGTCCAATATGTTTTGGAAGGATCCACTTGGGAAAATTCCTTAATATTAAAAGAAAAGTTTTGAAATCAACAGAGATATTCTTGCATGCAAAAATTTTAAACTCTTGGCAAAATTTTAATAACTAAAACCTGGTTAAATTTTTGGGGTGTTACAAAGATCGACAGCAAACCCTCGCCCACCTCTGCCATGTCACCGCCGCCACCCATTTCCGGCGCCTCTGCTAGCAACCAGTGTCGACACACCTCCCCACAACGCTGCCACCTCCCACGTCGCCCCCACCACCGTCTCGCCGCCGGGGCACCGAAGCTTCCCACCCCCACCACCCGACGCCGACGTGAGCAGGAAGCCGCCTCACCGCCCCAGGCAGCTCCTCCGCCCTGACACCGGCACGCTCGTCGGACGCCTCCAGGGCAGCCATCTGGTCCAAGGGAGGCGCGCGTCTCCTTGCCAGCCGAGTCCTTCGTCGACGCCCGCAAGCTGTTCGACAATTTGCCAAGGTACAAAATGGATTCCACCGACGAGTTCTTTTTCCACAATTTCCTTTGTGACTCAGACAATTCCTCGTCCTATGATGAGGAGGAGATCTTGGCTACCGTGTTGGTCCATCACCACCTTAATAGCCAACGGCCGTTGTTCTATGGCTTCATCCTGGGGCACCTTCCGATGTTGAATCGCAACCGAGAGAGAGGTCATTTCCTTCTTTGGAAGGACTACTTTGACACAACCAACCTGCTGTTCAAATATTAGAAATTCCGGCGGCGTTTCCGTATGAGTAGGCATCTTTTCAACCGTATTAGAGAGGGGGTAGTCGGATACGATGACTATTTCGAGTGCAAAGAGGATGTCGTTGGAAAGATTGGCTTCTCGTCTTATCAGAAATGCACTACAATCGTCTGGATGCTTGCATACGGAGTGCCCGGTGATCTCATTGATGAGTACATCTGTATGAGCGAGTCTACATGTCTAGACTCCATGTACAAGTTCTGCAGGGCTGTGATTGCTATGTTTGGCCCTGAGTACTTGAGAGAGACGACTGCTGAAGATACAGCCCGCTTGTTGGTGATGAATGCCGGCAGAGGATTCCCAGGGATGCTTGACATCATAGATTGCATGCACTAGGAGTGGAAAAACTGCCCTTCTGCTTGGCAAGGGCAGTATAAGGGCCATGTCAGGGCTTGCACTGTCATACTTGAGGTTGTGGCCTCAGAAGATCTCTGAATCTGGCACTCTTTTCTTTGGCATGGCAGGATCACACAATGATTCACCGTGCTTTAGCGCTCTCCGGTGTTTGCTAGGCTTACCGAAGGCAACAGCCCACCGGTGAATGTAACCATCAATGGCCACAACTACGACAAAGGATATTACCTAGGAGACCATATCTATCATCAGTGGACCACTATTGTGAAGACAATCCCCAGCCCTGTCGGAGAGAAGAGGAAAAGAATTGCCCAAGAGCAAGAGAGTGCTAGGAAGGACGTCGAGCATGCATTTGGTGTTTTGCAATCTTGATGGGGCATCGTTCGGTATCCTACTAGGACTTGGAGCACGAAGAAGCTGTGGGAGGTTTTTTTTAAGATGAAAGGCATATAGCCCGACTTCTAATTAATGAAGCCATCAACCGGCTAGGATACAAGGTGCAGATTATTACAACGTCTGAGCATGGAAAAACAAACAAACACGGCCACCTAAGGCCAAAACTACAGATCCGGCCAAAGAGCGGAAATGCCAACACGGGAGGGAAACAACCATGCCATCGGAGAGCACCCTCCGACCAGAACAACAGGGACAGAGGAGTCCATGGATCACGGGGAGCAGCGAAGAGGAGGATCGAGCCTTGTAGAATGAAACCATTGGCTCTACCACAACCCAGTCGCACCATTGCCGGAGGGGAGACCACTATCTCCCCTACATCCAGCACAGGGATGCCACTCATTGGCCGGCAAGCACAAAGGCAGCAGGGCAGCAACCGCTGAAGGGTAACAGGACTCAAATCCCCCGCCTCCACCGCCGTCGGGCATCCGAGGACGCACTGCACCGCAGCCGCCACCAACCCACACCCTGCAGCACCCCATACCCAGCCCTACCCCAAGCTGACGCCTCCAAGAAGGACCACGACGCCAGAACGCCACCGCCGACCGGCCAAATGCCTAGGATTTCACCCGGGGACTAAAAAAGGGGTGGAGGTGGGGGAGGAAGAGGAATCTCAACGCGTCCTCATGAGGGAAAGAGCGAAGCCGAAGCACCGCCACCATCGTCGAGGTCGATGTGGAGTCGACTAGGGGATTCCCCATTCCAAGCTTCTGCCATCACACCCTCTAGACCAGATCTGGCAGCCCAAAAGGGCCGGATCCAGATCGGCGAAGGGGGAAGCTGCATCAGGAAGGTGGCCGGAGATCCGAGCAGCGAGATGCCTCCACCGCCCAACCGCTGCTCGCGCGACCAGAAGGGCGACCAACACCTGCAGCGCCACCCACCGGTGAGATCGACGCCGCCAGCCATGTCCAGGGCCGCCGCCCTGGCGCCCAAGGCTCCCTGCAGCAAGGCAGGGCAGCAGAACCTCGCCACCACCTTCATTGGAGGCCGCGCGGCGACCGGCAGCGTCCTCAGGTGGTGGCGGGGAGGGAGGGAGAGGAGGAGCGGGGGCCTCGAGGGCTAGGGTTTCGTCGCCCCCGAGTCGCCAGGCTAGAAATTTCAAAACTTTAAAGGTGGTAAATAATCTGAAGATTGTCGAGATCGAGCACTAGATAACAATAAGATGACCCGTGAATTAATTATCATGTACTAGAAATGACGCGACAAAGTCGGGAGGGTGGCCACTTGCCATTGTAAAGCAAGAATATGCTGACGGACTTGCACTAAAAGTTAAAACAAAATGAGTTTCACTGAGCTCTGTTCAGAACCCCGCAATTCTGATTTTTTTCAGAGAAGCAGAAAAATCAACCACAAACAGTTGTAGGCTGGAGAAAGTAATGCATGGTCAGGAAGAAACATCCGTGGATCTTCGACCATGTCCTTGATGCGGCGCAGAAATAGAAACGTTTTTTTTTCTCGAATACGCACGAATGTGCGTATCATATACGTATTAAAGAAGGGGTAAAGAGCCCCTCCACAGTACATATCAGACTTACAAGTGCTAGCCAAGCACTCCACCTTTCCAAGAAACTGAAACCCTATCCCCCAAAACCCACCTAGCTTAGCCCTCCCAGAAAGCCTCCTAGCTCCAACTACGAGCTTCTCCCTCGATGGCACTGAGCACCGCTATCTTGGATGGCACCACTCCGTCGAACACTATTGCATTGCGGTGCCTTCGCAGTGACCACATGGTGAGGATCAGCACCGCTCTTGCGTTCTTGGCCGGCTTGCCGCTTCCGGTCCTTTCCACACACCACTCATTCAGCCGCACACCACAAGTGAAACGGTTGTAGGTACATCACAGAATCTTGCAAGAATGTTGCCATCCACAACCACAGGGTGTTGGACGTTGGAATGCATTTCAAGAAGAGTAAATGGCACTGGCGGGGTTGAGTTCCCATGATATAATTCGAGAGATTTAGAGAGATGGCTTCCCAACGGTCCTCTCCTCCCCCCCCCGCTCCAACGCCGCCGTCGCCGCCAACGGTCGGCTCCACGACCGCCGTCCATCCCAGCCACAGCCTCACCCGCTGGGTTTTCACTCCGAATCCCAACGGCCAGATAACGTTCCCCGCTCTGTAGCTTTGGAGACAGATGGCGAGGGGTGGGTGGAGGTGCGCAAGCGTCGTCCACGGCGCCGTTATGAAGATGCGCCTGCCGTCAAGCTCCAAGAAGAAGCCAAGCATTGGATTCCCCGGTGGCTGGTGGGGCTCTGCTTTAAAAGCCTGGATCCAGGACACATCAAGGCGGAGTGCACCGGTGAAATTTGCTGCCACCGCTGCTGGATCTTGGGACACATCGCGTGCGGCTGCTCCTCCTTCTCATCCTGCGACCGGCCTGCTCCACCCGCGGCCGGATCTCGTCGGGCTCCTCCTAGCCATCGCCCGCTGGCCAGGCAGTCGCCACCCGCGCGCTCTGCTCCTCGGTCGCCTCCTCCACCCCCTCGCGACATGGCGCACTACCCCTCGTTGGCCCGCGAGCGATTCCCTGGTGAGGTGCTCACTCATGGGGATCCAGATCTGCGGCCGGCTCGGGGGGGTGGCATCATCTCCCGCACCGCGGGCATGGACGCTCTTGAGGCGGATATCCGCAACCGCGCGCTGCTCGCCTCAGTGCAGGGCCGGTGGCCTGCGGTCTCTCTGGAGGCGCTGGTGCAGGCCCTGGAGCGTGTCTGCGGGGTGGAGAGGCGGCACATCGGGGTGGAGGTCACCCACCCGGCCGACTTCTTCATCTCCTTCGCGTCCATGGCGGACTGCGACCGTGTGTTCTGCCAATCCGGCAAGATTCATTGTGCGGGAGCGCCTATCGCCTTCCAGCGCTGGCACAGGAGTGCCCAAGCCGTGGGAGGAAAGCTTGAATTCTTCTGCAAGCTGGGTATCGAGAGCCTGCTGGCGAGCGCCTGGGAGTGGGACTCGCTCAACCAGCTCATCAACAGGCTCCAAGGTTAGCTGGTCGAGGTGCTTCCGCAAGATGACCACTGGCAGGTCGACGTCATGGCCTGGATGTGCAACCCCTCGGGCATCCCCAAGGTGTATGACCTAGAGATCCCGGAGCCGGCCGGGCTGCCCAATGTGGTAGATGAAGACTGGCCTGTGGAACCCCCGCCGCCGGCTCCGCCCACAGAGCGTCGGACTTTGATCCATCCTCTCACGATTCATGTTCTGGACATGGTGGATCGCACGGTGCCGTTCCTGGAGCTCCGCCCTGACTACGAGCCCGACGACGACGAAGACCTGACGAGGAGGCACGACTACTCCCGAAGCTGCTTCAGAGGGCGGATCGACGGAGAAGGCCGTGGCAATGCTATCCGCTCGGAAGCCCACCCTTTTGGAGGGTCGGGCGGCCTGGGTATCGCTGGTGACTGGGGCGGCCGGCGGGTCAACGGTCTCCTCGCTCCGGCGGGAGGCATGGAGTTCAGGCCCACGGCGCGAGCCTTCTGCGGGGCGCAAGTGTCTCAGGCTGGCTCGGGGGAGGCCGTTGCCACTCCAGACGGTGGGGGCCGCTCCGTCGCCAATTCGCCGGCTTCCACAGCGGTCGGCACGGCGGTGTTCACGGACACCCCTGCCTTCCGCTCTACGGCTGGGTACACAGCGGTGGGCACGGATGCTCTGGGGCGTACTCCGGTGCTCGGCTACAGCATGGGATGATGTGGACCATCTCCGAAGAGGCTCTCTTTCAGTCCGGTGGCCAGCGTTGGATCCCAGTTGGTCGTGGGCGGGGAGACCACTCTCAGCGCGTCGCGGGTCGTGCCGCGCGTCGTTTCTCCCGGCTCGGGAGTGCCTCTCCCTCCGCTCAAGATGCCGGTGTCTACGGTGACGCGGTCTGAAGATCAAGAGAGAGCGGTGACCATGCCTTTCGCTGTTCCTCTACAGCCGGATCAGCTGCTGCCTCGGCTGGATGCGTCGGCGGCAACCTCGGGGTCAGTCGGCCCTCTGCCAGCCCCCGATGCGCTCCTTGAGGCTCTTGGGGAATCACCCAGGCCATCTATCCTGGGTCCCCGTCCGGCTGCCTCTGCCCCTGCAAGGCGCAAGAAGCCACTACCTCCAAACTTCACGCCGCGCAGGAGCGTGAGGATCTCCAAGTTGAATGGTGGCTTAAGGCAGGGACCGGTCGAAAAGGCCCAAACAGTCCTGCTGCGTAGCTTGGGGGTGATCAAGGCTGAAGAACACCTGTCTCCGGAGGTGCTTGATGCATACCTCAAGCTTTTCGACGCGCCATTGTCTTCTCAACACATCAGGGCGGTGGCGGCTCTCTTCGACCCCGATGGAGTTGCCTTCGACGAGCCGGCCCAGGAGGGGCTCGCTACTTTCAAGTTGCCTGAGGCCGTAGAGCCGTGTGGTGCTTAGCCCTGTGTGTGGCTGGGGTGTGTTGCTATCTTATGGTCATGTCTCTTAGATTAGTAGTGTGGAATGTTAGGGGGCTGAATAACCCGGCCAGGCGGAACTCCATCCGTTTGTTCATGCAGTCCTATGATGCGTGGTTAGTCTGCTTTCAAGAATCTAAACTAGAGGTAGTTGATGCTCTTGTTGTTAATCAAGCTCTGGGGCCAATCTTTGATGGGTTCGATGCTCCGCCTGCGTAAGGCACCCGAGGGGGTATTCTGCTAGCTTGGAGGTCTGACCGATTGAGGATTTCGGATGTTCAGAAACTTGAATTCTCCATCTCGGCCACCATCACCTCCCTGTCCGATAACAAGACTTGGCGGGTCACTTCTGTGTATGGTCCACAAGAGGATGGAGACAAAGTGAGATTCTTAGAAGAGATCGAGCATATGGGGGAGCATGAACAGCTGCCTTGGATCATTAATGGGGATTTCAATCTTGTCAGGCACGAGGACAAGCGCAGCACAGGAAGGGTCAACTTAAGATTGAAGAACAAGTTCAGGCATACTATCAACAAGCTGGGTGTTCATGAGATGCCCCTAGTGGGAAGGAAATTCACATGGTGCAACGGACAGGAAAGAACCATCATGGCGAAATTAGACAGGGTACTGTTCAATAATTCTTGGGAGGACTTGTACCCAATTAGTGATCTGCTACCATTGAGCTCAAATGTTTCAGACCACTGCCCTATGTTGCTTTCATGTTCTCTGGATAGACCGAGGGCCTTCAGATTCAGACTCGAGAACTTTTGGTGCAAACTGCCCGGTTTTCTCGAGGTGGTGAAAGATGCTTGGGAAGATGAGGTTTCCAGTATCAACCCAATGCATGTTCTTAGCACTAAGCTCCAACGCATAGCCAAAGCACTTAGGAGATGGGGTCAAAGGAACCAGAGTGCTATGAACATCCAGTTCCAGATCGCTAATGAGATGATTCTTCGCCTGGACACCGCTCAAGAGGCACGGCATTTGACCACGGAAGAAAGAAAGTTGAAAGCCTTTTTGAAAGGCAAGTGCCTAGCCCTTGCATCCTTGGAAAGGATTAGGTTGAGATAGAGAGCCAAAATTAGGGATCTGAGAGAGGGGGATGCCAACTCCAAATACTTCCACCTCAAAGCTAATGGACGCAGAAGGAAACACCTCATCCCTTGCCTTCAAGCTGGCAACCGGATGGCGTCAACTATGCAGGAGAAATTGGATATGGCGCATGACTTCTATCGTAACCTGCTTGGTGTCCCAGCTGCTAGGCACAAGATTTTAAAGCTAAAATGCCTAGGCCTTGGCAAGATATCTGCGGAAACGGCACGAGACCTGGAGGCTCCCTTTTCCAGAGAAGAGATCAAGAAGGTGGTGAATGACATGCCCCCTGATCGGGCACCGGGACCAGATGGTTTCTCCGATCTTTTCTATAAGACATGTTGGGAGATCATTGAACATGACTTTATGGCGGTGATGGAGGCACTGCACCAGGGTCATTTCTCTTCCTTTGGTGGGCTGAACTCATCCATTCTCACTCTATTGCCAAAGAAAGTAGATTCAATGCAGATAACAGACTTCAGACCCATCAATTTAATTCACGGTGTGGCCAAAATTTTTGGCAAAGCTCTGGCAACTCGCCTGGCCCCGGTTCTGCCTGGGATCATATCCAGTGTGCAAAGCGCGTTCGTCTCTGAGAGAAGTATCCATGAAAACTTCAAATTCGTAAGGAACATGGCCAGAACCTTACACCGCAAGAAGAAACAGTTGGTTTTGATGAAGATTGATATATCCAAGGCGCTCGACTGCCTTTCCTGGGAATTTCTTTTGGACATCTTGAAAGTCAGAGGCTTCGGTAGCAAGTGGTGTTCCTGGATATGTGGCCTTCTAAGCTCGGCGTCCTCCTTAGTGCTCATTAACGGCGAAACCAGCTCTCCGTTCGCGCTGGGGAAGGGAGTCAGACAGGGAGACTCCTTGTCGCCAGCCCTCTTCATCCTCGCCATCGACGCGCTGCAAGGCATGATTGACTAGGCCGGGAGCAACAATCTGCTGGCCAGTCTTGGCCTGGATATCAGGATCCCGAGAGCTTCTATCTTTGCGGACGACGCAGTTTTGTTTTTCACTCCAACGGCTTCTGACCTGCAGGTGATCGAGGCCATGCTAAAGCTTTTGGGGGAGGCCTCGGGTCTGAAGATTAACTTTGCTAAGAGTACCATCACATGCATCAGAGGCGAGGAAAATCGAGCCGTGGAGATCGCCGACTTCTTTGGTTGTCAGCATTCTAGTTTTCCCCTAAAATACTTGGGGCTGCCTCTTTCAATATACAGGTTAAAGAGACAGGACATTCTCCCGATGATTGACAAATTCTCTAGTAAGATGAAAGGCTGGAAACCTAAGCTGCTGGCACCGGCTGGAAGACTTGCTTTGACAAGTTCGGTGTTAATGGCCCTACCGGTTCACTTTCTGTCAGTCTTCCCTCTACTAGTTTGGGCACTCAAGATGATTGACAGGAGATGTAGAAGCTTTCTGTGGAAAGGAGAGGAGGACATCAATGGAGGGCATTGTTTGGTCCCTTGGGCCAGAGTCTGCAGACCAAAAGAATGGGGAGGGCTTGGCCTTCTCAATCTGAAGAACTTTGGGACTGCTCTGAGATGTCGTTGGCTTTGGCTGGGCTGGAGTCAGGGGAACCGTCCATGGCAACTGCTTCCGGATCAGCAGGACAATGATGCAGCTGCAATGTTCGACGCGGCATGCCGAGTGGTGCTTTGAATTGGGAGACGCAAGATTACGTCGAATAACCGGGCACCGAGGCGGGAGCATCGCATCTTGGCCCCGCCTGCTTTTCATTTGTGAAAGACTCCAAATTGTCAGTTAAGGATGCTTTGCACAATCGACGGTGGATCAAGGACATCAAAGGCGGCCTGACAACACAGGCCCTGCCGCAATTCTTATCGGTGTGGGATATTGCTCATGCCACCACTTTATCTGCTGCAACGGAGGATCAACTCCTGTGGAAGCTGACGGAGCACCACCAATTCACAGTGAACAGCGCTTACAGGATGTTCTTCACAGGCGGAGTCAGTTTTGCCTGTAACAAGCCCATTTGGAAGTCCAAAGCTCCGGCTCGCTGCAAGTTCTTCATGTGGCTGGTTATACAGAGGAAGTGCCTCACGGCGGATAACCTCCAGAGACGCGGGTGGCCGTCCAATGACCATTGTCCGCTCTGCCTAATGTTTCCCGAGGACTGCTCACATCTATTCCTGCTCTGCCGTTTCACACAACAGCTCTGGACGGCGTTCCAAAGAATGGTCGGCGCCGCTTCCCAACGCCAAACAAAGAGATCCGGAAGCACCGAAGCTCGGTGGTGGAGGCGAGAAGGGCTATTCAAAACATTCGCGCGGAACTTCGACACCATGGTCATCCCGATTCACCGAGGGTCCGGAGGAGCGGGCGCTAGAATTTTTCAAAGAAGCGGCGTGCGACGTTGATCGAGTCCTAGACCTCATCAGAGAGGACATAGGTGTATGGAGATCGGCAGGGTGCATGTCCGATCTGGGGAGTTAGAGGTGTTGTGTGTTACCCCGCATGTTCTAGGGACTACCCATGTTCTAACAGTTCAAGATCTCCTGAACTGAACTGTGACACTATGTTGTATGCCCCTTTCTTCTCCTTCTAATAAAGATCGGCCAACGGCCCTTCGAAAGTAAATGGCACTGGCGGTCATAGAACATGCACTGCGGATACACTTAAGTCACGGTACTTGCAAACCGGAAAAATCCATCATAGAACTTGCGTTGCGGGTGCAGATAGGTCACACAGGTCATCTGAACCGACCAGCTGCCCGGTTTCCCCCTCTAACGGTCAAGCGCAATGAATTTGTTCACAGCTTTATAAATATATGTGATTCGTGAATTTAAAAAAAAATTGTGAATGATAAATTTGAAAACTATTTGTTCACAACTTTAAAATGTTCGCAAACGATTAATTTTAAAAATATTAGTGATTCGCGAATATTTTTTTAAAGTCGTGAACATTTAAAAAAATATTTGTGATTCGCGACTTAAAAAAAATGTTCGCGAAAGATAAATTAAAAAATAGTTTTAAAAATATTTGTGATTTGTGACTTTAAGAAAATGTCCACGAACGAAAATTTTGAAAATGTTTTGCGAACGACAAATTTGAAAATGTTCGTGGATGATTATTTTTAAAATATTTGTCGTTCCTGAACATTTTTTTAAAGTCGTCAACATTTCAAAAAAATATTCGTGATTCGCGACATTAAAAACGATAAGTTAAAAAATATTTGTGATTCATGACTTTAAAAAAATGCCCACGAACGAAAATTTTGAAATGTTAGCGAACCATAAATTTGAAAATGGTCATGAACGATTGATTTTAAAAATATTTGTAATTCACGAACATTTTTTAAAGTCGTGAACATTTAAAAAAATATTTGTGATTCCCGACTTTGAAAAAATGTTCGCGAACGATAAACTAAAAAATATTTGTGTTTCGTGACTTTAAAAAAAAGTCCATTTACGAAAATTTTGAAAATGTTTGCGAACAATAAATTTGAAAATATTCGTAAACGATTAATTTTAAAAATACTTGTGATTCACGAACATTTTTTTTAAGTCATGAACATTTGAAAAACTATTGGTGATTCGCAACTTTTTAAAAAAATGTTCACAAACGATAAATCAGAAAATATTTATTAATTATATTTGTGATTCGTGACTTTAAAAAAATGTCCACGAACAAAAAATTAGAAAATGTTTGCGAACGATAAATTTGAAAATGTTCGTGAATGATTAATTTTAAAAATATTTGTGATTCATGAACTTTTTTAAAGTCGTGAAGATTTATAAAATAAATATTTGTGAACATTTTTCTACCAAATAATATTGTCTTTTCTACAAAATAATCAACCCTAACCAACCTTATGTGCGCCGCGCATGACCGCTCGAGGGAGAAAAAAGGGCAGCTGGCCAGTTCAGGTGGCATGTGTGACCTATCTGCACCCGCAACGCAAGTTCTATGATGGTTTATTTTTTCGAAAATGGGGCAACTGGCCGGTTCAGATGGCATATGTGATCTATCTGCACCCGCAATGCAAATTATATGACGGGTTTTTCTGGTTTGCAAGTAACGTGACCTAAATGCACCCACAGCGCAAGTTCTCGGACCGCCTGTGCCATTTCACCGACTGCATTATGCACAGATTTCATTTCACTTGCAGACGACTCCTCCGCTTGCAGAGACCTAGAGTGTTTGTCGTGCAGAATAACGGGAAAACTTCACTGGGAACCTTGTGTCACTAGAACTAGAATGCAAAAAGGATGACCTGAGAAACTTCAAAAGCTCAAATAATTTGCTGGAATTCTACTGGATATTTAGACACCGCAATTGCACCATACTAGAATTTTTGAAACTGCAAAGGTGAGAAATACACTGGAACTGTCAAGATCGAGCACCTGCCTGATACCAACCAGGCCTCACATGTTATAATTATTATCACGTTAAATGGCACAACAAAGTTGAGGAGGGTGTCCATTTGCTATTGTAAATCATGATATGTTTAGGGAACTAGTACGTCCCAACAAGTATCACCTCAGAAAAGGGAAACGAATTCGTTGACGTTTCTTCTACAATTCAGAGGCCAGCAACCGAATTCTCAATTGTTGGAGAAGCGACCACGGCATGAGTCAAAATTTTGTGTACAATTATTCCGAAATCGATGAGAAGCAATCTTTACCCCAGAAGAAACAAATGGAACTATATGTCAAGGAGCAACCTCCGTGGATCTTCAACCACGTCCTTGATGCGGCGCAGAAACAGGACAGCTTCTCTGCCATCTATCAGCCTATGGTCATATGTCAGTGCAAGGTACATCATCGGCCTCGCAAGGATGGAGCCATCCACAACCACAGGGCGTTGGACAATAGAATGCATTCCAAGAATTGCTGACTGCATTAGACACGGGAATTAAGGGTTGAGTTAGGAGGTGAATTGTAGGATTTTAACAAAGACACGTAGAAGGCAGCAAACAAAACGAGAACCTGTGGAGGGTTGATGATAGGTGTGCTGATCAGACTTCCATAGACACCGCCGTTTGAGATTGTGAAGGTTCCCCCTGCCATCTCATCAATTGACAATGCGCCCTCAGTAGCCTTCTTTGCAAGGCTGTTTATCCCCTTCTCAATGTCAGCAAAGTTCATTCCTTCCGTATCACGGATAACTGGCACCACAAGACCCTAAAGAAAAATGACATTCATATCACATTATGACAGCAGGATGCATGGTAAAAACAACGCTGGTCGATCGGTAATTCAACCTAGAGAAGAAAAAGGTGCCAGTACCTTGGAAGTGCCAACAGCAACACTAACGTCAATGTAGTCTCTGTAGATGATGTCATCACCATCAATAACAGCATTAACAATTGGCTGATTTTGAAGCGCAGAAACAGCAGCCTTCAAAAAAACAAGTGGATTTAGGACGACCCAGGAAATTACCAAACAATCGTTTAAGCTGCTCATCAGATTGCTACTACCTTAACAAAGCAGGACATCAGACCCAATTTGACACCATGCTTCTTAACAAACTCATCTTTGTAGTCAGTCCGAAGCTTCATCAAATTGGTCCTAATGCAATGAAGAAACAGTGGTAATAAAAATGAAACAACTTATTCAGGGACATATCAGCAGCATATAGTAAAATAAAGACATGCTAAGAAAGCATTAGAAGATAAGCACAAAGATGTAAACTCAATAGGACAACGATTATGGAACATAAATACTTTTTTCATACTCTTCCGACTAATTATTTTGGAGCATAACATGTTTGAAGCATACTTACACATTATTTATACTTGATACAGTTTAATGGTGCTTCGTTTACACTTCACAGAATCATCATGTCAACCCAAGGACATAATGGAGAGGGACATTGTTTTTGGAATAATGTTAGTGGAAAATTTTGGGCAAGTTTGGTGTAACTTAGGCGCATGCAGGTGCCAAAAGCCACTGATGCATTCATGGGTACACCAACCACACTGACACTACAAAGGTACAGATATTAGAAAACAAACAACTGATGCACTTACATGTCAACTTCGTTGAATGTAGTCAGTAGTGCAAAAGTGTTCTGAGAATCCTTCAAACGATTTGCTATACGCTTCCTGAGCCTTGGCATTGACACCTGCACTTATCACAGTCCAAAAATGATGTATCCATAGCATGTCTGATCAACCATATATAACCAAATGCAATGAATGACCTTACCCGTCTCTCTCTTTCCTTTGGAGGGAGCTGAGGTTCTGAGGGGGAGGCTAGTTTTGACGCCTGTGGTTTGACAGATTCTACTTTTGGTGATTTTGCCTCGACCTTAGGTTTCTCTGCAGGAGGTGGTGGAGGGGTCTCTTTCTGGGAGGTCTCTTCAGATGGTGCAACATGGGCCTCACTTGGAGCAGCAGACTTAGATATCACGGCAACTTTGGTACCTGGAGTAACAGTGTCACCTTCACTGGCAATGAACTGCAAAGCACTGATGTGATCAGGAGAGTAACCATACTGCTAAATACACAATTGAGGTAACTTGTAGGGCGTGCAAAGCAAATTTGAAATCACAAAATGCATGGATGGCAGTCACCTTTTCAATTACCCCAGCTTCTGGACTGGAAACATCTATTGTAACCTGAAAATAGAATGGAGCACTTCCATTTTAAGGATCGTTCTATCACCAAGAACAGCAGAACAAACTAAAAACAGGTATTAGAATGGGAATGGATGAGCCAAAGCATCACCTTATCAGTTTCAATCTGAGCTATCGCCTCATCAGCTTCAACTCTATCACCAGGTTCTGCAGCAAATAACATGTCAGGGGCATAAACGTTGATAACTTGAATCACAGAGAGAGGCAGGTGCATACTCTTTAAGAAATTGGCAAGGGTTCCATCAGTTACAGATTCACCCATGAAGGGCACAACAGCTTCAACCAAGTCACCTTAAAACAAAGACAAGAGATGATAAAGAATTTGTCAGGCAACAATTCACAATTATTAATATCCTCTACAGGGCTGATATGCCTTACCATTCTCTGAAGCAAATGATCTACTCCAAATTTGGTAAGGAGAAGCATTTCGAAGGAAATAGCGTTCACTACAACAAATCATTAAAGGTCATGCTTTATTCAATGGGAACAGTGGGTTTTATAACAGTGTAATAAGTGGTAACAACCACCAACTAAAATACAATAAAGTTTTATGAGTAAATAAATTATATAGTACAAAGACAAAATGAAGTGCAAAGGTTACTCCCTACCATGTTGGCTTTGGAAGTCTCGGAACACCTGCAATGAAGATTGCAGGAAAGCATTAGTTCCTAAGGAAACTAACAGTAAGTCAGTAACCAACCTCGAACGTAACATCTGTAGAGCTACTAACCTTCAAGTAACTGAGTGCTGAAATGTCTGGCATGTCTAGAACTCTGGAGCAAACTTAATACCTGCAAGCGCACTAGAACCATTAGAACAATCTACCAAATTTAAGCATACAAAAGTAAATGAACAAAGGGAAACTATATAACTCTGTAGAAACAAATGAATGAGAAAGAAATTAGTTGTTGACACTAAGCAGTGCCATTTACTCAATTTTCTACTGGCTGTGCCACAGACAATGTGGTCTGGTCGTGCATGTGGCAACAGAACAGTGGCAAAAACAAAATTTCGCAACAGAAAAGAAAAACAAAGGTTGTGTGATGTACTATTATGTTATCACTAGTATGTGAAGAACTCGGTCGTCCAAAAATAGAGTAACCAATGAAAAAAAATACAGAAACATGACCGTGTGGCACAGTTGGATTACCCTAGGGACCCACTTAACGTGTTAAAGGGAACTACACGTGCATTTTGAAAGTAAATGGATGTAGATGGACCCATTGCAAGTTCAAGGACCATAAGTCCACTTCATTCTTACTGCATCTTACAGTTGATTCAACCATCAACTGATGGCAAAATCCAACTAAAATAGTTAACAGATCAACGAACATGCGTACAACAGAACACATCTGCATTTATGTACTCAGCTTAAGTGTGAAACTCTGAGCTCTAGTCTGCTCAGCCAGGTCTCAGAACTCCCAGGCTACAAGATTAAGTTTCATAAATGATGAATCGGCTCATCTAGTTGAGCCATAGTATGCAAGCTCACAGACACACATTCTCACAGCACCCCAAATTCCTAAACCATATCAATAACTCACATTCACTTCGCAGCATACAGGTTTCATTCGATATCTAGAAATTATCATAGCCTGACTCTGCCGAATAAGGACAAAATCAATTGTGGAAGCAAGCAATAATCTGGTATGTACTCTGATCGTCACAGGTTATTCCTTCAACGAGGCTTAACAATCCTCTACAGATCAAATCAAGATTAACTTTGTCCAAAAAAAAATTCAAGATTATCTGATACAAAAACGACAAAATCTCTACAACCCCTATTCTGCACAGAAGACATAGAAGAGACAGAAAATCGCCTCTACAGCAACCAAATCCTAGTGGTTAAACCATCAAACGATGGCAAAATAAAACTTAACTAGTCTGCTCTGAGCCCTGAGCTCTATTGTGCTCACCCAGGTCATATCCTGCAAGAACTCCTACACATATCCTCCACAACCAGTTTAGTTGACCCACTTAACTTTTTTAAGGGACCTAAGCATACATTTAAAAGTGAATGGATGTAGATGGACCTAATGCAAGTTCAAGGATCATAAGTGCACCTTAATCTTATTGCATCTCATAGTTGAGTAAATCATCAAACAATGGCAAAATCAACTAAACCGGTTAACAGGTCACAGAAATGGTTACAAAAAAGAGCCCATCTACATTTGACAGGTTAGTTTGTGCAGAGCGCTAGTCTACTCAACCAGGTCAGGTCAATGAACTGCACGGCTACATTACAAGTTTCAGAGATGACGTGTAGGAGCCCGCAACACCCTGAATTTCTTAACCATACCATCAGCTCGCATTCACTTTTGCAGCATACATGTTTTGGTGGATATCTAGAAATCAACAACCTGAACTCTGCCCAATAAGGCAAAAACCAAGCGTGGAAGCAAAAGGCAACAATCTGGTAGTACGATCTCCGATCGTCGCAGGGGTATCCCTTAGTCGCGGTTCAACAATCCTCTACGGATCAAATCAAGATTATCCGACGGAAAAAGGGTATAAAATATACACGCCCCTACAGGCCTACACGACGTCAAAATCAGACGCGCGCAGCACAGCCGTAAGACGATCCGACGAAAATAAATCCTTCCAATTGAACATAAATTCAGCGCAGGCGACCTGGAGTATACAGCAAATACTTTTCGCGAAAAAAAAATGCAGTAAATCGCCCCCATGGCAACCAAACCCGTCCGCGGAAATCACCCAGCAGATGATCCCCAATCCGGCCGAATCATCGCACCAGATCACCCAGAACATGGATACACACGAGAGAAAAGGGAGCGGAGGGAGGGAGGGAGGGGTTACGGCAGCGGGGCGGCGGAGGAGGAGGCGGGACGCGAGACGGGACGCCATTCGCGGCGGATGGGGGATCTGCGAGGGCAACGAGGTGGAAGGGGGGAAGGGAATGCGGGCTCTCCTAGGATGGAGAGGATGGGATACTATTCTATTCTATTCTGTTTCGCCCCTTCGCTTTTGTAAATGGTCTTGGTACGGGAAGCAAAAAGATATTCTTGTTAACCTAAAACTAACTCGGGGCAATTTGTCGCCTCTGCCTAACCCCTTCTTCCTCGAGAACACAGATTTGGCCCTTTCCTTTTCTTTTTTTCTTTTATTACATGAGAATGAGATTTGGCCCTTTCACGTAAGGTGGATTTTTTTTTTTAGCATCAGTACAGACACAAGCGCTCATATACACACGCATACACTCATCCCTATGAACGCACGCACGCACACCCTACCCCTATGAGCACCTCCGAGACCGAGCCAAGATATCATCTTGAAATTCTGAAGTCACCAGAGGCGCCTCGTCGTCGACGGAACGTCTCCTCCCATCGAAAGCGCGTCACGGAAATCACTCAAATAAATCCAGAATAATCGAAGACTGGGATTTGAACCCCATGGGTTGGGATACTGCATCGTCCACCTAACCAACTCAACCACGCGTTGATTCGCACGTAAGGTGGATTTGGTGGAATGCTCCAAGGGGCCAAACAATGTGTGGACCGCAATAGCCAGCGAATGTTAACGGGAGGCATTGACACTCGCGAACGTTTTTATGACAATTTACATTGTAAGATAAGAGGATGGTAATTTTTTCAGAAACACATGGCAGCTCCCGGCGAAATAAGGATTCACTCCAAAAAAATATGATGGGTTCGATTGAAGAAACTGCGATGTTCGATGCCCCCATGGCGAACGTTCACTGAATAATATTACCCGTGTATTTTGCAGGATAAATTTCAGATGTATTCACCATCTATCACAGCAAAAATTACATCCACGTCCGTGGACCACCTAACGGCAACTAAAAGCATTGGGGGCAAGCCAAAGGCACGCCGCAATCATCGCGCCCTTCCTCACCCGTGCCGAACAAAACTTGCTGTAGTAGACAGTCGGGAAGTAATCGTGTTGATGCCTCACTTGGTTGTCGCACCAGAACAAAATCTGCTGAAGGATACAAACTGTAGACTAGGTCCATAGAGATCCATCGAAAACCAACACCGACCAAATCGACACGAGATCCACCAGAGGCACACCTTCACATGCCCTCCGACGACGCTAGGCGCACCACCGGGACGGGTCTAGGTGGGAAAGAACTTATTCCATCTTCAGAGCTCACCTTCTTGAGGATGACACAAACCCTAATCGACGTAAAAAAAACACCTAGAAAATCGAGCATGAACTCCCCCACGAGTAAAGACCGAGATCCACTGCGTCTCCATGGCCCTATGAAGACAGACCGGCGGCAACGCCAATGGGAGGCAGAGAAACTCTAATCACCTGGACAGTCCCGATAGGAGCAGGGACAAGACCTTCCATCTTGACACTGTACTCAAGCGCAGAGTTGATACTGTATTTATGCACGGTGCTTCCATCTTGACCGCTTGATTTGTAAGACCTGAACCTTGCTACTGCTAGACCCTAGTTTCTTTATATGAATCGGAGAGGGTAATGCCTCTCTTTTGCTCCAAAAAAAAAAATCTTGACCGCTTGATTTGTAAGACCTGAACCTTGCTACTGCTAGACCCTGGTTTCTTTATATGAATCGGAGAGGGTAATGCCTCTCTTTTGCTCCAAAAAAAAAATCTTGACCGCTTGCTTTTGATCGGACGCCTCACCAAGACCAAGTCAGGCACTGTAGCCGTGACTCGGCTTGGTGAAGTCATTTAATTTCCTCAAATCCAAAAAATATACTCTTTTTTAATGAAATAATGCCTAGCATAGCACAACGCATGTCAGTTGGTAATGTTCCGGCAGCAGCAACTTGTTGCGAGTGGACGACTTCCGAAAACTGTTCAACGTCTAGCGGCTGCCAATCTAGACGGACCAACAAGAAACAATTCATGGTCGTCCTTGGGAAACTTCCTTGTTTCCTTCCACTGCAACTCCTCTTTCTTTCCTCTCCCCTTGCACGACGGCTCTGCCACGAGGAGCATGCACCGCACGAGTACGACCATGACCTCATGAGTTTAACCAACACGTATTTTCCCCTCAAAAAAAAAAAATCAACACGTATTTCCACTCGCAAAAAAAACAACAACACATATTTCATTCCTTTTGTTGGGTAACTGTAAACGCAGCTTACAGTTCGCGCGGGGCGTTCATAGAGGCTCAAAATCGTTGTGGCAAATCAGAAACTGTATCCAAAACCGTAAAATTTAAAAAGCACGTTTCACGCGAGAAATTTATGCAAAAACTCGCCGGAGCATAGATCATCGTCTTCTTCACATAGGGGCAGATCGTTCGTACACAGCATAGATATATTACATAAAAGCTCGCCCGACCTACGCTACCGTAGCACTAGACAAAAATGGAGCTCACCGAGCTCGTGCGGTAGCTGACCAGCGGCGGCGCTCAATCGGAGTCGGAGGAGTCGAGGTCGATGAAGAACTTCGCCTGTTCCGCCTTCATGAAGCGCAGGTCCACCTCCTTGGACGCGTGCGCCTGCCACGCCGCGACGCCCGTCTGGAGGAACATGTGCTCGTACTCGAGCTCGCCGGCGCTCTTCAGCCTCCTCCTGCTCCCTCGCCGACCGCTCCAGGACGACGCGCTCAAGGTGCTCCTCCTGCCCCGAGGGGAGGTAGTCCTCGGGGCCAATCACGCCTCGACGCGGCGGTTTGTCGGCCTCGAGCTTGACGGCACGCGGCCTGATCTCCTCCGGCTCTCTCTTCATCGGAGTGAGCTGCGAGCTCGAGGCGCCCGCGGCGGAGGAGCGGGAGGAGGCGTGGCGGCGGCGGGCGAGCTCGCGCTCGAACTCGACCAGTTCACGGCGCTCGAATGCCGCCGCCGGCCGGCTATCGCGGTTGAGCCACCTCCACGCGCCTCGCTTGCGGCGGCGTCAGATCTGGCGTGGCGGCGGTGCTCCGCCTCATCCCCGGAGCTACCATACCCATCCATGGCTTTTTCAGGCTCGCCGGCGGCGAGAAATCGGGCGGAGGCGGAGGGGAATCGCGGCGGAGGCAGATAGGATTTGACCCGTATCCGAGCAATGAAACCGCATATATACCGGTGCGGCGAGAGTTTTTGCGGGCCACGGTAAAATATTTACGGTCCGGGCCGCGGATGCGGTTTCTTTTCTGGCCAGAAAAACGGGCCGAACCCGTATACTTGCCGGAATTATACGGGTTCGGCCCTTTTACGGGTCTGGTAGAGATGCTCTCATTAGTAGATTTTGGACCCTGATAAGTGTTGAACGTCGGGTGTGAGCACCTGGCAACTTCAAACGTTTTTAATGCAAGTTTAGTGTAGTTGCCAAGCATTGTAACTTCGTGCTTCAGTTTATTCTTACAGAAATTTGTCGTGTGTCGGTAGAATTTGTCATCCTTACGTGACTGGAATTGACATCGAAAAACGTCAGAACCAGAGTGCCACATGAGACCTAGGGCGGCATTAGACAATGACGGGAGAAGGGGTCGAGATGGGATCAAAAGCGAAGATGGAGAGGAACAACAAGAAGAGCAACACTATCGCCGGCACCGACGGAGACAAATCTTGGCACGAGGGTTGTTTCCGAAATTTTTATTCTTTGTTTTTATGCATTCCTTTTATTAGTTTTTCCTTTCCTCTTTCCTATATTTGTATATTTATTTATTTTTTCCTTTTGATTGGGGTTTCAGTTTTTTCCTTTATCTTTATTTTTCAAGGTAAAATAAAATACACAATTTTTTCTAGAGCTATGTGAACAATTTTTTTAGACATGTGAACATTTTCTAATAAAAATACAGGGGCATCTTTACAAAAGTGCATGAATATATTTCTAACAGAATGAAAAAAAAAAGTATAGTGACATTTTTTAATTGTGTGAACATTTTATTCAACATAGATATTTTTCCTAAAGTATACTACGTGCTGGCTGGTAGATCGAAAAATGTGCTTATCAGTTATCAGGCTGGCCCAACATGTGTCCGGCGCACCCCTTGATTTAAGGCAGAAACCCCTAATTATTATCTGGTACATGTACGGGCGACAGATGTTCATGATATGATATGGTAGTACATGTACAGGCCGAACCCTAATCATATCAAGCTGCGTAATGACGGCGTCGACGAAACTTCCACGCCAGCGCGCATGGCCGGGCCTAGCGCCAGACGTCCTGCGCGACATCCGCTCCCGGCTCCCGTCCCTCGCCGACCGCGTCCGCCTCCGCGCCATCTGCCGCCCATGGCGCACGGGCGTCAAGCTCCAGCCATGCCGGGCCCCTCCGCATCTCCCCTGGCTCGCCCTCCCGGACGGTACCGCCTTGGACTTCGCCCACAACAGCGCGTACCGTCTGCGTATCCCAAACGACGACGACGGCACCTGCTACAGCGCCGGCGAGAGCATGTTCTTCCACCACGGCAACGATGGGCGGTGCTCCGTGGTCAACGGGTTCTCCGGCGCCGCGACGCCTCTCCCCGAGCTGGCCGATCTCCTGCGGTCTCACATGGTAAATCCCTGCGACGAGAAGAAGATCGAGTCCAAGCGGTCCGAGAATATGAGGATCAGGAAGGTGGCGATGTCGTCCATGGCGTCCTCGCCGAACCATCACCGCCTCGTGGCCGTTGTAGCCAGTAACTGCTCCAAATCCAGAGTCTTTATCTCCACGTGCCGACCGGCCGGCGAGATCAACTCCTGCGTTGTGACGCAGGAGACATCCACCATCCTCGACATCGCCTTCTTCCAAGGGAAGATGTACGCGCAGGTCCAGATATTCCAGGAGCTCCTCGCCGTCGATCTCACCGATGGCTGGCTCGACAAGCCGGCGCCGCCGGGCGGCGCCCAACCCCAAGTGAAAGCGTTCACATCGTGGATATGGCCCCCTGACCTCCAACCGGAGATGTATCTGAAGCAATTCTCCCACGACAACAACCCACAGGAGCAAGTACAGCAATATCTAGTGGAGTCCAACGGCAAGCTGCTGCTGGTGAGGAGATATTTCCGGGCCCCGCCCCCGCGAATTGGCCGCAAACAACATTTAACTTGTCGGTTCGAGGTGCTCGAGGCGGACCTCGGGGACGGTCCCGGTCTTGGCCTGTGGAAGACGGCCCGCAGCCTCGATGGCTGGGCGCTCTTTGTGGGCGCGGCGTGCTCCAAGTCTTTTCGTGCTACCGACGTTGATGGAGCTCGAGGAGATTGTGTCTACTTCCTGCTCGACCATGGCAATCCCCTTGGCCACGCCGGTGTGTACAGTGTGGTGCACAGGACCATCGTGCCGTTCATGCGAGCTTCGCGGAGGGTAAGGCCAAGGAGATGGTCATGGGATAGCCTGCGGTTTCCGGCATGGTTTTTTCTGGTTGAAGTTTAATTCTACTCCGTATTTTTTAGCAGTAAGAAGAGTAACTAGCCACACAAGCTGGTAATTTTGAGAAAACTAGATGATTCCCCGCGCGTTGTTGCGGGATTTTTTTCACGAATTTTGTGAGAAAGGTTAGGATCTAAACTGACGTGCCATAAACTACTGAATTGCACATTCTGCATTATAGTGGAGGTTTGTAGAAAATGTCCAGATGATATCAACAGAGTTGATGCGGATAATTGTAGTCTCACGTGAGGATATATCCTTTTGTGTCCATCAAAACACCTAGAAGATGAGAATGTTTCCTAGTCACAATAGGTGGCGATTGTTAAGGGGTTGTCGAAATGGCCCGAGCATGAATTATACTCCCTCCGTTCCGAAATAGTTGTCTTTCTAGAGATTTCAATAAGTGACTACATACGAAGCAAAATGAGTGAATCTACACTTTAAAATATGTCTACATACATCCGTATGTTGAGTCCATTTGAAATGCCTAAAAAGACAAGTATTTGGGAACGGAGGGAGTATGTTGCAGGTTAGAATACTATCAATTCAACATGTAGATTATGATTTATCATATACATTTGCATTAACCATAGGTATTTATTTTTTGGAAACGGGGTAACCCCAATCTCTGCATCATCATGATACATGAATCATCGAAAATGTGTGATGGCACCAGGGAGCCCCGGCACCCTCTTAGGCGCGTCCATCTTTTTTAAGGTTCGTGCAGTGGCGCAGGAGCAGCAGGCCATTAGTGGTGGCTGGTTTAATTAAGCAGATAATTCAAAGTTCGACAGGATGTCCACTCAGTTTGGGAGTTGCGAAGAACATAAGAGCAGATGTTACATTAATTTCTTCTCAAATTCAGATTAAGGATCCTGTGGTGGATGCATACCAGTAGCAAGACACTCGCGCATACAAGAAGAGTAACAACCAGACACAGAGATTATGCAAAAGGAAACCGTCTCAATAATATCGTCTTTTGCCACAATAAAATGAAAGATTAAACCGATCTCAATCTCTGGATCTAGTACGAATAGAGTTTACAAACCCTAGCCTTACAAATTGAAATCTCTCTATATGGGGGTGTTGTCGATGAAAGGATGAAGGATGGTTATACACATGAAGCTAGAATGGATATGGTTGAAGTTAGATTTTTTTTCTTCTGAAGCTAGAAATGATCTCTTTTTTCTAGCTTCCTCCGATCTCTCTTCCTATGTTTTGTTGCCGTTTGGGGGTGTTCTGTCCGTCCTCTCATTTGTAAGTTTTTTGTTTGGTTTCATTCAGTTTGTTCTATTTCCTGATTTGTTTTCTTATTTATCTTTACATTTATCACTTTTTATTTAGTGAATTCTGGTTTTTACCTCATATTTTCACATTTTTGACACTAATTACCCTATTTAGCAGGATTTCATATGTTTTACCCCATTTAGCAAAAGTTCTACCACAATTTACCCCATTTAAATTTTTGTGAGCGTTTTGATTGGCAGGTCCACCTGGCATGCCACATGGATGGTTTTTACTTGCCTATATTTTCTCCATGCTGAACCGGTCCTCGTAGTTTCTCCTGATCGCGCCGGCCCGATATGATCGCATCAGAGCAGGTCGCTCGCATCCAACGCACAACACCTGAGTTAGGCCGCATCACTCTGGCCTCCAATATTCACGGCACACATCGTTCGCCTTCCTTCGAATCACATGCGCGATCCTGCCGCAAACCAAGAAGCAAAAGAATTTCGATAATATTCAAATGTTCGAGAAAACTTTAAATCAGGGGTGATGTGTATACATGTGATCTTCTAATTAGCATATTAGTTTTGTTACAATCAAACGCCTCACCGGACAATGCATGAGCTAGGAAATTTCAAAATACACAAATTACTATGATAGAGATGGTCAAAATCCTCTCGAATGGGGTACGACTGAGAGGGCTTGTTTGTTCACCAACCTCACTGATTTGTTGGACCAGCGGTCACCATAGGCCTGCCATCAACGCCTCACCACAGAGTCTTGTTTCTTGCCTTAATGTCGCGGCTAGAGGTCGGCGAGCTTGATGGAGCTGGATTCCACGGGGTTGTTTCTTGCTTTGATGTCGCCATCGCCGCTGCTTGATAATCCCTAACCCTAGGTTCGAGCAAGCCTGACGGGTACGTGTGGTCGTAAGCCTGGACGGGCCATGCAATCGATTGGGTGTGAGTGTCGAGCGTGGCCGACTCGGGCGTTGTGCGTTGGATGCGACGCGAGTGACCTCCATCGGGCCGGTCCGGTCGGGAGAAGCTGTGAGGAGCGGTTCAGGAGAGAGAGAAAAAAAGGCAGGAAAAAATTGATATCGAATATGGCCTTGATATCGAATGCCAGAAATAACCATCCAGTCTCCGAGTACGTAAAGGAATACTCAATATGGCCTTGATATCGAATGCCAGAAATAACTGATCCATTTCGGCCCAATAATCATAAGTTCCGCTGAAGCGTGTGAGCGAGCAGTGCGAACGGGCTGGCCCATTTCGGCCGTTGAAGCAGGGCAGGCAAACGGTTTTGGGAACCTTCTAGAGGGTTCCCTCAACTGGTTTTTTCATGTTTTTTCTTTTACATGTTTATGGTTTTTTTTTTCTGTTTCTGTTTCTATTTCTTTTATTTTCCTTTTATTTTATTTCACTCTTTTTCGTTTTTATTTTTATTCTTTGTTCTAAAACATGTTCAAATTTTCAAATTTTGTTCATGAGTTTAAAATTTATCCACAGGTTTAAAAAGTTAGTTTTTTTAAATCACAATTGTTCAGCGTGTATTAAAAAAATGTACAATGTATATTTAAAAATTATTCATCATATATCACAAAAATATTCAATGTCTATTTAAATATTGTTCAGCTTATATCACAAAAATGTTCATCGTATATTTACAAATCATAAATGTATATTTAATAAAATATTCAGCGTATATCACAAAAATATTCAATGTGTATTTCAAAATTGTTCAGCATGTATCCAAAATTGTTCAATGTCTATTTAGAAATTGTCCGTGGTATATTTACAAAAATGTTCGATGGTCCACTTTTTCAAATTTTTTTCTGGATCTGCCATCGCATGGAGTTCAAATAAGTTTGCGCGGCCTACTAACCACGAACACTTAGCAGCTCAACTGGTGAAGAACGCTTGCTCACTAAGCCAGGTTACGAGTTCCAATCCTCGATAGAGCGTGTGTCTTCTTTTATTTTTAGTAGCGGCTTTCCTAATGACGCCATCGAATGGGGTCATCATTTTAACCCTAGCGAGCTCATTCTAGGGACTCTCTTCCGGAAAACCACACAAGCACTCCCGGTTGCATCTGCCATTTTGCAAGAGTCTTGTGTGTTTCTACTTTCTAAACTTTCTCTCTGTGGACTCTTTTATATTCGGTTGCTGTTGCCTGCAGGACCACCGCTGTGACAACACCTCAGGAAACAAAGCTAGAAAGTCCAAGGCCTCCAGTCCGGCCCAAGCAATCCACTGCAAGCAAGTTGGGTTGGAAATCTAGGCATGTACGAGACGGGCGGCCTGGGAACCTGCCTAACTGCGGCCTAAATCGGTGGATTCCAGCCTAGAGGTGTGGATTTTGAGATTTGAAAGTGTAGGGGCGCCCTTAAATTGGTACTCCCCGAGTTGAGCCGAAACCCTAATTTCTTCCTATCCCCGAGTTGCGGCGTGCGTGATGGCGGCGTCGACGGAACGTCCATGCCAATCCGGCGGGTGGCCGAACCTACGGAGAGGTCTCCTGCGCAAAGTCCTCTCCCGGCTCCCGTCCCTCGCCGACCGCGTCCGCCTCCGCGCCGTCTGCCGCCCATGGCGCACGCGCGCCGCGCTCCAGCCTCCGCCCCGTCGCCCGCTCCCCTGGCTCGCCCTCCCGGGCGGTACCGTCTTGGACTTCGCCAACAAGAGCACGCACCGTCTGCGTATTCCAGACGACGACGGCCCCTGCTACAGCGCCGGCGATAATATGTTCTTCCTCCACCACAACGACGGGCGGTGCTTCGTGGTCAACGGATTCTCTGGCGCAGCGACGCCTCTCCCCGAGCTGGCTGCTCTCCTGCAGTCTCACATGGTAAATCCCTGCGACGAGAAGAAGTCTGACAAGTTCGACCGCAAGTCGTATGACAATATGAAGATCAAGAAGGTGGTGATGTCCCCCGTGGCATCGTTACCGAATCATCATCCCGTTGTGGCCGTTCTAGCCAGTAACTGCTCTAAATCCAGAGTTTTTATTTCTACATGCCGACCGGCCGGCGAGATCAACTCGTGCGTTGTGATGAGGGAGAAGTCCACCATCCTCGACATCGCCTTTTTTCAAGGGAAGATGTACGCTAACGTCCACATGTTCCAAGAGCTTGTCGCCGTTGATCTCAGCGATGGCTGCCTCGATAAGCCAACGCCGCCCGGCGTTGAACCCCAAGTGAAAGCATACACATCATGGATATGGCCCCCTGACCTACTGCCGGATATGTATCTAAAGGATCTTTTCGATGATCCTAAGTCACACGAGAAAGTGGAGCAATATCTAGTGGAATCCAATGGCAAGCTGTTGATGGTGAGGAGACGTTTCCTCCAAACTGGCCATAACAAATTGACTTGTCGGTTCCAGGTGTTCGAGGCGGACCTCAGGGACGGTCCCCGTCTTGGCCAGTGGAAGAAGGCCCGCAGTCTCGAGGGCTGGGCGCTCTTTGTGGGCACGCCCTGCTCCAAGTCTTTTCGTGCTTGTGATGTTGATGGAGCTCTAGGAGATTGTATCTACTTCTTGGTCGATCATGGCAATCCCCTTCGCCACTCTGCCGTCTACAACATGGTAAACAAGACGATCATGCCTTTGATACCGGTGTCAGTGTGGCGGAGCGTAAAGTTAACATGGGATAGCCAGCGGTTTCCGGCATGGTTTTTTCCAGTTGAAGTTTAGTTCTGTACTAGAAGTTGTCGTGCGATTTGCTGTGCCGTTGGATCTGGACGCATCTGAGTCATAGTTATTGTTTAACCCGTTGTACATCGACTTTTGGTGGGTTGATAATGTAGACCAAAACACTATTTACCTCGACTTTTGATGGGTTGATAATGTAGACCAAAACACTGTGTACCTCGACTCTGCTTATTGTTCTTTGCCCATTGTGTTACTGTTCGGTTTGTTTAGTGGTTCTGTCGGTCTGTCCATTTGTTTAATCTTTTTTATTAGTAGCAGAACATAGTAACTTTGATTATCTACAATATATTTTTTTGAAGCAAAAGATAGAAACTCAACGAAAAATGAAGCTACTAGATCTGCCGTTGTGTGATTGTTGCTATAATTTTGCTGTTGTTAAGCGCAAGTCATGATGATGAACATAAACACCTGAGCAACATAGATGGTAACAGTAGAACTTTGAAAAAATGTTGCAAGCAAGCTTACCTTGATCAGACAATTTGATTTGTTGTTTTACAATAGGAACCGCAGCGGTATGTATGGCAGGCAAACATCTATCTAGCCAGCATATTTGTGAGATACAGTCATTTTGTTATTCTAGTAGAATACCATGCCAACTTTCATGGAATTTATATCATTGGCAAATTTGAGACAATGATCAGGGCCAACGCTTCTGCATATACCTACACATACTAGCTAGTTCAATGCCCGTGCGTTGCCATGGACCGACGACAATGCATCTATCACAAGCCCCTCAACTTTGGCTCCTCCGTCATTGCATTATTGCTTCGCTATGTTGTCACCCTGTAGCAAATCTACGTCGTGTTTTTTCCCAGTCTACCAAATTGCCATAGTCAGTCCCATCATCCCTAACCTATGGACTAACAAATGAATATATCACAAGCTGCTTGGTTTCAACTCTATATATTGCCACCCAACTCCAAACTTGCATATGTTTTCTCCAGGTTCACCAAATTACCATAGGCATTCCCATCAATCCCTAACTTCGAATGTCTTGCAACATTTGTCAAAAAGTATCGCGAGATTTTGTCTTGACCGCGGGCAATGGCCATTTACCGTCTGAAACAGTGCAGGCCGCCACGGCGGGGACGTGGCTTGGTGGCAACGGCGTCGTCGGCCGATCGTCTGTACACGGCGTGAGTGGAGCCGATCCTGCCAATTTCGGTGAGGTCCCTACCTATCTGCCTGATTCCACGAGGATTGTTTCATTAATCTGTTATTCCGTACTCACTCAAATGTTGCTCATAGACAAGCTGGTAAGCTTAAATAGCACGCGCTGCAGGCCTCGAGACGTTTAGCGCTGAACCTGTTTCCGGATGGGTACTTGGTCGGTGGGCTCGGCAAGGTCTCTGTGCGAATCGCACTGACCACTGCTGCTACATGTTTGTTTGTTTGTTATTACTTGATGATGCTCAGTTGCTCATGATGGAATCTGGTTGTTTCGGTACAAGAAATGCTTGTGTTTGACCTCGAAGCGAGTGGGTCTAGAGAGCCCTCCCCTCCCTCCCCTGACCCCGCGCCCGCGCCGCCTCCCCGGGGGGCGGCCGGGGCGGCTCCCCCCGCTCTCCTCTCCTCCCTCCTCCCCCGTGCCCCTCCCCCGCCCGCCCGGGCGGAGCCCCCGGATCTGGTCGGGCGGGCTGGCGGCGATGGACCCTTCCTTACCTTACAGCACCTCCTCGACCCGGGGATGGGGCTGGTGGCGGTGCCCTTCGGCTGACGGCGGCCCGGCGGCTGGAGGCGCCCGTCATGGTGGTGGCGCCGCCCTTTGGCGGCGGGCGGCTGGTTGCGCAGGTTGGCCGGCGGCGCGTCCTCGGCCCAGATCTGGGCCCTTAGGGCCCCATCTGGGTCCTAGCGGGCCGGTCCCTGGGCGTGGCCTTGTTGTCTGCGGCACGGTGAGGAGGAGGAGCGGCTCGGATTTGGGGCGGCGGCACCGCCGGCGTGCCAGCAGCAGCGCGAAGGCCGGAGCTTTATGGACCCACAAGGGCTCGGCCGGGCCTGTGGGCCCACAGGCCTGGTGTGCTCCTGCTATTGCGTCCGGACGGCTACCGTCGCGGACGGTGGAGGTGGGGCCCTCCCGCGTGCCGATGGTGCCGATGCCCTAGTCCCGGCTCTGATTCTTCGTCGTGCTATCCTCACTTCGCGGTGCCGTGGTGAGACGGCGTGGGGCCTCATGACCGCGTTGGCGCACGATGGTGGTTGGTTTGGTGGCAGGCTCCGGGGCGCCCGAGGTGCGGGTTGGGATCGGGGGAAACCCCTGTCGGCATGGCCAACACCGGCGCGGTGGCGCCTGTGGGTGCCACCTGACCTTCCGGGAGGGCGTCGGGGCTACCCTTCCTCTCGCCTCGTCGTGTACCGGGGGAAACCCTTGGCAGCAGCGTCGTCATTGTCGCGATCCTTCTTGGAGGTGTTGATAGGTGCCGGCGCTTCGGAGTCTTGGAGTCTAGTGGAAGATCCTGGTGGGCGCTGCGATCGCGAGGCTTCTTCGTTTTTGTTGATCCGCCGTTGTCGGCATTTGTTTCTTTTGCTTTTCTCTGTCGTTTCTTTTGGGCGTGACTGTGCTGCTTCCGCCCCAGCACCTATTCATGTATGGTTCGGTTGGTTCCTTTGTATACAAAGCGGGGGGAAACCCTTTTTCGGTGAAATGCTTGTGTTTCTGATTGGTGATGATCCAGAGGAGAAGCCCTATGCTAGGCCGTCAGAGAGCTTTGCTTTCTGTGAGTATGGTGCTTGTTTCCACAATGTAAGGGGGAAGAGGGTGGGGTGGGGGTGATTAATCATGAGTAGGTTTTTGAGTTAGAGTTAACAGCAAGAAGGTAAAAAGGAGTAAGCACTTTCCCTGGGGAGTGGGTGCTAGACTTTGTAGTACATTCCTGTGCAACATAATTATGGGCGCCGGAGGCAAACAAACCAGCCTCCAGACTATGGGAATTTTGACTGTCGCAATTTGTTACCCACACTATTCCCTTTGCTGATGAGACCAGAGTAATGTGCAGTGGCTCTATGAATGTGTTGTCAATGATCTTTCCTTAATTGCGGATGCATCGTGGACTTATCATTAGCAATTGGTCATCACTTCTGTAAACCTGGAAAGGCAAGGTTTAACTGTCATCTACTACTTCCGAAATCCCACCTGATTTATTTTTCTTATTATGCATATTTCAGATTGCGGAGTCGACCATCATTAATTCCTTGCAACCCAGGCTTAATTTGGACCCAAGTCATGCCTTGAAAAGCTTTGCAACCCTGTTAAGAAGGTACCCTTGTTTTCAGTTCCTGGATTCTACTCAAATCTTTTGTTAACTTTAGAAAGTACTGCAATTTAACTTGCGCTTTTGTGCCAAATTGTATGCAAATAGATCGATTTAGGTCTATAGGGAGGACATCGAATGAAAGATACATCTCTTCTCAATACTTCTCCTGGCCCTCCTGAAAAATGCAAGCCCAAGGAATGCGACACCTGTGAAGGTGGAGCAGTATGCATTGAGAATTCAGCTCTAGAAGTCTTGCCAAGCAGAATACTGAGCTGCTCGGCAGTTAAGTGTCCATCACCTCCCCAAGTTAACAATGCCAAATCAACTGTAGTGTCTGATCCTGAAGATACTACACAATGCTCTTCTACCATTATCAACAATTCTGCCTTCTGTGATAGAGAACAAAGTGCATCAAGTACTCCTGCTTCTGCTAATTTTCTTCAGTATCATGATCAGCAGGCAGACTTAGCTATCGTGAAGGTTGATCATAAAAAGGTATGATTGCTAACAGAGACAATTTTACCACAAAAGAGAAAGGGGTGCTCGAATCTTCTACATGAAAGACTGTTTTCAGACAAAAGTGCAAGGTTGTGTTCCCAAAGTTCCCATGACCAGTTTCAAAGGTCAGTGGGGGCTTCAAATAAAGGTCTTATGCTAGGATCTCCAAAAGAACCGTCGATTGATGACAAGGTAGATCAAACAATAGGCAACAAGGAAATGGAAGTACATCAACAGAAGTCCTTCTCAACTCCTTCCTTGAACATAAAGGATCCATGTTCAGAAAAATTCGCCGAAAAGGTTAACAGGGATCTCGGAAAGAACTGCCAGTTGAGGTTATGGTTGATCAGACCATGGGCAAAATGATATGAGATTACAGGAACAGAAGTCCTTCTCAGTTATCCCAACAAATCACCCACTTCATTCCTTCAACAGAAATGGTCCAACTGGGATCTCGAAAAGAGCTTCCTTCAACAAATCACCTCTGTAACCTCCTGCAATGCAAGTTCAAGAAATGCAAATGCCAAACCTCACGAGGATAAAGCTTCTACGGAGCCTCAACCTACTACTTCAAAGATAAAAGTATGAGGAACTTTTACCATTTCTCTGAACCAGCAAATCGATTTCGAAGGGAACGGGCAGAAACAAGCTGATATTCTGGTCAAGCGTTCATGTGAGGACAGAAGCAATAGAGCCAGGTGTTACTGATGGTACTAGCAGTCAGTTTGGTATTTCTTCAGATGTTGTGCATTGGACACCCTTTATATAACATTGAACCTAACATAGAAAAGATTCTATCAGAGGTCAACCTGACCACCCAGAGGTGTTGCTTTGTACAACTTCACTCTCTGCACTTTTCATTTCAAGTTGGATTTTTTTCCGTGCAACTGGCGCCAGAATTATGAAAGTTCTTTACCAATTTCTTTTATTGTTCATTATTCTTTACGTAGGCATGCACCAAATGGAAATGCTGCTAAAATTGATGGTTGAAACATTGACGCCATTGAATTCCTGCTAACCATCTTGTTTTGTCCGTATGATAGTGCTGAGGGAAGTCCATACACGTCGGAAGAGGCCATTTCATGCTGTCCGACTAGGAGAACGAAACATACTCGAAATATTAGAATCCTTGTTTTTCACCGTGTACAGTATTTCTGTAGAGGTGGGTTTATTTCTTCTTCTGCACGAATAATCTTATTTTGTGCTAAGTTCTACTCTTGTTCTAAAACATCACACATGGCTGGTATAGTTGATCAATGTCATTACATACTTTGCCTTCTTGAGTCTGAATCACCAGAGGACCATCAAATAGCTACTCTTCTCACTTCTGTGAGTACTATTTTAATTCACGTTTACAATGCAAGAACAATAGTATAATACCTCCTCATATCTGTCTCCATGGTATGCTTTTGCAGGATCAAGCAAAAAAGTTTGTCGATCAATTCATTCTTCTGGTAAATAAGCATTGTCTTCCAAGGCTTTCATTGTTTTGACAAGAAATTGAACCTTTCTGTCTTTGTCCGGTTAAAAAAAACATTCTGTCTGTGGCCACTTGCCGTTAGGCACTGACAAGCTGTTGAAATATGTTTAAATATCAGTTTTGTTTATTGTTTCCCGATTGTGCATATTAAACTAGATTTATGCATTCGATTGTGTGTAGCAGAATGTTTAGAGCACATGCATGACACTACATCTACTTCATCAAGATTATGTGGTCAAACTGATTACAAATTGTATGTATTTTTGATTTAGCCACCTCCAGCTTGAGTATGGTCACATTATCGATCACACTAAAACTGCTTCTGCTGTTGCAGGTTCGACATGAATCTTGGCCTCTCCAGATATGGAATTAATTCACCCGTCCATATGTTTCTACCTCTCTAATTTCGTCCTATAGGTACATATAAATACATCATCTTTTCCCAGGATAAGCAATGTATAGATCCATTGTTTCTCTATAAATGCACATGCCCTTACGAATGTGTTGAACTAATTCTTCCATGGTTTTCTTGCTGTGCTGATATAATTGGAGTGTTCTGATTTTTTATTTTATTTTTTCCGAGGAAGGAGTATTCTGATTTGATATTATCCTAACTTTTGTATGTATTTCACTTGGATGGAATGCTTAACACAACACCTGCATTCCCAACAAAGTATAGCCCATATAGGGGGAGGGGAACTTTTGGTCTATGGGTGCATATACACCTTATATGAAAAAAATTAGTAATTAAGCAAAAAGTCAAAAAACCAGCAGTCTAAAAAAGTCAAAAAATCCTGAAAATATTTTTGAAATAAAGTCGATCTTCCATTGCACTTGTAAGAAAAATTACACAAAAAGAAAAACCCTGTTGACTTCTTTTCAGAAAAAACAAAAAAGGCCTAAATAGTGTGAATAGTGACCTATAATATATAAAAAATTGTTATTTTGCCATGAAGTTAACGCTGGGTTTTTGTTCGCGAAAAATTATATACTAGTGCAAAAGAAAGTCAAGTCTATTCCAAAGATACTTCTAAACTTTTTTTGTAATTATTATTTTTTTCTCTCATGTAGGGTCACTAGTAGAAAATAGGGCTTTGGTCCAGGCCGGGTAAGCCCATTAACCCCGGTTCAGTCACGAACCGGGACCCATGGGGGCATAGGTCCCGGTTCGTGAGGCCAGGGGGCCGGCCGGGCCTCGTGGGGCATTGGTCCTGGTTCGTCTGGCCCTCTGGTCCCGGTTCCAGACACGAACCGGGACAAATGGGCCTCGCTCTTGGCCCACAACTTTTAGTCTCGGTTCGTGGATGGAACTGGGACCAAATGTGGTCCTTTAGTCTCGGTTCGAGCCATGAACCGGGACCAATGAGATGCCTATATATACCCCCTTGCTCGCGAGCAGAGCACTGGAGTGCTCTGTTTTTTTGGCCGGTCGTGTGAGAGCTTTGTGGTGCTCTAGCTCCCCTCCTATGCACATGAGGTGTTTGATGAAATGCCCGAGCCACACTTAAGCTTTCTCCTCTCGAAGCTTCTTGTCCAAGGTCCATTTTCCTCAAGATTTGTCTGGGTTTGGCAGTCCGTCTTGTCCCGTCCCCGTCTTCACCGCCTTCGATCGCCCGCGCCGATCTCGTCGCCGGCACCAACATGGTGAGCCTCTTGATCTTATCTTCTTTTTAAAAGAAAAAAGTTCTTGTATGCTTTAGATAGATACTTGTGTAATTTTCTTACTTTTATTATTGTTTGTTATTATATAGTGCGATGGTTTTGGTATCCGCCTCTGTCAGCCCTCGTCCTGTTTATGATTCGGATGTGGTATATATATTATCTTTTATAACTATTTGGTTAATTTAGTGTTTATGACAATTATGCTGACCAACGTGACATAGATTTTTTTTTATCTAGGAGGTATGTGAACCAAAAATTCCAACCGACCTTACTGTCGAGAGGTTAAATTTAGTTGAAGAAGAAAACAATTACTTGAAGTAAAAATTGAAAAAAAATTGAGGAGAATAAGATGATATTGGAGTTGTATGTTGCGGATGTCGTCGATGATCACAAGATCAAGATGGATGCAATACGCTTGAAGATTAGAAAGATTAGAAAATATGCCATTCATACTGAGGCTTGGTATCATTATGCCATTGGATCAGTTGTTACCTTAGTTGCGATTATGATCGCATTTGTTGTTGCATTGAAATGTTTTACATAGTTTCAATGTAGGTTTAATTAGATGCTTTGGAGAGCTATATGTTGTTCAATGAGAACTATGTATGTACTTTGGTTTTAATGTGATGATGAACTTCTATTAATTTGGTCACTTATCTATTCATGATGTTCTGTAATAGTTTTTAACATACTTAATTATATATAATGCACGCAAATGAACCGGCAATGGATGTATGGTAACAGACGCACCTTCGAGTATATTAAGGGCGTGCATAATTTTCTCGCAGTGGCTGAGGCAAACAAGCAGAATAGTTTTATGTGTTATCAATGCCTTATATATGGGTATACGAGGTCTTACTCTGACTCGAAAACCCTTCACACCCACCTGCTTTATAAGGATTTCATGCCACACTATAACGTTTGGACCAAGCACGGAGAAAGAGGGGTCATGATGGAAGACAACGAAGACGAAGAGGATGATGACAACTATGTGCCCCTGAATACGGTGATGCTGCAACGGGGGAAGCTGAAGATCAAGAGGACCAGACGATGTGTCCGATGATGATCTTCGTCGGGTCGTTGTTGATGCAAAGAGACCGTGCAAAAGTGTAAAGGAGAAGCTGAAGTTCGATCGCATGTTAGAGGATCACAAAAAAGGGCTGTACCCCAATTGCGAAGATGGCAACACTAAGCTCGGTACCACACTGGGATTGCTGCAGTGGAAGGCAGAGAATGATGTACCTGACAAAGGATTTGAGAAGCTACTGAAAATATTGAAGAAGAAGCTTCCAAAGGATAACGAATTGCCCGACAGTACATACGCATCAAAGAAGGTTGTATGCTCTCTAGGATTGGAGGTGCAGAAGATACATGCATGCCCTAATGACTGCATCCTCTACCGCGGTGAGTACGAGGATTTGAACGCATGCCCGGTATGCAGTGCATTGCGATATAAGATCAGACGAGATGACCCTGGTGATGTTGACAACGAGCGCCCCGGGAAGAGGGTTCCTGCCAAGGTGATGTGGTATGCTCCTATAATACCACAGTTGAAACGTCTGTTCAGAAGCAAAGAGCATGCCAAGTTGATGCGATGACACAGAGAGGACCGTAAGAAAGACGGGAAGTTGAGAGCACCCGCTGAGGGGTCGCAGTGGAGAAAAATCGAGAGAAAGTACTGGGAGGACTTTGCAGGTGACGCAAGGAACGTATGGTTTGGTTTAAGTGCAGATGGCATTAATCCTTTTGGGAAGCAGAGCAGCAATTACGGCACCTGGCCTGTGACTATGTATCTATAACCTTCCTCCTTGGCTGTGTATGAAGTGAAAGTTCATTATGATGCCAGTTCCCATCCAAGGACCTAAGCAACCCGTCAACGACATTGATGTGTACCTAAGGCCATTAGTTGAAGAACTTTTACAGCGGTGGAATGGAATTGGTGTATGTGTGTGGGATGAGCACAAACAACAGGAATTTGACCTACACGCGTTGTTGTTTGTAACCATCAATGATTGGCCTACTCTCAGTAACCTTTCAGGACAGACAAACAAGGGATACCATGCATGTACGCATTGTTTAGATGACACCAAAAGTATATACCTGGACAAATACAGGAAGAATGTGCACCTGGGGCATCATCGATTCCTTCCGTCCAACCATCAATGTCGAAAGAAAGGCAAGCATTTCAAAGGCGAGGCAGATCACCGGAAGAAGCCCGCCGTCCGTACCAGTGATCACATACTTGCTATGGTCAATGATTTACAAGTAATCTTTGGAAAGGGTCCCGGCAGACTATCTGTTCCGAATGACGCGGAGGGACGCGCACCCATGTGGAAGAAGAAATCTATATTTTGGGACCTACCCTACTGGAAAGACCTAGAGGTCCGCTCTTCAATCAACGTGATGCACGTGGCGAAGAATCTTTGCGTGAACTTGCTAGGATTCTTGGGCGTGTATGGGAAGACAAAAGATACCAGAGGCACAGGAGGACCAGCAACGTGTGCACGAAAAAGATGGCATGCCTCCAAAGCAGTATGAAGGTCCTGCCAGCTACGCTCTTACCAAAGAAGAGAAGGAAATCTTCTTTGAATGCCCGCTCAGTATGAAGGTCCCGTTTGGCTTCTCATCGAATATAAAGGGAATAATAAATATGCCAGAGCAAAAGTTCCAGAACCTAAAGTCTCATGACTGCCACGTGATTATGACGCAACTGCTTCCGGTTGCATTGAGGGGCCTTCTACCGGAAAACGTTCAATTAACCATTGTGAAGCTATGTTCATTCCTCAATGCAATCTCTCAAAAGGTGATAGATCCAGAAATCCTACCAAGGTTAAGGAGTGATGTGGCGCAATGTATTGTTAGTTTCGAGCTGGTGTTCCCACCATCCTTCTTCAATATCATGACACACGTCCTAGTTAATCTAGTCAACGAGATTGTCATTCTGGGCCTTGTATTTCTACACAATATGTTCCCCTTTGAGAGGTTCACGGGAGTCCTAAAGAAATATGTCCGTAACCGCACTAGGCCAGAAGGAAGCATCTCCACGGGCCATTAAATAGAGGATGTCGTTGGGTTTTGTGTTGACTTCATTCCTGACCTTAAGAAGATTAGTCTCCCTCAATCGCGGTATGAGGGAAGACTGACTGGAAAAGGCACGCTAGGAGGGGACTCAATAATATGTAGTGACGGGCATTCTTGGTCTCAAGCACACTACACAGTTCTACAGAATTCTACCTTGGTGACCCCGTATGTCGATGAACACAAGAACATTCTGCGCTCCAAACACCCGGAGTAGTGTGACGACTGGATTACATGTGAACACATCAGGACTTTCGGCAGTTGGTTGCAAACACGTCTCAGGGGTGACAACAATGTTTCTGATGAGCTATAATCATTGGCTAGGGGACCATCTTCGACTATATTGACTTACAAAGGGTACGAGATAAATGGGAATACATTTTACACGATCGCCCAAGATCAAAAGAGCACCAACCAAAACAGTGGTGTCCACTTTGATGCAGCAACCAAGAGGGGAAAGGACACATATTATGGTTACATAGTGGACATATGTGAACTTGATTATGGACGTGATTTTAAGGTCCCTTTGTTTCACTGCAAATGGGTCAATCTGTCAAGAGGCGGGGTACAGGTAGACCCACAGTACGGAATGACAACAGTGGATCTGAACAATCTTGGGTACAAATACAAACCATTCGTCCTAGCCAATGATGTGGCGCAGGTTTTCTATGTGAAGGACATGTCTACCAAACCAAAAAAAAAGAAAAGAAAAGGAAGCGAATACATCATACGACGAGTCAAAGCGCCACACAGTTCTTTCGGGAAAAAGATATATCGTGGGATTGGAGGGCAAGATAGACATGTGTGAAGATTATGAAAAGTTTCATGAAATTCCTCCCTTCAAAGTCAAGGCTGACCCAAGCACCCTGTTAAAGATGAAGATTATCCATGGTTACGGCGCAATAAGCAAAGGACACAAGCGAAGAAAAAGTGAAGACTTTCTCTCCACAACTATTATGATGATTCCTTTGATTTAGAATATCATTGAGTTACATGTGAAGAAATGAAATGCCTTTTGTAACAGATGAGTTTCCGTCCGAAACCCTGATACTTCAAAAGAGATTGTCCTTTTTGTACGCGAAGTGCATCCAGTTTTTGCGGTAACCCTCTCAACATTTTAGCACATGCTATGTGGGTGGAATGATGATACCATGCCAACTTTCAACCTTTTCAGAGTTCATTTGTAGTGCTTTTCTATTTTAGGGTCATTTAGCTCAAAAAATCAGTAAATGCATGACCAAATGAAGTCAGAAATGGTTGAAAATTGATGATGTGGCTTTGAATGGTGCATTTTGAAAAGTCTGCAGTTCAAATAAGTTCAAAAAAATGAAATCCCTTTATAACAGATGAGTTTTCGTCCGAAACCCTGATACTTCGAAAGAGATTGTCCTTTTTGTACACGAAGTGCATCCAGTTTTTGCCGTAACCCTTTTAAACTTTTAGCACATGCTATGTGGGTGAAATGGTGATACCATGCCAACTTTCAACCTTTTCAGAGTTCATCTGTAGTGCTTTTTAATTTCAGGGTCATTTAGCTCAATAAATCAGTAAATGCATGAAAAATACCAAATGAAGTCAGAAAGGGTTGAAAATTGATGACGTGGCTTTGAATGGTGCATTTTGAACACACAAAAAGTCTGGAGTTCAAATAAGTTCAAAAAATGAAATCCCTTTGTAACAGATGAGTTTTCGTCCAAAATCCTGATACTTCGAAAGAGATTGTCCATTTTGTACACGAAGTGCATCCAGTTTTTGCCATAACCCTCTCAACTTTTTAGCACATGCTATGTGGGTGAAATGATGATACCATGCCAACTTTCAACCTTTCCAGAGTTCATTTGTAGTGCATTTCAATTTCAGGGTCATTTAGCTCAAAGAATGAACTAATAGCAAAAAGAATGAACTAAAAATAATCAATCACTGGTACGCGTCAGTGATATACACACGGTTTTTAACCCCTTTCCGCGACGGCATTTGGAAATGTCGCCAAGTGAGTGTGGGCGATAGGGGGTCCTTCCCACACGACCCAGAAACCGTCAGGGATATGGAGCAATGATCCAGAGGGCTTGCAAAACCTAATCGTGTGCGATGCAACACACACTAAATTCTTTTGCACATGTAGGATTGGTGATTAGACGTTTCTAATGATGCAGTGAAACCAAACGGTGTGTCGTAATGAACCATTTGGGAAACAGTATGTAAGGCACACGGGCCAACATATGAACTTTGTGTGATATGTGCCCTATCACACACAAGTTTTCTGCAGAACCCATTTGCCATGCAAGACTCCATCGCACACATTCTCCCAATATTTACCGTCTGCGATAATGTTCTATCACAAACGGTTCAGTAGCCCCTTCGCACACATACAAGTGCTGCAAACCATTTGTGATTTGTTGTATATCGTCGACGGTTGCGGCTAGAGTGACGTGTGCTTTTCGTTTGGGATCCCACACGTTTCCTGAAAAAATTACGAATGGTATTATATTTTACATTTGGCACGGTTTACTCCGAGTTCTCGTGTGCGATAACTTCATATCACGAACGGTTCCGGAGAGCCTACGCACACGTAGTAGCGCTGCAAAATCGTTTGTGATCTGCTGTGTATCACCGATGGTTCCGCTATGATTGACGTATGCTTTCCGATGTGGATCGCACATAGTCATTTAGTTGAACCGTGTGTGGAGCAATTGCCAGGTTAAAACAAAAATATCCCATTTTGAATCGGCATGCGAAAAGCAAATTTGCCACAATATTCAATTGAACAAATAAACAAAAGTATCCCATTTTGAATCGGCACGCATAAAGCAAATTGGCCACAATATTCAATTGAACAAATAAACAAAAATATCCCATTCTGAATCGGCATGCAAAAAGCAAATTCGCCACAATATTCAATTGAACAAATAGTGTCCACAGGAAAAACATTCATCAGATTTTGCAACAATTGCAGTTGAACATATGGTAGCTAAATTCCAATGATTTCTGCACACATATATGCATTACATAATTAATCATAGTGTACGAAATACAAAGACCTCATTAGATGGAAAACAATGGATCCATGCATATATGTTTAGCGGTTAAATCTTACTCAATGTTTTAGGAGAAGGCATGCTGAAATCCTCATTATCACCAGTGGGATTGATGTAGTGATTCAAGAAGAAGTCGCTGATAAATCTCTGAACCATCAACAATTCACCAGCCGGGAGCGGTTCAGGGGTCCTCGGTTCTAAGATGAGCTGCAGTATTTTTAAGATCAGAATGTGCCATATGAGTGGAGTAGAAGATATTAATTAAGATAGATTTACTAGTACTATTCGCAAGGATCATCATAACTATCAGCAGATTTGCAGATGGAGATCATGTGTCTGCAAACATAGTATCCAGAAAGGTTGGTTCCTGCTTCTTGCTGAGGACACTGAAATTTTTTGTACAAAATTGTCCTGTTAGGAACAACCTAACCGGTGTTAGATGTATTATTTTTTCTTTGGACTAAATAGAAAGAGGTTTATTTAGAAGCTTGAACATTTGACTAGAGTAAGAAAAGGTATTTACAGACTATTGGATAAATTTTCTAAAAATAACGGATTTCGGTGTGTTACCGGAGAAACAATCTCGTGCTACAGAGGTAGTTCCCTCTTGAACATGTTCCCTGGTTTAGTCTCCACAATGCGAGCACACTGCAAATGAAGGTGAATTTTGACAGCATCAATTATTGAACCAGATATGAATGCAAATTAATTTCAACATCATAGAATTCAATACCTATCCATGAGTTGCTGAAGATGCGTCAGATCCTGAGCGTTTGTTGACACTCTAAGAGAATCGATGTAGTAAACTGTGTTCTTATTTGGAACAATGAATACCAATATCCAGTGACAGCTACATATTAAGAAAGCCATGAACTTATAAATTATGTCAAAATCTGAAAGACAATCAGTGTATGCGTGGTAGTTTACTTGACTCACCTTTCATGATATGGCTATAGAAATGATTCTGCATGGGATGTGTTTTCGAAGATACAAACGACCGTGTTAACGGTCCAGTCCCGTTCGTCCTTACCATGTAATGTTGTGCCATTTGCTAATGTAGGATCTATGAAACACACACTCTCCCTTTTTCCTCTCTGCACGTTCAATCCCCTGAGAGGAATAAAATGCAGTTAGCTGTTTATCATTTATAGCCTTGTATGGAGAAGTTGATCAGAGTTTGTTAAGTACTTACAAAATCAGGCATCTAACAAGAGTGGCATCGATCTTGTTGAAGTTGAAGAAGAGATGTAAGTCCTCGAAACTCACATCGAATGAACCAGCATCGTGTAAGAAATGATCTCTGTTGAAGTGGACTAGCAAACGATGATGACCTGGTGACATTTGATCCATTCAATATTCATGTTCAAGGAAATATGCCCTAGAGGCAATAATAAAGTTATTATTTATTTCCTTATATCATGATAAATGTTTATTATTCATGCTAGAATTGTATTAACCGGAAACATAATACATGTGTGAATATATAGACAAACAGAGTGTCACTAGTATGCCTCTACTTGACTAGCTTGTTAATCAAAGATGGTTATGTTTCCTAACCATGGACAAAGAGTTGTTATTTGATTAACGGGATCACATCATTAGTTGAATGATCGATTGACATGACCCATTCAGCTTAGCTTAGCACCGATCGTTTAGTATGTTGCTATTGCTTCCTTCATGACTTATACATGTTCCTATGACTATGAGATTATGCAACTCTCGTTTACGGAGGAACACTTTGTGTGCTACCAAACGTCACAACGTGGCGGGTGATTATAAAGGTGCTCTCTGGTGTCTCCAAAGGTACTTGTTGGGTTGGCGTATTTCGAGATTAGGATTTGTCACTCCGAATGTCGGAGAGGTATCTCTAGGCCCTCTCGGTAATGCACATCATTTAAGCCTTGCAAGCATTGCAACTAATGAGTTAGTTGCGACATGATGTATTACAGAACGAGTAAAGAGACTTGCCAGTAACGAGATTGAACTAGGTATTGGATACCGACGATTGAATCTCGGGCAAGTAACATACCGATGACAAAGGGAACAACATATGTTGTTATGCGGTCTGACCGATAAAGATCTTCGTAGAATATGTAGGAACCAATATGGGCATCCAGGTCCCGCTATTGGTTATTGACCGGAGACGTGTCTCGGTCATGTCTACATTGTTCTCGAACCGTAGGGTCCGCACGCTTAAGGTTTCGATGCGATGTTTTATTATGAGTTTATGAGTTTTGATGTACCGAAGGAGTTCGAGTCCCGGATGAGATCGGGGACATGACGAGGAGTCTCGAAATGGTCGAGACGTAAAGATCGATATATTGGACGACTATATTCGAGTTCGGAAAGGTTCCGATTGATTCGGTATTTATCGAGTACCGGAGAGTTACGGAATTCGCCGGGGAGAAGTATTGGGCCTTATTGGGCCATACGGGAAAGAGAGAGGGGCTGCCTAGGGCAGGCCGGCGCCCCCCATGGCCTAGTCCGAATTGGACTAGGGGGAGGGGCCGCACCCCCTCCTTCCTTTCCTTCTCTCTTCCCCTTCCTTATCTCCTACTACTACTACTTGGAAGGTCTCCTAGTTGGACTAGGAAAGGGGGAATCCTACTCCCGATGGGAGTAGAACTCCCCTAGGGCGCACCATAGAGAGGGCCGGCCCTCCCCTCCTCCACTCCTTTATATACGGGGGCAGGGGGCACCCCATAGACACACAAGTTGATCTTCGTGATCGTTCCTTAGCCGTGTGCGGTGCCCCCTCCATGATATTACACCTCGGTCATATTGTAGCGGTGCTTAGGCGAAGCCCTGCGACGGTTGAACATCAAGATCGTCACCACGCCGTCGTGCTGACGGAACTCCTCCCCGAAGCTTTGCTAGATCGGAGCCCGGGGTGCGTCATCGAGCTGTACGTGTGTCAAGAACTCGAAGGTGCCGGAGTAACGGTGCTTGGATCGGTTGGACCGGGAAGATGTACGACTACTTCCTCTACGTTGCGTCAACGCTTCCGCTTCGGTCTACGAGAGTACGTAGACAACACTCTCCCCTCTTGTTGCTATGCATCACCATGATCTTGCGTGTGCGTAGGAAATTTTTTGAAATTACTACGTTCCCCAACAGTGGCATCCGAGCCAGGTTTTATGGTTTGATGTTATATGCACGAGTAGAACACAAGTGAGTTGTGGGCGATATAAGTCATCTGCTTACCAAAGATGTCATACTTTGGTTGGCGGTATTGTTGGATGAAGCGGCCGGACCGACATTACGCCAGACGCTTACGCTGAGACTGGTTCCACCGCCGTGCTTTGCACACAGGTGGCTAGCGGGTGTCAGTTTCTCCAACTTTAGTTGAACCGAGTGTGGCTACGCCCGGTCCTTGCGAAGGTTAAAACAGCAGCACCAACTTGACGAACTATCGTTGTGGTTTTGATGCGTAGGGTAAGAACGGTTCTTGCTCAGCCTGTAGCAGCCACGTAAAACTTGCAACAACAAAGTAGAGGACGTCTAACTTGTTTTTGGAGGGCATGTTGTGATGTGATATGGTCAAGACGTGATAAGATATAAGTTGTTGTATGAGATGATCATGTTTTGTTGAAGTTATCGACAATCGGCGAAGCCCTATGGATGTCTCTTTGTTGCATAAGATGCAAGTGCCAAATAATTGCTTTACTTTATCGCTATACGATAGCAATAGTTGCAAGAGCAATAGTTGGTGAGACAACCATGTGATGACACATTGATATAGATCAAGATGATGAAGATCATGGTGTCGTGCCGGTGACGATAGAGATCATGACAATGCTTTGGTGATGGAGATCAAAGGCACAAGATGATGATGGCCATATCATGTCACATATTTTTGATTACATATGATGTTTATCTTTTATACATCTTATCTTGCTTTGATTGACGGTAGCATTTTAAGATGATCTCTCACTAAATTATCAAGAAGTGTTCTCCCTGAGTATGCACCATTGCCAAAGTTCGTCGTGCCCAGACACCACGTGATGATCGGGTGTGATAAGCTCCACGTCCATCTACAACGGGTGCAAGCCAGTTTTGCACACGCGGAATACTCAGGTTAAACTTGACGAGCCTAGCATATGCAGATATGGCCTCGGAGCACGGAGAACGAAAGGTCGAGCGTGAATCATATAGTAGATATGAGCAACATAGTGATGTTCACCATTGAAAACTACTCCATCTCACGTGATGATCGGTTATGGTTTAGTTGATTTGGATCACGTGATCACTTAGATGACTAGAGAGATGTCTGTCTAAGTGGGAGTTCTTAAGTAATATGATTAATTGAACTTAAATTTATCATGAACTTAGTCCTGGTAGTATTTTGCAAATTATGTTGTAAGATCAATAGCTTGCGTTGTTGCTTTCATATGTTTATTTTGATATGTTCCTAGAGAAAATTGTGTTGAAAAATGTTAGTAGCAATGATGCGGATTGGATCCGCGATCTGAGGTTTATCCTCATTGCTGCACAGAAGAATTATGTCCTTAATGCACCGCTAGGTGACAGACCTATTGCAGGCGCGTCTGCGGCGTTATGAACGTTTGGCTAGCTCAATATGATGACTACTTGATAGTTTCGTGCACCATGCTTTATGGCTTAGAATCTGGACTTCAAAGATGTTTTGAACATCATGGACCATATGAGATGTTCCAGGAATTGAAGTTAATATTTCAAGCAAATACCCGAGTTGAGAGATATGAAGTCTCCAACAAGTTCTATAGCTAAAAGATGGAGGAGAATCGCTCAACTAGTGAGCATGTGCTCAGATTGTCTGGGTACTATAATCGCTTGAATCAAGTGGGAGTTAATCTTCCAAATAAGATATTGATTGACAGAATTCTCTAGTCACCATCACCAAGTTAGTAGAACTTCGTGATGAACTATAGTATGCAAGGGATGATGAAAATGATTCCCGAGTTTTTCATGATGATGAAATCGATGAAGGTAGAAATCAAGAAAGAACATCAAGTGTTGATGGTTAACAAGACCACTAGTTTCAAGAAAAAGGGCAAAGGGATAGAAGGGAACTTCAAGAAGAACGTCAAGCAAGTTGCTGCTCAAGTGAAGAAGCCCAAGTCTGGACCTAAGCCTGAGACTAAGTTCTTCTACTGCAAAGGGACTGGTCACTGGAAGCAGAACTACCCCAAGTATTTGGCGGATAAGAAGGATGGCAAAGTGAACAAAGGTATATTGATATACATGTTATTGATGTGTACTTTACTAGTGTTTATAGCAACCCCTCGGTATTTGGTACTGGTTCACTTGCTAAGAGTAGTAACTCGAAATGGGAGTTGCAGAATAAACAGAAACTAGTTAAGGGTGAAGTGACGATGTGTGTTGAAAGTAGTTTCAAGATTGATATGATCATCATCGCACACTCCCTATACTTTCGGGATTAGTGTTGAACCTAAATAAATGTTATTTGGTGTCTGCGTTGAGCATGAATATGATTTGATCGTGTTTATTGCAATACGGTTATTCATTTAAGTAAGAGAATAAACTGTTGTTCTGTTTACATGAATAAAACCTTATATGGTTACACACCCAATGAAAATGGTTCATTGGATCTCGATCGTAGTGATACACATATTCATAATATTGAAACCAAAAGATGCAAAGTTAATAATGATAGTGCAATTTATTTGTGGCACTGCCGTTTAGGTCATATTGGTGTAAAGCACATGAAGAAACTCCATGCTGATGGGATTTTGGAATCACTTGATTATGAATCACTTGATGCTTGCGAACCATGCCTCATGGGCAAGATGACTAAGACTCCGTTCTCCAGAACAGTGGAGCGAGCAACTAACTTATTGGAAATAATACATACTGATGTATGCGATCTAATGAGTGTTAAGGCTCGCGGCGGGTATCATTATTTTCTGACCTATACAAATGATTTGAGCAGATATGGGTATATCTACTTGATGAAAACTAAGTCTGAAACATTTGAAAAGTTCAAAGAATTTCAGAGTGAAGTGGAACATCATCGTGACAAGAAAATAAGGTTTCTACGATCTGATCGCGGAGACAAATATTTGAGTTACGAGTTTGGTCTTCAATTAAAACAATGTGGAATAGTTTCACAAATTCATGCCACCTGGAACACCACATCATAATGGTGTGTCCGAACGTCATAACCGTACTTTATTTGATATAGTACAATCTATGATGTCTCTTACCGATCTACCACTATCGTTTTGGGGTTATGCATTAGAGACAGCTGCATTCACGTTAAAAGGGCACCATCTAAATCCGTTGAGACGACACCATATGAACTGTGGTTTATCAAGAAACCCAAGTTGTCGTTTCTTAAAGTTTGGGGCTACGGTGCTTATGTGAAAAAGTTTCATCCTGATAAGCTCGAACCCAAATCGGAGAAGTGCGTCTTCATAGAATACCCAAAGGAAATTGTTGGGTACACCTTCTATCACAGATCCGAAGGCAAGACATTCGTTGCTAAGAATGGATCCTTTCTAGAGAAGGAGTTTCTCTCGAAAGAAGTGAGTGGGAGAAAAGTAGAGCTTGATGAGGTAACTGTACCTTCTCCCAAATTGGAAAATTGTTCATCACTGAAATCAGTTCGAGTGATTTCTACACCAATTAGTGAGGAAGCTAATGATGATGATCATGAAACTTCAGATCAAGTTACTACAGAACCTCGTAGGTCTTCCAGAGTACGGTCCGCACCAGAGTGGTACAGCAATCCTGTTCTGGAAGTCATGTTACTAGACCATGATGAATCTACGAACTACGAGGAAGCAATGATGAGCCCAGATTCTGCAAAATGGCTTAAGGCTATGAAATCTGAGATGGGATCCATGTATGAGAACAAAGTGTGTACTTTGGTGGAGTTGCCCGATGATCGGCAAGCCATATTGTATAAATGGATCTTCAAGAGGAAGACGAACGTTGATAGTAGTGTTACTATCTACAAAGCTTGACTTGTCGCAAAAAGTTTTTTGACAAGTTCAAGGTGTTGACTACAATGAGATTTTCTCAACTGTAGCGATGCTTAAGTCTGTCCGAATCATGTTAGCAATTGCCACAATTTATGAAATCTGGCAAATGGATGTCAAAAACTACATTCCTTAATGGATTTAAAGAAGAGTTGTATATGATGCAACCAGAAGGTTTTGTCAATCCTAATGGTGCTGACAAGATACGCAAGCTCCAGCGATCCATCTATGGACTGGTGCAAGCATCTCGGAGTTGGAATATACGCTTTGATAAGTTGATCAAAGCATATAGTTTTATACAGACTTGCGGTGAAGCCTGTATTTACTAGAAAGTGAGTGGGAGCACTACAACATTTCTGATAAGTATATGTGAATGACATATTGTAGATCGGAAATAATGTAGAATTATTCTGCAAAGCATAAAGGAGTGTTTGAAAGGAGTTTTTCAAAGAAAGACCTCGGTGAAGCTGCTTACATATTGAGCATCAAGATCTATAGAGATAGATCAAGCGCTTGATAAGTTTTTTCAATGAGTACATACCTTGACAAGATTTTGAAGTAGTTCAAAATGGAACAGTCAAAGAAAGAGTTCTTGCCTGTGTTACAAGGTGTGAAATTGAGTAAGACTCAAAACCCGACCACGGCAGAAGATAGAAAGAGAATGAAAGTCATTCCCTATGCCTTGGCCATAGGTTCTATAAAGTATGCCATGCTGTGTACCAGATCTATTGTATACCCTACATTGAGTTTGGCAAGGGAGTACAATAGTGATCTAGGAGTAGATCACTGGACAGCGGTCAAAATTATCCTTAGTGGAATAAGGATATGTTTCTCGATTATGGAAGTGACAAAAGGTTCATCGTAAAGGGTTACGTCGATGCAAGTTTTGACATTGATCCAGATGACTCTAAGTCTTAATCTAGATACATATTGAAAGTGGGAGCAATTAGCTAGAGTAGCTTCGTGCAGAGTATTGTAGACATAGAATATTTGCAAAATACACACGGCTCTGAATGTGACAGACCCGTTGACTAAACTTCTCTCATGAGCAAAACATGATCATACCTTTGTACTCTTTGGGTGTTAATCACATAGCGATGTGAACTAGATTATTGACTCTAGTAAACCCTTTGGGTGTTGGTCACATGACGATGTGAACTATGGGTATTAATCACATACAGATGTGAATATTGGTGTTAAATCACATGGTGATGTGAACTAGATTATTGACTCTAGTGCAAGTGGGAGACTGAAGGAAATATGCCCTAGAGGCAATAATAAAGTTATTATTTGTTTCCTTATATCATGATAAATGTTTATTATTCATGCTAGAATTGTATTAACCGGAAACATAATACATGTGTGAATATATAGACAAACAGAGTGTCACTAGTATGCCTCTACTTAACTAGCTTGTTAATCAAAGATGGTTATGTTTCCTAACCATGGACAAAGAGTTGTTATTTGATTAACGGGATCACATCATTAGTTGAATGATCTGATTGACATGACCCATTCAGTTAGCTTAGCACCCGATCGTTTAGTATGTTGCTATTGCTTCCTTCATAACTTATACATGTTCCTATGACTATGAGATTATGCAACTCCCGTTTACTAGAGGAACACTTTGTGTGCTACCAAACATCACAACGTAACTGGGTAATTATAAAGGTGCTCTACAGGTGTCTCCAAAGGTACTTGTTGGGTTGGCGTATTTCGAGATTAGGATTTGTCACTCCGAATGTCGGAGAGGTATCTCTGGGCCCTCTCGGTAATGCACATCATTTAAGCCTTGCAAGCATTGCAACTAATGAGTTAGTTGCGAGATGATGTATTAAGGAACGAGTAAAGAGACTTGCCAGTAACGAGATTGAACTAGGTATTGGATACCGACGATCGAATCTCGGGCAAGTAACATACCGATGACAAAGGGAACAACGTATGTTGTTATGCGGTCTGACCGATAAAGATCTTCGTAGAATATGTAGGAACCAATATGGGCATCCAGGTCCCGCTATTGGTTATTGACCGGAGACGTGTCTCGGTCATGTCTACATTGTTCTCGAACCGTAGGGTCCGCACGCTTAAGGTTTCGATGACAGTTTTATTATGAGTTTATGAGTTTTGATGTACCGAAGGAGTTCGAAGTCCCGGATGAGGTCGGGGACATGACGAGGAGTCTCGAAATGGTCGAGACGTAAAGATCGATATATTGGACGACTATATTCGGAGTTAGGAAAGGTTCCGAGTGATTCGGGTATTTATCGGAGTACCGGAGAGTTACGGGAATTTGCCGGGGAGAAGTATTGGGCCTTATTGGGCCATACGGGAAAGAGAGAGGGGCTGCCTAAGGCAGGCCGGCGCCCCCCCATGGCCTAGTCCGAATTGGACTAGGGGGAGGGGCCGCACCCCCTCCTTCCTTTTCTTCTCTCTTCCCCTTCCTTATCTCCTACTACTACTACTTGGAAGGTCTCCTAGTTGGACTAGTAAAGGGGGAATCCTACTCCCGATGGGAGTAGGACTCCCCTAGGGCGCGCCATAGAGAGGGCCGGCCCTCCCCTCCTCCACTCCTTTATATACGGGGGCAGGGGGCACCCCATAGACACACAAGTTGATCTTCGTGATCGTTCCTTAGCCGTGTGCGGTGCCCCCCTCCACAATATTACACCTCGGTCATATTGTAGCGGTGCTTAGGCGAAGCCCTGCGACAGTTGAACATCAAGATCGTCACCACACCGTCGTGCTGACGGAACTCCTCCCCGAAGCTTTGCTGGATCGGAGCCCGGGGTGCGTCATGGAGCTGTACGTGTGTCAAGAACTCGGAGGTGCCGGAGTAACGGTGCTTGGATCGGTTGGACCGGGAAGACGTACGACTACTTCCTCTACGTTGCGTCAACACTTCCGCTTCGGTCTACGAGGGTACATAGACAACACTCTCCCCTCTCGTTGCTATGCATCACCATGATCTTGCGTGTGCGTAGGATTTTTTTTTGAAATTACTACGTTCCCCAACACATGTAACTTGCGGCAACTGGTGCTGCACTCATCAAAGTATTCACCAACAAGAAATGACTGGCCATGGACGTAATTGTGTGCTTCAAGTACGTATGCTTTACTTTCAGCAAGAACCAATTCTACTTCTTCATCATCCATGGCATCAGAAATAATATTACTCCCCGATTCGAACAACCTGCTATTAATTTGGTTCTGGGAAATGAGTGCTTTAAGCAAGAGGCAATCGTTCTCTTTCCTCTTCACTCTCCCGCCGCACTTCTTTGCGGGTATAGCCTTTTTGGCCACTTCCTTCTTGGTACTTGAAGCATTTCTGGCAGAATGTCTGGTTGGCTGCAAGGTAGACTGCCGAGCAGACGGTGAAGCTTCGACGGACTGCTTAGCAGACGGTTTATCTTTGCCGGACCGTGAGCTAGCGGTGCTGCTGTGACGGACTACTGGGATGTAGGAGCAGAGGCATCAAACTGCTGACCATGCGTTGAAGCTAAGTTTGGTTTCTGCGTAGGTGGTGCCAACTTGTCGGTGTGCTGAGGAGGTCGTGCCAACATGTTGGTTTGCTGAGCAGGAAGTGCTGACGCATTGGTATGCTGATCACGCGACTGTGGACCGACGGAGTGAGCAGTCGGTTCTGGACCTACAGACTGCTTAGCAGGTGGTTCTGAAGCATCAGACTACTTAGTAGTCTGTTCCACCAGGTTGGTTTGCTGAGCATGTGCTACAGCTGGTCTCCCCCGCTGCTTCAGCGGCCGACATCTGAACCGGTGGTGCGTCTTCAACAGTTGTAGGCTTTGCAACTGGCTGCTTTGGGGCCGCAGATGACATGACCTGTATGCCACAAAGTCGGGCCGGCTGATCACATGTTGATGCATCAACCACAGGATTACGAGTATTAGGTTCTTTGGTGGAAGCACACGAGAGCTTCTGTGGCAAGGAGAGTGTCACCGGTTGAGGGGCGACATTGGTTGCTCTTGGCGGGGCTTTAGGGATCTCATCGATGAACTCTATTTCCTTCCTTGGCCACTGGATGTGATGTAACAGTGTTTCTCCCAAGGTCCTTTGCTCATCAAAGTCTCTTAGGACATTCTTGAGGGCAAATTCATTGAATCCAGGCTTTACTTCAATGACGTAGCACTTCACACAGCCCGGCTTCAATGACACATTGTCCAACAAGAGGCCATCTTCCAAGAAGGGTGGGCAAACCCAGGCTGTTGCACATTTTAATGTACCTTCATAATGTGTAAGCACGCCCTTCAGTCTGTCTTTCATTCTAGATAGATCAGATATAGCATCATCACGAGCAGCTGCAGTATCAGTGTCATTGGGGTTACCTGATGCACAACTATTCTTGTGCTGTGTTGTCACGCAATAAGCAGCATCCTCCATGCCCGCCTCCCCTCCCATCTGCTGGCTATCTGTCAGTGTTAGAGTCTTCCCAATCATCATTGACTGCTCAAGATCCTTTCAAACAGTCGGATACATTTCCTTCCTCAACCTTTCATACAATTCATTGTTCTTCATTTCACTCCTTGCTTTTTTCATGTTGAGCCTCTCTTCTTTGCTGAGTGTGAAAGCCCTCTTATGCGGGACATTAACACCTATACCCCTTGCACGGCCAGGGGGCTCTCTTGTTTCCAAAGCAACGGACAGAATGTCACATGGCCCTGAGTTCCTGTAGAACCTTCCAGGGATCTTGGAAGCCTCTACCATCAATTGATATAATTCTTCGTCATGTGAGTTTTTAAAGTAATAAGTTCCGTCATCACGCCTCCTTGCACGGGCCCGCATGTAGTCTCTGGCGCGTTTGCCCCTGCTTTCACTAAAGGCCAGTTTCCCACCCACCATTGTTGCTTCTTTGTCCTCCTGGTCCCATATCAGTTTCATGCTGTAGTATCCTGTCACACCCATACGGTGGGTGTGTGTGTTCTTCTGAAGTTTTGATTGCTTGAAACTCTTCTCAGCAAACTCTTTAGTTGCCATGACCCTCTTGAATTCTTCCCAGTCTGCCTTTGTAATTTGGGGGTATGCGGGGATTGGGTCCTTGCCTTCACTCGAGTACTTCTTGTACAACACGTGCTTCTAGTTTCTTCAAGCATCCGTAGCCTTCTCAATGCAGCGTGTTCCACCTGCATTCTTCATTGCTCTGGAACATTGAAGTGATCCATGATCTCCCGGACTATCCATCGCCGTGTTTCTATGTCAGCCTTCCAAAACCCCAGCATATTTATGTTGAGCCTTGCCCTGCGAACAAATCCACACACACTCTTGAACCTCGTGCGTGCTTTATCTGGTTTAGTTGGAGACCAAGACTTTAAATCGATCTCAGTTACTTCATATACACCTTTAGGCTGGTGTGTGGGCTTCCTTGGAGCGTTCCTCCATGTCCTGACTGGAAGGGTAATTGCTGCAGCTCTATCCCATTCAAGATTACTTGATCCCTCACCATCTTCTAAAGACCTAGGGTTGTCGGAATCAGATGAAGATACATCGCCTGAAGCATAAGTGCTATCGCTGCTATTCGACATCTACAGACAACACATGCAAAACTCAGGAAAGGAGGATAAGCATGAAACTAACAACTTGGTATCAAGCTTTCTAAACATGTCATGCAATAATTTAGAAAATGTACGGCTAATTTGTTAAGTTTGTGTGACTCGGGCGCCCGCGATTTGTAAATCAGCAGTAACTTATTGGAACAAATACATCTTATATGTACTAGTTAGGAAGGTAGATAATTAACATATATACGTTCTTTGTTATTTTATATCCAATTTGGGAACATACGGAACGAAATAGGAAGAGGGATTGCGAGGAAATATGCCTCACCGTGATGGAGAGCAGTAACTAACAGGCTTCTTAATGCAAACCCGGACGGACCACAGGAGAGGCGAGGGTTACAACATTGATATGCTCGAGGGTGGCTGGCGAGCAAACGAAGACGGCGAGGCGCGAGCAGCCGCGTGTTGGGAACAACAGTGGAGGTAGGATTGACGCCGAAGAGCAGGCACACGGCCAGGGTGAGCACGTCGGCACCGGAGAGAGTTCTGCTGTGGATCTGGGGGAGGGGGGAGCTGGCGATGGAGATTGGGTGGACTAGTTGAGTGAAACGCGGGCGGGCCATGGGGGGTGTTGGCGGCCTAGATGAAAAGGGTGGAAAATATCCCCGGTCGCCGCGCAGAAAGGCCTATGCAAACGGTTGCCTCTAAGCGCTCGTGTGCACAAAGAGAGAAATTTTGTTTGAAATGAAGATGTACTAATTTTGAAATGAAGACGTGAGTTCATCGTTTGGCCTCTAAATTTGTCCCATGTTAAGCAATCACCATTATACCACGGGTTTGATTTGCTAGCGCATTTTAGGTCTCGTGTGCTATATGTAAGACATTTTTTTGCATTTATCGTGCATTTTGGCATATATATCAATTCCTAGGCGGACTGCATTTCCTGTCGAAATGGATGAGGATTGCCATTCGATCTGGGAGCATCCAATGGTGCAGACATACGATCCGTGGGGTTTGGATTCTGGCCAATCAGAAGGCACGACTCAGATCGTGCGTGCAGCAAAGGGAGGGGGGGGGGCATCGCCACGGTTTGGTAGGCACACAGATTTCATGAGTGAACCATGTGCTATGTGAAAACATTTACATGAACTAACAACATATTTTCATTACAATGAAAACAATAGTTCACTGTTTTGCCTCCAAATTGTTTTCCATGGCAACAAATCACCATTGTACCCTATGGTTCGATTTTCTCGTGCATTTGAGGTATCGTTTGTTATATTTGAGTCATTTGCTATAGTCGCAACTACACGTGGGTGCTAGCTAGCTAGCACGATCATTTGTGTGTCGCTTTGGGATTTTTCATTCATTGTTCGAGAATGGGAAAAAATTCAAACAGTTCAGCCGCAGGGTGTGGCCAGAGGCGTATGCCATGTTGGTATTCTAATTATAGGAAATGCATATAGAGTCCGGAAATAACAAAAATCGGTGTGTCACCGTGCCGTGTCCTCATGATCACATGGATTTTTTTTGGTAAAGATGGCACGATTTTGATGCTCACACCTTCCAAATTGGAGCATCTCACAAGAAGGATCATAGTTTCCAAAAGGAGACGCGGCACTTCGGATCCAATCATCACTGACTACATCGTTCCGCTTTGAATTATTTTCACGGTAAACAATCATGTATATACCATAGGTTTGATTTTCTGGCCCATTTCAGGTCTCGTTGCTATATTCTTTTTTTTCTCGAAAAGGGGGTTATCCCCTGCATCTGCATCAAAATGATGCATATGGACAAAACTCGTTGCTATATTCAAGTCATTTTTTTGCACTTACCTTGCATTTAGTGCATATAATTAAATTCAAAACCGTTCTACAACAACACATCTGGGTGTTAGTTAGCAAAGGTGGACAAATCATTTGTGTGTCGCTTTGCGAGTTTTCATCCATTATCTGAGAAACGGGGAGAAGTTTCAAACATTTTGGCCACGAGGTGCGGCCACCGGCGTAGGCCTAGTTGGTATTTTAATTACTGGGAATTCAGATGGGGTCTAGACTTCATCAAAAGCGGCGTGTGCCCGTGGCATGCTCTCACGACCCCGGGTATTTTTTTTGGTAATGTTTGGCACAGTTTTTGATGATCGCTCCTTCCAAACCGGAGCATCTCACATGAAGGACCATGGTTTCCAAAAGGAGACATGTGAATTCAAACTCCAGTGGTCGGTGACTTCATCGTTTGGCCTCATCAAAATTTCCACGGTATGCATTCACCATTATACCACGTGTTTTTTTTCTGGCGCATTTCGGGTATTGTTAGCTATATTTAAGACACCTTTTGAGTTTAATGTGCATTTTGTGCATAAAAAATCACAACCGGAACTGCATGTGCTGTCGAAAGGGATGAGGATTGCCATTCTATCTGGGAGCATCCAACGGTGTAGACATACGATTCGTGGGGTTTGGGTTCTGGCCAATCAGAATGCATGACTCAGATCGCGCGCGTGGCAGGGGGGGGGGGCATCGGCCACGGTTTAGTGGACACACGGCTTTCGTGAGTGAACCGTGTGCTATTTGAAAACAATTACATTAACTAACAATATTTTTTTGTTTGTATGAAAACATGAGTTCATCGTTTTGCCCCCAAATTTTTTTCCCACGGTAAGAAATCACGATTGCACCCTATGGTTCGATTTTCTGGTACATTTTACCAGGCGACAGGCCTCGCTAGCAATCTCAAACTTTGAATATGCAAAAAGAAAAGAGATCTTGTTTAATTTATATATATATATATATATATTTATATATAGTCGCAAATACACGTGCGTGTTAGCGGAAGATCATTTGGGTGTCACTTTGCGAGTTTTCATTCATTGTGCAAGAAACGGGAAAAAACTTCAAACAGTTCGGCCGCAGGGTGCGGCCGGAGGCGTAGGCCTTGTTGGTATTCTAATTTCAGGAAATGCATCTAGAGTCCCGAAAATAACGAAAATCATTGTGCCACTGTGGCGTGCTCTCATGATCGCATGGAAAAAATTTGGTAAAGTTTGTCACAAGTTTTGGTGCTTGCACCTTCCATACCGAAGCATCTCACAAGAAGGATCATAGTTTCCAAAAGGAGATGCGACACTTCGACTACAAATCGTCAGTTACTCTACATCATTCCGCCTTAAAAAAATCATGGTAAACAATCGCAGATATACCCTTGGTTTGATTTTCCGGCCCATTTCAGGTCGTCTGCTATGTTTAAGTCATTCTTTGCACTTACCTTGCATTCTAGTGCATATAAAGTCAAAGACCCTACTACGACTACATGTGGGTGTTTTAGTTAGGCTATACTTAATTAGGCTACTCATAGTGGAGAGTGTCATATATATACATATATATATATACATATATATATATATATATATGATCTATATTAGCTATATTGTATGATACTACCTTCAATTATAGCACATAGTATAATACATAGAGTATATATAGTATCATAGATCATATTTATTGCCATGCATGACATAAATTAGCATCACATTTAAGATGATACAATGTCTACCTATATGTTACTCTAACGTACTAACCCTCACTATATTTAATTCTTTGCCACATCAGCATACTTGCTATTTTTCCGAGTGCATGGTATCGTCGGCTATGATACCACCACTATATATGGCCAGGCTTTGTATAGTGGCGAAGTATCATATATACTATAGTATCATGCATATGATACTAGTGTATGGTACTATGTACGTACCTTCATATAGTGCATATATATAGTATCATAGAGCTAGTATATATATACCATAGATGACCGTATTTATGGCCATGTGCATGACACAAAGTAGTATATCATTTATATTATATATGTTACAATATCTATGTTACTGCTTCTTTGCCATACATCATCATATATATTTGCTATTCTCGAGTGCATGATACCAGCTATGATACCCCCACTATGGCCATCCTAAGGTTGGTCGTAATGGGAGTATCAAGCATGCCAACTAGACTTTTTGGATGATGTGGCACACGGTTAAATGAGGAAAGAGAGGGTGTGGGCCGGGTATCATATCATGATATACTGTATCACATATTAAATGTTGTACTACTTTGTGTCATGCATGGCAATTAATCAGGAAACCTAAGATACTAACTTATGATACTATGCGCGCATTACAGAGGTAGCTAGCTAGCTAGTCTATGATATACTAGCTAGCTCTACCTCACTAATGCATAGTATCATAGAGTAGTATCATCTAGTACTTTATTTATTGTCATGCATGACACATAGTAGCATAACATTTATTTTGACACGGTTTCATGATATGATAGCTAACCCTCTCTTTCTTCATTTAATTCTATGACAGCTCATCAAAATTGCATAGTTGGCATGATACTAGCTATGATATCCCATTACAACTAGCCTAGCAAAGAAGGTGTACAGATCATTTGTGCGTCGCTTTGCGAGTTTTTATCCGTTTGTTCGAGAAGCGGGGAGAAGTTTCAAACATTTCGGCCGCGAGATGCGGCCACTGGCGTAGGCCTAGTTGGTATTTTAATCACAAGAAATTCAGATGGAGTCCGGACATCATCAAAATCGAAGTTTGCCCGTGGCGTGCTATCACAACCCCGTGGAAAAAAAATGGTAAAGTTTGGCACAAGTTTTGATGATCTCTCCTTCCAAACCGGAGCATCTCACATGAAGGATCATGGTTTCCCAAAGGAGACGTGTCAATTCAAACTCCTGTGGCCGGTGACTTCATCGTTTGGCCTCATAAATATTTCCACGGTACGCAATCACCATTATACCATGGGTTTTATTTCCTGGAGCATTTCTGGTATCGTTAGCTATACTTAAGACATTTTTTTTGAGTTTAACATGCATTTTGTGCATAAAAATAAATTACAACCGGAACGACATGTGCTGTCGAAAGGGATGAGGATCGCCGTTCGATCTGGGAGCATCCAACGGTGCAGACGTACAATCCATGGGGTTTGGATTCTGGACAATCAGAACGCACGACTCAGATTGTGGGCGGGGTTTTGTCGGCACACGACTTTCATCAACGAATCATGTGCTATTCGCAAACCAGATTGCATACATATTTTTGTTCACACATACTGTAGTGAGATCAATTGTGTGTGCTACCTCTACGATATAATAATAATAATAATAATAATAATAATAACAAAAAACAGTTCATATTCATTGCCTGAGCTGATAGCATATCAAGGTCAACATATTAACGGTTCTTACATCAACAAAAAACAGGGCATAACTCACAAATTTAGTACACGCGACAGTTCTAAATTGAAGGAATTAAGTTGCAGCATAGGCATAAAGATTAGTCTTACGACTTAATTCCCATGTACATGGGGGAACTAGGATCATTACGTTGACCCCGAATGAACTTGGGTTTTCTGATGATTTTACGCTTCTCTGTTACACGGGTGCGTGATCCCTTGGCTGGCAACTCATCTAATTCATCGTACTCGTCCTCATCGGCAACATCGTCGACACCCAGTACCCTCCTCTTCCCATGCATCACTACATGGCTGTTCTTATGCAAAGGGTCTTCCGCAAAGAAAATCTGTGTAGCATCGCTGGCAAGAATGAACGGGTCCGTGTGATATGCCATCGTTGTCCTGTTAACACAGGTCTTCCTATAATCATCAAACTTTACTTGACCAAGAGGGATCCATGAGCACCTGAATAATGCCACATTAGCTTTCACATAGTCAAGCTCCCAAATCTCTTTGATGGTTCCATAGTATATGCATTTATCAGGTTCATCACAGTCATGCATTCTATTTGAGCAGAGCTGTTATGATATGAGGTCTTCTCGTCACATTCATTAATGTAGAACGTGTATCCATTTATGTCATATGCTTGGTACATCAACACCGTAGGTGATGGCTTTTGTGCCAACCACGTAGCAACGTCATCAATGGATCCTTGTGCCAAACGCTTCTTCAGCCATTCGGCGTAGTTCTTAGTGTGCTCCTTCATCTCCACATCTGATGAAGGCACCATTGGTAAGAACCTTTGGCATATCTCCGCCAAGTGTTCTTTGGTGTAAGCGCTAAGAACCGGGCTGTTAAGAAGTACCGTCAAATGGGCTTTCTCTGCCAATTCTCCGGGTGCAGCCATTTGCATGCCAGCAAGGACCGGCTTACCTTCCAGCCTTCCCTCGTGGCGACAGAGGGGCAAACCTATAGGTCGTTGTTTCATGTATTGGTGCAAAACTCAACCACCTCCTCCGTGGTATAACCTTGTAGGATGCTTGCCTCTGGATGGTTTCGGTTCCGTCAAAAGCGCTTTAGTATTCCCATGAACCGCTCAAAGGGATACATGTTGCGAAGAAACACATGACCACAATACTTTATCTCATCGACAAGGTGCACAGTGAGTTGGACCATGACATCAAAGAATGACGATGGGAAAAACATCTCTAGGTTGGACAATATTCTTGCAATATCATCTTGCATATGATCCAACTCTTTAGGATCTAGAACTTTCTGCCATAGTTGGTTGAAGAAATCACAGAGCTCAATGAGTGTGTCCCTTATATCTTTGTCCAGCAGATTCCTGATGGCCACCGGGAGGATTTGTGTCAACATTACGCGGCAATCATGTGACTTCATGTGTCCCAACTTCATTTTACCCGAGCTCACATCCACGAGACTTCTGATGTTTGCGGAGTAGGAAGAGGTGTCTTAACTGACAACAAATAGGTGAAGAACTGTGTTGCTTCTTTTGTACTGAAATTGTAACTCTGGTGAGCTTTGATGAATTTGTCACCATCTTCTGCTTCACTCTTGCCTTTTGATTGATCAGCAAGCATATCGAGCCGTGAACCCTCACCATCCTTTCTTTTACCTTTAATCTTGAGCAGAGTACCAAGGATGCTTTCACATACATTCTTCTCTATGTGCATGACATCGATGCAGTGGCGTACACGTAGAATCTCCCAGTAAGGTAATTTCCAGAACACTGATTTCTTCTTAAACACTTGAACCTTGGGTGTTTGTTTCACCATCAAAGCGTGATTCTTGCCAAGCACAACATTAATTTGTTTAGCCATGTTGTGGACCACCTCCCCATCACAGGGTCTTGGGCCCACTTCTACCTCTGCCGTACCATCAAATTCAGCTTTCATATTTTAGTATGGGTGATTTTTTCGTAAGAACCTACGATGACACAAATACATGGTTTAGCACGAGTTGGGAAGTCTTGTGCTAGCTGTCCTATCCATGAATGTGACACACCCTACATCTCCCATTGTTTTCTGCCCCGATGTGTTGCCTAATGCCGGCATATCTTGAATGGTGTGCATCAACATCGCAAGTAGATCGAAAATCTCCTTTTTGTAAGCATCATAACATTTTACAGCAGGTGCATCTATCCACGCTGTCAGCAGTTCTTCTACCAGTAGCTAAAAGTAAATGTCGATGTCATTTCCAGGTTGCTTTGGGCCTTGGATAATCATTGACATCATAATGTATTTTTTCTTCATACACAACCAAGGAGCTAGGTTATATATGCACAGAAGCACCGGCCATGTGCTGTGATTGGTTCTCATACCGCCAAAAGGATTCATCCCGTCAGTACACTCCCCAAGCCTTATACTTCTAGGATCCTTGGCAAAGTCTTTAGACTTGTTGTCAATTAATTCCCACTAAGCCCCATCTTTCGGGTGCCTCATATACTTATTCGCAATTCTCTCATCATGATGCCACCGCAATCTCTTTGTCTCTCTAGGGTTTGCAAAAAATGCCTCAACCTTGGAATTAAAGGCAAGTACCAAACAACCTTGAACGGGATTCCTGTCTTGATCTTGTCGTCCAATTTGTACTTGTCCTTTGCTCTCCTACACTTGTATCGTGCATGCTTGCATTGGGTACATGCACGCAAATCTTTGTACTCACCATGGTACAATATACAATCATTCACACAAGTTGTATCTTCTGTACTTCAAGTTCCAATGAGCAAACAATTTTCTTTGCTTCATTCGTGCTTCTAGGGAGCACATTATCTTCCAGAAGAATTTCTTTGAAAAGACCTAACATCTCTATAAAGCCCTGGTTTGATAGACCGTTTGCTGCTTTAAATATGAGAAGCGCCAGGGTGGCACTCAACCTGGAATATTTTCTTTTTGCAACCTGGATACAATTCTTTCTTGGAGTCTGCATCAATTATTGGCAGATCCTTGTACTCAATCATATCCTTTTTTGGGCCCTCGAAATCTGCAATCATAGCAGCAAAATCTGGCATATCAAGATCGTCGTCATTGGCGTCGACGTCTTGGTTTTCCAGTGGGCGTTTCGGCTTTCTGGTGTTCCATTGGTAGCTTGATGCCTCTGCCCTGATGTTAGATTCAACATCCATGTGACACTGATTGGGGTTTGGCATCTCGCAACCCTGGGTATCTTCATCCATGACCTCCTCTTCACCGTGTCTGGTCCAACGTGTATATCCATCCATGAATCCCCGAGAGACTAAGTGCCACTGGACATCTACAACTACATGTGACTCTGTATTGGCACAATCAGTACATGGACACAGGATGTAATCCACATCACCAATTCTCCTCCTTGTACTTTCAGCCAAATTCATCAACTCTGTCACGCCACTGACAAAATCTGCAGTTTTCCGATTCTTCATCCATTCAGATCATTCCATTTGCACCACATGAATGGTAATTAAAAACAAAACAACAACACTAATACACGGATTAACTGCTTCCCAGTGATGCGTGCATAAATCACAAGGCTTTATTTTCATAATTACTGAGGGCGCTCCATATTGTTATCCAGATGTGCAACAAAAAAAATTAATGGCCAGTCAATTTACACACAGAGTACTAGTACAACACTACCCTTAGGAATTGGATACCTTAATTAAGCCACTCAAGAAAGGAATACCTTAATTAAGTAGCCGCGTGGCAACCTCCACCCAGCAGATAGAGAAGCGCGATGCGGCGGCACGCCGAGACAGCAGGGTCGAGGAGCAAAGCTTAGTGCGGCTACGGCCTGAAGTTCGACCTCCACTATCCCGCCATCGACCGCGATGGATGCTCGAATCATGACGCCGCCGACCTCGACGTCTGAGCTCCTCCTATCTCCCACTACAGACCGAGGATTGACCTCTTATGACACCGCCACCGTCCATCTTCCGAGGATTGGCCTCCTCTCCGATAGCCCTTGCTTAGGCTGCCGCCGCCATCTCTAGATGCATACCGGCTATATTTTACGGATATCTGCAGAGCGGCGGTTTACACGGTATCATTGTAACTCAATTATATGTACATGGTAGTACATCACATACAGTTATCTAACGACAACCGTGTCTCACCTACCACTACAAAAAAAGACACATCTGTGACATTTTGGGCCGGATGAATTTTTTTCTGTCATACATATGACACTTCTATGACGATAATTGTGAAAAACCCTGGTATCTCATAGATGAGGTGGGCTCCTACTTCTATGACAAAAAATCATGACAGAAATTGGGCATTTTGTCCTGGGCAGGCCGGAGACGCAGCTGCATGACATTCTTTGGGCCATCCATGACCAAAAAACCGTGGTAGAAGCGAGGGCGGGGGAAATTTCGGGGAGTTCCCGGTTACGGTGGGAGGTCAGGGGCCGAGCAATGCGCGTTTCTCTCGTACACGTACGCACGTGTGTGCGAGGCGTTGGCTCTAACTGAACTCGAGCAAGGCGTTGGGCTTTAACTAAACCCGAGCGATTGCACTCGCTCTGGCGTTCTTCGAACCCGAGCGATCGATCGATGGTCGTTAATCGAACCCGATCGGCGATTCGCCGCTCTTGCTGCTAAATGAAGCCGATCGATTGGATGAATAGTGGCGTTGCGGGGGTGGATGAGCGATGGCGGTGGCGTTGCCTCTGGATGAATAGGACCCGTGGTGTGGAGGGATGGATGAGCAATGAGCGGTGGAGGGTGCCCGTGGAGGGTGGTTGAGCGATGGCGGTGGAGTAAGCGCGCGGTGGAGGCTAGATGAGCAGGAGCCCGTGGAGGCCGGAGGAGGTCGATGGTGGAGATGAACAGTATCCCGTGGAGTCCCGTTTTGCGGTACGCCACACCCCTCCCGATGAACAAGACCCCCATTTCGACCGTAGCGCTCCAACACAAGTCCGTTTCGTCTGTTTTGCGGTACGCCACACCCCTCCCGATCAACATGACCCCCGTTTTGACCGTAGCGCTCCAACACAAGTCCATTTCCTCCATTTTGCGGTATGCCAGACCCCTCCCGATCAACAGGACCCTATTCCGAACGTGGCCGGTCAAACACTAGGCCGTTTCCTCCGTTCTGCGGTACGCCAGGCCTCGTTTCCATCGCCTGTTCTGTCCAAGCCCTCCCGATGAACACAACGATGCATTCCATTCCGACCCAGCCGGTTGGCTCCCCATGAACACGAGGACGACGCTGTTTCTCCGTTCTGACCCAACCATGTACACGAGCCCTGGCCGTACGTATGCACGAGTAGGCGTTCGAGACCCCGCCCGCATGTACACATATGTGGCCGTATTTTCTTTCTTGCACACTGGCCACTGTACGTACGTGTACATGCTACGTGTGCGCCTCTACTACGACACGTGCGCGCCTCTACTACGACACATGCGCGCCTCTACTATGACACGTGCACGCCTCTACATCGACCAGTATGTACGTACACGTTCGCGACCAGAATAACAATGCTACGTACGCTTCGCCAGGTGGGTCCCGACTGTCAGACACTTCCTTGCCTGCGAAGATGTAGCTGGTGGGTCCCAGCAGTCAGGGGGGCGAATCATTTTTTGCTCGGACGCACTTCCTTGCGTGCGAAGATGTAGCTGGTGGGTCCCAGCAGTCAGGTGGAAATGTTTTTTTCGTGAAATACAGTGGCCCGTCCGGTGGGTCCCAGCTGTCAGGTGGAGGAATCATTATTTTCCGCGTAATAAGGAGGCACTTCCTTGCTGCGATCGTGGACCCAGCTGTCAGCCTCTCCACGTACAGTCCACGTCCGATGGAAGTCATTCCTTGACCATGTTAACCACGCCGCGTCAAGAGCACCACAACGATGGACGATGGCGAGGCCTAGGAAGGGACGACTCGGAGCAGGGGAAGACGCGACAGTGGAAGCCCGCGCGGAGAGGAGTACGAGGGTCCACTGATTTGGCTGCGGTGTGAGGCTGCCGTCGCCGCAGGGCCTGGCCAGCGGTGGGAATATTAGGGGCGGTGAGGCCTCCGTGGCACCACAGCCGGCCACAGGAGGCAGGAGCATGCGGCATGACCGACGCTGCTTTGGGAGGCTGGAGCAAGAAGACCAGAGGTTGAAGAAGCACTATGGCCGTTGGATGGACATCGTACAGTCACTGGAGCTAGAATCGTTCATATTGACTAAAGTTGACAAAGGCCCCCCTCCCAGTCAACTTAGTAGGCCCACAAATCAGCCTCCCACCATGGTGGGTCCCAGCTAGCAGGGGGAGTATTCATTTTTTTGTGCGTAATAAGGAGGCACTTCCGGTGGGTTCGAGTTGACAACGGGGGAACGTTTTTTTCGTGAAATGCGGTGGCCCGTCCGGTGGGTCCCAGCAATCAGGGGGAAATGTTTTTTTTCGTGAAATAAGGTGGCCCGTCTGGTGGGTCCCTGCTATCAAGTGGAGGAATAATTATTTTACACGTAATAAGGAGGCACTTCCTTGCAGCCGCCTGGACCCACCTGTCAGCCTCTCCACGTACAGTACTCTTTCGATGGAAGTCGGTCGTTGACCCTGTTGACCACGCCGCGCTGCGAGCACCAGGGCGGTGGTCTGGATGACGGCGAGGCCTAGGAAGGGGATGATGCGGAGCCGGGGAAGATGCCGCAGTGGAAGCCCGCACGAAGAGGAGTACGCGGGTTCACTGGTTCGGCTGCGGTGTGAGGCTGCCGTCGCCGCAGAATAACAGGGGGTGTGGATGAGTAGAGGGATGGCTTGGCCAGCGGTGGTAGTAGTACGGGGCGGTGAGGCCTCCGCGGCATCACAGCCGGCCATGGGAGGGAGGAGCAGGCGACACGACTGGTACTGCTTTGGGCGGCTGGAGCAACAAGACCAGAGGTTGAAGAAGCACTACGGCCGTTGGATGGACATCATACGATCACTGCAGCTAGAATCGTTTATATTGACTAAGTTGACAAAGCCCTTGGTACGTGATGACCCACAAGTATAGGGGATCTATCGTAGTCCTTTCAATAAGTAAGAGTGTCGAACCCAACGAGGAGCAGAAGGAAATGATAAGCGATTTTCAGCAAGCTATTCTCTGCAAGTACTGAAATAAGTGGTAACAGATAGTTTTGTGATAAGATAAATGGTAACGAGCAACAAGTAAAAAAAGTAAATAAAGTGCAGCAAGGTGGCCCAATCCTTTTTGTAGCAAAGGACAAGCCTGGACAAACTCTTATAATAGGAAAAGCGCTCCCGAGGACACATGGGAATATCGTCGAGCTAGTTTTCATCACGCTCATATGATTCGCGTTCGGTACTTTGATAATTTGATATGTGGGTGGACCGGTGCTTGGGTGCTGTTGTTACTTGAACAAGCATCCCACTTATGATTAACCTCTATTGCAAGCATCCGCAACTACAACAAAAGTTTTAAGGTAAACCTAACCATAGCATGAAACATATGGATCCAAATCAGCCCTTACGAAACAACGATAAACTAGGGTTTAAGCTTCGCCACTCTAGCAACCCATCATCTACTTATTACTTCCCAATGCCTTCCTCTAGGCCCAAATAATGGTGAAGTGTTATGTAGTCGACGTTCACATAACACCACTAGAGGTTAGACAACATACAACTTATCAAAATATCGAACGAATACCAAATTCACATGACTACTAATAGCAAGACTTCTCCCTTGTCCTCAGGAACAAACGTAACTACTCGCAAAGCATATTCATGTTCATAATCAGAGGGGTAATAGTGTGCATAAAGGATCTGAACATATGATCTTCCACCAAATAAACCAACTAGCATCAACTACAAGGAGTAATCAACACTACTAGCAACCTACTAGCACCAATCCCGGACTTGGAGACAAGAATTGGATACAAGAGATGAACTAGGGTTTGGAGATGAGATGGTGCTGATGAAGATGTTGATGGAGATTGCCCCCTCCCGGTGAGAGGAGCATTGGTGATGACGATGGTGATGATTTCCCCCCTCCCAGAGGGAAGTGTCCCCGGCAGAACAGCTCTGCCGGAGCCCTAGATTGGTTCCGCCTCGTGGCGGCGGAGTCTCGTCCCGAAAGGTTCTCCTCTATTTCTCATCGAAAGACTTCATATAGGAGAAGATGGACGTCGGAGAGCCACCAGGGGGTCCACGAGGTAGGGGGCGCGCCCAGGGGGGAGGGCGCGCCCCCCCACCCTCATGAGCAGGGTGTGGCCCCCCTGGCCTTCATCTTTGGTGACGATTTTTCTTTATTTATTTTAAGGTATTCCGTGGAGTTTCAGGACTTTTGGAATTGCACAGAATAGTCCTTCAATATTTGCTCCTTTTCCAGCCAAGAATTCCAGCTGCCGGCATTCTCCCTCTTCATGTAAACCTTGTAAAATAAGAGAGAATAGCCATAAGTATTGTAACATAACGTGAAATAACAGCCCATAATGCAATAAATATTGTCATAAAAGCATGATGCAAAATGGACGTATCAACTCCCCAAGCTTAGACCTCGCTTGTCCTCAAGCGAAAAGCCTATAACAATAAATATGTCCTCATGTTTAGAGGTACAGGCGTAGAAAATAAAATAAAATACGGACATGAAGGCATCATGATTACTTCATAAAAGCAACATATATAAATTTTGTCATATGATTACTCAAGTTCAAGTGATGACCTTTCACAATAGCCAAAGTATGAATTAGAAACCTTATTGAGCACCAACAAATTATACCCTCAGTCATTGAAACAATTGCAATTTATCATAACATCGGAAAGAGTCTATGTCAGAGCTTAAAAGCAACTCCACATACTCAACTATCACTTAGTCCTTCATAATTGCTAACACTCACGCGATACTTGTGGTTACGGAGTTTTAATCGGACACAGAGAAAGATATGGGCTTATAGTTTTTGCCCCACAACCTTTTACCTCAAGGGTAATTTCAACAATAATAATTCATGCTCCCCCACATCCAATTAGATATATATATCATGTTCTTTCCAACATGCTGAGCTTGCCAAAGGATAAAATGAAAAAGGAAGGGTGAAGATCACCGTGACTCTTGCATAAGGTAGAGGATAATAATAAAAGATAGGCCCTTCGCAGAGGGAAGCAGAGGTTGTCATGCGCATTTAGGGTTGATGCACAAAATCTTAATGCAAAAGAACGTCACTTTATATTGCCCCTTGCATGTGGACCTTTATTATGCAGTCCGTCACTTTTATTGCGTCCACAACAAGTTCGTACAAAGTTTATTTTCTCCGCACTAATAATTCATGCATATTTAGAGAGCAATTTTTATTGCTTGCACCGATGACAACTTACTTGAAGGATCTTACTCAATCCATAGGTAGATATGGTGGACTCTCATGGCAAAACTGGTTTAAGGGTATTTGGAAGCACAAGTAGTATTTCTACTTAGTGCTGAGAATTTGGCTAGCATGAGGAGGAAAGGCAAACTCAACACGGTAGAGGAACCATGACAACATACTTTATCTCAGATATAAGAAAACATAACTCATTATGTTGTCTTCCTTGTCCAACATCAACTCTTTAGCATGTCATATTTTAATGACTGCTCCCAATCATAAAAGATGTCAATGATAATATATCTATATTTGAAACCTCTCTTTCTTTATTACTTTCTATTAATTGCAACAATGACCAAAGCTATATTTGCCAACTCCCAATTTTTTTAAATCAACATACTCTTTCTATGTGAAGTCATTACTTTCAATAAGATCAAGATGAACTCTTTGATTCTTTTTTATTCCTTTTCTTATAATCACCTAAGATCATGGAAAAATACTCAAGCCCTTGACTCGACACTAATCTTTATTATAAAGCTCACGGACTCGATTACAAAGAGAGATCATAAAGCAAAACTCAAAACTAGATCATGCCATGACTTTATTCTACTAAATCAAGATACTACTAATAGGATCGAACTAAGAAAAAGGGTAAAGATAGGAGTTGTGATGGTGATACGATACCAGGGCACCTCCCCCAAGCTTGGCAGTTGCCAAGGGGAGTGCCCATACCCAGGTGATTATGTCTCCTTCTTTCTTGTTGGTGTAATATTCTTGGCGACAATTCCCCTCAGAATACGGTTCTCCTCCTCGAGCTTATTGACCTGCTGCTTGAGGTCCATTATTTCCTTGCGAAGCTTTCCTGTAACGGCTAAAGCTCCTTGCACCCAAGGGTGTTGCATAGCTGCGGGAGAACCAGAGATACTTCTTCTCATATTTTCATAGGAAAGAAATTTAACATTGGAAGGGATAACCGAGTTTGGAATAGCTGAGCTCTGTAGTTCCCCCATTGTAAACCCAGCTCGGAAGCGAGAGGTGACTTCTTGATCTTCCATGGCATCTACTCTCATCAGGTCAGCCTCCATCTCTTCCTCTGTTGCCGGCCCAAAGTGGTCAGCGTCGCTGTTTGCCCTTGGTTCCGGTGCCGGGTTAGATACCCGGCTCTCCCCGACTGACTCTTGAGAAGACATCTTGCTCTTATCTGCAGCAGCGACAACTCAAAACAAAAACAGAGGATAATTGCGTGATACAGGAGTCAAAACCTTCGGGAGTATATATAATGAATTTTTACTGACCAAAATACGTATCGTGCAAGGAAACGGAGTCTGGAGAGCACACGAGGTGCTCACGAGGTAGGGGGGCGTGCCCAGGGGGGTAGGGCGCGCCCTCCACCCTCGTGTACTCCCCGGACTTCTACTTATTTTTCTATTTTTCTAAATATTCCAAAACGGAGAAATATTGCCTTAAAAATTGTTTTGGAGTCGGTTTACTTACCGTACCACATACCTATTCCTTTTCGGAGTCTGGAACATTCTCGAAAGTGTCCCTTATGTACTCCTCCGGGGTTACAGTTTCAATAATATTAGTTTCAACATTTATAGGATTACCTGAGATATAGTGTTTGATCCTTTGACCGTTTACCACCTCCGGATTTGTGCCTGCGAAGTTGTTGATTTTTATGGCACCGGAACGATAGACCTCCTCGATAACGTAGGGACCTTCCCATTTGGAGAGAAGTTTTCCTGCAAAAAATCTTAAACGAGAGTTGTATAGCAATACATAATCACCTACATTAAACTCACGCTTTTGTATCCTTTTGTCATGCCATCTTTTAACTTTTTCTTTAAACAACTTGGCATTTTCATAAGCTTGGGTTCTCCATTCATCAAGTGAGCTAATATCAAATAACCTCTTCTCACCGACAAGTTTGAAATCATAGTTGAGCTCTTTAATAGCCCAATATGCCTTATGTTCTAGTTCGAGAGGTAAGTGACATGCTTTTCCATAAACCATTTTATACGGAGACATACCTATAGGATTTTTGTATGCAGTTCTATAGGCCCAGAATGCGTCATCAAGTTTCTTGGACCAATTCTTTCTAGACCTATTGACAGTCTTTTGCAAAATTAATTTGAGCTCTCTATTGCTCAATTCTACCTGACCACTAGACTGCGGGTGATAAGGAGATGTAATTCTATGATTAACGTCGTATTTTGCAAGCATCTTACCGAAAGCACCATGAATAAAGCGTGAACCACCATCAGTCATTAAGTATCTAGGGACTCCAAACCTCGGAAAAATAACTTCCTTAAGCATTTTAATAGAAGTGTTATGATCAGCACTACTAGTTGGAATAGCTTCTACCCACTTAGTAACGTAATCAACAGCAACTAAAATATGAGTATATCCATTAGAAGCAGGAAAAGGTCCCATATAATCAAAGCCCCAAACATCAAATGGTTCAATAACAAGTGAATAATTCATAGGCATTTCTTGACGTCTACCAATATTACCAATTCTTTGACATTCATCGCAAGACAAAACAAACTTACGGGCATCTTTGAAGAGAGTAGGCCAATAAAAACCGGATTGCAATACCTTATGTGCAGTTCTATCTCCAGCGTGGTGTCCTCCATAAGCCTCGGAGTGACACTTGCGTAGGATCTGTTCCTGTTCATGCTCAGGTACACAATGTCTAATAACAGCATCTACTCCTTCTTTATAAAGATGTGGGCCATCCCAAAAGTAATGTCGCAAGTCATAGAAAAACCTTTTCTTTTGTTGGTATGTGAAGCTAGGTGGTATAAATTTAGCAACAATATAATTAGCATAATCAGCCTACCATGGAGTGCTACGAGAAGTACTTATGACATTTAATTGCTCATCAGGAAAGCTATCATCAATAGGTAGTGGGTCATCAAGAACATTCTCTAACCTAGATAAGTTGTCTGCAACGGGGTTCTCAACTCCTTTTCTATAAACAATATGCAAATCAAATTCTTGGAGCAAAAGAACCCATCTAATAAGCCTAGGTTTTGCATCTTTCTTTTCCATAAGATATTTAATAGCAGCATGATCTGTGTGAATAGTTACACTAGAATCAACAATATAGGGTCTGAATTTATCACAAGCAAATACAACCTATAAAAGTTCCTTTTCGGTAGTAGCATAATTTATTTGAATATTGTCTAGAGTCTTACTAGCATAATGGATAACATTCAATTTCTTATCAACTCTTTGCCCTAGAACAGCACCTCTGACATAATCACTAGCATCACACATAATTTCAAAAGGTAAATTCAATCGGTGGCTGAACAACAAAAAGAGACTAATGCTTTCTTAAGTATTTCAAATGCTTCTACACAATCATCATCAAAGGCAAATGGTACATCTTTTTGTAATAAATTAGTCAGAGGCCGAGAGATTTTTGAGAAGTCCTTGATGAACCTCCTATAAAATCCGGCGTGACCAAGGACACTTCTTATACCTTTGATGTCCTTGGGACATGGCATCTTTTCAATAGCATCAACCTTGGCTTTATCAACTTCAATACCTCTTTCAGAAACTTTGTGCCCCAAGACAATACCTTCATTCACCATAAAGTGGCACTTTTCCCAATTCAAGACAAGATTAGTTTCTTCACATCTCTGCAAAACTCGAGCAAGATTGCTCAAGCAATCATCAAAAGAGGAACCATAGATGGAAAAGTCATCCATGAAAACCTCACAAATTTTCTCGCAAAAGTCAGAGAATATAGCCATCATGCATCTTTGAAAGGTACCAGGTGCATTACATAAACCGAAAGGCATACGTCTATAAGCAAAAGTACCAAAAGGGCATGTAAAAGTAGTCTTTGATTGATCCTTAGCCGACACAGGTATTTGAGAAAAACCGGAATAAACATCTAGAAAGCAATAATGTGTATGTTTGCATAATCTTTCTAGCATTTGATCAATAAAAGGTAAGGGGTAATGATCTTTCTTAGTAGCCTTATTTAATTTGTGGAAATCAATTACCATCCTATAAGCTGTGATAATTCTTTGTGGAATCAATTCATCTTTATCATTAGGGACAACAATAATACCTCCCTTCTTAGGGACACAATGGACAAGACTTACCCACTGACTATCAGCAACGGGATAAATTATACCTGCCTCCAGAAGCTTGAGTATTTCTTTTCTTACCACTTCTTTCATTTTAGGATTCAAACGTCGTTGAGGATCACAAACTGGTTTGGCATCAGCTTCCAAATTTATTTTATGTTGACATAGAGTGGGACTGATGCCCTTAAGATCATCCAGAGTATATCCAATAGCGGCACGGTGCTTCTTCAGATTTTTCAATAATCTTTCTTCTTCATGCTCTGAAAGGTTAGCACTAATAATAACAAGATATATTTTCTTTTCATCAAGATAAGCACATTTAAGATTATCGGGAAACGGTTTAAGCTCAAACACGGGACTAACCTACTAACCAGAGGCCCAGCCTGCATTGCTATTTTTTTGCCTATTTCAGTATTTCGAAGAAAAGGAATATCAAACGGAGTCCAAACGGAATGAAACCTTCGGGAGCATGATTTTTGGAACGAACGTGATCCAGAGGACTTGGAGTGCAAGTCAAGAAGCAGCCGAGGCGGCCACAAGATAGGAGGGCGCGCCCACCCCCTCTGGGCGCGCCCCCCTATCTCGTGGGCCCCTCAAGTGGCCACCGACGTACTTCTTCCTCCTATATAAGCCTACGTACCCCGAAAACATTGAGAGAGCCAACGCAATACAATTTCCAGCATCGTAACCTTCTGTATCCGCGGGATCCCATCTTGGAGCCTTCACCGGCGCTCCGCCAGAGGGGGAATCGACCACAGAGGGCTTCTACATCAACACCATAGCCCCTCCGATGAGTTGCGAGTAGTTTACCACAGACCTACGGGTCCATAGTTATTAGCTAGATGGCTTCTTCGCTCTTTTTGGATCTCAATACAATGTTCTCACCCTCTCTTGTGGAGATCTATTCGATGTAAACTCTTTTTGCGGTGTGTTTGTCGAGATCCGATGAATTGTGGGTTTATGATCAAGTTTATCTATGAGAAATATCTGAATCTCCTCTGAATTCTTTTATGTATGATTGAGTTATCTTTGGCAAGTCTCTTCGAATTATCAGTTTGGTTTGGCCTACTAGATTGATCTTTCTTGCCATGGGAGAAGTGCTTAGCTTTGGGTTCAATCTTGCGGTGTCCTTACCCGAGGATGAAAAGGGTTGCAAGGCACGTATTGTATTGTTGCCATAGAGGATAAAAAGATGGGGTTTATATCATATTGCATGAGTTTATCCCTCTACATCATGTCATCTTGCTTAATGCTACTCTGTTCTTATGAACTTAGTACTCTAGATGCAGCAGAGTCGGTCGATGTGTGGAGTAATAGTAGTAGATGCAGGCAGGAGTCGGTCTACTTGTTGCGGACGTGATGCCTATATACATGATCATGCCTAGATAATCTCATAATTATTCGCTTTTCTATCAATTGCTCGACAGTAATTTGTTCACCCACTGTAATACTTATGCTATCTTGAGAGAAGCCTCTGTTGAAACCTATGGCCCCCGGGTCTATCTTTTATCATATAAGTTTTCAATCTACTTTTATTTGCATCTTTACTTTTTTGCATCTATATTATAAAATACCAAAAATATATTTATCTTATCATACTATCTCTATCAGATCTCACTTTCGCAAGTGGCCGTGAAGGGATTGACAACCCCTTTATTGCGTTGGTTGCGAGTTCTTTGTTTGTTTGTGTAGGTGCGTGGGACTTTTGAGGAGCCTCCTACTGGATTGATACCTTGGTTCTCAAAAACTGAGGGAAATACTTACGCTACTATTGCTGCATCACCCTTTCCTCTTAAAGGAAAACCAACACAAGCTCAAGATGTAGCAATCGCTACGGGAAGGGCTATGTTGAAACCAACGAAGTCGTACATAACGGTTCATCGTGTTTATCAATGACAGGGAAATATCTTGAATGTTGTGCAAAGAAAACAGACAGACAACATAATAAGTTCTGCTAGCACATTAAGTTGACGTACAACCCTTTCTAAAAAAAGTTCAGGTACAAAATTAGAACAGGTCACAATCAAATGTACTGGCATATCAGTGCTTCACACCCATAGCTCGGATTTAACTAGTATCTGACAAGATTCAGTTGTTACCTCAAATTAGAGCACGTCCAGGCAGCCAGCCCTGCCTCTTCTCCCAAAGAAGCAGTGGCCTCCGCCGCGCGATGGAGTAGGCCCTGTGCCATCCATCGTTCCGAGCAATACGGGGAAAGTCTGACGTTGACTCCTGTAATGGACGTCGTCGACTTCGATTGATGATTGACTACTTCTTCGACATGCACGAACACTCGATACAGGTACATCCCTAATGTGGTCCGCGGTAGCCTTGGTGGCAATGAATAGTACAACCCCGGTTCCTGCACCGATATCTCAACACCAATCACCTTTGCTATGGTGGACGGCTTCTTCATCCATGCCATAACCGTCAGAGCGCAGCTATCTGGAGGAACAAACATACTCACGAGCTCACCTCCAAGGTCGTTGATAAGCTCGTTCATGGACTCACTATTCCAAGCACATCGAAGCATGCTGTGGAAGGTAAGCTTTGTTAAAAACTCAAGCTCAGAGGGCACCGAGCCCCATCTTGGGTGCCACCGATCAAAGCTCACCAGCGCACCATCGCAGAACAAATGCCGGGAAGATTCAAACACACGACTGTAGTCGAAAGTTGTCCAGAACCTGATAAAGAAATCAGCCGGTGGCGGACAGACTTCGACGAGCAAGTCACTTATTTGGATGCCGTGCGCAATGCCAAGAGCTTTGAGAAGGTCGTCCGGTGAGACGGGAGGCCAGTCACCGTTGATGGTTACCATCAGCACTTTGCCAGCAAACTGGTCCTCAAGCGCGGCCATGCCACTGTTGAGCGACAACACGCAGCGACCGAAGGCAGGACGGACCTCAGGATCTCTGGCTTGGAGATCCGCATTGACCGGCGACATGATAGTGCGCTTGAGTACAGGGAGTACAGGAGGGGGATTTGGGGGAACTGGAGTAGGAATCAAGATTCTAGAGGTGGGGAAGGGGTGGGAGACTGGGGATGAAAAGGTAGCATGAATTTCGAGCATGCGCCAATATGCTCTCGGCGCGCAAGCGCACGAAAACACCGGTGGCGTCCAGATGACGGCCTAAGAGTCCTTATTCTTTCTTTTTTGGAGAGCCCGGCCCCTTTTTTTCAGGATCTTTTGAGAGCCCCGCCTGAGAGTCATAATTGACCTGTTTGGCATTGCGTTACTACTCGGCCCATATTCAACGACACCTCACTGGCTCAAACAAGTGTACATCATCGAAAAGACACTGAGAACAAATTATATAACTTGAAAAAAGGAGATATACTCTAAACACTGGAGAATGGTGATGCCCTCATTTAGCCCACCAGTAGTTCGAGACAATAAAAAATTTGAAACAACGATATATACAACATTCAAACATTGACTAGTGACTACTACTGACATAAACAGGAAGACATGATAGTTCATAAGAAGTCTTGCTAGACCACCAAAACACACCCATCTGCAGCGCTCAGACTCTCGTGATCTAGACGAGAATGACATTCTAAACAGAAGCAACTATTACATAGTAAGAGTGACATAGACGAGGATGACCAAATGACAAGGAATATGCATAACAAAAGAAAGAACTACCCATCCAGAACCAGCAGCAAAGACAACAAAGTCATTAGAAGAGATGATCCAATACCAGTACTCCACCCTTTTGATGCAATAGCCCAATTACCTATCAACCTGAAGGCTTGAACCACATCACTGCCTGTCGTAATTGAGACATCCAAGGATCTAAGTTAATCGGGATGCCTTTGTCGTTCTCACATTCTTTTGGCTGCAGGCTGTATCGTTGATAATCAGGGGAGTTTGCTCCCGAACTCCTAGGGCTCACCGTGTAGACATAGTTTTCCATAGCAAACAGAGCCCCTCTACCATCAAGGTCCTTGCTAACGGTGATCTCCTGGTTAATTGGATAATTGAGTCTAAGAAACAGAGAGTGTGAACCAAGGCTGTTTACCCGCCTCCAACTAAAAAATCCTAAAGGCCCCAACAAGCTGGTATCCTACTCATAGACGTAACAGCCACTATCCGGATACTCACGTATTACACGGTGCTTGTATACAGTGGGGTTTTTGCAATATAAATTTTCCGGCTCATGTGTCCGAATGATCATCAGTCTTTTGCCGTCGTCTGATCGAGCGAGGAACTAGTTGTGCTTCCCTGTTTTTGGCAAAGGTGGTGTGATTACAAAGGGCAGTAACTGTAGGGACACTGCATCATATCAAAAAGGATAGGCATTGTTAATGTAAGATCAGCATTGTTCAGAGTATGAGTAGGATAATGCAAGAAACAACATTGATATGTCCTGTTGGGCCGGGAGGAAAATACAGGAAATGTATCTTTGGGTTCAAAAATATAGAAGGGCCATGCATGGTTATACTCATGTTATCTCGCAATCGATTCTTCACAGGAAACTACCATGTCATGCATGTTATGTAATCATGTTCTGTCCTCACAAACAAATTCTTCAAGGTAACTAATAGACCATGCATTGTTATATACTCGTGTTCCGTGGGCAAAAATTTTCTGAGGATATTATTCTAGCCATTGATTGCTGAAGGGCGAATATAGGTATGTACACAAGGTAAGCATTGCAGGATTTCACTACTTCCAAATATAGAGTTCTCCATATGCACATTTACTTCCCTAATGTATGGTTAGATGAAACCAACAGTGTGGTGCATGTTTCTACATCATGAAAATGAGGAAACTAACATGGCCATTGATACACACTCATATTTAGTAGTAGTATATAGATTACTATAAAATAAGGATAATATCCATATATTCCTAACCGTTTGATTATTCAGGGTACAAATTGGCTGTAATGAATTGGTCACAATCGCATGAATTAACTCATTCCAAATATAGCTGATTTACGGCATCTCTAATACATTGCCATAGTTCTACTCAAATTCTGCTCAAACAGGGATATGCCAATCATCACAAAAAGTTCAAACAGTGTCATGGCGTCATCATTAACATGAGACGGAAACAACTTACACGCACCGTCCCAGCAATACGTGGTGCCATCTGCTTTGTCGATCGCATAGATGATGCCATTGTGTTCAATAGCATCACAGAAGTGTGTATCAGCTTTGACGATGATCCACCGCGAGCCGAGTTGTCTCCAGCTAAAGAAGGCACCGACGTAAAGATAGGCGAGTCCGCGGTCGAACAAGGCAATTAGCTTGAAGTCTGCGAATTCGCATGTCGTGTGGGCACTTGGCAGATTACAATCTTCTGCAAAACAAGGTCCGTCCAACTGATGTAGTAATCTAGATGACTTGGACCGCGATGGTAATACTCTATATAATCCAACAGAGGAAGGATAATCTCATGGGAGGTCTAGAAGTTCACGAGCACCAACTTTTTACCGTCTTCTCTGAAGGTAGCCATCCAGTGGGAGTTCATGCCGACCCAGTACATACCTGCCAAGAAGTTTCGGGCGATGGCGATCGGATCGATGTCGAGGGAAATGATGTATGGCGTCCCACTACATACCTGCAAAGAAGTTTTGGCTAATGGAGATCAGATTGAAGTCGAGGGGCATCATGTACGCCTCCGTATCATGGTAAGCCAATCTCGCAAGACCAGATAGCAGCAAGTAGGGTGTGTTGAAAAGCTTAGGCCTCGCTTCGACGATGGCGGTGTGCATGTCCCTCGAGCATGCAGCCAGCCGGAGGGCGCTCAACATATCCATACACGAACAACAGAGGTCGAGAATGTCACTGGGGAGATTACTCCAATCGCGGCTCATATGGATGCTGTGCGGTTCGCGTTCGACCATGGTGGAGTTTGGAAGGGGGCTTGATTTACAGGGGAGAAGGATGTCGGTGCTGGAGCGGCTAGCGAGGGAATAGTGGTACTGGGGGAGGCGAGTGAGGCAACGATACACGGGGGCACAGTGAGATGGATACGAAGACGGAGACGGAGAAGGAGATGGAGATGGAGTGGTGCTATGGGAGCGAAGAGGGAGACGAGGCGAGGTGCCAATGTGCTGTACAACGGCGGTGTCAGACTGCACAGTGGACAGGGTGAGGCTAACTTTGGTAACCCGAACACGCCGCCTGGACTAGTGTCAGGCGCAGGGTGTTGTCACTTCACTGTGAGGATTGGATGAATAGTATTTTGACCATCAAGTGTACCACAGTTGTACTACTACTACTACTACTACTACTACTACTAGTAGTAGTAGGAACATGAGTACTCCAGTATTGTATAGCAGAAATAGGTCTCCTGTGCTAGCATGCCTGTTCACTTCATCGTTCAGGTATCATCCATATTGTGAGCAGAACCAAATTCTCGTGCATGCCCAATCAACGCCCTGCCGCGATGCATGCAGTGGTCGTTCTGGTGCATCAAGGACGGCATGCAGATCGTTCCACAGTTGAGAAGAGGAAAAATGGAAAGGTAGAACGCGGTAGAAGAGGAAGAGAACGCTGGCTAACGAGGCTAGGAGGTGATCGAGCAGGAAGTTAATGCTCCATGCCTAAAGGTTTTGGGAAAACCTGATTTTCATAAGGTGACTTATACTCACCTAAACGGATGGAGTATTCCTTAACCAGAGAATGTTGTGTCTCCCACTCATGCGCTCAAAAAAAGCTACGACACATTTTTTATCTATTTGCATAGGTCCCACCTATCAGGAAGGATGGGCACGTACACGAACAGGTACAACTCATCAGTCTACCCGCATAGCCTTTTCGTTTAGTCTACCTAGCCGTCTAATCAACTGCCTGCACGCCACTTCTCCCATTTACTTCTCCACCGGGAACCGATTCTCCGCGACTTCTTCACCTCCCCTTCATCTTCATTTGCATCCAAACCCCACTGCGTTCACATTGTTTTAACCTCTTTAAATAATCATCTACTACTTCAGTTAGACTAGCCATCTAATCCTAATTCTCCAAACCATAGCCCTCCGTTCCAGCGGTTCCAAATGGCGAAAGAGATCGAGATGCAGGTTTTTAGCGTCCAGCATGTCCTCGTCAAAGACTCGATGCGCATAGTTTCCACCGTCACCGTCCACCCAAGGGTTGTTCAGCAGTGGATCAACAATGTATCCAACTCACTCGAAAAGGTAGAGACGAGGGTCATCGGTCTCGACGCAGAGTACACGGAGCATGCCCCTGGGAAGATCCAGTGCGTCGCCCTCCTTCAGCTGTGCCTCGAAGATGATGTTTTGGTGAACCACATCATACACTCGCCCTCCATACCAGGTGAGCTTCATGATTTCTTGTCTTGGGAGGACGTATACTTCTGTGGGGCAGCCATCGAAGGGGACAAACAGAAGCTGGAGCCGTACAACCTTGATTTGAAAAGCATCGCTGACCTGCAAACCAGAATCAAAACTCCTGTAGAAGATTGTGATAAACAGACACCATCCCTATTCGATGTAGCAAATTTTGTGCTCGGTACAAACCTTCAGAAGGGTGACGTGACGGTGGCTTTAAGGTCGTTTGGATGGGAGAATGATCCCTTGACGTACGAGCGGATAAAATATGCTGCCCTCGATGCTCATGTGAGTTTCAAGATAGCTGCAAGGTCCAAAGAGCTTGTTGCGAAGCCGTCTCCCACAGAGAATGAGAACAACAACAACAAGAAGAAGAAAAAGAAGAAAAGGCTGCACTAGCAGGAGGGCATTATGGATGGATGAACTTTCCTCTCTTGTAGAAAAAATTATTCCCTCTCGGTGTATATTGATATAGATGGACTATTTAGATGGTGTGCTAGTATTTGGAACAGAGTAGTAGCGTGGGTCCACTTGACTATAAGGAACTATTTATCCGCATATATAGCTTTCTCTGCTACTCCTTCCAGTGATCGGTATGCAGTGCATGTGTCTGTAGACATGACAGCTTGTCCATGGAAGTTCAACTACGACAACCATCACATTTCATCTCGCGATTCCCACGACGCCTCTCCAACCCACGACACCACGCCCCCCGAAGTGCGCCTCACCCCTCTCGGCCGCACAGCCCCTCTGCCTTTGTGTGCATGACATGTGGGCCACCTAAAATGCGGCGAGCATCAAGTTTCTACCACAGCCACACACGATTCCCACGACGCCGCTCGAACACATGGAACCACACGTCCCCGACCAGCGGCTCACCCCTATTGGCCCCACTGCCCCTCTGCCTTCGGGAGAATTACATGTGGACCAGTCACCTATCGGGTCCACATGTTATTGACTCAAAGGTAGGTGTAGTAAGGCGCTAAAGCTTAGTCCCGACTGCCCTGAGAGGGAAATGTAACTCCTGCGCTAGGGCTTGTGGTGCTCCCGCAGCACGAACTCGTGCCAAACTCGAGATTTTTTCTTTACCATACATGCACGCAACGATTTAATGGACATTGTAATCTCAACATGTGATGGGGAGCTCTAAATTTGAATTTGAAACTTATAAAACGAAAAGATTCAAAACAAATAAACTGGGAGCGAGGGAGTATATCATAGGATGTGTCCCATACAAAATAAGTCCCCTAGTTTGTCACCGCGAAGATGCGGTTAGAAAGGAGCACAACGTCTTCCTACTCATACGGCAACAAATCGGCCGCAGATAGCACGGTCTGCCTTTGACCGCCATGTTCAAGGTTCATGCTATCTTATTCAATCTCACCGTGGTTCCATCGTACCAATTCATGCGGTGGCCCGTTGCATGGCTGATCCCAGTGTTGGACAAAGGTTCTAAGGGAATGGTGTCACTGTTGTAAATGTTGTGCAAATTTATGTTGGTACCCTCCCGTACATATGCAAGCCAATCTCCACTCGCACCGAGCCTAACCTGTGAAACAGTGGGCAGGGGGAGAATTAGGAAATGGACACGGAAGTAGTCTTTAGAATGCATTTACTACGTGATCAAACTCATCTTACCTGCTCATCGGAGGAAATCCGAGTGCCCCTCAACGTCGGCATCTCAAGGGGCGTCAACTTGCAACTACGGCCACACCGCGCTGGAGAGACCCACAAGGAAACATCCTCGTGCGTTCCACGGAACATCAAGATGCATTTGTATGAGTAGTTTATCTTGTGAGAGAAAAGGATGAATGATGGAAGGCCTCTAGAGATAGAGATGGACACTACTACCAATGTGCTGGCTCGTGCATTGCAATGGATCCAAAGTAGTAGAATAATACTTGTTCACGTTCTTGAAATATAAACACTCTAGTTTTGATATACATGTGTCAGCAGACATGACAGCTTGTCCAAGGAAGTTGAACCACGACGACCATCACGTTTCTTGTTTCTACCACTACCACACCCACACGCGATTCCCACGACGCTGCTCCAACCCACGGCACGATGTCCCCCAACGTGGACATGGATCCTATGACGTGGCTATCACTGCCTTGCCTTGCCTTTCCTTCGCTAATAGGTGGGACCCACGCTTATGTGTCCCACATGTCAGTGACAGAATGGTAGGATTGTTCGCATCAGGGGATCCGAATCCCCCCGACGTGCCCCTCATCCCTCTCGGCCTCACCGCTCCTCTGCCTTTGTTTGCATGACATGCGGGCCAGCTGAACTGCAGCGACCATCAACTTTCTACCACAGACACACCCGATTGGACGCGGTTTGCCTGCTCCGCTGCTGTGCTCCGATCCGTACTCCCACACCATCAAATTTTCATCCAGCTGCTGTGACACATTTTGTCCCGGGCATCAATCCTCAGCTGGAGTACTTATGTACTACAAGTAGTACCCGCCGGTGTGGCCATCTACACCTCGTAACGCCCCGACGCCCAGCTGTGGCACCCTCGCCACGGCCACGCCACCACCAGCCGGTTCATCTCGAACGAGTGAGTCGCGAACCACACCACCACCATGAGAATGACATGTGGGCCAGCCGCATTTAAGGTCCGCATGTCATTGACTCATAGGCCGGGCACTAAGCCATTGAAGTTCGGTCCCGTGGGCCCCGAGAGGGAAATGTAAGTCATGCGGCAGGCCTTGTGGTGCCCCCGCAGTACGAGCTCGTGCCAAAACCGGAATTTGTTTCTTACTACTACCAACTAGTACTAGTAAGGTACACGTGCATTGCACACATGAGATTCTGGTGGTTTGTGCATTATGCTTCTACATGTGGAGTTTTCTGGATTCTAACATGTGGCAAAATCTAGTGGAATGTAAGGTTAGGCAAGTTTGATTAACTTAGGTGAGTGTTTGGTTCAAGCCACACCTTAGGCAAGCCGCGCTAAGGCCCCACATGACATACACACAAAAAATGTGGCAAGATTCCCTTAGGCTTGCCAACTTGTGGCTCTCATTTTGAAGAACTAATAACTTTGCCTAAGCTTAGTTGTGGCAAAGCTAGGCAAAGTTAGTCATGAATTAAGTTCAACCATTGTAACGCCCCGGATCCGATGCGCCAGGTGTCTGCCAGTTATTCGCCGTCTTTGCCATGTCATTTGCTTGCGTGTTGCTCTTTGCCACGTCATTATTTGCATTTCATCTGCATGTTTTTCAAAACTTGCATCCGTTCGGGTTCCGTCGCTTCTCTCCGTTGTCCGTTCCGAGCCCTTTCACACTCGCACGCGCCCGCGGCACCTCCAAAATATTATTTTATTAGTGGCATAAAAATGTTCTCGGAATGGGATGCAACTTGGCGTGCGGTCTTATTTAGTGTAGACAGAGCGCCTGTCAAGTTTCGTCGCATTCAGAGTCCATTTGTTAGCCCAACCGTTAAACCTACAACCGCAATATAGTCGGCCTATACGTCGGACATTTTTCGGTCTCAGAAAACCCTTGCCAGGCTGCCATCTTCCCTCTCTTCTCAGTAAATGGTCTCTCCACAACCCATCTAACCTGGCTTAAACCCCCTCGACCGGTGTCGTTGGATCGTCATCGAGGCTCAAACCCTCAAACCCCAACACTAGTCCCTTTTGCTATATATAGACCCCTCCTTCCATATTTGGGCATTTCCTAGTCTAAACCTAGCCCCTAGCCTCCTCCCACCTCCAGCCGGTGCATCTTCCTCGTTTTCTGCGCCGGACAGCTCCCCCGCCGCCACTTGTCGCCGGCCCAGAGGCCAGCCGCCGCCTGCGCCGCCCTCCTCAGCCACTCCCCGTGCGCCACCTAGCCAGCCCGCCCTCTCCCAGCGCGCCTCCTCCACCACAGGCCGTGTAACGCCCTCGATGCGGCTATATCTCCCACGTGTCGAAGCACGACTTAGAGGCATAACCGCATTGAAAGCAATGTCGCAAGTGAGGTAATCTTCACACAACCCATGTAATACATAAGGGAAAAAGATACATAGTTGGCTTACAATCGCCACTTCACACAATTACATGAATAACGCATTACATCATCCAGATACAATCAAGGTCCGACTACGGAACCAAAATAAAAGAAGAACCCCAAATCGACAAAGGTCCCGATCGACCCCAACCGGGCTCCACTCTTGATCAACTAGAGCGAAACAACACTAAGGGCAAGATCTTCAACGAGCTCCTCCTTGAGCTTGGTTGCGTCACCGCCGGAAACATAGGCACCGCAAACTGGTTTTGGAAGTATCCGGTGAGCCACGAGGACTCAGCAATCTCGCACCAGCGAGATCAAGATTATTTAAGCTTATGGGTAAGGTAAAGGCATGAGGTGGAGCTGCAGCAGCGACTAGCATATATGATGGCTAACATACGCAAATGAGAGCGAGAAGAGAAGGCAAAGCACGGTCGATAAAAGTATGATCAAGAAGTGATCCTATAGCAACCTCGTCAAGCATAACTCCAACACGTGTTCACTTCCGGACTCCGCGGAAAGAGACCATCACGGTTACATACACGGTTGATGTATTTTAATTAAGGTCAACTTCGGTTTTCTACAACCGACATTAACAAATTCCCATCTGCCACATAACCGCGGGCACGGCTCTCGAAAGTTTAAACCCTCTAGGGGTGTCCCAACTTAGCCCATGACAAGCTCTCGCGATCAACGAAGGAATAGACCTTCACCCAAGACACTCCGATCAGACTCGGTATCTCGGTACATCAAGACATTTCGACAATGGTAAAACAAGACCAACAAAGCCGCCCGATGCGCCGACAAATCCCGATAGGAGCTGCACATATCTCGTTCTCAGGGCACACCGGATGAGCAAGACGTCGGGTTGGCATAGACCCTAGTTGCCCAGGGGGAGTCGGACATCGCTCAGGTTGGACCAACACTCGAGGGAGCACTGGCCCGGGGGGGCTAAAATAAAGATGACCCTCGGGCTCCGGAAACCCAAGGGAAAAAAAGGGGCTAGGTGAGGCAAATGGTAAAACCAAGGTTGGGCCTTGCTGGACAAGTTTTATTCAAAGTGAACTGTCAAGGGGTCCCATAAATCACCCGACCGCGTAAGGAACGCAAAATCCGGGAACATAACACCGGTATGACGGAAACTAGGGCGGCAAGAGTGGAACAAAACACCAGGCATAAGGCCGAGCCTTCCACCCTTTACCAAGTATATAGATGCATTAATTAAATAAGATATATTGTGATATCCCAACAAGTAAACATGTTCCAACAAGGAACAACATCTCCATGTTCCAACGAGGAACAAACTTCAATCTTCACCTGCAACTAACAACGCTATAAGAGGGGCTGAGCAAGGCAGTAACATAGCCAATCAACGGTTTGCTAGGAATGGTGTCAAAGGTTAGAGGTTTGACATGGCAATTTGGGAGGCTGACAAGCAAATGGTAGGCATCGTAGCATTGGCATAGCAAAAGAGCGAGCAAACTAGCATAGCAAAGATAGTAGTGATTTCGAGGGTATGATCATCTTGCCTGAAATCCCGCAAGGAAGAAGAACGATTCCATGAAGAAGACAAACGGACGTAGTCGAACGAATCCTCACAACTCCGGAACGAAACCGAAGCTAACGAGAGAAGCAACCCGGAAAGAAACAAACAACATAGTAAACCAACAAGCATAAGCATGGCATGATGCACAAACAAGTATGATGCATGTCCGGTTTAATGAGGCATGGCATGGCAAAGTGCAACCAACAACACTACAAATTAAGTGGAGCTCAATATGCAACGAGTTGCATATTGACGGAACACCACATTCAAGTATTTAGTTCACTCTCGTTTAGGTACACAACAATGTTAAATGTTGTTAAACATGGCAAGAGGTGGAGCATAATGAAACTACCTAACTAGGCAAGTTTAAATGAGGCCGGAAGAACAAACAACAATTCCGGAAAATCCCCATATGCATATTTTAGATTTGGTACTGTTCTGCCCTAAAACATATTTTAAAGTTGTTAAACATGCAAGATGAGTGCACCATGTTAATCTAGGCATTTTTCTACCCCATTTACATATAAAGTTTATTAAATTCCGAGCTACGGTTATTTAGTTATGAATTAAATCATTTTAGCATGGCATTTAAGCAAATTTAGTCAAACAACATTTTTAACATTTTTAGCATGGATGAAAGTGGCATATTATTAAACTAGACGAAAAACTAAGCATTTTACATATATAATTTGTTTAATTTGGATGCATGCATGATTAGTTATTAACAAAACAAAACAGGGGCATTTTCTGTAAATAAGAATGCATTGGAATAATAGACAAATTCGCAACAGGGAAAAAAACACGCATGGGCCGAATTTGGCTGGCTGGCCCAACAGTGTATAGGAGGGGGGATCTGGAGGGGCTGCTCACCAGGCCACATGGGCCGGTCGGCTTAGAGAGGTGGAAGGAGGGCGCTGGGCCTGCTTGCTGGTGGCCCACGCGGGGAGGAGCTGGGCCGGTGTTGGGCCAGGCCAAGGCCGACCCACGAGGCGATGGCGCGCGAGTCACGAGCGTGCGGCGCGGCATGGCAGGTCAACGCCGACAAGGGGCCTCTCCGGCGAGGGGAGGAGGTCCGGCGAGGCGCGGGAGGCGGATCCGAAGCGGCGAAGGGCAGATCCAGGCGTGGGGGTTCCATTCCCGGCGGTTCCCGGCCGGCCCGGACGAAGACGATGCCGGCGGTGCGAGATCCGACGGCGAACTTCATGGCGGCGGTGGCTCCTGTAGAGAGAGAGGGGGGAGCTAGTGAGGGAGAGGGAAGGCAAAGGGAGGAGGAGAAGGAGACGGGCGGCTCGGGAGGACTTGGCCTTGAGGTCGCCGGCGGCGGAGTCGCAGGGACGAGGCCAGGCGAGGCGCGCCTGATCCCATCGGGATCGAACGGGAGGGGCGAGGCGAGGCGAGCGCCAGGGCGTCTTGCGCGATGCGGCCGCGGCGCCTCGGTCCAGATCGGCCAGGCGGGCATGCAGATGGGCTCCGCGGTCTGCGCGGTGGGCTGGGAGGCTGGGAGGCGACGTGGCACACGGGGAGTGGCCACGAGCGACGGCGCGGTGGCGGCGCAGCCAATGGCTACGCGCCAAGTGGCGGAGGCGGGCTGGCAGCGCCAGATCCGAGGGAGGGAGGCGCTGATTTCGAGGAGGGAGGCGGCTGGGAGATAGGGGAAGGCTAAGGATGCCCAAAATGGAAGGGGAGGTGTATATATAGCAAAAATTGCTAGGGTTTGGGGGTTAGGAGGGGTTTCGGGACCCTCCGATCGCGATCGGGCGGTTCCGGATGCGAGGGGAGGTAGAGTGGCCTAGGTGGGCTGTGAGAGAGAGACTTGGGCTGAGGGGAGAGAAGGGAAGTGCAGCCCGACAACTGTTTCCGGAAACCGAAAACGTCCGACGATTAAACCGACTATATTGCGGTTGTAGGTTTAACGGTTGGGCTATCAAATGGACTCCGAATGCGATGAAACTTGGCAGGCGCTCTATCTACACTATAATAAGATCGCACACCAAGTTGCAACCCATTCCGAGAACATTTTTATGCCACTTATAAAATAATATTTCGGAGGTGCCACGGGCGCGTGCGAGTGTGGTCGGGCTCAGAACGGACAACGGAGAGAACCGGCGGAACCCGAACGGATGCAAGTTTTTAAAACATGACGGCAACGAAGTGCCGATGCAATGCGGATGATGACATGGCAAAATGCAACACGCCAGCACATGACATGGCAACGACGGCGAATAACTGGCAGACACCTGGCGCGTCGAATCCGGGGCATCACAACACTCCACCACTACAAGAGGATCTCGTCCCGAGATCTAGAATGGCACCGGAGGGAAAACGGAAGAGAAAAAGAAAGGTAAAACTAAGTTGCTTCTTTGACGAACGAGTGAAACCAAGAACCTTGAGAGGTTGAGCAATTTAAAAGAAAGAGTACAACAGAGATGAACGAGATTGCAAACAATCCGGTAGAAAAGAGGAACAAGGAGTATTACGAAAATTTGAAGGTTGCAAGGACATGAAAATAAGAGCTTCACGAACGAAAAGAATATGACCACCTTGGTATAATGAGATAGCCAAGGAACAAGAATTACAGAATCTGGACAGCACTCCGGTAGTATATAGAAGAAAACTTGATAAGATGAAAAGAACTTGAAGAGATAACCCAACACTCCGGTTAAATGGTTAAGCAAGAAAAAGAACATGATCCTCACAATTCGAGATGATGAGTGAAGAGAGCAACATCACCATGCCTCCGGAAGAAGAAATAGAAGATAGATCATTGGAAAAAAAGAATGGAGAAGAAAATGACATCTTCTGTCACAAATGAACTTGGAAAGCATCCTTGCAAATAAGAATTGAACGGAGTTGTTGGAAAATCAACAACGAAAAGAATAAGTTTGTAGTGGGCTTATGGAAACATCTCAACATTATGAGGTGACAACCGGCCACTAACGGAAACAATTGCTTGCTTGAGATTAATGAAGAGATGAAAGCTTGTTCCATCAAGATGGAAAAGAGATAACTTGGGTCATTAATAAGCACCAAAATAGCAACATTCCTTAGGGAAGGCTTTAGGTGAAATCTATACCAAGATAACTCCAATGAAGAGATTGACGGTTGAAAAGATCTCTTGAACGAAGAGAAAATGATGGATTTAGTTAACTCAGTCCTGACAACTTGTGAATCATGAAACATGAGGAGAAATTGCCAAGAGTGACATAACACCACCTGAAAAGATAAGGTCGAAAGAATTGCACTTCGGAATGCAAGATGAAGAATGCTTGAACTCCTCAAAACAAAACATGTGTTGAGCACCATGTTTAATTTTAGAGTATAGCTTGGCTGATCTTAACTTCAAGAGAAATCTTGAAGAACAATTGGAGAATGAAAAGAATCCTTGACGAACCATCATGTAGAACCTCCATGAAGAACTCCGGTAAACAAAAGGAATGAAAAGAAAGAGAAATTGAAAACACAAGGTGAATCCTTGCAATGATTTAGATGGAGCTTCGCGACAAGATAATGCGGAAAACTTGGAACTCCGGAAAAGAAGGATGAGCAATTGAAACCAAGAACTTATTCCTCCTGAACAAACTCCGAAGGAAAGGATTAATCACTTGGATGAAACAAGAATAAGAATTATGTTATGCGTATCCTTCACCAATTTAAATTGATGACAATCAACGGATTTGGCATATTACTTATTCTCGTAGAAAGGATTAGAAGAGATATGGCGTAAACTTGAGAAGGTCTTGATGGAACCACCGGTGGGATTGAAAAGAACGAACGAATTGATATGATGAACAAGGAAGAGAGATCTTGGAAGAACCACCGTAATAATTGAAAATGAAAGTAGCAAGGGCACAATTCACCGGAAAGAATTTGAAAATGACTGAAGATACTTGAAGGGATTTAGATGCATGAGAACAAAGAGATCATGGACTAATTAGAGGAAAACTTGAACGATGCACCGGTAAGATTTGGAGAATGATAGCTACACGCTGAGAATGAAGAATTATGACATGATGGCCTTCGGAGGAAAGAAATGGAAACAACTCAAGAAATACTCCGGATGGTAAGAAAAGAATTCTCACAATCGAAAACAATTATGAGAGGATGGCATCAAGCTAGAACCATGAACCTTGAAGAGAATGGAGCAAGATTTAAGAGAAATCCTTCTTCGGTCTTCAAATGATGAGAATGACAACGAGAAACACCACCAAGAATTATTGATGCACACCGGAAGAATCAAAAGCGAAGAGGTTGAGCCAACTATGAAAAATAATTTGAAAGATCTTGGAGAAGGCATGTGACCGATGAAAATTCATTCTTACGTCACAATTGAAAATAATTTGAGAATAACTCCGGAAGAATTAGAAGAGTCAGGTAAGATCCTGGGAAAAGGCCTGTGGGTTAGGGTCCACTCAAAAGAAAACACCGTTGAAAAGATTTATAAGAGATGTTGCACCGGTTGAATTAAATGACTTGAATGAGATACCAATCTCGAAAGAGCTTGAACGAATGCAAAGTGGAAACACGAATCTTCGAGATATCTTGAGCACTCTGGAATAAGAAATAGCGAGAAGTAGAATGATAATGAGGTGCACCGGTATGAGAAAGCATTAGAAACGAGGAAAAAGGAATATGATGAATATCGAAAGCTTGAATAGGATCCACCGGAGAAGAAACAACAATGAAGGATGATGGACTTGAAGCTGTTGAGCATCTTCAAGGGAAATCACCGGATAAGAACATTGAAAGAAAAGAATGAAGAGACTTCACATGAATAAATGGATACTTGATTAAGAAATCTGTGTCCTTGAAGAAAAAGGGTGGGTGGGCGGGAAAAAAAACAAAGGCAACTTGGAGACGATGAAACAAACACCGTTGAGAAGAAATGATAATTGGTCTTGCTGATGTTGAAGTGATCGGATCCACTTGAAGAGAAACACGCCGGTTGAAAAGGATTGACATGACAATCTCGATTGTCGAGAAGGATTGGTATTCACATCGGAGTATGAGAACACCATTTAGGAAAAGTATGGATTCTACATTTGACTTTGAAGCAACTCGAATACCACGAATAACACAAAACAAAGGATTTGGCTTGCAGAATAAGCCGGAACAAACATATGATAGAGATTTCGTCCGAAGTTTTTGTGGTGGGGCCTACACGGGCTCGATCGTACAGCACCATCATGTACAAGGCAAGGCACATGACATACGAAGCGTCCCAGTCGGCATAGCCAAGGACTCTTTAAGACACTCGAGACCATCAGAAACCAACCGTGAATAGGCGGACCACTAGACGTCGAACCCCAATTTCATATCATACATCCGTTGGAAAGATATCCTAAGAGCTACTTGAATTCCCACCTATGAAACTCCCGAAACTTTACGGTTATGCAATCTGGTGTTGGGGATACAGGGAGCAATATATCTCACCCAAACTAACAATCCCTACATCCAGTGTATCCATCCTTCAACACATAACCAAGAAACCTTCGAAATCGTCTACCTCAACCTTGAAAAGCATCCGTTATACGAGTCATGGCAACACTCCGTACTCACCTCGATCTTGGGTTAGCGGGGTTATCTCACCAACAACGCATAAAAGTGATTTTCGATGTCGGCGTAAACTCGGTATTCGAGAATCGCAACGATAAAATAATGACGACAACACCTCGGAGCTCAACTCCCGGGACACCGCCACAACCCCTAAATGACAGGAGGCACCAAGACAATGTTGTCATCATAAAACCATCGAACGATTCTAAGATACCAGCGTGATCCTAAATTTTTTTTGTGAAATTTGAGAAGAGAAGAGTCAAAACTCTCGTCAGGATACCTCACCAGAAGGTCGAAGGGACTGGGGAGTAAAAAGAATCCTACTCTTCGATATATAATTCCTGAATGACTCAAAACATTTTTTCTAGACACAACTCGGCCGCTAAAAACGATCAAGCAGTGGGGCTCCTAAGGTCGGGGAAGGCTCTGATACCAACTTGTACCGCCCTCAATGCGGCTATATCTCCCACGTGTCGAAGCACGACTTAGAGGCATAACCGCATTGAAAGGAATGTCGCAAGTGAGGTAATCTTCACACAACCCATGTAATACATAAGGGAAAAAGATACATAGTTGGCTTACAATCGCCACTTCACACAATTACATGAATAACGCATTACATCATCCAGATACAATCAAGGTCCGACTACGGAACCAAAATAAAAGAAGAACCCCAAATGCGACAAAGGTCCCCGATCGACCCCAACTGGGCTCCACTACTGATCAACTAGAACGAAACAACACTAAGGGCAAGATCTTCAACGAGCTCCTCCTTGAGCTTGGTTGCGTCACCTGCTCGGAAACATAGGCACCTGCAAACTGGTTTTGGAAGTATCTGGTGAGCCACGAGGACTCAGCAATCTCGCACCCGCGAGATCAAGACTATTTAAGCTTATGGGTAAGGTAAAGGCATGAGGTGGAGCTGCAGCAAGCGACTAGCATATATGATGGCTAACATACGCAAATGAGAGCGAGAAGAGAAGGCAAAGCACGGTCGATAAAAGTATGATCAAGAAGTGATCCTATAGCAACCTACGTCAAGCATAACTCCAACATCGTGTTCACTTCCGGACTCCGCGGAAAGAGACCATCGAGGTTACATACACGGTTGATGTATTTTAATTAAGGTCAACTTCGGTTTTCTACAACCGACATTAACAAATTCCGTCGCCACATAACGCGGGCACGGCTCTCGAAAGTTTAAACCCCGCAGGGTGTCCCAACTTAGCCCATGACAAGCTCTCGCGATCAACGAAGAATAGACCTTCACCCAAGACACTCCGATCGACTCGGTATCTCGGTACATCAAGACATTTCGACAATGGTAAAACAAGACCAGCAAAGCCGCCCGATCGCCGACAAATCCCGATAGGAGCTGCACATATCTCGTTCTCGTGGCACACCGGATGAGCAAGACGTCGGGTTGGCATAGACCCTAGTTGCCCAGGCGCGCCGACATCGCTTCGAGTTGGACCAACACTCGAGGGAGCACCGCCCGGGGCTAAAATAAAGATGACCCTCGGGCTCCGGAAACCCAAGGGAAAAAAGGGGCTAGGTGAGGCAAATGGTAAAACCAAGGTTGGGCCTTGCTGGACAAGTTTTATTCAAAGCGAACTGTCAAGGGGTCCCATAAATCACCCGACCGCCGTAACGCAAAAATCCGGGAACATAACACCGGTATGACGGAAACTAGGGCGGCAAGAGTGGAACAAAACACCAGGCATAAGGCCGAGCCTTCCACCCTTTACCAAGTATATAGATGCATTAATTAAATAAGATATATTGTGATATCCCAACAAGTAAACATGTTCCAACAAGGAACAACATCTCCATGTTCCAACGAGGAACAAACTTCAATCTTCACCTGCAACTAACAACGCTATAAGAGGGGCTAAGCAAGGCGGTAACATAGCCAATCAACGGTTTGCTAGGAATGGTGTCAAAGGTTAGAGGTTTGACATGGCAATTTGGGAGGCTGACAAGCAAATGGTAGGCATCGTAGCATTGGCATAGCAAAAGAGCGAGCAAACTAGCATAGCAAAGATAGTAGTGATTTCGAGGGTATGATCATCTTGCCTGAAATCCCGCACGGAAGAAGAACGATTCCATGAAGAAGACAAACGGACGTAGTCGAACGAATCCTCACAACTCCGGAACGAAACCGAAGCTAACGAGAGAAGCAACCCGGAAAGAAACAAACAACATAGTAAACCAACAAGCATAAGCATGGCATGATGCACAAACAAGTATGATGCATGTCCGTTTAATGAGGCATGGCATGGCAAAGTGCAACCAACAACACTACAAATTAAGTGGAGCTCAATATGCAACGAGTTGCATATTGACTAACACCACATTCAAGTATTTAGTTCACTCGCTTTAGGTACACAACAATGTTAAATGTTGTTAAACATGGCAAGAGGTGGAGCATAATGAAACTACCTAACTAGGCAAGTTTAAATGAGGCCGGAAGAACAAACAACAATTCCGGAAAATCCCCATATGCATATTTTAGATTTGGTACTGTTCTGCCCTAAAACATATTTTAAAGTTGTTAAACATGCAAGATGAGTGCACCATGTTAATCTAGGCATTTTTCTACCCCATTTACATATAAAGTTTATTAAATTCCGAGCTACGGTTATTTAGTTATGAATTAAATCATTTTAGCATGGCATTTAAGCAAATTTAATCAAACAACATTTTTAACATTTTTAGCATGGATGAAAGTGGCATATTATTAAACTAGACGAAAAGCTAAGCATTTTACATATATAATTTGTTTAATTTGGATGCATGCATGATTAGTTATTAACAAAACAAAACAGGGGCATTTTCTGTAAATAAGAATGCATTGGAATAATAGACAAATTCGCAACAGGGAAAAAAACACGCATGGGCCGAATTTGGCTGGCTGGCCCAACAGTGTATAGGAGGGGGGATCTGGAGGGGCTGCTCACCAGGCCACATGGGCGGTCGGCTTGGAGAGGTGGAAGGAGGCGCTGGGCACCTTTGTGGTGGCCCACGCGGGAGGAGCTGGGCGGTGTTGGGCGTGCCAAGGCCGACCCACGAGGCGACGGCCATGAAGTCACGAGCGTCTTGGGCGCGGCATGGCAGGTCAACGCCGACGAGGGGCCTCTCCGGCGAGGGGAGGAGGTCCGGCGAGGCGCGGGAGGCGGATCCGAAGCGGCGAAGGGCAGATCCAGGCGTGGGGGTTCCATTCCCGCCGGTTCCCGGCCGGCCCGGACGAAGACGATGCCGGCGGCGCGAGATCCGGCGGCGAACTTCATGGCGGCGGTGGCTCCTGTAGAGACAGAGGGGGGAGCTAGTGAGGGAGAGGGAAGGCAAAGGGAGGAGGAGAAGGAGACGGGCGGCTCGGGAGGACTTGGCCTTGAGGTCGCCGGGCGGAGTCGCAGGACGAGGCCAGCGGGCGCGCCGATCCCATCGGGATCGAACGGGAGGGGCGAGGCGAGGCGAGCGCCGAGCGTCTTGGCGGCTGGCGCGGGCGCCTGGTCCAGATCGGCCGGGCGGGCGCAGATGGGCTCCGGGGCCCGTCTGGGTGGCTGGGAGCTGGGAGGCGACGTGGCGCACGTGGAGTGGCCACGAGCGACGGCGCGATGGCGGCGCAGCCAATGGCTACGCGCCAAGTGGCGAGCCGGCGGGCAGCGCCAGATCCGAGGGAGGAGGCGCTGATTTCGAGGAGGAGGCGGCCGGGAGGTAGGGAAGGCTAAGGATGCCCAAAATGGAAGGGAGGTGTATATATAGCAAAATTGCTAGGGTTTGGGGGTTAGGAGGGGTTTCGGGACCCTCCGATCGCGATCGGCGGTTCCGGATGCGAGGGGAGGTAGAGTGGCCTAGGTGGGCTGTGAGAGAGAGACTTGGGCTGAGGGGAGAGAAGGGAAGTGCAGCCCGACAACTGTTTCCGGAAACCGAAAACGTCCGACGATTAAACCGACTATATTGCGGTTGTAGGTTTAACGGTTGGGCTATCAAATGGACTCCGAATGCGATGAAACTTGGCAGGCGCTCTATCTACACTATAATAAGATCGCACACCAAGTTGCAACCCATTCCGAGAACATTTTTATGCCACTTATAAAATAATATTTCGGAGGTGCCGCGGGCGCGTGCGAGTGTGGTCGGGCTCAGAACGGACAACAGAGAGAACCGGCGGAACCCGAACGGATGCAAGTTTTTAAAACATGACGGCAACGGAGTGCCGATGCAATGCGGATGATGACATGGCAAAATGCAACACGCCAGCACATGACATGGCAACGACGGCGAATAACTGGTAGACACCTGGCGCATCGAATCCGGGGCGTCACAGGCCGCGGGGCCCGGAAGCCAGCCCGCCGAGCCCATCTGGGGCCCGGTCGGACCCGCGCGCGCCGCCGCTCCTCTGCGGTTCCCGCTCCCGCAGGAGCCCGTCGCCAGCTCGCCTTCTCCTCGTCGCCGCCTTCCGCCGGCCTCGCGGAGCGCCGCCGCTCGCCGGCGACCGCCCCGCCGGACCTAGGTCGCCGCCCTCTACTCCCTCTTCCTCCCTGCGACTCCTCTCTCCCTCACCCGGCTCCTCTCTCTCGCCTCGCAGGAACTGCCGCCGCCGCCCGAAGCTTCCCTCGCTGCACCGCTCGCCGCCGCCCGGATCCGGTCAAGCTGGGCCAGATCCGGCGCCTAGGGACCGGATCCCGTCGCCGCCGCCTTGCGCTGGCCCCCTCCAGCCTCGCCGTTGCCGCCACATCGCCGGGCACCGCCGCCCCTGCCTTCTCTCGTGCTCGCACGAGGAGGAGCACGACCGGCATCGACGGCCACGTGGGCCACGGCCCACCTCCTCTCCTCAGGCCCAGCGGAAGACACGGCCCAGCCCTACAGCCCACTGGGTGAGCAGCCCCCATCAGCCCCTCTCTTTGTGCATGTTTGGCCCAGCAAGATTCGGCCCGATGCATGTTTTTTCCCTGCCAGCGATTTTAACCTTTATCCTGTGATTTACCAGTTTTACAGATTGACCCCTGTTGTTCATGCATATAAAAACTCCACAACCGTGCATCGGATTGAAATGATTTAAACATGTAAAATGCTTAGAATTTTGTGTAGATTAATAATATGCCATTTTCATCCATGTTTAAAATGTTTAAAATGTTGTTTACATTAATTTGCTCCTATGCCATGCTAAAATGATTTATTTCATAACTAAATAACCGTAGCTCCAAATTTAATAAACTTTATATGTAAATGGGGTGGAAAAATGCCTAGTTTAACATGGTCCACTTTATTTTCTTGTGTAACAACATTAAAATGGTGTTTAGGGCAGAACAGTACCAAATTCATAAATTGCATATGAGGTTCTTCCGGAATTGTTGTTTGTTCTTCTGGCCTCATTTAAACTTGCCTAGTTAGATAGTTTTGTTATGTTTCACCCCTTGCCATGTTAATCAACATTTAATATTGTTGGGTAGCTTAAACAAGAGAGAACTAAATAATTGATGTGGTGTTCCGTCAATATGCAACTTCGTTGCATATTGAGTTCCACTTAACTTGTAGTTTTGTGTGTTGCAGTTTGCCATGCCATGCCTCAGTAAACCGGACATGCATCATACTTGTTTGTGCATCATGACATGCTTATGTTTGTGTGTTTACTATGTTGTTTGCTTCTTTCCGGTTTGCTTCTCTCGTTAGCTTCGGTTTCGTTCCGGAGTTGTGAGGATTCGCTCGATCAAGTCCGCTTGTCTTCTTCATGGACTCGTTCTTCTTCCTTGCGGATTTCAGCAAGATGACCGCTACCTCGATCTCACTACTATCATTGCTATGCTAGTTGCCTTGTTCTTTCGCTATGCTGCGCTACCTATTACCTGTTTGTCCAGCCATCCCAAATTGCCATGAACCTCTAACCTTTGACACCTTTCCTATGCAAACCGTTGTTTGGCTATGTTACAGCTTCTGCTCAGCCCCTCTTATAGCGTTGCTAGTTGCATGTGAAGTTGAAGATTTCTCCATGGTGGACAGGATTTTGGTTGGGATATCTCAATATCTCTTATATTATTAATGCATCTATATATTTGGTAAAGGGTGGAAGGCTCGGCCTTATGCCTGGTGTTTTGTTCCACTCTTGCCGCCCTAGTTTCCGTCATACCGGTGTTATGTTCCCGGATTTTGCGTCCCTTACGCGGTCGGGTGATTTATGGGACCCCCCCTGACAGTTCGTTTTGAATAAAACTTGTCCAGCAAGGCCCAACATTGACTTTTACCATTTGCCTCACCATCACCTACCTTTTCCCTTGGGAGTCGCTCTCTCGAGGGTCATCTTTATTATAGCCCCCCCGAGCCAGTGCTTGTCTAAGCGTTGGTCCAAACTAGAGCACCGTGCGGGTCCATCCCTTGGCAACTTAGGTTACGTCGGTACATGTACGCTGCGCTTATCCGGTGTTGCCCTGAGAACGAGATATGTGCAGCTCCTATCGGGATTGTTGGCGCATCGGGCGGCTTTGCTGGTCTTGTTTTACCATTGTCGAAATGTCTTTATGTACCGGGATTCCGAGACTGATCGGGTCTTCCTGGGTGAAGGTCTATTCCTTCGATGATCGCGAGAGCTTGTCATGGGCTAAGTTGGGACACCCCTGCAGGGTTTAAACTTTCGAGAGCCGTGCCCGCGGTTATGTGGCAGATGGGAATTTGTTAATGTCCGGTTGTAGATAACTTGACACCAGATCCGAATTAAAACGCATCAACCGAGTGTGTAGCCGTGATGGTCTCTTCTCGGCGGAGTCCGGGTAGTGAACACGGTTTCTGGGTTATGTTTGATGTAAGTAGGTGTTCAGGATCACCTCTTGATCATTGCTAGCTTCACGACCGTTCCGCTTGTTTCTCTTCTCGCTCTCATTTGCGTTGGTTAGCCACCATACTTGCTTAGCCGCTGCTGCAACCTCACCACTTTACCCCTTCCTTACCCCTTTAAGCTTTGCTAGTCTTGATACCCATGGTAATGGGATTGCTGAGTCCTCGTGGCTCACCAGATACTTCCAAAACCAGTTTGCAGGTGCCTATGTTACCGAGCAGGTGACACAAACCAAGCTCAAGGAGGAGCTCGATGAAGATCTTGCCCTTTATGTTGTTTCGTTCTAGTTGATTAGTAGTGGAGCCCAGTTGGGGTCGATCGGGGACCGTTTGTCGCACTTGGGGTTCTTCTTTTATTTTGGTTCCGTAGTCGGACCTTGATTGTATCTGGATGATGTAATGCTTTATTCATGTAATTGTGTGAAGTGGCGAGTGTAAGCCAACTATGTATCTCTTTCCCTTATGTATTACTTGGGTTGTGTGAAGATTACCTCACTTGCGACATTGCTTTCAATGCGGTTATGCCTCTAAGTCGTGCTTCGACACGTGGGAGATATAGCCGCATCGAGGGCGCTACAAGTTGGTATCGAGCCTTCCCGACCTTAGGAGCCCCACCGCTTGATCGTTTTTAGCGGCGAGTTGTGTCTAGAAAATGTTTTGAGTCATTTAGGATTATATATATCGGAGAGTTAGGAATTTTTTTACTCCTCGGTTCCTTCGTCGCTCTAGTGAGGTCTCCGACGAGAGTTTTGACTCTTCTCTTCTCAAATTTCACTAAAAATTTTTTAGGATCACGCTGGTATCTTAGAATCGTTCGATGGTTTTATGATGACAACATTGTCTTGGTGCCTCCGTCGGCAGGGTTTTTTTAGTGGAGGTGTCCCGGGAGTTGAGCTTTGAGGTGTTGTCGCCATAATTTTATCATTGCAGTTCGAATACCGAGTTTAGTACGACATCCAAAATCTCTTTTATGCAGTTGTTGGTGAGATAACCCCGCTAACCCAAAGATCGAGGTGAGTACGAGTATTGCCATGACTCGTATAACGGATGCTTTTAGAAGTTTGAGGTAGACGATTTCCGAAGGTTTCTCGGTTATGTGTTGACGGATGGATACAGCTTGGATGTAGGTATTGTTAGTTTGGGTGAGATATATTGCTTCCCCTGTATCCCCAACACCAGATTGCATAACCAGAAAGTTTCGGGAGTTTTATAGGTGGGAATTCAAGTAGCTCCTAGAATATCTTTTCGACAGATGCATGATATGGGATTGGGTAAATCTCTATCATATGCATTTGTTCCGGCTTATTCTGCAAGCCAATCTTTTGTTTTGTTTACTTGTGGTATTTGAGTTGCTTCGAAGTCAAATGTTGAATCCATACCTTTCCCTAATTGGTGTTCGCATATTTCTATGTGAGTGTTAATCCTTCTTGATCCTTGAGGTTGTCATGTTAATTCTTTCCTACCGGCGTGCTTCTCTTCAAGTGGATCCGATCATTCTCCCCATCCGCAAGATCATTTCTAAGTTTTCTCAACGGTGTTTGTTTCCTTCATCCCAAGTTGCCTTTGTTTTCCCGCCCTCCCACCCTTTTTCTTCAAGGACACAGATTTCTTAACCAAGTATCCATTTATTCATGTGAAGTCTCTTCATTCTTTTCAATCAATGTTTTTATCCGGTGATTTCCCATGAAGATGCTCAACAGTTTCAAGTTCATCATCCTTCATTGTTGTTTCTACTTCGGTGGATTTAATTCAAGCTTTTGATATTCATCATATTCCTTTTCTCGCTTCTAATGTTTTCTCATGCCGGTGCACCTCTCAATCACTCACCTCTTGCTATTCATTTATTTGGAGTGTTGAAGATATCTCGGAAGTTCCGTGTTTCCATTCTCTATCCATTCAAGTTATTTCGAGGTTGTTATCTCTTTCAAGCCATTTAATTCAACCGGTGCAATATCTCTTTAAATCATTTCCAACGGTGTATTCTTTTGAGTGGGCCCTGACCCACAGGTCTTTTCCCAGGATCTTACCTGACTCTTCTATTATTCCGGAGCTATTCTCAAATTCATTTTAAAGTTTGACGTAAGAATGAGTTATCATCAGTCAAATGCTTTTCTCCAAGATCTTTCAAATTCTTTTCATAGTTGGCTCAACCTCTTCGCTTTTGATTCTTCCGGTGTGCCTCAATAATTCTGGGTGGTGGTTCCCATCGTCATTCTCATCATTTGAAGACCGAAGAAGGATTCCTCTTAAATCGTGGTCCATTCTCTTGAATATTCTTGGTTCTAGCTTGATGCCATCCTCTCATAATTGTTTTCGATTGTGAGAATTCTTTTCTTACCACCCGGGGCATTTCATGAGTTGTTTCCATTTCTTTCCTCCGAAGGCCATCATGTCTTAAGTCTTCATTCTCAGCGTGTAGCTATCATTCTCTAAATCTTACCGGTGCATCGTTCAAATAACTTCTAATTAGTTCATGGTCTCTTCATTCTCATGTATCTAAATCCCTTCAAGTATCTTCATTCGTTTTCCAATTCTTCCCGGTGAATTGTGCCTTTGCTACTTTCATTTTCAATTCTTACGGTGGTTCATTCAAGAGTTCTCTTTCTTTGTTATCATATCAATTCATTTGTTGTTCCAATCCTACCGGTGGTTCGTTGAAGACCTTCTCAAGTTTTGATACATCTCTTTTAATCCTTTCTACGAGAATAAGTAGTATTCCAAATCCGTTGATTGTCATCAATTTAATTGGTGAAGGATAAGCATAACATAATTCTTATTCTTGTTCATCCAAGTGATTAATTCTTCATTCCGGAGGCCCTTAAAATTCTCGGTTTCATTTGTTTCATCTTCTCTTTTTCCCAGAGTTCCAAGCTCTAATTATCTCGTCGCGAGGCTCCATCTAAATCATCGCAAGGCTTCACCTTGTGTTTTCAACTTCTCTTTCTTTCCACCATCCTTTTAATGCCAGAGTTTCTTCATAGTGGTTCCTCAAGGATTCTTTTCATTCTTCAATTATTCTTCAAGATTTCTCTTGAAGTTATGATCCGCCAAGCTATACTCTAAAATAAACATGGTGCCCAACACATATTTTGTTTTGAGGAGTTCTAGTATTCTTCTTCTTGCATTTCGAAGTGCAATTCTTTCTACCTTATCTTTTGAGGTGGTCTTATGTCATTCTTGACAATTTCCTTCATGTTTCATGATTCACATGTTGTCAAGAATGAGGTATTTTAAATCCATCAGTCTCTTCATTGGAGTTATCTTGGGTTATATTTCACCTAAAGCTTTCCCTAAGGATTGTTGCTATTTATGGTGCTTACAAATGACCCAAGTTCTTCATTTGTCCTCCCAGTGAAATAAGTTTCTCGTCTCCTTGTTGATATCAATCCAATCATTTGTTTCCGTTGGTGGCAGAAGCTCACCTCATAATTTTGAGATGTTTTCATAAGCCCGCCACAAGCTTATTCTTTTCGTTGTTGGTTTCCCAACAACCCCGTTATAACCTTCTTGGAAGGGTGCTTGCCAAGATCATTTGTGGCAGAAGTTGGCATTTTCTTCTTCGTTCTTTTATTCAAATGATCTATCTTCTATTCTTTTGTTATGGAGGCATTGTGATGTTGTGCTCTTCACCCATCACCTCGTTTTGTGAGGATCGTGTTCTTGTCTTGCTTATCTATTTAACCGGAGTGTTGTATCATCCCTTCAATATCTTTTCATCTCATCAAGTTTTCTTCTCTTTTCTACCGGAGAGCTGTCCAAATTCAGCCATTCTTGTTCCTTGGCTATCTCATTATACCGATGTGGTCATATTCTTTTCGTTCGTGAAGCTCTTATTTCCTTGATTTTCAACCTTCAAGTTCTCGTAATACTCCTTGTTCATTTTTTCTAACGGATTGTTTGCAATCTCGTTCATCTCTGTTGTACTCTTTCTTTTAAATTGCTCAACCTCTCAAGGTTCGTGGTTTCACTCGTTCGTCAAAGAAGCAACTTAGTTTTACCTCTTCTCTTCCTCTTCCGTTTTCCATCCGGTGCCATCCTAGATCTCAGGACGAGATCCTCTCGTAGTGGTGGAGTGTTGTAACGCCCCGGATCCGATGCGCCAGGTGTCTGCCAGTTATTCGCCGTCTTTGCCATGTCATTTGCTTGCGTGTTGCTCTTTGCCACGTCATCATTTGCATTTCATCTGCATGTTTTTCAAAACTTGCATCCATTCGGGTTCCATCGCTTCTCTCCGTTGTCCGTTCCGAGCCGTTTCACACTCGCACGCGCCCGCGGCACCTCCAAAATATTATTTTATTAGTGGCATAAAAATGTTCTCGGAATGGGATGCAACTTGGCGTGCGGTCTTATTATAGTGTAGACAGAGCGCCTGTCAAGTTTCGTCGCATTCAGAGTCCATTTGTTAGCCCAACCGTTAAACCTACAACCGCAATATAGTCGGCCTATACGTCGGACATTTTTCGGTCTCAGAAAACCCTTGCCGGGCTGCCATCTTCCCTCTCTTCTCAGTAAATGGTCTCTCCACAACCCATCTAACCTGGCTTAAACCCCCCTCCGACCGGTGTCGTTGGATCGTCATCGGAGGCTCCGAAACCCCTCCAAACCCCCAACCCTAGTCCCCTTTTGCTATATATAGACCCCTCCTTCCATATTTGGGCATTTCCTAGTCTAAACCTAGCCCCTAGCCTCCTCCCACCTCCAGCCGGCGCATCTTCCTCGTTTTCTGTGCTGGACAGCTCCCCCGCCACCACTTGTCGCCGCCCGAGGCCAGCCGCCTTCTGCGCGCCTCCTCGGCCACTCCCGTCGCCACCTAGCCAGCCCGCCCTCTCCCAGCGCGCCTCCTCCACCACAGCCTGCGCCGCTCCTCTGCGGTTCCCGCTCCCGCAGGAGCCCGTCGCCAGCTCGCCTTCTCCTCGTCGCCGCCTTCCGCCCGGCCTCGCGGGCCTCCGCCGCTTCGCCGGCGACCGCCCCTTGGGACCTAGGTCGCCGCCTCTACTCCCTCTTCCTCCCTGCGACTCCTCTCTCCCTCACCCGGCTCCTCTCTCTCGCCTCGCAAGAACTGCTGCCGCCGCCCGAAGCTTCCCTCGCTGCACCACTCGCCGCCGCCCGGATCCGGTCAAGCTGGGCCAGATCCGGCGCCTAGGGACCGGATCCCGTCGCCGCCGCCTTGCGCTGGCCCCCTCCAGCCTCTCCGTCGCCGCCACATCACCGGGCACAGCCGCCCCTGCCTTCTCTCGTGCTCGCACGAGGAGGAGCACGACCGGCATCGACGGCCACGTGGGCCACGGCCCACCTCCTCTCCTCAGGCCCAGCGGAAGACGCGGCCCAGCCCTACAGCCCACTGGGTGAGCAGCCCCCATCAGCCCCTCTCTTTGTGCATGTTTGGCCCAGCAAGATTCGGCCCGATGCATGTTTTTTCCCTGCCAGCGATTTTAACCTTTATCCTGTGATTTACCAGTTTTACAGATTGACCCCTGTTGTTCATGCATATAAAAACTCCACAACCGTGCATCGGATTGAAATGATTTAAACATGTAAAATGCTTAGAATTTTGTGTAGATTAATAATATGCCATTTTCATCCATGTTTAAAATGTTTAAAATGTTGTTTACATTAATTTGCTCCTATGCCATGCTAAAATGATTTATTTCATAACTAAATAACCGTAGCTCCAAATTTAATAAACTTTATATGTAAATGGGGTGGAAAAATGCCTAGTTTAACATGGTCCACTTTATTTTATTGTTTAAAAACATTAAAATGGTGTTTAGGGCAGAACAGTACCAAATTCATAAATTGCATATGAGGTTCTTCCGGAATTGTTGTTTGTTCTTCCGGCCTCATTTAAACTTGCCTAGTTAGATAGTTTTGTTATGTTTCACCCCTTGCCATGTTAATCAACATTTAATATTGTTGGGTAGCTTAAACAAGAGAGAACTAAATAATTGATGTGGTGTTCCGTCAATATGCAACTCGTTGCATATTGAGTTCCACTTAACTTGTAGTTTTGTGTGTTGCAGTTTGCCATGCCATGCCTCAGTAAACCGGACATGCATCATACTTGTTTGTGCATCATGACATGCTTATGTTTGTGTGTTTACTATGTTGTTTGCTTCTTTCCGGTTTGCTTCTCTCGTTAGCTTCGGCTTCGTTCCGGAGTTGTGAGGATTCGTTCGACTGCATCCGTTTGTCTTCTTCATGGACTCGTTCTTCTTCCTTGCGGGATTTCAGGCAAGATGACCGCTACCCTGGATCTCATTACTATCATTGCTATGCTAGTTGCCTCGTTCTTTCTCTATGCTGTGCTACCTATTACCTGTTTGTCCAGCCATCCCAAATTGCCATGAACCTCTAACCTTTGACACCTTTCCTATGCAAACCGTTGTTTGGCTATGTTACCGCTTCTGCTCAACCCCTCTTATAGCGTTGCTAGTTGCAGGTGAAGTTGAAGATTTCTCCATGGTGGACAGGATTTTGGTTGGGATATCACAATATCTCTTATATTATTAATGCATCTATATATTTGGTAAAGGGTGGAAGGCTCGGCCTTATGCCTGGTGTTTTATTCCACTCTTGCCGCCCTAGTTTCCGTCATACCGGTGTTATGTTCCCGGATTTTGCGTCCCTTACGCGGTCGGGTTATTTATAGGACCCCCGACAGTTCGCTTTGAATAAAACTTGTCCAAAGAAGGCCCAACATTGACTTTTACCATTTGCCTCACCACCACCTACCTTTTCCTTGGGAGTCGCTCTCTCGAGGGTCATCTTTATTATAGCCCCGGGCGGTGCTTGTCTAGCGTTGGTCCAAACTAGAGCACCGTCTTGGGTCCATCCCTTGGCAACTTGGGTTACGTCGGTACTGTGACGCTTCACTTATCCGGTGTTGCCACGAGAACGAGATATGTGCAGCTCCTATCGGGATTGTCGGCGCGTCGGGCGGCTTTGCTGGTCTTGTTTTACCATTGTCGAAATGTCTTGATGTACCGGATTCCGAGACTGATCGGGTCTTCTGGGTTAAGGTCTATTCCTTCGATGATCGCGAGAGCTTGTCATGGGCTAAGTTGGGACACCCTGCGAGGTTTAAACTTTCGAGAGCCGTGCCCACGGTTATGTGGCAGATGGGAATTTGTTAATGTCGGTTGTAGATAACTTGACACTAGATCCGAATTAAAACGCATCAAGCGAGTGTGTAGCCGTGATGGTCTCTTCTCGGCGGAGTCCGGAAGTGAACACGGTTTCGGGTTATGTTTGGCGTAAGTAGGTGTTCAGATCACCTCTTGATCATTGCTAGCTTCACGACCGTTCCGCTTGTTTCTCTTCTCGCTCTCATTTGCGTTGGTTAGCCACCATACTTGCTTAGCCGCTGCTGCAACCTCACCACTTTACCCCTTCCTTACCCCTTTAAGCTTTGCTAGTCTTGATACCCATGGTAATGGGATTCTTTGAGTCCTCGTGGCTCACGGATACTTCAAAACCAGTTTGCGGTGCCTATGTTACCGGCGGTGGCGCAAACCAAGCTCAAGGAGGAGCTCGATGAAGATCTTGCCCTTTGTGTTGTTTCGTTCTAGTTGATCGATAGTGGAGCCCAGTTGGTCGATCGGGGACCGTTTATCGATTTGGGGTTCTTCTTTTATTTTGGTTCCGTAGTCGGACCTTGATTGTATCTGGATGATGTAATGCTTTATTCATGTAATTGTGTGAAGTGGCGAGTGTAAGCCAACTATGTATCTCTTTCCCTTATGTATTACTTGGGTTGTGTGAAGATTACCTCACTTGCGACATTGCTTTCAATGCGGTTATGCCTCTAAGTCGTGCTTCGACACGTGGGAGATATAGCCGCATCGAGGGCGTTACAACCATCGAGTCTCCTAGATTATACATGTGGAAGAATTTGGTGGATGATATCCAATGGCCAGTAGTGCTCGGATTTGCCATCTTTGTACCGTCGGATTGGCTTCATCCAACGACCAACTTTCAAAGTTTTTCACACACTATATAGGGGGTATAGATATAGATGTGCCGGTCTGTTGCAATGGATCCAAAGTATATCTATTTAGTAGAGTGAAATCTAAACACATCATCTATTTATTTTTCTCTAACCTTCCATAGCCATGCAACCAAGCCACATAAGCTTCATGGGTGCCCCCCACATCATATTATTCATACTACGTTGATTGAAAAAAAGATAAATCACCCAAAACAAGATCTTCCCGTTTTTTGTTCCTACAATGTTGTGCCGTGCACGTACCTACTAGTTGTATAGTGGTAGTACTAGTAATATAATATTAGGAGTACAAACTTGGTACTAGTAGGAGTAGTACTAGTACGGAATTCTCCTACTCTATCAACGAGACCCATCTAACACCAAATTTCTTGGCTTCCGTGCTACAGCTAGATCTTCCCCTCATTTCTGTTTTCCAACCCGGCGGTGGGCGGGGTGCCGGTTTGCTCAACGGCGGTCCCACATGAAAGTGAAAATGTTAGGCAACACGCCTTCCCTAAGCTATGTGTCGTGCCGGACAGGCCCTGGAGTACTCCTGATTCCCGGGCGTGTGGGGGGTGCGACGCGAACGCGGCAGGCCTTTTCCTTTTACTAGCAATGTGCCCGTGCGTTGCGACGGATCCAAAGTAGAAGAATAGTAGTATTTGTTCACAAACTTGAAAGAAATCACTATTGTATTGATATACTCCTAATATATTACCCCCTCCGTACCTAAATATTTGTCTTTTTTGAGATTTCAAATGGACTATCACATACGGACTATATAGACATATTCTAGTGTTTCTAGCAAGATGCCCGCGCGTTGCACGAAGTTGATGGAAAAGGTAAGCACAACTTATAAATTGACGGATGGAGTACTAGTTACAGTGATGCATATAGTTAAGCAAAGGGATCACACATGTCGGTATTGACTGGAAAGAGAATGCAATAGCACAATAAGAATTAAGGCCACGATGATGCGATCACAGTGGTGGTTACAGAAGGCAAGAAGAAAGATGGATCCATGAACGTACGACCTCCTCCTCCTCAACTTAGTGTGCCGGGCCACCGACCGGCAGCTAAGGAGCGGCGGCTTTTGTGGCGAGGTCGAGGTTATTCACAGCAAAGGCACCCAAGGCTTCCAGCTGGTTGAGGAAGGCCAACGTTGTAGCGTCCTCACTGACCTTGTAGATACCTATGTACACGATTTGCTCGTACACGTGGATGTGTAGGTCGACAAATTCTTGCAGGGCGAGGCGCCTCGCGGCAAGCGCGACCTCCAGGTGGACATTCTTCGTGGCTTCGGCGGGCAGTCGCAGGGACACCAGTGCTTGAAAGAGGTTCCGGCCATGGAGGCCGATTAGGGTTGCAGGCAATGAGGAGCCCGAGCGCGCGGGCTGTAGGAGTACGACGATGTCGTCCGCGAGCTTCTTCAGGGCGGTGAACTTGTTGCTGGTGGCAACGATCATCTGGTCCAATTGAGAGTTGTAGTTGGCGTCGACGGCGGCCATCCACCAGCCGGTCTCCAACACCGTCTGGAGATGATCCTCGGCGCCATGCCGCAGGCCGGCGTCGTGGACCATCTGGCGCAGGCGCTGGCCACTCACGCGCATCGCCCCCATGGGTCTGGAGTGAGCTCTTTTGCGCTTAGTGTAGGTGCTTAGGCAAATGCTTAGGTGCGTACGATGTGGTAGATGCATTGGAATGGAGGGGCGCCTTTATATGAGGGCAATGAGGGCAAACTACGTTGCATTCACATCGTGCAGCCTCTTTTCTCGGACCTCCTCCCATTACTTCCCTCATGCATTAATTGAAGGAGGATGCATTGGCCGTTCAACATATCGGGAATCGCTACTCCCTCCTAAATGCGCATTAAAGCCAGTGTCGGGAACTAGCGCTTCTTTGTCAAATCGAATAGTCCCTCCGTCTAGGTGAGTATTAAGTCATCTTATGAAGACCAAATAGTAAACACATAGGCGTGGTGCATTAACTCTCATGTTGTTTCTTATTTTTTGACATAAATAGAGGAATCAACCAATAAGAGATGTGGGGCTTGTATGCTTTTAATGACTTGAGACTATCAAACATGACATGTAGTGGTCAGCTCGTTGCACAAGAACAAATACAACCCACGTCAGCACACACGCATCTTATAGCATCACATCCAATGGCTATAAAAGATGAATGAGACCAAATTATATCTCATCTAGATGAGTTCTAGCAAAACTGTATTAATAATACTTAGTACTCCTGCGCCATGTATCATATATTAGTACCATGTAGTACTTTATTAATTGCCATGTATGACACATAGTACTCAACTCTCTCTCTTTCTTCATTTAATTCTATGACACCTCATCAAAATTGCTAAGGCTAGTACCATTACAACCAGCCTTAGCAAATACTAAACATTAAGTTCTCTCATTTTCCTCTCCACCTTGGTCACCTAGACAGAGGGAGTATACTGCGCGGGCTTTTCCTGCGCGGTAGGCGGGGCAGTTCCGCCTAGTCTTTTCGACAGAGATGTGAGAAGACAAGGGAGTAGGCTGCTGCAAACGTAGGGCTGTGTGATTTGAGATCGAGTTACTGCTGGACAGGTGGGGCCCCGTGATTTGACTTGCCATTATCATTTTAACGGCGGCGCTACAACAGGTGTGAGTCTCCTGATTCCTGACCACCTCCATACAGGTGCCTCTCCCAATGCTCCACCATGTAGTAGAGGCTGGCTCTTGCATGAGAGCCCACTTCTCCACTTTTTCCTTGCCTCTCTTTCCTCCACATATGCAAAAATTGCCATGTAAAGCGCACTATTGTACTTACTTTTACTTGCTCCTACAGGTGCTAAGCTTGCCACATAGGCATAAAGTCTGATGTGGCAAGTTAATCAAGAAGAGAGATACTAGTTTGGTGACCCAAGGAAGAAACGGTGCTAAGCGCGTGTACCTAGGTGAAAAGACAATTTTGACTCTATAGCTAATTAAATGAAGCAAACTTAGCAACACCATTTCATTGGAAGAGGACACTCCTTGGCAAATGCAATAAATACTAGTACTCCCCGTGTCCCATAATATAAGAACGTTTTTGGCACTACACTAGTGTCAAAAACGTTCTTATATTATGGGACGAAGGGAGTACGAAGAAAGAGATAGGGAGAAGTAAAAAAAATAAATACACTTATAGCCAACCTTATAGCAAAAACCTTGTTGTAGTATGAGTGACTAAGTGATGACTATGTATGACATGGCAACATCAGATAGCCTATTGCACCGTGTTAAATCTCAAAGGGCGCGACCGCGCGTGCGATGCGATGGTCGTGGTAGGCGCGACCATGATACGGGTTGCTAGTAGCCCTTGGATCTGAGGTCAAATGGTCGCATGCTAAGTTACTGAAAATTTGCAGAATAACCCTCCAGGATAGGATATTGACCCATAGGTCTAGAATCACGCCATGCAACCGTTCGATCTCAGACCCAAGGGCTCTTGAAAGCCCGTATCATGGGAGAATGGAAAGCCACTACCCTGCTGCTCGTTCGCGCCGCGGCGTTCGCTCCTACTCGTCCCCGCACGTCCTTTAATACTACGGCGGTTCGCTCCTAGTCGTCCCGTCCATTCACATTACGGCAGTTCCACTAATCCTAACCCTCCTCCCAAATCCATGGCGTCCCAAATCTCCACGATCGGCGGTGAGTAAAAGGTTAGAACCATCACCGGTGATGAGTTCGATGTCATCTACACCCGTTCTTCTGCGACGGTGAAAGGATGCCTTTCTCGCTTTAGACGCATGCTCGAACACTCAGATGATGAGTGGGTCGCTGGGCTAGATGTTGAGTACACCACAGTCCTGGGACAAGAGAAGGATCTAAAGGACGTAGAGAGGAAGAAGCCCGCCGTGATCCAGGTTTGCGTGCATGACTTATGCTTGGTCTACCACATATGCCATGCCGATGTTGAGTGCCAGGATTTTAAGGACTTCCGCGAGAGCAACCTAGTCAAATTCTTTATTGTAGACTTTAAGAACGAAAAAGAAGTCCTGGGTTGGATAGGCCTCATTGTAGGCAACACCTTCGACCTCCAGAAGAATCGGCTGCTGCCCTCTCGTCAGCCTTCAGTGCTGACCCTGGCAGGAGCCCTGGTTCATCATTCATACCGTAAACTGGAGAAACCTCATTACACGTTTCATCGTCATGCATGGTAGTGGAATGTACTAGATATAGACCACATCCACTACGCTGCAATGGATGGCTACCTTTCTTTCAATATCTACAAGGGTTGGATGAAGAGCAACAACCAAGTGTGCGGTTCAAGCAAAGAAGTATCGGCAAAGAGGAAGAGGGACAAGGACGAAGTCGAGGACATGGACGAGGACTCCGAGTAAGGCGGCAGTGTCGTTTCCCATGGTGGTTCTAATGCAGTGTCTACCGGAATAGTTGCAAAGTTTAATTTCAGGTGTGCTTAATTTAATTTGAGGGGTGTGTTGTCTTTGAGCCCCAGCGTAACTATGTTATGTTTCTTCTCGTTACTTTAACTTTTCAGTACGTACATACTAGTATTTCTTACATTTCATCTTTTAGTTGGTATAGTACTACCACTCGTTTCTTCACATTATATACGTACAATATATATGGCCAACATCATATAGCCAGCATTTTAATTGTCAAAGAATTTCAGGGTCCTTAGTTTTGTCAAAGAATTCCAGGGTGCTTAGTTTTATTTGAGGGGCGGGTTGTGCACTTGTGCTGGACACCATTATTGTGACAAGCCTTTTTAATAGTACTATATGCATAATTTGGCGACGAGCGCTCTGTATATGTACCACCTTTTTTTTAATTTCAAGTTTTGCTCCATGGCGCAATCCATCGATACTACTACTGTACAAAAGTGGAGTATACACATTTTTTAAAAGGCTAGAGGGTGGGGAAGTCTAGCTCGGTCGGTTTCATGAGAGGCGAGGGCCTTTGTGATTTGACGGCTCATTCTGGCATCAAATCGAATAATCTTCTTGCCGCCGCCCGGCGCCTCCATTAAACCCCTCCGTTAAACCCGCATGCAAACCGAGAATCCTACTCCGGCCACACGTCCGTTAATGAGCGGGCAGGAATTAAACGCAACACCGGCCGAGCTCCTCCCGTCCGCCCTCAGTTTAAACGAGGCCAGACGCCGGCCAATAGGGATGGCAATGGGGACAATCCCCTATGGGGATACCTACAACATCCCCATCCCCATCTATTCCCTATCATCCCATCCCCATCCCCGTTTATATGATCGGGGATGAAATTTCCCCATACCCATGCCCCACTGGGGAACGAGGCCCCATTAGGGTCACAATCCCCATAAAAAATACTCATATACATATCATGACACCCTATAAACAACATACATACATGGTATTGTCCTTGTCCTGCTAATGCCTATCTAGGTTGTATTGACTTCTAGGTCATGGTGGCAGCTGAGGTGAGGATGCGAGATAGGTTTAAGGTTTTTTCCAGAGTATTTTTTGTTTTCGCAAGTTTGTTTGTGAATATTTTAAGGTTAACTGCAATGTCACGATTACTAACCAGGTCCCCGATGGGTATTGGCTCTGGGGAATAGGATATCGCACCCATCCCCATTGTACCCTATGGGAAATAAATTAGTTTGGTAAATATCCCCACGGGGATGGTTTTCGCCCATTCCCACCCCCTAATAGATGAAATCCCCACGGGTTTGGCGGGTATGGGGCCCTGTTGCCATCCCTACCGGCCAAGCTCCTACCGTCCGCCCTCTATTTACACGAGGCCAGACAGACAGCGGGCAAGAATCGCACCCCTCCGCCGCTCCCCCATCTCCTCCTTCACCATTTTCTCCACTCTTCCAATGGCTACCGATGAGCCGTTCTCCGGCATATTACCCGGCTAGGTGGCCTGCCGAGCCCTCCGGATACGGGCAGGCCGCTCGGTGCTTCACCAACCTCGCTTGGCCCGATGGAGCCAGTTGCCACCGCAAGCAGGCGTGTGGTTCAGCAACTCGCCGCTCCATTTCAACTTGATGAGGAGTGGTGAGTTGCTCCACGCTGGCACGGCGGCGAGCACGCCGGTACAGGCGCCATCGCTGCCGTGTCGTACTGCGCCACCAGTGTCTGCGGTGGCCGTGCCTCCCGTGTCTGTGGGCGCGCCTCCCGTGCCTGCGGCAGCGCCATGCAGGCAGAGACAGAAGCCGGGTGCATGGAGAGCGACGAGTCGGTGGCCAACTTCTCCGTGTCCGCCGCCATCATCGAGGAGAAGTAGAACACGGGAGGCCGCCGCCACTTGGGACCCATGAAGGCCACCGCCGAGGCGATTTATCAAGATTTAGGTGGTTTCTTTGCTGCTTCGTCTCTTCCGAGGACCTTCGTCGACCCCGCAAGTGTCTGACGGACATGAGGAAGACAAAGGGATCCACGGGCGGCCATTTAGAACTAAAATAAGTCTAGATACATCCATTTCTAGGACAAGTATTTCCGGACGGAGGGAGTATTAATTATACAAGAGAGCCGGATTGGCACCTCTTAGTTCATGTAAATGTAATGAAATCCATCATGTTTATATGAAGACCCAACTTTTTTATACGAAATCCTTCATGCTTATATGAAATCAGTCCATGTTTGCCCGAATTTCATTTGGTTGGTTAGAGTTGTAAAAATGTATGCCGCCGGCGTTTGATGTCGTCCTCCGCGAAAGGAAGCGCGAGGAAATTTGCCGGTTGCCATTGGAGATGCTCTTTATGCTGGAAATAATAGAGTGACATCCAATCGGTTTGAGTTAATTGCCTCCATGATTGTCCCTCTATAAAAAGTTAATTGCATGTACAGTGTACACGTGACTTGCAGGCTGGCTACAGCTTCGTACAGAAAGTTAAAAAGAAACAAGTCCATCCTTAATCTTGTATTCTAAGTACTCTGTGGGTTCCACTGTCAATACAGTAGCGAAAGAAGTATATATTAAATATGTAGAGTAATATATAATATAAAATCTAAAGTTAAAAGTTAATTGCATGTACAGTGTACACGTGACTTGCAGGGTGGCTACAGCTTCGTACATAAAGTTAAAATGAAACAAGTCCATCCTTAATCTTGTATTCTAAGTACTCTGTGGGTCCCACTGTTAGTACAGCAGAGAAAGAGGTATATATTAAATAAGTAGAGTAATATATAATATAAAAATCTAAAGTTAACAGACAGAATTCGAACTCATGTCATCGCGTTGCGAGCATCCGATGCTAACCAGCCCAACACATTTTTGTTGTAGACCATGCTGGAGATATATCTCCATGTCTACTCTTATATATACTCCATTCGTTCATAAATATTTGTCTTTTTCAGATTTCAAATGGACTACCACATACGGATGTGTATGTAGACATATTTTAGAGTGTAGATTCACTCATTTTGCTCCGTATGTCTTTTTCGTGAAGGGCCGATTTGTCCTTGATTTATTTATGAGGTATCCGGATGGCACTTGCACCGCCAAGAAAAGAGGGTAACATCAAAATTATGGACTACTTTTTTGAGTATGTTGGTAAGGTCCGGTCATAGTCACTTGTTGAAATCTCTAAAAATACAAATACTCCCTCCGTCCGGAAATACTTGTCATCAAAATGGATAAAAGGAAATGTATCTAGACGTATTTTAGTTTTAGATATATCTCTTTTTATCCATTTTGATGACAAGTATTTTCGGACGGAGGGAGTAGAAAATAGAGTTGGTGATGATGGTGTGCGTGCCATCCTCCAATATAGGCTGTCGGGTTTATATCTAATGGATAGAAAAGAAACTATGGCAATTTTGCAAAAATATACCCAAACGTCTCTCCACGTTTGCAAATAAGGCCTTCCCTCATTCAGCCTTTTCTCTCACAAGATAAACTACTCATACAAATGCATCTTGATGTTCCGTGCAACGCACGGGCAGCTAGCTAATTTCTTTTAAAATAGTTGCTGCGATAATTGGGTTGAAGTGATATATTTTATGTCTGCCCCGAATGATTTCAGATTCACTAGTAGTAACAAAGAAAAGGTTGCCTTGTTAATTAACAGAAAATAGGGTAAAACTATCACATGAGGCCGGTAAAACAAGGCACACTGGGTTTAGCATCATCGTCACTACAGCTGTGCGCGCGCGAGAAGTCTACATCGAGGGGGCTACCGAGCGAGGCACCGAGACACAATGTTTGAGAGAGAAACCAATTGACAGATTATGAGATCAGATCGAGTTGTCACCCTTCTGCTGTCATTGTTGGGGGAGGGGGAGGGAGAAAAAGATATATCGAGAGTGTGCGCGGTAGGCACAGAGGCACAACTAGCGAGTGTGTGTGTGTTTGAAAGAGGAGTAGGTAGATTATTATCAAGATTGATGTGCCACCCTACTCCTTCGGTGCTGGGTAGTGTGTGTGTGTATGTTTGAGAGAGAAGCCAGTCGATAGATTAGTATCAAGATCGAGGTGTCACCCTACTCCTTCGGTGCCGGGTAGTGTGTGTGTGTATGTTTGAGAGAGAAGCCAGTCGATAGATTAGTATCAAGATCGAGGTGTCACCCTACTCCTTTGGTGTTGGGAAGTGTGTGTGTGTGTGGGGGGGGGGGCAGTGACACTCACATATCTCTACTCTTATAAAAAAGTGTTCCTGCCATCCTGCAATATAGGCCATCCGATTTATATCCAACGGACAGGAAGGAAACTATGGCCATTTTGCAAAAAGATACCCACACCCCTCTCCGCATTTGCAAATAAGGCATTCCCTCGTTCATCCTTTTCTCCCACAAGATAAACTTCTCGTACAAATGCATCTTGATGTTTCGTGCAACGCATGGGCATCTTGCTAGTAGGGAGAAGGAGTTTGTGTGACACATATCTAGCTATATTAAGGGACAGGTAGATAGCATATGTGTGAGAGACATTATTATACTTTGAGACATTAGTGGCCGTGGGTGGACGGAATTAAAGGGGTGGGCGTGTTAGACATAGAGAGCGTGTGTGTTTCTGTGTGAGAGACTTGTAGGACGGGGTAGAAAGATGAATTTAACCCTGACGGAGGGAGAGAAATACACAAAGTGCGCGTGTGTGATTCCGATGCCCACATGGAAATGAGATATGTATGCGTGTGAGAGAGATTGCACAATTCATTCACGTATCACTATCTAGCGATCATGGACATGCATCGCTTGAACATAAGTCAATATCTACTTCGTATCGTGGCCAAAGGTACAATGTCGATTCAACGCTATCAAGGTTGGACACTCACATATCACATTTTTTCTATTTAAATAAACCTTTTCAGTTGTGCATGCCAAAGTTACAGTGATGTTTCTTCAAACAACCAATGTAGCTATCATGTACATGCACCATTGTTACTCTTGCATTCAAATTCATTAGTCTTGGATGATTTAAGTTTCTATTTTGAAGTAATATATGTAATATTCATATATGAATTCAACGGGTATGCAATTTATGAAATGGAGGCTATGTAATCATATGAGGAAACACTTTTAAGTAGCTGCCTACAATATCCATTTCTTTTTGTGCGCCTCTACACTAACACGTCAATGCATTATGTTTAAAGTAAATAACCAATGGCACTAAATTATCTATTTACATGAGAAATACATAGGCTGAGCGTTTGATCCCTTTTTTGTGAACGCGCCACTACACTCGTACGATTGGCCGCGCCTGTGTGAACGTTCAAGTTATCGGCGCATCATCCCGAGTTATTGTCTTTTTTTTCTGGGGTGGACTTCACACCAGTTATTAACTGCTGACGCGTGCCCCGTGTACACAGTCTAGCATGACCTTCCTGCTAGCACGGTCCAAAATTAGTTGAAACTGGATACGAAGGATCCCGCGGGCGGCAAAATCTCCCGCCTCCTTCTAAAATTTCCGCCACCTTAGTCTTTAGCATGCGAAATCCCTTTTTTGTCCTTGGTGCACAGAGACCAACAGTTACAATACCGCCCTCATCTACATGATAGGTCGGGGATGCTTTGGTAACTTCCGGTTCCCCCCACTCCACGACACCCCCATTTCCTCTCCCCCTCCCGCAAAAATGACTAACTCCACAGCACCAGAGCATCTTACATCACGCCGTCCGTACTTCATCACCCTTTATCCCTTCCCCTCTCGAAACCCTAGACTGCTCATCCACCGGCGTCCCATAGCCCATTCACTGCCAGTGGCGTCCACCTCGCCGGATCTGCTTCTGCGGCTGCATCTACCCCTCCCACCTCCCCTAGAAACAAGTAGACTGCTCATCCACCACTGTACCACAGCCCATTCAGTGCCGGCCTTGTCCATGGTGCCGGATCTGCTTCGCCGGTACTCTCGCCAACCGCCGCGCATCTGCAGCGGCTCATTCGTACTCCCCACCAGAGACGCTTCGTCCACACCCCCCGGAGCCGCCCCACCGACGCCCCCGTCGACGACATCTGATCCTCTTCGCCGACACCTTCCTCAACCCTACCGGAGCCGCTTTGCCGACACCTTCCTCAACCCTCCTGGAGCTGCTTCGCCGACACCATCGTCAACCCTACCGGAGTAGCTTCGCCTATACCATTCTCAACCCTACCTGGGCCGCTTTGCCAACTCACAAGTCCATAGCCTCAGATCCGCTTCTTCGCACCCTCATCCAACCTACCAGAGCAGCTTCTGACGCCCCGTCCACAGCTGCAGATCCGCATCATCGACACCACCCTTAAACCAACCACCGGGCAACCGGCGCCCGTCCACGGCGCAGATCCGCGCCGTTGACACCATCCTTAACCCAACCACGGGCAACCGGCGCCCGTCCACGGCCGCAGATCCGCGTCGTCGACACCATCCTTAACCCAACCATCGGAGAAGCTTCACCTACGCCCTGGTCCACGGCCACAGATCCGCTTCGCCCACACCGTAGTCCACCCTACCGGAGCCGCTCCACAAACACCCTACTCGATGATTCTAGATCTCCTTACCGGACCCCGACAGCCAGCGCAGCGTCATCACCCTCGACGTTTCTAACCTGATTCCCACCGTCTGGAGTGTCGCGGCCGGATGGGTGGCGCGGCACCTATGGGGCCGGGGCCCCTTCGTGTGTTCGGTACGGGGCGGAGGCTGCGCGGAGAGCAGATCGAGGCGATGCGCTGCTGATTTTACCCAGCCGGGCGCGATGGTCGCGTAAACCCTCTTCACTGCATTGTGTTGTATTGTGCTTGGAGCTTGAAGAGCTACAGTAGTGGCTTCCCGAGCGTGAGAGTTGCCAACGAGTCGAACCCCCCCTACGTTGTGCATGGGCCTCCTTTTATAGGGCAAGGGGTCACCGACAGGTGTCAACATAGGGTAGAGGGGTAAAATGTAAAAGAGGTGGTAGTTGAAGCAGTGCGAGAACAGTCAGCTACAAATGCTTTCTACCTACTTTTGACAGAGGGGACAAGGGCATTAAATGCCCGTCGCCGTCGCCCAAAAGCTCCGCCATTGCGTCTTCTTTACGCCACGGTGAAGCCACCACCATGAGTGCCACCGCATTCTTCATGCAAGATAGCCACCCGCCACGCGTCTCTGGAGAAGGCTGGAGGCGACGCGTGGGCAAATGAGCTGGAGTGCGGGCACGTAGCATAGCTCTCCCGGCAAGCACCTTGCCGGGGCCTTGATCTTGCCGGGCCCGGGGGCTTGTCGGGCTCTGTGACTTGCCGCCCCCCGGGTCCTCGCCAGGGCGCGCGCGGGGCGCCGAGGCGTGTCTTCTGGTCCTCCCGACGAGCTCCTCTCGCCGGGATCTGCAGGAGTAGTGTAGCCTTGAGCACAGGAATGGCCTTCCGGCAAGCTCCTCTTGCCGGGGTCTTGAGTTTCTATCTTATATACTTCGTTCTTGAACGGCTTGGTGTGGAGCGGAGATGATCTCCGGCAAGCATTCGATGGATCTGGTTGCGGGGAGCTGGGGCTGCCCGTGCACAAGTTGGGGTACTGAGGTACCCCTACCTTAGTACACCGACAGGAGCCCCCGGGCCTGGGCCATACACGGTGCCGAGCGCTGTTGGGCCAGGCCCAAGACAGTGCACGGGCGCGCGAAGCCCTCGGCGCGTCGAATCCACTGCTGCATCTGTCGTCTCCCCTCCCCGCAACGGCACGCGTTGATTGTGGTGTCGTGGGAGGAGTGGGCGGCGCATGCAGCCTTTAAGGCATCCACCCCGTGATCGTGGCGCAGAGCGGGGTCGCTTCACCTGTCGCTCTGGCTCCGCTTTTTCGCCACGCGGCCCTCATGCACGGGGGTCGTGGGCGGCGAAGGTGGGAGACCGAGCCGTCCACAGGCGGAGAGGCGAGTCGGCCCGCTCCTCCGGCCTCCTCGCTTCTGATTGGTCGGCCAGGCGGTTGAGTCCCCACCCCCCTTTAAATAGGGCGGAAGGGGTGCCTGTGCCACACTCACCCACTTCTCCTTCGTCTTCATCTTCATTCTTCTTGCCGTCATGGAAGGAGGGAATCCCGGTTCCTCGGCGGTGGCGGCGCTGGTTGCCTCCAGGCAGCGCACGCTCCCAACCCGCTCCCGTGGTGGTGGAGCCGTCCACGAGAGGGAGAGGAAGGGGCGGCAGCATGACGAGGTCGGGGCGTGGCCGAGGCGGTCGGGAGAGGCGGCCGTGGTGGCGTGCCTCCCTGTCTCCCCGGCGTCTCGACCACGGCGCGGTTCACACCGGAGATGACCCCTGGGAGTTCTTCATCAAGCTTCGCGGGCGCCTCGCCGCCGCCTCCGGCCGCCGGTCCCGTTCGCGGACGCGATGGGACCGACCCACCCGACGTGATGGAGCTACGCGAGGGGCTGCGGGATCAGCGGCACTTCGGGTGAGTGTCGTGTCCCCAGCCCGGCGTGATGTTCTTCGACCGAGGGTGGAAGACATTCGCCGGATCCATAGCTTGACGGGGTTCACCCTCCATTTCAAGTTATTGGATGGTGATCTCCTCGCCGTCAAGGTCTTGGCGACTATGGAACCGGAGTGCGCTGCTGTGTGGACAGCTCCTCGGATAGCGAAGGCCCTCCTCGGCGAGAGTGACGAGGAGGGGAGCGGCAACGACGACGAGGAGATGGCGGGCCCGACTAGGCGTCGGACACCGCTGCCTCGCGCGCCACCGCAACCCCTCCTTCAGGTTGCGGGCTCCCAACTCCCCGGCCGTCTTCTCGGCGGCGGGCGTAGGAGGCTGCGGAAGAGGAAGAGGGGAGTGGCGGCAAGGTCCGTTCGTCGCGGCACGAGGGCGAGTAGCCTCGATAGCGTCTTGACGCGTCCACTACCCGTCTTCAAGCTCGCCTCCTCGCCTCCGACTCCGCCAAGCTCTGGCGGCCCCGGGTGTTCTCTTGGGGTCTTCTGGCGCCCGTGGCTCTTGGCGGGCTTCAGGGCTTGTCGCTGGCTCTCGGGCATGCGTTCCCCATGCCCGTCACCTTGCGCAGCTCTGGGCACAGTGGCGCCACCGCCACGCCCCTTGTCGCTCCTTCGCCCTTCCCGACAAGCTCTTCTTGCAGGGTCTTCTCCCCGCAAGCCTATCTTGCCGGGGCTCCTGACCTACCTCCTGAACTCCCGAGCAGAGAAACAGAGAGGGATCACGGCACCTTATCTTTTCAGATTGTAAGCCCTCGGGCATTAGCTGCATTTAGAACTTGTAATCCTCCCTATCATGTTTTCATCCTCCATGGACTTGTACTAAATTGGATGTTTTTAATGAAAAGAGGGAAAGCTTGCGGACTGGGTCTTTTACTTGATCAAGTGCCTTGTATGTGCTTACGCTATCGGGGAGCTTGCCGGGCGAACACGCTTAGCGATCATGGACAGCCCGCTGGTGGTGTCACTCCCTGCAAGCAACCTTGTCGGGCGATTCTGACGTCTATCTTGCTGAGCAGGCTCGGAAGCAAGGTAGAGTGCAGCGCACAACTTGGGTTTGTTGGCGGACTCGGAAACAAACCAAGCACGCCCATCTGGTCGCGACTTCGGTTCCTCCACGTCTGGGTTTTTACAAGGCACGATCGTTCAAAGACGCAGTCCGCATCTCCGGTCCATGAGAGGATGCATGGCGAGGATGAAAAACTTATCTGAAATAGCAGCCCCAGCAACTCTAGCTTGCGAGAGCGAATCTTGGCGTTCGCAGCCCAGCGGGACTGGCTTGCCGAGGAGAGTTTTGCAATCGCAGCTCCCGCGACCGGGCTTGCGGATCTTAAGCGCTGGCGTGGTCTTTTGGTTCTCCTTGTTGCTGCAATTTTAGCCATGAAAATAGCTGAGGTAGATATCACGATTGCTCAATGCACATGTATGCGTATATAAATCTTGACTAAGCAAGGCGATGTCGGGCTTTGTCCTTCGTATGTTTGTACTCTACGCTCTTGGGGAGCTTGCCGGGGGGGGACACGCTTAGTGACCGCGGGACAGCCCGCTGGTGGCGTCGCCTCCGGCAAGCAACCTTGTCGGGCCAGTTACGACGCTTAACTTGCTGAGCGTGGCTCGGAAGCAAGATAAGGGTGCTGCAGCACACTTGTGTTTGTTGAGCGGACTCGGAAACAAAACAAGTACGTAACTGGGCCACGACTTGGCTCCTCTTGCGCCCAAGCCTCCCATACCAAGGGCATCTCACGGCAAGGCTTGCAACGTTACACCCTCTACCCAGCATCCTTTGTGCGTTTTTACGCTCGCCGAGGAACTTGCGGTACTTAACGCGCTTTGCTGAGTGGGACATCGCGCAGCCCGCCGGCTGGCGTCGCTTCCGCAAGCAACCTTGTTGTGTCTAGTTCGCGGCAGCGCTTAACTTGCTGAAAGCGACTTCGGGCCGAAACGAGGGTGCGGCTGGTCGCCGCTTCGCTCTTTTACTCGTTGAGTGTGTTGAGCGAAGTAAGGTGCGGCTATCCACAAGCAGGCTCCTCGGCGTGCAGGTTTGGGCACAAACGACAAATGCGAGAGGGATATAACGAATAAAAGCATGATATTAAGGAGTGCTCGCGCGGCGCGAGCGACTTAGCTTTTTTTTTTTCTTGTTTCTTCGCACTACCGGAGGTGCCCAATGGTGCGTTCTCGACGGCGGCGCAGCACTCCGGGAGGTGCATTTGCGGAACGAACGCTTAGAGCTGTCTTCGCGGGCTTAGAGCGTTCCGAGGAGCTGCGCTTCGTCGGAGTAAGCACCAGAGCCGCCCTGCCGGACTTAGAGCTCGATGGCGCGTCCTCGGCGATCGCGTAGCGCTCGAGGAGACACGCTTGTCGGAGCGCAGGGGAGCGGGAGCGAAGCGGCGAGGAACGGGCGTGCTCGGACTCCTAATAGCGGCGGGAGGAGCAGGGTCTTGTCCGGCACTTCGCTTTGCTCATGCTCGGACAACAGTCCGGAGCATCCCGCGAGCCCCGGCATGTTCTAGCCCCAGCATGCGGGCACCATCTTCTGTGGCACGGCGCCGCTGGGTTGTGGTGCGCTGGGATGGACGTGGGTCTACGGAGGCCGAGGCGTGGTCCTCCGCCCTGTCCTTGGATCTGGTGGCACCGCGAGCACCCTCGCCGGTGTCCACCCTTCTACCGGCGTCTCCTCCGCCCGCCGTCAGCTCCGGCGGCGGCGGGGAAGACGGAGATGGGTCTGCGACCCTCGAAGCTCTCGTCTTCGGGGCCATGACGCAGTTGTCGATGAAGCTGCTGGACGGCCGGAGAGGTTGATGAAGAGTCTTTGGCGAACGCCGGATCAGGTTCGCACAACCTCGACGCCCCTACAGGCGCGCCAGAGATGTCGCGGCGGATGGGTGGCGCGGCACCTATGGGGCAGGGCCCTCGTGTGTTGATGCAGGGCGGAGGCTGCGCGGAGAGCAGATCGAGGCGTCTTGCGCTGATTTTACCCGGCCGGCGCGATGGTCGCGTAAAACCCTACTGCTGCATTGTGTTGTATTGTGCTTCGGGAGCTTGAAGAGCTACAGTAGTGGCTTCCCGAGCGTGAGAGTTGCCAACGAGTCGAACCCCCCTTACGTTGTGCATGGGCCTCCTTTTATAGGGCAAGGGGTCACCGACAGGTGTCAACATAGGGTAGAGGGGTAAAAATGTAAAAGAGGTGGTAGTTGAAACAAAGGCGGAACAAAGGCAGCCTGATGCTTTCTACCTACTTTTGACAGAGGGGGACAAGGGCATTAAATGCCCGTCGCCGTCGCCCAAAAGCTCCGCCATTCGTCTTCTTTCGCCACGGGCGGCGAAGCCACCACCGCTGGAGTGCCACCGCATTCTTCATGCGGTACAGCCACCCGCCACGCGTCTCTGGAGAAGGCCGGAGGCGTACGTGGGCAAATGAGCTGGAGTGCGGGCACGTAGATAGTTCTCCGGCAAGCACCTTGCCGGGCCTTGATCTTGCGGGCCCGGGCTTGCCGGACTCTGTGACTTACCGCCCCGGGTCCTCGCCCGAAGCTGGGCGCCGAGGCGTGTCTTCGTGATGTGGTCTTCGTCCTCCCGACGAGCTCCTCTCGCCGGGATCTGCAGGAGTAGTGTAGCCTTGAGCCTGGAATGGCCTTCCGGCAAGCTCCTCTTGCCGGGTCTTGAGTTTCTATCTTATATACTTCGTTCTTGAGCGGCTTGGTGTGGGCGGAGATGATCTCCGGCAAGCATTCGATGGATCTGGTTGCGGGGAGCTGGGGCTGCCCGTGCACAAGTTGGGGTACTGAGGTACCCCTACCTTAGTACACCGACATGGAGAGATGCCAAGCACCCGCCACGGCCTAGGTACTTGTCACCCATAAACCCCGTCCAGCATCACTTGCCCGATGTACTTCAAATATACTAACCGGTAGCTGTTACCTGTTATGCAGCTGGCAAAAACTACAAGGATGATGTTTCTTCTGGATCTAACAGCTTGGATAACCAAGATCTTGGACTGAGGCATTGCTATGATCTTGTAAGCGCGTCTCTCTCTCTCTCTCTCTCTCTCTCTTGTATTGTTCTGTGCTTGCCAGCGTGCTTTGCTAGGATTTTCGACCAGTAATCCCTTTGTGCAAACAATGATTTCTACTAGTGGCTGCTAAATTAGATATGTAGATGTCATACATGATACTATCTTGTACCTCCGTTCCTAAATATAAGTCTTTCTAGAGATTCCACTATAGGCTACATACGGAGCAAAATGAGTGAATCTACACTCGAAAATGCATCTATATACGTCTGTATGTGGTCCATACCGGAATCTCTACAAAGACATATATTTAGGAACAAGGACATTACACAAAAAAATCATAGGTGGCATCTAGGAATTCCAATTGCACTACATTAGGCTCCTTTAGAGTGCACCGCTAGTCCAGCATACAGAGTCATGGCTGGTTTATAGCACGCACACAATCGTTAATTGGTGGTTTAAATATGCAAAAGGATATGCAATGTAGTATCATGTAGAGATGTCTGAAATTAGCCGTGTCAACTTGCAGATAGGGTTACACAATGAAAAAGTACAAGATGTATGTGGCAATTTCATGGAACATCGCAAAAAAAGGAGAGGAAGCTGTGAGCCTATACAGTGTGCTATGGTACATCACTCCTCCATTGCAATCATCGTGACATGTTATTTGTATGCCAGTTCTATTAGCCAAGTTTCTTAGGGACAATTATTACGAGTTATCCTAAGAAAATAAGCACCTGCAAATATAAGCTCCATGTAATAAGCCAACCAGTTCTTTTCATTGCGTTTTCAGCTTATCTTTGGTATGATCAGTGGAAAGTCTAGATTGCATTTTTTTTCATTTTGCAAACATCACAAATTGAACCTAGTGCAGTAATTAATATGATAGGAAAACATACCATCACTATTTGCTCAAAATGCAAATACAAAGATACCATCTACTTGGCACAATCTACTTTGGTCAATGTTTTCCATAGAGATCCCATTGCCTAATTTAAACGAAGAACGCATGACCCACATTTAAATGAAGAACAATTATTTATTGAAATTCGATGGTCCAAGTGGCTGGTTATTATCATATAGCAGCACCACCTGAAAGCATCATATAGCAGCAGCAGCTCATAGCAACTCATCATACAGCAGCAGAAGTCTGCAATTCATCATATACCAGCAGCAGCTCATAGCAATTCATCATATAGCAGCAGCAGGAGCAGCTCATAGCAATTCATCGTATAGCAGCAGCAGGAGCAGCTCATAGCAATTCATCATATAGCAGCAGCAGGAGCAGCTCATAGCAATTCAACATATAGCAGCAGCAGGAGCAGCTTATAGCAACTCATCATATAGCAGCAGCAGTAGCTCATAGCAATTCATCATATAGCAGCAGCAACAGCTCATAGCAACTCATCATACAGCAGCAGCAACTCATAGCAATTCATCATATAGCAGCAGCAGGAGCAGCTCATAGCAATGCATCACACAGCAGCAGCAGAAGCATCTCATAGCAATTCATCGTATAGTGGATCATAATGAAAATTTGGGAAAAAATCAGAGGAGATCCTCACCTTGTTGGATGAGCTCATCCTTCAACAACACCTCAAGGCCATGGCCTAGGAGGAGGGGAGGGGGAATAAGCTGCCTTTTGCCGTAGTGTGGCATCAGCCGTAGTAATGCAGCGCCCGCCGGAGTAGTGCGTTGGACGAACCAAAGTGGAGCAGCTGCTCGAGACCATGAGAATGAGGGGCGGCGCCAGAGGGAGGAGCAGCCAGGGAGATTTTCCCCTACCCGCCGGCCATGTAGCCTAGCTGGACATACCATCGTCGAGGACCAAGCCAGATGGAACCAGTGGTGACGGCTCGCTGGAGGAACCCTAGTGCTGCAGGCAGGGGATCGAGGTAGAGGGAAAGGGGAGAGTAGCTGCAAGCGGGCAGGGCAATGAATTCTTGCGTGTTTGTTTTTACCTGAGGGTCAGGTGTGACACGGGCGTCAGCAGTTGCATTTTGAGTGTAATATAGGCAGACAATAGAGTCATTTCACTATTCCCCTTCCCTTCAATTTTTAGTGAGGTTCTACCCGAAACACCCCCCTCCAAAGCGAAATTAGTTAAGCCCAAGCCCATAACTCAAAAATGACTTCTTTACATCTTTTATGACTTATTTTGATAATATGCCCTGAAAAGGCGGAATCGAACTGGCCCTTAACCTGCAAGTCAATTGTGCGTGCAATGATGAATCACTCCTGCCTGCTATCTGTACATTTAGGCATCATCATACATGGCATAACCTAATACATGTGCATTCCATTGTAGAATCTGGAATATGCAATGTTTATGTTAGTTCATACGTTGCACATGATGTTTAAATGCCCCTTAAATCTGGTCAGTCAAGTGACGGTCTTTAAGCCTCCTTCTTTGCTTCTTTTCTTGATATGTAAGACTTGCCCACACATCTATTCAATTGCTTGTTTGCATCAGCCAACCATACTAGGACTGTTTGCTTTGATTACTTGCTGTTCTTGACCTAACACTCTAACAGAGCTTGTCAATGATTTAAACACTAAGGGCTGCTCTAGTGGGGCCTTATCTAACTCATAGGTGACATAAAGGTTTGACTGTACACTATAGTAGGCTCTTCAAGAGTACCTGGAGATCCAGTTCAAAGGTATGCCTAGTTTTTACATAGTGCAGACATAGTAAATGCTCATTTCATTGTGTGCAAGTGCAAAAGATGCGGCATGTGTCGGTGTACTAGAGTAGGGGTACCCTAGTATCCCGAACTTGTGCACGGGCAGTCGCAGCACCCCGCGGCAAGGCTTGCCGGGTGTCCGCCAAGGTCCTCCGTGGTTCCTTTGGAGCCATTCAAGAACAAAGTGTTTAAGTCAAGGAGAACAAGGCCCCGGCAAGAGGAGCTTGCCGGGAAGACCAACTGAGGCATTTCAAGGAACTTGCCGCGACGCGCCGCGCGTCCCGGCAAGGCCCGGTGAGCAACAAGCTTCCGGACGCCCGGCAAGAGGAGCTTGTCGGGAAGGCCAACCAAGGCATCACAAGGCCCGGCAAGCGACAAGCTTCCGGGCGCGACAAGACAACGACCGTGGCAAGGCGCTTGCCGTGGCAGGCTACCACTCTGTACCCACGCTCCAGCGCATCCACCAACGTGTCACCCTGGGGCCGTCCCAGGCGCGCGTGGCGAGAAGCTGTGCAGCCAGCGGTGCGAGGTGGCATGCGGAGATGACAAGATTGCCATCGTGGCAAGCGGTGGCGCCCCTAACGGTCACTTTTCTGCACTGTTTGGGCGATTCAGATGGGCATTTAATGCCTTTGTCCCCTGCCGTTAGGGTTAGGTAGGATGCACTGTACAAGTAGGTGTACCAACCGCACCTCTTTTCCATTTTTACCCTTGCATGCGTTGCCACCTGTCGGTGACCCCCTTTAGCGTATAAAAAGAGGCCCATGCGCAACGTAGAGGGGGGTTCGAAACCAGAAAACACTCACGCACTCTCTCGTTAGCAGGGAGCGTGTATTGTAGCAACTAGCGCTCTCGCGCAAGAACATAATACAATCCGACAAGCAGCAGTAGGAGTATTATCTCTCCGGAGAGCTTCGAAGCTGGATAAACCGCTCGTGTACTTCGCCTCGATCCGCTCTTCGTGCGGCCTCCGCCCCCCGCCGGACCGAAAAGGGGCCCTGCCCCATAGGTGTTTGTCCCCACGACATCTTTGGCGCGCCAGCTAGGGGGCGTCGAGGTTGTGTGAACCTGATCCGGCATTCACGCGCGCTAGATCTTCATCTTCTTCATCGACATGCCACCGAAGAAGAAGGCTTCGGAGGTGGCTGCTCCGTCCACTTCGATCCCACCACCACCGGAGCAGACAGGTGGTGGGGTAGACATCGGCGGAGGAACGGGCGCTGACGTGGGAGCTCACGCTGCTGCCATGTCCAAGGACAAGGCCCCGCAAACCTCGGCGTCCGTACATTCACCGCGCCCATCTCAGGAGGCGCGGGACCAACAGCATCATGGTGCTCGCAGTACCATACGCGCGTTGGAACAAGGCCAAGCTGTTGGATCCCGGGGTGCTCAAGACCAGCATGCACGCCAGCATGCTGGCACGAGCGAGATACGGTCGCCAGGACGGGGTACTGCTCCTTCCAACCCAGTTGGAAGTCCGAGCATATCCCGCTCCTCGCACCGTTCACCGCCGCCACCAAAGACTCCAGGAGAAGCGTTGGCCCGAGCCCAACTGCTCCTGGATTAACCTCCAACGGCAAACAAGATCGACGATTGGAGGGCCACCATTCAGAGTCTCATTGGCTTCGCCAACAGCGACACTCCATGGCGGCCGGATACATCGCAGCCGCGGCAAGATTGCCAGACGCGAGCCGATGGTGACAAGACCGGTGGGGGTGCAACCACCGTGCACTCTCCACCCCGAAGGCCAAGATCGCCGACTCGCCGGGTCAACCTCGACGACGACTCCACTGCGTCATCTGATCCTCGAGCTTGTCGCGATCAGCGCCAAGTTCTTCACGAACGACAACAACAAGACGCTCGTACTCGCATCGAGCGTCGAAGAGAAGCACGGACCAGCGCGCTGGGCCCGCTGTCGACATGCATGCGCCAGGGGAACCAGGTGACTTGTCGTACGCGGTAGGTTGCCCTACGTTTACTCATGAGCTGCGGCAAGTCCAGTGGCCTAGTATGAAGAACTTCAAGCCAGATGTACCAGAGAAGTACGACGGCAAGTTGCATCCGTCGGAGTTCCTCAGCATCTACACCATCACGGTGCAGGCTGCTGGGGGGCGCGACGACAAGATCCTTGCCAACTACTTCCCGCTGGTGCTCAAGCCCAATGTCAGGTCCTGGCTCATGCACTTGCCGGACAACTCCATATCCTCCTGGGCAGATCTGTGCCATCAGTTTTTCGGCGCCTTTATAGGCGGCCACAAGCCTCATGGCCAGGAGAGTGATCTTCACCTGCTCGCCCAGAAGGAAGGAGAGCCCCTACGCAAGTACATTCAGACATTCAGCCAAGTGCAGCGCAACATCCCAGATGTCCACCCTGCCGCGGTCATCAGAGCGTTCCATCAGAATGTGCGAAACCGCAGGATGCGGGAGGAGATAGCGATGTGCAAGATCAGGGACGTCAGTGAGCTTTATGCCCTGGCCGACAAGTGTGCACGTGCTGAGGAAGGGAGGAAACTCCCCGGAGAGAATGCAGGAGCAGGAGGATCGGCGGTGAGGATGCCGCCCGGCAAGGAAAACCGGCGCGAACAACATGAAGAAGAAAGGCAAAGATGTGCTAGTCGTTGAGCGTCCGGCAACGGAGGTGGCGCCAAGGAAGCTAAAGTCGTGGCGGCGCCGACAAGCGGTGACGGCTCGCAAGCAAGATTGCAAGATCCACCGCACCAAGGGCCATGATCTCCGAGCTGCAAGAAGGTCGAGCAGCTTGTTGAGCAGCGAAAGCTGAGTACGAAGCGATGCGACAAGGAGAAGGCCTGTGAAGGTCTTGGAGGATCCAGCAAGAAGCGTCCGGCCGAGGAGGGCGCCGGCGGCAGGCCAAGCAGCGGCAAGGAGACAGACCTCCCGCGCCGCGATAAGGATGAAGATGACGGCGAAGATGAAGATATGGATGATGACGAGGCCGATGAGCAGGAGTTTCGTGAAGCCACGAGGTCTTGTGCGTTGGCGGTGCTTCTTCTGATACTTCACATCGCCAACTCAAGCGAAGTGCGGGAAGTCAATACAGCAGAACCACCCGTCGAGTCATGCAAGCCCCTGAAATGGTCCAGCATGCCTATCATCTTTGATATTAAGGACCACCCTGATCGCATAACTGCGGTCTGGTGCTTGCCGATGTTAGTTTCACCAACTATCCGCAACCTCAAGGTCACTAAGATGCTAGTTGATGGCAGGGCCGGCTTAAACCTGATCTCCTCCGCGGTACTTCAGAAACTCCAGATCCCTGACAGCGAGCTCGAAGAGACCGGCACATTCCAAGGAATCAACCCGGGAAGGAGCAAGCCGAAGAGAAAGATCACGTTGCCGGTAACATTTGGCAGTGAGCTGAACTTCAGGACTGAGAGGGTCACTTTTGACGTTGCTGACTTTCCATTGCCCTACAATGGGATACTCGGCCGTCCAGTGCTCGCCAAGTTCATGGCGGCCTCTCACTATGCATACAATATGCTCAAGATGCCCGGCCCGATAAGTGTCATCTCTGTCCCTGGCGACAAGAAGGATGCTCTTATCTGCGCCGACAAGATTTACCGGGATGCAGCAGCCGCAGCAGATCGCAAGACACTTGCCACTGAAGCTCCCAGGGGGAAGAAGAAGACCAAGTCCGGCAAGAGCTTTGATACCCACTCCGGCAAGCACACCTCTTCGGAGTGCTGCACTACCGTCGAGGACGCACCATCGAGCTCCACCGGCAAGTGTAAGAAGACGATGACAGCTTCACCAGAGACCAAGAAGGTGTCCGCCAAGGAGGACGGCACTGGTGGTACCTTCACCATCAGCGCCACGCTTGACCCTAAATAGGAAAGCGCGCTCGTTGCTTTCCTGCGGGCGAACATCGACGTGTTTGCATGGCAACCGTCTGACATCCCCGGTGTTCCCAGGAAAGTAATCGAGCACCATCTTGCCGTTTGTCCTCATGCGCGGCCTGTCAAGCAGAAAGTTAGGAAACAAGCAGTGGAGCGCCAAGAGTTCATCGCAGAAGAGATCAAGAAGTTGGAAGCAGCAGGCCTTGTCAGAGGAGTGCTCCATCCCACGTGGTTGGCCAATCCTGTAGTCGTGCGCAAGGCAAACGGGAAATGGAGGCTTTGTATTGACTTTACTGATGTTAATAAAGCTTGTCCCAAAGACCCATTTCCCTTGCCGCGCATTGACCAGATTGTTGACTCTACGGCCGGACGTGACCTGCTTTCATTTCTTGATGCATACTCAGGATACCATCAGATCTTCATGGCAGAAGAGGATGAGGACAAGACCGCATTCATCACTCCATGTGGCACATACTGTTTCGTACGGATGCCTTTCGGTTTGAAGAATGCTGGTTCAACATTTGCAAGAGTAGTACATGACGCTTTTGAGCCACAAATACACAAAAATGTAGAAGCCTACATGGATGACATAGGGGTCAAAAGCAAGGACAAGGCAACTCTGATTCAAGATTTAGACGAAACCTTTGCAAATCTGCGCAAGATCAACCTCAAGCTTAACCCCGAGAAGTGTGTGTTCGGAGTCCCTTCCGGCAAGCTTCTCGGGTTCTTCGTGTCTCAGCGGGGAATTGAAGCCAATCCCGACAAGATCAAGGCCATTGAGCAGATTGAAGCACCAAAGCGCATCAAGGATGTACGAAGGCTTGCGGTTCGTGGCTGCTCTCGGAGGTTTATCTCTAAGTCTGTTTGGTAGCGCTCTGCCATTTTTCAAAATATTGAAAAAGGCAGGTCCAATGAAATGGACTCCGGAAGCGGAGGCTGCGCTACAGGACTTGAAGAGATACGTGTCCTCCACTCCAATACTTGTCGCACCTAAGCCACAAGAGAAGTTGCTGTTGTATATAGCGGCAACCAATCAAGTGGTTAGTGCTGCGTTAGTAGCGGAGAGGGAGGCGGATGATGAGCCGGCAACCATGGCAGATGCATCCAGCGACAAGCAGGGGGCTTCGCCGACAAGCTCTGGTCCCGACGAGGGTGGATCTGCGCAGGCGCATGAGGAGGTGCAGAAGAAAATGGTTCAGCGCCCAGTTTACTTTGTCAGGTCCCTTCTGCAGGGGGCTCGGTCGAGGTACTCTGGTGTGCAAAAATTGCTTTTCGGCCTTCTCATGGCCTCGAGAAAGCTGCGCCATTACTTCCAAGCACATGAGATCAGAGTTGTCACTCGCTTTCCACTGAAGAGGATACTGTAGAATCCAGAAGCAACATGCAGGATTGTCGAGTGGGCACTGGAACTGTCAAGCTTTGGCCTCAAGTTTGAAAGCACTTCAACTATCCGGAGCCGAGCATTGGCAGAATTTATAGCAGAGTGGACGCCAACACCCGACGAAGAAATTCCGGAGACGAGCATCCCAGTCAAGGAAGCAAGCAAAGAGTGGCTCATGTACTTTGATGGTGCCTTTTCGCTGCAAGGCGCCGGTGTGGGCGTGCTGCTTGTCGCACCCACCGGAGAGCACCTCAAGTACGTAGTCCAGATGCACTTTCCCAAGGAGCAAGCAACAAACAATACTGCAGAGTATGAAGGTTTGCTTGCCGGTCTCAGGATCACGGCAGACCTTGGGATCAAGAAGCTCATTGTCAAGGGTGACTTGCAGCTTGTCGTCCGCCAAGTGAACAAGAATTATCAGAGTCCGTTGATGGAGGCTTACGTTGATGAAGTGAGGAAGTTAGAAGAGCACTTTGATGGCCTACAAATGGAACATGTTCCGAGAGCTCAGAACGACATTGCCGATGGCCTGTCAAAGTGCGCCGCACTAAAGTTACCTGTGGAACCAGGGATATTTGTGCTCAAACTGACTCAACCATCCGTGACACCATCTACTGGACAGAGCAAGAAAAGGAAGTTAATTTCTGGTGACTACTTTCCGGCAGAGCTCCCCGAAGCCGCCGCCAAGAAGGTCCCCAAGATCAACACCAAGAGTGCTGAGGAGCAGTCTGCTCCGACAAGCCCTAGGGTTTGTTTCGTTGAAGCAGACGCTCCCGACAAGTTTTGCTTCGGCAAGCTTGCCGGGGAAAATCAAGCTCCGGCTGAGTCGCAGGTTCTCGCCGTAGAAGCGGATGTTCCCGCAGTAGCATATGTGCCTTTAGTCCTTGTTGTCGAGCCGCAAGCTCCAGCATGGGCGCAGCAGATTGTCCGTTTCCTTCAGACAAGAGAGCTTCCCAAAGAGCGAGAAGAAGCGGAAAGAGTAGCCCAGCATTCAAGTATGTACCAGTTTGTCGACAACGTACTGTACAAAAGAAGACTCAACGGTGTGAAATTGAAGCGTATTCCCCGGGAAGACGGACAAGAGCTGTTGGCGGAGATACATGGAGGCATATGTGGTCACCACATTGGCGCAAGAGCACTTGTTGGCAAAGCGTTCGGCAAGAAGTTTCTTTGGCCGACAGCCCTCCAGGATGCAACTTGCACAAGTGACCAAGTGTGAAGCGTGCGGCCCATTCCAGCGAGATACACCAGCCAGCTCAAGCTCTCCGGATGATCCCTTTATCCTGGCCATTTTCGATGTGGGGGCTCGACATCCTCGGCCTTTCCCGAAGCTGTCGGGGCTTTGAGTACTTGTACGTTGTAATCGACAAGTTCACAAAGTGGCCGGAAGTGGAAGCGATGAGGAAGGTGACAACCACGGCGATCAAGTTCTTGGTCGATTGTTTGCCGTTTGGGGTCCCTAACAGGATCATCACCGACAACGGCACACAATCATGAGCAGCACCTTTATGCAGTATGTCCAAGATCTTGGCGCCAAGGTGCATTTAACCATTGCTCACCCGAGAAGCAGCGGTCAAAGCGAGAGGGCAAATCTTTGAAGTGCTCTTGCGGGCTCGAGACCAGGACTTTCGACAGGCTGCACAAGTGCGGAAAGAACTGGATTGAGGAGCTACCGGTGGTTCTTTAATCGATCGGACGGCGCCAAATCGAGCCATCGCGGTACACCTTCGCCTCGTCTATGGAGCGAGGCAGTTCTCCCCACGGAACTTCGTATCACGGGTCGCCTCGAGTACTACGCTTATGATGAGCTTGAGCAAGAGCGGCTGCGACAAGATGGCGCTGCTCCTTGAGGAAGACCGTCTTCGAGCTCTTTGTATGAGCTGCTCGATACTAGCAAGCTTTGCGCCGCTACCATAACCGCAAAGTTAATGCGAAGTCTCGAGGAAGGCGACCTTGTTCTTGGCGTCTTCATCCGCCGAGAATTCCAACAAGTTGGCGCCAAAGTGGGAAGGCCCTTACCGGTGAAAGCGAGTCACTAGGCATTGTCCGCTTTGAGACCGAAGATGGCTTTCGGTGAGAAACTCCCGGAACATTGAGCATCTTCGTAAGTTTTATCCGTAAGGCGCGGTTGCCGGAACCTATTCCGGCAACCACCTTTTGTACAAGCCTTGCCGCTGTTGCATGTAACCCTTTGTACAAAGCCGGGCGCAGATCCCGTGCGTAAATAAAGTTCATGTGCTCCGCACATCCTGTCAATTTCATGCTTTCTCTTTTCTGCATGCATTATCTGACACTTTGTGCAGCACCTACCCCCGGTAAGCAATAACGAGCCGTAAGGCTCCATATCTTCATTTTCTCTTCTTTCTTTTTCTCAAAGAAAGGGAAGGTTCCCTCGCGCACAAGTTTGCGGGGAGGAGAAGATAATGGTGTGGACCAGGCGTCGTTCAAGAAAGTTTCGCCTTACCGGGAAGCAAACGACAGAAAAGCTAAGTTGCCCAAGTTTAAGCAATCAGTTTTAAAAATTTTAGGTTATCTTCCTCAAACGACCGTGCTTTGTATGGAAAACCTGTGCGCGGAGGAACCAACTCGTAGCTAGTTGCGCCCTTACTTCGTTTCGAGTCCGCTCAACAATTTAAGTGTGCTATGACTAGTTGCAACAAGGTTTCTTGTCGGTAGCGGCACCGCCAGCAGGCTGCTGACGTTCCGCACTCAGCGCTCGCGGCTAAGGTGCCTGTGCCGGCAAGTTTCCTAAAAGCGTAGGGCAAAAACATACAAAGGAAGGAATCAAGTAAAGGAAATAACATAGCAGTCGATACCCAAGATAAAGTTATATTACAAGATAACTTGTTGCAGCTCTAATGGATTGTTCTCGTAACATGACCAGCAGCGACAAGAAAAGGAGGAAACGGGTGGCCTAATCTACGCGACCGCCATCAACCATCTTGACCTCATTCACTTTGTCCACAATGGGTGCGACAAGGGCCTTGAGCGCTTCCAGATCAGCATCCGCCGGCAGCTTCTTGAGGACGTTGGTGAGGTTGAGGCCTGGGTTGCGGAAGGCCACCTTCACCAACACCTTCTGCAGAACTCTGGCGCAAATCGTGCGCAACTCGTCGGCCAGCTGCTTTGGGATCTTCTCTCGGAGCCGCTGGAGGGTTGTCGCCATGCCTTTGAAGAACAGAGTGAGCTTGGCGCTGGGCTGGAGGTTCTCGTCGTAGGAGTACCCGAGATCCTCCACCCCCAGCTGCACCAGCTCCTCGTTGATGAGTGCAGCGATGTTCACGAGGCCCTCCGTCCAGACCTCCACCGTCTCCTTGAAGGTGTTCTGGGTTTCGGCGGCCCTCGTCAGCAGCGCTTCGTTGCCCTTGATCTCCTCCTTCAAGGCCACCTCCCGCTCCTTGGCGCCGTCCAGCGCCTGAGTCAAAGTGGCCAGCTTCAACTCAAGATCAGCGTTGGAGTCCTTGGCGGCGCTCAGCTCCTTGCCCTTCTCGACGAGTTGACCCTGCAGCTCGCCGTGAGCGTGAGCATCCTTCTCGCGCTCACGCTTGAGCACGGCAAGCTCTTCGCCGCTCGCCTTGAGATCGGCCTCCAGCCGCGCCACCTTCGTCTCCAGCTCCTTCTTGGCGGCCTCGACAGCTGCGGCCGTGTCCTTTGCTTCCTTGAGAGCCCCGCCAAATGTTTGCTCGTGCGCGGCAAGCTCCTCCTCGTGGCTATCGAGGTTGACCTTCCGCTGCATCAGCTCACCCTCCCGTGCAAACAGCTCCTCGGCGGCAAGCCGCTGTTGCTCTTCGGCTTCAGCCTTCTCGAGGAGGAAGGCTTTCCGCTCCTCGGCAAGTTGCTTCCGCTCCTCTACCAGGGACCGGAGAGCTTCCTGATTGCATTCCCGGAGCTCCTCTGCACACTTCTCGATGTACGCTCCCGCCTACGCGACAAGCGCTTCCCAGGACTCCACCTTGGCTTTTCGGACGCGGTAGAGCAACACCAGCTTCCGGAGCAGTTGCTCCTCCTCAGACTCGCCGCTGCTGCTGCTTGGCGCGTTAACCAGTGTCAGCCCAGCGGAGGCTAGCACCTCCCGGCAAAAGTTTCTCCTTCAACGGCCTACAGGCTTGAAGCCGGGAGCTTGATGAAAACGCCATCGCCCGGCCTTCAAGTAAGCGCCCGGGCTGGGGTTCTTGAACTGGCACTTCGTCGCGATGAGGATCAGCGGTAGGTGTAGCGCCTTGCACTCCTGCGGCCCGAGGTGCGTCGGTCGATCGCCGGACCCCTCGCCCGGCTGCGCCCGGCAACCTTGGCAACCTCTTCGCCGGCCGGGATCATCGCGCCGGCTTCTTCCTCGGTGGCGGCGGCGTCGTCGGTGTCGCCACGCGCGTTCTCTTCGCCGCCGACCTCGGTCTCCATCGGCTCCATGGAAGGTGGATCTGACGACCGGAGAAGGGAGAAAAGTCAAGCAAATATCCAAAAAGAAAAATTAGAAGAAGAACCCAAGGGAAGTTTCAGGCAAGAGGGTTACCTGTACTGGGATCCACGGTCATGGGCTCCACCATCGAAGTGCTGGTGCTGCCCCTGCGGAGACTCCTCCTTCTTGGAATTTCTCCTTTGCCGGAGGACGCTCCCTTGCCGGGGAATCCTCCCTTGGCGGTGTAGTTGAAGCAGATGGCATGTCGGAGGCGGTTTCCGAGCCCTCCTGGTGAAGCTGTTTTGCTCCTACACAAACAAACCAACAGTCAGATGTCAGCAAAGGAAAGAACACCCATGCGCGCCCAATAACGGGAAGTAAACTGTATACTTACGCTGGGGGCTGCTTCGGGGAGTAGTTGCCAGGTCCGGCAAGGTGGTCTCGGGCGCACCCCCTGCCGTCGCGGTGGGCTCGTCCTTGATGATAACCACCGGAACCTTGGCTCTCTTCGCCGCTCTTTGGGATAGGGTCCTGAAAAGGAACAAGGTTCAGAGTAAAGCAGATCAGATACAAGACAGAAACAGCAAAAATTGAAGAACTACAAGTACAACAAAGTTTCTTACTCGTCTTCTTCCTCGTCGGAGCTGAGTGCGGAGAAGTCGAAGTCCGGCCCACCCTCGATGCGACGAGGCGGAGGAGTAGGATCCCTTAGCGCTTAGCGGGTGCGATGTGGTGGTCAGGAAGACCCGCTCGGTTGCATAGCGGTCGCGGCGCTCCCGCGGCAACATCGCTTGTCGCGGTGGAGCGTGTCGAGCGGCGCGACGGCTGCTGGCTCCTCTGTCGCCCTGCTACATCCTCGGCCTTGCGGAGATGCCTTCTTGGTGGAGGCTGGGGGCTGCTTATTGGGGGCTCCGCTGCGGCAGGCGGCACAGAGATGGTGGGCGCTTCGCACCCTCGGCGGGCTCGCTTTCGACTCAGCGTCGGTAGCAGCAAAGCTCTTCCTCGCCGTCAAGCCACTCTCGCTCGGCAAGGCTTGCCGCCTCTGCTGCCTCTGCCTCCTCCACGATGAACCCAAATTCGCCCAGCGGCGGCCTCACGCCACCTCTTCCATACAGTGGCGTCTGGCTGCATCTCCTCGTCGGTGGTGTCCCGGGTGAGGCTCTTCTGCTCGTCAGAGCGGACCGCCACCTCCACCAAGCCATCAAAGAACTGCTGCACAACGTCGTCCGCATGCTCTTGCCAAGTTGGGACAAGACCATGCGAGTCGCCTGCAATGACATCATTACGCGGATGCGGTCAGCGAAGAGTTGTTGCATGGCGGGCGACCCCGCGGCAGCTGAACCACTCACGGATGTTGGGAGTTATGTGAATAGCTCCTTGAGCATCGCATCGAGTTCGGCCGCAGATGAAGTTAAAATTGAGGCCCAGGCACAGCCTCATGATATCCGCCGGACCCCCGAACTCCCAAGCGGGTCTCCTCCTCTCTTGCGAGAAGCGTCGTGGCGGCGGAGAAAATCTGCGCCTACGCGCCTCTGATAAGCCCGGCAAGCCTGAGGCGCAAGATCCGGGTGGTGGCAATCTTCAGCTTGTCGTCTTCCGCGGCCAAGCTGCTCCAATCGTCGCCGCGCACTACTGGGGCTTGGCGCAGGGCGGTGAATGGCTGCGGGTTCTCCTCAATGATCCAACAGCAATCTGCTCTCCACTCCTCCCATTTGCTGTGGAGCTCCCCCTCCAGATACGCCTCCTTCTTGCCGGCTGTCGAGATCCAGGCGATCCCGCCGGATAAAGGCTCTCCTCTCTCGACCAGGGGCATGAAGTAGTGGCGGAAAAGGGCTACATTTGGGTGGACTCCGACAAAGTTTTCATAGAGATGTGCGAAAACTGCCATGGTTAGAACGGCGTTGGGGGTGAAGTCAAGGAGGTGGAACCCGTAGGTGTTCATGATATCACAGAAGAATTCAGAGAAGGGCGGGTAGAGCCCGCAGTAGAAGAACAGGACGAAGAAGGGGTATCCGTTTGGAGCCCGTTTGAGCGGCGGAGAAGTACCTTCGTCTTGTGGATCTTCGCGTCTCCGTCGACCAGAAGAGGTAGTACCACTCCCTCAGCTCCGTCGCGTCGAGCTCAAAGGGGAAGGTGGCCTGCTCCTTTCGCAGCGCCTCAAGCCGCAGCGCCTCGGCCGACTTCACGCCCTTCCCGGTTTTCCGAGCCATGGCGGAGGTGGTGGAGGAGATCAAAGGCATTGGTGGCGATGGCGGCGATGGGGGGCGGAGCGCTGCTCTCTTTCGGCTTTGGAAGCAGAGGGGAGCGGCGGATATTTCTGAGATGGAAACAGCAACTGGCGAGATGGGGGAACTGCCCCTGTTTCCCCTTCTTATAAAGAGGAGGAGGCGAACGTTACGGTTTTTTTGAATAAAGAACCACCCACGATCTCTCCCACGACGCCGCATTCGATGCGTGCCGTTAAGGAGGCGTGGTGAATCTGAGCAGGATACGGCTTAACCTGAGCTGCGGCGTGCCCGTGCCTGTTTTGGGCCTGGCCCAACAGCGCTCGGCACCCGTGTTGGCCCGGGCCGGGGCTCTGACCGATTATACTAGAGTAGGGGTACCCTAGTATCCCGAACTTGTGCCTGAGCGATCGCTGACCCAGCGGCAAGGCTTGCGGGTGACGCCAAGGTCCTCCGTGGTTCCTTTGGAGCCATTCAAGAACAAAGTGTTTAAGTCTAGGAGAACAAGGCCCGGCAAGAGGCTTGCCGGGAAGATAACCCAGGCATCTCAAGGAACTTCTGCGGCGGCGCGGCGTCCGGCAAGGCCGGTGAGCAACAAGCTTCGGGCGCCCGGCAAGAGGAGCTTGCCGGGAAGGCCAACCAAGGCATCACAAGGCCCGGCAAGCGACAAGCTTCGGTAGCGACAAGACAACGACCGTGGCAAAGCGCTTGCGCGTGACTAGCTACTCTGTACCGCGCTCCAGCGCATCCACCAACATGTCGCATACAGGGCCGTCCCGGTAGCGTGGCGAGCTGTGCAGCCAGCGGTCGCGGTGGCAGCGGAGATGACAAGATTGCCATCGTGGCAGCGGTGGCGCCCCTAACGATCACTTTTACGCCTTTGTTTGGGCGATTCAGAAGAGCATAATGCCTTTGTCCCCCCGTCGGGGTTAGGTAGGATGCACTGTACAAGTAGGTGTACCAACCGCACCTCTTTTCCATTTTTACCCTTGCATGCATTGCCACCTATCGGTGACCCCCTTTAGCGTATAAAAAGAGGCCCATGTGCAACGTAGAGGGGGGTTCGAAACCAGAAAACACTCATGCTCTCTCTCGTTAGCAGGGAGCGTGTATTGTAGCAACTAGCGCTCTCGCGCAAGAACACAATACAATCCGACAAGCAGCAGTAGGAGTATTATCTCTCCGGAGAGCTCTAAAGCAGGGTAAACCGCTCGTGTACTTCGCTTCGATCCGCTCTTCGTGCGGCCTCCGCCCCCCGCCGGACCGAAAAGGGGCCCTGCCCCATAGGTGTTCGTCCCCACGACAGCATGTTTCATTATGTGGTGTTGTTTTGTTATAATCTCATCCTTTTGTGTTCACAGACTGGAAAGTATGCATATTATCTTCCAAGAAGACGAATAACACTACTGGAATCAGAGGATTTGCCATCAGCCCTTTCTTTGCCGTCTGCTAGCGGACGGCAAAGGAGGTCTTTGCTGTCCGTTTCCAAAAAACAGACGACAAAGAATTGGCTGATGGCAAAGATCATATTTGTCATCAGCTAGTTCTTTTCCGTCTGCTAGCAGACGTCAAAGAAGCTTTGCCGTCGGCTAGCGGATGGCAAAGAGGGAAGGGGCCGCACTGACGAGCTGCTTAAAAATAACTTAATGGCCCCCCCCTCTTTGTCGTCCGCTAGAGGACGGCAAAGAGGAAAAAAGCGGACGGTAAAGGGGGGCGGACGACAAAGATTTAACTTATCTAACGGCGGCCGCGCCCCACCCCGCCCCTCTCTCTGTTTCTTTCCCTCTTCACACGCGCGCCGCCGTCCCCACACTCTCCGCCGCCCCGTCGCCCCACCACTCTCCGCCACCCCCACCACTCTCCGCCGCCCCGTCGCCCCACCACCCCGCCGCCCCACTGCCCCCCGCCCTCGTGTCAACGTGTCACACCCTGCATTTTGTAACATTTCATTTTTATAAATAAAGCATGAAAATTTGGACCAACAAAAACTTTTTGCATTATTTGGCTTTTATTTGAAGTTGGTTTTCTCTATGTTTCTTTTCAAGTGCTTCTTGAAGTCAACTACTCTACCCTCTATACTTCATCTCCCTACCCCAAGCTCGACCAATGACCATGCCATGTGAATAGTGCTATATGGGATTTTTCTACAAAAATAATTTGGCCGAAAGTATTTTCTAAAATTAGTTTTCCAAAACCCTGAATTGAGGTTTGCTTTGCAAGTACTTGATCAAGAACGGTAAAAATATTTCTAAAATATACTTGACTCCTATTAGATATAGGATGCCCGGGAACCACAAAGGTATAATTTTAAAAGTTCTTGTTCTATTTTATTTAAAGGCTTTTCTTAAGGCCAGAAATGGTCTTTAATAGGAAATAATTATTTTTCTGTTTCAAAAATAATTGACAAAATTTAGAAAGCTCATAGGACATATATTGTCCATATATAAAGTTTCAACACATGGTCATGTTCAAAATATTGGTCAAATCCCCTAAAACCCTTTCTGGATATTTCAAGCTTTTGAAATATTTACAAAGGAATTTTCTCCAAAATTCCAGGAAAATTCTATCATGTCACATATGACATATCTGTTGATCTTGCCAAGTCTCATGACTTGGAGAACAAAGATAACACCATCAAAACCCTCAAAACCATTTCATCCAATCTAAGTTTGATCAACTTTACATTGCCAAGTATGTCCAAAAGTGCTCAAACTTGGTGGACATGCTTCAATGGTCTAATTATGCAACTGGACCAAATGGCACAGGTTGGAGAAGAGAAATCTTGGTCAAAGTGCCTCAAAACCCTCTCGACCAAAATCAAGTTTGAACCACTTTGCACTACCAACTTTTCTCCAAGACCCCAACTTTGGTGAGCCTCGATCATGTGACCAAATAAGGCTACCACACCAAGTGGCACATCAAGGAGAAATGATTTAGTCCAATGGATCTACACAAACCCATTTACTGCCCATTTCTAGGGTTTGCAAAAGTTGCATTAGCAACTTTGTCCAAATGAGCTCAAAATGGGTGGAAGGCCCTAAATATATGTGTCATTTCACCTTGGAGTATCTTGACCAGTAAGGATCATTAAGCAACCAAAACTCCATCAAACACCTTCGGCAAAATACCAAAGGCCTCTTTTGCCACTTTCACTAATCTCCTTAAGTTAATCTTTTGCCACAACCCCTCCTCACTTCCCTCTGTCACCTAGACACTTTTCTACAGAAGAAACAATGTGGAGGAAGGGGAATCAAGTTTGTCCTCTCGGACAACATCTTCTCTCCTCTCCCCAGCTTCTCTCTCTCCCTTCGCACCCAGGGCATCCAGGCCTTTCGGTCTTGTCCCATGCTCTTTGTAGCTTCGGGCCTTAAGTGGACCGCAGCGAGCACGCATAAGCCGCACATACCGGCCAAAAGCCTTTCTGGAGGCGCTCTGATGGCGGCCGAGCCACTGTCGCCCGCGCCTCCCGACCCGCCGAGCCTTCCCATCGCGCCCGGCTGATGTGCCTCGGCGTCTGCTACTGCCGCGCCGTGCCGCCCCTCTGTCTCCCCTCTCTCTCCCCTCCTGCGCCGCGTGCCAGCCGCCCGGCTCGGCCAATGGCTGGCCTCACACCTTGTGGGCCTTGAGGCCCTCCCTCGCTCTCTCTCTTCCCCTGGCGCCCTACTCCACTCCCACGGCGCCGTGGACAGCTCAAGCTCTCCCCAGGCCCCAGGCAGATCCCTTGGTGCCCGTAGGCCACGCCCACGGTGAACCGTGGCCAGCCTATTAAAGGCACTCCCGAGCTCTCCTCTTCCTTCTGTCGCTCTCCCACACACCTAATCCACCTGGATCCACCCCTTCGCTCGAGCCGCCCAGGCTCGAGATCGAGCTCGAGCTCCGTCGCCTCGGTCGCCGTCGATCACGTGAGTACTGAGCCCCCCTCCGCCTCGTTTCTCCTCGATTCGGCCTCCCTCACCTCATGATGCCTTCCCTCGCTTTCCCCCTCATTTTGCAGCTGGGAACGGCCGGAGCCACCGGCACCCGAAGCACCTCCGCCGCGGGACCTCGTCGCCCGGCGAGGCTGCCACCCGGCGACCATCTCCACCACTGCTTGGATCCGCGACTCCCTCCTGAGATCAACGGTAGTCTCCGCTCCGCTTCCCGTGCCTGTATCGCCGCCCGGCTTTCGCCCGTCGCCTCGGCGGAGGTAGACAGCGGCCGCCGTGGGCCGGCTGGTCGACCTCCGCATGCAGCGGGTGGGATCCACCGTCGGGTTTAAACGTCTTGTCTTGTGGCTTCCCTCCGTCGACCGGCGTACTCGCCGTATTACTACGCCTTCGACGTGGCGGTGGCGTGGGCTGGGGTTTCCCCACTGAGCCTCTTGCTGCTGTGGCCCCTCGGCCCGATGGCTGTGCCGTTTCCCCTTTTTTTTCCTTTCTGTAGTATTTCCAAAAATTCCACAGGGCAGTATATTAATCCAAATGCAGTGATTCCAATTTCTAAATTCCTAGAATATTGCAATCTATTTAATGGTGCAGCTTTCACTCAGATCCAATCACCTTTCCTTTTCTGTAAATATTTAAATGTGGGTTTTGGCATTTAAATGAGCCTTTGAAAATCCATAACTCCTATTTTGCTACTCCAGGACCAAAACCAATAGTTGCCCCCTTCCTAGTTTCCCTCCTAGTATTTTACAAAATTAAGTTGACATTTTTCAGAGCACTTTGACTTTCCTGTTTTATTATTGCCTTATTTTCCCGTTGTTTTCTTGCAACGTTAGATCCCGTGTTTGTGAGGTAGGCGAGGAAGAAGGAGGAGCATTGCGGAAGACTTTGAAGACCAAGCCAACCAAGGCAAGCAGCCCTTTGACCATGACTATGATACCCTCTTTATACGCATGTCATTTTTAGCTCTTTATTGATGATGCATCGGGATCATGACGAGATGGTGAACCACGTGGGTGGTTGCCGCGATTACATCCCTCGTTGATACTTGCATGGTGCATGGCCCTACCATTTATGAGGGTTATGCCGGTGGGAGTAGCTAGGATGCAAATGTAGGTGCTACGCAAATGGGATGGGTTGTGCATGATGAGGGAGGCAAAGTGATTTCAAAGGTATTTCGAAAACCCCATCGGTGCCATTTATGCCGAGGAAATGATGAGAAAGGTAACCACTTGATGACGAAGTGGTGTGCGAGGCAAGTGTGTGTTGTTTTCAGCGGATTAGATTTAAGACTTGATAACTGTCCCAACCCTACATGCGCAACCACTCTACCCTTATATGGGAAAGGGCGTTGTTGAGTACCTAGACCGATACTAGCTTGGAGCCCGCATTACTAGTGACGGGGAGAGTTGGTGCTCTCTCTTGGGGACGAAGTCGTGCGGGTAGGCGGCCATGACTGTTTTCACAGAGCACGGGACACACGTTGGTACCCGTGCTTGTGGTATGTGGCGAATATGGGAGCAAAGCTCCGACTTTATGATGTGAAATGTTTGGCACGGGGGTTACTACCGATCGAGTGGACTCCATGTTAGTGTCGACTAGGGAAAGGTAATGATCGGGTGCTTACCCCGGGTACTTGAGGTACCGCGGGTGCGTGGTTTGACACGGAAGTTCCCGGATCTAGTGGGTAAAGTGTGCAACCTCTGCAGTGTAAAACTATTGAATAGCCGTGTCCACGGTCAAGGGCGGTTGGGCGGTTTGCTTAAACTATGTCCGGGGTTTTCAACCGTGTGAGTAAGATGATGGAAATGACTTGGGTCAAGTCAATGGACTTGACATGATTGAGATGGGTTGGTACCCACTCTGTTTATGATAATGGGTTGGTGCCCTTTCTATTTATGTTGATATCTGTGACCTGTTCTCATGGTTACTTGAATTCTCCTGATGCATGCTTTATAGGATGTTGAACATGTCATTGCACTCAAAACTAGCTTTATGCAAAACTTTACCTATGTCATGCATCGTTGTATCTTGAACCAAAACATGGGTTGCTTGCGAGTACATTCAAAGTACTCATTGGCTTGCCACTGGTTATTTAATTGACCAGGCATGGAAGAACCGGAGTTCGAAGAAGAGTTCTTTGGAGACGAACATGCGAACTAGGACGTTTCCCAGTCAGAATGCCTGTAGGGTTAAGGCAGATGGCATGGGTTCTACTTATCGATGACGATTTCCGCTGCTATGTTTCATTTGATGTTCAGCCCTTAAGGCTTTATCGATGTAAGACTTGACCGTGATGGTCATTATTTGTGTAAGGCGGTATGTATGGATGTAAGACTCTTGTTATTCAGCTTACGTGTGTTCGGTGAGCATTGATCTCACAGGATCACTTGTACACGTGCATTCGGTGATCACGACTTGTAAGTCGGGGTCCCCCACACGCCGCCCGTCGCCCCACCACTCTCGCCCGCCCACACCACTCTCCGCCGCCCGTCGCCCCACCACCCCGCCCCCCGCCCCCGCCCAGGTGCCACCACTAGCCCGTCATCGCCGCCCTCCCGGTCTCGGTGCCACCGTGCCAGCCACCCACGCCCGCCCAGCTCCGCCCCCAGCGCCCAACCAGCGGCGCCCTGACCCCACCCGTCGCCCTGCCGTCTCGGCGTCGCTGCACCAGCCCCTCGCCCCGCCCAGCCCCGGCCCCATCGCCTACTTGCCCCAGTGCCGCCTTCCACCGCCCGCCCCTCCACCGCCACCTCCTCCATCGTCCACCCTTGGTGAGCTCTACCTCCTCTTTTTTTCTGTTTTTTTCTTCTGTTTTTTTAGTTTCAGGTATATGTTTAGTTTAGATTTAGTTTTAGTTTTAGGTTTAGTTTTAGGTTTAGATTTAGTTTTTTTTCCTTTTTTTAGTTTTTTTAGTTTTAGGTTTATGTTTAGTTTAGTTTTAGTTTTAGTTTTAGTTTTAGGTTTAGGTTTAGGTTTAGGAAAGAAGAAGAAGAAGAAAAAAAGAGGAGAGGAGGAGAAGAAGAAGAGGAAAAAGGAAAGGAAGAAGAAGAAGAAGGAGAGGAGAAGAAGAAGAAGGAAAAGGAAAAGAAGAAGAAAAAAGGAAAGGAAGAAAAGGAAGAAGAGGAAGAAGAAGGAAAAAAAAAAAAACCCCGACCCGACCCCCGCACCCGACCCGACCCGGCACCCGACACAACACCATTGACCCGAGACCCGACCCGGCCCGACACCCAGCCCGACCCCCGACCCGACACCCCGACCCGAGCCTGACCCGATCGACACCCGACCCGACACCCCCGACCACGACACCCTAGCCCGACCAGCACCCCTACCCGAGACCGACCCGACCCGACACCCGACCCAGGCTGACCCGACACCCGACCCAGGCGGACTGACCCGACACCCGGCCCGACAACCGAGCCCTTGACCCGACACCCCGACCCGACCGACACCCCGACCCCAGGCGAAACAGCACCCGACCCGACGCGGCACCCCGACACCCCGACCCTCGACCCCAAAACAGCACCCGATCCGGCGCATATGCTTTGCTCGGATCGGCGCATAAATTCATCGATTACCTCCCCTGTTGTTCTCTGGTACACATCCTCTCATTTATTGCGAGGCGTGTATCGAGGAACAACGAAATGCTACCGAAATTAAATCGATCGGAGCATAGCATGGGAAAATGAACCCAATCTACACATACTCGGGTGGGATTAGGACCTATCATTACGTATTAGAGTGTAGGTTGCATGGGCGTAATAAAATTGACAAAGTAGATCAGCGATGAATATATACATGGTGAATTATATATATAATTGTTGTGTGTCGATGATGATGATGATGATTATAGTGATGATAGTGATGATGATGATTATAGTGAGGCCCATCATTGATTATAGTGATGATGATGATTATGCATTTAT